>JAYKYS010000009.1:0-1250000 GCA_036924285.1 Asterella californica | reverse complement strand
AGGTACTTTAATATTCGAATAAAAGCATACATATACATGAACCTCTGGAAGGGTGATGGTTTATCAACATAAACTACTCTCTTTCGGAGGTTTATGTAGTAAGCAAGACAAGTCTCGGAGAAATTGCAGAAACTACAAATGTTCTATGCGTATTAGTAGACCTTTACTCAACGTTGTCATTCTTAAATATCACGGACCTATCAAGCACGGACAAGAGAGCCGATTCATGGCTTTTTGACAGAAGAAGGGAGGTCCATCGATCTTGATCACATGACATCATCAATATGTCATACTAAATTGGCCTGTAGATTCTCCGACGAAGAAATGAACACAACAAGTGCTTGAAGAATATGTGCTCCTTCTCCGCTGACGAGTGTGCCTTCGTCTAGTAGAGAGCCAGCTGCTGCAGGTGTGCTTCCTGGAAATGAAATGTTGGCTGGATGTCACTTCAAACTTACCTGCACTTTGTCTTTGACTAACTGTACTAAGAAGCATGACTTGTGATCGGATCGTTCACCAACCAGTTTGTCCACTGGAATCCAGTATGAACTTTACGATCTAAGGCATCGAACAGCGTTCTACACTGAAGCATTTAGTCCAAGGATGTAGGACATATGAGGCTCTTTGTTTGTCTCTTCGAAAGGACAGTTTTGAAGAATGTGCTTTATTTCTTCTGCACTGGAAATGGCAGAAAACAACAATGGCCTGGTTGTTTTAGCGTATGATTCTTCTTTGCATATATAAGGGAAAAAGTAAGATAATCCAATGAGTTTTATCTAACACTGTACCATGTGTTAAAGGTGGCATCCAGTCTTTAGGTTAAGTCGCACTCCAATTTATTATGCATACAAAGTGAAGTTTTGCTGAAATGGGGAAAAAGGACAAGCGCTTATAGTGCAAGATAAATCTGAGCTTATAATTGGTTGAAGAAGATTTTTAGCAGTTTTCTAATGTTAGAAGTGCCATAAGAATCTTTTAGTTAGCTTATACTATCAGTGATACTGTAGTCGACAAGATCGGTGGCTTGAAATATTAATTCACATGGCTTCCTTTTGTAACAGCGGCCAACACAGCAAGAACTCTGGTCCACTGTCCAGCACAACTCTAAATATAACATTTTTTCTATAAACGCGTTAAGTAAAGCATCTGCTTATACAACGTAAGTACTGCAGTGGTAATACCTTGGGTCTGGAGATGCACCCGTCCCGGTTCGAATCCTCAATCCAATGATTAGAAGAAAATAATTCTATTGGGTACAGTTCACAGAGCAGGTTATCTCGTATTATTCCGTTGACTAAAAATAATAAATTTCTCAGACTGACTTACCGGGCTCTACAGAGCAGATTAAAAACAAAGAATGTCTCAGAGTGACTTAGTGGGGTATGCTTATTATTTACTTCTCACTAAAGCAGTCCATAGCAACACATGATTGGTTGAAAATAAAAATAAATCATGTATATAAACTGCGATCAAGTCATTATGCGGGCTTATGCGGTAGATTTAATATGCACTTAATTTAATATGCATATTAAATTATGCATATTAACTTCCTTGCATAATTTAATATGCAAGGAAGTTAGACTACTACTAAGCGAGGTGGAGAAGATCTAGAGGCGATAGAACAGAGAAAATAATTGCTCGCGTCATTGGTCAGCTACCGGGTACCACGTATTGAATATGCACAGGGAAAAGGAGATTAGATTAGATTTGTTTTCCGTTTTAATTAAATATATATATTGCATATATTTTATAACTTATAACTATTAAAATGATAATCTAACCGGGAACCATCGGCAGATGCAAATAAAACCTATACACCAAGAGCGGAACCACCCGCTTCCAGAAGTATAAGACCTGGAGCCCGTGGGAAGCGTTAGGTAATAAATTGAGGACACTGGGATTTTCCATCAGAAGATGGAGGTGACTATGTATGCCTCATCATCTACAAATTTAACTTTTTTATACTTTAGAGCGAGCCTTCGTAAACGTAAATATTATTCACTTTTCCCTTCCTTCGATGAAAGAGACAAATATGTAAAATTATCACCTAATACCTAACGTTTTTTGTTGGAGGACTTAGGTACTAAATTAATTTTGTCTAGTTGAATTAATGTTTTTGTCTAGTAATCTCTTGTAGTTATACAGTCCAAATTGTGTCTACATGTCTCCACTCTCTTTATGGGTTATGTCCAGACCGCTCTGGAACTTGATATGCGGTTAACATTTAGTATTTATAGCTACATTTTGATTTTTCATATCAATTTGTTATACAATTTCTGCATAGCAATATAGCTTTCCGATAACAAAGAACAGTCAAAACTTCCCCAGAAGTTCATGTTGCATGCATTGCACTGTCTTCCGAGATAGAAAAGTCCAGCACGCTGATTACTTTGATGATACGATCCAGATTTATACTATCTGAAACACGTCTCTGGGCATTAGCCTTACGGGTTAGGTGTAGAGAATCTACAACTGTGTCCTTTGTTAATAGTTAGCAGTTACCCTAAATTTCAAATTTTCATATCTACTTGTGTAGAATTTACACATAGAATTAAGAAATTTTTTATAACATAAACTAAAAACCGATTCTGTCATCTACAAACCAAGTCAGACTCCTCTCACCGTGACCAACGTAAATCTCTGTTTGCATTTTCTTTCTTATTTACTTGCTTGTACTCTTCCTTCCCTCCGGCCAGAAGCTAATGTTGCATGCATATTATTTAGGTTTAGGTAAAAGTCCACCTGAGTTCGAACCTTGATACTGAGAGTCGCCTACCACTACAGTAACTTAAGATCGAATCTGATCATGATCTTAAGGAATAAAAAAAATCATATATCTTAAATTAAAATCTTTAAGGTTATCATATTTATCACATCACCATTCTTCATATTAGTACAGTTAAGGTTTAGGATTTAGCTTAAATAATAGAAATTTGTGTTTAGTTATATATTTTTGTATAAGGCATGGATACACCTCCAAGTAAGCAATTATGTTTTTCTACAAGAAGTTTGGATATGGATCATGTTGGTATGCTTGTCAGAGTTGTTTAAATATGCATGCTAGATGAACTTTTTACAGAGGTGAAGAAAAAGATAAACGTAGTTAAATTCAGAATGTTGATTTGCCCTTGATGTCCAGTTACAGTGATGAAAGAAAAATAAGAGAACTAGAGAATGGTATTCGACTCAAGAAGAGACATTTAAGACAAGAGGAAAATAAAAAATAATTTTACTAAATTCATTAGTGTTACTCGTGATTCACACCAGTATTTCAGAGTCCCTTGTAAACAGATCATTTGGTGGCACTAACCTTCAGACTGATCAAGAAGCACTTGCATTCTCTAGGTTCAAACTCAAGTTCCAACTTCATGACGCTCGTGTAGAGGCATTTGAGTTGCTGAGAGCCACCTTCACACATCATCTGTTTAAGGACGGCAACCCGTCTTGGGTTAACCTAGACCGAATCTACTGCTCTCTTGCTGACAATCGACTTTCAGTGCACCAGGTAGCACATCATGCGGACTTTCTCTCAGTTTGTCAATTTCCAATATCTGTCATTTTTAATGGGCAGATTACTTCAGGAGACTTCTCCCATCGCTCGGCATTCTTTAAGACCGACGTCAGACTATTAGAACAGCAAATAGTATGTTCTCAACTTCAACATGTATGGTCATCGATATCCTCCTCCACTTCAGCTTCAATCCACTATCTACAAGCTTGGATCCCTCTTCATTCCGTTATATCTCTTCATTACGTCCAAGCACATAGACTCTCAACTCTTCAAGATATGAAAACCACTATGCGAGTTCTCCTTACCTCTCTTGACTAACTTACACTTACTGTACATATTGCTAGTCTGGTGGATGACATCATGAAACTTGAAGCTGTCAGGGACCACAAACTGTGCATGTGGTCCATAGATAAGATCTTACGAGAAGGAGATATCAACTCAGTCTATTTGTTTCACCGGTATAACAACAAAGGGCGTCTCTTAAACTTACTTCTCTCACCTCACAAGACGATCATCTACTTTCTACACAAACAGCTGTCGGGACTGAACTGTACCACTTCTATTCTCATCTTTATTCACAACCGCTAGCTACTACCACAACCTTTGCTGACTTACAACACTCCCTCTTTCCTGTTTTGTAACGACCTATGTTACACATATGCAATTTGTTTATTAGTAAGATGTTTAGTTATAACTAGGTGTGGATAATATTTATTTGCCGCCCAAGTACTTTAAGTATCAAGTTAGTCATGACTAGCTAAAGTTAGTTATGGTTAAATTTAGTTATACTTTTGGGCAGAATTCAGATATTTCCTAAATAGTACGCACTACTATCTTGTCATCTTGTTAAAAAGATAAAAAGGAAGTGAAAAATATCCCTTATCTCTTTTTTTACTTGATATTAGTGGTGGGACTCACAAAGTTATTGACTTTGTGAATAATTAAACACAAGAAGAGATTCCACGTGTCACCTTTTTAGTGAGTCCTAGTGTAGAGGAGGTGGAAGTTGAGATTCTTTGAGAATATTTTCAAAATCTTTTTAAAAGTTGTTGACTTTGAAGAAATAAGTCCATGTGAAAAGATAAAAGGCCCATGTGATTAATGCTTTTATCCTAGATAAAATCTTACCAAAACCTAGTAAAAATAGTTATGATTGAGTTACCAAAAGATATCAAAGTAAAAGCCTAGAATGTATAAATAGAGGAATAGATGATAGCTCTTCATCCTTGTTTTCAAATTGTCATAATGACATTTGAGCAATATACAGAGAGAGTGTGAGAATATGAGAACTTGAGAGACGTCGTTAGAATGAAGGAATTTAGTTTATGAGTTTGTAAAGAACTTAGCATTTCAAGTTAATGGTGTGCTTCCATCAAAGCCATCAAAGGTGACCCTTGAGTGAGAGATGCATCCGACATTTTGTAGATTGATTGATGACTATCGTGGAGACTGAGAGATCAAAGGATAGTTGATTGATAAGGCAACAGAGGGTTTACAGTTCAAGCGGTGGTTACTCTAACACATCATACATTTCTACTTGATATCTCATCCTTAGATGAAATATTTCAGGTCCTTTCCTCAATGCTTAAATGTAAATCTCCTGGGATGGATGGTACAATGAGGATGCATTGCTTGCATAATGACGTATTCTGGAGACGTCATACTCTCACTTTGTACAAGAATATTGGTAGCTTCATAACTTCTCTCCTCAAATCCTTATTGCAGTTATCCAACTTATACCTAAAATTCTTTTCACAAAAGTTCTATATGATTTATTGCCTCCGGCTTTGTTAACAACCCACTACAGAGTGATAGCAAAGATCTTAGCATCCTGACTTTCTTTACTATTACCGCTCATTGTCCCTCATGAACAACAAAGATTTATAAAGTAGATCTGTGCATAATTGTGTCCTCCAGTTCTAGCGGGAACAGAAGTCTTTATAATGCTAGATTTTGAGAAAGTCTATAATATGCTTTCTCACATCTTTCTTACTGCTCTCTTGGACTGGTTTGGATTTGGGGCTGACTTCATTCACTTGGTTACGACTCGGATGGCTGGTGCAACGACGTTTGTACAATTCGGAAGTCGTCTTATGTCTTCATCTCCTATTTTACGAGGGTACGGCAGGGATGTGCTTTGGCTCCTCTACTGTTTGCAGTCTCTTTTGTCTCGTTTATTCTCCAAGTTAAGAAGACCACGTTTTCTGCCCCGCTGCATACGCTTCGCCTCTTCAACTCTAGTTGTGGACATATCCTACTTCGCTGATGCTACGTCTTTGTATTTGGAACTTCATGGACTTTCTTTTTTGGCTTTGTCATCTTTGCTTTGGCACTGGGAATCAGCTTCTGGGGCAAAGGTTAATTTGACGAAATCAAAAATCCGAATGTTTGGTAAATATACTTCTCCACCTCCTTGGCTTACTTTACTCCTTTTTTATTTGTTATACAAACACCAGCTCACACGGTATTTGGGAGTTTCTATTGCAGCGGAGCTCACCTTATCGCCTGCATGGACATACTGTATACGTTATTTGATTTCCAGACTTTAATCTATCTCATCTCCCTTCCTTTCCTCTTCCACGAGGATAGTACTTCTCCTCTTTCTCTTACAGGCTTACAATATTCAGATTGGCCACAGTTCCACTACAACAGTCCCAGAGGCGTATGCTACAAAAGCTCCAACGTCAAATTTTTATGAGAATATTTGGCAGATGGCTCTCCTAAGGTTCTAGTTGCGGTTTGGGATTTCATTACACAGCCCCTTCATTTTAGATGTCTAGGTATATTTTACACTTCTCGCTTACACCAAGCGCTTTTCTTTAAATTTACTTTTTCTATGTTATCTAACATCTCTCCATCTTGGACTCCTATTTTTCTTGCTTTTGTCCCATCCTTTTCATCTCTACATTTCCTTCTTCTCCTTTGCCCACCTTTTGCAGTCAAGCTCTCCCAACTGACCACTAACATTATTAGGGCAAGGAAGTTCGTTACATCTAGGTTTATTTGGTCACCTTCATCTTTTTTTCTCCCCTCCTTGTTATCTGTAAATCACATCTTACAACTGCTTGCTCGAGAGAATCTTCTTCATTCTACTCATGTTCTCGATATTATGACTACCTTCGGCTACATTGATACACCTCTACCACACCTGCATCGTCATTGTCCTTAGCCTCCACGTCTTCGCTCTTCCCTGCTCGTTCACCTCTATCATGTTTTCTCCACTATCATCTTTGTTTCTGATCTCACGTGAGCTCAACCACACCACTGGACCTTTTCGGACACTTCGGTACATCTCTCCATCTCTGCTCTTGCTGTGTCTTCATTGTACTTACACATTTTATATGTATCTAACTCCTCTCATTTCTACCATCTTGCACTTAATCTATGGTGGGACCTTGATTGGAATAATGACACTTGGAAAGCGATGTGGAATCTGTTTTGGAAGAACGACATCTCCATCATAGAGACATCTTTCTGGAGACTTATACATAAAGTCTTTTTCACGAGGGCGAGAGCAACCATGGTTCGACATCAACCACACTACTGCACTATGTGTGGATCGAAGAAGACATCTCACATATTTTCAGTCGCTGTGAAACTCAGCTTTGTTACCGGGATGAAATATGTGGCCGCTTTTCTGCTCTGTGATAACCACTACTCTTCATTCGACAAGGGGTATCATTTACACATATTTTCTTGGCATTGCTTTCTTGATCCCCAACTGATAGGTACATGATCTTTTTACAGCTTGTCCACGCTTGGAGACTATGTTGATCTCACCGATGTACTTGTCATTTTGAAGGTTCTGCCCCCCCCCCTTTTCTCTTGGTTGTTTCTCGATCTTTTTGACTATCGACGCACTACATACAGTTTACCAGTCGGTATTGTCCAACTCAATCGATTCGGACTCTCATTACAATTCTTAGGACTTTATTGACTATGGCTACTACACCGGCACATTGTGTTCGCTCGTGTCTTTATTATGCATATTTGTCTCACCGGCTTGTTGTCCCCTACGGATATTCTTTACGCTAGACTCCTACCTGAATAATCCTGCGATGCTAGTTCAGCTGGTTTTCTTAGTTTTCTTTTGTTTACCGGTGCTATTTCTTGTGATATTCATTTTTTGTTTGACTTTCATTCATCTTGATCTTCTATTAAAATCTTACTTTGGGTTTGGTGTATGCGGTAATCGGGGTTCTCTCCTTTTGGCCTTCGGTTTGTGTACGATGCTTAGGTTTTTTTATCAATAAAAACCTCGAGCGTACTCTCACCTTTCAGTGAAAAAATTAAAAAATAAAAAGATGATCTAAATCGCGGAATGAAACCATCTAACATTGCATTTTGCAAACTAGGATTATTACACGCGGGTTGTGACAGACACGCTTGAACACTCGGTGCGGTGACCCTAGTGGCATGGGGTTAGAGTGTTATGTGTTGTGGGGTTAGGGCTCATGTGCATGTTATCCGGTCCCCAAAAGTTTCTAAGGGCGGGACATTCTTCGTGTCAACCCACGGTTGACCTCATGGTAGTGGTTTGCAGTTCACGAGTTGCCTGGTTTTAGTGTACAATATTACATGCTTATAATGAGGTTGTTGGTTAACCAGCACTCTTATACAACAGATAGGTTTTAATAGCACTGCAGTGAATTGTCTTGCTTAACCAACACCCAGCAGTTAAGAGTAGGTTACTGTAGAATGACATCGTTAACAAAAAGAAATGAGAGAGGTTGCGAGCAACTGCTCACAAAGTTAGTACAATTAGACAAAATAGCGTTAGTGAAATCAGACCAGTGCTAAAAGAACTTGCACTAGATAATAGCTGCAAATGACAAAAATTCTTTCAAATTGTCACAATGATCACAAAAGTACTATCAAATTCTTTAAGAAATAAATTCTAAACAAGTATATGTATTTATTTCTTGAATTTTCACTTAATATTTTAAAATAGATTTTATACTTTTTGAGTTGATTCACAAAGCAAATAGACAATTTACTCCTAGAGAAACCGCAGAGACCTCGGATTTCCTATATATTTCTGTACTTTATGCGGTCTTACTTCATGTCTATTTTACCATCTTCGTCGGGAGATGATGAAATGGAGTACGTAATCCGCAACCGTCTTAATTTAATAATCTGTTTTTTGGAATTAAAGTAAGAAATGAAACACTATTTGTCTATAATGTTGTGATTTATAGGGAGTTGACATACTTTGTGCATTTCGTTTATATTCAAATCGAGTCCTGCACCTACGGGTCCGGATGTGAGCAGAGTAAGTGTTACCTTCACACTTTTGCCTCGAATAGGGTAATAGGCATCCCCAACGTACTTGTACAGTGAAAATCGGTTTCTCTTAGCGAAAAACATGTAAGTGTTATAAAAATATAATGTAATAAGCTATAATAAAAAATCAAAATTACTTATAAATATTAAATGTTAACTCGTCTCGAAGCAGCTAACTGATCAAGACATAACCCATAAGTCGAGAGCAGTTTGAGACATCCCTCAGGGTATAAGTCCGGGATTGAGATTGTAAATAAGCGTAATTTAACAAGACATTTAATATATATCCTAACCCTTCCCATCGGGAGGGTTAGGATATATATTAAACACCCATGTACACGAAGTGTACATGGGTGAATAAGCAACCTTGAATAAGGGTAATAAGGAGACTTCTGAAATATCTATACGGGATACAAACAAGATATCATATTGAAAATAGACCGGATAGGAATACGAACTCTAGGTTGGATTACTTCCGGATTATGTATTGGTTGGATAGGATATATATCAGATAGATTGTTAATCGATTAGTATATAAGGAGTTTTATCTCTGAAGATAATATTTTTCGATCGATGAATAAGTTATTAAGAGCAAATTTATTATAAAAAATTATAATTTTAAGGAAAATTTATGTACTGAACGTGAATATTTTGAATGTACTATGACATCGTTGGAATGCTAAATCACTTACTCTCTTACATTCAGTTACGGAGTGCATAATAGACTTCCACATGAGTAACAGTAAGGATAGTGGTCTGTTTGTTATTTAAAAATTAATATAAAAATTTATTATAAAGAAGTCTCCATTCAATAACATAGGAAGAGTTCTTGCCGCTGTACCACAGCTCTTTTCGCTACACACTTTCATTTTCTAGGCTTGTAATTCACCTCATTCATGTTCAGATCGAGGAGGTATATGCATACTCATTAACTTATGACCAAAATCCTTTTTTTGGAAAATTTATGTCATAAATTTAATATTTAACAAAATTAAATAGTACTACTCAGTGAAAACTATCTTCATAAGACGATTAGGCCCGTTCTGTAGACATGACTTCGTTCTCTTATGGGCCAAGAGTAAGAAAGGTCATGAGGTTAATAAGTAAAGTAGGACTATCTAGTATAAAACTTTAATTCTGGAATTTTTATATTAATTATTTAAATTTAAAAGTATAGATTTATAGTAGGGCAGTTAATATCTGCTGTGGTAAATCAAATCCTCCTTGCTCCTATCTTCTGTGCTAAATCACAGAAATATATTTTTTTCAAAAAGGGAACTTTTCAAAACTAGTTGTGATGCTAGAAGGTAACAAACTACTTGCGATAGTTTTACTACTATATGCACGCTTTCTGCCCTCTCACATATGTGCAATTGGATGCATATTCCAGCGAATCTTATCACCAATTCAGTTCTCGCCTTTTGTGCTTAACTTTTTCCCAAAAAACAAGTAAGCATATTCAGAGCACCTGCATATTCACCTCCTCCATTCGGTTAGGAAGGGTTAGGTATTAAATTAACACCAGAGTATTTTAATGAATTAGCACTTGTGGACTCCCGGACTTGTACCTTCTGAAGCGCGGCACCCAGGGCAAGACTTATGAGTTATCTTTTATCTTCCCCGTGTATCTAGGCATGAGTAACAGATATCATTTATAAAATATTTTAATCTTTTATACTAATTTAGTATATATTTTTTATATAACATATATATATATTCTCCATAACATGAAGTGAGCAAAAGTTCCCCCGGAGTTCATCCAGCATGCATATTCACTTCCTCCATTTTGAAATACGCAGAGGTTTAATTTATTATCTAACCCTTCCTGCCTGAAGGGTTAGGTAATAAGTCAAAGTTACAATAATTAATCTACAAATAGCTATTGGTTTCCATATTTGTACCATTAGAAGCATGACAGTCTACTCATGCTTTGGTTTATGTTCGAGTCTTTTTGCGTATTTCAAGATTGGACTAACAATTAATATTTATAAAATATTTTGATTTTTTATTATCTTAGTAGAGAATTTCCACTTGATATATATATTTTTTCTCGATAATAACAAGCGAACAAAATTCCCAAGAGTTAATCTTTATGCATATTTTGTTCCCGCTGCGGGAAGTTTGGGAGTCTAGAGTCTGTTTTCCACGTTTGTGTTGGCGTGGAATAACCGCAAAAGTCGCGACTTGCATATGAAATAGTCGTGTCACACAGCTAGGCTCACGTTTCGAGTTACGGGAAAGCAACATACAGTGATATGGAGCGTTTTGTCCTCAACCGGGTCCACCTCTACTACGGTAGTACCGGAATCACCGTAGCAGCGTACGGAGTTGATGGGGGAGGAAAACTGGAGTGGGTAGACCGTTACTGTCGCTTACGTCTCATCCCTCTCCACCTCGTAAGATCTTTTCTTCTGGCGGGGCGCATTCACAACCTCTTTGCATCCTACAGTATAGTATTTGGTTCACATTTCTTGCATGACTTGAGAATGTCATCCCAGTTCATTTCATGCTCAAGCCATCAGTCCTTGACATGATTTGTGGACCCGGGTGATGTTATTTATCCAACATTAAAAAAGGTGATAAAGTATATAATCTTTTTGCAATATTCTATCCCGTGGTCTTCAATTCCGAGTACCTACAGAAACTCCCGACGTGAAGTGAATGGTCCGTTCCAAATTTTGGGTATCGAATGGACAAATTTCGACGAAGGTGTTATTGCAAGCAAGGACTTCTAGTTGCATGTTCCCATTTTTTGCTATCCTTTAGCATAGCTATATGTGGATTCTGAAAACCAGAAAGGGAAGACAACATTTTTCTTGTAGTGAAACAAACGGATATAGAGTCGTGATGAAAACCGAAGACAAGCAAATAACGAAAAAATGGATGGAATCGTTATAAAAATATATAAAAAGATAAAAATTCAAATAACGCATAACTCACAATTCCACTGCAAGCGTAGCTACTTGTTAGAATTACACTTGCATGTTCAATTAACTTTGGAGTTAATCATCATGTTAATCCTTGAAGTTAATCGAACATGCATGTAGAAATTTAACTCAAGAAAATATATGTGTATACGCAATAGGACGTGCGTATACTCCAAGATCATCAGTCTTACAAACAAATAAGACTGATGATCGTAAGTCTTATTTGTTTGTAAGATAGTTTATTATACGGATTTGCTAGCATGTTTATTCAAGTTAAACGTATCTAAAAGGCAAAACGATTTCGTAAACCAAGCTAGATGCTACTAAATTAATCTCCACATTACCCCGAGTTAAATCATGAAACAGTTACAGATAAATCAAACTCAAACTCTAAATCTTGCACTTAATTGTAGGTTTTGAACCTTACTCTATAATAGCATATACCTTCACCTCCGTACTCTGTATTTTAAATCCTATCTTAATACTCCTATAATCAAGAAAATAATTAATATTTTCTCAAAATCCCAATCCTGCACACGTCAGCTTTTCCCTTTTCTGGATGCTTAAAGTGCCTCACTTATATATATAAAAATAAACTAAGTTAAGTCTTAGACTCCATACCAGCTCAGACTGCTGAAGCGAACACTTGGAACGGTATTTGATCTATAGAAGAAAGAAAAAGAGAAAATAACATAAGAGATATGTGAGGAATAACCCACGCTGAGGGGATAATTACTTGGTTAGATCTCTTGAAAACTGTTTTTTCTTGCTAACGTTAATTTTTGAAGTTTTCTTGGTAACATCGCATCGAAATCTCTCGGTCACGAGTTCGACATAGAATTCTTCATATTCTTGGGATCACTATGAATGACAGAATTGAGTCATTAATTAAGAAATTAAAATCAGTTTAAACAAATAAGTTCATAAATGATCATATTCGATCATTTGAGTAGGATTGATTTCTCAAATGATCAATTCACAAATAAACCACCCGTCACCACGAACGATAGTTTGGAATCGTTCAGGCAAATTAAAAATGTTGATTCATCCTTAACCAGATCTTTTCGTTCGGATTACACATTAAGTATTCATGTCAGATTCCATGTCACACTCACGATGGAGAGACTATTATGCAGTGTGAACAAGAGAAGTTCAAAAAGTCATGAGTAAAAATAAACAGTTTCTAGGGGGTGTGACCAAGTAATTATCCCCACGGTGAGATATAAGAAAAGATCCGTACCATCATACCAAGAGCGGAGAGAAACATTTGGAACACTAGCTATGTCTAGTCAATTACATAACTTGTCTCAAGTTAGAAGGTTCAAATCTCCTTGCGCTAGAGTCACATATGTACCACCTCTCCTAACAGTTCAGAAGCATTTGAAATGATATGATGAATGGAGTTCAAGATGATAGCTGGAGCTACTCGACACATGACAACACTTGACCAACATTACAAGACTTTGACTAGAACTTTTTTTTGCAATATTTATTCGATTCACTTAATAATCATTCAAAGCTGCAAATCGAATACTAGCTTAAACTTTCTTGATGACAACTTGCTTTTTCAACTTCTTTCAAAGTCAAACAAAGAGAGTTTTGCAGACTAGTTATGTCTCAATTATACAAAAGGCATGCATATTCACCCTCTTCCAAGTTCAGAAGAAGGGGAATATACATACCTTTTAATTTATGTTCTTACTCTCTTTATTTGGAAAGGTTAGGTCATAAATTAAAGTTATTAAACTAAGATGTTCCGATTCTTGCAAACCAGACATGTATCTACAAAGACAAGGACCACTTAACGTACTTTGTTTATGAGTTTTATAATCAATCAGCGACCACGTTTGATCAGTTAGTTGAGTTTAGTTATAGATGTTTGACGTTAGTATTATATATTTAGCAGTTTAATTTAGCTAAATTATTACCTTAGTCTTCACCTATGAATTTTATAGGAGAATCCGGAGGTATCATCCGGAAATATATTTTGGATAAGTATGCAAGTAAATCTGAATAGATATGATAGGATTGTCTGAAATCATGTTATAAATCCAGAAGTTATAACCGGATACAGATTAGTTCGGATTACTATCCTTACGGGTTGAGGTCTGGATACATCCGACCATTAGACAATTATGAGGTTCATGATCTTGACCTAACGGTCTAACCGCATGTTGCTTAACGACTAGTATATATAAGGGCTTTGTCTTTGAAGACTCTCGATACGGATGACATGATCCGTATACATTCGACTAAGAGTTGACATCATACTACAACTCGGATAGAGGAATATGAAAGTTGTTATCTAACTTTATAAAGATTCATTGTGAATTGTTGTTCTAGATATAAACGGCTCTACATCTTCATTGTCATTCTCATGAAACACTAATAACTTCCTCATCTTGCAACTACTCTTTCTACTTTTCTAATCTTCGTGCAATAACGACTCGCTAAAAGAGTACGAATATCACCAATTCCATTCGAGAATAATCTACCATAAGTGAAGAAGATGAATAGACGCCTTCTTCATATCTGCACCAATGGTCTCAAAAGCTTCTTGATATAGAGCAAAGAGGACACCCCAAGTGCTATAGATGTGTGTTCGTAACTCATATGTACTTAACTTTCGCTTCTCTATCTCCGTTCGAACTCTCAAACGTCTCTTCTTCCACCTTGGCACCCGAATTGGATTCTTCATGAAATATCTTCAAGATCTCTTTGTATGCCGAAACGTATATCTCTTAGTCGATAAGAGATTTCTCCAAGACTTTTGTGACCTCTAGTAGCTCCACCTCCTAGCTACTAACTCATGAAGTTTCAGCAGAAACTTCCCTAATAAGAAGAAATGATGCTGACCTTACAAATTTCTAGAGAACCAGAATTTGTATATTTTGACTTCACTCATGATTGTCAACCCCCTCCACTTTGAAAAATTCTATTTTCCTCTGCAAGCCTCATCTTCTCATGAAGTTTGTTTCCTAGAATCTCTTACAGAGAAATAAAAATCATAGAAAAGATGACAGCGACTGTATAGAATTTCTAGAGAGCATAATTCTTAAACTTTCATAAATAAACCCCCTCAACTTAAACAAGTCGCTACCCATGCAATGGAATTGCGAGGGCTATGCGTTTTCAAGACCTCACAATCTTAGAAGGTGAAATCTGTGAAGGTGAATGTTAAAAATCAAATTCATCTCATCTATTTTAACATCCATAATATTCCAAATGTTTTGTTTCGCAGTTACAATTCATCATTGCTCTCAAGACGACCTCAAGATTCAAATCATTCTATACATTTCTTGCATATCTTATATATTATCGATACTCCAATGTACATAATCTTCACAACATCTATCACAATCTTCATTATATATTTTCTCATTTCAAAAATAATCATATGTTATTATATTCTCAGGTAGCTAAATAAATTAGTCTATTTCTTAATACGCTCATTATTCGAACCATTCAATACAAATTCATATGCATCAAGTTAAAGCTAATTTTAACAATTATGATATCATATACTCCTTTATAATTTTTTAACAATAATTACATCATACACAAACTGAAAAATAGCACAATGTCATTTAGGTATCTTTTCTTAACTTCCATAAATTTTGAAATGTATGTAATAACACAGTCTGAAATTATCTTTCCTAACCTCCACAATATTCTAAATGTTCTTTTCTGCAATTGTAACTTATCACTACTTTCAAATCGGTCCAAAGACTTATAAACTTCTACATTTTCATACATTTGAAGATTCTTAAGATCACTATCCTCAAAATGATCAAAAGCTTCACAAGTATATATTTGCATAAAAGATGAAGACATGTTACTATCACCATATGAAGACATGTTGAAAGATGCGCGTTGTGAGTTACATTAATTTATAAACTACTTCTTTCAATCTCCGAAGATAATTTTATCATGGCTTTCAAAAACTATATTAATTTTCATCATTTTTTTAACATTCATCCACATCTCTAGAATTACAATTTCACATATATCACTTTCTAAGACTCGTGAGCATGTTTATATTGTATTGAACAGTTGTGGATGCATACATTTAGGAATTTTGTAAAGTCAATAGCTCATGACATGATGATGATTTACAATTTATATAAAAGATATTATTTTTCAAGAAATGTAAAAGGGAGTACCTTGTTTCGCAAGTGTTGAAAATCTCTTGACTTGATATGAAATATATGATCATGAACATCACTCGTATAGCTCAATTGATGAGTACACGAAGAAAAGAAGATTGGATTTGTTTTTTCACGTAAATGAGAACATATTAACATGTGATGGCTTTTTATAAAGAATAAAAATAGGATCATGATCTGTCCAGTAAGCATGTGATGATGAAGAGAGATTTTCGTATTGGAGAACGTTAGTTCATATTTGATCTAGATTTGATCCATATTTTGTGATTGATTTTGTGAAAGTTGGGAAAAAGTTGAATGAAGTCATGAAAGATGCGAAAGATGTAGTTTGATGATCATCAATTTTGAGCAGATCGATATTGAAATCTCCTATGATTGTCGTGGGATAATCTTTAGGTATATTTTGAATAATGGTTGTAAAATTGTTCAAAAACTCATCGACATGCATACGAGGAGATTTGTATACAACTATGATGTGAATTGCACGACAAGTTAGAATGTTGAAATCTGCAAAAATTATTTCCATGTTATGAGTTCCAAAAATATTATGCGCCGAGAGTTGCATTGAGTTTTGATATGTTAGTAGCAAACCTCGACTTGTGTGCATATGTATATATTGAAAGCATTCGATGTCTATGAAATGCGGAACAGAAGTAGGATTTTGTATAAGTGTCTCACTGAACCACCAAATATCAGATAGTTGTAAATTATGATCTGCTCGAACATCAAGGTGATGTTTTATTAATGATCTTGTGTTTAGAAATTGTATGAGCATGTAAGTGGAAGATGAGATATTCATCTGAAGATCATGGATGTGGAATTGCCACGATGATTTTAGTTTCAACCGTTCTATTTCGAGAGTGACTCTGCTGTCTACAACTATATGACGATGCTCGATCAATTGTAATATATGTAAGTGCTTAGGATTTTTCACTCTGGATAATGCAGTGTATGTCAATCCGTGTCGATTTATGTGCTTGGGACTAAAAGCTACATGATGCATGGTCAATCCTTGCGATCTGTGGATAGTTCGTGCAGATGCTTGTTGAACAGAGAATTGTGTTCTAGTGATCTTATGTTCTCTGGTATATTTATTGATTGGAAATTGTTGTGAAATTTTCATAATGGGCGTCCAAGATGGATTGATGTTATTGGAATACAAATGTTTTTGTTTGTTCCTCGTTTGTGTTCCAATATTTGGATCAAAGAATTGGATCCAAATGATTTGATCATCGTTATATGTTGTTGTGGACATGAAAATCCCATCGCTTCCATTTGTGAGTCCATCTCGTCTGTTATAATTATAACATAATTCTACTAACATGGTAACTTTTAGAGATAAAGTATTGTGTAATCCAGTTGTATCTTTTGGATTTATGGATATCTTAAATCTTTCCGATATAACGGAAGAAAAATGATCTTTGAATGGAATAAATATTCGTTCCCATTAGTTATACTAAATTCATGTTGATTATGAAGTTTCGTATCTTTGTTAGTGTAAAATAAATGAGGTACATCGTTTGGTTTAGAATACATTTTTTGATAAGTTGAATTTAAATAATGTAGATCAGAAGATGTTTGTTGGTTGATGCGAATATGATTCAAAATTTGTATAAAATTTGTATTGTTCTGACGCATAGGTTGAGTCAGTTCATAGTGTTTGAAAAATGAAGACCATATGTTAGTGGTAATATTTTGAGAATAAATATTAGAAGACTGAAAAATCCATGAATCTTGAACATGTTGTACTTGATAAAAATCACCGCAAACAATTATATCTATGTCACCGAATGGAATGTTGAAATTCTGAGTTATTTGTTGTAAACTTTGGTTTATGTAAGAGAAAATTCTTGCACCCATTAGAGAGATTTTGTTTATCACTAATAATCTTAATTGGCTATAATATTTGCTGTATTTATCCAATCGATCTGGACTTAATTTTGACACGTTCATATCGTAAGAGTCTTTAGGGATTGCTAAGGCACTGTGAATAGTCATTCCTTGTATGTTATATGCAGCTCGTCCTGTGTATGCTATCTTCAAAACTATTATTTGTTCGGGATCATTAAACCTGGATTTATCATCTTCGTATATCCATGACAATCTTTGTATAAATTTTAATAAGATGAATGTTTTACCGGTTCCTGCTTCTCCCGTAAGAAAAATGGATTGGTTCATGTGGAAAGTGTCTCTTTTTATACATACAATCATTGAAGATTAGCTTTTGTTGTTTGTTCAATTGACGTAACTCAACACAAAACGATTCTATTGGTATTAGAGGATCTTTGATCGGGAAGGTTTCTTCATGATTAGTAGTCTTAGAAGTACATTTAAGAGTAGTTCGTTGCATTAAGTCGACATTGTCCAAATCCAAATTACTTGAATCCTGTTCCGGTTCGCTTTGTTCGTTGTGATATTCTATTATTTTTTCAAGTTCTGCCACTTCGTCCTCAAATTTCTTCCAATCCTCGTTTACTTCGTCTGTATTGTACTTAAAAGTATACAAATTTTGTAACAATAGAATATGTGATTTATGTCTAATGTATGTATTTTCCCATGTTTCAGTTGAATCTTTAATGTTGTTCTCGTCGTAAAGAAAAGGGACATATAACAGCACTTGCTCTCTGAAATACTCTTCGGGTTGTTTATATTGCGAAACATATCCATCGAACGATTTTAGATTTTCTCAATCTTCTATTTTGTGAAGTATTAAACTTGACCACAAATTCTATCAAAGCCATTGAATTTGTTTGCAGATTTTGTGGATGTCGTGCATACTTATCTATGATGGATGGCAATCCTATGTTTGTCGAAGAATCATCTTCAGAAGATAGTTGTTTGGCACTTTTGAGGAGGAAAGTTTGATCAGATGGACTACTAGTGTCTATGAATTGAAAAGAACGAGAAGCATGATAGAAAAGGTAATTTTAAGCTTGTATAGATGGCTAATTGAGCCGAAACTTGTCTGGAATTCAGGAATGCATTACCTAACTTTTTTATCCGTGTGGTTACTTCTTGATTTTCGTCGGTACATTTATTGTTAATTTTCTTCATCTCATTCGTTATTGTATTGTCTACTTTTGTTAGATATGAGGTACAATATTGTGCCGCAGCATGTGGATCCAACAAGTATTGACAATCTGTGTTGGCTTGCCAAATGGAAGCTGCATTTTTTGGAAAAGAATTAATGTAAATATTTATTGGATGACGTTTGAGATATATAGAAGGTTTTGATAAAGAATATCTTAAAACTACTAAGTAAGTTTCATATGTAAGTTCTAAATGTTCAAGATACTGATCAAAATTAATATCCAATCCACTTTTGAAAGAAGAAATGATGTTTGAAATTCTAATAGATTTAAGCTTTATATCTCTCGTCGTTTCGTCATCAAGTTCATCGTTAGTTAAAAGGATATAATATTCTTGTTTTTGACATGAGAAGCCATGAAAATCGAAATCGACAAGAAGAAGAAGATCTTTTCTTATAGCAAGTATTTGTGTGATGATGAGTTTGACATTTGATCATCTCTTCGCTCAATAAGGATGATCAGTAGAAATATACTCGTCTATGAAAGTTGTTATTGATTCATCAAGATCTATCTTGAAAACAAGAGCATTTTTTATCCACAGTAGTCCGTGATCATGTGGACTGCCTCTGCTTTGAAATTGGTTACGAAAAAGAAATCAGATACATTTCTCAAAATTATTGGTTATGTTGAATAAGTTTACGGAAACATTGTGTTTTATGTTCGTAATATCGTGCACATGTGACAAGATCTTGTCTAAGAAGTTGTTGTTTTTGTGAAGAACTTAAGGTTTCTTCATCGTCCGGCAATGGTATATGGTTATCCATTTTGTTCAATTTGAATAAGGTGTTCATCAACGGTTTCCAGTTTTTTTCGTTCGCAGTTAAAGTAATGAAAAATGTAAGTTTTCCTAGTTGTCGGATCATTGCAAAAAGATTTCGCTTAACGACTTGGTAATAGTCTGGAATGAACTGTAATTGGGACAAACAAGGAAAAGCTTAATCTGATATAAGAAGTTGTTGTTTGAAATTGTCATCCTTGACTTGTTTCGCCGTCAAAGGAGAGCCTTGTAGTTTGCTTTTCCTTACTCGAATCCAAGAAATGCTTAGAATTTTCTCGATGCAGATTTTGGACATCTTGAAAGAGATGTTTGGTAAATGTCTAGCAAATTTATGAGTTTTGTATAATAATTCCCATGAAGCTAGTTTATGGTATGACATCTTTGAAACGATTTGTTTGTTTCTTCCGTTGCCAAAAAACAAACAAGGAAAATTAGTCTCTTCACAAAATTCATCTTTGAATAAACTCAAAGGGTGATATCCCTCGCTAGGAGCCATTGTAAGTTTATACTTTTCATTGACGTAAATCATTTCAGGATCTAAAAAGTTTGCAATAAATGTATCAGTGTTTGTGTTTGGTTCATGATTATTTTTATCGAACTATTTGTTTCGATGGTTTCTACTTCATCGAATCGGAGTTGTTCTTTGGAATAATTATCATTGAAAGTGTGAATCTAATTTTCATTCAGCTTGATATTGTGATGTTTGTATAAGTGTGTATCAATAAGATAATGTAAAGCTCACATTACTTTGTTAGGTCGAACGTAACTTGTTTTATAGATTGATTTTAGAGTCAGTTTTCTGTTGATTTCCATAGAACCTTCTTCATCGGCTATACGTGGTAAATGTGTTTGGACCATGTTTGTATTTGACGGGATATTGATAACACTATCTCTTAGATGTCATTGTTGGAAACCATTGTATATGTGAATGTCTCCGAACATGACTCTCGATGAGATCAATCTTTCTTTGACTTCGTTTAAACATTCAAAATATGGTATCGTATTGTTATTGTAAACTCTAGATATCTCAAAGAAAAGAGGTATTTTGTTATCGTTTATATACCACATACACATCAAACAAATCTTTGTATTATCTTTAAGCTGTTCGAAAGTTATGTTAGTTGTTTCAGCATAAGAGCAAATGAAATCGTAATGAATTTGATTGATAAATTTTAAATTCTTCAAGAAATCATGTTTATAGCGTATGTCAGATGAATGATATGGAACGTTGAGTAAAGACTTGGAGTAAGTATCTACGTGTTTTTCTTCTAATGATAGTTTTTTTTGTTTTTTAGAAGTAAGATTAGATGTGTTAATTGAATTAGTCTTATTCATTATTCTGTATTGTTTTATTTTGTCTGAAAGTGTTTTTTTCATTCTAAAGAGTTGTATATCATATTGTTTATGAGATTGTATGAAATTCTTTATGACATCTCTTATGGATAGATACGGATATTTCTGATAGAATAATAAGAATTTCAAATATAAAATGTTTAATTGGTGAGAGTCAATATCTTGCAAAGGATGGTTTACTTTGGTCTTTTGGAGATTTAGTTTATCTATACCTAGTTTATAAATTCTAGTTTGAATAGTGTTTAAGTCATTCTCATAAGGAGGATTTTTAGTTATAAATTTACGTATTAATTGTACTATTGATACATTTAGATGAATTAATCGTAAATCTTGCAGTTGTTTCACTATATACTCCCATTTCTCAGTAAGAAATTCATCATGAATCAATACGATTGGTTCGTAATGACCAGAACTACCTTCATTATCATCATATAGAAGATTGAAAGTAACATGATACGAGTTGTTGTTTGGAAATTGAATTATATTCTTTCCAGAAGTAGAACTGTAGATGTGTATATTTTTTTGTAGTATGGAGGATAAAGCTAAGAGACATAAAGAATCACCCCACGCACCACCTTCTTGTGTTATTTTACCAACTTTGGTTATATATTCATCTACAGATTCGACACGATGCGACACTCTCAATTCATCTTCTATAATATCAATGAATCATATGTATCTCTAGCTAATATCAATGAATCATGTGTATCTCTAGCTCTTGAGTAGATATTATAAAGTTCATTTTTAGTTTGATTTCGTGATTCGGTAGAAGATTTATGATGCAATAAATATTATATCGAATCAAACATACAATCTCCTGGAGTATATATGAAATCTTCACACTTTTTAAATTCGGACAAATCTTTAGACATCTGAAAAGAATAATAGAAGATTATGTTTGTTGTTTGATAAACTTAGAAATTGCAATCCATGAAAATTATGCAAAGGTTGTAATCCACATACTTGATTATGATGACCGTCGTGCTGTTCAACTTGGGTTGTTCGATTATGGTTTGATGATGAAGTTTGAGTTCTCTTCCTTCTCCTCTGGGTAGTTTTTTGAGCAAGAACAATGTGGAGCAGAAGCACATAGATTGTGTAATGTTGAATATTTGCTATGTTTCATATGTTGCATTAAGTTTAAATTTCATACACTTTCACTGTGCGAAGATGTTTGATGTAATTTGTATAAAATGATGTCACGTTTCAAGAGCAATGAACGTTTCTGAAGTATTTATGTTTGAAATAATTTTGAATTTTCCGTTTCATGCATTTAAATTTTACGTTTCGATTTGTGTTTGTTCGCAAAGATGTTTGTGAATCATATCATGTTTGAATGGTAGTAAATTTCGTAAATAAATGTCGTTTCAAAAACGTTTCAAAAGCGTTTCAAAGCGTTTGTGGTGCTCACAATTTATAGGATTCACAAATTTTTGAAATTTTTAAGATTTATAACTTCTTTGTATAACTGAAGAAGCGTTGTTACTTAAGATTATGGCTTCCTTAGAAGGAAGATGATCTTACGATCTTTTTGTAATAAGAAGTTGACTTCTTCGGAAGACGACCGTCTTCCTGGAAGCTTCTTCTCGATTGTGTCTTCCGAAGACGGAAGACAGCGGAAGACAAAAGACGGCGGAAGACGGAAGACACGTATCTTCCGGAAGACGGCAACCGCGGAAGCCTAACCACGTATTTCCAAGTAAAGAAGTAGGTGTACACTAGGTAACACCGAGTAGGTTAAGTAGGTCAAGTAGATCATCTAGGTTACGAACCCCTAACTTGCGCGAGAAGATGCGAAGGAAGCGCATTAGCGCAGAACATTACCACTTCCCGCACCGAGGTTGCTTTGACCTAGAAGATCGAATTGGAAGGTAATCGAGTTGAGTGAAGATAGCAGAGTGAAATTGAGTAGAGCCAGGATCGATTTACAGCTAGGAAGAAGACGAGGGCAAATCGCTGAGAGTAGGAATCGCATCGAGCTGAAGGGGTCTTCTGGAGACTCCCAAGAACAGACATTGGAGGACGGCTGAGGAGAATCGAAGGTGGAGTCTTGTTCGATGAAGGTGTAGCAAGAAATTGACGGCAGAAGCAGCTTCTGTGGAGTCGCATTGGAGCTGGGGTCAGAGCCGCAAGCGCGCGAAAGATTGAAGACAACTCGGGAAGCAACAGAAGACTGTTTGAGGTTCTTCCCATGTTCTCTTCCCTTCCCGCTGCTTCTCACCTTTTGCTTGGTATCCCTCGCGCTTCCCCGGTTGTTTGCAGGCAACCCGATCGATTGATTCCCTCCCCACTTTTTTCCTTTTGAGACATTGGATGCGGAAGCGCTGCCCAATTTCCGATAGCCATCTTCTTGCTTCTTCCCAAGTGTAACTCGAGCTTCCCTACCCATCGTCCTCAAATTAGAGATCACAGCTATCAATTTTCCTACCCTACCATCCCTCTACTCCCGAAACCTTGAACATCTTTGAAAGACGCTTCTGAATCCTCAACATCTTCGGAAGACGCTTCGGGAGCTTGACTGTCTTCGGAAGACGACTATGTGCAATCCGTATCAAGAGTGGATTGGATTTGCTTTTGTGTTAAGAGAGACTTGATACGAATCCCGAGTGGCTTGGTGAGTTGCTTGTTATTTCGAGAAGTTGGAAGTCGGGAACTAGGCCTGTGCCTCCCGATTTTCCAAGCTTCTCAAATCCACATCTTCCTAGAGAGACTAGAAGATTGGAAAGGCTGGCAGAATGCGCGAGAAGACGTGATGGTCCGTTACGAGTCTCTTCTGTCCGACCCATAGCAACCTATTCCTTCTTCTTCCCAAACTTAGAAGAGAGATGTGAGAAGTCTTGCTGGCAGAATCTGGAGAGAATGCCCATCATGCGGCAAGCTTCTTCTGAGTGTGTATGAGAGATAAGAAGTCAGAAGAACAGAGTGCAATTGTCTTGAGTCTGTTGTGAGGATAGATTGCGTGTAGGAAGCAGAAGACAGGTGAGACTAGTGAAGAGAAGCCTGGCTTCGAGAGGTCTTCCGAGAAAGATATTGAATCGGAAGCTGTCCCGAGAGTCTTCCCAGAGACCACTGTCACCGCAGGAGCCCGCAACCATCTTCTGAACCTATTACACACTCTACTTCTCGCAAATCTTGTATCTTCTGTTAGGAAGTAGGATGTTATGCAAGGTGGGTTGTCTTCTTAAGAATCCATGCGAGGCTTTGCTTAGTTAGGATTGTTTAGAGATAGTTCGGAAGATGAGAGCTATTTAGGAAGCACTGTTAGAATCCCGGAAGACGGAGTAGCTGTCTTCTGGAAGACTAGATTCGTCTTCTGAGAGTGGAAGCTAGACTGTGAGAACTTGGGAAGGACTGAGCCTTCGGCTCACAATAAGTACGTGTGGCTTAGTGCAACAGAGTTTCAAGTATGTTGATGCATCCTCGAGGGTTGGTGTTACCGGCAGCAGAACTGGCCGAGGCCAAACCCTTCCTCAAGGAGTTGGGTCTCGACTTCTTCCTGTGGTATTGAAACCTCGCCGACCAGGATCTTCTGGAGGAGGTTTGGACAGCATTACCGTCCCGCAACCGTGTACCTGCAAAGGCAGGAGTAGCGCGAGGAAGACCGTCTTCTTGGACCGAAGATTGGTGGCGCAGGGCCTTCCACAGGCCAGAATCTGAGAACCGAGGTTGTTGACTCGAGAAGAAGATCTTACCCATGATCTTGGGTAAGTGGCATGTGTCTGGAAGCACAACTTGTCTCTTCCTAGAGGACAGACAGGGGAGAAACGGCTGGAAGGTTGAATCTTACCGGGAGCCGCAGAAGCGTCTTCTGACGAAGCTGTTCCTTCACCTCTTTCCTAAGGGGAAGGCGCAGAAGACGAGGTACCTTGGAGATCAGGACGTGGAGTTCCTGGAAGCAGTGTGCGCGGGAGAGAATGTCAACTAGGGTGCGTTCTTTCACGCGTATGTACAAGCAGAGCTGGTGTACTTAGGTACCCCGGCAAGAGGACATCTTACTCCATTCTTTTGTTACCTGTACGTTGTCGTGATGTGAATCATTTCACATAGTAAATGATTCACTTCTCTGTCAAGAGTGTCAGAAGTCTATTTTTGAAAGATGTTATATATTTTGAGTCTTAGTAGGTTGATTACCATGTTGATAGGGTTTAAGCTCATGGGTTGTATTTGCGTGTCGTCCATGCACGCTTTCTAGCTGATTTAAGTTATTTTTCGGGACTGCGTGTTATTTTAGGTAGTTTAAGTTTTACGCTAGCACTCTAGGGGGCTTGACGTGGTAGCCTATGAGTGTAGATAAGTTACCAGGTAGTTTAAGGCACAAAAGGACAGTCAAGTGGAGCTATGAACTCCCATTGGTCCATTTTTGTCTTTTGTAAAACTCTAAGTTTAGAAACAGAGCTCTAGAGTGGATTTCGAGCAATTGGTGAAGGTACTGCAAAATCTGAGAGCACAGGGAGATAGAGCTCGTCGAGCCAAGCACTGTCAGTGAAATTCTTGATCGATTTGGATCAATAAACAAGAAGTTATGCCCAATTGAAGTTCGGATTGTGCCAAAACTGTATCACTTTTGTTGATTTCGGGGTTTCGAGTGTCAATTGGAGCAGAATCAAGGAAATTGCTTCAAACTTTCGTGGTTGCGTTCACTGTCAGCAGGGCTACGACTGTCCAAAAACTTTCAAGTGATTTGAGTTACTGAGTAATTCAGGGCGGCCGCTGAAGTAGAGGGGGTCCGAAAAGCTCTCAATCAAGAACAACAACTTCAGAGAGTGAGATCTGGAGTTCTGTGTGGAATCAGGAGGCCCAACTTCACAGGAGTGTTCAGCAAGCTGTGTACTGCAAATCCTGTAAGAATTTTCCAAAGTGATCGAGCCAATTCTCGGTTCTAGGTCGAAACAGCTGTCTGGGTATCAGAAATTGCCGTAATTTCTCTACTCAGAAAGTTTCTACTCATATCTTAGTGCTCTGAATTGATCTGAAGCTGAAACTTCGTATGTGTATCCAGTAGGACCTCATTGACATGTAGGAGGAGTTCTGAAGTCTGAACCTTCACATATTTCTCAATCCTGAGTGTCAAAGTTCGCCATCTGATCTTATCATTGCTAGTTAAGCCTGAACTGTGCTTCCTGAACATATCAAAAGAGCCAAGAGACTTATATGAGTGTTTTTTCAGTATCACCTTGAGACCTGAAGCCTATCCTTTTAGTAAACCAGCCACAGCTTGAAGCCCAACGCTTCTCTGAGTAGATTGAACGCAACTTTCAAGCTCATATCACAGCCAGAAGCTTCGTCCTTCCCAAGAAGACTCTCAACCCGACAACGTGGCCAAGGGGGATCTCACGGCAGATCAGTTGGCGAGATATGGACCAACAGGGCAGCATGAGACGAAGGAGGAGACTTTGGGAGAAGACGATCGAGCAGCAGCAATGACTCCTCCTCCTACTCTGATGCCGCAGATGACACTCGACACTCATCAGAAGACGCTTCTGATGAGAGAAGATGATTCTAGTGGATCGGAAGACGCGACACCACCAAGGAAGATGGGTCCTAGGAGCGTACCTAAGAAGACCACCACCTTCCCGATCATTCACTCTGGATCGGAGTCCGACTCACCGGATGAGTCATTGAGTACCCTAGCTACGCATAAGACCGCTTCTGCAACACCAAGGAAGACGAAGGGTGGATGGATACTCCTACTGCGATGCAAGGAAGCACAATAAAGAGGGCCGCTTCTGCCATGGGGAGAGATCTTCCACCCCGGAAGATGAGAAGAGTAGCTTCTTCCCGTGCGCAGAAGCAGAAGACCATAGTGGTGGAAGAGGCATCCTTGCCTCAGGAAGACAAGGTTGACACCTCCGACCGAATCGTGGAGATGAACTTATCTTCCGCGGGAAGAAGACTGGAAGAGTTCAGTGCCTTCTTCCACTCAGAGATCCAGCCAGCTATGGAGTTGTTGGAGAAGAGAGCGAAGGCTCAGGAGAAGCCACTACAGCCTGGATTCGGTCTGCGCACCCTGATGCGGTAGGAAGAAAGCCAGAAGAAGGTAGAAGCGCGGGAAGCCAACCTCCGCACCACGGAGAAGTTCGCAGCGAAGTACAAGACGGAAGCAGCCGCTTCTGCCAAGGAGTCAGCGCAGCTGAAGAAGAGCAACCAGGAGTTGCAGGCGCGTTTACAGCAGCGTGACCAGGATGTTCTGCGAGTGCGGGATAAGATCACCACCCTTGCAGAGGAGAAGGTGACATGGAAGACACTGCGGGAAGCCGCAGAAGCGTAGACTGCAGCCGAGAAGACGTAGCGGGAAGCAGCGGAAGCTCGTGCGCAGGGGATGCTAGCTCAGTCGGTGGAAGCGCTTCGGAAGAAGTTCAACTTCACCGCGGGTAGGAAGCTTCTTACCTTAGCTAGAGAATGGGACGACGAGTCCAGAGCGATGTTGGTAGAGTGCAAGGAGAGCATGTTCAGGTATTTGGATCGGCAGATAGAGAGAGTGAAGACACTCTATAGTCTTCTCTTGATTCCGTCACTTGCAACTGCATCTTCTCAAGCTCCAGCATCATCGACTGGATCCGACTTGGAGAAGGAGGAGTTCGACCTCGCTGTCCACTTGGTAGTGACAGCGTTGGAAGCCGAGAAGACCTCGGAAGAAGCCCCGGAAGACAAGGTATCTTCTGGAAGACAGGAAGAAGAGCTGTCTTCCCAGGTATTCCGAGTGGAGGAAACGACTTCTACGGACCCCTATGAGGTCATCATGGCTCCCAGTGTCGAACTAGTGCATCAGAAGAGTGAAGAAGCACAAGTCGACCCAACTTCCCAGAAGACGCTTCCGTCTTCCGAAGCAGAAGTAGAAGCCGAAGCAGCAGTAGCAGAGTCAGCGACAAATGATGAGGAGGAAGCCACCTCAGTGACACCCGAGGTATTTGCAGGGCTTCCCAACTTATCAGAAGCTGAGCTAGTAGTTCAGGTAGGAGTAGATCCAATGGAGATTGCATCCGAGCAATTAGAGTAGGTAGCAAAGCGCATAAGACAAGTTGACTTGTCCAAACTTAGTAGGAACCGAACATGCTATCTTGGGAGGTGGCAGTTTAGTGTAATATTAGATAGGTGACCATGTGGCAGAGTAGGCAGCGCAGGAGTAGTAAGGTGGACGGCTAATTAGGAAGGAGAACCGCTTGCATGTGGGTTGGCAGCCTTCTGACAGCGTCCATCTCTCCCTGGTTGTAATTGAGGATTGGAGGGGAACTTCCCTTACGTCTCAAGGCAGATGCATAAGTAGGATGACAGAGTAGGATTTTGGACACACATAGCACATTATACACTCTTGAGAGACGCACTAAGTACATGGTTGTATAATGCGCATACACACTACATCCGATGTTAGAGACATACGAATAGATTAGGATTATACCGGAGGGGTCTGCATGCTCGTTACCAGCAGTGGTTCGAAGATGTAGATGAAGGTAATGGACAGTTTAGGAGCAGAGAACGGCATCCTCGTGTAGTCCGTTGGCTAGACTGGTGTGTCGAGGAGTAGGAGCAGGAAGTAGAGGGAGTGAGCTTCCCAATGCCAATGTGACTTCTTCTCGAGGAATGGATTGCTGATTTCAGTGCAGAAGCTTTGTCCATGTCTTCTGGTTTAGGGATTTCCTTGAATTCACTCCCGATTATGCATGAGAAGCGTTCTTCTTGAGTGACGGTGACTGTCAGCAGTTGTGCAGATTCGCAGCTTGGCTCATCCAGTGGAGCACTTCGGATCCGCGTACGAACGGTCTTATGGATAAAGGATCCCAGAAGACAGAGTAGTCGGAGCAGCGAGAGAAGAAGAATGAAGCCTTCTTCCCACAGCAAAAGACGACATCCTCAAGTAGAAGATGGTGTAATTGTACGCACGTTTGTTGTCTTCCTCCCCAAACTATTACAAGCAGGGATGGCTTGTTAGTCAAGATCCGGACTAGAAGCCTGTCGGAGTCTTAATTTCTTATTCTTATCTTGTTTTTCTCTCGTTTGGATTTTCTCTTCTTCCCCATCTTCTCCCCTTCTTCTAGTGAGCTTCCGAGACTTCTATTGAGCTTCCGTGAAGGTGAATGTCGTTGTAGTGCTGCAAGAAGACCGTTTCCATAGGCAGAAGCCTGGGAAGGTTACAAGGCGCATACACCCTGTACCCAATCTAACCCGTTGGAATGTGAGAGAGAGTAAGGTGTAACAGCCGTTTCTGGTCAACTTCTGGAAGCAGGAGCAGTCTTCTGGAGGTGTGAGAAGCCGAGTCGAACCTCCAGAAGTCGAGAATTGCTTCGGGAAGACGGTACTGAGAAGACCGAAAGAAGTGATCTGGAAGCAGGAAGCGTCTTCCCGAGCTTCTCAGTGAATAGTTGTGTGATATTTTAGTTAGTAGTTGTTTGTTTAGGTCCAGAGCACTTTTTGGAGAGTTTGGAAGACGTGTGGTTTTGTGAGAAGACGGGATTTCTAGGCAAAACCCGTGTGTTTGTGTGTTTGAACAGATCTTAGAACTTAGAGCAGCGTTACTTGTGCAAATTCTCTATGGGAACGATATGTTGTATACTAAATGGGCAAAAGGAGTAATCCTGCGACACTACAGCGTTTCAAAGCGTTTCAAAGCGTTTTTTGTTTTTGTTTCAAAGCGTTTCAAAGCGTTTCATAAGGTTTTTTGTTTTTTTGTTTCTCCTAGTTTATACGTTTCTCCGTGGGCTTTATTGTTTGAAAGCGTTTTTTGTTTTTTGTTTCTCCCGGTTTATACGTTTCTCCGTGGGCTTTATTGTTTCAAAGTGTCTTTTGTTTTTTGTTTCTCCCAGTTTATACGTTTCTCCGTGGACTTTATTGTTTCATCATGTGATATATACATGAAAAACAACATCAAAGAAAGCATTGTTGGAAAACTTCAGGCAATGTTGAATTTACCTTGGAATATATACAATTGATATTGATTTACTTGAATGCTTAAACAAAAATGCTATAAAATAAAAGTCAGAAATAAAATTTATTATAGATTAGATACATGAAATTAACTACAATGGTAAAATTAAATTATGTAAAATATCAGATATATACTGACAATAAATGTAGAAGACAAAACAGATCTTGAAATGTTGAATGTTACGTATGTTTGTGTAACTAGATTATTTAGATAGAAAAAAGTTCTTAGAACTTTACCGATGTTGAAAGATTAAACGGTTGGAATTGTCGAGGTTTTCGACGATTCTCCCTCAGTAGATGTAGTCTCCTTGATCTTTTAAAAATAAAAGTGTAGATGTTCAATGATGTCATTATATTATTGATTTTGTAATATTCGATAGCAATTCTTATATTGATTCAATTAATTTGTGATGACACGAGTCAATATTTTAAAGAAATTATTAAAAATCATCAGGATTCTTCTACAATTGAAAATGAAAAAAAGCATAAATTGTATACTTGATCAAATCCACAAAAATCACCGTTTGAATTAAACGAGAAAATTCTTATTGTCGCGATCTCCTCAATTTGATCCAGTAGCATATCTCGATGGTTGTCGCTGCCGTAATTTTGGACAACCTCTATTTCCACTAAGCTCGTAAGATCTTGGAACCAATTACCTTTTGCATGGACCATGTATTGTTTACCATTGGAAAGATCTTCCACATACCCTTCAATCCATAGCATATGTCGTAATTGACAATCCAGATTACAACTTTCATAAAAGCCTCGAAGATGATTCAAATCTTGAATTTGTAAGTGCGTCGAATTGCACGTGACGCATGTGTATTTGTAGGGTCGTTGTTGTGAGACATGGACGAGATCTATGGGATCACGAAGGGGCCTCGACGTTACTCGGGTACAGTTGGTACAATTGAGCTGGATGACTTCATCCAGGAGTTCGACAGTTGGTGCGATCTGCAGCAGATGCGGAACCCACAGCTGTTTACACCCTTCATGGCGTTGTCGTGTTGTGGATTGGCTAGGGTGTGAAACCACCACATATCCTTATCGTATGTGTTTTGTTGTTGAGGAGCCACCGGGATCTTATCGTGTCAAAAGACAAGGCTCCACGTGGATGATCCGTGTACTCTCTGCTGAGTGGAGATAAGAGTAGTACTCTTGTCGTCATATGCGAAGTTGTTGTATAAGAAGAGAGATGCACGGAGCTTTGGGGATAGAGTAGAGAGTATCCAAGTCTAGTGTGAGCGTGATCAGTATCATCGGATGAAGTAAGCGGCAGTGCGAGTGGTAGGCATGAACGGAGAGTCTTTTCGTGCTCCTGATCTTCCACTTGCGCATCCATTCGTCATTAAGATCCATTGTCTGTCGCAGGATCACTTTCGAGTATTTATGGTAGCTCATTGGGGAGAGTCGTTTATGGCTGCGGTGATGGCTACTCTAGATCCTATCGTTCTTCCCATTGTCACTTACGACGCTGTTTGGGATCTTACTGTCTACATCTTGCTCTGATGTGGTATGGATCATCCATTGGATCTAAACTTTCCAGCGAGAGTTCCGTTCAACACTTGGGTCGAAATACGATGTTACAGTCGACTAAAGATGGCGCATCGTGATTTTGTCGTGAGGAACTTCGGTGAAGATTATTACAACCAGATAATAGCTTCATCCGTTCCTTTTGTAGTTCCGTTTATTGTCAACCATTTTAGAGTCGGAATTCTGACTCTATATTGAGCGTAGTTTGTTCTTCGTGTCCACGTGCTTCGTGACCGACGGTATCGTCAACGGCACATGTTTGTAGTTTGTTCAATATAAGCTTTGAGACCCAAATGGTACTCTTGGATAAAAATTTGTTCTTTGTGTGTTTGTCATGTGAGTGAAGACAAAACTCTTTTGTCAACTTGTTTCTTATTGGTCGAAAGTTTGACCAATCACCTTCTACCAAGTTCTTTTCACGTTTTTGAGGGTTAGAGGCACTTCCCGTGGTCCATTCATAGAGTGTGAGATATGGTTGGAAAGCTTGGGAGACGAGGATGCCCGTGGACTCAATGGTTGCTCGATTTGGAACAATGAGAATGAAGCGGATGAGAATGTTTCGATCAATTGAAGCTGAGGGGATCAAATTCATGACCAATTTTATTTCTGTGAGGTCTTTCTCACTTTCTGGGAGTTTTATGAGGTTGTTGGAGATGAATTGACTGTTGCTGGAAAGCTCTTGAGATGGGCTTGCCGATGGACTCCGAGATCAATAGATTCTAAGCCGGAGTGAAAAAGTTATGGCCGGCTGAAGTTGGATGTCTCAAATCAGAGATTATGATAGTAGACGACTGTAAACAGAAGACATTGAGAGAGATATGGAGAGTTTGAGGTCGAATTTCACTATGAAACCTTCCAGTGTCTGAGAAGGTACAGTCTGCTACCTACCTGTGAAATTTCAGACCATTTGGATTATTGGGTTGAAGAGAAACGCTGTTTTTGTGCACAAGGGTCTGCATATCGTCTTGTGTCATTGACGAAAAAGGGCTTGGATCATTCCGAGAGTTTGGTTGAGGATCTGCTGGTGAAATTTTACAGAGTGATAGTGATGGTGACACATTAGCTTCCTGAGCCGTTTTTGATGAGTGGTTTGTGAGGAATCTAACAGCAAAGTTCTGTCAAAATAGTATCATGTTATAAAAACAGCGATAAGGGCTTGGATCATTTCGAGAGTTTAGTTGAGGATCTGCTGGTGAAACTTTACAAAGTGGTAGTGATGGTGACTCATTAGCTTCCTGAGAAGTTTGAGCCATTTTTGTCGAGTGGTTTGTGAGGAATCGAACAGCAAAGTTCTGTCTAACTAGTATCATGTTATAAGAAATAGCGAACTTTGGAAGAGCATAGCTGCCAACTCAGAGATGATCTCTCTGCATGTAATATCTTAATGGAGATACTATTCTACAGGCTATCTACTGGCCTTGGTTTCATCTCATTCTGAGCTATGATCGAAGAGTGACAGCGAGGTAAAGTTGAGAGGTTCTTGCTCCGAAAGACGTAAGAGTCAAGATTCTTTGAAGAACAGGTCGACCTGGAGATTTTACTAGTGCTTTAGAGCACTTGATCATGAGTATGGAGAGTTGTTGACAGTATTTCCTGTGTTTGGATCCTCTCCATACTCGCATGCCTGTTTGTACGCCGAGTTGGTTTGATTGGATTTGTGTGCGGGCGTTACGCTTAAGTTTCTTTTTCTATTAGGAGTGCTGGTATTTCTCTTGTGGTGAGGCTGGAGTGATGACCAGCAGACCCAAGAGTGCTTGCGGTGATGGCAAGAACAGGTTGTCAGTGCTTGTTACTTCGGTTCTATTCCTAGTCGAGTAAGGGAGAGATTTGCCGAGAGGACGTGAGGATATCGTAGCGAGATAGGTTCAGAGTGTACTTGGAGGTCAGAGAGAGGTTTGGGTGATCGCTGGTTCTGACCCACGGAGTGCGACACGTACTCTCTACATCTAGATACTCGGTGTATTCTCAGATAAAAAAGCACGTCACATGACAATTGGTGAACTCGACGTGAAACTTCTGGGGTGGAGAGTTAGTGAAGTTCTTCTCAGAACTTTACCATGGCCGAGAGACAAGGAGTTGGAAAACCTTCGGGCATGATTCCGCTGCAGCTTGATCCTGCTATAGGAGAAATGTTCCAAGCATTTGCTCTGTTCATGGATCAACAACAAGCTGTTCAACGGAAGGAGGCGATGGCTACCAAGGCTTTGCATTCGATGGTGGGGACATTGGATCAGTTTGAAGGGAGAAACATCTCCAAGTACATGAAGTTCTATTCTCGAGAGATGGAGTTGAGTAAGGTACTAGAGAGGGAGATGATACAGACGTTTGAGCTTGCTGTTGTCCCGAAGTTACGGGAACATGTGAAAGGGCTCATTCAAGCTCATGGAGCTAATTGGGAGGAGTTTTCTCTTCAGCTGAAGGAGGAATACTCTTTGGAGTATTTGGTGTGACAACACTGACCATCAACGGAAGGAATGCGGGAGTTTCACTGATGCCTTGCAGGAAGGCCTAATTTTCTGGAAGGAAGGAAAGATCGCCGTGAAAGACAACGGAGAGACTCTGAGGACCAACTTCGGTAGAGGAGGGATGAAGAAAGTTTTGGAAGATCATCTAACAGTGCATGATGTGACATCGGTAGAAGTTTCTACTTATGGAGTCGAGGTGATTAACAAAAAAGAGAGTGTCTTTTTGAAACATGAAGATACGACTGATATGTGGAGTCACGCTGTGAGCACGAACAGAAAGGGGAAAATGACAAGGGAGGAGTTGCTCAGAACAGCCACAGCAATCATGAGTGCTACTGGATGAGATGATCCCGTAGATGCTATGTCCGTTCATGCCTACGTAGCCAAGGCTCAACATGAAGCTATCATGGAAGAGAAGCGTAGGAGAGATGAGGCTGGTCCAAGTGAGGAGAGAGCGGCTCCCAAGAGGCAACTAAGGGGAGATAGACCCCGACAGGAGACTACACCTCTATGAGAAGAAGCTATGGAGGATGCTTACCTTCTGGAAGTTTAGAGAAGAGTAAGGGTAGGGAGAAAGACAAAGCTCCCATGTATAAGCTGCAATCAGACATTGAAGCAGCAACCAACATGAAAGAGGTGTTGCAAGAGAAGGTGCTCAATACAAAGATTGAGTTTACCTTGCGAGAGATCCTAGGGATTGCGAAGAAGGAGTTTCATGATGTCATCATTGACATTATCAAGCGGAAGAGGCAATTGACGGGAGAGACCGCAGTGTCCAGTGCTCTAGACACAATGATGACAGAGGAAGAGGAGCAAGAGTTGGCTCGTTCTTACAACACTCGCAAAGTTCGGTTTGTTGTGGATATGGAAGAGGACGATAAGATCTCTAGTCATTACACTAGAGGACATTGGGCAAGAGCCACTACTGAAACCTTAGTGAATGTAGGAGAGATGAAAGATCCGGTGGTTGCTCTCATTGATCATGGATCTGAGATCAATATTGTCTCTAAGGACATCTACAAGTAGGGTGGATGGCCTGTTGATATAGATTATGGTTGGATGATCCGAGCAACAAACAACACACGAGGAGAACTCTATGGTGCTTGTCCGGATGTGAAGGTGAAGATAGAGAATGTGGTACTTGAACAAAACTTCTTTGTTCAAGATACTACTTCCTATCCGGTTATTCTTGGTCAACCATTCATTACGGCTGTAAGGATGGAGACTAAGGTGTTGGATGACGGTTCTGCTTATGCTCGGATCAGGAGTCAGGATGGCAAAACAACGGTACAGTTCTTGATTGTGTCTGCTAATCATGAGCGTAACCGAGATTACTTGCGGAGTGTTTCTCTACCCAAAGTCACTGAAGAGTTTAAGGATTTTTCCAGAGGGTCACTATAGAGCGAGAGTATAGTGGTACCAATACACAAGAAAAGGTACTCTCGTTGGAGAAGGATAGTGCATTTTGTACATGAGTGGTGAGATATTCGGAGAGTGGATTTGCTGTGTATACACAGCTCGCTGATCTTCAGAAATGGGAGAAGAAAGCTGTGCAAAGAACCCAAAAAGATCTAAAAAGAGTTGGTGTGCTTAGTGAGGAGGATAAGATAGAGGGCGTTTACGTGGAGATGGATTTGGATGATCCTTTGGAAGAGCTTCGCAAGGTTGAGCAAGGGAATGAAGACCAAGTTGTGTACATACGTTCTATGGAGCTTTACTCGGCTATAGAGTCATTCCAGATACCTGAAGTCAGAGTTGAGACCAAGTATAAAACGGTGGATAAAAAGGTGAAGCCGGTTGCACAACCGCTACCTAGCGACTCTGACCAACGAGTTCAACAAGCCTCAAAGGAGAAGAGCTTACGGTATCCTGATCAAATAGGTCACAAGTTTACAGAAGTTACGCTCAAGGAGTTGAAGGTTGGTTCTACCAACTTTCTTCTACCTGCTGAGGAGAGGGAGTTCAAGGAGATGTTAAGTAGGCATGGGAAAACTTTTGCTTTTGAGCCTTCAGAAATTGGGTGTATAGATCTATACACCCAATTTCCAAGCGTTGTAGCACCGATGATCATATTTATGGTACCGCATACGCCTTGGGACTTAAGACCAATTCCCGTACCTAGGGCACATCTGCCTAAGCTTATGGAGCTTCTAAAGGAGAAGATGCGGATGAGAATCCTTGAGCCATCGTTTGCATCGTATTCCAGCCGCTGGTTTACACTGCCGAAGAAGAGCGGAGCGGCTACGGTTCATTCAAGATATGCAACCGGTGAATCAGGTGACCATCAGAAATACAGAGATCGGACCTAGTGTGAGAGAGTTTGCTGAAGCATTTGCTGGTAGAGCCATTTACTCGATAGGAGACCTCTACTCTAGATACGATCAGTTTCAGCTTGCTGAAAGGAGTAGAGACGTCACTACTATGAGGACACCGTTGGGTTTGGTGAGGATGTGCACATTACTGCAGGGGGCAATAAATTCTGTTGCACACATGATGAACGGGATGAACAAAGTTCTTTGAGACTTCATCGCGGAGAAGACCATGCCTTTCTTAGATGACATTCCAATCAAAGGATGTGTAGAGGAGCAGAAGGATGAGAGAGTCGATCAGAGGAGATGACTGATCGTATTCTAGAAATTTATGACTGATCGTATTCTAGAAAATTTGTGACTGATCGTATTCTAGATTGTGATCAGATTTTATCACGGCTCGGGGAGGTTCACTTGACGCTATCGGGTGCTAAATCTTCGTTTGGAGTTCGAGAGGTTGTGATTGTGAGGCACTTGTGCGGGTGGTTTTGCCGCAAACCTGATCCTAACAAGGTGGATGCCATATAACGGATGAAGGACACATGTAGCTCGACAACAGAGGTGCGAAGGTTCTTAGGAGCTTGCGTGTTCTATCATGTGTGGATTCCTCATTTTGCTCATGTATCAGATCCACTCTATGGTCTGTTACGAAAGAGCACGAAGTTCAGATGGGAGGAGAAGCATATCGAAGCGGTGCAGAAGCTGAAGCAGTTGTTGTCTTCTCCACCTGTGCTACGAAGAGTGAGTTATGAAGATGGCAAACACGTGATAATCACGGTTGATACAAGTCCGATAGTCATTGGGTGGGTAGTGGGACAAGATGATGAGGATGAGAACCGGTTTGCAATCAGGTTTGGAGCCAAGGTGTTGAGTGAGAGACAGCGAAACTACCCAGAAGTAAAGCGAGAGCTATGAGGAGTAGTTACCGCTATGAAAGTCGAGAAGGACTATTTGATTGGAGCACCGGTGATAGTGGAGACGGATTGCTTACCACTGTTAGGGATGATTACTAATTGTAACACCCCTGATATTGCTATGTTACGATGGATTGTCTATATCAAGTCGTTGAATCCAGAATTCAGACACATAGCGGGGAAAGATAACTCGATAGCAGATATGTTGTCTAGGGCCAGATATGAAGATGAAGAGGATTTGACGAAAGACATAGAAGATATAGACACGACCGTCTTTTGTAGAGCTCAAAAAGGAATGAATGAGGATCAAAACTCATTCATGGAGGAGCTATATGAAGGAGAATGGTTAGACATTGGGCGTTATCTTGGTTCGTTGACCAAGCAACTAGAATGGAATGATGCTCATTTCAAACAGATCAGGAGGAAGGCTTACAACTACATACAACAAGGGGGCTATCTGTGGAAGCGCGCCAAGCGGAATGGCGAGATGCCGCAACGGGTTGTGTGTAAGCAAGAGATGCAAACCCAGCTCATTCAAGAATTCCATGAGAGCTTATGGGCTGGACATCGGGGTATTTATGCCACCTTTACCAAACTTAAAGAGAGATATTGGTGGCGTAACATGAACAAAGATGTAGTGCGATTTGTGGAGACGTGTGTAACTTGCCAGTTGTACTCTGACATCCGGCATCGAGATGAGCTTCACCCTACGTATCCACTTGCAATGCATTACAAGTGGGTAGTAGATCTGGTTACGATGCCGGTTGAGATATGGCAGATGAGATACTTGGTTTTGGCACGGGAGGTCTATCAAACCAAGTTGAAGGACGCGCTTCTACGCACAAACATTACAGAATGGGTGTGCAGATTTCTACTTGAAGATGTGATCTGCAGATGTGTTGGGAAGATTACAGCAGACCGCGGAGAACTGAATGCTCACGAAGCTGATATGTTCTTCAAGAGGCAGGGAATCAAGTTAGCTCTTACCATGGCTTACAACCCAGAAGGAAATGCGAGGAGTGAGCGCGGCCATCCTCCTATCAGGAAAGTCATTGTGAAAGCTTGCAACGGAAGGGTGAGAGAATGACCAAGGCTTCTACCATTTGCTCTATGGGCCAATCGTACAACTCATAGCTCAGTGATCGGATACATGCCAGCAGAACTAATGCAAGGGCAAAAACCGATCATATCTATCGAAGAGCAAATACCTACTTGGAGTGTTCTACCATGGGAAGATAATCTCTCCAGAGAGGATCTTCTCCTCTTAGGATTCGTCAGTTGGAGCAGAGACTAGAGCATGTGGAGCTAGCTCTGGAACAGTTACGAAAAGCTCGCTTGAAGAACAAAGACAAATTTGATAAGCGACATCGACTACGACCTAAGAAGATCCGGGAAGATGACTAGGTGTTGGTATATGATAGCAGCTTGGATAACCAGCATAGTTCATTGCGGAAGTTTTCTAAACGCTGGTTTGGGCCTTACGTGGTTGTTCGTATTCATGACAACGTCACATACGTGCTACGCGAGTTGGATGGTGCACGGCTTAAAGTTCCGATTGCAGCGAAACGGATAAAACTCTTTAAGCGGTGAGATGAAGACATAAATATTGAGGAGATCAGTACCAAGTTTGATCTCTCTCAAGATCAAGATGAGAGTCCGTATGAGAGTGTAGAGCTCGAGGAGGAGGCTCCCGAAGAAGAAGATGAGGAGGAAGTGATATGATGCCAACCACAACATATGATTAGGTTGGTGCATACCGGAGGATGTACAGGTTTAGAGGGGCTGGATGTCGTGTTGTGGATTGGCTAGGGTGTGAAACCACCACATATCTTTATCATACGTGTTTTGATGTTGAGGAGCCACGGGACCTTATCGTGTCAAAAGATAAGGATCCACGTGGACGATCCGTGTACTCTCTGCTGAGTGGAGGTAAGAGTAGTACTCTTGTCGTCATATGCGAAGTTGTTGTATAAGAAGAGAGGTGCGCGGAGCTTTGGGGATAGAGTGGAGAGTATCCAAGTCTAGTGTGAGTGTGATCAGTATCATCGGATGAAGTAAGCGGCAGTGCGAGTGATAGGCATGAACGGAGAGCCTTTTTGTGCTCCTGATCTTCCACTTGCGCATCCATTCGTCATTAAGATCCATTGTCTGTCGCGGGATCACTTTCGAGTATTTATGGTAGCTCATTGGAGAGAGTCGTTTATGGCTGCGGTGATGACTACTCCGGATCCTATCGTTCTTCCCATTGTCACTTACGACGCTGTTTGAGATCTTACTGTCTACATCTTGCTCTGATGTGGTATGGATCCTCCATTGGATCTAAACTTTCCAACGAGAGTTCCGTTCAACACTTGGGTCGAAATACGATGTTATAGTCGACCAAAGGTGACGCATCGTGAGTTTGTCGTGAGGAACTTCGGTGAGGATTATTACAACCAAATAATAGGTTCATCCGTTCCTTTTGTAGTTCCGTTTATTGTCAAGCGTTTTAGAGTCGGAATTCTGACTCTATATTGAGCGTAGTTTGTTCTTCGTGTCTACGTGCTTCGTGACCGACGGTATCGTCAACGGCACATGTTTGTAGTTTGTTCAATATAAGCTTTGAGACCCAAATGATACTCTTGGATAAAAATTCGAACTTTGTGTGTTTGTCATGTGAGTGAAGACAAAACTCTTTTGTCAACTTGTTTCTTATTGGTCGAAAGTTTGACCAATCATCTTCTACCAAGTTCTTTTCACGTTTTTGAGGGTTAGAGGCACTTCCCGTGGTCCATTCATAGAGTGTGAGATATGGTTGGAAAGCTTGGGAGACGAGGATGCCCGTGGACTCAATGGTTGCTCGATTTGAAGCACGGATGAGACTGTTTCGATCAATTGAAGCCGAGGGGGCCAAATTCATGACCAATTTTATTTCCGTGAGGTCTTTTTCACTTTGTGGGAGTTCTGTGAGGTTGCTGGAGATGAATTGACTGTTGCTGGAAAGCTCTTGAGATGGGCTTGCCGATGGACTCCGAGATCAATCGATTCCAAGCCGGAATAAAAACGTTATGGCCGGCTGAAGTTGGATGTCTCAAATCAGAGGTTATGATAGTAGACGACTATAAACAGAAGACATTGAGAGAGATATGGAGAGTTTGAGGTCGAATTTCACTATGAAACCTTCCAATGTCTGAGAAGGTACAGTCTGCTACCTACCTGTGAAATTTCAGACCATTTGGATTATTGGGTTGAAGAGAAACGCTGTTTTTGTGCACAAGGGTCTGCATATCGCCTTGTGTCATTGACGAAAAAGGGCTTGGATCATTTCGAGAGTTTGGTTGAGGATCTGCTGGTGAAATTTTAAAGAGTGATAGTGATGGTGACACATTAGCTTCCTGAGAAGTTTGAGCCGTTTTGGTCGAGTGGTTTGTGAGGAATCTAACAGCAAAGTTCTACCGAAATAATATTATGTTATAAAAACAACGATGAGGGCTTGGATCATTTCGAGAGTTTAGTTGAGGATCTGCTAGTGAAACTTTACACAGTTGTATTGATGGTGACTCATTAGCTTCGTGAGAAGTTTGAGCCATTTTTGTTGAGTGGTTTGTGAGGAATCGAAGAGCAAAGTTCGGTCGAAATAGTATCATGTTATAAGAAAGAGCGAAATTTGAAAGAGCATAGCTGCCAACTCAGAGATGATCTCTCTACATGTAATACCTTAATAGAGATATTATTCTACAGGCTATCTACTGGCCTTGGTTTCATCTCATTCTGAACTGTGGTTGAAGAGTGACAGTGAGGTAAAGTTGAGAGGTTCTTGCTCCGAAAGGCGCAAGAGTCAAGATTTTTTGAAGAACTGGTCGACCTGGAGATTTTACTAGTGCTTCAGAGCACTTGATCATGAGTATGGAGAGTTGTTGACAGTATTTCCTGTGTTTGGATCCTCTCCATACTCGCATGCCTGTTTGTACGCCGAGTTGGTTTGATTGGATTTGTGTGCGGGCGTTGCGCTTAGGTTTCTTTTTCTATTAGGAGTGTTGGTATTTCTCTTGTGGTGAGGCTGGAGTGATGACCAGCAGACCCAAGAGTGCTTGCGGTGATGACAAGAACAAGTTGCCCGTGCTTGTTACCTCGGTTCTATTCCTAGTTGAGTAAGAGAGAGATTTGCCGAGAGGACGTGAGGATATTGTAGCGGGATAGGTTCAGAGTGTACTTGGAGGTCAGAGAGAGGTTTAGGTGATTGCTGATTCTGAGTCACGGAGTGCGACACGTACTCTCTACATCTAGATACTCGGTGTATTCCCAGATAAAAAAGCACGTCATACGACAGCGTGGAAGGATTTGTTCTAACACTTGGAGAGACCGCCGATGGACGATTATTATGAGTTCAGGCGAGATTATAGTGTTGAGATCGAGTTGTGGAGACAACATTGGTCTCCCAACTACGTTTCTATCACTACTGGTGCAGTTTTGAGAGACATAGTACTTGCGAGTTCGCGTGCCAGTAGTAGTGATACATCCATAAGTGACGGAGTATCTACTACCAGCGGTGCGTCCACAAGTAGTGGAGCAGGTGGTAGTGTGAGCGGGATACCACCAGGGTTTAACCATGTGGTTCAATTCTTCCAATGTTTGAGGAAGAACTATCAGGGTGTGCGGACCGACAAGTTGAGGAGTCGGCAAGAGTTTCAGCGGAAGATTAGAGAGAGCCTACGCGAGGCATTTACTCGCATGAGGCGGTTGATCAGCGTTACCCAAGGGGTGACGGAAGCACATGCAATCCAGTTTTGGTATGGGATACTAGACCGGGAGCTGCGTAGGAGAGTTAGAGATGCTACTCTCCTTAGAGATACCGCTTCGATGTTCACGGTTGGCGGTTGTCTTTGGTCTCACTGAGCGGATTGAGCTCAACATGGTGGAGGAGAGGGTGGTGGTTGCTGGGTTCAGCAAGGAGACACCACATGGAGCGACCACCTCTTCTTGAGGATCACAGGTTACGCAACAGCGTGGTGGTGGTGGTGGTAAGGATCGTGCGGAGCAGTCACGATCTCAGGGAGGTGTTGGAAGATCTGATGGACAGAAGCCCATGCCGTCCTTCTCTAGCCAGCAGCAAGCGGATCTTTGCTGGACGTGTGATGGTCCTCATCAGCAGAAGGACTGTCCATCAGCAGAAAGACGTCTCAAGCAGTACCTAGGCAATGTGAGCATTGCGGATGACCTGGTCACATTAGTGACCGTTGTCTTGATCTCCATTCCGAGTTGCGGCAAAGGAAGGCTGATCGTGGACGAGGCGGAGGAGCTCAGGGAGGCCGTGGTGGTCGAGCCGGAGGTAGAGGTCTAGCACCTAGGAGAGGACCGATCGGTCCACCGTCTGCTACGACATCAGAAGGCGGTATGACTGCTCGGATTGAGCAGTTGGAGCAGAGGATAGCTAGTATGGCTATGGCTTAGAAAAGATCTGGTGGAACCGAAGCTTCCACGTCTTATGGAGGAGATGGAGGAGACTTCGACTTCATGACGGGTGTGACACAGATTGAGACATCTGCGGCAGTGACTCGAGGTGCATTATGTACACTGAACCACGAGGTGCATCAATGGAGTTGGATCCACAACGCGGGGAGGTTGGTAGACAGGCCAAGCTTCCTCAGTCGTTCACATTATTGGAGGCATTGAGAACCACATCTATGGTTCCTAAACGACCTACCGCTGATGCAGTAGAGTTGGAGACATCGACATCCAAGAGTGGGTGTGATGTGAGTCTACCCTCGACATCTGTGGATGCGACATCGAACCCGATGTTGGGGGCGGCTACAGCAGTTTTGCGAGCCTCACTATTCTCAGCTACTAGTAGAACTTGGCAAGCGGCGGCTGCTAAGTTAGATGAGTTACCAGCTAGGTCGGCGATTGACCGTGCTGGTTTGGCACCAGGTGTGGTGTTGTTGGACAACAAAAGTGATATCTTCTGTTTGGTGGCACCTTCAGAGAAGGCGTATCGACAAGAGAAGGTCTTGTTAGACTCTGGAGCCCAACCGTTGATGTTGGAAAAGACGGCATGTATTGGTTTGGGTTTGAAGAAGTCCGAGGTGGAGAGATGTCCATTCCAGTTGGAGACATCTCGAGAGGGATCAAGAGGTACGGCTCTACATATGACACGTGAGATGTTGACGGTGAGAGTTCGGCCAGATCACGCCACGGATGACTCTATGGTGAGAGCCAAGGCCATCGATACAGCCGCAGAGTCTTATGATGTATTGGTTGGAGGTGTTGTGTTATATCTTATGGGGTTCGTGATCGACTATTGCGCGGAGACAGCATCTTACAGACCAGGTTGGCAGTCCGGTGAAGGACGAGTGAGCCGCTTATCAGTGCGGTTCAGTGCTAGAATTGGGACGACGGAGCCTACACCAGGGACGATGCGAGTTGTTGGAGGGCAATGTCCATGCGGAGGATACTCCGGTCTTTGAGGAGGTGGAGGACATGCCTAGCATGTCTACGTTAGTACCATCTGCCTTGGATGTTCCACTTTGGAGTTCGAGTGGAGAGTTGCAGCAGTATGCTGATCAGTTGGTGCAGCAGGCTTGGAGTGAAGCCTTTGTACCACCAGTAGAGGGTTTGGAGGGATCAGCACTGGTTTGGCTGCGGTATTGCAGACAGGTATACAAGTACAACGATACTTGTATTGGAGAGAGATGAGGTTGCGAGACGCATCTCATTGCGTCATATGGCACGTTTGGTGCAGAGATATCCTGAGTTGTTGCCCATATCCGCTGTTAGAGAATATCAGCAAGCGTCGGATATTTCGCTACTGAGGGCGCAGGATCTCACGTTTGTTGATATCATTCACTTGGTGATAGTGGGGTGGTCATGTCAAGGTCACACGCGTGCGGAGAGAGGTCAGGGTTTACATGACTCGCGATCTAGGATGTTTTGGGAGATGTTAAGGATCTTACGACATCTCCAGATGCATCAGGTGGATTCTTCAGTGTACATCTTGGAGAACGTTCCTTTGTTGGGTGATGCTCGTGCACAAATAATGACGAGTATGCACCAGGTGTGGTCCTGGATCGGACCGGCAATGTTGTTAGATGCAGCGAGAGTGGGATCTCGTGCACCTCGTCCACGATTGTGGTGGACGAATTTGTTACCGAGGGAGGTGCTCAAGCGCGCACACGATGCAGTGAGACGACCAGCGCACCTCAGTTGATGGCATTTTGGATGCAGGGCGACGATCTCAAGTAGTGAGAGTCGTGGATATGTCATCTATGGCAATGATGAACCTAGTGAGATGGTCCATGATAGCGTTATCCACGTTGGTGAGCTTTCGAGCGTCACATGCTTACAGAGATGGAGGACTTGGGCTTGTGTGGGATGCTCGGTTACAACAGTTGGTGGAGTCCAATGTCGATGAGCGAGAGCGAGCGATGAGTTTCTCGACAAGTACGACAGCAGTAGCTTCGGTGTCAGAGGCTTCATGTCGGCAAGTGTTGGGTCAAGCAATGGACTTGAACTGCTTGACATGGATTGTTAGCCTTGGATTGGCTGAGCAGCGTCGGATGCGATCGACGGGTGTTACTACTCGAGTACTCTTGAGCTCTTTGCCTATAGAGTCGGTGAAGGCAAAGGTTGGGGGCGAGGCGTATGGAGTTCGTCATCCTTGGACATCATGGGATGTTGTAGGAGAGAGTGTGGAGCTTGCAGCTAGAACTGCAGAAGTTTTACGCACAGTAGCGGTGGAGGTTGTTGGTGGTGAGCAGAAGGAAACTGTTCCAGAGATAGCAAGATAGCAGTCAACGACTTCGTCTTCTATCTCTAGCATGGTGATAGAGGATACTTGGGAGCTAGAGATTAGACCTAAGCTTATAAGAGAGGAGAGACGAAGAGTTCAGAGATTCCTGAAGAGCTACAAGAATTGTTTTGCCTTCAGTATGAAGGATCTGGGTACCTTGAAGGGACCCGGTATACGGATCGATTTGACTAATGACACGTCAATCGGAGGTACAGTGATATAGAGCGAGTCTTGATCCAGAGTATGACTCAAGACTTGTTGGAGGTTGGGTTGCTGGAGATGTCGCATGGAGAGTATGCATCTGCTACAGTTATGTCAGCAAAGAAAGATATGTATGGCAACTACACGAATAGGCGGATGTGTGGAGACTACCGTCTTATCAATCGGCAGACAAAGTCTGATAAGTATGCCATGCCGACACCTGAGGAGATCTTTGATACAGTGGGACATGTGAAGGTCTTCAATACTTTGGATCTTCGAGCAGGGTATCATCAGTTGCCGGTGGAGAAGAGGATAAGTCTAAGATAGCATTCTGGGAAATTGACTTTCACGACAAAGATTGTTTGTATCAGTGGCGGTTCTTATCATTTGGGTTGAAGAACGTCCCTGTTAAGTTCCAAAGGGTGATGGATAGAATCTTAGCAGGATTGGATTTTGTCAGATGTTATATTGACGACATCTTAGTCTATGTGTTACAGTGGAGGAGCACGAGAGACACTTACGGGATGTGTTCGAGCGATTGAGAGCTCATGGATTGAAGTTACACCCTAGGAAGTGTAAGTTCTTCCAGGAGTTGGTAGAGTATCTGGGCCACACCATCTATTCAAATGGATTGGGTGTTCAACAGACGAAGGTTGAGGCTATTGCACATATCTCACGTCCCACAGATGTGAGTCGAGTTCGAGCATTTGTTGGTTTGGCGAACTTCTGTCGTCGGTACGTGAAGAGGTTTAGTGCAATTGCGAAGCCGTTGACAAAACTGATGAAGGTGGACCAGGAGTGGCAGTGGGAAGATGAGCAGGAGCGAGCTTTCGTAGAGCTCAAAGATACGTTGACATCTACTCCTATCTTGAGGAGACCCGTTAGGGGGCGTCTTTTCCAATTGCACATCGATTGGAGTATGTTGGGACTTGGAGCAGTGCTGACTCAGCATGATGATGAGATAAAAGAGTTCATGGTGGCGTATGTCAGTCGCTCCAACAATTCGACGGAGGCGAGGTACAGTTCGTACGAGGGGGAGTGTTTAGCTGCAGTGTGGGCTGTTGCACACTTCCGATGTTACCTATTTGAGAACCCCTTTACTCTCATCACTGATCACCAGCCGCTCAAGTGGTTGATAGAGTCGGATAAGCTTACAGGGAAGCTTGCACGGTGGGCTCTGATCTTACAAGAGTATGACTTCCAGGTCGTGCATAGACCTGGAATTGCAAACCTAGATGCCGATGGGTTGAGTCGCAACCCGTGCACCAGTCAGCAGGATCAGACTGGGGCTCGATGACATGTCGAGGTTGATGAGGAGATAGCGCAGGGTGGCATGCATCTTCTTTTCTTTGTGTGTTGGCCATGAACTCTAGTATGGAGGGCCAAGTCGTATCTTTCTCTGGTCAGAGAGTAGATGATGGGTCTCCAGATCTTGAGGGTGGAGATGGTGTTCCAGACCAGCGAGATATCCATGATGATGTGACCGTGATGGAGTATCTGGTACTGCTGTGGTAGTAGACACAGTAAGTGCCAAGGAGCGAGATCGTGTCCTTCAACGAGCGAAGAGATTTCGACGAGAAAGACGACATGTACTTTGAGTGTGGGGTGATGGGAGGATACGGATAATGCCACATCCATCCCAGACGGCACAGTTAGTACGACATGCTCATGAGGAGTTGGAACATCTTGGAGTGAAGCGTACGCATAGCTTACTCCACAGACAGTATTGGTGGCGTGGTATGCACGTTGATGTGCAACAGTTTGTCGCACGATGTGTGATTTGTGATTGATACGAGCATCGTTTAATGCTCCTACTCCACAGTTACACCCCTTATCGATTATGGGGTTGGATTATCGTTGGAGTTTGGATTTTGCGGGACTCTTATCGTTGACCGTACGTCATCACCGGTATGTGTTGGTGATGGTGACATTACCAGACAAGGCGAGTGAAGGGACGGCGTACGCGTTCTTAGATCGAGTGCTGAGTCATTTTGGAGCACCAGTTGAAGTGCTGACAGACCAAGGTACAGAGTTCCTTGGTGAGTTTCAGGCCTTGTGTGATCAGGCGCTGATTGATAGTCGGACTACATCTCAAGATCATCCTGAGGCGGATGGTTTGGCGGAGAGGGTAGTTCAGACGATGAAGAGAGGATTGCGCAAGTATGGCTTGCAGAAGGGCCACTTGGGAGACTGGATGTGTAGTTACCATGGTTGGCTATGGGCTACCGTTTCAGCCGACAAGCGTCTTTGGCTTCCTTCTCACTGTTTTTTCTATTGTATGACCGAGATCCAGATCTACCTTCGGTCATTCGTCGTGATTCTGGTGAGGTGCTAGACCTTGATGACCCGGATATGTGGGTGAGAGCATGTTCTCAACGAGAAGTGACATTTCGGAGAGTTATGCTTATGACTTTTGAGAACCTAGCGATTGCTCAGCATAGAGACACGTTGCGATATGCGACTATCCGAGAAGGAGGTTATCGGTCGTCGATTCGCAGGTTTCATCCTGACGATTATATCTATCTACAGCAGACTGCACCGAGGACGTTGGATGTGACCGCAGGGCGCACTATTTTACGAGTGCGTGAGGTGTTACCTTCTGGAGTACTAATGTTAGAGGGTCTTGATGGTGTTGTGTGGAAGGACCATGTGCGTAATTGCGTGCCATGTCATCTTCCCAACATTGATGGTACTGTTGACCCAAGCTTAACAATTGTACGTGCGGGCTTGAGGTGTATGTTGTGTGGGTCTGCTGGTGGAGCAGCCCGTATGTTGGTGTGTGATGGTTGTTGAGAGGTTGGCACATGTCATGTTTGACTCCACCTCTAAGTGTCGTTCCTATTGGACGGTGGGTTTGTCCTCGATGTATATAGCAGGAATAACCGATTAGATCTTTGCGTGGTATGGATTGCAGATAGGCGACTAACGATGGGGTGATGTAGCACTCGGCCTCCTGATCCTTGCACCCATGAAGGTGTATATCACGTAGTTCGGATATGGAGCTATCTGAAGTTAGAGGGACCTAACCGCTAGTTAGGAGAGCGATTGTGGTACACTTGTGTATGTGTATGACAGCGTCCATGTGTTATGTGTATGTGTGGTGTATCTCTGACCGCGATGTATGTTGTGTAGCGATGTGTATGCGTATGACAGCTGTCACGTCAGTTTGGCACCTCGGCTAGGTTGACCGAGTGCGAAGTGATGCATCCCGGTAAGGCCGTTAGAGCCGTTAGGGCGAGTTGGTGAGAGAGCCCACTACGGATATACTTCGCAGGTAGAGCTTGGAGGCCTTAGTTCTTCGAGTTGAGCCTTCAAGCTATGGAAGATAGTCTAGTTGAGTGTAACCCGGATTCTCTTCGTGCTTAGAGTGGGTTTGGCTTGACCGTTTGTGAGTAATCTTTGTTGTAGTGTTGGAAATGGTAATTTCTCTGTTCAGATTATTGTGGTACAGTTGTGTATGTGTATGACATAGTCCATTTGTTATGTGTATGTGTGTTGTACCTCTGACAGCGATGTATGTTGTGTATGCGCACGACAACTGGAAGCCATGACCAGAAAATAATAATCGTCTTTCCGATCTTCTCAGTGTATATTTGTGTTATATTTTAAGTAGTAGTTGTATGTTATGATCCAGAGGTGCTCTGAAGAGTCTGAAAGCCCCGTGGTTTTGTGAGTTAGAAGAGATTTCTAGACAAAACCCGAGTGTTGTGAGTTTGAACAGATCGTAGAACTTAGAACAGCGTAACTAGTGTAAATCTTCTCGGAGAACTAAATCTTTAATGCTACAATGAGCTAAAAGAGACATCATGAGACATTACAGGATGTGACTCGACTTTAGTGTTTGTGTATATCGGTTGGAATGATGGAGTGAGTACATACCGTTATTATTATGATACACTTGTGTATGTGTTTGACGTCGTCCATGTGTTATGTGTGATGTACTTTTACAGCATTGTATGTTGTGTAGCGATGTGTATGTGCATGACACACTCTACACCGTTGGGTAGTAATGGAGGTTCTATTTATCTTGTAGTAAGGGGGGTTTGCAATTATTGGTTTTTCTGTAACGAAAGTGAGACATGCGAAGTTTTACTTGTGACGTGCAATGTTTTGCTGGAACTCCATTTATCGAGGGACGACTGTATAACTACATTCCCCAGTTCGGCACTGCAATTGTTAGTGTCTACCCTTTATGCTGCTTTGGCATACCAACCCAGTTCTCATTAATTGGATGGACAGTCCTGTCGGATGTTCACACTCTTCAGCTTCCCTTCACATCTGGAATGAAGTATGACAAGATGTTCACGTTATCTGGTCTCGTTGAAGTACGTACTGTAGTTATTCTGAAGTCTCTGCAAAAGACAATCGAGTCGAGAAAAGGGTCTTCCTTGTTTTCTGTGTAAAAGGCAACAGTAAACTGATAAGAGCATTAGCTATCTACTGCGAGAACAGAGTTTCCAATTCAAGAGTCCTTTCCTTGATAAGCTCGTCTGCAACTGCTCATACCTTTCCCTGATCCTCACGCCTTCTTCGAGGTACGGTATTATTGTGGATTCAGTCATCGACGTTAAGTGGAGGACAGCGATCTCTGTCCAGATTTGGAACTTTCCAGCTTACAGTAGAAGTATACAGTAGAAGTAGTAGTTCAGAGTACGTAGAAGCTCTCAACAAATAGTCTCACACAAGCTTGAGTGGGCATATAAAGCAAGGATATAAAATGTCCAGAGTCACCCCATCAGTAAAACAATTGTTTACATCCACACGAAGAGGATAGTTGCCAGTGAAAAGGGAGAAAGTCATAAATGTGAAGAGAGATTGACGGTTACAAGATCAATCGTGTGTGTCCAAGGAAGGCAGAAAGTTCCAAGCTGAGCAGAAGATTCTATGCCGGGCGGGAGTGATCTGAAAGTATTGTTATACATAATCCCTCTACACAGCAAGGCCAGAATCCAGAGGTAACCTCGGATAACGTCAAAGTTGATAATTCGTGTATCAAGTGGAAAGTATTCCACGCATATCAGCTCCAGAAGACAAATGGTTGGCGTGTGAGAGTGTAAGTGTCATACTGGCCATCTGTGAAAATCTTCCACTTCACATGGAGCTGTCACTGAGCATAATAAGTGTGCATGAGCCAGTGGTTTCAAGACATGTTGTCGTTGGACGCTTCTCGTCACACTTGAGCTCCATGCCATAGCCATGGAGTACCCGATCGGCATGAAAAGCTTTCAGTTGAAGAATGAAACTCGTGCAGGAGCTGAGTTCATGCAAGAAGTCCGGGAGGCCTATCGACTACCCAACCACTGAGTCTGAGTAGAGCACTGTATATATAGGTCGGTTGTCGAAGTGCAGGAATGTCGACAATTCGGCAACAGTACAAGGATCCGAGTAGAAAGCTACATCATTAGTCTCCGATTGACGAGGAGTTAGCTAATTCCGCTAGTTCAGCTGGCTTCTTGTTCTTTATCACGGCAATCACGATATGCAAGGAAGTCCCGAGCTCTGCATGTGGACTGAGTGTCAATAGTCTTTCCATGTTCTTCAGGAAGAGGATTGAGGAATTTATGTTGCTCGAAGAACTTTCTCAAAATTCTCAAACATCGTCCACCTCCTGGCGGTTAAGTGGTTATTCTGTGGTTTACTAGGAACAGAATTCCATCTTTCTTACTTTGCACGCGATCCTTTGAACTCGTCTGTTTCAGTCAGTCACGCCTCAATTTCTTTAATTCCTATTTCTCACGCGCTTTCTTCGTGCTATAAGCCCAATATAACAGAGCTTTGAGTCACATCTCTGCGTAGATTTGGTTTCCTCACCGCCTTCCTATCGAGATATATATCCTTCTGAGAACGTATATTACTAAAACTCCTACCTTTTCCCACGTACAGAAACGTTGGGATGAAGTTGGCTTCTCTCTTGAACTCCATAAATGCAGGAGAATGACACTATAGGTTATTGTGGAAACAGTTGTTATGTTTCTCGACCTCTATTCTAGAAGATTTCTTAAACCCTATTCTGCACTGGTTTCAGGGACATCTGAGCTTATAACCGAACCTCAGATGAGAGCGAAGCTGAGAAACGTAGAAACGCGTCATGTACTGAGTGAAGAACACTCTGTAAGAGAGACGTTTGAGCCTGTCAAAGCCAGACGGAACCACAAGAGCACAACCGGAATCTCGGAAGATCTCCGAAAGGAATTTGAAAGTCAGAACAGTTTGTGTTATGACTCTTGTGCAATGACATGTGAGTGGGGATGAGAGGACGGCTTGAGGATGAGAACTGACCTCAAAGAGCTCAACTTGCTGGCAGATTAATACGTTTACATTAGACGTGTCAGTGTGTGCCAAGACAACTGACAGATTACTGCAGTGAGGTTCGTGACATTGGCTCTGATGGTTGGCATATGTCACAAGGAAGGAATTGGTTGTCGAAAATTTCCTTCCCAAAGTTTTGACAAACACATATTGGTAGATATGTGACCGCACGAGGTTCTGAGCGGTGGTTGCCAGCTGATCAGCATCCGTCCGGATACGAGGAAATTTACTGCAAGGTCCGATGCATTTCCCACTGCATTTGAACCTTAAGCTTGATGATTTTCATCGGCCCCACGAATCGAACGCTTGAGTTAGCACTGGGCATAATGAACAGTCCCTGAAGCATTCTGAAGGGATCTCCTAGAGGACCATTATCGAATGCTTAGAAATTCACAGTTCTGCCAATCAGCCAAAACTACAGGAAATTCCAAGAGAGTTTATCATGTAACGACTTCTGATTTTCATTCTTAGGGAATTCTAAGAATGTTTGGCTTAAAACGTTGAAGTGCTTATTATTGGCACAGATGTACACTACCGTAGTTGAGTTTCAAAGTACACTATTGAGGTGGCAGATCCATCTCCCGTTTAGCAGGACCTCCACGACAGTAGTGTTGCCCGGATGTCAGTCACAGATCCTCTAGATATTGATTTACTTCTAATGCTATAGTGTCGCGGGCTTAACCCGCTTCTTGCCTCGTACAAAAAGACAGTCACAGATCCTCGACTGACGGCACAATACTCATGCTTCTAGTGGAGCTCGCTGTCAGCATATGAGTGCAACAAACAAAAGAAACATAGCCAGAGCATGGAATGAATGGCCTGACACGTCATTTTGAGGCAAAAACACGACGCAATGAATAGCCAACAGATGGAAGACAATGGGTAGAAGAGCAATAGAAATCTCATGCATCCACATCTTCCAACCCCAGTGCTTCAGGACATCGTAGATAAGGTACTTTCTGAATTGTATGTGATCCTCGAATATGATAAGCAAGTGAGACAAACATTCGTGCACCTTTTTTCTGTCCCAAGCGAAAGTTTCTCTGTGCTCTCCAGGGTACTTTTTATCAATTTAACAAACATTTTTTAAGCCAAGAGATTCTAAAAGAAGACTATTTTAAATTATCGTGTCACTTAAAAATGCTAATTTTTATTTTAGAATCTAGATTTTTATCAAAAAGTTTCATTATTTGTATAAATTTCATTATTTTATAAAAATCCAGTTTATATAAACTGGATTTTTTCCAATTTTATATAATAAAAAATATGATATTTTTCATTATTCAGTATATTTTTATTTTGAAAAATAAGACATTATTTATTTTAGTTTTTTGGAAAATAAGACTATTCTTAATACAAATCTTAAAAAAATACTTTTTATTAGTAATCGGACGCAAGTGATCACCCGTGGAGAAAAGCCTTAGTTTATGAAAAGATAACTTCGTATAGAAATGTGGATCTCTGATTAGCGCCTTTGTGATCATGAGTTGACAATATTACTAAGGAAACAACGGAAAAGTTTCAACTGTAGTGTAGTTTCGGACTGATATGGCGAGATTAGTTCACGGAGACCTTGTGAGAGTCTCCGTGCTAACGCCAGTTCTCATGTGGCAGATTTTTCTTCCACTGTGTAAGTTTTCTGGTTATCATTTCAGTTTCAGTTTGCCTTGTCAATTTTCTTTCCGTCATTTCACTTTTTCGTTTATCATGTGAGTCTTTTCCATGGAATGTCTGTCCGGCTAAAGTGGTATGAAATAGTTTTTGCTCGATGAACTTAGTACAAATTTCAAATTCAGAAAAATCTTTAGAATTTTGAGATGTATAGAATTGCTCTTAGAGATCGAGAAGCGTATAGAGTTTAAAGTTCCCATGAAAAGTACTGACAATGGTCAAATTTAAATGCTGATTTCTCAAAGAGTGGAAGTGATGAAGATGAATGTTGTTAGATTATCATTCTAAAAGAGAATGAGATTTATTGAAATTGTCCATCGTCATCAAAGAAGATATAGTGGTCGAACACGTAGAATGGAAAGAGTTGAGATTTCATGAACAACTTATTTTGTGATCTTCAAGTGAGAATGTTTTGTCATATAATTTGAATGAATAAAGCTTCTATCGTTGCTTTACTTGATTTGATTAAAGATCAGTGAGTTATCGACAATGAGAACAAGAACTAGCAAATGCTTATCATTTAAGTACAACTCGTAGTGATACTGGGTAGGATGGACATGCAGTAAATGAGTCTTGTTTGATGAGATCATTACTCTTATGAAGAATTGGTCTTGAATCAATGAATAATTGTATGAGACGTGTAATGATGATGTTTGAGAGTAAGATGATGAGCTCTATAAGATTGTCCAACCAAGATAAACGAGACCGTATTTCCTGAGAATTCAAAGAAAAAGAGGTAGACTCTCCAGGATGCGTTGTCGATACGAGAGTTCTTTGGGAGGGATAGAACTCTCTAGTTGTCAAAGAACAATGAACATCAAAGATCTTGCATAGATGATCAAGATAAACTAAGACCCTTAACGGTGTTTACATACTCGTTGTCTAGTCCTCTTTCTGATTCTGTCTCGAATGGAGCTCCTTAAGTGAAGGTGCGTGCAAAAACGTGAAACTTGTACTTCTTAGCCTATGAAAATCTCCTTTCCGAGCAACCTATCTCAACTCAACCACTAACTCGTGCTGAAACTCACAAGATTTCCAGACCTCAAGATCACAATCACACTCACAAAATTGAGAACAAATCTAGTCTAAAGATCCATTTGTACTGTAGGAGGAGGTTGCAGTACACAAATTGAGAAGTTTTCAAAACCTTATCACTTCAGTTTTCAAGAACTCTATCTCGTCTCTCAAACTTCACAGATGTCTTACCTGCTTAGTAGGAAAGACACTCCAGTTAAAAAGTTTTACCAACTAAATTACCACATCTAGTACTACTTAGAATTTGAGAAAAGTGCTTCTAAAGAAACAAAATTGCATTGCTTTTCGTTGCTACTTGGGAGATGAGGTCCATCTCACATGCATATTTACTTCTCTATGAATCAACACTCTAACTATTTGACACTCTATTTATCTGTAGATCCTCTCATGCATAGAGCAATGATAGAGTTCTGACAAAGAGAACTACTTGTGGGAGATGTTAAATTCCATCATCAACAAGTTTGATATGAAACAAACTCATTTCATCAAAAGTCACGAGGCTCGACTAGCTGCATGCGCAATGGATCAAAATGAGTACATCCTTTGAAAGCCTATCAAAATATATTCACCACACACAATGGTGTGGAATAAAACAAAGATCGGTTTGGAACTGAGCTCAAGGAAACATTGTAGACAGCATCCATGATGGGTAAGCAATTCACTCTGCATTAGTTGGGTATTTTGCTAATATCATGCTTGACTTTCAAATTCATCACATTTGTGATACTAATCTAGATTATAGTTGCGCTCTTACTATGTGATGTAAGAAAGAACATGGATTGAGAGACCGGCCCATTAGACAATGGGGTTAGAATATTTATTTACTATCTCATTTGTTTTTAATATTATTTATATAAAGTTTAGTAGATCTTTTTGGAATAATTTAAATTGAGGTCTCTTTTGACTAAGTGTCTTATTAAAATCAAGGGCTTTACATTTTCATATCAGAATAAATTGATATATGTGTTCTATCATTTTTTAATAAATACAGTTGCAGTAGAAACAAGCTTACACTTTCAGCTTTTGCAGAATATTCAATAATAGATTGAAACAGGTTTTGATAACCTGTTTCATATCAGATTCTTCCCTGATGAAATTATACTTGACAAAACAGATTTTGATTACCTATTTCGGTTCATTGCTTCTTCACTACTGCAGTGCTGCAGCTTTTACAGTTTACTTGGCCAAAACCTGTTTTGGCAACCTGAGTGATGATGCTATATGGGCTGATATTATAACGTTCCCAACCTGTTTTGGACCAACAAATTTTCTGAAGAAAAGTGATGTTGTCCAAGTATACCTTGAAAATATTTACTAAGTATGGAACATGCTAGAAAGACGGGAAATTTACAGTTATACATGCAACAAACACATGAATACTTCCAGAAGGAGTTGAACTTTCTGAACTGCTCCCAGCAGTCCTCCTCTCCAGCCCATTGACATCTACGTCAATGGATCCTAAGAAGAGAGGCCTAATGTCAAACAAGAAAACACAAATAAAAAATCCCTTCCAACACATATCCAACGTGAGCTTCACTAGATTCTTATCAAATTTGTTATGCAACAACTTGTAAACTGGTAAAGAAAGGCTTCTTATCTATCCAGCCGACAACTCTAGCTAAATATCTTAGACTAAATAACACTTCTTCTTGGAAACTTTCTCTGTGAATGTCCAGCAATGTTGCACCAAGAAAAGGAAAGACATCACGACCAAAAAGCTCGGGCAGTGGAAAGTAGCCGCTCCAAGAAGGCAGCAACCAAAAGCTCGAGCCAAAAAGCAATGGAAACAGTAAATAAGCGGCTCGACTCGAATGAGAACACGCCAAGCGGAAAGAGCGAGTATTTTCGTGGTTGGTGCGAGCGGCGGCTAGGTAGGCGTTAGGGCTAGTTTGGACAATTCGGAGCGGGGGGAGGTGGGGGTTTAATCGCTTCAGCGTGATGGGCGCGGCTTTTCTCATTTTCACGTTAGGGCTAGTTTGGACAATTCGGAGCGGGGATAGGCAGGGATTTAATCGCTTCAGCGTGGTGGCCGCGGTTTTTCTCATTTTCGCTTCTTTGGATCGATGTTACGGGCAGTGGTCGATTTCATTGTCTTGTTTCCTCTGAGACCATTCCTTTCTCTGCGGGCGCTATCATTCGTCATTTCTTGCTTTCGTACGTTCGCACGTTCGCTCGTGATTTCTTCGTCGCTCGCTTGTAAGGATCGGGCCTATGATGGTGTTTCACTGAGGCTTTGTGCGTGCTTGATTCCTTGTGCGGCGGTATTGGCACCTTGGTCAGTTTGATTTCATTCTTTCTTGCTTTCGCGGGTTCGCTCCTACTTTCTTCGTCTGTTGCTCGCAGGGGTCGGGCTTATGCTGGTGTTTTATAGGAGGTCGGGCCTATGCTGCTGTTTTCTGTCGTTCATTCCTGCCTCTCGACGGCTTTGGCTGTTGTCGCGGTTGCTTCCTTGTTGGCAGGCCTTTGTGTTTTGTTGTTGGTGGGAGTTGCAGTGGGTCAACAGGCTTCGGTCACGCGTGTTTCAGGATCACGCATTCTTCTTCTGGGAGCCGGTTGGTCGTCCGCCTGAAGTCTATCACGTTTGTGTTGTTTGTGCGCAATGCATTCGTTCTTGTTCTGTGGCAGGTATCGCATGCAGTTTGGCAGCCTCTAGCGGGTGTTGAAAACTGCTGTTGCGAGAAGTCCTGCATGTGCAGGTGAGGGCGTGGATGTCTAGATGTGACGCGGTAAGCTGGTCGCTGAGCACGATAAGAGGTAGGTGTTGTTTTTCAGTCTGTGGGTGTCTTTGAGAAGAAGCTGGACGAGGTAAACTTTCTCGTGCTCTTGTCTGACCTCAGCGAAGACTGTGAGGCAGTCGTGGACAGTGACGGATGTGACGATATGGTGAAAGGGGAGGAAGTTACTGCTGTCGAGCCGGCTGTTGAAGTAGCTTCCGGTTTCGAGTTCTTAGATGTCAGCGGTGGTGCCTCGCGTTTCTCTCCTCTGTCGGTTAGCTCGTCTATGATCTCGTTCGACGACCGGGAGCTAGAATTGACGCAGACTTACATTTACTTGCAGCTAGAGCTTTCACAGCATCCTCCTGAGTTTCTAATGAAGTTCGATTATGTCAAGATAGGTAGAACGTGTCATCCTTGTGAGTTGCATTCCTTTCCATTGTAGATGTTAGCTGGACCCTTCCGTTTCTTCTCATACTCCGTGGATAATTTTTACCTCTACTTGCAAGACAGCGGTATCAAGTGTTTTCCTATCCTGCGCATTTCAGCCATGCTGACGGTTTGTTGAGGTCCACTGTTCATGTAGTTTATCCTTCTCATGGTCATCCTTGCGTTTGTACTCAAGTTGATCTTGAGGAGAGCTTAGTGCTTTGTCGGCATTTCTATTCCATCAAGCAATGTCCCTCCGGCGCGAAGCCAGAGCTAGGCGTCCCAGCCTAGAAGTCTCTGTTATCATCTGTACCACTGGGGCTGACCTGGATACTAGTTACTTTCCTCTTATCTCTAAGTTTCTGAAGAAACAGTGTGTCTCTGATATTTTTTCCGTTGAGAGAGGTGGCTCACTTCTTCATCTACACTTTCAGGGTGTAATTTGCATATACGGGAAGTCCTGTGTGCAGGTCAAGAAACGTATCTCGCAGGCATTGGGATGGGACAGGAACAGACCATTGGGGGCAGAAATTTGTGTTAAACAACTGTCTAACAAAGGTATTCATATCTTTGTTGGCATGGTGGGGTACTGTCTTAAGGACCAGAATCTTCAGCATCATCATGCTGCTACAAAAAACATCTCCGATACTATGATTGAGGATGGTAAGGAGCTCTTTATGCTTATGGGAACGGCCGACACCAAAAACCGTGTGGAGTTGACGTACTTGAATATCCTCCCTCGGGCTCTGCAGTATAATAGATACAAATCCCTTACTCCCTTGTCCAGCACCTTTGCTCGCTGTTTGAAAGGTATGCTGGTCTCTGAGAAGTATACAGCGTCACCTCGCTGGCTCACACAAGCGAGAATACAGAAGTCTCGGTCCGATTCCTTTTGGAACTCGTACATCAGGTCTCGTGAGATGAGCGTAAACGACATCGACAATATTTTTTCTACAGAGATACTGCTCGTTGTGCACATTGCCTGTGTTGGTAGTACAGCAGCAGAGCAGCGGATGATGAACTGCAGCCGGTCCCACAGCACGAGCAGGAGGTCGAGGTGCCGTCTGTCCCGGACTTGCAAGATGTGAGCACAGACCCCGACACCGACGCCCAGAGGAAGATCACTCTTTTCACTGAAACGGACGCGTTCTCATAGTACATTCCGCTGGTCGAAGTCATGACCCGCAGCACAGACCACCAAAGAGGATTGTCATTGTAGTGGGGTGTACCATGTACAGCACTAGTGTAAGAGTAATTACGTTTGGGAGTAGAGCACGCACAGTGGACAATGCGTTCAGAACTGTATGTACAACGTTTTATATTAATAAAGCTCTCGGGGTGAATGTACCCTTTTTTTTTCCAAAATACATGCGCACGGTCCCCCTAAGTAGAAAAGCTGGCAACCCCCGGAAGCGAAAAAAAGCAAGGAACGAAAACTGGACAGGCGATTGGTCGGTAGCCGAAAATACTCCAAACTAAAATATTTGCTCCACAAAACCCATCCATCGAACTAGATGATAATGCAAGGAAGTCCGCAAGAAAACAGTGACCAAAAGCCTGAGCAGCGAAAAGCAGTCGTTCCAAGAAAGGCAGCAACCAAAAGCTCGAGTAAGAAAGCAGCTTAGGAAAGCAGCAGGTTAGTAGAAAGCATCGATCGATGATGATAATCCCAACACTGAGACAAAAACATTAACGACCGGTAAGCTCTCAGTTCCGGTGTCACCTACTTGTTCACTGTTCACACCTAGCACTACAACTCGAATGGGGTGTGCATGCATCCACACTACAAAGGTCTAGACTCCCACACCAAAATTTCACCACAACATTGCGTAATATACATGCAGCATGAACTACTTTAGCTGCTAAAGCAACTGATGTTGTAATACCCAAGGTAAGGATCCTAAATCTACGTTTCAATCAATCTCAAGGGAGTGAACCCCTTGAGATTGAAGATAGAGTGAAGGAAAAATGGAAGATGGTGAGTTTTCCCGCTAGATATGAATTCTAGGGGAAAGATATGTGACTTCGAATCTATTCGAGAGAGATAGTGAGATTCTAATAGCGAAAACAATATAACGGAGATGTTACAAATTCTTGAACCATCAGTAAAGTACGTATGCTAGAGAACACAAGAACCTGTGACATGGAAAGAAAGTGAACATAATGAAGTACAATCGGATATAGATATATAAGTGCAAGGGGAGAAGAGTAGCTTGACAGCTTGTGTTTATAGACGTTTTGCATAATATGTAACTGCAAAAATCTGTCAAATCTGTATTCTAAAATACCTCTCATCGATTCAAGATTTTACTTGAAAGTAAATGGCTCTAGTTCCTCCTCAGCGTGCAGTATGTTTTGACATTTAGGATTTAACTTACAGTTCTGTAATTTTTTTATATTTTTATATTTTTCATAGGATTAAAGTAACATATCAGTTTCACCTATGGTTTATAATACCCATAGCTTTAGGGTTTGGAGATCATAAGTAAGGTCTAGGCCCTTTAGGGATGCAAAGTAGGATTAAGAGCAGTTAGATTATAAAAGTTTGAGTTCGACTAACTATCATTTATATAATCTGTACCTACATGTTAGAACTCCAAAATCTCCAAAGTACCTTTTTCGGGTTTCTGCGATATCTAGTTATCTCTGCATTGTAAGTGGCTAAATACGAACAGAATTGACCTCTCGATCTTCACCACCTCGTGAATAGAGGAAAAGAGAGAAAGAAGAGGACTCTTAAGTTAGAACGTGCAACAAGGTCCCCCAAAAGAGTAATCACGATTGGATAAAAAACTATAGAAGATTACTTTAAAAATTTTATAAGCGATAATAGTTTAATTATAAGAGTATCTCCACCGAATTTCTTTAAACCTCGAGTAGAGTATAAAAGCATGAAATATAATATTTCTTTTTTTCAGACTCCAAGAATGCTGTGAAGAAAAAAGTGATGCAAGAGTATGACTACAGGCGCTTCTGGTGACCCAGAAGACATTATTTTGCGAGTTTGTTTTCAGAGAACTGAGAATTTGACTTTTATTACAAAACTTCAAAATCTTCATCTTAACATTTCTCTTTCAATATGAAGTAGTTTGTTTCGACATGAATCATAACTTGAAAGCTGGTGATAGTTTTAATCTGATTCTTTATTTCACAATTTACAAGTTAAGATGAAGATGTAGTCAACAAAAACATTTTTTGCATAAAACTAAAATTTCTCAGTTCTCTGAAAACAAACTTGCAAAATAATTTCTTCTGGGTCACCAAGAGCGCTTATAGTAATTACTCGAGGTTTAAAGACTACATTAGTCAGTTAGCAAAAACTCCATCCATCTTTATCTAGCTCTGTAATTTATTGCATTCCTTAAAACTTACAGTGTTTCCCTAACTCTAAAAAGATTGTGAATAAATATTACTTAATTCAGCATCAACGGTTATGACTCTCCTGTATATAAATGTTATGATTCTTACTATAACTTGAGTATTTTCTGTATTCATAATCTGATCAATTTATTTCTATTAAAACTCGAATCTATCGCTCCATCATGTTGATCTTTAAAGATTCATTTTAAAGAGCAGGAGGTGGAAAAATTTGATCTTTAACATAAAATCTTTGAATTCAAAACTTCTATGATGAAAATAAACGCTATGCAAGTGAAAATGCCCTAAGGTAACGTTTGTTATTGCCCTTCCGCATGTGAGAAAACTAGGCTAAAACTCACCTGCCCCACAAGGGGTTCTACTGACTGGTCTTTTACTGCTATATGTAAATTGTGAAACCGGAAAGGAACGGGGAATATGGATGAGTCGTTATGAAAACCGGAAAGAAAACAAAAAGAGCGAGAACAGTAAGATAGAGTAATTTGTTAATAAAGTAAACATCAGAATAACATCATATTCCAAGAGGGGCTTTATATAGTCCTCGAGGGTGTCTCAACAATACTCACCTAAGGAACCCAAAAAGCTACAACTAATTGACGTAATTACAGAGACATGACAAGAGTCTCTTGAGTTTACCAAGGTGACTTATGACTATACCAGCTGTCACTATCAAAAATGTAGTTGAGTTTAACTATATCTTTAACACCCCCGATATACCAAGTCTTTTTTTAAGTTTTTCAAATTGATCTTGAGATAATGATTCAATGAATATATCTTCCACTTGATTTTCTGTTGATACCCAAAGGTAAATATCTCACCAGATTATATCTTTTCTCTTCTCTGACCTGCACTTCAGTATGCTTGGTTCTTGCATGATGAACTAGATTCTTGGCAAGAGCAATACGACTCATGTTGTCACTCAAAATACTAGTTGCTTCTGGCTATCTTCACCAAAATCTTCAGTATCCACATATCCATACAACCTCTTTGTTGCATTGCACAAACCTCTGTATTCAGCCTCGGTAGAGGACAAAGAAACAGTAGGTTGCTTTTTACTCCGTCACGTAACTGCTACTCCTCTTAATAGAAAAGTAAAACCAGATGCGGACTTCCGATCTGTTTCATCTCCTACCCAATCCGAATCAGTATATCCCAACAGTGCTCTTGAAGCATTAGAGTTATATTTTAATTCGTAGTACTCTTAAAGTATCCTTAAAGTACCTCAGCAGTCTATTAGCTGCATTCCAATGAGGCATCCTTGGGTCTTGCATATGCTGACTGATTTTACTCACAACGTAGGTCAGATCATATAGTCACTACAATTAGAAATATCAACTTTCCAACAAGTCTTATGAACTCAGCCTTATTTACTTGAGTTCCAAACTGCAGATGGTTCGGCCAATCCTTAGCAAGTACCATTGGAGTGGGTATTGCTTTACAGTTGTCCATTCTGAACTCCTTCATAATATTATTCACATACTTCTCTTGAGCCAGATAAAGGTTCTCTCCATCCTCAACTATGTGAATGTCAAGACAATGGTTAAGGTGTCCCAAATCTGTACTGAGTTGTTTTTACTAGCATGATAGCATCTTGGTCACTTCCTGAAAGAAGCGCATCATCTACATATAACAGTAGGATGACTCTACCTTTCTTAGTGATCAGAATATATAAATTTGAATCTCATTTAGAACAACAAAATCCATTGTATTTAAGAAACCCATCAATACGTGTGTATTATGCTCGATGGGTTTGTTTAAGACCATATAAAGCCTTCTTAAGCTTGCTAGGTTCTCCTTATGTGGTGCCCACAATTTGCAAGATTGGAGAATTTTTTGAAAATTAAGTTAATGACGTGTCTATATAACTGAAGTAACCTTATTACTTAAGATTACACCATGCTTAAGGAGAAGATGATCTTAAGGTGAATTCGTGAGAAGAAGTCGACTTTTTCCGAAGCTAGAAGTCTTCCCTGGAAGACGTATTCTGGAAGACGTCTTTTGGAAATCAGAAGCCAGAAGACAGAGTATGCTTCCAAGAAGACGGTGACTACAACCACGAGAAGTACCAACCGCGCACCAACTAGGTATGGGTAGATATACCTACCATACAGTCACCGGCGCAGTAGGTAGAGCTAGGGTAGATCGAACCATTACTTAAATCACGAAAGGAAGACAAGGAAGCCAGAGGTTCAACAGCACCATAGCTCTATTTTCTGCTTCTTTACTCGATTTGTGAATTGAGGAAGATAGTGGAAGCGCGCAAAAGCAAATTTACAGTGAGCGAAGTGAGAGAGGACGTCTTCCAGTAGGAAGCGCACTCGAGGTAGAAGAGTTGAGAATCCTCATGAGAATAGAATTAGAAATTGGGAGTCAAAGGAGAAAATCGAGAGTGGAAGCTTCGAATCGCAGCAACTCAAGTTTGATTGTAGAAGCAGCGTTGCAGCAGCTCGAGGTTGGAGGCAGAAGCAGGATCGTGACAAGGTGAAGATATTGAAGACGGAATCGAAGCACTGAGGCGCACAGAAGACTGAAGAAGCAATCAAAAGCATAGCACATTTGGATTAGACGCGGAAGTGCTGTCCAATTTTTGACAACCATCTTCTCAATCTCTTCCTGAGAATCAAAATTGAGCTTCTCCTCCTCCTATTCCAAAATTTGTTGTTCTATCTATCAATTTCTCTACCCTACTGTGCTTCTGTCCCAGAATCTGTGGCAAAAGACTCATCTGAATGTCTGGATATTTTCAGAAGTCGAATGTTTGTAATTCACATCAAGTAATTGGATTGGATTGGAATTTGAGTTGTGAGAAGCCTGATGTGAATCCAGAGTGAACTTGAGAGTTGATTGTTGTTTCGAGAAGCAAGAAACTGGAAATCGAGCCAATGCCTCCTAAGCTTCCTGGCTTCTCAAATCCACATCTTCCTAGAGAGCTAGAAGATTGGAAAGGCTGGCAGAATGCGCGAGAAGATGTGAGGGTCCTTTATGGATCTCTTTTGTCTGACCCATAGCAGCCTGTTCCTTCTTCTTCTCAAACTTTAGAAGAGAACTGTGAGGAGCCTTGCTGACAAAATCTGGAGAAAAATGTCAAGGGTCATGTCTTCCCATTACGCAGCAAGTTTTTTTTGAGAGCGTATGCAAGGTGAGGAGTCGAGAGATAGAGTGCGAATGTTCCATGTTTGTTGTGAGGTTAGATTGTGTGTAAGAAGTCGACGACAGATGAGATCAGTGATGGGAAGCCTGACTGCGAGAAGTCTTCTGAAGACGACAATTACCCAGAAGCTATCCCGAGAGTCTTCCTGGAGAACCACTGCCATCGCAAGAGTCCTCAACCTTCTCTTGATCCATTCGCAACTTCGCTTCTCACGCAGTCTGTTTGATCAAATAGAACTTTGAAATCAGGCTGAACAAGCTTGCCAACACTTAGTAGACTGTGTAAGTCCTCAAATACATACCAAACATGATGGCAAGTTTGGATTTTATCGTATGGTAGATGCATCCAAATATCTTCCTCGTCTGAAACCTGATATCTTTCTCCATTTCCGAGTCCAACTATAAGAACATTCTATATATGTCAAAAGTTACGAAATCAGAGGAGATATGATTAGATGCACCAGAATCTATCCACCATAGGTCTTTGGCTTCACTAGTGTATAAACTAGTGAAGGAAAGAGATTCATTTTCATTATCTTGAGCAAAATTGGCAATAGGTTGTTTTTGTTGTTGAGCCTTCTTTCAACAAATTGCAGCAATATGTCTAAGGCGTTTGTAGAAGTAACACCTCTTGCCCTTACCTCCAGTACGTTTCTGATTGTTACCTCCAACGTTACTCCAGGTTGTTGTTTCAACCAAGATCGGAATATGGGCAGGAAGGTACATCTTGAAGTTCTCTCTTCTTGGAAGACTGACCTTTATCATGGAACAAGGCAGATTCTTCTTGGTTGCTGATGCACCCTCTAACATTAGTTTCATCATCCAAGACGTATTCAATAACTAAACTCTCGAGTTCTACAAATGAAGATCTCTGTTGTCTAATTTTCATAGCTTTCTTGAAACTGACCATGTTCCTAGGTAAGCTCTTCAAGAACAGATCAACTATTTCTTCAACTTCCATATTGACTCCATGTGAGTTAAGCTGCTCTATGTACGACTTTGTATGCAAGAAGGCACTTCCATTCGAAGATTCAACAACAAAGATATGATATTTCATCTTTTCCCCGCTGCAACATGTTGGTGTTTCTTCTCAAGAGCATCCCACATATTCTTTGCATTGTCTTTGTCACTTATCTCAAGTACCTCAGAATCTTTGATTGTCATGTTGATGACACACTATGCTTGCTGGTCCCGTTTCACCAATAGTTGTACATGACCGATAGTTGTGATGAATACGCTTGGAGTTGATCTCAGTTCATCACCTTGAACGATTCTTCAGAGGTCGTAGTTCTGAAAAGCCCTTTGACTTGAAAACTTTAAGTTTTGTAGTTAGAACCATCTAACTTATGAACATCTCTTGTGTGCATTGAAGCCATACGGATATACGAAAAGGAAGTACCTTAGAATGAAGTGAGAGTTGTACTTGTCGAAAGAGAATATGAAATGAGCCATGAAGAGTGGTTCACATCTCTTCCTAGACCTCCAAATTCAGAATCGTCAAATACAGTAGTTTGGTCTTCCAAATATGTGATCAAAGTTTGAAGTATATGAAGTTTGACCAACCATAACTTCTTTATCTGAGATCAGATGGAGGTGAGAATTGGCTTATTCGAAATGTATTGTCAAGCCAGAGCTTTTTTAAAGTCCAGACCAGCTGTCAGATAACTCAAAAGACCTTTCCTTCTCCTTGAAAAATGTAATTAAAGATAGTTTGAACAACTTTTCTACTTCCTCCGAAAATTCTGAGAACTGATGGAGTATTTAATTCACACCTTCTGAATATTCTTCAAAATGGTAAAAAAATGGCTTTCTATGTCAAATACAGAATCTAAGTTTTAGGTCTCTCTTGAATACAGAAATAATACTTTGATTAAAAACTACTTCACCCACTTCACTCTTTGAGCTCCTATGGAACAATATGGACCTGTAGTTCTGATACCATGTTAATAAAATAAAATGAGTTTCAGAATAACATCATATCCCAAGAGGTATCTTATATAAGTGAATAGACTCCCCAACCATCTTTAATGAACTTTTATTCCCTTTCTGAAATCGAAAAAGATGTAAATGTTGTGTTTGAATTCTGTATGATTAATCTGATATAAAAAGTTAAAATTTATTTATGAATATCAAATGTAACTAGAACTGGAGTTGAGAGCAGATCCCAGCATTACCCGAACCAAGAACGAACTCACGTGCAGCCAAAACAACAGTTGTGAGAGCTTCCTAAGAAAATAGCTTTATTTACCTATAGGACAACAAGCAACAGCTTGTTGGCTACCCCATCCGCCTGTAGCGCGGGCGCCGTGGGGTCGACTCCCCATGGGTGACTCATGCTGTGCAAGGGCAGCAGAGAGCCTCACAGTGAAAAGAGACCTATAAACAAACCCAAACAAGAAAACAAAATATTTTAATTTAACCCAGACAATAATGTCTTACCTAACCCTAACCCTTCTGCCACTGAACTGGATCTCTATACTAGCTTCTGACGAGGAGATATAACTGCTGTGTCACATCAGCATCAAAATTAGGTGCTTGCTCTTATAGTTATCCACGACAAAGGATTTAAAAGAAGGGTTAACTGAACTGGATCTCTATACTAGCTTCTGACGAGGAGATTTAACTGCTGTGTCACATCAGCATCAAAATTAGGTGCTTGCTCTTATAGTTATCCACGACAAAGGATTTAAATTTAACATAGATTGAGGAGATGCATATGTATATTCACCTTTTCCAACTTTTAGAAGAGGGGAAATATGCATGCATTCTAATTTATCTCCTAACCTTTCTTGTTGGAGGAGATAGGACATAAATTAGAGAACTTTTAAATAGTTTTATTACTCGTGGATTCAAAGTTTTATGGCATCATGAGAGCACTTGTAGATGTTGTACTTATGGGTTTTGCTTCCTGTGATAACACATGTGTAATGCACGTAATAAAAAATTATTTTATTTAGATATGTTATTTTTATCTTCTCTTTCCACGTAATCGAATCTAAAGTTAAAATTCTTGTCTTTGTACCTCTCTCTTCACGTAATTCTAGTCTAAAGTTAAAAGTCTTGTTGTCATACGATAAGTTAATTCTGAACTGACGTTCAAGTTTGTTGTGTCAGTTTTTCTAAAATTAACATTCAGTTTTGATGTCTGCGCTTTATCTCACTAAACTTCAGTAAACACTAAATTAGCTTTATCACACTAAACTTCAGTAAACATTAAGTCAGTTGTTAAGTCAATAATCAATGATAATTTGTTTCCGTTTTTCTTCTTCCTTCTCTAGGGCAAAACGTCACTTTGGATGTATATTATATGCACTTTTCTATATAACAAGAATTAAATATTTTAATTCAATAAAAGACATGCAAAAACAGTGAGCAAATCGAGGTGACTTTTGATGATTTTTCTTCGTTATGTATATGGCACGATTGGTTTTCAACCGTTTTGAAACAAACTTCACCAAGATTTCAATTGTTTTGGGTTTCTTTTCTCTCTTCGACATGCAACGTAATTTAGACGAAAAACTATGAGAATACATATAATTTACATTTCTTAAGTTGACTATATGTTTCCTTGTCTACATGGGCCCTTCTGTCAAAAAAGTATATAATTTGAATGTTATACTTAACTAAATATTTTCTTGTTTATCTGGGTCCTTTTGTATGCTTTATTATTCTCCCCACTAGAGATATGTTGTCTCTATAGGTGCTCCGTCAACTTTCACATCCAATTAGTGAAAAGAATTCATTGACACTGTTACAGTTTAGTTGTAAACTGATACTCGACAAAGTTCGCATTTGTTCCTTTCAGCGAAACGCCGAGTACTTTCCACGTTCGTGCCTTTGGTTGGCAAGTTTAATCTTGTAGAGGACTTTTCTTGCGTAAACAAACATATGGACGATCTCGGCAGATTGACACGCCTATGATTTGCATGCATATTATTAAATTCACCTCTTTTTAGATGAGAGAAGGCACTATGCATACTCTTCCGTTTACCGCCAAACTCTAGCTTTAGTGAATTAATGTTAAACTCCTGACTGTACATTCGTGCGTTATTATCACCTGAGCTCAGTTACTTCGATGGAAGTGCAATTTTCCGACTAGTTAAGCTTCTCTCTGCTTACACCGAGTCCACCATTCAAGCCAACGTTTCGATATACATGGACTCAATAAATGCATTTGACGAACACATCTTGGCTCGTGAGCATAACGACTTATTGCTTTTCTACGTTACCAGAATCGTGGCAAAGTGACTTTCAGGAAGCAACGTCAGTTGCAGATCAATAACTGTAGTCCGTACCCGCTGTGAAAGTCGTGATATTTACAAGAGAAGAGTAGATCACCCCTGGAGATCCCGCTATATTTACGAATTATTACATTAGACTGAAAGCTCATTCAGAGGTGGTGACCACTGTTTCTCCAGGACCTTCGATCTGGACTACTCGTCGGAACAATAGAGTGAAGATGTTCACTTTCACTAGATCACTCATACTGAGCTGCCGTCTTACCACCTTTGACGATGATGTTCTCCTGCCGGAACTTTTCCCCTTTGAAATATTGCTCCAACATTTCCTTGACTCCAGCTGAGTACCTTGCCTACAGCAAACATACAAGGTGCAAACTCTTAGTGGCAGCTTTTGTTATGGACATACATGAGTAGATACTTCTTACCGACTCTCGTTGAGAGTGGTTACTAGTCAGAGACACTCAGTAATTCATGTGATATTCAACTGAAGCGATAGAACTCGGAGGCCATTTTGAGGTAGTTCTTGCCTGTGCATCGAGAGTTGTGCCCGATAGATGAGGGGTCATTGCATGGTTGGGCATGTGACGCCATGGGTGGTCCGCTAGTGCAGGCTGCTGATTCCAGACGTCTCCACTATAGCCTGAAAGAGCCACGAGCGCTAGCAGTTGGATAGTTTACCAGGAGCTTTAGTGGATTCTTTTGACAGAAATGCGACACTTATGCTCCTATTTCAGTGTTATATTCTCAGCAAAGACTGGTTTCTTATGACTCCCGTAGCACGCGAGGATGTAAACGAGAGTTACCCCCAAGTTGACCACTTTCACATGCTTCTTTCACAGCTTCTGCGTCAACAAGCGCTCCTCGTGCATTGTTGACCAAATATGCTCCTCTCTTGAATTTACTCAGAAGCTCCTTATTGAACATATTCCTGCATTCAGCGCACCTTCCTTCAGTAATTTCACAAAAGCTGTTAAAGCTATAAACAATCTAATGCATGTAATTAGCTTTCTTGAAGGCCATCTTCAGTTGCTGCACCTTGTCTTTTCAGTCAGAGGTATGTTCAAGCTCACGACGTCAGATTTTGCAAGGAGAGCTTCAAGGTCCGTCTCTTGAGTGGCCCCTGTTTCCTTCTCCCTCTCCTCGCCGATGGACAGGCGGTCCCAGTACAGTAGCTGCTTACAGTCAAAGGGCTGCAGGAGAGCAACATGGAAGTTGATGAGGTGAATAGTAATCATATTCCGCTGCGCTCATGAAACTGAAGACAGAAATGAATGGCAGTTGGAAACTCCCAGCCTTTAAAACGACTGCAAAGGTGGCCCATTACTGATAACAGGAGATGCTCACCTTCAAACGCTTGAGAAGCTCATAACCAATGCGACCAGCACCGACTGTGGATACAACTTTGTCTCGCAGGTCGTAGGACTTTGAGGCTGCTGCTGCAACATCCCATCCCCCATCTGTAATCTGCTTCCAGCCCGGTAGAAAGTTGCGCAGGAGAAGTAGAATTCTGAGCAGTTCATCCTCTGCCACTGAACTCGTGTTGCTTCCTGCAATTAAGTCCAGGCCTCAAGCATCAGTTCGTCCACTCAGTCGAAGAATAGTGGTGACTATGGCTCTGTTCTGGATGCATGCCTCTTTCCCTGAAGAGGCAGATGAAGGCAGATTAAGAGGATAGGTTTTATCTGATGAACTGAAAGCAGCGCATGCACCTGAAACCTCCGCCACCGTGATGCCGGCAGAGCTGGCAGCTGGTAGGTTGATGTGATCGGAGCCCACCCCTGCTGTCAGTGCCAACTTCAAATTTTTGGCCTTCTTGATTCGTTCCGGTGTCATGTATGCCGGATGGAAAGGTGTAGTAATCAGAATGTCCATGTCGGGTATGTGCTTTTCCAACTCTGCAGGTAAAGAATGTCCATTCACTGTGAGTCAAGATGGAATGGAGGTCCAAATGAGTTCTAGAGTGAGTAAAACAGGGGAAGATTTAAGTTCCAACTGCAATTTTTGGTCGTGGAGGATTGCAGTGTGCTCCTGAACTCGATTGCATATAACGGAGATTCCGCGTGTCTGCATTTCGAATGGATCTTCGCATGCATGTCATTCAGTTGTCCTTTCGATCGTATCTGTTGTCTGCTTGTCAAACTAACAAAAGCAATGCTTTCTGAGGCTCATCAATATGCAATTATAAGCTGACAAGGAGGTGGTAGTGGTACACCAGTCATCAACACTGTATGCCAATGAAACCTCTTGAAGAATGAAGAAAGGAGCAAATATTTGTAATTCCAAACGTCAACTCAAGGACTCCACCAGACATACGTACACATTCTCAGAGGAAAATCTGAAGTGCTTAACATCTCCTCCTCCCTATTGGGTTCATCTCGGCTGCTTCTGCTTCCATAGAAAATACGACTGACGGGACTACCATGTCTTCTTTCAAGGAGGGTCACCAGAAAGTCTTCATGGACGGCAAATGCTGTGGAGATGAATTGCAATAGGAAAAACCAAGTGTAGACTAGTTGCTACTCACCAGAATTGGGACCCTCCTTATCATCGGTGACAATGTATTGATGACCAAGACTCTCCAGCCAGTCACGCAAGCCCAGCGCATTTTCAGCACAGCCCAAAAACTTCGGGTTATCAGCATATTGCTTGGCTTTGTACAGTACTCCGACAATTTTTAAGCTCTTGCCGGCCTGCAGCATTTACCAAGGCAACGTTCTTTACATGCTAAAGAAAGTCCATCGATCAAGGCTCATGAATGCATACGGCTGTCAACTGAGCACAAACTGAATTCTGCAACCAACGGCCTCCTGTGCATTAAGATGCATTACAGATATCAGAACCTGCTGTTGGGAACGACAAACGGAAGTTCAACTTCAGCCCAAAAACTGTACACCGTTAACTCAAACGGAGGCCACTTAGGCATCCATTCCCAAATGCGGCGAAAGATTTAAACACCCTGTACCTCGGCCTCCGATGAGAAGAGTCGCTGAGGGGTGAGTCTGCCATTCCCGGAGCTTGGTGTTTGTTGTTGAGGGAACTGTCTAAGACCGCTAGAGATGGCAGAAAGGGGCCGGGAATCCGTACCCCAGTTCTGCTGGACTGGCCTGAGCAGCATTCGACAAGCTCGCTTTGCAGCCATACTCGTCGCTTGGAAGATCTAGCACTGGAACAGGTTATCGCCTTAACAATGTGTATGAAATCCAATGGTCTATGAAACAGTCAGAAGCACAACTGCAGCGCTGTCGAAATGCACATTCCTCAGCAATTTGTGGACCGTGGGAGGCAAAGTTTCAGATCATCCTGCATCTAATCATCTGAAACCTTCCCTATGTACACAGGTTTTTACGACGAATATCCACAACGAACAATCTCCTCAAACATTCAGTGAACTTGCTTCCGTCATGTAGATAGATAGATATATCAGCTCAGCGACACCACTGATCATGAACTGAAACCATCATATGAATTCCGTAGATCAGGTGCTTGGTTCTTTTCCCAAAAGATGTTGTACTCTGAGCCAGCTCAAGCTCAGGCTGTGAGAACTGCAATCGGTTTCCAAGGTCTTGTACCGGGGTCATCAGCGACAGACCGCTGCAAGTGTTCTACCTGTTTGTCTGTTGCCAAACGATTGGATGCATGGTTTAGAGCCTCCGCGGATGTACGGTGTGGCTCACCTGGGCATGTACAGGTATGGGCGGTGTCAATTCCCTTCGTCAGCGCTCGGTGGCATCTGATAATATTTATTATCATTCCTGCTTTGGATTAGTGTCGTCTGTTTAATGTGCACTGTTAGTCTCTACATTAATCAGGTATATGCCGTTCAGCAACTGGAACTTGCTATCGAACGTCCATAGCATCCGACTAGCGACTGACCATCCAGTTACATATCTAAAAGGATCGGTTTGTCTTCGGTACAATTCCTAGTACTCGTTTCAGACAAAAGTTGTCCCAAGTGTCTACCATGCATTTTATGTTAGACATAACTCCAATTGTCTGAATAGGCTTGAGTTTCCTACTTCAGCTACGTTTGCCCGTTTGACCGGGGACGCAAGAACTGGTGGAAATGAAGCTTCCGTGGTTAAACTGTAGGAGTACTTTATTTGGTATGAGACTATGAGTATTTAGTAACAGAGCCTGATCCAATACCAGACGTTACATCGCAGCTGATGTTGACAACCGTTCCAGGCCCCTGAAAGAGCAAGATTCTCAGGGTTCAAATTAATAGACGTCTTTCTTATCCACGATACGACTCAGTGTTGTTAATTCTTATATCCAACTGAAAGCTCTCCTATAATCCCAGCACACTTTTGATGCTCTGCACTCACAGAAGGAGCTTGTCCATATGATGAGATTATTTCACAGTCCAGGATTGTTGCAAAAAGACGTCAGCCCTTGTGTAAAAGGGAAAATACAGTTCATTGGATTCTCTAATGTCCTAGGGGACAGAACATCGAGGTAAGTGTTCTCCAGTACTGGCGGGTTACAACTTAGTGGATGATAGCAGTCTGGAAGGAAGAACCAAAAGATGGTAACAAGACCAGGCACCCAGGCAATCAGCCTTGAAAGTGGTGACGTCCTATAAACTTTAGTAACATAGAATACATCGTGATATATTTCCTCCTTGTCGAAAAGAGCTGATGCTTTTCAACATCTTGAGCTGAGCGTCTTTCTTCTACCAGTCAGATGGTGCAGTATGGGTTCCCACTGGCTGATTCTCACTCCTAAGTGCAGTTGCATGGAGGGAACTCTATATGCGCTGTAGACTAGACTTGTGCTATTAGACGTCAGTGCTATTCTCTAATGTCCTAGGGGACAGAACATCGAGGTAAGTGTTTTCCAGTACTGGCGGGTTACAACTTAGTGGATGATAGCGGTCTGGAAGGAAGAACCAAAAGATGGTAACAAGACCAGGCACCCAGGCAATCCTTAAAGCCTTGAAAGTGGTGACGTCCTATAAACTTCAGTAACACAGAATACATCGTGATATATTTCCTCCTTGTCAAAAGGAGCTGATACTTCTCAACATCTTGAGCTGAGCATCTTTCTTCTATCCAGCTGATGCTTCTCAACATCAGATGGTGCAGTATGGGTCCCCACTGGCTAATTCTCACTCCTGAGTGCAGTTGCATGGAGGGAACTATATATTATATGCGCTGTAGACTAGACTTGTGCTACTCTACTAGAAAACGGCGTTTAACTTCAGTGAGCTGGCGGTCTGCAGCGCACGGCTGCAGAAAGACCCCCAGCGAAAGAGGCCTATAAACAAATTTAAAAGATATAAAAACTTCAGGAGCTGGTGGGGATCGAGACGCATTCATTAGCAGAGTTAGCAAGAACAACTGCATGGATTCAGTCAGTCAGCCCTATCAGTCTCGCTCGCGATTACGCTTGTCACCTAACGTAAACCAATCAGATACGCGCACGTGGCCAGTCCTTGCTACTAGACCAGAGCACGGCCAGCCGCTTGTTCGACAGGGCCTTTAGAAACAGTAACGGTGAACTCGCGACGCAATGAATAGCCAACGGATGGAAAGACCCCATCAACAGTAACCGCATTTGATGATCCTCCCGAATGCAGGATGCCACCAACTGGAGTCCGTAATGCTTTTTAGACATACCGAATCCTTTCCCACAATTCATCGGCTCCGTTTTACCTTCCAACTCGGACTTAGCAGTTCTGAATCTGGTGGTTTTCGTCGGTACTCTGCCAGTTGTCGGATTTGCCCCCATGTTAACGGATCTTCCCAGAGAAACGTTTCATTCCACAGATGATCCGGCATTCAACTCTTCATGAGATGCAGGTTCTCATATGTAAGCTTGGAATTACACTCTGCTCGATCGCTATGACCCCCTTTCATATTCAGGTTCTCATATGTAAGCTTGGAATTACACTCTGCTCGATCTCTTTGACCCCCTTTCATATTCTTTCTTCTTCGGTTTGACAGGTCTTTCGGCGGCTTAAGATTGTCGATTAGGAGAGAAACCTTGAGGCGCGCATCGTCCGCAATAAACGATTTGAACGCGCAACGAGTAAAGCGTCTGTCCAGGAACGCGGTGCTCGGTTCGCGCGAATGTTGGGCGAAAATGACCACTACAAACGGCTAGCGGTGTCATTCCTTGCTAGGACAATGAGCTGGGGGTGAGTTGAGGAGATATTAATGGTGGTGTATTTGTGTGTGGTCACCTTAGGCAAATGGACAGCTAGTGCACTCTCAAACTCCCCATTATACGAAGTACCCAGCTACTGGATGCGTGCAGAAGCCAGTTTCAGCTGTAGAAGAGAAGTTTGAACGGAGGCCACCCTGGATCTAGAGTGATGAAACTTGTGATCAAAACTCAAAACTCGAATAGGTAACTTCTTACACTGAAACTCCCCGAGAGGGCACGCTGAACGGACGGAGCTTCAGCTGAGTCGATATTCTCGACTCAGCTTCATATCCAAGCTTTAAGTTCTCCGTTGAACACCATACACGAAAACTCCGAGTGGCAACAACTACTGTAGTCCTATCGTTGCCCACATCTCTTATACTCCCCTGAGTGTCCTCAGCTTCCGGGGGCTTATGGTTTATTCTGTCTAACGGAAGCAGGAGGGTCGATGTTCCCGCTAAGGGAATCAGAGACGCTGATGTACGTCACTGACTGGTAGCACTTCGGTTAGTTGGAGTGGACCTCGTCGACCTAAATCGACTCCACATCATCATCTTCAACATTCCTTTACAGAATAGTGAAAAATGCAGAGAGACTGAAAGTTTTCCCGGCGTGTTCTTCACGTTCTGCCGCCACTAGTCGGGTACACGATTAGGGTTTCCCTCGTGAAGTTGATGGAGAGGGCACGGTTCTTATCGTCACTTGACTGAATGGCAAAGTGGCCGGAGGAAGTGAAAATGATGTGACCTGTTGACTGAGCGAGAGTAGAAGGCTCCTTAGATGGAAGCTCTGTAGTTGTGGTTCACCAAAAGGAAGAGAAAGAGATTTTAACTCATGAAAATCCCATGCCATGCACATCCCTCATAAAGCATCGCAGCAGTTAAGAGTTTTGTTACTTTCGGCAGGGTTGCTGAAGCAGCACGTTACTGCAGCCTTCCTACATAGTGTGGAACCTGTCACGGAGTTTCCTCTCCAATTGGTAAACATAATCTTTATGCTCCTTCATCTTTGAAAGCTGTTGGATTTCTTACTTCGACTAGTACAGACGAAGTCGTTCAAGAACTTACGGTATGATGATACTAGAAATTAGGGGACTCAAGAGAAGATACGTATCGAACTACAGCATTGCCCGGACTTGTATAACTGATTATTTGGCCCTGTGAATCAGCAACCACATGGTAATATCACTTTCTTTTGGATTCAAGTGTTTTACAAGGTGACCACGGATATGTCTTTTGGTGTATAAAAATTGCAGTTCGCAAGACTTGAAATTCACATTGAATGGCATCATTAACCACGAGTTCATAATGTATCCAGCGTCACCTAAAATGTAAGGTCTAAGAGGAAACCCGCCATTGATGTATATTACAGGCTCTTGAAGTATCATACCAGCTTGAACCTTCTGATAGAATGATGAAATTTGCAGAACCCTTTTGTCATTTACACAGCCGGTAACCCACAACTGACAACGAGGAAAGCCCCTTCTGAGTAACAAATACCTTTAAGACTATGGAATGATACCTCTTTTGATTGTAAAAATCAAATGCTATTTCTTTTCAAGGTGGAGCTCGTATGCGAATGTGGGTGCCATCGATGGCACCCATGCAGTATGGTAGACTGCAATGTCTACTAAGCACAGTGATTTCGGGAACATCACTGTGCTCAAGTAACACAAGGAAATGAAGATCTAGTATATCGATGATGTAAATATGTTACATCTGCCATTTCTGCATATGTGTCAATAAACCTCCAATAGTATTCTACGTTGCCCAGGAAGCTTCTCAACTGAGTCAAGTTAGCAGGTGGGTGAAGTTTCATAATAACTTCCACCTTAGCACAGTCGACTTCTATATCTCTTCTAGAAATCCTATGTCCTAACAAAATCTCTTCTGACATTCAGGAGAACCATTTCTCAGGATGTAGAGCCAAACAATGCTCTCTATACTTCAAAAAACACTTTTCAAAAATATCAGGTGATCTATCTTCGATCCAAACACACAAAAATTATCTAAAAAGATCTCCATGAAAGTGCGAGGATACTCCTTAAAGATCATAATCATCAGTCTCTGGAATGTGGCAGGAACATTACATAAACCAAACGGTATTTGGTTGTATGCGTAAGTTCCTCAATCAGTAGTAAAAGTGATCTTTGACTTGTCTTCTTCTCTGACTGAAACTTGGTTGTACCCGGAATACTCATCCAGGAAGTTGTAGAATTCATGTCCTGCTACCTGATCTAACACAGAGTCGGTGAATGATAAAAAATGATGGTCCTTCTTCGTGGTCAAGTTCAACTTCCGGAAGTCCTGACACACTCTGATTTTACCTATCTGCTTCTTTGGCACGACGACAATTGGAGCTACCCACTCACTGCTAAGCAATGGGAAGATGACTCTTATCTTTAGATACTGATCGATCTGATCTTTCACAAGAAGCGAGTACTTGGAGTTGAGTCGATATTGTCTCTGCCGTGTAAGATCAACGTCTTCCAGCAAGTCAATTCGATGCTCTCCCAATTCTCTAGGTATGCCCTTCATGTCTTCTATGATCCAAGCGTAGACATCTTAGAACTCTGTTAGGAGTTCTTTGAAGTCTTCCAACTGCTAACCCTCGATCACCTTGTTAGCTTCTTCCCAGGAGTAATCTCCATCTCTTGAAGGTCGTCAAGATTCACCATTCCTTCAGTATGACTGTATTCACTAGCACCAAAATATTCCGGTTTGGGAGCTTCTTCTAGGTCTGACTCGGCTTCTGAATGATCAGCTAACTGATCTTCTGGAAGAAAGATAGTACTTTTGTCTTCTGGGAGCTCTTCTTCCGCAATTTCGTAGCACTCAATGTATCCACAGTTCACTTCTTTTGCATCTTCTGAGATACCTGTAGTACGCAAGTTATTCACCTCAAACTCATCATATCTTCCATGATTGTCAGAAGATGCAGCTGAGTCTTCTGATGTGTATCCCTCGTGTCACGTCAGTTTGGCACCTCGGCTAGGTTGACCGAGTGCGAAGTGACGCATCTCGATAAGACCGTTAGTGCCGTTAGGACGAGTTGGTGGGAGAGCCCACTAGGAGTCGCAGGTAGGGCTTGGAGGCCTTAGTTCTTCGAGTTGAGCCTTCAAGCTCCAGGCTATGGTGGATAGTCTAGTTGAGTGTAACCCGAATTCTCTTCGTGTTTAGAGTGGGTTTGGCTTGACCGATTGGGAGTAATCTTTGTTGTAGTGTTGGAGATGGTAATTTCTCAATGCAGATTACTCGAAGAACTGAGTGCAGGTCGAGATGGAGTTGAGTAAGAACCCGCTGATCTGAAATCTGAAATTGTCCGCTGGTATCTTCGGGCGTTGTCGTTCGTGGTTGATTGTTTGGAGTTGTGATCGAGGTGTGTGGGCGCATGCTACATTGCTGGTCGCAGATCGATTGCTGTTGTTGAGGTCGAGTGGAGATTTCTGTCATGCGGAAGCGCTGCAGAAATTTTGCGGAATGTTCCTGAAGTGTCTTGTTGGAGCCGGATTGCGCGTTTGGGCGTGACAGACGGAGTACTTGTCAATGTCGGGCCGGAGTGGGCTCTTTGGAAGCGCATTGGAGACAATTCTAGTGCACTAAGTTTCGTGGAGTCTGGCCAAGGATTGAAGAAGTTATGGCATGTCAAAGTTCGATGTCGTGACACCCGCAAGTGCAAAAAGGCTAGTTACGTCAGATTTTGGTGTAATTTCGTGTGGAAACTCGAGTTTAGGAGTTCTGTTGTGTGTGTGTGCATTCGCGAATCTGTTGTGGTGGTGTTCGGGTTGGATTTGGGTGTTCTTGCTGTTTTACGTCAGATTTTGGTCATCGGTGTGCACCCGCAAGCTGTTTTTGCTGTTTTGGAGCCTCTTTGGGTGCAATCTTCTGCAATTCGAGGTGGAGCCGAGCCTCTTCTGGTGTGTTGTACCTGTTCTACTCTACTTCAAGCGGAGCGGAGCGGAGAGTGAGCGGGAGTGTCGAAGCTTCGAGGAGCAGAGGTGCGTGAGTGCGGAGGCGTGAGAGCGGCGTGCGAGAGTGCGGAGGCGGAGCGGAGCTGAGCCTGAGCCTGAGCCCGAGCCCGCGCCCGCCGCAAGCCAGCTTGCTGACGTGCGTGAGAGAGGTATCCAAGCTTCAGTTGTGTGGGAAGGGTAAAACCAGCTGGTCACCCATCCCAACACTATTCCTGGACTTGGACTCCTAACTCTGTAGTCTTAGCTTTGGCTTTACCACTAGACCATTAGCTCTTGGTGTCCTATAGGGATGCGTGCAAGTACTTATAGACTTGTATAAGGTAGTAGGAGACCTTCTCGCACGTACCTAGAGGAGTGGTAAGGCGATCCCATAGTATTAGGGGTAAGCTATAGTTGTGGTAGTGCTTACCTATACCTTAGAGACGTGTATAGAGACAATTGGTGGCAGTTGTCTTGGGTGAGCTAGTAGAGCTACCACGTGGATGTTTTTGGAGCTACTAGAGGTGTGGACATCTAGTTAGTGACCTCCAGTGTCAGTTACGACAGTTAGTGACCATATATTATGCATGTGGTCACCGACGAGGAGACGTCAGTCCGGGTGGGGTTGGGTTTCTCTTTATGTGAATGTTTGAGTGTGGAGGGTTATCGTTTGGACTTCTTGTGGTTGGAACCGCTCCATATTCTGCTTCCTGTTTGTGCGCCGCGTTTGCTTGTGCTGGTGCTTGATTTCTGGAGTGAGTTCACTCTAGTGTGCTGTCAGTAGTGAGGCTGGAGTTGCGGACCAGTCGGACTACCTTTATCTCTCTCACGGTGCGGTTGGAGTGACGACCAACAGACCGTGAGAGGCTGCCTGTGGTGATGGCAGGTACAGGTTGTCCTTACCTTGACCGTCCTAGTAGGGGATATGTGAGCTCAGTAGGAGCAGGGTTAGGCAAGTGGTGGTTACGATGGTGACGGAGATCGCGACATTTCGATTGGAGAGTGTGTTAGCGAGATTCTCTCATCACGGAGTTCTCGGGAGGTTCTGATGGAGACTTCTCGGACAGTGGGTATACACGGAGTGGGGTGAGGTACCGACTATCTACACCATTGCCGTCGGTTGTTTCAGAGGACAAGTCAGACGCAGACAGCGCGTTTTCTAGTGGTGAGTCTAGTGTCACCACACCATTGTTGTGGGACATGGACGAGATCTATGGGATCATGAAGGGGCCTCGACGTTACTCGGGTACAGTTGGTATCATTGAGCTGGATGACTTCATCCAGGAGTTCGACAGTTGGTGCGATCTGCAGCAGATGCGGAACCCACAGCTGTTTACACCCTTCATGGCGTGGAAGGGTTTGTTCCAGCACTTGGAGGGACCGCCGATGGACGATTATCATGAGTTCAGGCGAGATTACAGTATTGAGATCGAGTTGTGGAGACAACATTGGTCTCCCAACTACGTTTCTATCACTATTGGCGCAGTTTCGGGAGGCGTAGCACCTGCGAGTTCGGGTGCCAGTAGCAGTGGTACATCCACAGGTGGCGGAGTACCTACTACCAGTGATGCGTTCACAGGTAGTGGAGCAGGTTATGAGCGGGATACCACCACGGTTTAATCCTGTGGTTCAGTTCTTCCAATGTTTGAGGAAGAACTATCAGGGTGTGCGGACCGACAAGTTGAGGAGTCTGCAAGAGTTCCAGCGGAAGACTGGAGAGAGCTTACGCGAGGCGTTTACTCGCATGAGGCGGTTGATCAGCGTTACCCAAGGGGTGATGGAAGCACAGGCAGTTCAGTTCTGGTATGGGATACTAGACCGAGAGCTGCGTAGGAGAGTTAGAGATGCTACTCTCCTTAGAGATACCGCTCCGACGTTGACGATTGTCTTTGGTCTGGCTGAGCGGATTGAGCTCAACATGGTGGAGGAGAGAGTGGTGGTTGCTGGGTTCAGCAAGGGGACACCACATGGAGCGACCACCTCTTCTCGAGGATCACAGGCTACGCAATAGCGTGGTGGTGGTGGTGGTAAGGATCGTGCGGAGCAGTCACGATCGCAGGGAGGTGTTGGAGGATCTGGTGGACAGAAGCTCATGCCGTCTTTCTCTAGTCAGCAACAAGCGGGTCATTGCTGGACGTGTGATGGTCCTCATCAGCAGAAGGACTGTCCACAGAAGAGAAGTTATGAGACGTCAGGGACGTCGAGGACGTCTCAAGCAGTACCTAGGCAATGTGAGCATTGCGGACGACCTGGTCACACTAGTGACCGTTGTTTTGATCTCCATCCCGAGTTGCGGCAAGGGAAGGCTGATCGTGGACGAGCCGGAGGAGCTCAGGGAGGCCGTGGTGGTCGAGCTGGAGGTAGAGGTCCAGCACCTGGGAGAGGACCGGTCGGTCCATCGCCTGCTACGACGTCAGAAGCAGGTATGGCTGCTCGGATTGAGCAGTTGGAGCAGAGGATAGCTAGTATGGCTATGGCTCAGCGGAGATCAAGTGGAACAAATGCTTCCACGTCTTATGGAGGAGAAGGAGGTGACTTCGACTTCATGCTGGCGTGGCGCAGATTGAAGCATCTGCGGCAGTGACTAGAGGTGCAGTACGTGTCTCTGAGCCACGAGGTGCATCAGTGGAGTTGGATCCACAACGCGAGGAGGCTGGTAGACAGGTCAGGCTTCTCTAGTCGTTCACGTTATCGGAGGCGTTGAGGACCACATCTATGGTCCCTAAACGGCCTACCGATGGTGCGGTAGAGTTGGAGACATCGACATCCAGGAGTGGGTGTGATGGGAGTCCACCCTCGACGTCTGTGGATGCGACGTCATACCCGATGTTGGGGGCGGCTACAGTAGTTTTGCGAGCCTCACTATTCTCAACCACGGATATGAGGGCATTGGGAGTCAACTTGGCTCCAGTGTTCCAGTTGGCGGCCACGCTCAGTGAGAGCGAGGATGTAGTTACCTATAGTGCTGAAGTAGTTCAACGAGAGACGGTAGACGTGTCCATGGAGTCGAGGATCAGGACAACTACCAGTGGTACTTGGCAAGCGGCGGCTGCTAGGTTAGATGAGTTACCAACTAGGCCGGCGATTGACCGTGCTGGTTTGGCACCAGGTGTGGTGTTGTTGGACAACAGAAGTGGTATCTTCTGTTTGGTGGCACCTTCAGGGAAAGTGTATCGATCCCAAAAGGTCTTGTTAGACTCTGGAGCCCAACCGTTGATGTTGGGAAAGGCGGCGTGTACTGGTTTGAGTCTAAAGAAGTCCGAGGTGGAGAGATGTCCATTCCAGTTGCAGACATCTCTAGGCGGATCAGGAGGTACGGCTCTACACATGACACGTGAGATGTTGACAGTGAGAGTTCAGCCAGATCATCCCACGGATGGTTCTATGGTGAGGGCCAAAGCCACCGTTACAGCCGCAGAGTCTTATGATGTATTGGTTGGAGGTGCTGTGTTGTATCCTATGGGGTTCGTGATCGACTATTGGACGGAGACAGCATCTTACAGACCAGGTTGGCAGTCCGGTGAGGGACGAGTGAGCCGCTTACCAGAGCGGTTCAGTGCTAGAGTTGGGACGACGGAGCCTACACCAGGGACGATGGCATCCGTTGCAAGGTTCAGTTCGGTCATCACTTGGCCGGGCGAGTTGTTGGAGGGCAATGCTCATGCGGAGGATACTCCGGTCTTTGAGGAGGTGGAGGACATGCCTAGCATGTCTACGTTAGTACCACCTACCTTGGATGTTCCACTCTGGAGTTCGAGTGGAGAGTGCAGCAGTATGCTGATCAGTTGGTGTAGCAGGCTTGGAGTGAAGCCTTTGTACCACCAGTAGAGGAACAAAAGGTTGTTCCTGCTACTGGCCCTGTGACCTTATCACCGTTGGATACGACTCCCATTGTGTGGCAGTATCCAGAGGAGGGTGTATGTGTGCTAGAGCTATGTGGAGGGATCAGCACAAGTTTGGCTGCGGTATTGCAGGCAGGCATACAAGTACAGCGATACTTGTATGTGGAGAGAGATGAGATTGCGAGACGCATCTCATTGCGACATGTGACACGTTTGGTGTAGAGATATCCTGAGTTGTTGTCCATATCAGCTGTTAGAGATACCAGCAAGCATTACCGTCAGATATTTCGCTGCTGGGGGCGCAGGATCTTACGTTTGTTGGCACCATTCACTTGGTGATAACCGGATGGCCATGTCAAGGTCACACACGTGCAGGGAGAGGTCAGGGTTTACATGATCCGCGAGCTAGGATGTTTTGGGAGATGTTACGGATCTTACGACATCTCCAGATGCATCAGGTGGATTCTCCAGCGTACATCTTGGAGAACGTTCCTTTGTTGGGTGATGCTCGTACACAGATGATGACGAGTGTGCAAGTGCGGTCTTGGATTGGACCTGCAGTGTTGTTGGATGCAGCGAGAGTAGGATCTCGTGCACATCGTCCACGGTTGTGGTGGACGAACTTGTTACCGAGAGAGGTGCTTAAGCGCGTACACGATGAAGTGAGACGACCAACGCATCTCACGGTTGATAGCATCTTGGATGCAGGACGACGATCTCATGTAGTGAGAGTCGTCGATAGGTCACCCATGGCAATGGTGAACCTAGTGGGACGGCCCATGGTAGCGTTACCCACTTTGGTAAGCTTTCCAGCGTCACATGCTTACAGAGATGGAGGACCTGGGCTTGTGTGGGATGATCAATTACGGCAGTTGGTGGAGCCCAATGCCGATGAGAGAGAGCGAGCGATGGGTTTCGCTACGGGTACGACGGCAGTAGCTTCGGTGTCAGAGGCTTCACGTCGTCAAGTATTGGATCAAGCAATGGACTTGAATTGCTTGACATGGATTGTTAGCCTTGGATTGGCTGAGCAGCGTCGGATGCGATCGATGGGTGTTATTGCTCGGACACTCTAGAGCTCTTTGCCTACCGGGTCGGTGGAGACAGAGACTGGGGACGAGGCACATGGAGTTCGTCATCCTTGGACATCATGGGATGTCATAGGAGAGAGTGTGGAGCTTGCAGCTAGAACTGCAGAGATTTTACGCATAGTAGCGGTGGAGGTTGTTGGTGGTGAGCAGAAGGAAACTGCTCCAGAGGCTGCAAGATAGCAATCAACGACTTCGTCTTCTACCTCTAGCATGGTGACAGAGGATACTTGGGAGCCGGATATTGGACCCAAGCTTATAGGAGAGGAGAGACGAAGAGTTCAAAGATTCCTGAAGAGCTACAGGAAGGATTTGTTTTGCCTTCAGTATGAAGGATTTGGGTACCTTGAAGGGACCTGGTATACGGATAGACTTGGCTAATGACACGCCAATCTTTCGACGTCCTTACAGGTACAGTGACATGGAGAGAGCCTTGATCCAGAGTCGGACTCAAGACTTGTTGGAGGTTGGGTTGGTGGAGATGTCGCATGGAGAGTATGCATCTGCCACAGTTATGCCAGCCAAGAAGGATATGTATGGCAACTACACGGATAGACGGATGTGTGGGGACTATCGTCCTATCAATCGGCAGACGAAGTCCGATAAGTATGCCATGCCGACACCTGAGGAGATCTTTGATGCAGTGGGGCATGTGAAGGTCTTCAGTACTTTGGATCTTCGAGCAGGGTATCATCAGTTGCCAGTGAGAGAAGAAGATAAGTCCACGACAGCATTCTGAGGAATTGACTCTCACGGCAAGGATTGTTTGTATCAGTGGCGGTTCTTACCATTTGGGTTGACGAATGCCCCTGCTGAGTTCCAAAGGGTGATGGACAGAATCCTAGCAGGAATGGATTTTGTCAGATGTTATATTGACGACATCTTAGTCTATAGTGCTACAGTGGAGGAGCACGAGAGACACTTACGGGATGTGTTTGAACGGTTGAGAGCTCATGGGTTGAAGTTACACCTTGGGAAGTGTAAGTTCTTGCAGGAGTTGGTAGAGTATCTGGGCCACACCATCTATCTAGGTGGATTGGATGTTCAACAGATGAAGGTTGAGGCTATTGCACGTATCTCACGTCCCACAGATGTGAGTCGAGTTCGAGCATTTGTTGGTTTGGCGAACTTTTATCCTCGATATGTGAAGAGATTTAGTGTAATTGCGAAGCCGTTGACCAAGCTGATGAAGGTGGACCAAGAGTGGCAATGGGAAGATGAGCAGGAGCGAGCGTTCATAGAGCTCAAGGATAGGTTGACATCTGCTCCCATCTTGAGGAGATCCGTTAGGGGGCGTCCTTTCCAACTACACACCGATTGGAGTATGTTGGGACTTGGAGCAGTGCTGACTCAACATGATGATGAGAAAAAGGAGTTCGTGGTGGCGTATGCCAGTCGCTCCAACAATTCAGCGGAGGCGAGGTATAGTTCATATGAGGGAGAGTGTTTGGCGGCAGTGTGGGCTGTTACACACTTTCGATGTTATCTGTTTGAGAACTCCTTTACTCTCATCACTGATCACCAGCCGCTCAAGTGGTTGATGAAGTCCGATAAGCTTACATGGAAGCTTGCACGATGGGCTCTGATCTTACAGGAGTATGACTTCCAGGTAGTACATAGACCTGGAGTTGCAAACCTAGATGCCGATGGGTTGAGTCGCAACCCATGCACGAGTCAGCAGGATCAGACTGGGGCTCGATGGCATGACGAGGTTGATGAGGAGATAGTGCCAGGGTGGCATGCATCTGCCTTTCTTTGTGTGTTGGGCATGAACTCTAGTATGGAGGGCCAAGTCGTATCTTTCTCTGGTCAGAGAGTAGATGATGAGTCTCCAGATCTTGAGGGTGGAGATGATGTTCCAGATCAGCGAGATATCCATGATGATGTGATCGTGATGGAGTATCTACGTACTGGTGTGGTAGTAAACATAGTAAGTGCCAAGGAGCGAGATCGTGTTCTTCAACGAGCGAAGAGATTTCAACGAGAAGGACGACATGTACTTCGAGTGTGGGGTGATGTGAGGGTACGGATAGTGCCACACCCATCTCAGAGAGCACAGTTAGTACGACATGCCCATGAGGAGTTGGAACATTTTGGAGTGAAGCGTACACATAGCTTACTCCAAGGACAATATTGGTGGCGTGGTATGCACATCGATGTGCAATAGTTTGTCGCACGATGTGTGGTTTGTGATCGAGTACGAGCATCGTTTAATGCTCCTACTCCACAATTACACCTCTTATCGATTATGGGGTTGGGTTATCGTTGGAGTTTGGATTTTGCGGGACCTTTATTGTTGATCGTACGTCACCACCGGTATGTGTTGGTGATGGTGGAGTTCTTCTCCAAGTGGATTGAGTTGGTGACATTATCAGACAAGGCGAGTGAAGGGACGGCGTACGCGTTCTTAGATCGAGTATTGAGTCGTTTTGGAGCACCAGCTGAAGTGCTGACAGACCAAGGTACAGAGTTCCTTGGTGAGTTTCAGACCTTGTGTGATCAGGTGCTGATTGATCATCGGACTACATCTCGAGATCATCATGAGGCGGATGGTTTGGCAGAGAGGGTAGTTCAGACGGTGAAGAGAGGATTGCGCAAGTATGGCTTGCAGAAGGACCACTTGGGAGACTGAGATGTGCAGTTACCATCGTTGGCTATGGGCTACCGTTTTAGCCGACAAGCGTCTTTGGCTTCCTTCTCATCGTATTTTCTATTATACGGTCGAGATCCAGATCTACCTTCGGCCATTCCTCGTGATTCTGCTGAGGTGCTGGACCTTGATGATCCGGATATGTGAGTGAGAGCATGTTCTCAACGAGCAGAGACATTTCGGAGAGTTATGCCTATGACTTTTGAGAACCTAGCGATGTCCAGCATAGAGACACGTTGCGATATGCGACTATCCGAGGAGGAGGTTATCGGCCGTCGATTCGCAGGTTTCATCCTGACGACTATATCTATCTACAGCAGACTGCACCGACAACGTTGGACGTGATCACAGGGCGCACTATTTTACGAGTGCGTGAGGTGTTACCTTCTGGATTACTCATGTTAGAGGGCCGTGATGGTGTTGTGTGGAAGGACCATGTGCGTAATTGCGCGCCATGTCATCTTCCCAACATTGATGGTATCGTTGACCCAAGCTTAGCAGTTGTACGCGCGGGCTTGAGGTGTATGTTGTGTGCGTCTGCTAGTGGAGCAGCCCGTATGTTGGTGTGTGATGGTTGTTCGAGAGGTTGGCACATGTCATGTTTGACTCCACCTCTTAGTGTCGTTCCTACTAGACGGTAGGTTTGTCCTCGATGTAGCAGGGATAGCCGATTAGATCTTTGCGTGGTATGGATTGCAGACAAGCGACTAACGATGGGGCGATGTAGCACCCGGCCTCTTGATCCTTGCACCCATGAAGGTGTATATCACGTAGTTGGGATATAGAGCTATCTGGAGTTAGAGGGACCTAACCGCAAGTTAGGGGGGCGATTGTGATACACTTGAGTATGTGTATGACATCGTCCATGTGTTATGTGTATGTGTGGTGTACCTCTGACAGTGATGTATGTTGTGTAGCGATGTGTATGCGCACGACAGCTGTCACGTCAGCTTGGCACCTCGGCTAGGTTGACCGAGTGCGAAGTGACGCATCCCGGTAAGGCCGTTAGTGCCGTTAGGGCGAGTTGGTGGGAGAGCCCACTAGGAGTATATTTCGCAGGTAGGGCTTGGAGGCCTTAGTTCTTCGAGTTGAGCCTTCAAGCTCCAGGCTATGGTGGATAGTATAGTTGAGTGTAATCCGGATTCTCTTCGTGTTTAGAGTGGGTTTGGCTTGACCGGTTGGGAGTAATCTTTGTTGTAGTGTTGGAGATGGTAATTTCTCAATGCAGATTATTGTGGTACACTTGTGTATGTGTATGACATCGTCCATGTGTTATGTGTATGTGTGGTGTATCTCTGACAGCGATGTATGTTGTGTAGCGATGTGTATGCGCACGACACTCGGTCGTAGAGAGAGTTTCACCTTGATGTCCAATCTTCATCCACGACAGTGAGACTTTGGACTTCTCGCCCTGCTTGGATGTAGGATTGAGAAACCTCAAACGATGTCTTCTCCAATCGATATTTACATTTGCAACATACAACCAAGGTCTTCCTATCAAAACCTGATATCGAACCTTAGCTACATGTCGCAAAATAATATAAGTGAGGTAGAAAGATACTCTCCCAATTACCGTCAAGACATCTTTCAGTTGCCCCAAAGGTTGTCTTCTGATCTGATCCGTCATTTTGAGAATCCTCGGAGTAGACTAGAACTCAGCGAAGCGTAAGACATGCGCAGTTTCTTCAGTCATGATGTTGACTCTAGAGCCTGAATCAATGGGTATCTTCTTCAGAAGACAGCCATGGATTTCCATGTCAAGTTCTAGGGCTCTTAAGTCCTCATGCTCTATTCTAAAGATCGGGTTGCTTCTGGGAAAGTTTCATTTTTCTCCTCTTCCTCGACCTCGAAGGACAGACTGTAACAGCTTCCTATAATCAACATTATCATCTAGAAGTTGTTGGAAGGTTACATCCGTCTTCTTATTCCATAAATCTCATAAGAAGTCATAAGGGGATCGTGTGATGTCCACAATTTGCAGGATTGGAGATTTTCTTCAAAAAATTTAAGTTAATGCCGTGTCTATATAATTGAAATAACCTTATTACTTAAGATTACGCCCTGATTAGCGGCAAGATGATCTTAAAGAACTTTGTGAGAAGAAGTCGACGTCTTCTGGACGGTGTCTTTCAGAAGACAGAAGCTGGAAGTCGAAAGACGGAAGACGCTTTTGAGAAGACAATGACTGTAACCACGAGGAGGTACCCACCGTGCACAAATCAAGTAAGGCGTAGGTATACCTACCATGTAGTCACGACCGTAGTAGGTAGGTCTAGGATAATCGAACCCATTCTCTAATCGCGGAAGAGAAGATACCGAAGCTGGAGGCGCACTAGCACTAGAGCACTCTCGCTGCTTCTCGCTTTAGGAATTTACTTCGGTTCAGGAATTAGAGAGTACCTCGAAAGTGCGCAAGAGCAAATTGAAGAGACTAAGTAGAAGAAGACGTCTTCCAGCCATGAAACACATTCGAGGAGGAAAAGTGAGGAATCCCCACGGATTTAGAAGACTAGAAATTAAGGGTCGAGGTGGAAATTGAGAGAGAAGCTTCGGAGTACTGCAGATCGAGCTCGATTGGAAGTAGTTAGCAACAGCTCGAGATTTGAGGCAGAAGCAGGATCGTGGCAGAACATTTAAGGTGAAATTGATGTACTAAAGTGCGCAGCAGACTGAAGAAACGGCGTAGCCAGAAGCGTAGTCAGAAGCAATATTGAGGTTCTTCTCATGTTCTTTCTCCTTTCCCATTGCTTCTGCCCCTGTTTCGATGTCTCCTGCTCTTCTCCAATCGGTTGCAGGAAGCCCATCGATCGTTCTCCCTACCCTGAAATTTCCTTGAGAAGATTGGACACGGAAGCGCTGTCTAGTTTTCGTCAGCCATCTTCTCACTTCTTCTCGAATTGGAACTGAGCTTCCCTTCTTCCCATACCCAAATTCGACGATCTGACTATCAATTTCTCTACCCTACTGCGCTTCTGTCTCAGAATCTATCCGACGCTTCTGATGTCTGAACATCTTCAGAAGATGAAATGTTTGCAATTCGTATCAAGTGATTGGATTGGATTGGAATTTGTGTTGAGGGAAGCTTGATACGAATCCAGAGTGAGCTTGAGAGTTGATTGTTGTTTCGAGAAGCAAGAAATTTAGAACCATGCCTGTGCCTCTCAATCTTCCTAACTTCTCAAATCCACATCTTCCTAGAGAGACTAGAAGAAGGGGAAGGTTGGCAGAATGCGCGAAAAGACGTGAGGGTCCTTTGTGGGTCTCTTCTGTCTGACCCATAGCAGTCTGTTCCTTCTTCTTCCCGAACTTAGAAGAGAGTTGTGAGAAGCCATGCTGGCAGAATCTGAAAAGAATGATCGAGGATCATGTAATCTCGTTACGCAGCAAGGTTCTTCTGAGAGTGTATGCGAGGTGAGGAGTCGAAAACAGAGTGAATGTTTCATGTCTGTTGCGAGGCTAGATTGCGTGTAGGAAGCCACAGACATATGAGACCAGTGATGAGAAGCCTGGCTGCGAGAAGTCTTTTGAGTACATCAGTTAATCAGAAGCTGTCCCGAGAGTCTTCTTGGAGGTCCTTGTTACTGCAGGAGTCCTCAGCCTTCTTCGGAATCTTTCGTAGACTTCACTTCTTTTATCTTCTCATCTTTTGTTAAGAAGTAGGATGAATTCCAAGGTGGATTGTCTTCTTAAGAATCCATGTGATGCCTTGCTTAGTTAACAATTGCTTAGATATAGCTCGGAAGACGAAAAGTACTTAGGAAGCACTGTTAGAATTCTGGAAGACGGAATAACTGTCTTCTGGAAGACTAGATTCGTCTTCTGAGAGTAGAAGCTGGACTCTGAGGACCTGGTAAGGTAGGCTCACAGCAAGTATGTGTGGTTTAGTGTAACAGAAGCTCAAACATGTCGATGCATCCTCGAGGGTTGTTGTTATCGACAGTAAAGTACTTGACTTCTCCACGTAGAACTGGAACCTCGCGGACCAAGGTATTCTGGAGGAGGTCTAGGCAGCGTTGCCTCTTGCAACCATGAACTTATCAAGGTAGGGGTCGCTCGGAGAAGACCATTTTCCTTCACGATGAGTGATGACGCAGAGCTTTTCACCGGTCAGAAGTAGAGAACCGTGGATATGAGTTCGAGAAGAAGATTCTGCCGATGATCTCAAGGAAGTGGCATGTATCTGGAAGTACTACGTGTGTCTTTCTGGAAGACAGACAGGGGAGGAACAGATGGAAGATAGAAGCTTACCGGGAGCCGAGGAAGTGTTTTTTGGAAAAGTTGTATCTTAAATCTTTTCCATAAGAAAAAGACCAAGAAGGTGAGATACCTTGGAGACCAGGACGCGGAGTTCTTAGAAGCAATCTAGAAAGGACAGGTCGTCAACTGGAGCGCCTTCTTTCACACCTACATCCAGACCGAGCTAGTGTACTTGGACACCCCAGCAGGAGGACATCTTACTCCTTTTTTCTGTTATCTGTACGTGTCCAAGGGAGACTTGAAGGAAGACCAGTTGGTCAAGTATGGGCCAGTAGGACAACAAGAGATGAAGGACCCGGACAGCTCCCATGTCTTGTCCTCCCACTTTCATGGATCAGACAGGACTAGGCACTATAGTGTCTCGGGATTTCTCCTTTCATTTAGCATAAAAGATTTCATTCCCCAAAGAGATTTACACTAGTATCGTTGCTCTAAGTTCTAAGATCTGTTCAAACACACAAACATGCGGGGTTTGTCTAGAAATCCCATCTTCTCACAAAACTACACGGCTTCCAGACCCTTCAGAAGCTGCCCTAGACCCAAATATACAAATACAATCTAAAATATCACACAATTACCTACTAAGAAGCTCGTGAAGACGCTTCTTGCTTCTAGATCACGGCTTCCAGTCTTCCCACGACGGTCTTCCCGAAGCAATTCTCGGCTTCTGAGTTAGATAATTCACAAGACATATGCCCCTTGTAGTTGTGAAGCCTTGGATTTCCACTTTGCTAAGAAATTTTTTGTTTTTGATAAGTAAAACAATAGAATGGTTAGTATAGATGATAGATAAGATAGATTCAGTGTAGAATAGGATTACTACGCCTTACAGAGTACACACATTACGTCTGTTGCTAGAGACATACGAATAGATTTGGATTACACAGAGAGATCTGCACTTTCGCTCCCACCGGTGGATTGAAAGATGTAGACAGTAGTAGTGGACAGCCTAAAACAGAGAACGACATCATCGTGTAGTCCTGTCACTAAGCTGGTGTGTCGAGGAGTAGTGACAGGAAGTGGAGGGAGTGAGCTTCCCAAAGCCAATGTACCTTCTTCTCAGAGAATTGATTTCAGATTTGATTGCAGAAGCTTTGTCTGTGTCTTCTGGGCAATGGGTTTCCTCGAATTCACATCCAATTATGCACGAGAAGCCTTCTTCTTGAGTGGTGGTGATTGTTAGAAGCTGTGCAGAGTGAAGCTTGTCTCATCCAGTGGAGCACTTCGGATCCACGTACGGAGAGTCCTATGAGAAAGTGATCCCAAACGACAAAGTAGTCAGAGCGACGACAAAAGAAGAAAGAAGACTTCTTCCCACAGCAGAAGACGACATCCTCTAGTAGAAGACTGTGCAACTGTGAGTCAATTTGTGATCTTCTTCCCCAAATTACTACAAGCAGGTATGGCTTGTTAGTCAAGATCCGGACTAGAAGCCTGTCGTAGTCTTAAATTCTCATTTTCATCTTGTTTCCTCTTGTTTGGATTTTCTCTTCTTCCCCATCTTCCCCCATCTTCTCATCTTCCTATCTTCTTCTAGTGAGCTTCCATGAAGGTGAATGTTGTTGTAGTGCTGCAGGAAGACCGCTTTCGTAGACAGAAGTCTGGGAAGACTACAAGGGGCATACACCCTGTGATTGATCTAACCTCGTTGGGAATTGGAAGAACAATGTGTGAAAGATATTGTTAGTGGTGCATCTACGAAGCAGTGGTAGTCTTTTGGAGGTGTGAGAAGCCGAGTTGAACCCCTAGAAGCCGAGAATAGCTTCAGGAAGACTGTTGTGGGAAGATTGAAAGCCGTGATTTGGAAGCAAGAAGCGTCTTCTCGAGCTTCTCTCAGTGGATATTTGTGTGATATTTTAGGTAGTAGTTGGTTGTTTGGGTCTAGGGCACTTTCTGAAGGGTCTGGAAGCCGTGTGGTTTTGTGAGAAGACGGCATTTCTAAGTAAAACCCGTGTGTCTGAACAGATCTTAGAACTTAGGACAGCGATACTAATGTAAATCTCTTTGGGGAACAAAATCTTTTATGCTAAATGGGCTAAAGGAGAAATCATGAGACACTACATATAGTAGCCTCGTATTTTTTGCGCCGTTGCTGGAGATTTCATCTTAGTAATGACTATTCTAAGCTTCATGGATCAGTGTGCCATTAGTTAGTTGCACTTGGGACTAACTTGGATTGTATTTGAGTGTGCTGTGGAACTCTATCTTGCTAGAAGACAGGAACCACAGCCAGAAGCTAATGAGATACATCAGGAGGAACTGGAAGAAGCCGCTCCCTCGCTTCCAAGAGCTTCTTGGAAGACTCGATCTTGGAAGACTGCAGTAATGTAGTGACGCAGGATTACTCCTTTTGCCCATTTAGTATACAAGATATCGTTCCCACAGAGGATTTACGTAAGTAATCGCTGCTCTAAGTTCTAAGATCTGTTCAAACACACAAACACACGGGTTTTGCCTAAAAAGCCCGTCTTCTCACAAAACCACACAAAACCACACGTCTTCCAGACACGCCACATGGTGCTCTGGAACTAGACAAACAACTACCAACTAAAATATCACACAATTATTCACAGAGAAGCTCGGGAAGACGATCTTCCTGCTTCCAGGTTGCTTCTTCCGGTCTTCTCGATACCGTCTTCCCGAAGCGATTCTCGTCTTCTGGGGGTTCAGCTCGTCTTCTCACACCTCCAGAAGGCTGTCCTGCTTCGCAAAAGTCGACTAGTAACGGTCGTTACACCTTATTCTCACACTCACATTCCAACGGGTAAGATTAATCACAGGGTGTATGCCCCCTGTAGCCTTTCCAGGCTTCTGCCTACGGAAATGATCTTCCTGGAGCACTACAACGACATTCACCTTCACGAAAGCTCAATAGAAGTCTCGGAAGCTCACTAGAAGAAGGTAAGAAGATGGGGAAGATGGGAGAAGATGGGGAAGATAAGAAAATCCAAACAAGAGAAAACAAGATGAAAAGAGTAAATTAAGATTCCGACAGGCTTCTAGTCCGGATCCTGACTAACAAGCCATCCCTGCTTGTAATAGTTTGGAGAGGAAGACAACAAACGTGAGTACTGTTGCACCGTCTTCTACTCGAGGATGTCGTCTTCTGCTGTGGGAAGCAGGCTTCTTTCTTCTTCACTTCGCTGCTCTGACTGCTCTGTCTTCTGGGATCCCTTACCCAGAAGACCGTTCGTACGTAGATCCCAAGTGCTCTACTGAACGAGCCAAGCTACACTTCCCATGCACAATTGGGAGCGAATTCAAGGAACCCATCATCCAGAAGACATGAACAAAGCTTCTGCACTCAAATCCACAATCCATTCCCCAAGAAGAAGTCACAATGGCATTGGGAAGCTCACTCCCTCTACTTCCTGCGTCTACTCCTCGACACACCAGCCTAGCTAACAGGACTGCACGAGGATGCCGTTCCCTGTTCCTAGACTGTCCACTACTTCTATCTACATCTTCGAACCACTGCTGGTACGAGTATGCAGACCCATCCTGTGTATTCCAAGACTATTCGTATATTTCCAACAACGGGTGTAGTGTGCGAAGCACTGTCTATCCTGTGTCTCTGCTCTAATGTGTCTCGTCTGCCTGCACCATAGAATCGATGTGTTTGTGCAGTCGCTACAGAATTCTACAAAACTGCCATAACTCTATCTCCTACTCTGCGATCCTACTTATGTCGTTGCCATGAGAACCAGGGGAGACGACCACCAGAGAGAGAGAGGCGCTGACAGGAGGTTGCTACCTCACATGCAAGCGGTTCTCCTGCCCGAATTGGCTATCCACCTTGTCCTTCCTACGCTACCTATGCTGCCACATGGTGTCTTAACTAATTTTACATGGAAAAACTGCCACCCTTAAGATAGCATGTTCGATCTTACTATATTTGGAATTGTAAATGGAGTTACTAACTACTCAGATTGCACGGAGGTAATCTCTACCTGATCTGCTCCTATCGTAGCTCCTAACGCGGCTTTTGATAAGCTAGAAAGCCCTGCAGTTACCTCGGGTGTCACTAAGGTGGCTTCCTCCTCATCGTCTCTTGTTGGCCCTGCTGTCGCTGCTGCTGCGTCTTCCTCGGCCTCGGCTTCTGCTTCGGAAGACAGAAGCGTCTTCTGAGAAACGGAATCGACCGGTGCTTCTTCCGTCTTCTGAGACACGAGTGCGGTACTAGGGACCATGGGGACCTCATAGGGATCCGGGGAAGTCGCTTCCTCCATGCGGAATACCTGGGAAGACGGCTCGTCTTCTTGTCTTCCGGGGCGTCTTCTGGAGTCTTCTCGGCTTCCAACGCTGTCACCACCAAGTGTACAGCGAGATCGAACTCCTCCTTCTCCATTCCGGATCCAATCGAGGGTGCTGGAGCTTGGGAAGATGTGGTTGCAGGTATCGAAAGCGAGGGAAGACCATAAAGTGTCTTCACTCCTTCTATCTGTCGATCCAAGTACCTGAACATGCTCTCCCGACATTCCACCAACATTGCTTTGGACTCGCTGTCCCATCCTCTAGCTAAGGTAAGTAACTTCCTACCCGCGGTGTAGTTGAACTTCTTCCGAAGCGCTTCCACCGACTGAGCCAGCATCTTCTGTGCACGAGCCTCCGCTGCTTCTCGCCGCGTCTTTTCATCTGCAGCTCGCGCTTCTGCGGCTTCTCGTTGCGTCTTCCAAGTGGTCTGCTCTTCTGCGAGGGTGGTGATCTTCTTTTGCACTCGGAGGACTTCCTGATCACGCTGCTGTACCCGCGCCTGCAACTCCTGGTTGCTCTTCCGAAGCTACACCAGCTCCTTGGCAGAAGCGGCTGCTTCCACCTTGTACCCGGCTGCAAGCTTCTCCGTGGTGCGGAGACTAGCTTCCAGCGACTCCGTCTTCTTCTGGTCTTCTCCCTGTCGCAGCAAGGTGCGTAGGCCGAATCCAGGTTGTAAGGGCCTCTCCTGTGTCTTCGTCCTCTTCTCCAGCAACTCCATAGCTGGCTGGATCTCCTTCTGGAAGTAGGCACTGAACTCCTCCAGTCGTCTTCCTGCGGAAGACAAGTTCATCTCCACCACTCGCTCCGCGGTGTCGACTTCGTCTTCCAGAGGCAAAGAAGCCTCTTCCACCACGATGGCCTTCATCTTCTGCGCACGAGAAGAAGCTACTCTTCTCATCTTCCGGGGTGGAAGACTCCTCATGGCAGGAGCGGCTCTCTTCGTTGCGCTTCCTCGCATCACAGCAGGAGCGTCCCTTCTTCTCTTGTCTTCTGGAGTCTTCGGAAGACTCCGAAGCGTTACAGAAGCGATCTTCTGCTCTGATCGGGTACTCAGCAGGTCTTCTTCCGAGCCGGACTCCGATCCTGAATGAATGAGGGAGATGGGTGTCCTCGGTACACTTCTGGGACCCATCTTCCTCAGTGGCGTGGCGTCTTCCGACCCACTAGACTCATCTTCCCTCACCAGAAGCGGCGTCTGGTGAGAGCCGGGCCTCAGCTGTGGCATCAGAGTGGGAGGGGGCGTTGCTGCTGCCTCTCGGTCATCGTCTTCCGAGGTCTCCTCCTTCATCTCCTATGGTTCTGTTGGCCCATACCCTGCCAGCTGATCTTCCCTAAGATCCACCATGGCTACATACAAGTAGCAGAGGAAGGGCGTCAAGTGTCCTCCCGCCAGGGTACCCAAGTATGCTAGCTCCGTCTGTACGTAGTTGTGGATGTACGTGCTCCAGTAGATGGGCATTCTGTCATCCCACACTGATTCCAGGACCTCCACGTCCTGATCTCCTTAGTACCTTGTCTTCTGCGCTTTCCCCTTGGGAAAGAGATGCAGAAACAACTTCGCCAGAAGTCGCTTCTTCGGCTCTCGGTAAGATTCTATCTTCCAACCGTTCCTCCCCTGCCTGTCTTCCACGAAAAGGCAGGTGGTGCTCCCAGGCACATGCCACGAACTCACGATCCTAGGCAAGATCTTCTTCTCGTACCAATATCCTCGGTTCTCGGACTCTGGCCTGTGAAAAGCCCTGCGCCACCAGTCTTCAGTCCAGGAAGATGATCTTCCCCGAGCTACTCCTGCCTTCGCATGTACACGGTTACGAGGTGGCAACGCTGTCCACACCTCCTCCAGGAGTCCCTGGTCTGCGAGGTTCCAATCTCACAGGAAGAAGTCAAGACCCAACTCCTTGAGGAAAGGAGTGACCTCGGCCAATTCTGCCGCTGGTAACACCAAGCCTCGCGGATGCATCGTCATGCTGGAAGATCTGTTGCACTAAGCCACAAGCACCTACTATGAGCTGAAGGCTCAGTCCTTCCCAAGTGCCCACGGTCTAGCTTCTACTTTTCAGAAGACGAAACTAGTCTTCCAGAAGACAGCTACTCCGTCTTCCAGGATTCTAACCGTACTTCCTAGATAGCTCTCGTCTTCCGAGCTATATCTAAACAATCCTATCTAAGCAAGGCCTCGCATGGATTACCAAGAAGACAACCCACCTTGCATTACATCCTACTTCCTATCAGAAGATACAAGATTCGCGAAACATAAAGTGCATGACAAGTTCAGAAGTCGGTTGCGGGCTCCTGCGGTGACAGTGGCCTCTGGGAAGACACTCGAGACAGCTTCCGATTCAATGTCTTTCTCGGAAGACTTCCCGAAGTCAGACTTCCCTTCACTGGTCTCACCTGTCTTCGTCTTCTTACGCACAATCTATCCTTACAACAGACTCAAGACATTTGCACTCTGTTCTTCTGACTTCTCACCTCTCATACGCACTCAGAAGAACCTTGCTGCTCGGTGGGAAGACATGATCCTCGACCATTCTCTCCAGATTCTGCCAGCAAGTATTCTCACGCTCTCTTCTAAGTTCGGGAAGAAGAAGGAATGGCTGCTATGGATCGGACAGAAGAGACCCGAATGGACCCTCACGTCTTCTCGCTCATTTTGCCAGCCTTTCAGTCTTATAGTCTCTCTAGGAAGATGTGGAGTTGAGAAGCTTGGAAGACCGGGAGGCACAGGCCTAGTTCCCACCTTCCAACTTCTCGAAATAACAAAAGAACTCACCACACCACTCAGGATTCGTACCAAGCCTCTCTTAACACAAAAGCAAATCCAATCCACTCTTGATACGAATTGTACATAGTTGTCTTCCGAAGATGTCTTCCGTCTTCCGCCATCTTCTGAAGACAATCTTCGAGAAGGTGCTTCCCGGAAGACGGTCGTCTTCCGAAGAAGTCAACTTCTTATTACAAAAAGCTCGTAAGATCATCTTCCTGCTAAGGAAGCCGTAATCTTAAGTAACAACGCTTCTTCAGTTATACAAACAAGTTATTAATCTCAAAAATTCTAAAAATTCATGAATCCTGTAATTTATGGGCACCACAAGGAAGTGCAACATGAAGCAGGAGAAGAAGACGTTCCGAACTTGCGCAGGTTGTTCAAAACTCCAGCCTACCAGATCTAGTATAAGAAGAAGAGTGACATCTCTTCTCAGCACTCAGGTAGATGTCTCCAACCAGAAGAAGAAGCAGAAGATGTGCAGGTAAGGACCCTGAGTGGGTACATTCAGTCCAGCAAATCGCTTCTAGAGAGCAACGGGTATCCTTGAGACACCAAAGGAAAGAAGAAGAGCTCAGGAAGATCCGATCAGTAGATTTGGAAGAGCTTTCCATCTCGAGCATTCTCTTAAGAGAAGACAAAAGTCAACCGGATGACCACGTTTACAAGGTAGATTTTGGTTCTGGTTAGGCAGAAGATGTCTTCCCAAGTGCGGGAGAGACTTCTCAAGGTGAAGGAAGACTGGAGGGGGTTGTTCTCGTCATCTTAGAGGATGACAGCGACAGCAGCTCTGACTCAAAAGATGACATTCGTGACTCAGACAGACCTGGCCCTTCGAGAAGATCATCTCCACCACCTGGACCTGACAAAGGAAGAAGTTGACAGTCGCACCAACCGACAGTCAACATGGCTTCCCACACTCGGCAGAAGTACCATCCGTACGATGATAATGTTGATGTGGATGACTTCATCACGATGTTCGAGACCATCTCTCGATCCAACAAGGAAGACACTAATGCCGACAGACTCCGTGTGTTTCTTAGCCTGATCGTAGAGAAGGGAAGGAAATGGATTCATGAGTAAAGCGTTAGATGATGAGTTAGTTATGGCCACTTGGGCTACTCTGAAGACATCTTTTCTTAAGAGGTTCAGAGGAGTAGGCTATGATCGGATGACTCTCATAGAACTTCAGAGGCTCGAACGGAACAAGAAAGAGACACTGCGGGATTACACCGAGAGGTTTGAAGACCTCCTGGATCATATCCCTCAGAACCAAGGAAGATTCCGTTATTGTGCTCAGCAAGCCGTGGACTGGTACTTGAGAGGATTGTCTCAAAATATGAAGTTGTATCGTAGAAGAGGAGGAGGTGATGATTTAGTAGAAGTCCAGAAGCATGCAGAGCAGTATGAAACCTCGAGCAACACCCGGAATTTGACGAAAGACAGAGGGAAGACCTCGAAGAAGTCCAAGAAGTCGAAGAAGTTTTCTAGGAAGTAAACTCCAAGAGGAAGTCCAAGTCCACTGAAACTGATAACAGTGCTTCGGAAGCATCCTCTACTTTTGAAGAGTCTAGTGTCGAAAGTTCTGAATCTGAATCTGAACACGACAAGAAGACGCAGAAGAAGAAGAAAGAGAAGTCACGACCCAGGGAAGAAGTTGTGCAGAAGATTCCTCGGACTCAGATCATTCAGTCTGCATCTGATCTCCGGATTGATGAAGTGCTGAGCAGTTTGCCGACCTAAAAGTTCATCTCCCAAACCATAAGGACAAGCGGAAGCAACTTATGGCTTCCCGGTCATTTGATGTAACCTTTGTAACTCTTCGGACACACTAGAGATCAGTGTATGCAGGACCAAGCTGTTAATTGGGCAGGTTGGGAAGAAGATGCTGAGAGATATCTACACGATCCAAGTGAGGAATCCTGCTATAAGATCGAGACGATACAACCGTTCACTCCTACGCCTCCTACTCAGTTTAATCGTTATACTCTTAGAGACAGGGCTAGTTAATGTACAGACCATGACACCTTGGCAACCTTTTTCATCACAACGACCTCTAAACCCTCTTCCTGAAGCATGCAACAATTGTGGAGAGACAGGACACTTGTGGTCCATCTGTCCTCATCCGAGAAGACAGATTGGGCAAGTGCCCTTGTGTAGAAATTGTAAGGAAGGATGGACATTTCACAAGAAATTGTCCTCAGACCCTACGCCCACGACAGATGGTTAGATTTGCAAAGATCACACCTCATGCAGAAGCCGCATCAGCTTCTAAGCTCGAGCTAGCAGTGGTACAGCATATCTCTGTAGAAGAAGGAGATCCTGAGAATTGCACGGATTATCTACACGTAAAGGAAGACGAACCTGACCTTGGGAAGCACGTAAGAAAGGAGCCTCAACTGCAAAAGACGACTGCAGCTCAGAAGACGAAGCCACTTGAGGAAGCGTCATCTTTTACTTTGGCAGATGGCACTGTTTGGAGCCCTTGCCCGGATTCAGATAGTTGGCCTCCAGAAGAAGTCATGGATGAGGCCGTATTCAAGGTGAGTACCAGAAGCAAAAAAGAGTCAGAATCCTATCGAAAAGAGACTAAGAAGAAGAAACAGCGTAGGGAGAGATCACCCTCTCCTGAACGGCCTTCTTCTCCTGCTTACGATAAGGAAGATCCAAAGTACTTTGCTCCTGACATTAGAAAAGAAGTTGAAGCGATCATGCAAGAAGAGCTCGAGAAGTGACGGAAGATAGTGCAACAACTTCCTCCACTGACCACAGTAGCCCCTGCACCACAAGAACAGCTTCAAGTCGAGAGAAGACATCATTCGGGTCTTCCACCTAAGGAAACAACTTCTACATCTTCCCTGTTGGAAACTCCGGTTACTCTTCTGAAGCGATCTCCTTATGACTTCTTACGAGACTTGTGGAAACAGAAGACGGACGTAACTTTCCAACAACTTTTGGATGACAATGCTGGTTACAAGAAGCTGTTACAGTCTGTCCTTCGAGGATCGAGGAAGAGGAGAACAGTGAAACTTTCCCAGAGTATCTCGATCTTGAGGATAGAACATGAGGACTTCGGAGTCCCAGAACTTGATATGGAGATCCATGATTGTCTTCTGAAAAAGGTACCCATTGATTCAGGCTCCGGAGTTAACATCATGACTGAAGAGACTGCACATGCCCTAGGCTTCACTGAGTTCCAGCCTACTCCGAGGATCCTCAGAATGACGGATCAGACCAGAAGACGACCTTTGGAGTAACTGAAAGATGTCTTGACAGTAATTGAGGGAGTATCTTTCTACCTCACTTACATTATTTTGCGACCTGTAGCTAAGGTTGGATATCAAGTTTTGATAGGAAGGCCCTGGTTGTAGCTACGAATGTAAATACCGATTGGAGAAGACATCGTTTGAGGCTTCTCAACCCTACACCCAAGCCGGGTGAGAAGTCCAAAGTCTCATTCTCTTGGATGAAGATTGGACATCAAGGTGAAACTCCCTCTACGACTGAGGGATACACGTCAGAAGACTCAACTGCATCTTCAAACAATGATGAGAGATATGACGAGTTTGTGGTGAATAACTTGTGTACTACATGTGCATCCAAAGAGGCAGAAGAAGTGAATTGTGGATACATTGAGTGCTACGAAATTGCGGAAGAACAGCTTCCAGAAGACAAAAGTATTGTCTTCTCTTCAGAAGACCAGTTAGCTGATCTTCTAGAAGACGAAACGAACCTGGAAGAAGCTCCCAAACCAGAATATTTTGGTGCTAGTGAGTACAGTCACACTAAAGGAATGGTGAACCCTGATGATCTTCAAGAAATGGAAATTGCTCCTAAGAAGAAGTTGAAACTTTCCAAGGTGATCGAGGGCCAACAGTTGGAAGACTTCAGAGAACTCCTCATAGAGTTTCAAGATGTCTTCGCATGGACCATAGAAGACATGAAGGTGGGTGAAGTTTCATGATAACTTCTACCTTAGCACAGTCGACTTCTATGCCTCTTCCAGAAATCCTATGTCTTAACAAAATCCCTTCTGACATTCCAAAGAAACACTTCTCCGGGTGAAGAGCCAGACGATGCTCTCTGCACTTCAGAAAACACTTCCTCAAAATATCAGATGATCTTCTTTCGATCTAAACACACAATAATCATCTAAGAAGATCTCCATGAAAGTACGAAGATACTCCTTAAAGATCGTAATCAACAACCTCTGAAATGTGGCGGGTGCGTTGCATAAACCAAACGGCATTTGGTTATACGCACAAGTCCCTCAGTCGTAATAAACGTGATCTTCGACTTGTCTTCTTCTCTGATTGAAATTACCCAGAATACCCATCCAGGAAGTTGTAGAACTCATGTCCTGCTACCTGGTCTAACACAGAATCGATGAATGGTAAAGGATGATGATCCTTCTTCGTAGTCAAGTTCAGCTTCCGGAAGTCCTGGCACACTTGGATCTTACCTGTCTACTTCTTCAATACAATTACAATGGGAGCTACCTACTTACTACTAAGCACTGGGAAGATGACTCATGCCTTCAGGTACTGTGGTGTCCACAAATTACAGGATTCACAAATTTTTAAATTTTTAAGATTAATAACTTGTTTGTATAACTGAAGAAACGTTGTTACTTAAGATTACTGCTTCCTTAGAAGGAAGATGATCTTATGAGCTTTTTAATAAGAAGTTGACTTCTTCAGAAGACGACCATCTTCGGAAGAGCGTCTTCTCAGTTGCGTCTTCGGAAGACGGAAGACGGCGGAAGAGGGGAAGATGGCGGAAGACATCCATCTTCCGAAAGACAGCGCGACCGCGAAGGCCTAACCACGGCTTTTTCAGTAAAGGAGTGGTTGTACCTACTGGGTCGCACCGAACAGGTAGGTAGGTTAGGTAAGTCACCTAGGGTCGAAACCCCTAATCTGCGGAGAAGATGCGCAGGAAGCGCATTAGCGCATTTCAACTTCCCGCAGCATAGCGCGCTTGAGAAGATCGATTTCCGAGAGTGAGCTTCGCGAGAGAAAATCGAGAGAGGAAATCGAGTGAGGAAAGCGAGCGAGGTGAGGACCAGTTGGCAGCTAGGCGAAGGGCGAGACCGAATTGCTTAAGCACGGAAGGCAAGGAGCGAAGGCGTTTTTGTGAGCTCCCGGGAAGCTGACACTGGAGAGTAGCTGAGTAGAATTGAAGGTGGAATTGAGGCGTGACCAGAAATTGACAGCGGACTCAACCGTGTGGAGTCGCATTGGAGCTAGGACCAGAGCTAGAAGCGCGTAGAAGGTCGAAGACAACTCGAGAAGCAGAAGAAGACTGTAGAGGTTCTTCCCACGTTCTTTCCCCTTCTCACTTCTTCTCGCCCTTGTTTGGTATCCCCCGCGCTTCCCCGGTTGGTTGCAGGCAGCCTGATCGATTACCCTCATCCCCATTTTTCCTATTGTGACATTGGGTGCGGAAGCGCTGTCCAACTTCTATCAGACATCTTCCCACTTCTTCAATTCGAGCTTCCCTACACCTCGTCCCCAAATTGACGATCCCAGTTATCAATTTCTCTATCCTACTACCTCTCTACTCCCAAAACCTGGAACAGAAGACACTTCGGAAGATTGGAACATCTTCGGAAGACGTTTCTGAACTTAACTGTCTTCGGAAGACTGTCTTCGGAAGTCAACTATAACCAATTCGTATCAAGAGTGGATTTGTGTTGCTTTTGTGTTAAGAGAGGCTTGGTACGAATCCTGAGTGGTGTGGTGAGTTCTTTTGTTATTTCGAGAAGTTGGAAATCAGGAACTAGGCCTGTGCCTCTTGGTCTTTCAAGCTTCTCAACTCCACATCTTCTTAGAAAACTGAAAGGTTGGCAAAATGAGCGAGAAGACGTGAGGGTCCATCGGGTCTCTTCTGTCCGACCCATAGCAGCCGTTCCTTCTTCTTCTCAAACTTAGAAGAGAGTCGTGAGAAGACTTGTTGGCAGAATCTGGAGAGAATGGTCGAGGGTCATGTCTTTTCACCGAGCAGCAAGCTTCTTCTGAGTGTGTATGAGAGGTGAGAAGTCAGAAGAACAGAGTGCAATTGTCTTGAGTCTGTTGTGAGGATAGATTGCGCGTAGGAAGACGAAGACAGGTGAGACCAGTGAAGGGAAGCCTGACTTCGGGAGGTCTTCCAGTGTGGGCAGCATTGCCACCTTGCAACCGTGTACCTGCGAAGGCAGGAGTAGCTCGAGGAAGACCACCTTCCTGGACTGAAGATTGGTGGCGCAGGGCTCTCCACAGACCAGAATCCGAGGACCGAGGATATTGGTTTGAGAAGAAGATTTTGCCCAGTGTCGTGAGTACGTGGCATGTGCCTGGGAGCACCACTTGTCTTTTCGTGGAAGTGTAGTGACGAAGGATTTCTCCTTTTGCCCATTTAGTATACAAGATATCGTTCCTACAGAGGATTTGCACAAGTAACGCTGCTCTAAGTTCTAAGATCTGTTCAAACACACAAACACACGGGTTTGGTCTAGAAATCCCGTCTTCTCACAAAACCACACAAAACCACACGTCTTCCAGACACGCCAAATGGTGCTCTGGACCCAAACAAACAACTACCAATTACAATATCACACAACTATTCACAGAGAAGCTCGGGAAGACGAACTTCCTGCTTCCAGGTTGCTTCTTCCGTCTTCTCGATACCGTCTTCCCAAAGCGATTCTCGTCTTCTGGGGGTTTAGCTCGTCTTCTCACACCTCAAGAAGGCTGTCCGGCTTCGCAGAAGTCGACTAGTAACAGTCGTTACACCTTATTCTCACACTCACATTCCAACGGGGTGGATCAATCATAGGGTGTATGCCCCCTGTAACCTTCCCAGGCTTCTGCCTACGGAAGTTGTCTTTCTGCAGCACTACAACGACATTCACCTTCACGGAAGCTCAATAGAAGTATCGGAAGTTCACTAGAAGAAGATAAGAAGATGGGGAAGATGAGGGAAGATGGGAAGAAGAAGAAATCCAAACAAGAGAAAACATGATGAAAAAGGGCAATTAAGATTCCGACAGGCTTCTAGTCCGGATCCTGACTAACAAGCCATCCCTGCTTGTAATAGTTTGGGGAGGAAGACAACAAACGTGAGTACTGTAGCACCGTCTTCTACTCGAGGATGTCGTCCTCTGTTGCGGGAAGAAGACTTCTTTCTTCTTCACTTCGCTGCTCTGACTGCTCTGTCTTCTGGGATCACTTACCCAGAAGACCGTTCGTACGTAGATCCCAAGTGCTCTACTGAACGAGTCAAGCTACACTTCCACAACGGCTGACAGTCATCGCCACTCAAGAAGAACACTTCCCATGCACAATTGGGAGCAAATTCAATACATTCCACCACCCAGAAGACATGGACAAAGCGTCTGCACTCAAATCAACAATCTTTTCTCCGAGAAGAAGTCACAATGGCATTGGGAAGCTCACTCCCTCTACTTCCTGCGTCTACTCCTCGACACACCAGTCTAGCTAACAGGACTGCACGAGGATGCCGTTCCCTGTTCCTAGACTGTCCCTGCTCTAATGTGTCTCTCCTGCCTGCCTGTAGAATCGGTGTGTATGTTCAGTTACTGCCGAATTCTACAGAACTGGCAAAGCTCTCAGAGAGCTTTTCTCCTACCACGCTATCCTACTTAACCATCTGCCTTGGGAGACGACCACCAGGGAGAGAGAGAGAGGCGCTGACAAGAGGTGGTCACCTCACATGCATGCGGTCCCTCTTCCCAATTAGCCCTCCACTGTATTACTCCTACGCTACCTATGCTGCCACATGGGGTCCTAACTATTTTTACATGGAAAACTGCCACCCTTAAGATAGCATGTCCAATCCTACTAAATCTGGAAGTGTCGATTGAGTTTGCTAACTACTCTGATTGCTCGGTGGCAATCTCTACATGATCTGCTCCTACCGGAGCTACTACCTCGACTTCTGATGGGCTGGGAAGCCCTGCACTTACCTCGGGTACCACTGAGGTAGCTTCCCTCTCCTCGCTCTTCGCTGGCCCTGCTATTTCTGCGGCTGCGTCTTCCTCGGCTTCGACTTCGGAAGACGGAATGGTCTTCTGAGAAGACGAGTCGAATGGTGCGTCTTCGGTCTTCTGAGGCACAGATGCAGTACTAGGGACCATGGCGATCTCATAGGAGTCCGGGGAAGTCGCTTCCTCCACGCGGAATACCTGGGAAGACGGCTCGTCTTCCTGTCTTATAGAAGACATCATGTCTTCCGGGGAGTCTTCTGGAGTCTTCTCGTCTTCCAACGCTGTCACCACCAAGTGTACAGCGAGATCGAACTCCTCCTTCTCCATTCCGGATCCAGTCGAGGGTGCTGGGGCTTGGGAAGATGCGGTTGCAGGTGTCGGAAGTGAGGGAAGACCATAAAGTGTCTTCACTCCTTCTATCTGTCTATCCAGGTACCTGAACATGCTATCTCTGCATTCCACCAACCTCGTCTTGGACTCGCTGTCCCATTCCCTAGCTAAGGTAAGTAACTTCTTACCCGCGGTGAAGTTGAACTTCTTCCGAAGCGCTTCTACCGACTAAGCTAGCATCTTCTGCGCACGGGCCTCCGCTGCTTCCCTCTGCGTCTTCTCTGTTGCAGCTCGCGCTTCTGCGGCTTCTCGCTGCATCTTCCAAGTGGTCTGCTCTTCTACGAGGGTAGTGATCTTCTCCCGTACTCGGAGAACTTCTTGATCACGCTGCTGTACTCGCGTCTGCAACTCCTGGTTGCTCTTCCGAAGTTGTATCGACTCTTTGGCAGAAGCGGCTGCTTCCGCCTTGTACCTGGCTGCAAGCTTCTCCGTAGTGCGGAGACTAGCTTCCAGAGACTCCGTCTTCTGCTGGCTGTCTTCCTGTCGCAGCAAGGTGCGCAGGCCGAATCCAGGCTGTAAGGGCTTCTCCTGTGCCCTCGCTCTTCTTTCCAACAACTCCATAGCGGGCTAGATCTCCTTCTGGAAGTAGGCACTGAACTCCTCCAGTCGTCTTCCTGCAGAAGACAAGTTCATCCCCACCACTCGCTCGATGGTGTCGACTTCGTCTTCCAGAGGCAAGGGAGCCTCTTCCACCACTACGGCCTTCATCTTCTACGCACGAGAAGAAGCTACTCTTCTCATCTTCCGGGGTGGAAGACTCCTCGTGGCAGGAGCGGCTCTCCTCTTTGCGCTTCCTCGCATCGCAATAGGAGTGCCCATCCATCCTTCGTCTTCTGGAGTCTTCGGAAGACTCCCATGTGTTACAGAAGCTGTCTTCTGCTCCGATCGGATACTCAGCAAGTCTTCCTCCGAGTCCGACTCCGATCCTGAATGGATGAGGGAGATGGGTGTCCTCGGTACACTTCTGTGGCCCATCTTCCTCACTGGCGTGGCGTCTTCCGACCCACTAGACTCGTCTTCCCTCACCAGAAGCGTCTTCTGGTGAGAACCGGGTCTCAGCTGTGGCATCAGAGTGGGAGGGGGCGTTGCTGCTGCCTCTCGGTCATCGTCTTCCGAGGTCTCCTCCTTCACCTCCTGTCGCTCCGTTGGCCCATACACTGCCAGCTGATCTTCCCTAAGATCCCCCATGGCTACATACAAGTAGCAGAAGAAGGGCATCAGATGTCCTCCCGCCGGGGTACCCAAGTATGCTAGCTCCGTCTGTACATAGTTGTGGATGTACGCGCCCCAGTAGATTGGCACTCTGTCATCCCACACTGATTCCAGGAACTCCACGTCCTGATCTCCTAAGTACCTCGTCTTCTGCGCTTTTCCCTTGGGGAAAAGATGCAGAAACAACTTCGCCAGAAGTCGCTTCTTCGGCTCCCGATAAGACTCTATCTTCCAACCGTTCCTCCCTTGCTTGTCTTCCACGAAAAGGCAGGTGGTACTCCCAGGTACATGCCATGAACTCACAATCCTAGGCAAGATCTTCTTCTCGTACCAATATCCTCGGTTCTCGGTCTCAAGCCTGTGAAACGCCTTACGCCACCAGTCTTCTGTCCAGGAAGATGGTCTTCCCCGAGCAACTCCTGCCTTCGCAGGTACACGGTTACGCGGTGGTAACGCGGCCCATACCTCCTCCAGAAGCCCTTGATCTGCGAGGTTCCAGTCCCACAGGAAGAAGTCGAGACCCAACTCCTTGAGGAAAGGAGTGGCCTCGGCCAATTCTGTCGCTTGTAACACCAGGCCTCGCGGATGCATCGACATACCTGGAAGATCTGCTGCACTAAACCACAAGCACATACTATGAGCTGAAGGCTCAGTTCTTCCCGAGTGCCCACAGTCTAGCTTCCACTCTCAGAAGACGAAACTAGTCTTCCAGAAGACAGCTACTCCGTCTTCCGGGATTCTAACAGTGCTTCCTAAATAGCTCTCGTCTTCCGAGCTATATCTAAACAATCCTATCTAAGCAAGGCCTCGCATGGATTACCAAGAAGACAACCCACCTTGCATTACATCCTACTTCCTATCAGAAGATACAAGATATGCGAGAAGTAGAGTATGAGAAAGGTTCAGAAGATGGTTGCGGGCTCCTGCGGTGATAGTGGCCTCTGGGAAGACACTTGGGACAACTTCTGATTCAATGTCTTTCTCGGAAGACTTCCCGAAGTCAGACTTTCCTTCACTGGTCTCACCTGTCTTCGTCTTCCTACGCGCAGTCTATCCTCACAACAGACTCAAGACAATTGCACTCTGTTCTTCTGACTTCTCACCTCTCATACGCACTCAGAAGAAGTTTGCTGCATGATGGGAAGACATGACCCTCGACCATTCTCTCCGGATTCTGCCAGCAATACTTCTCACAACTCTCTTCTAAGTTCGAGAAGAAGAAGAAACGGCTGCTATGGGTCGGACAGAAGAGACCCGAAATGGACCCTCACGTCTTCTCGCTCATTTTGCCAGCCTTTCAGTCTTCTAGTCTCTCTAGGAAGATGTGGAGTTGAGAAACTTGGAAGACCGGGAGGCACAGGCCTAGTTCCCGAGTTCCAACTTCTCGAAATAACACAACAACTCACCACACCACTCAGGCTTCGTATCAAGTCTCTCTAAACACAAAAGCAAAGCAAATCCACTCTTGATACGAATTGTGTTCAGTCGACTTCCGAAGACAGTCTTCCGAAGATGTATTCCGAAGATAGTCAAGTTCAAGAAGCGTCTTCCGAGGATGTTCCCATCTTCCGAATCGTCTTCTATTTCAAGTTTCGGGGGTAGAGAGGTAGTAGGGTAGAGAAATTGATAGTTGGGTTCGCCAATGTGAAGACTAGGGGTAGGGAAGCTCGAATTGAGCTCGGGAAGAAGCAAGGAGATATCTTGACAGAAATTGGGCAGCGCTTCCGCGCCCAATGTCTCAATAGGAAAGATGGGGGGTGGGGTAATCGATCAGGCTGCCTGCACACAATCAAGGAAGCGCGGGGAGTACCAGACAATGGCGAGAAGAAGTGGGAAGGGGAAAGAACAGGGGAAAGAACCTCTACAGTCTTCTTCGGCTCCCGAGTTGCCTTCGACCTCCACGCGCTTCTGGCTCTTGTCCTAGCTTCCAATGCGACTCCTCTCGAATGCGCCTGCTGTCAATTTCGGTCCACACCTCGATTCTTCTTTCGCTTCTACTCGCCCCTCTCCACTGTCAACTTCTCGGAAGCTCCACAGAAATACCTTCGCTCTTTCTGCTGTTTGTGCTCCCGCAATCCGATTTCACCCTTCGCCTAGCTGCCAACGTACTCTCTACTACCTCGATGTCTTACTCGATTCCTCTCTCAATGCTAGCTCGAAGTTCACTCTCTCAATCGATCTTCTTCAGGCGCACTGTGCTGCGGGAAGTTGGAAGGTGGCTAATGTGCTTCCTCACGCATCTTCCCCGCAGATTAGGGGTTCTCATCCTTGGTGTCTTCCTGACCTACCTACCTATTCGGTGCGCTCCAGTTGGTACACCTACTCGTTTACCCGAAAACTCGTGGTCAGGCCTTCGTGATCGCTGTCTTCCGGAAGACAGGTGTCTTCCGTCGTCTTCCCATGTTCCGCCGTCTTCCTATCTTCTGAAGACGCAACTGAGAAGACGGTCTTCTGAAGACGGTCGTCTTCTGAAGAAGTCAACTTCTTATTACAAACAGCTCTTAAGATCATCTTCCTGTTAAGGAAGACGTAACCTTAAGTAACAACGCTTCTTCAGTTATATAAACAAGTCATTAATCTCAAAAATTTCAAAAATTCGTGAATACTGTAATTTGTGGGCACCACATACGCCCACCCTCACATGTTTGCGTCCCCGCAAACATCAGTGGTTCCTGCACTTTTGTTTACGTCCAGTACTTCTTGACGCGCCACCCATTAACACGAGTGGTCATCAGTGTACCGTCCAACTCTTCCAACTGCAAAGAGTCATTGTCGAAGACCTCTAAGACACGGTAAGGTCTCATCCAGCGAAGATGAAGTTTCCCGGGGAACTTAATATGACGGTTGTCGTAGAGGAGTACCAAGTCCCCGTCCACAACAGTCACCTTCCTCAACTTGCTATCGTAGTTTACCTTACGTTGCGCTTGCACCTCGTATGTCTTCTCCAAAGCTGCATTCCTGTCTTCTTCAAACTCTACGAAGTTCAGAAGACGCTGCTCCTGGCTCTCTTCTTCTCCCATGCGTTCGGATACGGCTAACCGGTATGTTGGGACCTCTAACTCAATGGGCACAATGGGCGTCATGCCGTAAGTTAGGTAGAAAGGCGTCTTCTGGGTAGTGACTTTAGGTGAAATTCTGAAAGCCCACAACACAGATGGCAATTTCATGTCCCAGTCATACGCATGGTTAACAGTTACCTTGTTCAGGATGTTACACAGAAGACCGTTCGACTTCTCCGTCAGCCCATTAGCTTTCGGGTTGTATGGCGTCGTCTTCCGATGCTTAATCCTGAAGTATTGGGTCAGGAGGGAGATAGTCTCATTTAAGAAATGAGTGCCCCTATCTGACACCAATTCCAGCGGACATCCATACCTAGTGATGATGTTATGCCATAGGAACCTTGCTACTACTGCGGCATCGTTCTTTCTCGTGGCCTCGCCTTCCACCATCTTGGTGGCATAGTCGGTAGCTATTAAGATGTACCTTGCTCGTGTTCTTCTCGCCACCGGGGCGATAGATCCTACAAAGTCGATTCCCCACTTTTCGAACGGGGCAAGCGGAAAAATGGGAGTAAGAGGCCACCTTGTTGTAGCGGTCGGTCTTCCCACCCTCTGGCATGCATCGCACTTCCTGATCTCCTGGAAAGTGTCTCGGTACATAGTTGGCCACCAGTATCCGGCGTCTAGCATCTTCTTCACTGTGGTCGTCAATCCGTAGTGACCTCCAGCATCTTCGTAGTGAAGACCTGTGATCACTGCTTTTATCTCTGACGGCTCGAGACATCTTCTCAGCTTCTCGTCATATCTCTTTCGAAACAGGATACCCTGGAAGATAGCATATGGACCTGTCTTGTGTAAGAAGACGGCCTTCTGCTCCGCATCCATTCCCTCGGGGTACTGTTGGTCTTCCAAGAACCTTCTCAAGTCCTTGAAGATCGACTCTTCTGTGGAAGTCGCAAAGACTGGATCAGAAGATCTAGTCTCGTCTTCTGGGAAGCAGGCGGTACGCCCCCCCTCAGATGAAAGTGTCTCTGCGAAAACTGAAAACAACTTCTCGTCAGGAAACTCGTCTTCCACATCATCTTCTCGTCGTTCTGTCTCCAACCTGGATAGGTAGTCAGCATTAACATGCTGTCTTCCGGGCCTGTACTCAACTGTGTAAGTAAATTCCTGGAGTAGGAGAATCCACCTAGCTATCCTGCCAGACAAATCTGCTTTCTTTACAAGATGTTTCAAAGAGAAGTGATCTACATAGAAGACAAACGGGTTTGCCAGAAGATAGTGTCTAAACTTCCTACAGGAGTAAATCATGCCAGGACACTCCCTTTCGGTTGTCGAGTACTTCTTCTCTGCATCACTGAGTTGTCTTCCCGCGTAGTAGATGGGGTAATCCTTCTTCTTCTCATCTTTCTGACTCAACACCACCCCGATGGCAAAAGCAGAAACATCCACATAAATGTGGAAGACCCTTTTCCAATCAGGCGGCCGTAGGACAGGGGATTCCGACAGAAGCCTCTTCATTTCTTCGAATGCTTCCTGCTGCTCAGAAGACCAAATGTATGGTTCGTCTTTCTTCAGCAACTTAGTGAGTCTTCCTGCTACCTCTGCGTACCTGTCAATAAACCTCCTGTAGTATCCTACGTTGCCAGGGAAGCTTCTCAACTATGTCAGGTTAGCAGGTGGGTGGAGTTTCATGATGACTTCCACCTTAGCACAGTCGACTTCTATACCTCTTCCGGAAATCCTATGTCCTAGCAAGATCCCCTCTGACATACCAAAGAAGCATTTCTCAGGGTGAAGTGCCAAACGATGTTCTCTACACTTCAAAAAACACTTCCTCAGAAATATCAAGTGGTCTTCTCTCGATCCAAACACACAGAAATCATCCAAGAAAATCTCCATAAAGGTGCGAAGATACTCCTTGAAGATTGTAATCATCAACCTCTGGAACGTGGCTGGTGCGTTGCATAAACCAAACGGCATTTGATTATACGCGTACGTGCCCCAATCAGTAGTGAAAGTGGTTTTCGACTTGTCTTCTTCTCTGATTGAAACTTGGTTGTACCCAGAATACCCATCTAGGAATCTGTAGAACTCATGTCCTGCTACCTGGTCTAACACAGAGTCGGTGAATGGTAAAGGGTGATGATCCTTTTTCGTGGCCAAGTTCAGCTTCCGGAAGTCCTGACACACTCGGATCTTCCCTGTCTGCTTCTTCGGCACGATGACAATGGGAGCTACCCATTCACTGCTAAGTACTGGGAAGATGACTCCTGCCTTCAGATATTGGTCAATCTGGTCCTTCACCAGAAGCAAGTACTTGAGGTTGAGCCGGTACTGCCTCTGCCGTGCAGGAACAACGCCTTCTAGCAAGTCGATGCGATGCTCTCCCAATTCTCGAGGTATGCCCTTCATGTCTTCTATGGTCCACGCGAAGACATCCTGGAACTCTGTCAGAAGTTCTCGAAAGTCTTCCAACTGCTGGCCCTCGATCACCTTGGAAAGCTTCAGCTTCTTCCCAGGAGCAACCTCCATCTCTTGGAGATCATCCGGGTTCACCATTCCTTCAGTGTGACTGTACTCACTAGCACCGAAGTATTCCGGTTTGGGAGCTTCTTCTAGTTCGGATTCGTCTTCTGGAAGACCAACTGTCGGGTCTTCCGAAGGGAAGACGGTATTCTCGTCTTCTGGAAGACCAACTATCGGATCTTCCGAAGGGAAGACGGTATTCTCGTCTTCTGGAAGCTCTTCTTCCGCAATCTCGTAGCACTCAATGTACCCACAGACCACATCGTCCACTTTCTCTGCTACTTCTGTAGCAGAGAACTCATAAACCATAAACTCATTATACTCTAACACCATAAACTCATTATACCGTTCATCACTGTCAGAAGACGCAGCCGAGTCTTCTGAAGTGTACCCCTCTGTTGTAGACGGAGTTTCACCTTGGTGTCCAATCTTGATCCATGGAAGCGAGACTTTACTCTTCTCACCAGACTTGGGTGTAGGATTGGGAAATCTCAAACGATGTCTTCTCCAGTCGGTATTCACATTTGCAGCATACAGCCATGGTCTTCCTATCAACACCTGATATCCAACCTTAGCTACAGGTCGCAAAATGATGTAAGTGAGGTAAAAAGATACTCCACCAATTACCGTCAAGACATCTTTCAGTTGCCCCAAAGGTCGTCTTCTGGTCTGGTCCGCCATTCTGAGAATTCTCGGAGTAGGCTGGAACTCAGTGAAGCCTAGGGCATGCGCCGTTTCTTCCGTCATGATGTTAACTCCGGAGCCGAAATCAATGGGTACCTTCTTCAGAAGACAGCCATGGATCTCCATATCAAGTTCTGGGGCTCCCAAGTCCTCATGCTCTATTCTTAGGATCGGGGTGCTCGTGGGAAGTTTAGCTGCTCTCCTCTTCCTCGATCCTCAAAGCACAGATTGTAACAACTTCCTGTAACCAGCGTTGTCATCCAATAGCTGTTGGAAGGTCACATCCGCCTTCTGATTCCACAAGTCTCGCAAGCAGTCGTACGGAGATCTTTTCAGAAGAGTGACTGGTGTTTCCAACAGAGAAGATGTAGTAGCTGCTTCCTTGGGTGGAAGACCAGAAGAGTGTCTTCCCTCGACTGGAGGCTGTTCCCGTGAGACAGGTGTTGCCGTAGTCGGTGTAGGAAGCTGCTGTACTATCTTCCGTCTCTTCTCCAGCTCTTCTTGCATGATCGCTTCAACCTCTTGTCTTATGTCAGGAGCAAAGTACTTCGGATCTTCTCGGTCGTAAGTAGGAGAAGACGGCCGCTTGGGAGAAGATGACCTCTCCTTACGCTGCTTCTTCTTCTTGACGTCCTTCTGGCGAGATTCTGACTTCCCTTTGCTTCTGATACTCACCTTGAACACAGCTTCATCCAAAACTTCCTCCGGAGGCCAACTATCTGAATTCGGGTCAGGATTCCAAACAGTACCATCCGTCAAAGTGAGAGATGACGCTTCTTCAGGTGTCTTCATCTTCTGAGCTGCAGTCGTCTTCTGCAACTGAGGTTCCTTTCCTTCGCGCTTCCTGAGGTCTAGTTCGTCTTCCTCGATATGGAGACAATCCATACAATCCCCAGGATCTTCTTCTTCTACCGTGATGTGCTGTACCACTGCTAACTCGAGCTTAGAAGATGATGCAGCTTCTGCAGGAGGTGTGGTATCTGCAAATCTCACCATAGTCGTGGTCGTAAGGTCTGAGGACAATTTCCTGTGAAATGACCGGCTTCCTTACAGTTCCCACACAAGGGCACTTGCCCAATCTGTCTTCTCGGGTGAGGACAGGTGGACCACCAGTGTCCTGTCTCTCCACAATTATTGCACGCTCTAGGAAGAGGGTTGAGAGGTCGTTGTGATGAAGAAGGCTGCCAGGGTGTCCTGATCTGTACATTGCTAGCTCTATCCCTCGGTACATAACGATTATATTGGGCGGGAGGCGTAGGAGTGAAGGGTTGGATCGTCTCGATCTTATAGCAGGTTTCCCCACTGGGATAGTGTAGATATCCCTCATCATCTTCTTCCCATCCTGCCCAGTTGACAGCTTGGTCCTACGTACACTGATCTCTGGTGTGTCCAGAAGAGTTACAAAGGTTGCACCAAAGGTTTGGCCGGGAAGCCGTAGGCTGCTTCCGCTTATCCTTCTGGTTCAGAAGATGAACTTTCAGGTCGGCAAACTGCTTCAGAACCTCAGCGATGCGGGGATCAGGTGCAGACTGAATGATCTGAGTTTGAGGCATCTTCTGCACAACTTCCTCCCTTGCTCGCGTCTTCTCCTTCTTCTTCTTTCGCGTCTTCTTCTCTTGTTCAGATTTGGATTCTGAACTTTCGACAGTAGACTCTTCAGAAGTAGAGGCTGCTTCCGAATCACTGTTATCAGTTTCAGTGGACTTGGACTTCTTCTTGGACTTCCGGGAAGACTTCTTCGACTTCTTGGACTTCTTCGACTTCTTGGACTTCTTCGAGGTCTTCCCTTTGTCTTTCGTCATATTCCGAGTGATGCTCGAGGTTTCATACTGCTCGGCATGCTTCTGTACTTCTGCTAAATCATCACCTCCTCCTCTTCTGCAGTACAATTCCATATCCTGAGACAATCCTCCCAAGTACCAGTCCACAGCTTGCTGAGCACAGTAGCCGGGTCTTCCTTGGTTCTGAGGGATGTGATCCAGGAGGTCTTCAAACCTCTCGGTGTAATCCCGCAGTGTCTCTTTCTTCTTTCGTTCGAGTCTCTGAAGCTCTATGAGGGTCATACGATCGTAGCCCACTCCTCTGAATCTCTTCAGAAAAGCTGTCTTCAGAGTAGCCCAAGCGGCCATTACTACAACATCATCCAACGTTTTACTCATCCACTTCCTTCCTTTCCCTTTGATCAAACTGGGAAATACACGGAGTCTGTCAACATCAGCGTCTTCCTTGTTGGATCTAGAGATGGTCTCGAACATCGTGATGAAGTCGTCCGCATCATCATCATCGTCGTACGGATGGTACTTCTGCCGAGTGTGGGAAGCCATGTTGACTGCCGGCTGGTGCGACTGCCAACTTCTTTCTTCCTCAGGTCCAGGTGGTGGAGATGGTCTTCTCGAAGGTCCAGGCCTGTCTGAGTCACGAAGGTCGTCTTCTGAGTCAGAGCTACTGTCACTGCTACCTCCCGAGACGTCTGGAACAATCTCCTCCAGTCTTCCCTCACCTTGAGAAGCTTCTCCCGCACTTGGGAAGACGTCTTCCGAGTAACCAGTACCGAAATCTACTTTATACACGTGATCACCCGGTTGGCTTCTGTCTTCGCCAAAGATTATGCTCGAGATGGAAGGTTCTTCCAACTCTACCGATCGGATCTTCCTGAGCTCTTCTTCTTTCCTTTGGTGTCTCAGGGATATCCGCTGCTCTCTAGAAGCGGTTCGCTGGGGTGAGTTTACCCACTCAGGATCTTTATCCGTGCGTCTTCTGCTTCTTCCTCCGGTCAGAGGCATCCACCAGAGTACTGAGAACAGATGTCTCTATCCTTCTACCACTAGATCTGGTAGACCAAATGACTGAACAACAGATCACAAGTTCAGAACGTCTTCTTCTCTTGCTTCTGGTTGCACTCACTGCAATCTTCCAAGATCGAGTCTTCCAAGGAGTTCTTGGAAGCAGGGAAGCGGCTTCTTCCAACTCTCCTTGATGTATCTTACCAACTTCTGGTTGCGGTTCCTGTCTTCTAGCAAGATAGAGTCCCACAACACATTCAACTACAATCGAAGTTAGTTCGAAACGAATCTTAACTAATGGCACGCAGATCCAGGAAGCTTAGAACAGAAGTTACTAAGATGAAATCCCCGGCAGCGGCGCCAAAAATGGTTCCTCACTATATGTAGTGACGAAGGATTTCTCCTTTTGCCCATTTAGTATACAAGATATCGTTCCCACAGAGGATTTGCACAAGTAACGCTGCTCTAAGTTCTAAGATCTGTTCAAACACACAAACACACGGGTTTGGCCTAGAAATCCCATCTTCTCACAAAACCACACAAAACCACACGTCTTCCAAACACGCCAAATGGTGCTCTTGACCCAAACAAACAACTACCAATTACAATATCACACAACTATTCACAGAGAAGCTCGGGAAGACGAACTTCCTGCTTCCAGGTTGCTTCTTCCGGTCTTCTCGATATCGTCTTCCCGAAGCGATTCTCGTCTTCTGGAGGTTTAGCTCGTCTTCTCACACCTCCAGAAGGCTGTCCGGCTTCGCAGAAGTCGACTAGTAACAGTCGTTACACCTTATTCTCACACTCACATTCCAACGGGGTGGATCAATCACAGGGTGTATGCCCCCTGTAACCTTCCCAGGCTTCTGCCTACGGAAGTTGTCTTCCTGCAGCACTACAACGACACACGGAAGCTCAATAGAAGTATCGGAAGCTCACTAGAAGAAGATAAGAAGATGAGGAAGATGAGGGAAGATGGGAAGAAGAAGAAATCCAAACAAGAGAAAACAGGATGAAAAAGGGCAATTAAGATTCCGACAGGCTTCTAGTCCGGATCCTGACTAACAAGCCATCCCTGCTTGTAATAGTTTGGGGAGGAAGACAACAAACGTGAGTACTGTAGCACCGTCTTCTACTCGAGGATGTCGTCTTCTGTTGCGGGAAGAAGGCTTCTTTCTTCTTCACTTCGTTGCTCTGACTGCTCTGTCTTCTGGGATCACTTACCCAGAAGACCGTTCGTACGTAGATCCCAAGTGCTCTACTGAACGAGTCAAGCTATACTTCCACAACGGCTGACAGTCATCGCCACTCAAGAAGAACACTTCTCATGCACAATTGGGAGCGAATTCAATACATTCCACCACCCAGAAGATATGGACAAAGCGTCTGCACTCAAATCAACAATCTTTTCCCCGAGAAGAAGTCACAATGGCATTGGGAAGCTCACTCCCTCTACTTCCTGCGTCTACTCCTCGACACACCAGTCTAGCTAACAGGACTGCACGAGGATGCCGTTCCCTGTTCCTAGACTGTCCCTGCTCTAATGTGTCTCTCCTGCCTGCCTGTAGAATTGGTGTGTATGTTCAGTTACTGCCGAATTCTACAGAACTGGCAGAGCTCTCAGAGAGCTTTTCTCCTACCACGCTATCCTACTTAACCATCTGCCTTGGGAGGCGACCACCAGGGAGAGAGAGAGACGCTGACAAGAGGCGGTCACCTCACATGCATGCGGTCCCTCTTCCCAATTAGCCCTCCACTGTATTACTCCTACGCTACCTATGCTGCCACATGGGGTCCTAACTATTTTTACATGGAAAACTGCCACCCTTAAGATAGCATGTCCAATCCTACTAAATCTGGAAGTGTCGATTGAGTTTGCTAACTACTCTGATTGCTCGGTGGCAATCTCTACATGATCTGCTCCTACCGGAGCTACTACCTCGACTTCTGATGGGCTGGGAAGCCCTGCACTTACCTCGGGTACCACTGAGGTAGCTTCCCTCTCCTCGCTCTTCGCTGGCCCTGCTATTTCTGCGGCTGCGTCTTCCTCGGCTTCGACTTCGGAAGACGGAATGGTCTTCTGGGAAGACGAGTCGAATGGTGCGTCTTCGGTCTTCTGAGGCACAGATGCAGTACTAGGGACCATGGCGATCTCATAGGGGTCCGGGAAAGTCGCTTCCTCCACGCGGAATACCTGGGAAGACGGCTCGTCTTCCTGTCTTCCAGAAGACATCATGTCTTCCGGGGCGTCTTCTGGAGTCTTCTCGTCTTCCAACGCTGTCACCACCAAGTGTACAGCGAGATCGAACTCCTCCTTCTCCATTCCAGATCCAGTCGAGGGTGCTGGGGCTTGGGAAGATGCGGTTGTAGGTGTCGGAAGTGAGGGAAGACCATAAAGTGTCTTCACTCCTTCTATCTGTCTATCCAGGTACCTGAACATGCTATCTCTGCATTCCACCAACCTCGTCTTGGACTCGCTGTCCCATTCCCTAGCTAAGGTAAGTAACTTCTTACCCGCGGTGAAGTTGAACTTCTTCCGAAGCGCTTCTACCGACTGAGCTAACATCTTCTGCGCACGGGCCTCCGCTGCTTCCCTCTGCGTCTTCTCTGTTGCAGCTCGCGCTTCTGCGGCTTCTCGCTGCATCTTCCAAGTGGTCTGCTCTTCTGCGAGGGTAGTGATCTTCTCCCGTACTCGGAGAACTTCCTGATCACGCTGCTGTACTCGCGTCTGCAACTCATGGTTGCTCTTCTGAAGTTGTATCGACTCCTTGGCAGAAGCGGCTGCTTCCGCCTTGTACCTGGCTGCAAGCTTCTCCGTAGTGCGGAGATTAGCTTCCAGAGACTCCGTCTTCTGCTGGCTGTCTTCCTGTCGCAGCAAGGTGCGCAGGCCGGATCCAGGCTGTAAGGGCTTCTCCTGTGCCCTCGCTCTTCTTTCCAACAACTCCATAGCGGGCTGGATCTCCTTCTGGAAGTAGGCACTGAACTCTTCCCGTCGTCTTCCTGCAGAAGACAAGTTCATCCCCACCACTCGCTCGATGGTGTCGACTTCGTCTTCCAGAGGCAAGGGAGCCTCTTCCACCACTACGGCCTTCATCTTCTGCGCACGAGAAGAAGCTACTCTTCTCATCTTCCGGGGTGGAAGACTCCTCGTGGCAGGAGCGGCTCTCCTCTTTGCGCTTCCTCGCATCGCAGTAGGAGTGCCCATCCATCCTTCGTCTTCTAGAGTCTTCGGAAGACTCCCAGGTGTTACAGAAGCTGTCTTCTGCTCCGATCGGGTACTCAGCAAGTCTTCCTCCGAGTCCGAGTCCGATCCTGAATGGATGAGGGAGATGGGTGTCCTCGGTACACTTCTATGGCCCATCTTCCTCACTGGCGTGGCGTCTTCCGACCCACTAGACTCGTCTTCCCTCACCAGAAGCGTCTTCTGGTGAGAACCGGGTCTCAGCTGTGGCATCAGAGTGGGAGGGGGCGTTGCTGCTGCCTCTCGGTCATCGTCTTCCGAGGTCTCCTCCTTCACCTCCTGTCGCTCCGTTGGCCCATACACTGCCAGCTGATCTTCCCTAAGATCCCCCATGGCTACATACAAGTAGCAGAAGAAGGGCGTCAGATGTCCTCCCGCCGGGGTACCCAAGTATGCTAGCTCCGTCTGTACATAGTTGTGGATGTACGCGCCCCAGTAGATTGGCACTCTGTCACCCCACACTGATTCCAGGAACTCCACGTGCTGATCTCCTAAGTACCTCGTCTTCTGCGCTTTTCCCTTGGGGAAAAGATGCAGAAACAACTTCGCCAGAAGTCGCTTCTTCGGCTCCCGGTAAGACTCTATCTTCCAACCGTTCCTCCCCTGCCTGTCTTCCACGAAAAGGCAGGTGGTACTCCCAGGTACATGCCATGAACTCACAATCCTAGGCAAGATCTTCTTCTCGTACCAATATCCTCGGTTCTCGGTCTCAGGCCTGTGAAACGCCTTACGCCACCAGTCTTCTGTCCAGGAAGATGGTCTTCCCCGAGCAACTCCTGCCTTCGCAGGTACACGGTTACGCGGTGGTAACGCGGCCCATACCTCCTCCAGAAGCCCTTGATCTGCGAGGTTCCAGTCCCACAAGAAGAAGTCGAGACCCAACTCCTTGAGGAAAGGAGTGACCTCGGCCAATTCTGTCGCTGGTAACACCAGGCCTCGCGGATGCATCGACATACCTGGAAGATCTGCTGCACTAAACCACAAGCACCTACTATGAGCTGAAGGCTCAGTTCTTCCCGAGTGCCCACAGTCTAGCTTCCACTCTCAGAAGACGAAACTAGTCTTCCAGAAGACAGCTACTCCGTCTTCCGGGATTCTAACAGTGCTTCCTAAATAGCTCTCGTCTTCCGAGCTATATCTAAACAATCCTATCTAAGCAAGGCCTCGCATGGATTACCAAGAAGACAACCCACCTTGCATTACATCCTACTTCCTATCAGAAGATACAAGATATGCGAGAAGTAGAGTATGAGAAAGGTTCAGAAGATGGTTGCGGGCTCTTGCGGTGACAGTGGCCTCTGGGAAGACACTTGGGACAGCTTCCGATTCAATGTCTTTCTCAGAAGACTTCCCGAAGTCAGACTTCCCTTCACTGGTCTCACCTGTCTTCGTCTTCCTACTCGCAGTCTATCCTCACAACAGACTCAAGACAATTGCACTCTGTTCTTCTGACTTCTCACCTCTCATACGCACTCAGAAGAAGTTTGCTGCATGATGGGAAGACATGACCCTCGACCATTCTCTCCGGATTCTGCCAGCAATACTTCTCACAACTCTCTTCTAAGTTCAGGAAGAAGAAGGAACGGCTGCTATGGGTTGGACAGAAGAGACCCGAAATGGACCCTCACGTCTTCTCGCTCATTTTGCCAGCCTTTCAGTCTTCTAGTCTCTCTAGGAAGATGTGGAGTTGAGAAGCTTGGAAGACCGGGAGGCACAGGCCTAGTTCCCGAGTTCCAACTTCTCGAAATAACACAACAACTCACCACACCACTCAGGCTTCATATCAAGTCTCTCTAAACACAAAAGCAAAGCAAATCCACTCTTGATACGAATTGTGTTCAGTCGACTTCCGAAGACAGTCTTCCGAAGATGTCTTCCGAAGACAGTCAAGTTCAAGAAGCGTCTTCCGAGGATGTTCCCATCTTCCGAATCGTCTTCTATTTCAAGTTTCGGGGGTAGAGAGGTAGTAGGGTAGAGAAATTGATAGTTGGGTTCGCCAATTTGAAGACTAGGGGTAGGGAAGCTCGAATTGAGCTCGGGAAGAAGCAAGGAGATATCTTGACAGAAATTGGGCAGCGCTTCCGCGCCCAATGTCTCAATAGGAAAGATGGGGGGTGGGGTAATCGATCAGGCTGCCTGCACACAATCAAGGAAGCGCGGGGAGTACCAGACAATGGCGAGAAGAAGTGAGAAGGGGAAAGAACAGGGGAAAGAACATCTACAGTCTTCTTCGGCTCCCGAGTTGCCTTCGACCTCCGCGCGCTTCTGGCTCTTGTCCTAGCTTCCAATGCGACTCCTCTCGAATGCGCCTGCTGTCAATTTCGGTCCACACCTCGATTCTTCTTTCGCTTCTACTCGCCCCTCTCCACTGTCAACTTCTCGGAAGCTCCACAGAAATGCCTTCGCTCTTTCTGCTGTTTGTGCTCCCGCAATCCGATTTCACCCTTCGCCTAGCTGCCAACGTACTCTCTACTACCTCGATGTCTTACTCGATTCCTCTCTCAATGCTAGCTCGAAGTTCACTCTCTCAATCGATCTTCTTCAGGCGCACTGTGCTGCGGGAAGTTGGAAGGTGGCTAATGTGCTTCCTCACGCATCTTCCCCGCAGATTAGGGGTTCTCGTCCTTGGTGTCTTCCTGACCTACCTACCTATTCGGTGCGCTCCAGTAGGTACACCTACTTGTTTATCCGAAAACTCGTGGTCAGGCCTTCGTGATCGCTGTCTTCCGGAAGACAGGTGTCTTCCGCCGTCTTCCCATCTTCCGCCGTCTTCCTATCTTCTGAAGACGCAACTGAGAAGACGGTCTTCTGAAGACGGTCGTCTTCTGAAGAAGTCAACTTCTTATTACAAACGGCTCTTAAGATCATCTTCCTGTTAAGGAAGACGTAACCTTAAGTAACAACGCTTCTTCAGTTATATAAACAAGTCATTAATCTCAAAAATTTCAAAAATTCGTGAATACTGTAATTTGTGGGCACCACAGGAAGACAGGCAGGGTAGGAATGGGTGGAAGATCGAATCTTACCGAGAGCCGAAGAAGCGACTTCTGGCGAAGCTGTTTCTGCATCTCTTCCCCAAGGGGAAAGCGTAGAAGATGAGGTACCTGGGAGATCAGGACATAGAGTTCCTGGAAGTAGTGTGAGATGAAAGAGTGCCCATCTACTGGGGCGCATACGTCCACAATTATGTACAGGAGGAGCTAGCGTACTTGGGTACCCCGGCGGGAGGACACTTGACACCTTTCCTCTGCTACTTGTACGTAGCCATGGGGGATCTTGGGAAAGATCAGCTGGCGCAGTATGGACCAACAGGGCAACAGGAAGAGAAGGAAGAGACCTCGGAAGACGACGACCGAGCAGCAGCTGCAACTCCCCCTCCCACTCTGATGTCACAGCTGAGGCCCGGCTCTCACCAGAAGACGAGTCTAGTGGGTCGGAAGACGCCACACCACCGAGGAAGATGGGTCCTAGAAGTGTACCTAGGACACCCATCTCTCTCATTCATTCAGGATAGGAGTCCGACTCGGAGGAAGAACTGCTGAGTACCCGATCGGAACAGAAGACCGCTTCTGCAACACCTGGGAGTCTTCCGAAGACTCCAGAAGACAAGAGAAGAAGGGATACTCCTACTGCGATGCGGGGAAGCGCAGTGAAGAGACCCGCTCCTGCCATGAGGGATCTTCCACCCCGGAAGATGAGAAGAGTAGCTTCTTCTCGTGCGCAGAAGATGAAGGCCATTGTGGTGGAAGAGGCATCCTTGCCTCTGGAAGACAAGGTCGATACCTCCGAGCGAGTGGTGGAGATGAACCTATCTTCCGCAGGAAGAAGACTAGAAGAGTTCAGCGCCTTCTTCCACAAGGAGATCCAGCCAGCTATGGAGTTGCTGGAGAAGAGAGCGAAGGCACAGGAGAGGCCCTTGCAACCTGGATTCGGTCTGCACACCTTGGTGCGACAGCAAGAAGACCAGAAGAAGACGGAGTCGCTGGAAGCTAGTCTCCGCACCAGGGAGAAGCTCGCAGCAAGATACAAGGCGGAAGCAGCCGCTTCTGCCAAGGAGCTGGTGCAGCTTCGGAAGAGCAACCAGGAGTTGCAGGCGCGTGTACAACAGCACGATCAGGAGATCTTCCGAGTGCGGGAGAAGATCACCGCCCTCGCAGAGGAGAAGATGACATGGGCGAAGCAGCAGGAAGCCGCAGAAGCGCGAGTTGCAGTTGAGAAGACGCAGCGGGAAGCAGCGGAGGCTCGTGCACAGGAGATGCTAGCACAGTCGGTGGAAGCGCTTCGGAAGAAGTTCAACTTCACTGCGGGTAAGAAGTTACTTACCTTGGCTAGAGGATGGGACAGCGAGTCCAAGACAATGTTGGTGGAATGCAGGGAGAGCATGTTCAGGTACTTAGATCGACAGATAGAAAGAGTGAAGACACTTTATGGTCTTCCCTCGCTTCCGACACCTGCAACCGCATCTTCCCACGCTCCAGCACCATCGACTGGATCCGGAATGAAGAACGAGGAGTTCGACCTCGCTGTGCACTTGGTAGTGACAGCGTTGGAAGCCGGGAAGACACCGGAAGATGCCCCGGAAGACAAGATGTCTTCTTGAAGACACGAAGACGAGCCGTCTTCCCAAGTGTTCCGGGTGGAGGAAGCGACTTCCCCGGACCCCTATGAGGTCGCCATGGTCCCTAGTACCGCACCCGTGCCTCAGAAGACCGAAGACGCACCACTCGACTCTGCTTCCCAGAAGACGCTTCTGTCTTCCGAAGCAGAAGCCGAAGCCGAGGAAGCCGAAGCCGAGGAAGACGCAGCCGCAGCGACAACATGACCAGCGAAGAGCGATGAGAGGAAAGCTACCTCAGTAACACCCGAGGTAAGCGCAGGGCTTCCCAGCCCATCAGAAGCCGAACTAGTAGCTCCGATAGGAGCAGATCAGGTAGAGGTTGCCTCCGTGCAATCAGAATAGATAGTAACCGAAGTGACACACTCCCAGTTTAGTAAGACCGAACATGCTATCTTAAGGGTGGCAGTTTTCCATGTAAAATTAGTTAGGACACCATGTGGCAGCATAGGTAGCGTAGAGTAAACAAGGTGGATGGCTAATTAGGAGGAGGAATCACTTGCATGTGGGCTGGCAGCCTCCTGTCAGCGCCTCTCTCTCCTTGGTGGTCGTCTCCCCTGGTTCTCACGGCAGCGACATAAGTAGGATCGAAGAGTAGGAGATAGAGTTCTCTAGCTGCTGCACACCCATATCGATTCTATGGTGCAGGCAGACTAGACACCTTAGAGACACATAACAAATAGTTCTTGGCACACTACGCCCGTCGTTGGAAACATACGAATAGTCTTGGAATACACAAGAGGGGTCTGCATGCTCGTACCAGCAGTGGTTCGAAGATGTACATAGAGGTAGTGGACAGTTTAGGAGCAAGGAACGGCATCCTCGTGCAGTCCTGTTGACTAGACTGGTGTGTCATGGAGTAGACGCAGGAAGTAGAGGGAGTGAGCTTCCCAATGCCAATGTGACTTCTTCTCAGGGAATAGATTATTGATTTGAGTGCAGAAGCTTAATCCGTGTCTTCTGGATGGTGGGTTCCTTGAATTCGCTCCCAATTGTGCATGAGAAGTGTTCTTCTTGAGTGGCGGTGACTGTCAGCAGTTGTGGAAGAGTAGCTTGGCTCGTTCAGTAGAGCACTTGGGATCTACGTACGGACGGTCTTCTGGGTAAAGGATCATAGAAGACAGAGTAGCCGGAGCAGCGAAGTGAAGAAGAAAGAAGCCTTCTTCCCACAGCAGAAGACGACATCCTTGAGTAGAAGACGGTGCAACAGTACTCACGTTTGTTGTCTTCCTCCCCAAACTATTACAAGCAGGGATGGCTTGTTAGTCAAGATCCGGACTAGAAGCCTGTCGGAATCTTAATTTCTTCTTTTCATCTTGTTTTCTCTTGTTTGGATTTTCTCTTCTTCCCCATCTTCTCTCATCTTCTCCATCTTCTTACCTTCTTCTAGTGAGCTTCCGAGACTTCTATTGAGCTTCCGTGAAGGTGAATGTCGTTGTAGTGCTGCAAGAAGACTATTTCCATAGGCAGAAGCCTGGGAAAGCTACAAGGGGCATACACCCTGTGATTGATCTAAACCGTTGTGATGTGAATGGAAGAGTAAGGTGTAACAGCCGTGCTAGTCGACTTCTGCGAAGCAAGACATTCTTCAGGAGGTGTGAGAAGACGAGCTGAACCCCCAGAAGACGAGAATCGCTTCAGGAAGACGGTACTGAGAAGACCGGAAGAAGCAACCTGGAAGCAGGAAGATCGTCTTCCCTAGCTTCTCTGTGAATAGTTGTGTGATATTTTAGTTTTGGCGTACCTGGAAGACGTATGGTTTTGTGAGAAGACGGGATTCCTAGACAAAACTCGTGTGTTTCTGTGTTTGAACAGATCTTAGAACTTAGAGCAGCGTTGTCGGAGTGTAATCCGTCTACCTAGGAAAGCGCCGGGCTTCTGGCTGTGGTTGTTCACTCAAGAGGTTGGGTTTCAGGTCACAATAGGGCTATAAACACTCACACAGATGTGTAAGATCTAGTAATATATCGAGAAGGCGAAATTCAGGTCTAGCTGGCAGTAATAGGATTCGGCGGCGAACTTTGACACTCACGGAGAGGAAAAGTATGAAGGTTTAGACCTCTAAACTTCCCCTACATGCAAATGAGGTACTACTGAACTCATAGACGAAATTTCAGCCTGAGATCAAATTCTGACACGGAGATATGAACAGAAAAGTTTTGAGCAAGAAAACTACGGCAATTTCTGGTACCTAGCTGGCTATTTCAACCTATAACAGGAGTTTGGCTCGATCAATTTCGAAGTTTCTTACAGGATTTGCAGTCTACAGGGTGCTGAACATCCCTGTGAAGTTGGGACTCCTGAATGTACACAGAACTGTAGATCTCCTCCTCTGAAGTCGCTGCTCTAGATTAAGAGCTTTTCAGACCCCCTCAGCTTCAGCGGCCGCCCTGAATTACTCAGTTGCTCAATCGATATGAAACTTTTTGTGAAATCGTAGCCCTGCTGGCGGAGAACACAACCTCGAAGTTTTGAAGCAATTTCCTCAAATCTGCTGCGAGTGACACTGAAAACCCTAAATCCAACCAAAATGATTCAATTCTAGCACAATCCGAACTTCAATTGCTCATAACTCCGTCTTTATTGACTCAAATCGATCGAAATTTTCACTGGAAGTGCTTGGCATGACTAGACCTCTCTCTCTGTGCTCTCAGATTTCGAAGATCCCCTACCAAATGCTCGAACTCCACTCTAGAGCTCTGTTTCTAAATTTAGAGTTTAACAAAAGACAAAAATAGACCAATGGGAGTTCATAGCTCCACTTGGTTGTCCTTTAGTATCCTAAACCACGTGGCAACTTAGTTTTACTCATAGGCTACCACGTCAAGCTCCTTAGAGTGCCAACGTAAAACTTAAACTACATAAAACGACACGCAGCCCCGAAAAATAACTTAAATCAGCTAGAAAGCGTGCATGGGCGACACGCAAATACAACCCATGAGCTTAAGCCCTATCAACATGGTAATCAACCTACTAAGACTCAAAATAGTGTTAACACCGTATGCAAAGGTGTCAAACATATATATAAACGACTAGAAGTAATATAAGCTAACTTCTAGAACTACTAAACTCAAGCGTCGGAGTAGAAATATAACATGTAGCCGCCAACTAGCGCGACATCCACCCCCTCTGAACCTGCACATCCTCCGGTATGTGCCATCCAGATCAAGACTCTTCAGCTTCGGCTTCAAACTCATCTTCAACCTGCATTGAGTCTTCAGCTTCATCCTCAGTAAGCTCTGCAATGTTCTGGTCCTCCCCTCTCCTTCTAAAGAGCTTGATTCTCTTCCCTGCGACTGGTATCTTGAGCACTGCACCATCTAACTCTCTCAAAGAGTATGTGGCATTATCATAAACTTCTAACACCACATAAGGTCCAAACCATCTCTTGGAGAACTTCCTGATAGTGCTATGTTGATTATCAAGACTACTATCATAGACTAACACCCAATCACCTTCTTTAACTGGTTTGGGTCGTAATCTATGCGTTCTATCAAATCTGCCTTTGTTTCTCTCTCTAGCAGTCTTCAACCTTTCCACAGCTTTAGCAAACATCCTCAGGTCTCCGTTCTAACTGTTGGATCCTCAATGCAAGAAGATCCTCCGTACTTCTACCATCTTCCCATGGCAAAACATTCCAAGTAGGCACAACCTCCTCAATCGGCATCACAGGTTTTTGCCCTAGTATCAACTCTGCTGGCATGTAACCTGTAACGGTACTATGAGTTGTACGATCTGCCCACAAAGCAAATGGTAGCAGTCTAGGCCATTCACGGATCTTACCCTTGCAAGCTTTTACCAAAGCTTTGATGATTGGCGGATGACCTCGTTCGCTCTTGCCATTCCCTTCAGGATTGTAAGCAGTGGTTAACGCCAACTTGATTCCCAACCGCTTGAAGAACTCAACTGCTTCTTGTGAATCCAGCTCACCCCTATCTGCAGTGATCTTTCCCACACACCCATACCTACAAATAACATCTTCAAGTAGAAAGCGACAAACACTAGCAGTGGTCTTCGTCCTCAAGGCACGGCCTTCAACTTGGTTAGATAGATCTTCTCTAGCCAAGACTAGATACCTCATTTGTCCAAGTCCAAACGGCATAGTTACCAGATCAACTACCCATTTGTAATGAATGGCTAAAAGATAAGTAGGATGCAATCCATCACGATGACGTACGTTGGAATACATCTGGCAGGGTATACAAGATGAAACAAACTGTACTACATCTTTATACATACCCTTCCACCAATACTTCTCCTTCATCTTGGCAAATGTTGCCCAAACTCCTCTATGACTGGCCCATAGACTCTCATGAAACTCCTTAATCAGTTGCTGCTGCAATCCCAAGTCACATACCACCCGTTGCGGTATACCTCCTTGTAGCTTAGGGCGCTTCCATAGATGTCCTCCATGTAAAAAGTACCCATAAGCTATTCTACGGATCCTCTTGAAATCTGCATCAGACCAGCCTTCTTGCCTTTCCAGTGAACTCAAATAGCGCCCAAGATCCAACCACTCGCCATCATACACAGTTTCCTCAAAAAACTCCAACGAGGCCGCAAAACAGCTTCTATCCCTTCTAGCAAGAGCACTAGAATAGAACTCTGTTCCCACATCCTCCTGATCATCTATCATTTCTTTCTCATCGTATTATCTAGCCCTTGATAACATATCTGCCACAGGATTGTCTTTTCCTGCAATATGTCTAAACTCTGGGTTCAAGGACTTGATATATGCTATCCACCTCAACATAGCAATATCTGGAGTTGTACAGCTAGTGATCATTCCCAAGAGAGGTAAACAATCTGTCTCCACAACCACAGGTGCTCCTATCAAGTATTCCTTGTCACTCTTCATCGCAGTAACTACTCCCCATAGCTCTCTCTTGACTTGAGGGTAGTCTCTCTGCCGTGAACTTAAGACCTTAGCACCAAAACGCACCACATATCTATTTCCATCCTTATCATCTTGTCCTATAGCCCACCCAATGCCAATAGGACTAGTATCAACAGTAAGGATAACAGGTCTGCCCAACTCATATGTTACCTTCCGTAGAGTTGGTGGTGAAGACAACAGATCCTTCAACTTCTTCATAGACTCGCTTTGCTCCTCTTGCCACTGAAATCTCTGCCCCTTCCTCAGCAACTTGTACAACGGATCTGCTACATGTGCAAAGTGTGGAATCCATATATGATAAAACACACATACACCTAGAAACCTTCTCACCTCAGTAACCGATCCACATGTCTCCTTCATCCTTCGGATGGCATCAACCTTGTTTGGACAAGGTTTCCGACCATAAGATCCACACAGATGTCCCACTATTAACACCTCATGTTCTCCAAATACAAACTTTGCTCCTTATAAAGTCAAATGAACCTCCTCCAGTCGACTCAGTATCTTATCACAATCAGCTATGTGATCTGCAACAAACTTACGGCACCCCCTCTGATCTTTTACCTCATTCTTCTCCTCCTCAGCACATCCTTTGATCGGCACATCATCAAGGAATGGCATAGTTTTTTCAGGAATGAAATCCCTCAAAAATTTATTCATGCCATTCATCATATGTGCTACAGAATTGGTAGCACCTTGTGGCAAGGTGCACATCCTTAGTAACCCCAAAGGTGTCCTCATTGTAGTCAAGTCTCTACTCTCAGAGGATAACTGAAACTGATCGTAACCTGAATATAAGTCTCCCATTGAATAGATAGCACGACCAGCAAAAGCCTCTGCAAACTCGTCTACAATAGGTCCTATACCCATATTCCTGATAGTCACCTTGTTAACTGGCTGCATATCTTGAATGAATCTCAAAGCTCCACTCTTCTTCGGAACAGTAAACCATCTGCTAGAGTAGGGAGCTATAGATGGTTCCAAGATACCCATCCTAATCCTCTCATTGAGCAAGTCTATCAACTTTGGTAGATGAGCTCTAGGTACAGGGATAGGACGTAGATTCCAAGGCACATGCGGTATAGTAAAGATTACCATAGGTGCAACTACACTTGGATCTACACATCCTACTTCATGTGACTCAAACGCAAACGCCTTATCATGCCTAGATAGCATCTCCCTGAAGCTCTTCTTCTCTTGCTCAGTAAGAAATCCATCACCTCCAATCCTCAGATCCTTCAGTGTTGTTTCTGTAAACTGGTGCTCAATTCTTCTCGGTCCTCTAAGCGTCGGTTCTCGTGCAGCTTGCTCCATCTTCTGATTGTAATCGAGTGGTAAAGGCAAAGCCACTGGTTTGACTTTCTTTGCCACTGACTTGTACTTGGTCTCCACATACACCTCTTGCCGATCTATAAACTTATCAATAACATCATAAAGCTCCTTGGAGCTCACTCTCACCACTCTATCTACATCATCTATAGAACTTTCTACTATAGATTTCAACTCCCCTATAGTATCTACCAAATACTGCTCTTCAAACACTCCAGATATGTATTCATCTCCGGCTAACTCTCCACTATCTCTCAAAGACTGTTGTACATACTTCACATGTTGCCTCTCAAACCTCTTCAGATTCTCAACCTTCCTATAACACAATGATCCATATGACATCAATCCTAAGAAGCTAGTGGATAAAGCTTCCTGCTCTACTGGATCAGGCGAGAATCCTAGCTCTACTGTACTGTTGAAGTCTCGCTCTTCAATGGTACTCTGCCAAAACCCCTAGACTCTCTAAACTCCTGAGTAATCTTAGGCAGTGGACGGTGTCATATTGTACATAGGTCTATACAGTGAAAAGTATTCCAGAGAGATTTTTTTCTATATTGTGTAAAAGAAGCTGCCCTGCAGCTTAACAAGCTAGGCAGGAGCTAAGCTGGGGCTATGCTTGACAAGCTGCCCCCTAGCTTGGGTTGGAATATCACCCCTAAAGGAGTCGAAAGACACCAGAATGCAAAGCTCGACGAGGAGAGCGACCTTACGCTTCTAGTTTTGACAGAAAGTGTTTTAAGCAATAGTTAGTACGAGTTTTAGACTGTGAAATATGTGAAAGAGGGAAATCCGTCGATTCTGATTCGTGACTCGAACTCAGAATCGGATAGCGTGAGCGTGTTGGTGTTCACAAATACTATAGTTTTGACTCCTTGTTCATTAAAAACGGAGTTGTATAGAGAAGTTAGTGTAGGAAAGGCTAGTGAAGGTTTTACAGAAGAATTTCTTCAGGTAAACATATGTACAAAAGTTTTTACCTTCTTGAACGGAACCAAAGGCCATCCCAGTGATAGGGCGCCTGCCTAGGAGGGAAGTGGTCTCAGGATCAATCCCCCCTGGCCTCTGGTTCCTATTCCGGCATGTTGGCCTCCTGGAAGGGAGTCTATGTTGGATATGCAGCCACGTCCTGCATATCTAGGGGCGGGAGATCGGTATCTCCCTTAATCGTGGGCTTCCTGGCCTAAGTCTCCGCATGCCATCCTGAATATACTATGAGAGATACCTGGTGCGCATATGGGGGGGCTGTAAGCCCTGTGGGGCGGCCTCATAAGTGTTGGGACTTCGGCCTACATTGGATGGCTTGTAGTATATTCAGGGTGGCATCGAGGGCACGGGAAACTTTTGTTGATTATTATGTACGCATAAGGGCAGCAGAGGAACAGCTTTAGATGGGGCCTTAAAATTAAAGCGAAAGATTACAATGGAAGCGGAAGGTTACAATGGAAAACTGAAGCGGAAGATTACAGCGGAAGCGGAAGATTACCGCGGAAGCTTGAAGCGGAAGATTACAGTGGAAGCGGAATATTACAGCGGAAGCGGAAAACTACAGCGGAAGCGGAAGATTACCGCGAAAGCTTGAAGCGGAATATTACAGTGGAAGCGGAAAACTACTGTGGAAGCGGAAAACTACAGTGGAAGCAGAAGATTACAACAGAAGCTTGAAGCGGAAGATTACAGCGGAAGCAGAAGATTGCCGCGGAAGCTTGAAGCGGAATATTACAGCGGAAGCGGAAGATTACCGCGGAAGCAGAAAACTACAGCGAAAGCGGAAGATTACCGCGGAAGCTTGAAGCGGAAGATTGCAGCGGAAGCGGAAAACTACAGCGGAAGCGGAAGATTACCGCGGAAGCTTGAAGCGGAATATTACAGCGGAAGCGGAAAACTACAGCGGAAGCGGAAGATTACAACAGAAGCTTGAAGCGGAAGATTACAGCGGAGGCGGAAGGAGGAGAATTAGAGTTAAGAGGGGGGCAGCTTAGCTAAGGCCCTGCTTCTGATAAGTGATTGCACTTATAAGGACAGCAGGGGGGCAGCTTAAGCTGGGGCCTTAACTTTTAGGTAAAATACCTGCGGCGACTTGGGATCGGGGGACAGTTTTTTTTGCAAAGGAAGGTTTTCTGAGAGAACGGAAGCGGGAATACGCAGGAGAAGCTAAGAAGCTGGGAGAAGATCAAATTGCTGACAGATTGAATTAGGAGGGCATCGTAAGAGAGAGAGGCATGATTTTTAGGCTTGGACGTTGTTTAAATAAACTATTCTGGGGAGAAATTACTCTGAGGAGACAGTTCTATTGAGAGATCGTTGGAAATCTACAGGGGGCTTTTGATCGACGTTGGATCAGATTTCTGAGAGTTTCAGTTGGGGCAAGGAGAGGAATAAGATTCAGGGGTCCGAATTTCTCTATTAGGTTCAGATTGAGACGTACTGGGTAGACTTTTGCTTGACGGGTGAAGACAGGTGCGCAGGAGAGGAGGAGAGAGATTTTCTGTACAGTTACGAGAAATTGGTGGTGCAGACGACACTGTAATAAAGTTAATTGAATCTTGAGAGACCTATGTGTGTACCCAGGGTGTGTTTGAGTGCTTGTTTTTGTAATTAGTGAGTACAAGGAGCAGTGTTTTGAGATCACATCGTCAGCAACAACCTATTTTCTTTTCTGGTCATTTTTCTCTGATCGATCACAGTCAGGAGGTCCGCCCTCCCCAAGAAAGACTCTCAACTCGACAACGGTCTCTCAAGCTATCACGATTCCTCTCATGTTCTGCAGCAACGGTCAAAAACTGAACAGCTCTTTTGCCGTCTCTACTACGTATCCTAGCATAGGCTGAACCATCATTCATAACTCGTGTCTCCATTCTAACAGCAGTAATGTAAGGCTGTCCTAGAATGATAGGATAGGTTGACATGTCTTGCACAAAGAAATTCTGAACATCACTAATGTCACCCACAGTTACCTTGATGTTGGGGCAAGCACCATAGAGTTCTCCTCGCTGGTTGTTGGCAGCACGGATAAGCCATCCATGGTCGGTGTCTATAGACCACCTCCCACGCTTGTACAGCTCCTTAGACATCAGATTAATCTCTGAGTCATGATCAATCAATGCCACCACAGGTTCCTCTAGATCTCCCAGCTTCACTAAGGTCTCTGTGGTTGCTCTCGCCCAATGGTTGTGAGAATAATGGCTCTTCTGCGATGCTTCCACCTCATCTTCAAACCTCACGTGTTGATCTGATCTTCCCTCTGATACTTGATAGCAGTAACCAGCAATCTCATCTTCCTCATCCTCCGACAGTTTGGTCCCTAGAGCGTTAAGCGTAGCTGCTTCACCCAAAATCTGACGTTTCCTCTTGATGATATCTATGATAACCTCATGGAACTCACGCTTTGCAATCCCAAGAATCTCACCCAAAGTAAACTCAACTTTCCCATTCAAGATACGGTTCTCTAACACCTGCTTCAAGTCTGTAGCAATCTCAATGTCAGACTGAAGTTTGTATGCATGCATCTTACCCTTCTCCTTGCTTCTCTCCTTCTCCTTTGGTGTTGTAGATGGTAGATCCTCCATAGTCTCCTCCCGAGTAGGTGTTGTCTCCTGCCTTGCATCTGGTCTAGCCCTTTCACTCCTTGTAGCAGGTCGTTTGGCTGTAGAAGCCTCACCTGCATCCTCCCTCCTGCGTTTTTCTTCTAGTAGAGCTTCATGCTGACTTCTTGCAACATAAGCATGCACTGACATAGTATCCACAGGGTCATTCCATCCTGTAGTTTCTCTAATTGAGTTGCCAACCCTTCGTAGCACATCCTTGTCTAGCTCTGTTCTAGCTACCGACCGCACTACATCTGACCACAACCCAGTAGTCCCTTTCTCTCTCTCCATTTCCACTTTCACTCCACACGTAGCAGCATTCACAAGAGAAACAGCATGTGATGCTGATATATCATTCACAAGTCTCTTCATACCACCCTTGCCAAAGTTGGTTCCCAGCATCATCCCAGTCTCTCTCAAATGGATCTTACCATCTTTGAAGAAGATAAGATCCTTCCTCAATGCATCTGAAAACTCCCCACAATCTCTTCTTACATGGTCTAGGCTATCACACCATATCCAACGATGAACAAAGCCTTCTCTCATCTGAGGTCTCTGCATAGCAAGCTGTACATTCTGCTCCTTCTCTTCTAACCTAGTGAGCTTAAGCTTAAGCTCCTTCATACCCTTAATCAACTCATCAAGCGGTGAGTCTTCCTCTCTAGCAATTACCAAAGCGGGCTTAGCAGGCAACTGCTTGACAGGAATTATCAGAGGTGCTGCTTCACTTACCACCACCTTGTCCCTTCTTCTCTGTCTCTTGGTCAGCAAAGAGACAGCCTCTTCAACCTCCTTCCAGTCAGTCTTCAATCCTCTCTCCTCACTCTTGTCTTCTAGCAACAGCTCAAGCTTCTCCTGAATAGTCACGTCCGCTGCTTGTAGGAAAAGCTCGGTCTTCTCCACTTCTAATGTAAGCTTTTCTGTCCTAGAAAGCTGAGCATACTGACGATCAAATTCCCTTAACAACTCATTTACAGACAAACCTTTGTTGGGCTTAACCACCCACTCCAAGAACGTTCTCTTGGTCACCCTCTCTGAATCTTCAGTGTAGTACTCCTCCTTCAAAGCTCGCATAAAGCTCTCCCAACTCTGTCCTTGCTGCTGCTTGAGCTCCTTCACACGCCCACGAATCTCAGGGACAACAGCAAGCTCAAAGTTCTCCACCATCTCCTTCTCAGGCACCTTGTTCATCTCCATCTCCCTAGCATAGTATCGCACATACTTGGAAATATCTGTACCCTTGAACTGGTCCATCTGGTGCACCACAGATTGCAACGCCTTGGTTGCTAACACCTCCTTCCTCTCTGTGCTCTGCTGCTGTTGCATGAACATGGAAAAAGCCTGGAACATCTTCATCGTAGCAGCATCAAACTGAATAGGTTGCTGAGCAGCAGCAGCACCTCCACTTGATGATCCTTGGTTGGCCATGATATCTGATCCTGTCACACTCTTAAGAAAACTCCCACCCTAGGTGTTTCACGTCGAGTTCACCAAAAAGAGAGTATGTCGGAGTGTAATCCGTCTACCTAGGAAAGCGCCGGGCTTCTGGCTGTGGTTGTTCACTCAAGAGGTTGGGTTTCAGGTCACAATAGGGCTATAAACACTCACACAGATGTGTAAGATCTAGTAATATATCGAGAAGGCGAAATTCAGGTCTAGCTGGCAGTAATAGGATTCGGCGGCGAACTTTGACACTCACGGAGAGGAAAAGTATGAAGGTTTAGACCTCTAAACTTCCCCTACATGCAAATGAGGTACTACTGAACTCACAGACGAAATTTCAGCCTGAGATCAAATTCTGACACGGAGATATGAACAGAAAAGTTTTGAGCAAGAAAACTACGGCAATTTCTGGTACCTAGCTGGCTATTTCAACCTATAACAGGAGTTTGGCTCGATCAATTTCGAAGTTTCTTACAGGATTTGCAGTCTACAGGGTGCTGAACATCCCTGTGAAGTTGGGACTCCTGAATGTACACAGAACTGTAGATCTCCTCCTCTGAAGTCGCTGCTCTAGATTAAGAGCTTTTCAGACCCCCTCAGCTTCAGCGGCCGCCCTGAATTACTCAGTTGCTCAATCGATATGAAACTTTTTGTGAAATCGTAGCCCTGCTGGCGGAGAACACAACCTCGAAGTTTTGAAGCAATTTCCTCAAATCTGCTGCGAGTGACACTGAAAACCCTAAATCCAACCAAAATGATTCAATTCTAGCACAATCCGAACTTCAATTGCTCATAACTCCGTCTTTATTGACTCAAATCGATCGAAATTTTCACTGGAAGTGCTTGGCATGACGAGACCTCTCTCTCTGTGCTCTCAGATTTCGAAGATCCCCTACCAAATGCTCGAACTCCACTCTAGAGCTCTGTTTCTAAATTTAGAGTTTAACAAAAGACAAAAATAGACCAATGGGAGTTCATAGCTCCACTTGGTTGTCCTTTAGTATCCTAAACCACGTGGCAACTTAGTTTTACTCATAGGCTACCACGTCAAGCTCCTTAGAGTGCCAACGTAAAACTTAAACTACATAAAACGACACGCAGCCCCGAAAAATAACTTAAATCAGCTAGAAAGCGTGCATGGGCGACACGCAAATACAACCCATGAGCTTAAGCCCTATCAACATGGTAATCAACCTACTAAGACTCAAAATAGTGTTAACACCGTATGCAAAGGTGTCAAACATATACATAAACGACTAGAAGTAATATAAGCTAACTTCTAGAACTACTAAACTCAAGCGTCGGAGTAGAAATATAACATGTAGCCGCCAAGTAGCGTGACAGCGTTACTTGTGCAAATCCTCCGTGGGAATGATATCTTGTATACTAAATGGGCAAAAGGAGTAATCCTGCGTCACTACATATAGTGAGCACCATTTTTGGCGCCGCTGCCTGGGCTTTCATCTTAGTAACTTTTGTTCTAAGTTTCTTGGATCTGTGTGCCAGTAGTTAGTTTCCTTTCGAACTAACTTCGATTGTAGTTGAATGTGTTGTGGGACTCTATCTTGCTAGAAGACAGGAACCGCAACCAGAAGTTGATAAGATACATCAGGGAGGGTTGGAAGAAGCCGCTTCCCTGCTTCTAAGACCTTCTTGGAAGACTCGATCTTGGAAGATTGCAGTGAGTGCAACAAGAAGCAGGAGAAGAAGACGTTCTGAACCTGTGATCGGTTGTTCAGTCATTTGGTCTCCCGGATCTAGTGGTAGAAGAAGAGAGACATTTGGTCTCAGTACTCTGGTGGATGTCTCCGACCAGAGGAAGAAGCAGAAGACGCACGGGTAAAGATCCTGAGTGGGTAAATTCACCCCAGCGAATCACTTCTAGAGAGCAGCGGATATCCCTGAGACACCAAAGGAAAGAAGAAGAGCTCAGGAAGGTCCGATCAGTAGAGTTGGAAGAGCCTTCCATCTCGAGCATAATCTTTGGCGAAGACAGAAACCAACCGGGTGATCACGTGTATAAAGTAGATTTTGGTACTAGTTACTCGGAAGACGTCTTCCCAAGTACGGGAGAAGCTTCTCAAGGTGAGAGAAGACTGGAGGAGATCGTTCCAGACGTCTCGGAAGATAGCAGTGACAGTAGTTCTGACTCAGAAGATGACCTTCGTGATTCAGACAGGACTGGACCTTCGAGAAGACCATCTCCACCACCTGGACCTGAGGGAGGAAGAAGTTGGCAGTCGCACCAGTCGGCAGTCGACATGGCCTCCCACACTCGTCAGAAGTACCATCCGTATGACGATTATGCTGACGCGGACAACTTCATCACGATATTCGAGACCATCTCTAGATCCAACAAGGAAGACGCGGATGTCGACAGACTTCGTATATTTCCTAGTTTGATCGTAGGGAAGGGAAGGAAGTGGATGAGTAAGATGTTGGATGATGGTGTAGTAATGGCCGCTTGGGCTACTCTGAAGGCAGCTTTTCTGAAAAGGTTTAGAGGAGTGGGCTATGATCGGATGACCCTCATAGAACTTCAGAGACTCGAACGGAAGAAGAAAGAGACACTGCGGGATTACACCGAGAGGTTTGAAGACCTCCTGGATCACATCCCTCAAAACCAAAGAAGACCCGACTACTGTGCTCAGCAAGCTGTGGATTGGTACTTGGAAGGATTGTCTCAGGATATGGAATTGTACTGCAGAAGAGGAGGAGGTGATGATTTAATAGAAGTACAGAAGTATGCCGAGCAGTATGAAACCTCGAGCATCACTCGGAATATGACGAAAGACAGAGGGAAGACCTTGAAGAAGTCCAAGAAGTCTAAGAAGTCTTCTAGGAAGTCCAAGAGGAAGTCCAAGTCCACCGAAACTGATAACAGTGATTCGGAAGCATCCTCTACTTCTGAAAAGTCTACTGTCGAAAGTTCAGAATCTGAATCTGAACAAGAGAAGAAGACGCAGAAGAAGAAGAAGGAGAAGACGCGAGCAAGGGAGGAAGTTGTGCAGAAGATGCCTCAGACTCAGATCATACAGTCTGCACCTGATCCCCGTATCGATGAAGTTCTGAAACAGTTTGCCGACCTGAAAGTTCATCTTCTGAACCAGAAGGACAAGCGGAAGCAACCTACGGCTTCCCGGCCAAACCTTTGGTGCAATCTTTGTAACTCTTCCAGACACACCAGAGATCAGTGTACGCTGTCGTAGGGCGTGAAATATGGTCTGGGAATACACGGGATATCTGGCTGTAGAGAGATACAACTGGATCTACGACCTAACCGATGAAAACTTATGCTCTCCCTATCTAATCTATCAGTCTTTTTTGTGGGTTATTAGCGATCTAACTTGACCCAAGTGCAACACATGTGCATCGCACAAATGACTCGGAGCTCAATTCCACTCTAGATAAAGGCAAGGCTCATACATGGTACGTGTTTGCTTTAGATCCCAAGCACTTTTCATACAATCTCTCATCAACATCTGCTTCACTACTTCTTTTCGACAAACGACCTAAATTGTAGACTCTGACCTTCTATTGTCCGCTGATACGAGTTTGCTCAGGAAGATGCCCACAGCAAGGACCGCCTACTACACAAGCTTCCCAACGATACAAGACACATCGGCAGCAAACAGCTAGAAACTCGGGGCGTGACACCGAGATAATGGTACCTCAGCTTCAGCAAGACGTGGCACCTCCACTGAGCGTGACCGCCGTACCAATCTCACAATACAACCTCCTTGTCATCCACACGACACCTCCAAGAAGCACACCTCCCATCTTCAAGTCGTTTTTTGTTCAACTCCAACCAAGAGATTTAAGCGAAATCTCTCTACGTCTTTCTCGCCTCGCTGCAAACTGAACTTTGACAATCTCGTGCCTTCACCTCGATTATCCAATCAGGCTCAAACTTTACAGGACATCCCCTCTGACCCTTCTCTACTACTGTATGAAATTTCAGTCTCAGATCTGAACCCAATTGTCCGCGATGAATCAAACCACCCGCCTGTGCTAACTTATGAGCTTTACAGATCTCGATGGCCAAAATCCTAGATCTCCACACATTCTCTTATCAATTGAACTGAAATTTCACATGTGACTAGCTGATAGGGCACACTCTCATCCTGGAAAGTTTCACTCAGAGATCCAATCCCATGTGCACGGAGCAACTCAAGCTTTGAATCCAAAGAAAGCGGTTTTACTCATACCTCTCAACTGTAACAGCCAACTTCAATCGATCATTTCAGGAGCAAATCCAACCCAAATGTAGGATTTTTTTACATCAATACAACCAGCACGGAGTGAACTACTCGATCCCCTTGACAGCTTCTAAAGATCGCCTCTCAAACTCTCGGATCACTCCAAAACGTGGCTCCGGATACCGATTTGACCCCCTGACTTTCAACGTCCATCACTCTCTCCTCAGAACTCCAAATCGCCTGATCTTTGTCTCCAGAGTGTAGCCGTCTCGAGAGCTTTCCAACAAGACCACTCACTCCTCAAATGACCCCCGGGAAGACCTCCAAAACCCTAAAGCCGTCTGCAGATCTGGAATGGAGTTGATTGATCGAAAATAGACCAATAAGAAAACAGATCTGGAAACCTCTTTTGTCCTCTACTTGGTACCCTAGAACAACTATAACCTTACTACTCTCTCATGCCTTCAAGGCATCGGCCCCAACCTTAGGTTAATTACATTCGTCAAACTATAGAGATCATACTTAACACTTAAGATTCAATACAAGGTCAAGATGACGACCTGTAACCGATTTACGATGAAAGGTACTACAAAAGGAAATGGAGAAGCCATCACTTGATTACAGTACTCCTCGTCAAAGTTCCTTGCGATCCACGCACGATGATTGATCTTCCGTCGACAGTGACATCGAACATCCACCCAGACGTTGAAAGGGATGTTGGCTGGATAATTCAAGTCTATTGGTCCTCATCAAAGTAAGATATACACTGTCAAGTCCCAGTCTTCTCCATACGTGATGATTGGTAAGATCACCGGAGTAGGAGAGTCCATCATCCTTCTCATGAACTCTTCTCTAAAGTAGGCGACGAACCACTGTCGAAAGTGATCGCGGTGGATCAAGTGAAGCTTGATATGAAACGGGTTCGGAAATGACAGATTTGGAACTCGATTCAGTCCTCCATCCATAAATACAACTCCTGTCGCTCCTTCTTATCACGTAAGACACTAAGACACACTCATGAAAACTACCCCCAAAGAAGAATGCCTCACAAACCCCCCAACCCACTATCTTATACATATGCTTGACAACAAGAGCCATTCACGCGAACGTTCACGGATCATTGAGTCGGCACATCTTGTTATCGTGCGATCTCACATCCAGATCTCTGTGAACGTGACACCTAATACCCTCTCATGCGAACTACACAAAAGGTTCACCGAACACAAAAGAAAACACAACACCCGTTCTACACTGAATTCACATGTGGGACGTCTCACAACACGACAACGCAGGACCAAGTTGTCAACTGGGCAGGATGGGAAGAAGACGATGAGAGATATCTACACGATCCGAGTGGGAAAACCTGCTATAGGATCGAGACGATACAACCCTTCATTCCTACGCCTCCCGCCCAATATAATCATTATGTACCTACGGATAGAGCTAGCAATGTACAGACCAGGACACCCTGGCAACCTTCTTCATCACAACGACCTCTCAACCCTCTTCCTGGAGCGTGCAATAATTGTGGAGAGACAGGACACTGGTGGTCCACCTGTCCTCATCCGAGAAGACAGATTGGGCAAGTGCCCTTGTGTGGGAACTGTAAGGAAGCCGGTCATTTCATAGGGAATTGTCCTCAGACCTTACGGCCACGACAATGGTTAGATTTGCAGATACCACGCCTCCTGCAGAAGCTGCATCATCTTCTAAACTCGAGTTAGCAGTGGTACAGCACATCACGGTAGAAGAAGAAGATCCTGAGAATTGTATGGATTGTCTCCACATCGAGGAAGACGAACCGGACCCCAGGATGCGCGAAGGAAAGGAACCCCAGCTGCAGAAGACGACTGCAGCCCAAAAGACGAAGTTACTTGAGGCAGCTTCTTCTTTCACTTTGACGGATGGCACTTTTTGGAGCCCTAGCCCGGATTCAGACAGTTGACCTCCGGAAGAAGTCTTGGACGAAGCGGTGTTCAAGGTAAGTACCAGAAGCAAAGGGAAGTTAGATCTTGTCAGAAGGAGATCAAGAAGAAGAAGCAGCGAAAGGAGAGGTCATCTTCTCCTGAGCGGCCGTCTTCTCCTACTTACGACCGAGAAGATCCGAAGTACTTTGCTCCTGACATTAGACAAGAAGTTGAAGCCATCATGCAAGAAGAGCTAGAGAAGAGACGGAAGATAGTACAGCAGCTTCCTACACCGACTACGGCAGCCCCTGTCTCACGGGAACAGCCCCCAGTCGAGGGAAGACACTCTTCTGGTCTTCCACCCAAGGAAGTAGCTACTACATCTTCTCTGTTGGAAACACCAGTCACTCTTCTGAAGAGATCCCCTTACGACTTCTTGCGAAACTTGTGGAATCAGAAGGCGGACGTAACCTTCCAACAGCTGTTGGAGGACAACGCTGGCTATAGGAAGTTGTTACAATCTGTGCTTCGAGGATCGAGGAAGAGGAGGACAGCTAGACTTCCTCAGAGCACCCCGATCCTAAGGATAGAGCATGAGGACTTGGGAGTCCCAGAACTTGATATGGAGATCCGTGGCTTTCTTCTGAAGAAGGTACCCATTGATTCCGGCTCCGGAGTTAACATCATGACTGAAGAAACGGCGCATGCCCTAGGCTTCACTGAGTTCCAGCCTACTCCGAGAATCCTCAGAATGGTGGACCAGACCAGAAGAAGACCTTTGGGGCAACTGAAAGATGTCTTGACGGTAATTGGTGGAGTATCTTTTTACCTCACTTACATCATTTTGCGACCTGTAGCTAAGATCGGATATCAGATGTTGATAGGAAGACCATGGCTGTATGCTGCAAATGTAAATACCGACTGGAGAAGACATCATTTGAGATTTCTCAATCCCACACCCAAGCCAGGTGAGAAGACTAAGGTCTCGCTTCCTTGGATCAAGATTGGACACCAAGGTGAAACGCCTTCTACAACAGAGAGGTACACTTCAGAAGACTCAGCTGCGTCTTCTGACATTGATGAACGGTATAATGAGTTTGTGGTGAATAACTTGTGTACTACAGAAGTAGCAGAGAGAGCAGAAGATGTGATCTGTGGATATATTGAGTGCTACGAGATTGCGGAAGAAGAGCTTCCACAAGACGAGAATACCGTCTTCCCTTCGGAAGATCCGACAGTTGGTCTTCCAGAAGACGAATCTGAACCAGAAGAAGCTCCCAAACTGGAATACTTTGGTGCCAGTGAGTACAGTCACACTGAAGGAATGGTAAACCCGGATGATCTTCAAGAGATGGAGGTTGCTCCTGGGAAGAAGCTGAAGCTTTCCAAGGTGATCGAGGGCCAACAGTTGGAAGACTTTCGAGAACTTCTAACGGAGTTCCAGGATGTCTTCGCATGGACCATAGAAGACATGAAGGGCATACCTCGAGAGTTGGGAGAGCATCGCATTGACTTGCTGGAGGGCGTTGTTCCTACACGGCAGAGGCAGTATCGGCTCAACCCCAAGTACTCGCTTCTAGTGAAGGACCAGATCGACCAATACCTGAAGACAGGAGTCATCTTCCCAGTACTTAGCTGGGAGTGAGTGGGTAGCTCCTATTGTCATCGTTCCGAAGAAGCAGACTGGGAAGCAGACTGGGAGTGTGTCAGGACTTCCGGAAGCTGAACTTGGCCACGAAGAAGGATCATCATCCTTTATCATTCACCGACTCTATGTTAGACCAGGTAGCAGGACATGAGTTCTACAGCTTCCTAGATGGGTATTCTGGGTACAACCAAGTTTCAATCAGAGAAGAAGACAAGTCGAAAATCACTTTCACTACTGATTGGGGCACGTTGTCGGAGTGTGATCCGTCTACCTAGAAAAGCGCCGGGCTTCTGGCTGTGGTTGTTTACTCAAGAGGTTGGCTTTCAGGTCACAATAGGGCTATAAACACTCACACAGATGTGTAAGATCTAGTAATATGCTCAGAAAGCGAAATTCAGATCTAGCTGGCAGTAATAAGATCCGGCGGCGAACTTTGACACTCGCGGAGAAGAAAACTATGAAGGTTTAGACTTCTAAACTTCCCCTGAATGCAAATGAGGTACTACTGAACTCACACACGAAGTTTCAGCCTGAGATCAAATTCTGACACGGAGATATGGACAGAAAAGTTCTGAGCAAGAAAACTACGGCAATTTCTGGTACCTAGATGGCTATTCCGACCTATAACAGAAGATTGGCTCGATCAATTTCAAATATTCTTACAAGATTTGGAGTCTACAGGATGCTGAACACCCCTGTGAAGTTGGGACTCCTGACTGTACACAGAACTCCAAATCTCCTCCTCTGAAGTCGCTGCTCTAGATTAAGAGCTTTTCAGACCCCCTCTGCTTCAGCGGCCGCTCTGAATTACTCAGTCACTCAATCGATGCGAAACTTTTTGGGAAAGCGTAGCCATGCTGGCAGAGAACACAACCTCAAAGTTTTGAAGCAATTTCCTCACATCTGCTGCAAGTGACACTGAAAACCCTAAATCCAACAAAAGTGATTCAATTCTAGCACAATTCGAACTTCAATTGGTCATAACTTCGTATTTATTGCCTCAAATCGATCGAAAATTTCACTGGAAGTGCTTGGCATGACGAGCTCTACCCTCATGTGCCCTCAGATTTCGAAGTCCCCTCACCAAATGCTCGAACTCTCCTTTAGAGCTCTGTTTCTAAATTTAGAGTTAAACTAAAGACAAAAACAGACCAATGGGAGTTCATAGCTCCACTTGGTTTTCCTTTAGTGCCCTAATCCACGTGGTAACTCAACTTCACTCAAAGGCTACCACGTCAGCCCCTAAAGTGCCAGCGTAAATCTTAAACTTCACGCGAAGACATGTAAAATAACACGTAACCCTAAAAGATAACTTAACCAATCTAGAAAGCATGCATGGGCCACAAGTAAGTACAACCCATGAGCTTAAACCTCTATCAGCATGGAAACCCTAAGTTATGTACTTTCACAACATAGATAAGCATGATATCATTTGCAAAAGCGCAGGAGTGCTTGAACAAGATAGATAACATACTATCAACCTACTAAGGCTCAAAATATATAACACAATAGTGTCAACACCGTATGCAAAGGTGTCAAACATATGTATAAAGGACTAGAAGTAATATGAGCTAACTTCTAGAACTTCTAAACTCAAGCGTCAGAGTAGAAGTCAAGCATGTAGCCGCCAAGTAGCGCGACATCCACCCCCTCTGAACCTGCACATCCTCCGGTATGTGCCATCCAGATCAAGACGCTTCAGCTTCGGCTTCAAACTCATCTTCAACATGCATTGAGTCTTCAGCTTCGTCCTCTGTAAACTCTGCAACGTTCTGGTCCTCCCCTCTCCTCCTGAAGAGCTTGATTCTCTTTCTTGCGACTGGTATCTTGAGCATTGCACCATCTAACTCTCTCAAGGAGTATGTGGCATTATCATAAACTTCTAACACCACATAAGGTCCAAACCATCTCTTGGAGAACTTCCTGATAGTGCTATGCTGATTATCAAGACTACTATCATAGACTAACACCCAATCACCTTCTTTAACTGGTTTGGGTCGTAATCTATGCGTTTTATCAAATCTGTCTTTGTTTCTTTCTCTAGCAATCTTTAATCTTTCAACAGCTTTGGCAACATCCTCAGGTCTTCGTTCTAACTGCTGGATCCTTAATGCAAGAAGATCCTCCATACTTCTATCATCTTCCCATGACAAAACATTCCAAGTAGGCACAACCTCCTCAATCGGCATCACAGGTTTCTGTCCTAGTATCAGTTCTGCTGGCATGTAACCTGTAACGGTACTATGAGTTGTACGGTCTGCCATAAAGCAAACGGTAGCAGTCTAGGCCATTCACGGATCTTACCCTTGCAAGCTTTTATCAAAGCTTTGATGATTGACGGATGACCTCTTTCGCTCTTGCCATTTCCTTCAGGATTGTAAGCAGTGGTTAATGCCAACTTGATTCCCAATCGCTTGAAGAACTCAACTGCTTCTTGTGAATCCATCTCGCCCCTATCTGCAGTGATCTTTCCCACACACCCATACCTACAAATAACATCTTCAAGTAGAAAGCGGCAGACATTAGCAGTGGTCTTCGTCCTCAAGGCACGGCCTTCAACTTGGTTAGATATATCTTCTCTAGCCAAGACTAGATACCTCATTTGTCCAAGCCCAAATGGCATAGTTACCAGATCCACTACCCATTTGTAATGAATGGCTAAAGGATAAGTAGGATGCAATCCATCACGATGACGTATGTTGGAATACATCTGGCAAGATATACAAGATGAAACAAACTGTACTACATCCTTATACATACCCTTCCACCAATACTTCTCCTTTATCTTGGCAAATGTAGCCCAAACTCCTCTATGACCAGTCCATAGACTCTCATGGAACTCCTTGATCAGCTTCTGCTGCAATTCTAGGTCACATACCACCCGCTGTGGTACACCTCCTTGTAGCTTAGGGCGCTTCCATAGATGTCCTCCATATAAAAAGTACCCATAAGCTGTTCTACGGATCCTCTTGAAATCTGCATCAGACCAGCCTTCTTGCCTTTCCAATGAACTCAAATAGCGCCCAAGATCCAACCACTCGTCATCGTACATAGTTTCCTCAAATAACTCCAATGGAGCTGCAAAACAGCTTCTATCCTTTCTAGCAAGAACACTAGAATAGAACTCTGTTCCCACATCCTCCTGGTCATCTATCATTTCGTTCTCACCGTAGTACCTAGCCCTTGATAACATGTCTGCCACAGGATTGTCTTTTCCTGCAATATGTCTAAACTCTGGGTTTAAGGACTTGATATATGCTATCCACCTCAACATAGCAATATCTGGAGTTGTACAGCTAGTGATCATTCCCAAGAGAGGTAAACAATCTGTCTCCACAACCACAGGTGCTCCTATCAATTATTCCTTGTCACTCTTCATCGCAATAACTACTCCCCATAGTTCTCTCTTGACCTGAGGGCAGTCTCTCTGCCGTGAACTTAATACCTTAGCACCAAAACGCACCACATATCTATTTCCATCTTGATCATCTTGTCCTATAGCCCATCCAATGCCAATAGGACTAGTATCAACAGTAAGGAAAACAGATCTGCCCAACTCATATGTTACCTTCCGTAGAGTTGGTGGTGAAACCAAAAGATCCTTCAACTTCCTCATAGACTCGCTTTGCTCCTCTTGCCACTGAAATCTTTGCCCCTTCCTCAGCAGCTTGTACAACGGATCTGCTACATGAGCAAAGTGTGAAATCCATATATGATAAAACACACATGCCTTGAAACCTTCTCACCTCGGTAACTGACCCACATGTCTCCTTCATCCTTCGAATGGCATCAACCTTGTTCGGACAAGGTTTCCGACCATAAGATCCACATAGGTGCCCCACAATCAACACCTCTTGTTTTCCAAATACAAACTTTGCTCCTGATAAAGTCAAATGAACCTCCTCTAGTCGACTCAATATCTTATCGCAGTCAACTATATGGTCTGCAACAAACTTACGGCACCCCCTCTGATCCTTTACCTCATTCTTCTCCTCCTCAGCACACCCTTTGATCGGCACATCATCAAGGAATGGCATAGTTTTTTCAGGAATGGAATCCCTCAAAACTTTATTCATGCCATTCATCATATGTGCTACAGAATTGGTAGCACTTTGTGGCAAGGTGCACATCCTTAGTAACCCCAAAGGTGTCCTCATTGTAGTCAAGTCTCTACTCTCAGAGGATAACTGAAATTGATCATAACCTGAATATAAGTCTCTCATTGAATAGATAGCACGACCAGCAAAAGCCTCTGCAAACTCGTCTACAATAGGTCCTATACCCATATTCCTGATAGTCACCTTGTTAACTGGCTGCATATCTTGAATGAATCTCAAAGCTCCACTCTTCTTCGGAACAGTGAACCATCTGCTAGAGTAGGGAGCTATAGATGGTTCCAAGATACCCATCCTAATCTTCTCATTGAGCAAGTCTATCAACTTTGGTAGATGAGCTCTAGGCACAGGGATAGGACGTAGATTCCAAGGCACATGCGGTATAGTAAAGATTACCATAGGTGCAACTACACTTGGATCTACACATCCTACTTCATGCGACTCAAACGCAAACGCCTTACCATGCCTATATAGCATCTCCCTGAAGCTCTTCTTCTCTTGCTCGGTAAGAAATCCATCACCCCCAATCTTCAGCTCCTTCAGTGTTGTTTCTGTGAACTGGTGCCCAATTCTTCTCGGTCCTCTGAGCGTCGGTTCTCGTGCAGCTTGCTCCATCTTCTGATTGTAATCGAGTGGCAAAGGCAAAGCCACTGGTTTGACTTTCTTTGCCACTGATTTGTACTTGGTCTCCACATACACCTCTTGTCGATCTATAAACTTATCAATAACATCATAAAGCTCCTTGGAGCTCACTCTCACCACTCTGTCTACATCATCTGTAGAGCTTTCTAATATAGATTTCAACTCTCCTATAGTATCTACCAAATACTGCTCTTCAAACACTCCAGATATGTATTCATCTCCTCCTAACTCTCCACTATCCCACAAAGAATGTTGTACATACTTCACATGTTGCCTCTCAAACCTCTTCAGATTCTCAACCTTCCTATAACACACTGATCCACATGATGTCAGTCCTAAGAAGCCAGTGGATAAAGCTTCCTGCTCTGCTGGATCAAGCGAGAATCCTAGCTGTACTGTACCGTTGAAGTCTCGCTCTTCAATGGTACTCTGCCAAAACTCCTGGACTCTCTAAACTCCTGAGTAATCTTCGGCAGTGGACGGTCTCTCAAGCTATCACGATTCCTCTCATGTTCTGCAGCAACGGTCAAAAACTGAACAGCTCTTTTGCTGTCTCTACTACGTATCCTAGCATAGGTTGAACCATCATCCATAACTCGTGTCTCCATTCTAACAGCAGTAATGTAAGGCTGCCCTAGAATGATAGGATAAGTTGACATGTCTTGTACAAAGAAATTCTGAACATCACTGATGTCACCCACAGTTACCTTGATGTTGGGACAAGCACCATAGAGTTCTCCCCTCTGGTTGTTGGCAGCGCGGATAAGCCATCCATGGTCGGTGTCTATGGACCATCTCCCACGCTTGTACAGCTCCTTAGACATCAGATTAATCTCTAAGCCATGATCAATCAACGCCACCACAGGTTCCTCTAGATCTCCCAGCTTCACTAAGGTCTCTGTGGTTGCTCTTGCCCAATGATTGTGAGAGTAATGGCTCTTCTGCGATGTTTCCACCTCATCTTCAAACCTCACGTGCTGATAGGATCTCCCCTCTGATACTTGAGAGGAGTAACCAGCAATCTCATATTCCTCATCATCCGACAGTTTGGTCCCTAGAGCATTAAGCGTAGCTGCTTCACCCAAAATCTGACGTTTCCTCTTGATGATATCTATGATAACCTCATGGAACTCACGCTTTGCAATCCCAAGAATCTCACCCAAAGTAAACTCAACTTTCCCATTCAAGATACGGTTCTCTAACACCTGCTTCAAGTCTGTAGCAATCTCAATGTCAGACTGAAGTTTGTATGCAAGCATCTTACCCTTCTCCTTGCTTCTCTTTTTCTCCTTTGGTGTTGTAGGTGGTAGATCCTCCATAGTCTCCTCCCGAGTGGGTGTTGTCTCCTGCCTTGTCTCTGGTCTAGCCCTTTCACTCCTGGTAGCATGTCCTTTGGCTGTAGAAGCCTCACCTGCATCCTCCCTCTTGCGTTTTTCTTCTAGTACAGCTTTATGATGACTTGTTGCAACATAAGCATGCACTGACATAGTGTCCACAGGGTCATTCCATCCTGTAGTTTCTCGATTGAGTTGCCAACCCTCCTTATCACATCCTTGTCTAACTCTGTTCTAGCTACGGATCGCACTACATCAGACCACGACCCAGTAGTCCCTTTCTCTCTCTCCATTTCCACTTTCACTCCACACGTTGTCGGAGTGTAATCCGTCTACCTAGGAAAGCGCCGGGCTTCTGGCTGTGGTTGTTCACTCAAGAGGTTGGGTTTCAGGTCACAATAGGGCTATAAACACTCACACAGATGTGTAAGATCTAGTAATATACCGAGAAGGCGAAATTCAGGTCTAGCTGGCAGTAATAAGATTCGGCGGTGAACTTTGACACTCACGGAGAGGAAAACTATGAAGGTTTAGACCTCTAAACTTCCCCTACATGCAAATGAGGTACTACTGAACTCACAGACGAAATTTCAGCCTGAGATCAAATTCTGACACGGAGATATGAACAGAAAAGTTTTGAGCAAGAAAACTACGGCAATTTCTGGTACCTAGCTGGCTATTTCAACCTATAACAGGAGTTTGGCTCGATCAATTTCGAAGTTTCTTACAGGATTTTCAGTCTACAGGGTGCTGAGCATCCCTGTGAAGTTGGGACTCCTGAATGTACACAGAACTGTAGATCTCCTCCTCTGAAGTCGCTGCTCTAGATTAAGAGCTTTTCAGACCCCCTCAGCTTCAGCGGCCGCCCTGAATTATTCAGTTGCTCAATCGATATGAAACTTTTTGTGAAATCGTAGCCCTGCTGGCGGAGAACACAACCTCGAAGTTTTGAAGCAATTTCCTCAAATCTGCTGCGAGTGACACTGAAAACCCTAAATCCAACCAAAATGATTCAATTCTAGCACAATCCGAACTTCAATTGCTCATAACTCCGTCTTTATTGACTCAAATCGATCGAAATTTTCACTGGAAGTGCTTGGCATGACGAGACCTCTCTCCCTGTGCTCTCAGATTTCGAAGATCCCCTACCAAATGCTCGAACTCCACTCTAGAGCTCTGTTTCTAAATTTAGAGTTTAACAAAAGACAAAAACAGCCCAATGGGAGTTGATAGCTCCACTTGGTTGTCCTTTAGTATCCTAAACCACGTGGCAACTTAGTTTTACTCATAGGCTACCACGTCAAGCTCCTTAGAGTGCCAACGTAAAACTTAAACTACATAAAACGACACGCAGCCCCGAAAAATAACTTAAATCAGCTAGAAAGCGTGCATGGGCGACACGCAAATACAACCCATGAGCTTAAGCCCTATCAACATGGTAATCAACCTACTAAGACTCAAAATAGTGTTAACACCGTATGCAAAGGTGTCAAACATATACATAAACGACTAGAAGTAATATAAGCTAACTTCTAGAACTACTAAACTCAAGCGTCGGAGTAGAAATATAACATGTAGCCGCCAAGTAGCGCGGCAACGTAGCAGCATTCACAAGAGAAACAGCATGTGATGCTGATATCTCATTCACAAGTCTCTTCATACCACCCTTGCCAAAGTTGGTTCCCAACATCATCCCAGGCTCTCTCAGATGGATCTTACCATCTTTGAAGAAGATCAGATCCTTCCTCAATGCATCTGAAAACTCCCCACAATCTCTTCTTACATGGTCTAGGCTATCACACCATATACAACGATGAACAAAGTCTTCTCTCATCTGAGATCTCTGCATAGCAGGCTGTACATTCTGCTCTTTCTCTTCTAACCTAGTGAGCTTAAGCTTAAGCTCCTTCATACCCTTAATCAACGTTCTCTTGGTCACCCTCTCTGAATCTTCAGTGTAGTACTCTTCCTTCAAAGCTCGCATAAAGCTCTCCCAACTCTGTCCTTGCTGCTGCTTGAGCTCCTTCACACGCCCACGAATCTCAGGGACAACAGCAAGTTCAAAGTTCTCCACCATCTCCTTCTCAGGTACCTTGTTCACCTCCATCTCCCTAGCATAGTATCGCATGTACTTGGAAATATCTGTCCCCTTGAACTGGTCCACCTGGTCCACCACACATTGCAACGCCTTGGTTGCTAATACCTCCTTCCTCTTTGTGCTCTGCTGCTGCTGCCTAAACATGGACAAGGCTTGGAACATCTTCATCGTAGCAGCATCCAACTGAACAGGTTGCTGAGCAGCAGCAGCACCTCCACTTGATGATCCTTGGTTGGCATGATATCTGATCCTGTAACACTCTCAAGAAAACTCCCACCCTAGGTGTTTCACGTCGAGTTCACAAAAAGAGAGTATGTCGGAGTGTGATCCGTCTACCTAGGAAAGCTTCTGTGTCTTGCACAAAGAAATTCTGAACATCACTAATGTCACCCACAGTTACCTTGATGTTGGGACAAGCACCATAGAGTTCTCCCCTCTGGTTGTTGGTAGCGCGGATAAGCCATCCATGGTCGGTGTCTATGGACCATCTCCCACGCTTGTACAGCTCCTTAGACATCAGATTAATCTCTAAGCCATGATCAATCAACGCCACCACAGGTTCCTCTAGATCTCCCAGCTTCACTAAGGTCTCTGTGGTTGCTCTTGCCCAATGATTGTGAGAGTAATGGCTCTTCTGCGATGTTTCCACCTCATCTTCAAACCTCACGTGTTGATAGGATCTCCCCTCTGATACTTGAGAGGAGTAACCAGCAATCTCATATTCCTCATCATCCGACAGTTTGGTCCCTAGAGCATTAAGCGTAGCTGCTTCACCCAAAATCTGACGTTTCCTCTTGATGATATCTATGATAACCTCATGGAACTCACGCTTTGCAATCCCAAGAATCTCACCCAAAGTAAACTCAACTTTCCCATTCAAGATACGGTTCTCTAACACCTGCTTCAAGTCTGTAGCAATCTCAATGTCAGACTGAAGTTTGTATGCAAGCATCTTACCCTTCTCCTTGCTTCTCTTTTTCTCCTTTGGTGTTGTAGGTGGTAGATCCTCCATAGTCTCCTCCCGAGTGGGTGTTGTCTCCTGCCTTGTCTCTGGTCTAGCCCTTTCACTCCTGGTAGCATGTCCTTTGGCTGTAGAAGCCTCACCTGCATCCTCCCTCTTGCGTTTTTCTTCTAGTACAGCTTTATGATGACTTGTTGCAACATAAGCATGCACTGACATAGTGTCCACAGGGTCATTCCATCCTGTAGTTTCTCGATTGAGTTGCCAACCCTCCGTATCACATCCTTGTCTAACTCTGTTCTAGCTACGGATCGCACTACATCAGACCACGACCCAGTAGTCCCTTTCTCTCTCTCCATTTCCACTTTCACTCCACACGTTGTCGGAGTGTAATCCGTCTACCTAGGAAAGCGCCGGGCTTCTGGCTGTGGTTGTTCACTCAAGAGGTTGGCTTCCAGGTAACAACAAGGGCTATAAACACTCACACAGATGTGTAAGATCTAGTAATATACTCAGAAAGCGAAATTCAGGTCTAGCTAGCAGTAATAGGATCCGGCGGTGAACTTTGACACTCACGGAGAAGAAAACTATGAAGGTTTAGACTTCTAAACTTCTCCTACATGCAATGAGGTACTACTGAACTCACACACGAAGTTTCAGCCTGAGATCAAATTCTGACACGGAGATATGGATAGAAAAGTTCTGAGCAAGAAAACTACGGCAATTTCTGGTACCTAGATGGCTATTCCGACCTATAACAGAAGATTGGCTCGATCAATTTCAAATATTCTTACAAGATTTGGAGTCTACAGGATGCTGAACACCCCTGTGAAGTTGGGACTCCTGTCTGTACACAGAACTCCAGATCTCCTCCTCTGAAGTCGCTGCTCTAGATTAAGAGCTTTTCAGACCCCCTCTGCTTCAGCGGCCGCCCTGAATTACTCAGTCACTCAATCGATGCAAAACTTTTTGGGAAAGCGTAGCCATGCTGGCAGAGAACACAACCTCAAAGTTTTGAAGCAATTTCCTCACATCTGCTGCAAGTGACACTGAAAACCCTAAATCCAACAAAAGTGATTCAATTCTAGCACAATTCGAACTTCAATTGGTCATAAATTCGTCTTTATTGCCTCAAATCGAACAAAAATTTCACTGGAAGTGCTTGGCATGACGAGCTCTACCCTCCTGTGCCATCAGATTTCGAAGTCCTGTGAAGCCTTGGATTTTCACTTTACTAAGAAAATTTTTGTTTTGATAAGTAAAACAATAGAATGGTTAGTATAGATGATAGATAAGATAGATTCAGTGAAGAATAGGATTTCTACGCCGAAGAATGATGCTGAGTAGAAATACAGAACTTATGACAGATACATCTTTGAGGAGATAACTTGGTTGTATTCTACGGACGAAGAGCTTTCCAGGGATATCTCATTTGCTAAGAATGGACATCGGACGACGGAGTTATGGCCTGGGAAAGAAGAACTAAAATGAGACAGGGGTTAGCGCAACTTCGCGCGCAAGAATCGAGAAGGACTTCACACATGAGGAGACGAAGGAAAAAGCTATAAGTAAGATCAAAAAGCATTTTCACTTTACTATTTCCAATCGCGAGTTTACTGTAGTGCTCCGCTTTCATCGATCGGTCTGAAAGTGGGCGAAGACGATCTTCGGCGAAGGGCCTCTATTAGGTTTTATCGTTGCGGTCTGTGGCGGTTACGACGGCGACCATCGAAGTCGACGTTTCCACGATTAGGTATCAACGTCGGAGAAGAAGTGTCGTAAGCATAGAAGACCGAAGGGACTTCGGACCTTCAGCGAGGATGCGAGGAATGCAGACGGCGAAGCGGCCGAAGTTGAAGACTATAGCGACGAAGTGGCCGGACTTCAGTCCATATCGAGAACGACTCGAGGAGATGGGGTTGGCGTTCTTACTGGAGAACTGGGGCGTGATCTCTTCGGATCTGTTACAGGAGATACTCATTTGCAGAGGACATCCCTCTGAAGATCTTCGGACGAGGTCGAACAATTGGACTCTGAACCACTGGAACTTCGCCCTAGGAATTGATGACGCAGGAGTACCAGGTGACTTAATGTATGACAGTACCTGTAAGCCGACTTCGGACGAAGTGGCGAAGTATGGCGAACTCTTCTCGAAGTCACCGGTGGGATCGAACAGCTTCAAAGTACACACCTACATCGATCCTTTCAAGCAGGATGTCGCGATCGCTCTCAACACCATCTTCAAACCACAACGTACTTCTTATCTGGTCAATTGGCAGATTAACTTCATCGAACAGATCTTCGGGGGCAAGAAAGCGTATTGGGCGAAGATCTTCCACGACCATGTGCATAAGCTCTTTAACACTTTCGACGAAGGCGGGTCGACTTAACTTTGCAGCCTTCGCAATATTCTTCTACAAGGGAATGAAGTTGCTGTCACCAGAAGAAGAGGAGAAGTTCGACCGAAGAACGATCTCGGAAGATGAGCGGGTAATGGAAGCTACTCCTTAGAGAGAAGAAGAAGTGACGACCCCAGTGACAACTTCGGCGGGACCTAGTACTCGGGCGAAGAGGAAGATTGACGAACTTACACCAGGGGGCGCGACTTCAAGGAGGAAGTAAAAAGCAAGAAGAACGACGATAACGACTTCGGACGAAGGAGTCGATGGCGCTAAATCACCAGCGAAGTCGTCTTCAGTCGAGATATTGAGAATAGTGAGACCGAGAGGAGACCAAGCAGAGTCAAGTGTGCGCAGGGTACTCTCGAAGGAGCATACAATTGAGAGGGAAGTTCCAGAACTACGGACTTCGCCTAAACTAGGAGAAGCGACAACTTCGGCGGGACCGAGTGACTCCAAGGTCGGGAAGGAATTGAAGATGTTCGAGCAGACTCTTGAATTCTTAAGTGGTACAGCGTTGCCACTCATAGCGCAGTTGGATCTTCAACGACATATCTATGAGAAGGAGACGAAGGAATCAATTTCATTGAGTGACCTTCTCGACGCTGTGCACTTCGGTCGGTATGGATGGTTGAAGGAGAAGGATGCTCTTACGGTGAAGTTAGAAGAGACTTCGGCCGAAGTCAAGAAGTACATGTCACAACGGGAGGCGTTACTCATACAGCAGTCACACGAACAAACGCGATACTTGGATGAGATTCAAGAGGTAGAGACGAAGTTGAACCTTATGACTTCACGCTTTCACGATCTGAAGTCATAGATGGATGCCATGTTGGAACAGCTAGCGACGAAGGACGAACAGTTAGCAGCAAAGGATGAGGAGCTTTCGAGGGCAAAGAAAGCGAAGGAGATAGCAGAAACGAAGGCCGAAGAACTTCGAACGAAGGTGGATGAGATCACGACAACATACTTCGCCACCGAACTCGACGCAACAGAGCTAGAGCTACTCCAGCGGCTTCGGGCAGAGTTAACGATAGCACCAGATCCTTCGGCAAAGAGTAGGATAGTTAGACTAGCGGAGAGGATCATTCGAGATCTGAAGGAGCTTAAGGAAACAGTTAAGTTTACACTATGCAGTTTAGGACAGAAGTTACAGTTAGGTAGAGTAGATACTGCGGTTCCGTCAACTGGGGAGTCGTGATCATGCGGTCTAGATGTGACCATCTTTTGTAGGAAACGAGATCCGCCATCTTAGGGCGAAGGAGTATATATGCGATGCGACTCTCAGTCATTTTATCTTTTTCATGTTTTCAGTCGTTGTTTCTTAATTTCCGATTGCGCAAGATTGCGGAGTGAGTGTGTGAATGAAAGTGGGCGAAGGCAGATTTACCTACGAATGACGTAGTTTGCTGTCGCAGGTGTAATTCTGATTGACGAAGGCCTTTATCATTTACATTGGACGAAGAGACTTCAGTCTGAAATTTGACCGAAGGTGACTTCGGCCGAAGTTGAAACTGTATACTTCGAAAGTGTTTGAACGAATATCTGAGAACATATTAGTTACTGTGAAGTGGAGAAGCATAAGTTAAATTGTAAGAAGAGTTCGGATGATGGTGGCTTCGTCTTAAGTCTGCCTTCTTCAAATAAGTGGGATTCTTGAGAGTGAGGATTTAGTTGGAAGAACATTTCTTAGGAAGAGTAGGGACTTATTTCTTTGAACCTTGATGTGAAATTTGTATTCTTCTGTCTTTTCAGAAGAACACTAGTAACATTTCAACAGTATTTTGCTACCCCATTTACCCACACATTTGTCTTCTCGAATCTTCTATTTGTGTTGTTGGAAAGGTCCCTGATCAAAGAACTATTTCATTGTTGTTTGTATTCGATTTATCAGGTTTGTACTTGGGTTTGGTTTCTTATTAGACTTGAACTCTCATCCGGATATTATTCCATTCCGTGAGAATAACAGAAAACTATCTGAATTATCATTGTGACGTTGTAGTACTAGGTTTTATGTAATTGTTAACTGTATCTTCGTGAGAACGATCCTTTATTTACTATTTCCGATACTTTGTGGTTCTCTGGGTTGTTACAAGTCCCCTCACCAAATGCTCGAACTCTTCTTTAGAGCTCTGTTTCTAAATTTTGAGTTAAACTAAAGACAAAAACAGACCAATGGGAGTTCATAGCTCCACTTGGTTGTCCTTTAGTGCCCTAATCCACGTGGTAATTCAACTTCACTCAAAGGCTACCACGTCAGCCCCTAAAGTGCCAGCGTAAATCTTAAACTTCACGCGAAGGTATGTAAAATAACACGTAACCCTAAAAGATAACTTAACCAATCTAGAAAGCATGCATGGGCCACAAGTAAGTACAACCCATGAGCTTAAACCTCTATCAGCATGGAAACCCTAAGTTATGTACTTTTACAACATAGATAAGCATGATATCATTTGCACAAGCGCAGGAGTGCTTGAACAAGATAGATAACATACTATCAATCTACTAAGACTCAAAATATATAACATTATAGTGTCAACACCGTATGCAAAGGTGTCAAACATATGTATAAAGGACTAGAAGTAATATGAGCTAACTTCTAGAACTACTAAACTCAAGCGTCGGAGTAGAAGTCAAGCATGTAGCCGCCAAGTAGCGCGACAACGTACGCGTATAATCAAATGCCGTTTGGTTTATGCAACGCACCCGTCACATTCCAGCGATTGATGATTACAATCTTCAAGGAGTATCTTCGCACTTTAATGGAGATCTTCTTGGATGACTTTTGCGTGTTTGGATCGAGAGAAGACCACTTGATATTTCTGAGGAAGTGTTTTTTGAAGTGTAGAGAACATCGTTTGGCTCTTCACCCTGAGAAGTGCTTCTTTGGTATGTCAGAGGGAATTTTGCTAGGACATAGGATCTCCGGAAGAGGTATAGAAGTCGACTGTGCTAATGTAGAAGTCATTATGAAACTTCACCCACCTGCTAACCTGACTCAGTTGAGAAGCTTCCTGGGCAACGTAGGATACTACAGGAGGTTTATTGACAGGTACGCAGAGGTAGCAGGGAGACTCACTAAGTTGCTGAAGAAGGACGAACCATACATTTGGTCTTCTGAGCAGCAGGAAGCATTCGAAGAAATGAAGAGGCTTCTGTCGGAATCCCCAGTCCTAAGGCCACCTGATTGGGAAAGAGTCTTCCATATCTATGTGGATGTTTCTGCATTCGCCATAGGGGTGGTGTTGAGTCAAAAAGATGAGAAGAAGAAGGATTATCCCATCTACTATGCAGGAAGACAACTCAGTGATGCGGAGAAGAAGTACTCGACAACTGAAAGGGAGTGCCTTGGCATGATTTACTCCTGTAGGATAGCTAGGTGGATTCTCCTACTCCATGAATTTACTTACACAGTTGAGTAAGACCTGGAAGACAACATGTTAATGCTGACCACCTATCCAGATTAGAGACGGAACAGCGAGAAGATGAAGTGGAAGACGAGTTCCTTGACGAGAAGTTGTTTTCAGTTTTCGCAAAGACACTTTCATCTGAGAGAGGGCGTACCGCCTGCTTCCCAGAAGACGAGACTAGATCTTCTGATCCGGTCTTTGCGACTTCCACAGAAGAGTCGATCTTCAAGGACTTGAGGAAGTTCTTGGAAGACCAACAGTATCCCGAAGGATTGGATGCGGAGCAAAAGGCGGTCTTCTTACACAAGGCATGTCCTTATGCCATCTTCCAGGGTATCCTGTTTCGGAAGGGACATGACGAGAAGCTAAGGAGATGCCTTGAGCCTTCATAGATTAAATCAGTGATCACAGGTCTTCACTATGAAGATGCTGGGGGTCACTACGGGCTGAAAACCACAGTGAAGAAGATGTTAGACGCCGGATATTGGTGGCCGACCATGTACCGCGACACTTTTCATGAGATAAGAAATGCGATGCGTGCCAGAGGGTGGGAAGACCAACAGCTACTACTAGGTGGCCTCTTACTCCCATTCTTCCGTTTCCTCCTTTTGAAAAGTGAAGGATCGACTTTGTTGGGCCTATCGCCCCAGTGGCTAGAAGAACACGAGCAAGGTATATTCTGATAGCTACCGACTATGCTACCAAGATGGTGGAGGGCGAAGCAACAAGGAAGAACGACGCCGCCGTAGTAGCCAGGTTCCTCTGGCATAACATTATCACTCGGTACGGAGGTCCGCTGGAATTGATATCAGATCGGGGTACTATTTCTTAAATGAGACTATCTCCCTCCTGACCCAATACTTCAGGATTAAGCATCGGAAGACGACGCCATACAACCCGAAAGCGAACGGACTGACGAAGAAGTCGAACGGTCTTCTGTGTAACATCCTGAATAAGGTAACTGTTAACCATGCGTATGATTGAGACACGAAATTGCCATCTGTGTTATGGGCTTTCAGAATTTCACCTAAGGTCACAACCCAGAAGACACCCTTCTACCTAACTTATGGCATGACACCTATTGTGCCCATCGAGTTAGAGGTCCCTATTTACAGGTTAGCCGTAATCGAACGTATGGAAGAGGAAGAAAGCCAAGAGCAGCGTCTTCTGAACTTTGTAGAGTTTGAAGAAGACAGGAATGCAGCTTTGGAGAAGACATACGAGGTACAAGCGCAACGTAAGGTGAACTACGATAGCAAGTTGAGGAAAGTGATCGTTGTGGATGGGGACTTGGTTCTTCTTTACGACAACCGACATCTTAAGTTCCCCGGGAAACTTCATCTTCGCAGGATGGGTCCTTACCGCGTCTTGGAGGTCTTCGACAATGGCTCCTTGCAGTTGGAAGAGTTGGACGGTACATTGATGACCACTCGTGTAAATGGGTGGCGTGTCAAGAAGTACTGGACGTAAACAGAAGTGCAGAAGACATTGATGTTTGCGGGGACGCAAACATGTGAGGGTGGGCGTATGTGGTGCCCACAAATTACAGGATTCACGAATTTTTAAATTTTTAAGATTAATAACTTGTTTGTATAACTGAAGAAGCGTTGTTACTTAAGATTACTGCTTCCTTAGAAGGAAGATGATCTTATGAGCTTTTTAATAAGAAGTTGACTTCTTCAGAAGACGACCATCTTCGGAAGAGCGTCTTCTCAGTTGCGTCTTCGGAAGACGGAAGACGGCGGAAGACATCCATCTTCCGGAAGACAGCGACCGCGAAGGTTTAACCACGGCTTTTTCAGTAAAGGAGTGGTTGTACCTACTGGGTCGCACCGCACAGGTAGGTAGGTTAGGTAAGTCACCTAAGGTCGAAATCCCTAATCTGCGGTGTCGCGCTACTTGGCGGCTACATGCTTGACTTCTACTCTGACGCTTGAGTTTAGTAGTTCTAGAAGTTAGCTCATGTTACTTCTAGTCCTTTATACATATGTTTGACACCTTTGCATACGGTGTTGACACTATTGTGTTATATATTTTGAGTCTTAGTATGTTGATAGTATGTTATCTATCTTGTTCAAGCACTCCTGCGCTTGTGCAAATGATATCATGCTTATCTATGTAGTGAAAGTACATAACTTAAGGTTTCCATGCTGATAGAGGTTTAAGCTCATGGGTTGTACTTACTTGTGGCCCATGCACGCTTTCTAGATTGGTTAAGTTATCTTTTAGGATTACGTGTTATTTTACATGCCTTCGCGTGAAGTTTAAGATTTACGCTGGCACTTTAGGGGCTGACGTGGTAGCCTTTGAGTGAAGTTGAGTTACCACGTGGATTAGGGCACTAAAGGACAACCAAGTAGAGCTATGAACTCCCATTGGTCTGTTTTTGTCTTTAGTTTAACTCTAAATTTAGAAACAGAGCTCTAAAGGAGAGTTCGAGCATTTGGTGGGGGGGACTTCGAAATCTGAGTGCACAGGAGGGTAGAGCTCGTCATGCCAAGCACTTCCAGTGAAATTTTCAATCGATTTGAGTCAATAAAGCCGAAGTTATGACCAATTGAAGTTCGAATTGTGCCAGAATTGAATCACTTTTGTTGGATTTAGGGTTTTCAGTGTCACTTGCAGCAGATTTGATGAAATTGCTTCAAAACTTCGAGGTTGTGTTCTCTGCCAGCAGGGCTACGATTTCCCAAAAAGTTTCGCATCGATTGAGTGACTGAGTAATTCAGGGCGGCCGCTGAAGCTGGAGGAGTCTGAAAAGCTCTTAATCTAGAGCAGCGACTTCAGAGGAGGAGATCTGGAGTTCTGTGTACATTCAGGAGTCCCAACTTCACAAGGATGTTCAACACCCTGTAGACTTCAAATTATGTGAGAATATTTGAATTTGATCGAGCCAATCTTCTGTTCTAGGTTGAAATAGCCAGCTGGGTACCAGAAATTGCCGCAATTTTCTTACTCTGAACTTTTCTGTGAACATCTCGGTGTCAGAATTTGATCTCAGGCTGAAACTTCGTGTGTGAGTTCAGTAGTACCTCATTTGCATGTAGGGGAAGTTTAGAAGTCTAAACCTTCATAGTTTTCTTCTCCGTGAGTGTCAAAGTTCGCCGCCGGATCCTATTACTGCCAGTTATACCTGAATTTCGCTTTCTGAATATATTACAAGATCTTACACACTTGTGTGAGTGTTTATAGCCCTGTTGTTACCTGAAAGCCAACCTCTTGAGTAAACAACCACAGCCAGAAGCCCGGCGCTTTCCTAGGTAGACGGATCACACTCCGACATACTCTCTTTTGATGAACTCGACGTGAAACACCTAGGGTGGGAGTTTTCTTGAGAGTGTTACAGGATCAGATATCATGGCCAACCAAGGATCATCAAGTGGAGGTGTTGCTGCTGCTCAGCAACCTGTTCAGCTTGATGCTGCTACGATGAAGATGTTCTAAGCTTTTTCCATGTTTATGTAGCAGCAGCAGAGCATAGAGAGGAAAGAGGTATTAGCAACCAAGGCGTTGCAATCTGTGGTGCATCAGATGGACCAGTTCAAGGGGACAGATATTTCCAAGTACGTGCGATACTATGCTAGGGAGATGGAGGTGAACAAGGTACCTGAGAAGGAGATGGTGGAGAACTTTGAACTTGCTGTTGTGCCTGAGATTCGTGGGCGTGTGAAGGAGCTCAAACAGCAGCAAGGACAGAGTTGGGAGAGCTTTATGCGCGCTTTGAAGGAGGAGTACTACACTGAAGATTCAGAGAGGGTGACCAAGAGAACGTTCTTGGAGTGGGTGGTTAAGCCCAACAAAGGTTTGTCTGTAAATGAGTTGTTAAGGGAGTTTGATCGTCAGTATGCTCAGCTTTCTAGGACAGAGAAGCTTACACTAGAGGTGGAGAAGATAGAGCTTTTTCTACAAGCAGCGGACGTGACTATTCAGGAGAAGCTTGAGCTATTGTTGGAAGACAAGAGTGAAGAGAGAGGATTGAAGACTGATTGGAAGGAGGTTGAAGAGGCTGTCTCTTTGCTGACCAAGAGACAGAGAAGAAGGGACAAGGTGGTGGTAAGTGAAGCAGCACCTCTGATAATTCCTGTCAAGCAGTTGCCTACTAAGCCCGCTGTGGTAATTGCTAGAGAGGAAGACTCGCCGCTTGATGAGTTGATTAAGGGTATGAAGGAGCTTAAGCTTAAGCTCACTAGGTTAGAAGAGAAGGAGTAGAATGTACAGCCTGCTATGCAGAGACCTCAGATGAGAGAAGGCTTTGTTCATCGTTGTATATGGTGCGATAGCCTAGACCATGTAAGAAGAGATTGTGGAGAGTTTTCAGATGCATTGAGGAAGGATCTTATCTTCTTCAAAGATGGTAAGATCCATTGGAGAGAGACTGGGATGATGCTGGGAACCAACTTTGGCAAGGTTGGTATGAAGAGACTTGTGAATGAGATATCAGCATCACATGCTGTTTCTCTTGTGAATGCTTCTACGTGTGGAGTAAAAGTGGAAATGGAGAGAGAGAAAGAGACTACTGGGTTGTAGTCTGATGTAGTGCGGTCCGTAGCTAGAACAGAGTTAGACAAGGATGTGTTACGGAGGGTTGGCAACTCAATTCGAGAAACTACATGATGGAATGACCCTGTAGACACTATGTCAGTGCATGCTTATGTTGCAAGAAGTCATCATGAAGCTGTACTAGAAGAAAAACGTAGGAGGGAGGATGCAGGTGAGGCTTCTACAGCCAAACGGCCTGCTACAAGGAGTGAAAGGGCTAGACCAGAGGCAAGGCAGGAGACAACACCTACTCGGGAGGAGACTATGGAGGATCTACCACCTACAACACCAAAGGAGAAGGAGAGAAGCAAGGAGAAGGATAAGATGCCTGCATACAAACTTCAGTCTGACATTGAGATTGCTACAGACTTGAAGCATGTGTTAGAGAACCGTATCTTGAATGGGAAAGTTGAGTTTACTTTGGGTGAGATTCTTGGGATTGCAAAGCGTGAGTTCCATGAGGTTATCATAGATATCATCAAGAGGAAACGTCAGATTTTGGGTGAAGCAGCTACGCTTAATGCTCTAGGGACCAAACTGTCGGATGATGAGGAAGATGAGATTGCTGGTTACTGCTCTCAAGTATCAGAGGGGAGATCCTATCAGCACGTGAGGTTTGAAGATGAGGTGGAAGCATCGCAAAAGAGCCATTACTCTCACAACCATTGGGCAAGAGCAACCACAGAGACCTTAGTGAAGCTGGGAGATCTAGAGGAACCTGTGGTGGCGTTGATTGATCATGGCTCAGAGATTAATCTGATGTCTAAGGAGCTGTACAAGCGTGGGAGATGGCCCATAGACACCGACCATGGATGGCTTATCCGCGCTGCCAACAACCAGAGAGGAGAACTCTATGGTGCTTGTCCCAACATCAAGGTAACTGTAGATGACATCAGTGATGTTCAGAATTTCTTTGTACAAGACATGTCAACCTATCCTATCATTCTAGGGCAGCCTTACATTACTGCTGTTAGAATGGAGACACGAGTTATGGATGATGGTTCAGCCTATGCTAGGATACGTAGTAGAGATGGCAAAAGAACTGTTCAGTTTTTGACCATTGCTGCAGAACATGAGAGGATTCGTGATAGCTTGAGAGACCGTCCACTGCCTAAGATTACTCAGGAGTTTAGAGAGTCTAGGAGTTTTGGCAGAGTACCATTGAAGAGCGAGACTTCAACGGTACAGTAGAGCTAGGATTCTCGCTTGATCCAGCAGAGCAGGAAGCTTTATCCACTGGCTTCTTAGGACTGACATCATGTGGATCAGTGTGTTATAGGAAGGTTGAGAATCTGAAGAGGTTTGAGAGGCAACATGTGAAGTATGTACAACATTCTTTGTGGGATAGTGGAGAGTTAGGAGGAGATGAATACATATCTGGAGTGTTTGAAGAGCAGTATTTGGTAGATACTATAGGAGAGTTGAAATCTATATTAGAAAGCTCTACAGATGATGTAGACAGAGTGGTGAGAGTGAGCTCCAAGGAGCTTTATGATGTTATTGATAAGTTTATAGATCGACAAGAGGTGTATGTGGAGACCAAGTACAAATCAGTGGCAAAGAAAGTCAAACCAGTGGCTTTGCCTTTGCCACTCGATTACAATCAGAAGATGGAGCAAGCTGCACGAGAACCGACGCTCAGAGGACCGAGAAGAATTGGGCACCAGTTCACAGAAACAACACTGAAGGAGCTGAAGATTGGGGGTGATGGATTTCTTACCGAGCAAGAGAAGAAGAGCTTCAGGGAGATGCTATATAGGCATGGTAAGGCGTTTGCGTTTGAGTCGCATGAAGTAGGATGTGTAGATCCAAGTGTAGTTGCACCTATGGTAATCTTTACTATACCGCATGTGCCTTGGAATCTACGTCCTATCCCTGTGCCTAGAGCTCATCTGTCAAAGCTGATAGACTTGCTTAATGAGAGGATGGGTATCTTGGAACCATCTATAGCTCCCTACTCTAGCAGATGGTTTACTATTCCGAAGAAGAGTGGAGCTTTGAGATTCATTCAAGATATGCAGCCAGTTAACAAGGTGACTATCAGGAATATGGGTATAGGACCTATTGTAGTCGAGTTTGCAGAGGCTTTTGCTGGTCGTGCTATCTATTCAATGGGAGACTTATATTCAGGATATGATCAGTTTCAGTTATCCTCTGAAAGTAGAGACTTGACTACAATGAGGACACCTTTGGGGTTACTAAGGATGTGCACCTTACCGCAAGGTGCTACCAATTCTATAGCACATATGATGAATGGCATGAACAAAGTTTTGAGGGACTTCATTCCTGAAAAAACTATGCCATTCCTTGATGATGTGCCGATCAAAGGGTGTGCTGAGGAGGAGAAGAATGAGGTAATGGATCAGAGGGGGTGCCGTAAGTTTGTTGCAGATCACATAGCTGATTGTGATAAGATATTGAGTCGACTGGAGGAGGTTCATTTGACCTTATCAGGAGCAAAGTCTGTATTTGGAGAACAAGAGGTGTTGATTGTGGGGCATCTATGTGGATCTTATGATCGAAAATCTTGTCCAAACAAGGTTGATGTCATTCGAAGAATGAAAGAGACGTGTGGATCGGTTATCGAGGTGAGAAGGTTTCTAGGTGCATGTGTGTTTTATCATGTATGGATTCCACACTTTGCTCATGTAGCAGATCCGTTGTACAAGTTGCTGAGGAAGGGGCAAAGATTTCAGTGGCAAGAGGAGCAAAGCGAGTCTATGAAGAAGTTGAAGGATCTGTTGTCTTCACCACCAACTCTACGGAAGGTAACATATGAGTTGGGCAGATTTGTTATCTTTACTGTTGATACTAGTCCTATTGGCATTGGATGGGCTATAGGACAAGATGATCAGGATGGAAATAGGTATGTGGTGCGTTTTGGTGCTAAGGTATTAAGTTCACGGCAGAGAGACTACCCTCAGGTCAAGAGAGAACTATGAGGAGTAGTTACTGCGATGAAGAGTGACAAGGAATACTTGATAGGAGCACCTGTGGTTGTGGAGACAGATTGTTTACCTCTCTTGGGAATGATCACTAGTTGTACAACTCCAGATATTGCTATGTTGAGGTGGATAGCATATATCAAGTCCTTGAACCCAGAGTTTAGACATATTGCAGGGAAGGACAATCCTGTGGCAGATATGTTATCAAGGGCCAGGTATTACGATGAGAAAGAAATGATAGATGATCAGGAGGATGTGGGAACAGAGTTCTATTCTAGTGCTCTTGCTAGAAGAGATAGAAGTTGTTTTGCAGCCTCGTTGGAGTTTTTTGAGGAAACTATGTATGATGGCGAGTGGTTGGATCTTGGACGCTATTTGAGTTCACTGGAAAGGCAAGAAGGCTGGTCTGATGCAGATTTCAAGAGGATCCGTAGAATAGCTTATAGTTACTTTTTACATGGAGGACATCTATGGAAGCGTCCTAAGCTACAAGGAGGTATACCGCAACGGGTGGTATGTGACTTGGAATTGCAGCAGCAGCTGATCAAGGAGTTTCATGAGAGTCTATGGGCCGGTCATAGAGGAGTTTGGGCTACATTTGCCAAGATGAAGGAGAAGTATTGGTGGAAGGGTATGTATAAGGATGTAGTACAGTTTGTTTCATCCTGTATAACTTACCAGATGTATTCCAACGTACGTCATCGTGATGGATTGCATCCTACTTATCCTTTAGCCATTCATTACAAATGGGTAGTGGATCTGGTAACTATGCCATTTGGGCTTGGACAAATGAGGTATCTAGTCTTGGCTAGAGAAGATCTATCTAACCAAGTTGAAGGCCGTGCCTTGAGGACGAAGACCACTGCTAGTGTCTGCCGCTTTCTACTTGAAGATGTTATTTGTAGATATGGGTGTGTGGGAAAGATCACTGCAGATAGGGGTGAGCTGGATTCACAAGAAGCAGTTGAGTTCTTCAAGCGATTGGGAATCAAGTTGGCGTTAACCACTGCTTACAATCTTGAAGGGAATGGCAAGAGCGAAAGAGGTCATCCGTCAATCATCAAAGCTTTGGTAAAAGCTTGCAAGGGTAAGATCCGTGAATGGCCTAAACTGCTACCGTTTGCTTTATGGGCAGACCGTACAACTCATAGTACCGTTACAAGTTACATGCCAGCAGAATTGATACTAGGACAGAAACCTGTGATGCCGATTGAGGAGGTTGTGCCTACTTGGAATGTTTTGCCATGGGAAGATGGTAGAAGTACGGAGGATCTTCTTGCATTAAGGATCCAGCAGTTAGAACGAAGACCTGAGGATGTTGCCAAAGCTGTCGAAAGATTAAAGATTGCTAGAGAGAGAAACAAAGGCAGATTTGATAGAACGCATAGATTACGACCCAAACCAGTTAAAGAAGGTGATTGGGTGTTAGTCTATGATAGTAGTCTTGATAATCAGCATAGCACTATCAGGAAGTTCTCCAAGAGATGGTTTGGACCTTATGTGGTGTTAGAAGTTTATGATAATGCCACATACTCCTTGAGAGAGTTAGATGGTGCAGTGCTCAAGATACCAGTCGCAGGAAAGAGAATCAAGCTCTTTAGGAGGAGAGGGGAGGACCAGAACGTTACAGAGTTTACGGAGGATGAAGCTGAAGACTCAATGCAGGTTGAAGATGAGTTTGAAGCCGAAGCTGAAGAGTCTTGATCTGGATGGCACATACCGGAGGATGTGCATGTTCAGAGGGGGTGGATGTCGCGCTACTTGGCGGCTACATGCTTGACTTCTACTCCGACGCTTGAGTTTAGTAGTTCTAGAAGTTAGCTCATGTTACTTCTAGTCCTTTATACATATGTTTGACACCTTTGCATACGGTGTTGACACTATTGTGTTATATATTTTGAGTCTTAGTATGTTGATAGTATGTTATCTATCTTGTTCAAGCACTCCTGCGCTTGTGCAAATGATATCATGCTTATCTATGTAGTGAAAGTACATAACTTAAGGTTTCCATGCTGATAGAGGTTTAAGCTCATGGGTTGTACTTACTTGTGGTCCATGCACGCTTTCTAGATTGGTTAAGTTATCTTTTAGGATTACGTGTTATTTTACATGCCTTCGCGTGAAGTTTAAGATTTACGCTAGCACTTTAGGGGCTGACGTGGTAGCCTTTGAGTGAAGTTGAGTTACCACGTGGATTAGGGCACTAAAGGACAACCAAGTAGAGCTATGAACTCCCATTGGTCTGTTTTTGTCTTTAGTTTAACTCTAAATTTAGAAACAGAGCTCTAAAGGAGAGTTCGAGCATTTGGTGGGGGGGACTTCGAAATCTGAGTGCACAGGAGGGTAGAGCTCGTCATGCCAAGCACTTCCAGTGAAATTTTCAATCGATTTGAGTCAATAAAGCCGAAGTTATGACCAATTGAAGTCGAATTGTGCCAGAATTGAATCACTTTTGTTGGATTTAGGGTTTTCAGTGTCACTTGCAGCAGATTTGAGGAAATTGCTTCAAAACTTCGAGGTTGTGTTCTCTGCCAGCAGGGCTACGATTTCCCAAAAAGTTTCGCATCGATTGAGTGACTGAGTAATTCAGGGCGGCCGCTGAAGCTGGAGGGGTCTGAAAAGCTCTTAATCTAGAACAGCGACTTCAGAGGAGGAGATCTGGAGTTCTGTGTACATTCAGGAGTCCCAACTTCACAAGGATGTTCAACACCCTGTAGACTTCAAATTATGTGAGAATATTTGAATTTGATCGAGCCAATCTTCTGTTCTAGGTTGAAATAGCCAGCTGGGTACCAGAAATTGCCGCAATTTTCTTACTCAGAACTTTTCTGTGAACATCTCGGTGTCAGAATTTGATCTCAGGCTGAAACTTCGTGTGTGAGTTCAGTAGTACCTCATTTGCATGTAGGGGAAGTTTAGAAGTCTAAACCTTCATAGTTTTCTTCTCCGTGAGTGTCAAAGTTCGCCGCCGGATCCTATTACTGCCAGTTATACCTGAATTTCGCTTTCTGAATATATTACAAGATCTTACACACTTGTGTGAGTGTTTATAGCCCTGTTGTTACCTGAAAGCCAACCTCTTGAGTAAACAACCACAGCCAGAAGCCCGGCGCTTTCCTAGGTAGACGGATCACACTCCGACACCGTGCAAGTTGAGCTTTCAACTTTGCAACATCAGCAGACTTGGGAGCTGGTTGATTTATCTTATGATAAGAAAGTCATTGGTTGTAGATGGGTTTACAAGGTCAACAGAAATTCGGATCGTTCAGGCCACAGGCACAAGGTGAGACTTGTGGTTAAAGGATATGTGCAGCAGTATGACCTTAACTTTGAGGAAACCTTCAGTCCGGTAGCCAAGATGGCTTCCATACGCACCCTTGTTGCATTGGCTACAAGTAAAGGGTGGCAACTGCATCAAATGGACTTCAATAATGCTTTCCTGAATGGAGATTTGTAGGAGGTCTACATGGTGCAATCCCTTGTATACGAAGACCATAGGTATCCAAATAAAGTTTGTAGACAACAGAAGTCCTTGTATGGACTTAAGCAAGCTCCAAGAGCTTAGAATGCCAAGATTAACTCGTTTCTACTATTGCTTGGCTTTTTTTTGTGTTCAGACTCCTCATTGTACTTTCTGCATATCGATGATAACACAGTGCTGATCATCATCTATGTAGATTATCTTGTTATCACTGGTATCTCTAAGAGCCTTATCAAGCACGTGAAGGATCAGCTGAAAGGATAGTTTGATATGAAAGATCTAGATGAACTGAAGTAATTTCTAGCTATTGAGTTCATCAAGGATGGAGGTGATACATGACTGTTACAGAGACAGTATGTTATGAATAAGCTAGAACAGTTTGGGATGACTGCTTGTAAGTCTATCTCTACCCCTCTTGCTGTCTTCTTTGAAGTTGAATGCTGAGGATGGTGAGCTATTAGCAGATCTTAATTTCTACAGACATATGGTAGGCAGCCTGATCTACTTGACCATTACTAGACCTGATCTAAGTTATGTTGTAGGTCTAGTTAGTCAGTTCATGCAAGCACCTAGGAAACCTCATCTTGATGTTCTTCGACGGATTCTACGATAAGTGAAGTTCACAATCTAGTATGGACTTCACTATGCAGCGGGTGGTCCTCTCTTGTTACATGATTTTATTGATGCAGACTGGGCAGAAGTGCTCAAGATAGAAGATCTACGTCAAGTTTTGTCTTCAGCCTTGGAGACTCTGCTGTTAGCTGACAGTCGAAAAAGCAATCTATAGTTGCTCTGTAATTGACTGAAGCAGAATACAGAGGTGTCACTAATGCCACTTGCGAATCCGTTTGGCTTCACACCTTCCTGAAATATATGAGTGTGAAATTTTCTGATCCTGTTGTTTTACACACAAAATATTAGCAATATTAAACTTACTTCTAATCCTGTTTTCCATGCTAGGACCAAGCATATAGAGGTCCATTATCACTTTATTCGAGAGAAAGTATTGGCTGGAGAGATAGATCTGAGATATGTATCTACAGGTGAATAAGTTGCTGATGTATTCACCAAAGCTTTACCTAGAGGTAAATTTGATATTTTCAGATTATGTCTAGGTGTTAATGATATTAATATGAGCTTGAAGAGGACTGTTGTTATACGTAGTATAAACTCCTGAAGTTACTATGTAACATACACAGTTAGTATACTTAGGCACAACTAAGTTATGAGGAACCCAACCCCTGATGTGTTTTACTCTCTCTATAGATTGAGAAAGGGCGTTGCCTCCATATCAGTTCCTTTGGTGATATTCTCTTTCTTTTTTTTATTCCTCTTGTGAAGAATAATAGAGCCTCCTTCCTTGTTGGGAGATTTTTCCTCCCCTGTTGGAGTGATGCTATGAGTGTTGGGTTCTTGCTGCGATACAGATACATGTAACAAGAGCTAATGCTCGGGGTCAGATCCGAAAACCTTATCAGCGGTGCGATCAAGTAAGTTTCTATATATGCAGCCTGTACATAACATACGTAATACTATGTATAATGTACATGGTAAACTATAAACAGGTTGGGAATGCACATGTATTAACATTGCAGGCTGTCACCAGAATATAATTTAACCCGCAAAGCATGCATATGCACAATTACCACGTGCACCCGCTACCTCGGACGCAACTCAAGTCAATTCAGATCAGATCCCACTCTGATCATGACAGATCCGTCATGCCTCCGTTTCATCCGAAAACAGTTGAGTTAAACCTGAAACGTCGCAGGAGCGTGGCCGATCGCGATCGAAGGAGATGGAACAACTTGTAAACGTAGAATGATGTTGAGGTTTCTGAGGCGGGGAGAAGACGTCCCTCATATATCTCGATCGACAATCATGATCATGATCAAGCTTAACCAAGCAGCTATGAGAGTTGAGATTCTCCATCGGCATGAACACATCATTGACAAGTGGGTATGGCCAGGTCCTTCACTGACACTCGCAAACGAACTCTCAACGTCTGAATAGATCTATAGTCTTAAGCTGCGTTCACGTCGTGACTTCGATCGACCAGTTTTCCCTAGTGCGGATAGGCTCCGTCAGTTTCCAGAACCGTTACGACTGGAAAGCCGCATTATGCTAGTCGACCAGTAGAAGTGCCTGGCAATAGAACGTAACAGCAAGCTCGAGCCACAGAGGATTTTGTACGGTTCTTTGATTTAGATGCGGTCAACCACCGGTGCTCTTCCCTGGTGGTTGACCAGACGTAGCATTAGCCGTGAAGATTTCCAAAAGACGATAAGCATAAAGTTTAAAACGGAGCAACAAACGCCAAATCTCACGATGTCAGCTTCACATTGTCAGTACTGTTGCAAAACTTGCTTGCTGCTTGAGCACTACCTAATTAGTCGCAATTCTGCGAGTAATAACAAGTAAATATCGGTACCCGACAAACAGCATGCGCAGAACCATTGCCTGTCAAGGAACAGCAGTTTTCATAAGTACAAAATTTCATATGATAGAGAATTTGACTTAAACATCTCCTCTTGCAAGCGAGAAGACGAGTGAACCGAATTCAAGTGCACTCATCGGCATGCCACATGCACCTACGTATTAAATCTGAAGTTTTGGATCCCACCAAGCCTTGAATTAATATTCGATGGCGTTGGTAAGAGCGGGCTGAACCATCAAAAGCTTTGAATCAGCAATTAAACGTAACCAAGCTCGGACAGCTTCTCAGCTAGGTAACTAGCTAGCGCTAGAAATTAAAGATTCAGTGACAGCCAGGTTCATTTTCAAGGATGAAACCGACGATGTCTAGTAGCCTAACGCTAGATAACATCAAAGTCAGCTTCTAGATCTAATACCAGCTGATCACTGGTGAATGGAAGGGAGGAACATGATCATGATCAGCTGGACCTCGACCTCCTGTGATAGAGTTCCTGAACGACTGTCCATATGTATTATCAAACGTTCTTGAGTCTTGAGGTCTACGTACACCTACATTAATGCGGTCATTGGTTTTGGGCGAGCACCACGCGGACCATGACTGTGTTCAAGTCCATGATCGATAGCAGCGCTTCTTCCTCCTTTCATCACTTCCATCTAACGACGACTAGTTGAAAATTGTTGAACTTCTCGTAACACTTCTGGTTTTATCCTCGAGGAGATCCATAGCATTCCTGTGCACGTGAAGTCTCCTCGTCTTTCCTCGAGCAAACAGCAGATCTATAGCAGTTGCAGCTACTGAATGACTGGCATGAACTAGACAACATGCCTCGCAACGCTCCTGATCACACTGTCATCATCGCAGCTATCATACAGTCCGACCAGGTCCCTTGCAATTAATTGTTGGTAGGATCGAGATCTATCCTGCACTTCTAATGTCGAGAGTTGGTGCAGTCACAGCTGCAGCTTTGTCTCTCGAATCAAATTTCCAGAGTCCTCACGTTCTGCCCTTTCTGCCCAATCCTGCTCCGTAGCCGCACAAGCCAAAGGTGCAGACGGTGGAGCCGCGGCAGTCACGGCCGCACTTTCCACAGTTGTGCTTCTCGGTCTGGAGGTCCACACATTTGCCCTTGCAACAAGTTTTACCGAATGGGCAGGGACGACCACACGACCCACAGTTCTGAACGTCGTTCTCCAGGTCCGTGCAAATTCTCTTTCCGCAGCAAGTAGTAGCCCCGACGTACGGATTCTTGCTCGGATCTTTGCATATGCTGGCGTCAGTTCTGCATGAGAGCCAAGGAGTGCTGAGCTGAGCTCTCAAATTGGTCAAAGCGTTGTAATGTGCTTCGCTCCTCACCTGTACGGCGCAGCCAGCTAATAGTACCAATAATAGGCCCAGTGACATCAGCATGGTCGAATTGTTCCCGTTTCGGCGCATAGCACCCATTAATCCTGCTCTTTCGGACGCCATAGATCTACACGACGTCGACGAAGTTGATACCAATGGCATCCGAATGGCCGATGGCTAGCTGCAGGTGGGTAAGAAGACAAGCTCCGACTGATAATTCACAGTACTGAGAGAATGGTCGATCTACCGGGACATTGTTAAGTAAACATCCGACGGTTAGAAACTCGATAACTAGTCAGTCTACCATACAGGGGTCTGATTTACTTTGAGCTGACATCAATGTTAGTATCAGCTTCCTTGATCAGGCGACCAGCAAATTATCCAGTCACGTACCACTCGAATCCTGCTCTCATTCCCTGAACGAGCAAGTAATTGGCGACTGGGGTGCTCATGATCATATGGCCTGTCTGCATGGTGTGTACTCAGTCACCTCGATCGAGCTCACTGACAGTCAGTTATGAATGTGTGAACTATAAAGTTTGTTTTCGGCGCTAGCTCCAGGTACGGTAACCTCTCTCCGTGTGTTTCCCTTGATCGCTAAGCCGAAGCCTGCGGTATATGTTCTGTAATGATCCTTGCATTCGTCGATCGATCGATAGCTAGCTATAAGACATAAGCGTGCCGTAAAAAAGCTCTTTCAAATTTCCCCGAGAGGAAATCCCTTAGAGACTTACTTTCGAAGCACAACGCTGATCAGTTATATACAGCCCATGATCACAGACTGTGATACGAGACTCACGTACACTCTCTCTCATGCATGTACCCGCGTTCTATGTCTTTCAGTCCTGGGATCGTGCTGTCGTGGAACTCACCGCCATATCTTCCTCCTATACCATCGCAAGCGCTCCCGCAGACGGCCCCTCTCGGCTTGGCTCTGCGACACTCTTCCGCTTCCCTTCTTGTCCTGATTCTCAAGAGATGCCTCTCGATACGTACGTGATAATACGGCTGCTACCCCCCGCCCGCCCCCGCAAAGCCCACCCCACACTCGCCCTTTCTTCACCCGAGTCAAGCGGTACATATCAGTACGTGCTCTATCACGTCAACTTGCTCTCGCTTTCCTTTCGTGTCGCTTTCTCATTTATTCTCGTCCTTTTCGGTGCCGCTCCCAGTCCGACTCCTCCGTGGCTACTGTAGTACGTGACCAGTCGAGGGCTACGTACCTGATGGAGAATATGAGCTTCTCCCATGCATATCAAGCCTGGTGCTATTAACGTAAGGCATTCAAATTTCGAAGTGGCGCCAAAGGGTGGAGTCTCTGGTTCTAAAGTGTATAAATAAATTTTTATTTTTTATAAATTGATGTAAACTGCTTGTATGAAATTCCTTCCAAATGAGCCCCAGAGATTACATTTCGTGCTCTGCGCTTCTCGTCTTCTTCCTTCTGGGAGAACTCCAGGAAACATGCATGTCTATTCTATTCACACATTTCCGAATTCCAGAAGCTTCATCGATATTTTAGTTATAAATACAGAAATTAATTACGTAAGCGAGAAGACTAAACTTTAACAATATGCATGTTTCTTGAGTTTGAGAGCGAAGAAAAGCAAAAAATAACAGACAGAAAGATGAGTACCGAACTCTCAATGCAGATTGGTTCTCGCCATGGCTGGTGTAGGTTCAGGTAATATAAAATTAGTATATTAAATCGATTGATATCAACTGGTACCATGTTCGATTTGTATTATCAGTAAATGTTATTTTTATTTTGTTTTATTTATAATAAACTATAATAAATACGAAACATTAATCGAGAAAATTGATGCTGAAAATCAAAAAATAACCCATAAGGCATGAGAAGACCTGCACGCTTCTAAATGTACAACTTTGGCATCTAAAGATTATTTATATATTAAAAAATTAAACTTCTGCATATTTACATTCTCTATCTAAAGATGGAAGAGGTGAATATGTAGGGTGCTCCAAACTGTTCATTCAAATAAGCATGTTCATCCAAGAGCTGTTACTTTAAATTATTAATTATTGAGTACAGTACCTCGCACTTGTACCTCCTGAAGCGCGACAATCTACACTAGCCTTATTGGTTTTTTCTTGCTCTCCCCTTGTTTGCAGGCATGGGCTAACAAATAACATCTATGAAACTTTTTAATTATTTTATTTACTTATTACATATATTTTATTTAACACTTATATAATTCGCTGTTAACAAAAGAAGAAAAAAATTCCCAGAAAGTTCATGTTGCATGCATATTAGCGTCAGCCACCTTCACACATTATGAAAGCAAATTTTAGTTTACAAAATAAAAATAATAAATTTAGACCGGTAAGTTGATACTTTAGGGTTTAACACAAACACGATTCACAACTACGATAGTCGGATCAAAATTTCTCTGACTGGTTCTCTGTGGTAAGTGACGAGTTGGGTTTATGAATCATGGTCGACCGGATTGAAATTTATCCAATTATTAGTGTATTTTGAGCTGACCGAGTCCAATGAGAGAACCGCTGAAAGACTTTTGTAACTCCGGTTATTTTTCCAAACCTCTTAAACTTATCCGGATTTTATTTTCGGAATCTTCAATCTATGACCACACTCTACATAGTTTAGTCATAAGTCAAAGGAGAGAAATCAAGTCATCAAATCAACAGTAGTTCTTACCTATTCCATGTCAGCATCCCAAATGCCACGTCAAATCAAGAACTCGAAAATCTGGAAATCTTTAACTGTTCGTAAACTTCTTCATCCATTTTTTTCTGTTTTGTGGGTTAGTGATCGTTAGTCTATCAAAACGTCAATCTTGATCTCTTAGAGTAGACCTATCCAGTGTTATTATCATAAAAGTGTTAGTAACTGTTTGAGAAAATTTTATTCTTAAGACTTTAGTTCTCTATCCAAGTCGGTCCACGACATGAAAGCATCTTTTCATTTATCTCAATACGAGCATTGCAATCTCTTCAGTCAAAAATGGGTTACTTTTGTCCACCAAGAACCATTGTACAGAGGTTAGGGTTTAGTAGTAATTATTTCTAAACTAATAATAATAATAAAACATAAAACAAGGAAGATGATGAGAGATATCTATATAGAGAATTATATTTGCTATACACATAATACATTAAATGTCGATCCTTTTTTATTTCAATAGGAGTTGAGTTGTTTTTAAAACTGAACAAGACCTATAATAACTATCAAAAGCACCACTATAACTAAAAATGAAGCTAATCAAAATGTAATAATTTTACTAGCTAATTTCCTTCGTAGTGGATATAGAAAATTGTTTCTGCATACAGAAATATTCGAACTTCAAAATTTATCATTACTATTTATTCATATAAACTACATTCATTCGTGAACATTTATAGTGAGGCTTGTTTGCGTTCGTCATATTAATATGCCGAGTTGTAACATGCAACACTCATTTATATATTAATATTATTTTATGAGCCTTTCATAGAGAGTTGTTGATAAAGTATCCAACTATGTGTCTATTATCTCCTCTCGCCACGCTGCCGGTACTGATGTATTGACAGTTGGAACTTCTTCCTCACTTGCTGCTGTCAAACCAGTTGGACGGCTCATAAGTTTATCACTAACTACTGCTTGTTTTAAAAGGATGAATATGCATCCCAAATGACTGTATGGATCAAAGGAAGAAGATAAAAGAGAATATAGTCTTAAAATTACTGCAAGTGGTTTGCTTTACGTAACAACTGATATTGAGAAATTATTATTTTTTAAAATAAAATATATTTAATAAATAAAATATATTTATCATTTATTAATCATAGATATCATTAAATATTAAGCAGAACTGATAAGATAAATTGTACTTTTAAATTTAAATTTCTAGTTTAAACTATTGAATTTATATTTATAATTAAAAAGTTGTACTGTGAATGTTGCAAATGGACTCTGTGAAGACACAAAACCTGTAAGTGCAATGAACTGGAACTTCAATAGTTTTACTATCAACACAGTCTCTTCGATGAATGAAAATAATTAACTTTAATATATATTAACTTATTACCTAAACTCAAAAAAAGATAAAATCATAAACTGATGAGTGTGCATATACCTTCTCCATCTGAACATGGAGGAGATGAATATATATGCTTCATAAGGTTGACTACACTTCCACACACGACCGCTTCCGTATCGTTCTCGTGACCGAGTTGACATTGCAACAAGAACTATACAGTCTGCAGACTCTGCACTCTCTAATTGTCAGTGTTCGGGAGTATCAGCACTAGTAACAGTGAAAAGATATAACCATTAGAGAAAAAAATTTAAAATGTCTCTTAGGAAGTGAATACATTTAAAAACATGAGAGAATGACATTAGAAATGCATTATAATGATAATTTTACTGTACATTTACATAAAGCTTTTCGGTATATTTCCTTGTTGGAATCTATACAAGATATTGCCATATCTTTATCTTCCCAACAATATGGTGACGTGTGGTACTACAACGGGAAAAAACCAGCAATTATAGCTTCATTAGGGTTTTTTATTGTTTGGATTTGTTATTTAGGAGTTAATTTATCGATTAGCTTCATATTTAACAAAGAAAGTTCTTCTCCCGAAAGCATAATTTTCCTAAACCCTAATTATTCAGATCTATTCTTTGTCTCACGATAGGGAGTAAATTTCTCGTAACAATTAAAGAATATAACGAATATGGGAAGAACAATTAAGGAGTGTCGACTGTACACGATAAAACTAATCCTGTCTAGTCGGATATCACCACGCCTGCAGTTTGTGTTTGACCGGACCAGACCGTCATCCTTGAGTCAGCCTGATCATAAACATCGGCCACCGGCAATATATGGTCGCCCACAGCCATCACCTAAACTTCTAGGCTCCTTACACGTCTATCATTTCAGTGGAAAATACATCAGTTTTACCAGTTTTCACAAAACCCCTTACTGAGCAATGGATCCAAAATGACACCCTCTCACTTCACTTCAGCTCGCTTAGAGCATCTCCAAAACATCTGGTAAAACACTTTGTAAACATTTTGTAAGGCTGCATAAGGTCATGGACGGGAACCATGAACTAAACTTGCGAAGGATAAAAATTTATCCTCAAGTGTTATGCTACAGAAGGCTTTGCTCGATTTCCTTACGAGCGTAAGCCACTCTCTCATGCAGCGTGCTTACATGCGTAAGCTACTCTCGAGCAGCTTAAACTCATAAGTTCACTTTGGGCAGGTCTTTCTACTATTCTTTAAAAACTTCTCTAATTAGTTAAACACCAGGTGTTGTCAAAAATCGTCCTGGCTATGGTAACCAGTAGGATCTCATTTTGCGAGTTCATTTGCTGCGACAAGGAAATTTAATAAGTAAACCTAAAATGTTTTTACTGATAAAACTTTCTTGCGAGAATAAAATCTATGCAAATCAAAGCTCTCAAAGAGCTTAAGAATCTTTAATGATTTCAAAATAAACGGTTGAATATGTTGAGACGGAAATATTATGGTTTCTTGGAACAAAAGAGAGTATTCTCTTTACGCTAAAGTACATGGGGGAGACAAGGGAATATTCCTTTTCTTGCTTTTATATCCGCTCTGGGGTTTAAGCAGCCGGTTATGGGAGAATCGCATATCTTTATTCAGTTTTTTAGTTTAATGTGTTCCCTTGAACATATCGCGCTTCTCTAACTTGAAGACGTGAGTAAGAGATTATTTTATGACATCTTCCATATATGAATGTTGCATGTTCTTCTCGTAACTCTATTATATCCTTTACTTCTGATGAATTTACGATAAGACATTCCATCAATTTCTTCTTTAAACCTTGAGTATGAGTGCTCTGGTAACCCAGAATTCCTGATTTTGTGGGTTTACCATTTAGAGAATTGAGAAATTTCACCGTTATGCAAAAAATGTTTATGGTGATTACTTTTCCCTCAGTAAAAAATTAAATTAAAATTATTCACTAGCTTTACAAGATATGATTCATCTCTAAACAAACTATTTATTATTGATAGAGAAAATATAAAAATGAACATTTTAGTGTTTCTTGAAACAGAACATAATCTTTTCTCAGATTCAAAGAACACCATGAGGAGGAAAGAAGGAATATTCTCTTTTATACTTTTATACTCATACTGGGGTTGTAAGACTCATTCATTTACACAGCATACAGTGGGGAAATCTGATCTTTAAAATCAAGATAATTTATTCTCAAATTCTAAAATAGAAAATAAAGAGATATCACTATACGAGTGGAGATGCCATTACCGTCCAAATAGTAACGGACATACTGTAAAACCATGATCTACTTCTCATCGCACATAATTATATATTTCCTGATTTGCTTGCAATATCTCGAGCTCCATGACTGAGCAAACAGTAGCGATCCAGCCTCCACGGCACTTTTCGCTTTCCTTACCTGTTTTCGCTTTGCGCTTCAACTCAGCAAATCGATGTTCGCGTTTCCTTGTGAATGAGGTCGGTGGTGATCGGGGATCAGTTCGACCGTTTCGTGTACATTTGTTGTTGTTCCTCCTAATCACGTGCAAGCAAACTCACAACATCGATCTAACGGTTCACGTTCCCCACCTTTGATGCCCCATATCCACACTCTGACTTTCTCTTCGGTGAACGCAATAATATCCGAGCTGCTGTAGAGCTGTTCAAAGTTCGAACACTTCGTGAGGTAAGGGGATCTTTGTCCAAATGGAATGGCTTGTGTGTGCGAGTCTGTAGTCTGCAGGGTTCCCAACTCTTACTCCGTGAATGTCTAGGACTAGTTGCCACGAAAAGGCATGTCTCATGCATCCGACTGAAATGCAACTTGAGAGTCTTGACTCTTGAGAGAGTTTCAAGAGTCAAAGGATGCATGTGCATCTACTGTAGTCAAAGCTTCACGACCTTTGATCCCTTACATTTGCTCGTGTGTTTGAATCTTCTCGTTATATTCTTTTCGCATTAAAACATTAATTAGTTACTGGTACACGACGAGAGTGTGAGAAGGCTTTATGTATCGTCTGGTTCCCCCGCAGAGAAAGTTCCCGTTCAAGTGTAGAGTACAAGCAATGCTTTGCTTCCCCAGTTCGAGTTTTGGATATGCGTTAGCGTCTCCATCGCAACACTGGAAACAGCCCGGGAAGATCTTTGAAACTACATACCGAGAGGGAAAAGTTTATGCCATTTGCTTTTTCTTCATCATCAAAGATATAGCATGACCGCGTAGCGGACGGTAAAAGACATACATATATCGTTACATCATGCAGTATCTCACATTTTACCGAGATAGTTTAGTTTCCAGGGGGATCTACAGTGCCCTGGCTGGTGGGAGTGCATCTATACTTCGATCATGAAAACCGGAACGAAAGGGGAATCTTTTACTCACTTCCAATAGGGTCAACAGGGTCAATCAAACCTCTTCCCGTAACAGAAATTACAGGGTTCAGGTGAAAAGTCGTAAGCCTGAAGTGTCAAGGAGGGCAGAATCTTTGTAGGCGTCCGTTTTTAGAAGTTTTTCCAACGATTTTCAGGAGATCAAGTTTAGTACCATAGACTGCAAACATTTTGTCACCGTAAAATTTACATAAATTTACAACAATAACCTGTACAAATTTTTATGAGAAGTATGAGAATATTTTATAGCCTAAGGTTTGAGTGGCCCTATAACGGAAGAGTGCATTCTCCGGTTTACCATGTTACGGATCCGGCCGGTTGTTTCCGGCATTCATTTACATCAACCGGAAATGTCTATAAGTCATTGGTAATTGTTTCACGTTTGCAGTTAGTTTCAAGTTTTTCTCGGTTATTTTCCGACAGTTTTGGCTATACCTCCGGAAATGCATATGCTCAACCGGCACTCACTACAGTACTCTATTTGCCGGCTCTCCCGACTACGTGCTCGAGTCGCATGGCTCCATGGGGTTGCACTCACATGCCAAGGGTTACGGATAGTAATGATGAGTGTCCGTAAAATCTGTAATCATAATTCATATCGCCTATGGTTACCCCCATCCGTCGGTCTTATACAGTTATAAACCGGATGTCCCAAGATATTACGGGACGACACGGTCTTGCTTGGTTCCTGTCACAGTAACCCATCGCACGCTATAAGCTTCTCGCCCACTTTCTGTCTCGTCTGTCTCTTGATAGCTGTTGGTGCTTTTGTGATACGTACGGTTATGCTCGATGCAGGTTCCGTTAGTGTGTAGTAACAGTACAGTAGATCCATTCGACCCATTCGAACAGAAAACCAAAGCATTCAGGTTCCGCAGAGCTCGTATCTTCCTATACACAAATAGCTTTCAATCAAGAACATCAATTCGGGATCGTCGACATGGTATGTTACTTTGAAGGGTACTTCCAGTGCCGTGTGGGAAAGCCCAGTGCAAGCGGGTCCTTAACCTCCTTCCACCATTGTTCATTAATGGCCAGAGTCGATGAAATGAAAGAGATTCCAGCTGGTCTGGTGCAATGATCGATAAGTGCAAGGCTGTGTGGTCCTGGAAATAGACTTTGAAACTGTCGAGGTGGAATTATGTTACTATCCCAGCGGCACAACTAACGACGACAATCTCTCTCTCTGGGAAATGAACTACCTTCCTGCTGAACCTTCTCAGACCTGAAAGTTCCAGATTAGGCATTTTGGTTATAAGCCAACTGATCGAGAATAAGAGACGTACTACGTGCAGCTGGACGCTCGATAATAATGTTTGGCTGCGTACTTGTTTATCGTTTTCCCACAGAAGCGGGAGGCTAACTTTGGTAGACTTCAGTTTTTCGGAGGGGAACTTCCGAGATTTCGCTGAGGAATTCTTCTAGAAAAGAGGTCTTCCAAACATGTGGTTGTTTACCAGTCGGTGACAACATGGCCGCGAAATCCATCGTCTCATCTTTTCTTAATGGGGTACACTGCCCATATGTTGACATTTTCGCCGGGGGCGAAATAGAGACTCACGCTCCCGAGCAATCACGATTCTATCATTCGATTGTGAAAACAGTTTAAAGTTTGTGAGTGAAAACCTCCAGTTTATTTGGGTAGGCCTGTCAGGCTTACCCAAATAAACTGTAACAAAACCCGACCAATTGACAGTGACCGTAACAAAAACTTCCAGCTAGTGTGACTGTCATGATTGATTTACAAATCTTTCAGATTCGTGATTATCAGGAGGCAGTCGAGCTCTTTCGTCTGAAACTCCTGGTAAGTACTTTACTCTTGACACTTCACTCACAAAACTCTCGAGCCTGAATCAGGAATAGTCAAAAAGATATAGCAACCAGTCGTCGGGCTAAATGGACAATCTGAAACACACGAAATACTTACAGAACCAACTGAACTAAACACTACGAGCCGGTCGACAACGTAACTCAGCGGTCAGTTTCTCAATTCGTAACCTTCCCGTGAAACACGTCAGAAGATAGACGTTTTCCAATCACTGACCATGAAGACGATGATACATCATACGCATATTTCCGACTTGCAATTACCAATAAATCTGGCGACTGAGCATGCGAGTTGAATAAATCACTTTTTGCTCTCCAAAGTACACAGTTTCACAAAGAATCTCACATCGCAGTTCTCAGTTCTCACAAAGAACTGAGAAACTTCAACTCATTATGACTTGTCATAATCGCTGGACTTAAATAGGGCACAGTTTCAAGTTCTGGCCATAAGCACAGGATGGCAGTACGATATACTCATAACTGAAATAACAATCTATTTACGGCGTTTCAAATCTACAACCGCAATCGAGAGATCGAGGACAAGGCAGCAGTTCGCTGTAGGAGGTATACAATTACCACGATAGCAGCAGCTGCACATGGCACTCTACATTACGAAGGAAGAATTGAACTAAACTTCAGGTTCTAGTTCTGAGTGTGCTGGTTGACAAGGAGAAACGTAGCCAAACTCAACAAGGTCTGTTTGACCCGACAACTGGAACCAGCTCTTGAACAAAGTGGCCCAAAAACAAGGAGAATCCGACCTACTTCTCAACATGTGGATGTAACATGCGACCATAGCAGCATAACAACTGGTGTTCAATGACGTAGCTGGTATCAAAGTGTACCTACCACCGATCCAGAGTCTGACCTACCATTCATGATAAGATCCAACACAAACCAGTTGGTCCTTGCGCCTTCCGTCAACCAGAAACACGCATTAAAACTACACATTCAGCTCGGAGGTTAAAGGTGAACTGAATGGAACAACGGCAGCCAACACAGTTGACGCTGTTTCACTCAATTAAAATCTAACATCAGTGTTTTATTCAGGCGGGGCGAACGCTCGTTCTTAAATTACAAACCTATTCTCAAACATTGAGAAACCAACTTCTGTTATCTGCTAATCGAAATCGGGAATGTACAGGTGTGTAATGTACTCGACCATTCAAAAGATTAGGCCTTATCTGCTTGAGATGAAAGTGCTGAATGGAAACGGCGAGCAACACGGGTTTAAACAAACCTGAGAGTTGCTCCCACCTCTTCATTACAAATACTACTGGTTGCACATACTCACAACAATCTAAAATCACAAGGTGTTTTGCTGGCAACAACTTGTAAACTCTCTCAGATTTGGGAAAAATTCATGAGATAAGACTAACCATTGACTAGAACGCGATCCCACCTACTGCGAGAGCTTCTATGTGAGTACGTCAGTGACTCCGTTTCAAATGTCATCTAAAAACTGTGTTGTTGAATCTTATCGAAAGTGACACATACCTGAAACGTCAGGAAGCGAGGTATTGCTCTAGTCGTGTTTGGCAAACGCTTGAATCATGATGAAGTGGAGATTTGCAGTACAGCAAACCTGGTGTATCCTTCGCAGCAAAAAGATCTATTGTCTAGCTTCCGTCGTCATTCGCAATGAAACGTAGTCTTCGGTAATCATGGTTGTGTAGTCCCAAGTAACGAGGTCTGCTCCAGAAGCAAACACCGCATCACGTCCGCCATGGAGTATAGGAAGCTACTCAACTCATCAAGATTTCCAATGTAGAAAGCGTCTTGAAGTACTTCAGTTCATTGCGTACTTTTGGGTCCATGCTCTTGCTGTCTCCTCATACCGCGCCCTCTGGTTCTTGTAAATGTGGGCGATCTCAGGTACAAGAGGGTCGTCGGGATTGGGATCAGTCAACAAGGAACATATCGACAACAAGACCTTGGAAATTGTCAAAGCAGGGCTCCACTGTTCCTTCAAAATGTCCAGACAGATACTTCCGGTAGAGTTGATATTGGGGTGATATACCTGCTCAGAAAAAGGCTTTGCCGTTAATAGGTGGACATTTACGAAGGCTGAGACGAAAGAGAGACTGCAGCATCCACCAGAACGGAACGAACCAAATCACTCAAAGAAGATACCAGAGTTGTCAACATGGCTGGTGCAAAGCAGTTAGGACCAATCGAGATGAATGTTACGGAAATGAAAGGTGTCCGTACCAGATAAATCCGGTCATTGACATAAATGCTCAAGTCAAATACTATAAGGTTATGGTCAAGGTAAGCCTCTAGAGGCTACGTACAGTCTAACCGCACTTAGTAACTATCTTGGTTATGTTTGAAGGGAAGTGTGAGAAGAAACAAGACACGAGGTGAAGCACTAAACTGTTCAAGTAAGCATCTCAATTCAATTAGAAATTCCGAATAAACAAACAGCAACAGGATTTAGGCCGTATGTTACCTGAAACGATTACAAAACCGTTAGCATAACTGGAACTCGTCTACTCAGACCGAGTAGACGCGTTCCAAAGTATGTTTCCGAACGATTACCTTGGTAATAGCTGAAAAACGCAAAAGACATCTGTTGATGTCCAAATGTTTAGAAGGTGCGTTGTGTTGGACAGTGTTCACCAAAAACCACAGTCGCGATCTCAGTCAAGCATAACGAGAACAGACTGGCATGAGAGAACCCTCCTTCCAAGCAGTAGGAAGGGTTCAGAGAGCAAGACAGCTTATGAGACCTCAAAAGGTCTCTCTAGTCGTGATCTGTGACATGATAGCCCCACACGCAACTGAGAGCAAGAGAGATGTACTCATTAAGAACTGAATGCCGTAGCCTTTCTACCATAGACCCCGCGCCCCGGCAGGATGGTACAGAAACATACAAACGAACGAGAGCGAGAGAGAGACTGACTTAGCTAGTAAGTACAACGAGCATACAGAGCAATTGCTAAGATAGATAATTCTCACGTTTACAGCAACGACTTACTAATTTACGGTTCCAACTACTGGTGTGAAACAGCAAGGTGAAGTCCAGCTACCCAGTAAGAGGAGGACGAATCAGCTCGGAGTTACACGGAGGGGGACGGAAACGGATGTCACACAAGGTTCTCATCCTTCAATCAACCAATTAATGTTAGTGCCTAGTGGCACAATAGGGCGAATTGAACAACCAGCAACTGATTCGGAGGCGGGACAAAGGTTAGTGCCCATATGTCCTACAACGAGCCATTTTGCTGTCGGTGTGGAAGCCGCAGGAGATATGGTTGTAACAACATTTACGGACTACCTTCACCAGCATGCGGCGTGCTATTGGCATCTTTGAAGGAAGCGACTGCTCAGAAACACTACGGAGTCGACGCATTGCAATAGCACCGATGTACAGACATGCTCTTCCTGTCACCTCGCAACTAGCGGTAGCAGGCAAACAGGAAATCAGAGGACTGCTACAGATCCCACTTATTATCTTACTGCATCAGAGACCCAGGACTGGCATTCAGTTCCATCTCATTCCATCTCATTCCAGCAGTTTCAAGATAGCAGCAACGACATACATTGATACGTCTCCTTCCTCACCTTAGTCTGGAAGTTGACCTTAGGAGGCTTGAATGGATAGTCAGGGGGGAAGTGGATCATAACAAAAAACACACCACCCGCGTACGGGCTATCGGACGGACCCATAATGGTGGCTTGCCAGTGAAATAAATCTTCTCCTACAGGTCCTGCACTGCATGATGTCGGAGGATCCTTCTGCAAATCTTGCAGCTCCTTCTGTATCCGCTTACTCGCCATTCTTCTTTTCTCCTATCTACCTTGGCAACCTCTTTCTTGCTTCCTGCCTTGACCTCTCCTCGTTATCTTTTACAACTCCTTACGTCTTAGTCTCAGACTCCCAAAACACAATCTTCCCTTCCTCCAAGATAAGGAGATGCTCACAGGCCTGAAGTAAAGGAGCACTATCCAGTCGACCTGCAAATCTAACCGCGTAGAAGGAGCGGAGAAACAGAGCGAGTAAAGAAAGAAATATCTACGTTACAACACAAACCAAATCCCTCTCTTCTTTCTCTATACGTGCATATGTATGAACTCAATGCCTGCACGAGAACATGTACGACAACAACATCAACCCCGGGTGAAGTCGCGCCAAATGCCACAAGAAAAGCTTCCTAATGAACAGGACGGACAGACAGAAGAGCGAGCAGAATCAAACTCTCCGATCGGATCGATCTTCCCTGCCTCCCCTCCTCCTGTCCTGTCCGTCGTCATCGCTCGCAGGCTTGGCTTCAGAAGGCAAGGAAGGAGGGGTGGGGCCGAGCCTTCGACCCTAACCTCACAGTCGCGTGCGCAGTAGCTTGGCTAGTACAGTAGAGCCCAACCAGGCCACAAAGGGCCACGTGTCCAGCCCTGAAACTAGTTCTCACTCCCACTTGATCAATCGAAGTTCGTCTCCAGGAGTGGCCGCGATGAGCGCTTAGATGCGCGGATCGAGTGGCAAGCGCAAGACGAGGGGCCGACGGTTCACTCAGTCTGGTCCATGACGGGACCACAGCTCGCTCGACCTCTGACCTGGTCTGGTCTCGAACTGTTTGACCCGCCCCGGTATTCCTCCGTGCCCTTTTGCGTTGTCGGGGCCGCAAAAACTTTTTCGTTGTGTCATTTTGGGGAATTTGAATCCTTCATGACAAGTCGTCGGCAGTTCTTTCCTCCTCCTCTTCTCATTCAACCCATCAGTCAAATTTGTGTGGACCACTTGATAGTCAGATATCGTCAGTGATATATGCGTTAACGGATCCTCAAATCTAGTCAGAGGCCGAAGGTACCGTACAGCACAGTGGATGATGTCAGAGGGGTGCAGTTGGAAGCCTGATGAGCATGCAGTCCTCTCGAGGGTGCAGAATCAAATCCTCTGGTAAGGAAGAAAACGCTTCACATGTTATCAGAAAGACAGATGCATGGACCCACACCCACATATGTCAATGTCACCATTTGAATTCCTCTTTATCTGGCTTCTATCCACACCCAGGAACTGCCTGACTACTGTAGACGCCTACCGTACCTTGGGGATATAGTTTAGTGCAAACCAAGAGAAACACGCGACGCAATGAATAGCCAGCGGCTGGAAAAACCCCATCAATCTTAAACCCCCCTCCTGGTGTAAAAGGGTACCAGATGGAATATTTTTTGAATTTAAAATCTCTCTCCGATATCTGGAACATAGAATAACTTAGAATTTAACAAACTGGGTTCTGATAATGCTTAGATTAAAAAGAAAATACACAACAATGTAGCGCTTTCCAACGTTCCTTACCACGTCAACAACGGAGGTTAGACTCAAACATTATGAAAAGGTGCAGTTTGCTCTGGGTAACCCAGAGGTCCGCTTTTCACGTCCGCACACGTCAAAAAATGAGGAGTTTGGGTACCCAGACTCTAAATATCAGGAGTGGGGGTTTAACAAGAGAAAGAGGTGGTCCAAGGGCCAAGCAACCAACGCCCCGAACAGAAAAAGAACCTCGGGGTTAAGCTCCGCTATCAGTCTCTCTAAAGTCACCTATCGTTCTTAAAATATCACACATCGGTAAATCAAAACTCCTGCATACAATAATTGCACATGAAGTAGCATCGCCTACTGCAATTGCTCTCATGTGGATCGCGTTTGTTTAAGCTCTCTGTAGAGCAATAGAAACTCGTTGTCTAAAAAACGTAATGCAAAAAGAAAAAAGCAGTATCACATGGCGCCTCTCATGGTAGGCTCTAGCACAATCTCGAATAAAAACGTCAAACTCCGAGACTGTCGATCCGTATATCTCCAAGGTTAAGAGATGAAGTGATGTTCCTCTTGCATATCTATACTTCGTCATTTTCGCTGCTGTCGCTATGCCTGCAGCTCATCTTGGGGATGGGTGATCACCTTTACCACCACCGAGTCTCATGTCGAATCCGTGCCAACCACATCTGCCACTGAGATTTGAACCCTCTTTCGTCATGTACATATCAGCTCCCACTGACTCTCTTGTCTGAAAGGCATATCAACGATCTCTCCACGTCATATAATCATTCTGCCGTGCTAAAGCAAACACAACGTCTCTGATGACATTATGAGTATCTATCCGCTCACCACCGTGAGGACAACGAGCAAAGTGTCAACTTGAGGTTGTCGAGCGAGACACCACACTCGCAGGTGGACGGAGCCGAAACAACAAGGTGGACCAAGCCTAGACGGAACGTCATCGCTGTAAAAATGATAGTCAGTGCAAGTCAAAACACTCTAATGCAAGGTCGAGCTATGAATCAATAGCATGCGCCCTCGCCCAACAAGAGCAGAGTTGAGCTCTAGTATCCCGTGAGATGGAAGAATCAATTAAGAGCGCATGAAGAATCTGTTGGTCCGAGAGGACTGTAGTCTGCGAGATCCATCGGTAGATAAGATATCAAATCGAGGATGTGTCTCGCGTGCATCAAGAGTCAAACTCTCTCTTGCCTCACATAGACACATGTGTAGTAGATAAGAACTATCCTCCACCTCTATCAAATAGCTCTCCAGAATAGTCTAGATCGCACGAGGAAACGGCAACAGAGTCAATGTTACCATAGGAAGATAATCTTATGAGGAAGGAATTGTTGAGGATTTGGATTCGATAACTAGAGCACAGACTTGAGGATGTGCAGACTACACCAGATTAATTGAGAGAGGCTCGCTAATGAAACGAGACTTGGTTCGACCAACGACATCGACTCAGACCTAGGATTATCAAGGAAGGAGATTGGATTCTTGTTTACAACAACAATCTTGATAATCAACACAGTGCACTTTGAACATTTTTTAAGAGGTGATTTTGGCAGTATGTAGTGAAACAGGTTAATGACAATGCAACTTATAGTTTAAGAGAGTTGGATCGGACAAAGATGAAGATACTAGTTGCGGATAAACAATGTCGTATTGTTGGACATGAAAGATGTGACCGAGAATATGTCATATTTGTGGATCTGGAAAGTGTGGGATCGAGGAAAAAGAACAACAACGCACGAATACCAAGTATCCAATCTAATCATTCAGTATTTTCATCTTTATATAAAGAAATTTTATGACCAAACTTCAAACGTCTAGAAATTATCCATGCAAAGGTTCTCTATGTATCCCTCAGAAGTACCTTTCTAATGATACCAGAGTTTTAAAACGGACCTCCCTACCAACAGTTATGTCTCTTCTAAGATTTACGATATTTCCTCCTCTACCTTCCTCTACCGTTCAACTTCGGGATGTGTCTCGAAGTTATCTTGTTTTATATATATATAACTAGATTTCCTGAATTTGAGCTTCTCAACCCCTTCCCCTCGGAAAGCTTATTCTGATGATACCCAACCACTTCAAACTGACATTTGAGCAAGTAGTTATGTCAGTCTCAAAGCTTGAACTTCTCACTTCTCTTCATCAACTTTGAGACGCTGTCATGTTGCAAGATTTTCTGTATAATGAAAGATGGTTACAAACAGGTATTTTTTCACGTTGTACGTAGTTGTAAAAGAAACTGTCTTGGAGCTTGTTAAGCTAAGCAGGAGCCAAGCTAAGGCCAAGCTAGACAAGCTGCCCTCTAATTTATATTCAGTATAACTAGTAAGAATTTATGAAGGCACCAGTTGGAAACTCTTCTTGAATAGAGCACACATGTGTTTAAGTGAAACAAGGTTATACATAGATGTTTGTGTCATTTCTAGTTTAAAAAAATGACAAAAAAGAAAACTCTTATCATTTTTGCTAATGTTCCAGATTCATTATCTCTGATGTCATCGCGAAAGTGTTCTCGAGTAGTATAGTTTTGACTCTTTTGTTATTAGAAACAGAGATCTACAATGAAAGTAATACTTAAAAAGCTAGCAAAAGAAATAAAAGCAGGTTCTGTTGACATATGTACGTGTTTAATTACTTTATAAAACGGAAGAAGAAGCTACCTCAATGGATAAGGTGTCCACCTAAGAAGAAGAGATCATTAGATCACATTCTCATGGCTCTCTGGTTTCTATCTCAACATGTTGATCTCCCGGATGGGAGTCTTTGTTGGGTGTATGATTACGTCTTATACATCTAAGGGCGGAGGACCAATATCCTCCTTAAACATGGACTTCTTGGCTTAAGCCTCCCCATGCAATCAAGATTATGGATTGGGAGATACATGATTCAGCTATGGGAGAGTTATAAGTCATACGGGGTGGTCTTGTAGTTGTGACTTCGACTGTAAAATCATGGTTTAGCTCATAATCTAAGTTGCATCAAGATGACATCGAGAGTTGGGAAATTTTTATTAAGCAAGGGGTCAGCTTAGCTAGGAAACTGCTTCGCAATGTCTTTGTTTTTAACTAAATCGACGAACGAGTTTGAGTTCGGAGACAAGTCTTGGAAGGCCTATTTGCACAGATTTGAGTGTTTGGTTGACCTTGGTGACTACAAGCGACTGTATTTGAGCTCTGTATACAAGCAGCAGTCTATTTTCCTTTTGGTCATTCTTATGATCAATCACAGGAAGTCCATCTTCCTCAAGGAAAAATCTCTCTTTGCATCTAGTGCTTCCACTAAGAGTCCTTCGGATGATTGATTTGGAGGATTTGTTGGACTGACTGAGGAAGATGGATCATGGTGTTGTCATTCAAGGTGTAGCTATTGCTCAAGGTTTTGCTGCCCAAGGTATTCTTATTCAAAGGACTCTTGGTCAAGATGGCGTTGCTCCTCAAGCAGTATCTGCTGTAATTTCTAGAAGAAGATTCTGAAAGAGTCACCATGAGGACATTTCTTGATTGGATAGAGCACCAGCATGGACGTATCATGAGACTGAATGAGTTGATCTGTGAGTTTGATAAGAGGTATTCGTAGCTTTTTGGGTTAGAAAAGTTGACGCTTATGCTAGAAGACAAAGTTGTTTTTTGAGACTATGGATAAACTTGCAGTAGATAGACTTAGTTTTATGTCAGCTGATTGTTGAGCAGAAGGAGAACTTATATCTGATTGAAGAAGAGTGCAAGAAGAAATATCTTGCAAGACAACGTCGTGGCAGGATGGCAATAGGGCAACTAGATGCACCGACTTTGCCAAAACAACGAGTGGTTCCCCAAGTCCCAGTAGTTTCTCAGTGGTTCTCTAAGTACCTATTGTGATTTCTCATGCACTTCTTGTACTTGTTCTAACAAAGAGAGATCCTAGACAGTGACTTGTTGAGAATCATAATCAACATAACCTGATTAAAGAGCTGACTCAACAATTCAGAGATTTAAGGGTTGATATGACAGATCTGAAGAGAGAGTGTAGGTATTGATTCAGAATGCCCTCCAAGTCGAACCTACGTCTCTGTTCTTGCACGTGCCCAATGTCTCTGTCTGGAGTCACTGTTTGTGCTTGACTTTTCCTCCTCGAATTTCTCATCTTCATTTTTGACAACAGCAGGACCAGCAACTCATGCTTCATGCTCGACAATTCCAAATCCTTCAGCGTCAATAGCATCCACCACTCCAACCCTCTGACTAGTCACTTGCTCTGCCAACACTTATCTCTTCCTTTTCATGATATCAATTATCATCTCATGAAATTCTCTTTTTGCAATACCAAGTACCTCATGAAGAAAAAACTCAACTCTGACATCTAGAATACGTTACTCTAGAACACTACGCAAGTCTGTTGCTATTTAGATGTCAGCAACCAACTTGTAGACTGGAGTCTTCTCATTCTCTTGTGTTGTAAACCTCTTTCTTCGTACTTTGTCAGTAGCAGTAGCCTCATGTGACGAACTCTGTACACCTTCCATAGGTTCTACAACAAGTGGTGGAACTGTAGAGGTATAAGGTATATCCTTTGCAGTAGAAGACCTACCAATTGGTACATATCTAGATGGTGATGGCTCCGTTGATCTTCTTCTTATAACTCTTCGACGATCATCATCATCAGGTGCTCTTGCATCTAAGTCAGAAGCAGGAACGAGACGACGGGTTAGATCATAGTTCGGGAGCCTAGACCCAGACGGACATCACAGGCGGTTGGGCCGCTAGGTGTGCTGGAGGTACCGTTTAGGACCTTGGACTTTATGAGAAGTCCATCCCAAGTCATCTGGTGACTTGCTCATGTTTTGAGACCGACCTAGGCGGGTCTAGGTCAGGAATTAGAGAATGCTGAGCTTGATGATTAAAGAGACGGTCCGGCTTCGGTCCGGATCAAACAGAGTTAAGGTCAGTGGTGCATAGACGCTAACTTGTGATTGTGGTTTGCATGTTAGCGTTTTGAAATTCGTTTGTGTTGAGCCATATATGTTTTTTCTAATGGTATTTTAGACATGGCTATTGCGTTAACGATAAATGACTTATTATATTTATGTATCTTGCTCTTGTTCATGACTTTTTGATGAATATTTCTCCAAAGTAGGTAAGTTAAATTAATTCATGTGTTTTTCAGTATAAATTTCACATAAAGATGTTACATTTATTTTTCATAAGCGAATGTAGAATCTGATGCAAAGATGCACGTTATATTTGAGTTCCATAATTCTAAAAGTATTTTTTAATAGTAGCTTGAATGACTTATACTTTTTAAGAAGTTTTTCTGTTTTGTTTTATTTCATATTATATTACTTTAATCATTGACAACGATAAACCACAATCTTTATGCACTGTCTCTTTAATAAACCAACATCCATCTGATATACCACAATCTACGTTTTGCGATGGGTTATCAAATATAAACCTCAGAAACTTACAAAGAGAAAAAGAAAACAAATAATTTAAGGATGGTGAAGTCATTTGGTTTCTCATTCACCAGTTAAATATAAATTCATGCAGTTTCCACATCATGTCCTAAACGGAATTATATTAAAGGCAAGCTTCGCACAACTCCACATATAAGCCTTGGTATGCTAATGAATCTTTCATCAACGTAAATCGCTCATCAGCTGAAAATATGAAAATTGTGGGATATATAGCACCAGTGATATATTTTGAAAATATATCACTGGTGCTAGAGAAAAGTTATGGGATATCATTATATTCTAGAAGTGTAAAGAGCTCTTGCAGCACCAAAACCTTATAAAATGTCTTTTCCTTGCTCCACAAATAAGGTATTTCAAATTCAGAAAATGATAATATTGTAGAGTAGAGTTGAAAGAACAAAAGGAGATATAATATAAATAACTGAGCAAGTTATTTCTTTCTTTTTTAGAAAAAATAATGTATTTATACCATCAGTTATTATTACAACAGAACTGAACAAACTTTTGAACGAACAAACTTTTTCATGAACTAATTTAACAATACATGTTACGACATGATCTAAAATCTCTGTTGTTGTCGAATTGTGACATAAATTATAAGTAATGTTGTAGTTTAATTTTAACTGCAAACAAAAATAATCAGCACTAGATTAAAGTGAAGGAAACACAACTATATATTTTCGCATAGAAATCGTATAGTGAAATGTCTGGTTTACCCTTTATGAACCACACACTTTAAATAATTCTGATGAAAATATTTTAAGAAATACAACATAAACCCTAAAGAAACAGTATGCATTGACTCTATACTAGTATGGAATTGTTTTTACCGTTACTTTAATTGCCTTATCGTCAAATTAAACTACCACTCTAGCCGTTTCGATCTAATATTATTGTCTTTATTTCTTGAGAATTTTTGAACTATGACTACAAACTTCTGACATTAACAGCACTGTATCGAGAGTTGTACTTACCGCTTTCATTCTCAACTAAAATGAGAATGAAGAGAGTTAGTTAATGCATCTCAAACTTTAATTTAGAATATACATAATTCTAAATGGTACGAGATTTATGCACTCACCTGGTTGTTGCTTCCGCTACTAGGGTTCTCCAACTATGCAATCAGTGAATGTATGTGAGTTTACAGTAAAGTCAGTACCCAATGATCGTTCTTAAATAAGGCTATTAACGGATATCTCTAATCCCTAATCATTATCTAATTTGCAAAAGTAAATCTGAAAAAAAAATTGGCTGAATCATTAGGTAAATAACTTCACTATATTATGCAATCCAACCCTCGCTTACGCTTGAAAGCCCTCAAGGCTCTATGTTTTATAGATCTTGGTCATGACGAGCGGACTAGCTGGAGGTGAGGTCCCACTATCCTCCCAAACAACTTCACTATATTATGCAATCCAACCCTCGCTTACGCTTGAAAGCCCTCAAGGCTCTATGTTCTATAGATCTTGGTCATGACGAGCGGACTAGCTGGAGGTGAGGTCCCAAACATTGACATTTGATCTCTATAATATCCACTATACTTCATCTCGAAATTTCTTGTTGATTATCACCCAACTAACCTAAATCGTTACGCTTCAGAAAGACGCAGCAGTATATACTCACCTTACTAATTGTTGACAACACCGATCCAAACTCTTCTCGCTTCTCGCAAAGATCATTGAGAGTTTCACTTACTTCACCGAGAGTCACTTCACCACTATCATCACCCGACTAATCCATGCTCTTAGTGCCTCACAACAGACGCAGTGAACTTCATTTCATTCGACATTTACTTCAAGATCATAATCTATTTGGTACGTTAAAATCTCCCACTCAGGAGTTATAGAATCAACGTAGACATATAAACTCTAACAAATAGTCAGACCGAAATAGCTAGGATCAAGAATACTTCATACTACACATTCGTCAATTCTGTGAGAACGTTCAGACAGTGTTACTGATACCGTAGTACAGTTTCGACCCACTCTCAGTTAACGAGTTTTACCTCGCTTGGTGTTTAGCAGCGCCCACCATTGATGATAATTCAAGTCGGGTCATGGTTCCGAAAACAACCACGACCGCTGACGGCTGCAAACCTCTAAAAGCTGTTTTTGCCGTAAACCTTTGTGCTCTTACACGCTTACCGTTAATTCTCAAAACCCATTACTGGGACTCGGTTAGGTCTATCGAGGTTAAGTAACGAAATGTATAATCCCACGTAGAGCATTTATCTCCAAATCGCTGCGACCGCTGTAGTCTTTATTTATAGATGACTCTCAATTCCAACCGAGAAATGAGAACGCATGAACCCTGTATGCGATGCGGATGGGATGTACATTTATGAAGATTTGCGCTAGGCAAGGATTAGAGCGTATCCACGAAGGACGACAAGCACTACGTAGTTTTGGTGTGTCTGATTTGTTCCACCGGCGAGAGAGAATTCACAGCCTGTTGGTCTAACAATCCAACGTGTTTTCCAACTCCCATCGGCTGAGATGCGCAGAATAAGATTTCCATTGTTCCATTTGTACGTGGTAGTAACTTTCCACGAACTCTTTGCCAAAGGCCTGCGGAGAAAAGTGCAATTCAGCTGACAGGGGCTCTTCGTGGGATGCTCTTCCGACAAAGAATGACACCTAGTAAAATGATGATACCGATGGAAGCGAAGGCCATTAGAGATGCACGGAAACCTAAGGATACGCACCTCCTTCAGGTGTTCTGACCGGTCAAGTTCGCGTAAGGCATCCAGAAGGTTTACTGGACGTTGTTCTAGCTTCTGCACGTGTTGTGAACACAATGTAGTCAGTACCGAAGGCAGATGTAGGGTTCATGTCCCTTTCTCTCTACATGGCCAGCACACGCGAGTTAAGAGCATAGTATAGAACAGTCATGCAATGCACACACTGAACATCAAGCTCCTCATGTACCTCTCCCTCAGGTCCACGCTCGTGTCCGTTCCAGTCGCAACGAGGGTAATAACTCTTTTTCTCGATACCATCCAGTCCACTTGCTGTCACCGGATCCAACATTGTGTTCAGCATTTTACTCTTTTCTACAGTGAGTCACTGCTAGTAACACACGACATATCATGAGCACTATCCAGGAACCCTACTCTCATTTACTAAGCTCGAAACCTCTGACAGCAAGAGGAGTCTAATCCACAACCTAAATCAGTCCTCAAACCTGCAGACCAGAGACCCATTCTTAAATAAGTGAACACACACCGATCGGATTGCCTAGTATGACAATTCGTCTCCACCTAGTTACTAATACGTCCCACTTACCCAACAGAGCTGCCTGCAGTAAGTAAGGGTTTACTGCACCATCAGAAATCCTGAGCTCAAATCTTCCCTTATCTGGTATTCTGACAACGACCGTACAATGAAGAGAAGGCATTAGAATGGACTATCATCTATTTGGCTGAGACTTCCACTCAGCTATCCAGCTTACTTCCACTTCTTGGAAAACACTGATCGCGTACAGACACTAAGCGAGATTGCTGTAGCAACTTCTGGACTATTTTGTGTTCTGACTTTCGACTTAACTTTCACTCTAAACCCTAGATTCATTTTCATACAAAATGCAGCCTTCCAACGCACTGGATAACCGCAGCAGCAAACTCACCGCACCGTGTGAGTCCGATTGTTGCCTGCGTATGATACGAAGGGTGGCGGGGCCCATGTTGAACCAGACAACGTATTCTGCCCGTCAAGTCTCTTGTAGCTATTTACAGTCGGATTCCATATCGCGCACAATGCCTGCATCATGAATGTTTGGCGCTTGTCTTCATCTCAGCTCAAGTTATGAAAATCGCCAGAAAGGTCACCTCCCTTTAGGTTTCATGCCATCCGATTATCGATCTAGGTTGGGATCCGGAGTGTCAGATCCGACGATCCAGATTGTTAAGGTTCGTTTATCTAACGATGAGATCCAAAGTCAAAGCGTATGGAAGGACATAAAAATCTAAACTTTGTCGACATAGATTCCCCCTTTTCTCTTTCAGTGGGTAAAGTAGAGGTAGGATATGCTAAGATCCCCAGGACGAAGCTTTACAAGAACAAGAAGAAAACAAGAGTTGTCAAACTGTTTAAATCTAAAGAATCAGACAAGTACACTAGGCTGCACGATAAAATTTTAGTCTTGGACTTTTTATTAGGCAGAACGAGTACCTTGGCGCTCCCCAGTACACCTCCGAGAAAGTTGTAGGCCAGCGCAGACATTCCCTGAGATCCAACCACTTCCTCTGTCAAACATACTTGTAACTATAACAGGGAACGCAGAGGAGTCTAAGTCTTCTTTTGATCTATTCTCCGAGGCTGCGAGATTTCAGACAGTATCTAGTTATGTACATCGTCAAAACACAGGACAAAAGCTCGGCACGGGAAATCACCAGTTCTTCCTTCGAGTCGTGGAATAAGTTCGTCCCGGAATAGACATACTTCCCAGTAGCTGCATCTTTGGCCCGTCCGTCTTTTGTCCATACAGATACATGACAATGACATCCATTTCCAGTTTGATTTCGAAACGGTTTTGGCATGAAGGTCGCTTGGAACCCTGCATCATGCCCGAGGACGTGAGCGGACAGATGCTCATACGCTCACATGTTCTGATTGGATAACAAACAGACTTTGATTGCTTCTAGAAGCTGGGTGCCTTACCGTGTTGCTCTGCGACCGTTTTCACCATGAACTTAAAGAATACGTGCTTGTCGGCTGTGGCCAAACAATCGTCATACTCCCAGTTGATTTCAAACTGACTTACGCCATCCTGAAAGGCGACAGGCATGCCACTCGTTCATAAGGTATGACCTAAAGGAGTTTGATATCGAATATGGTGAATCGGGCTATACACAAACAGTCAAGTAAAAATCTTGCCTTGACCTTGGTTTGGTTGTAATACCTCTTGATCAGCTTGGTATGGTTTCCAGCCTAGAATCTCCATGTAAGTCACCAACTTTGAGATAACTTCAAACCGTCTCATCAATGGGCCCTGTAAAATACATACTCTCGTCATTCTCCTCCAGCCCTGTCCGTCCTACTCGTTTTACAACGACATTCAGTAGAAAGAAAGACTGACATTTCAAAGATAAGTCTAGCTTCTACGCTAAGGTGGTTCAAATTTCTGCACTCTCATGGCAACAGCTCTAACTTATGTTTGATAATGTGGAGAATATTATTCCAACCCGATCCTATATGAGGTAAGTTTCGATAAGTTGTTCGTGAGAAGTAATCCTACTAAGAGCCCCTCCGCGTAGCAATCGAATACAGCAATATTATTCTCCGGCACTTTGAGTGAATGAACACTTAGGACTGTTTAGTGGCATACACCTTCCTTCTGTCCGAAACAAAAGCGTCAATGGTTCTTTTTCAAGCTCTGTGGTTTCCCTCTCTGTCCTTAACAAACCAGGTCTCACTCATATGAAATAATTGGCACCTGTCGATAACAGGGCTTGGGCGCCGTCTCATAAGCATCTGCTGCTTCAATGCCTGATCCGGAGGAGCTTTCTCTTCTCAGCAGGAAGAACTCACATTCCACACCAGTCTTCATCCTGTAGCCTCCTTCATAAGCCTTTTGAATCTAGACATGACGAAAGAGTTCTTTGCCGATAAGCCTGCCTGCATTTAGATTAGTACAACTAATATCCAGCAAAATCTCTAAGAGACAAATCACATAACAGCATCCACTCACCTCTGGCTATTGTTTTTTAGTACCAGAAACTAGAATTGCTGGTTTTGTCTAGAACTGATCGAAGCCTTCGGCTGTCCAACACTGAGACAAGATTGCAGCTCACAAATGACTATCTCTGGAACACAATCCGGTACACAGCCAGAGAAGATGCTCCTCTGACTCCAAACTGGACAATTTTGCTTTTCATAAATGCATGTACAAGAAACGGGACAACGAACGAGTACGTTGTCGCTGCAAATTTCCTGGTGCTATATCAGAGTCCAGAGAGAAAAGAGATAAAAGTTAATCGTACTGATGTTGCGTGAGAGTTTTCTAGGACTTCTTACTTGGTCCTTCAGCACCTGACGGGGCGCCTGTTTCAGAAGTTGGCCGTTCACGTAGAGATCGCTGGCCACCCATGCGACCTCCTCCTTCCAAGGCAATTGGATAACACTTGCCGAATCTGGAATAGCAATCTTATCCACATAAAATTTCATGCAGTTAAGACACCATAACTTGAAGCAACCGAACTGAAGCATCACCTGCTCAAGTTATTCCTCCAACTCTCGAGATAAACACGAAATTATCGTGACCTTGAACTGCTCAACAACCAGAGTGTTTCCGCGGAGCTCACCATATCAGGATCTGCCGCTGTCATGTGGAAGTGGGCAGCATACCCAGCGAACCCAGCCCCATTCTCCGCTATATGCTTGATAGCGGAAGTGGGAACGAGCTTCGACCGCAGTACACCCAGTAGGTCCACGAAACTGATCTGTGTGATACAAAGTTGCAATTTCTACATCAGAAATCAGACTGTTTCTTCAATACTTAGTAATTTTAAGAGTCCGCTGCATGGTTTGCTTCCGACGATGGGAATTGGCAGTCGACTGGAAGCGCACAGCAATTGACTGTACCATCACCAGTAGTTTGGACGACAATACCGAGGGAATACTGTCAAACAGCCTACGAACATTCAGTGAAGAGCTCACAAAAGCTTAATATTCATTTTCAGGAAATCATACCAGAAAGAACCGAATATTTTTCTCCTTCGCATACTGATCCAGCGGGACTCTCTCTCTTAATTCCATCCCCTGTTCGTGAGCCGTCGTCATCCGAGCTCTCCTCCTCTGGCAGGCAGACGCAAATCGAACTCAGGCGAGACCAACACCTCCGCGCTTGAATTGTGCTCGTGCTCATGCCTCTGCTGGAAGCTCGACATTTCAAGTTTCCAGCACTTACCGAACACTGTTTCCACTTTACTGTATGTTTGCCGGTAAAAGCACGGCAACAAGTTGAAACGCCCCCGCGCCAACTCAAGAAATAAGCATGCTCGACAGTACGATCCTTCAAATTGCTCTAATGATTCCGACATAATTTAGTACGGTAAGTAGACAAGCTGGAAAGTGAAATCTGCATGTGACCGGGTAGAATGCCGAGTTGATGAATTGACCACTGGAATCCGGAGTCTCCTCAACTTTATCCGGAAGTTCCCACCTCCCGGTCTAAACACGTCAGTCCCTACAAACCCGTGATGTTGGGTCTACTCAGATGTAGTTCCTCTCAAGCTGCCACATGCACATTCCAATATCCAAGCTTCTTGTGTCCGCTGATATCAAGCATCTGATCAGAAAAAGTGATTTCAAATTTCACTTTGCCTGCCATGAGGCGAAATGTCACTGTTATGCATTTGCTTTGCTTAACCTACCGTTACTTTAGAGTATTAGTGAAAGGGTAGATGGAATTCTTTTGTCGCGCGCTTTTCTTCTTCGTTTTTCTTTACATTGGAACTCTATAATCTTTTGGACCTTTTTCATGTTTAGACTTTTGCCTCATCTTGAGAGAAATAGAAGAACGCGTTATTAAATGTAAATTTAATATCTACAGTTCCGAACGTCTTTGAGATGAGTCTTCGATGCTCTGGAATTTACTCACTATTTGTTTTGTTGGCTTATCTACTGTTATGTATGTGTACTGCTTTGCTTCACAATCGTTGTTTGTCTGAGATTTAGCTACCATCCACTCTAAGTGTCTTCGCATATTCTTTTTAGTCGTGGCTTCGCTTTTTCACTCATATACATATTGAGTATGTATATATATGAGCCTAAGCAAAGTTCAGATCATGCCAACATAATAAATTAAATAATTATTTTTAAATCTAATGAATGATGTTCGTTCTTTCACTTGGATAAGCAGTTTGAATGTTTTGGTCTAGGTACTCTTAGCACGAACTAAAATAAACCATTGGTGGATAATTAAACTTCAAGTTCAGAATTGAATTTCTAGTAGTTAACGGTCACTCATTTATTCATGGGACAGGACATCTTTCTCTATTGCGCTTATGGGTTTACTTCACTCTAGGACACATATCTAAAAATACACTATTATTATTTTTTTATATTTGGTAAAGTAATTAAATAGAACATGCCAAGATCAGAAAGCTCGACATCTTTGGTTTACACATTAAATAGAATATACCAATAACAAACACCTTTGACTTTTGACTGTGTTAGAGTTTATTTCTTGACTTTTGAAACTATTCGACTGTGTTAGAATTTAGTTCTTGACAAGATTTTAATCTGACTGTCAAAGAGATTTTATTGTCACTAAACTTAGAACAAATGTTTTTTCTAATGTCGGCTGAAACCTCTCTTTGCAAATCAGGATCCTCGATTTTATTCTTCTTTGTTTCTTGTCGTCTTCCTTCCTTTTTCTCTTCACGCAGTTGTTATGTATATTCACTCATTATTCGTCTTTTTTTCAACACAACTTTCTTGCACTTGAACATGTGTTTCATTTATGTATAAGTTACGCAATATCCAGGTCGTCTTGGCATTAATACCTAAGAACAGGTTTGTGGTTATTCTAGGGCCGAAATGCAACTTCCTACACTCTGTAGGATCCAGTAGTTCTATCCTTATTGTCCTCTTCAACAATTTTTTAGTTTATAGTACAAGGAGCGCAACACGTAGAACTGACTTTTTGTATTCTTTTTTCGTTTCTCACTCACTCTTTTACACATCACAGGACGACACTTCTCCTGCTTCTGATGCTCGTGACACGGCGGCAACAGATATGTTGCTCTTCATACAGCTCTTAGCACTGCAGGTTGCAGACACATCAACTTTTTCTCTTGCGGTCGGCATGAGTGTGGATCCATCTGCAGGGTTGCATTTGTTACATTTCTATCATGACCAAATACTGATTACCTACATCTATGAGAGAGAGGTTCCATTTGAAGCTTATAGAGACTGTGCTATTTCTACTTGGACTCGTCAAGCTCAATTTAAAATTCTGTCGACTAGGCAAGTGGGCACCTCAACTTTTATGGTGCTATTCAACTCGAAGCTTGCTCGAGATGCGGCGTTACTAGTCACTACTCCTTTCTTGCGAGATTGCTCGGCAGCGTACTTGGGATGAGAACTTGCGATAGAAGACCTCCGATATGTATCAATTTCTCAGTCCATCTAGGTCGAGATTCTTCACTTTCTATCCTGGTGTAAAGATATGTTGCATGCCTTGCTTGGTACCATTGGTCCTATCTTACGAATCTCGGTCGCTATCCACAACTTAGTTTATTCTACGACATGGGATATGATCCTTTGGGATCATCGCCGTTCTCATCTCACAACATTGCAGTTATAAACTGGACCATAGATACTTATGCTTCAGGTTCGGTTTCTCAGTCTCGGCACTGACACTTCCATGGGCGAAGGAGCTAACCCTTCTGCTGCTACCTCTCCACTTTCCACTCCTCATTCATTGGGTGTTCCCTCAGTCGCATCTTTCACTTTCTCATACTCTAACGGTTTTGGATGCCACACCACAATTCTCCATTGCACCTATCTCTATGGATACGCCAATGCAGGCCTGACGAGCATGACACCCAGCTGATTCAATGGATGCTTCGACGGACAGAAAAAGCTTATGCACATCCGGCTTATCCGGCTTATCCCATCCGTCTAGTGTGCAATATCCAGTGTCCATCCGTCCAATATCATATTATGTCATCACAGTATGATATTCCTCCTCACATTGGACGGATGGGGGTTCCTTATCCCCCTCGGAGACATGACGAGGTCATACTCGATTCGGTTTCTCTCTATGTCTGTCTTAATCACTACTTGGAATGTAGGGGATTTGCATTTTAGCCAACATAAATATGTTCTTCTTGCTTTTATTTGAGGCCACCGTCTTTTGGTCTTGACTATTCAAGAATCTCATCTTCTTGCAACGACTATGGACTTTCTAGTCCATACTGTTACATCAGACAATATAGTCATTGCTCCTGATTCTACAGAAGGTTTGGCTTTTTTGGTCCACAAAAATTCTACATTTTGCTACATCTCTCTTATACTTAAGGTTTTTGATAATACACTCTGTTTGGTTAATATTTATGCACCTAATCTTTCAGTAGAACGAGTTTCACTTTGGAATCACATGCGGATAGCTCTTCCATAGCGTCATTGGGTATTTTGGAGAGACTAGAACTTAGTACAATTCCCTCATGACACTTCTAGTCCATCTCCGTTGCAACGTGGTCATGAGGCATTTGCCTTCCAGGCGTTTCAACATCAGTTTCATCTATACGAGGCTCGGCATTCAATCACATCAACAATGGGACACACTACACAAGGTTCCAAGTACGGACAAGAGATTTTATTTGAGCAATACTAGACAGATTTTATACTTCTTCAGCTTATGTCGACCCGCTGCACATACCCTAATAGATCACTCGAACTTCTTTCTAAGTGATCATTTCTTATTCTCTATATTATTTGACCATGAGCGTCGAGATGACTTTTGAAGCTCCACTTTTTTAAAGCGGATGATGCTCTTCTGTGGAAACTAGCAGTCTTGCGGAGCTGCACCTTACATGACAGCAAACCATCAATACTTCTTCGATGCTCTCTTATCTAGATAAGTATCTAATAGCTTACTCTCACTTCGCTCAGCAATCAAGCATATGCAATATGAGCAGTCCAGTCATCTAGCTTTGCTTCAAGTTAAACGTCTTCACTTGACTAGACTACAATTTGCATCGGGCACTACACCTCAACAGCTTCACTCTCTTACAGAAGATGTCTGTCGCTTGGAGGCACTTCAAGCCCATAAGCTACGACTATGGTCCAGAGATTGTTTTCTTAAGGAGAAGGACACATGCTCCATGTACTTTTTTCAGTGCTATTCTTCCGAATGAGGACATCCATACTGACACTTACCATGCCCTCCGGCGAACTTCTTACATATTCTCATGTGATCCGGAAGATGCATTCTCTTCTTTTCAAGAATTTTATGTTAAGCCACAATCACATTGGAGGTCAAGCTAGATGTGATCACAATTCTCCAGCCAATACATACATCTCTTACCTCACTGGAGCGGTAGTTTATTACTGACTATCCAATCCTCGCACAAAATTTTGCAGATGTTACAAGCACTACCTACTGAAAAATCCTCCGGTCCTTATGGACTGACTGCGGATGCCATACTGACACTTTGGTCCATTTTGGACAACGAGGTGTGATACACTCTTCGGTTTTTGGCATCTTTTTTGTAAGGAATTATTCATTTTCTTCCTGAAGGTCTCCAGCAACAGACAATATCAGATTAGAGTTGTGGTGCCCACAATTTGCAAGATTGGAGATTTTTTCGAAAATTTTAAGTTAATGATGTGTCTATATAATTGAAGTAACCTTATTACTTAAGATTACACCATACTTAACGGGAAGATGATCTTAAGGTGAGTTTGTGAGAAGAAGTCTACTTCTTCCGAAGCCGGAAGCCGGAAGACAGAGCACGCTTTCGAGAAGATAGTGACTACAACCACGGAGGTACCAACCGCGCACCAACTAGGTAAAGGATAGGTGTACCTGCTTTACAGTCACCGTTGTAGTAGGTAGGTCTAGGGTAGTCGAAGTCATTACCTAAATCACGAAGAGAAGATAAGGAAGTAGAGACGCGCCCGCACCATAGTTTTCCTTGCTGCTTCTCGATTTAAGAATTGATCTTGATTTTGGAATTGGAGCGCACATTGGAAGCGCACATAAGCGAATTCAAGTGAGTGAGTAAGAGAGGAAGTCTTCCAGTCAGGAAGCGCACTAAAGGTGGAAGAGTGAGGAATCCTCAAGGGACTAGAAGATTAGAAATTGAGGGTAGGTGGAAATCGAGAGTGAAGCTTCGGAGTGTAGTAGATCGAGCTCGATTGTGGAAGCAGTGTTAGCAGCAGCTCGAGACTGGAGGCAGAAGCAAGATCGTGACAGGACATTAAAGATGAAATCAAAGTTCCGAAGCGAGCAGAAGACTGAAGGAACAATCAAAAGCGTAGCTAGAAGCAGTACTGAGGTTCTTTCCATGTCTTCCCCCTTCTCCATCCCTTCCGCCTTCTGTTTCGATGTCCCTCGCGCTTCCTCAATCGTTTTGCTGAAAGCCCATCGAACCTTTTCTCTACTCTGAATTTTCTCTGAAAAGATTCGATGCGGAAGCGCTTGTAGTGACGCAGGATTACTCCTTTTGCTCATTTAGTATACAAGATATCGTTCCCACAGAAGATTTGCACAAGTAACGCTGCTCTAAGTTCTAAGATCTGTTCAAACACACAAACACACGGGTTTTGCCTAAGAATCCCGTCTTCTCACAAAACCATGCGTCTTCCAGGTACGCCAAAATATACCCTGAATCTAAATAAACAACTACTAACTAAAATATCACACAACTATTCACAGAGAAGAAGCTCGGGAAGACGATCTTCTTGCTTCCAGGTCGCTTCTTCCGGGCTTATCGATACCGTCTTCTCGAAGCGATTCTCGTCTTCTGAGGGTTCACACTCGTCTTCTCACACCTCCAGAAGATGGTCTTGCTTCGCAGAAGTCGACTAGCACGGCTGTTACACCTTACTCTCACACTCACATTACAACGGGTTAGATCAATCACAGGGTGTATGCCCCCTGTAGCCTTCCCATGCTTCTACCTACGGAAATGGTCTTCCTGCAGCACTACAACGACATTCACTTTCATGGAAACTCAATAGAAGTCTCGGAAGCTCACTAGAAGAAGATAAGAAGATGGGGAAGATGAGAGAAGATGGGGAAGAAGAGAAAATCCAAACAAGAAAAAACAAGATGAAAAGAGGAAATTAAGATTCCGACAGACTTCTAGTCCAGATCCTGACTAACAAGCCATCCTTGCTTGTAATAGTTTGGGGAGGAAGACAACAAACATGTGTACAGTTGCACCGTCTTCTACTCGAGGATGTCGTCTTCTGTTGCGAGAAGAAAGCTTCTTTTTTCTTCACTTCGCTGCTCTGACTACTCTGTCTTCTGAGATCCCTTATCCATAAGACCGTCCGTACGCAGATCCCAAGTGCTCTACTGGACGAGCCAAGCTACACTTCCACAACTGTTGACATTCATCGCCACTCAAGAAGAACACTTCCCATGCACAATTGAGAGCGAATTCAAGGAAACCCACCACCCAGAAGACATGAACAAAGCTTCTGCACTCAAATCCACAATCCATTCCCCGAGAAGAAGTCACAATGGCATTGGGAAGCTCACTCCCTCTACTTCCTACGTCTACTCCTCGACACACCAGTCTAATCAACAGGACTGCACGAGGATGCCGTTCCCTGTTCTTAGACTGTCCACTACCTCTATCTACATCTCCGAACCACTGCTGGTACGAGTATGCAGACCCCTCCTATGTATTTCCAGACTATTCGTATGTTTCCAACAACGGGTGTAGTGTGCGAAGAACTGTCTATCTTGTGTCTCTGCTCTAATGTGTCTCGTCTGCCTGCACCATCGGATCGATATGTGTGTGCAGTAGCTACAGAACTCTATCTCCTACTCTTCGATCCTACTTATGTCGCTGCCATGAGAACCAGGGGAGACGACCACCAGGAAGAGAGAGGCGCTGACAGGAGGTTGTCACCCCACATGCAAGCGGTTCCCCTTCCTAATTAGCCATCCACCGTGTTGCTCCTACGCTACCTATGCTGCCACATGGTATCCTAACTAATTTTACACTGAAAACTGCCACCCTTAAGATAGCATGTTTTGGTCCTACTAAATCTGGAATAGTCAACCTTCGGTTACTAGCTACTCTGATTGCTCGGAGGCAACCTCTACCTGATCTGCTCCTATCGGAGCTCCTAACGCGGCTTCTGATAAGCTAGAAAGCCTTGCAGTTACCTCGGGTGTCACTGAGGTGGCTTTCTCCTCGTCGTTCTTTGCTGGCCCTACTGTCGCGTCTTCCTCGGCTTTGGCTTCTGCTTCGGAATACAGAAGTGTCTTCTGAGAAGCGGAGTCGACCGGTGCTCCTTCCATCTTCTGAGGCACTGGTGCGGGACTAGGGACCATGGCGACCTCATAGGGGTCCGGGGAAGTCGCTTCTTCCACGCGGAATACCTAAGAAGACGGCTCGTCTTCCTGTCTTCCAGAAGACATCTTGTCTTCCGGGGCGTCTTCTGGAGTCTTCTCGGCTTTCAACGCTGTCACCACCAAGTGCACAGCGAGATCGAACTCCTCCTTCTCCATTCCAGATCCAATCGATGGTGCTGGAGCTTGAGAAGATGCAGTTGCAACTATCGGAAGCGAGGGAAGACCATAAAGTGTCTTCACTCCATCTATCTGCCGATCCAAGTACCTGAACATGCTCTCCCTGCATTCCACCAACATTGTCTTGGACTTGCTGTCCCATCCTCTAGCCAAGGTAAGTAACTTTCTACTCGCGGTGAAGTTGAACTTCTTCCGAAGCGCTTCCACCGACTGTGCTAGCATCTCCTGTGCATGAGCCTCCGCTGCTTCTCGCTGCGTCTTCTCAACTGCAACTCGCGCTTCTGCGGCTTCTCGTTGGGTCTTTCATGTGATCTTCTCCTCGGCGAGGGCGGTGATCTTCTCCCGCACTCGGAGGACTTCCTGATCGCGCTGCTGTACCCGCGCCTGCATCTCCTAGTTGCTCTTCCGAAGTTGCATCAACTCCTTGGCAGAAGCGGCTGCTTCTGTCTTGTATCTGGCTGCGAGCTTCTCCGTGGTGCTGAGACTAGCTTCCAGCGACTCCGTCTTCTTCTGGTCTTCTTCCTGTCGCAGGAAGGTGCGCAGGCCGAATCCAAGTTGCAAGGACCTCTCCTGTGACTTCGCTCTCTTCTCCAGCAACTCCATAGCTGGCTGGATCTCCTTGTGGAAGAAGGCGCTGAACTCTTCCAGTCTTCTTCCTGCGGAAGACAAGTTCATCTCTACCACTCGCTCTGAGGTGGCAACCTTGTCTTCCAGAGGCAAGGATGCCTCTTCCACCACAATGGCCTTCATCTTCTACGCACGAGAAGAAGCTACTCTTCTCATCTTCCGGGGTGGAAGATTCCTCATGGCAAGAGCGGCTCTCTTCGTTGCGCTTCTTCGCATCGCAGCAGGAGCGTCCATCCATCTTTCGTCTTCTGGAGTCTTCGGAAGACTCCCATGTGTTGTAGAAGCGGTCTTCTACTCCGATCGGATGCTCAGCAGTTCTTCTTTCGAGTCGGACTCCGATCCTGAATGAATGAGAGAGGTGGGCTTCCTAAGTACACTTCTAGGACCCATCTTCCTCGGTGGCGTGGCGTCTTCCGACCCACTAGACTCGTCTTCCCTCCAGAAGCATCTTCTGGTGAGAGTCGGGCCTCAACTGTGGCATCAGAGTGGGAGGGGGAGTTGCGGCTGCTCGGTCATCATCTTCCGAGGTCTCTTCCTTCTCCTCTTGTTGCCATGTTGGCCCATACTCTGCCAACTGATCTCTCCTAAGATCCCCCATGTCTATGTACAAGTAGTAAAGGAAAGGTGTCAAGTGTCCTCCCGCCGGGGTACCCAAGTACGCTAGCTCCGCCTGTACATAGTTGTGGACGTATGCGCTCTAGTAGATGGGTACTCTTTTATCCCACACTGCTTCCAGGAAGTCTACGTCCTGATCTCCCAGGTACCTCGTCTTCTGCGCTTTCCCCTTGGGGAAGAGATGTAGAAACAGCTTCGCCAGAAGTCGCTTCTTCGGCTCTCGGTAAGATTCAATCTTCCATCCACTCCTACCTTGTCTGTCTTCCACAAAAAGACAAGTGGTGCTCCCAGGCACATGCCACGTGCTCACGACCCTGGGCAAAACCTTCTTCTCAAACCAATACCCTCGGTCCTCGAAGTCTGACCTGTGGAAAGCCTTGCGCCACCAATCTTCAGTCCAGGAAGATGGTCTTCCTCGAGCTACTCCTGCCTTCGCAGGTACACGGTTGCGAGGTGGTAACGCTGCCCACACCTCCTCCAGAAGCCCCTGATCTGCGAGGTTCCAATCCCATAGGAAGAAGTCGAGACCCAACTCCTTGAGGAAAGGAGTGGCCTCGTCCAATTCTGCCGCTGGTAACACCAAGCCTCGCGGATGCATCGTCATACTGGAAGATCTGTTGCACTAAGCCACAAGCACCTACTATGAGCTGAAGGCTCAGTCCTTCCCAAGTGCCCACAGTCTAGATTCTACTTCTCAGAAGACGAAACTAGTCTTCCAGAAGACAGCTACTCCGTCTTCCGGGATTCTAACAGTACTTCCTAGATAGCTCTCGTCTTCCGAGCTATATCTAAACAATCATATATAAGCAAGGCCTCGCATGGATTACCAAGAAGACAACCCACCTTGCATTACATCTTACTTCCTATCAGAAGATACAAGATTCGCGAAACATAAAGTGCATAACAGGTTCAGAAGATGGTTGCGGGCTCTTGCGGTGACAATGGTCTCAGGGAAGACACTCGTGACAGTTTCCGATTCAATGTCTTTCTCGGAAGACCTCCCGAAGTCAGGCTTCCTTCACCGGTCTCACCTGTCTTCGTCTTCCTACGCGCAATCTATCCTCACAACAGACTCAAGATAATTGCACTCTGTTCTTCTGACTTCTCACCTCTCATACGCACTCAGAAGAAGCTTGCTGCTCGATGGAAAGACATGACCCTCGACCATTCTCTCCAGATTCTGCCAGCAAGTCTTCTCACGACTCTCTTCTAAGTTTGAGAAGAAGAAGGAATGGCTGCTATGGGTCGGACAGAAGAGACCCGAAATGGACCCTCACGTCTTCTCGCTCATTTTGCCAGCCTTTCAGTCTTCTAGTCTCTCTAGGAAGATGTGGAGTTGAGAAGCTTGGAAGATCGGGAGGCACATGCCTAGTTCCTGACTTCCAACTTCTCGAAATAACAAAAGAACTCACCACACCACTCAAGATTCGTACCAAGCCTCTCTTAAAACAAAAGCAACACAAATCCACTCTTGATACAAATTGGTTATAGTCGACTTCCGAAGATAGTCTTCCGAAGACAGTCAAGTTTAAGAAACGTCTTCCGAAGATGTTCCCATCTTCCGAAGCGTCTTCTGTTCAAGGTTTTGGGTGTATAGGGGTAGTAGGGTAGGGAAATTGATAGTTGGGATCGTCAATTTGGGGACGATGGGTAGGGAAGCTCGAATTGAACTCAGAAAGAAATAGGAAGATGTCTGACAGAAATTGAGCAGCGCTTCCGCACCCAATGTCACAATAGGAAAACTGGGGATGGGGATAATCGATCAGGCTGCCTGCAACCAACCGGGGAAGCGCGGGGGATACCAAACAAAGGCGAGAAGAAGTGGGAAGGGAAAAGAACATGGGGAAGAACCTCTACAGTCTTCTGTCTTCTTCCTGAGGTGTCTTCGACCTTCCGCGCGCTTCTGGCTCTGGTCCTAGCTCCAATGCGACTCCACACGGCTGCTTCCGCTTTTCAATTCCACCTTCGATTCTACTCAGCTACTCTCCAATGTCAGTTTCTCGGGAGCTCTCAAGAAATACGTTTCACTCCCTGCCTTCCGTGCTTCAGCAATTCGGTCTCGCCCTTCGCCTAGCTGCCAACTGATCCTCACCTCACTCGATTCCCTCTCTCGATTTCCTCTCGCGAAGCTCACTCTTCTGAAATCGATCTTCTCAAGCGCGCTTGCTGCGGGAAGTTGGAATGCGCTAATGCGCTTCCTGCGCATCTTCCCCGTAGATTAAGGGTTTCGACCCTAGGTGGCTTATCCGACCTACCTATCTGTTTGGTGCGACCCAGTAGGTGCAACTACTCCTTTACTGAAAAAGCCGTGGTTAGGCCTTCGCAGTCGCTGTCTTCCGAAAGATGGTCGTCTTTCGCCGTCTTCGATCTTCCGAAGACGCAACTGAAAAGATGCTCTTCCGAAGATGGTCGTCTTCCGAAGAAGTCAACTTATTATTACAAACAGCTCGTAAGATCATCTTCCTGCTAAGGAAGACGTAACCTTAAGTAACAACGCTTCTTCAGTTATACAAACAAGTTATTAATCATAAAAATTTTAAAAATTTGTGAATCCTGTAATTTGTGGGCACCACAGCGCTGTCCGAATTTCGTCAGCCGTTTTTCCCCCCTCTTCTCAAATCAAAACTGAGCTTCCCTTCTTCCCATGCCCAAATTGATGGTTTGACGATCAATTTCTCTACCCTATTGTGCTTTTGTCTTAGAATCCGTGGACAGAATACATGTCTGAATGTCTTGACATTTCAAGAAGACGAATGTTTGCAATTCACATCAAGTAATTGGATTGGATTGGAATTGGAGTTGTGAGAAGCTTGATGTGAATCTAGAGTGAACTTGAGAGTTGATTATTGTTTCGAGAAGCATGAAATTGAGAATCAGGCCTGAGCCTCCCAATCTTCCTAACTTCTCAAATCCACATCTTCCTAGAGAGCTAGAAGATTGGAAAGGCTGGCAAAATGCGCGAGAAGATGTCAAGGTCCTTTACGGTATCGTGTCAGATTTTGTGTGAAGGATGTCCAGGAAAACGCAAGGTTCCTGGCTGTGGAGATGTTGTGTGCTGAAACAGAGACAAGACAGAGAAAAACACCACGAAAACGAATGCTACGATATATACACTCCAAATGTATGTACACTGCCGGTTCTTTCTCCTAAGAGCACATAACTGAAAAACAGACCAGAGCGATCTGTAACCTGCTTCAAAGCCCTTAAAAACAACCCCTGATTCTCAATCCTGACCCAAAAACACCGAAGCGTAGCTCAAAGCAAGAGAAACTTCTCTTTGCTAACAAGCAGAGCCACAACAGTATCACACGATCCAAACCCAAGTCCAAACCACATCCATGTACAAGTTCTTAGCTAAGGCTAGCTATCACAAGCTGTATATAGCCAACCAGAACTCTAACGAACTCAAAAGAGCAAAACCTGTAGCGAAAAAATCGAAAAAGACCTATCTGTGAACTTCCTCCTTTCACCAAACGGACTTCAAATGTCGATAGGGTCTCCTCCGCTGACTCCGTTAACCCAAGAAACCTTCAGATCCGACTTCCAACAGCCGAGATATCACCGATTTTTGGTCGCAGGTGACGGAACCTTCAAAAACTCCTCCCTGTGGCTTAAAACCGCACACACCGCACAAACGGATCGTCTAAACTGATATATGTCTTCCCTGACAGATAGATCTAGCTATCACGAACCCAACGAGACTCCAAACAAATCGTCTGGAGTTCCCCTTGCAAAACCACGCAAGAAATTTGGTCGCAGGTTGCAAAAAACTGACGTAAATGGACTCCCTGCGGCTCAAACTCGCTCATCTGACCCAAACCAACAATCCAATCCACGTATTGTCTTCTCCTATGCGTAGATGAAGACTCCTTGGTCGCGTAGGCACCAAGAATGAAGAGCTTGGCACACCGATCGCGAAGAAAAACTCAATTTTAGATCACAAGCGATGAAAAACTTGACGCAAGCGCTTCCCTGGGAGTCAATTTCACTCAGAACTCCTAAACCGCCCGATGAAACTTGGTATTGTCTTCAATTTCGTATAGAACTCGGTGTTCTGATCCCGATGGATCCAAGGACAGCAAGTTTGGACTCCGGAACGGCTCAAACGGTCCAACTCTCTTTCACAGATAACTGAAATCTCCAAATCTCTCTCCTGCGTCTCAATTTCCCTCAGTACACATCCCTCGATCCGTCTCTTCCCAAAACGTCTTAACTTGTGCGTAGGCTGCACAGATCTGAACCCAATGACACCTTGTGCGCGTGTTTTGGACTACCCAATTCTCCAAAACGTCCACCGACAAGTCGTAGGAACAAGCAAGTCCCTTAAGCAACCCCCTTGTATCAGTCTCTGTACGTACGAAGTTCTCTCAATAATAAATGAAGCAGGCCCCTTGCGTCTTTGATATAACGCCTGAAGCCTCAAATACCCAGTCAGCAAGTAAACTAAAGCTTAAGAAAGTGGAGATCCGAAATTGTGCCAAAAGCCTGTAAGTTGAGATCTAGCTTGTTTTCTCCATCTTTCGAGTCTTGTAACTCCTCCACTAGGCGTCCAAACGAAGTAGACGAAGTGCATATGGAGTGCTGACAAAGAGCTCTATCCACTGATGCGATGAAAGCAATGATCCGAAGTTGTGCCAAAAGTTCGTAAGCTGAGGCCTAGCTTGTTTTCTCCATCTTTCGAGTCTTGTAACTTTTCCACTATGTGTCCAAACGAAGTAGATGAAGTGCCTATGGAAAGCTGACAAGGAGCTCTACCCATCTATACGATGAAAATGGAGATCTGAAATGATGCCAAAAGCCCGTAAGCTAGAGCCTAGCTTGTCTTTCTCATGAGTGTCTTTGGAGCGACAAGCATCGAAGTCTGAATTTCAGATAGGAGCCGGTCCAAGACACGACATCCATCCCCTCTGAACCTGTGCATCCTCTAGTATGCACCAGAGATACCAACCAAGGAGTGGACCGGCTTATCGTCCTACTTCTCATCGTAGCCAACCTCACCTTCAACGTCTTCTGCATAATCCTCATCCTCAAACTGAAGCTCCGTCAAGATATCTGCTAGATCGACTTCCTCATCTCTCTTTTTGAAAATCTTGACACGTTTACCTACCACTGGTATCTTCAAGCTCGTTCCATCCAACTCTTGCAGGGCGTAAGTTGCGTTGTCATGAACCTTCTTCACCACATACGGACCAAACAATCTTCTGAAAAACTTCCGGAGTGCACTATGATGGTTGTCTAGATTGTTGTCATAGACTAACACCCAATCACCTTCCTTGATTTCTCTAGGTCTCAAAGGATGTCGTTGATCAAATCTGACCTTGTTTTTCAATCGTGCTTCTCGCAGCCTATCCAAAGCAGTTTGGATATCCTCTGGTCTTCTCTCTAACTGCCTAATTCGAATAGCAAGAAGCTCTTCTCTAGTCAAATTGTCCTCCCAAGATAACACACTCCATGTCAGAACGTGTTCTTCAATCGTCATGATAGGTTTCTAACATATGATGAGTTCCACCGGCATGTAACCTGTCACCGAGCTGTGCGTCGTTCGATCTGTCCATAACGCAAATGGTAAGAGTCGAGGTCACTCGCGCACCCTTCCGTTGTAGGTCTTCATTAAAGCCTTCATAATGGGTGGATGACCACGTTCACTCTTTTGGCATTCCCTTCGGGGTTGTAAGCAGTTGCCAGTGACAACCTCACCCCACACCTTGCAAAGAATTCACGAGCCTCATGTGCATCTAACTCTCCCTGATGCAATGATCTTTCCCACATATTCATACCGACAAACAACCTCTTCCAAGAGAAATCTACATACCCTTTCAGTTGTCTTCGTCTGAAGCGCCCTACCCTCGACTTGATTTGAAAGATCTTCTCTAGCAAGTACCAAGTATCTCATCTGTCACAATCCAACGGACATAATCACCAAGTCTACCACCCACTTGAAGTGGATTGCCAATGGATAAGTCGGGTGTAATCCGTCACGAGGTCGGATGTTCGAATACATCTGACATGTCAAACAAGACTTCACAAAAGATACAACATCTCTGTACATGTTTTTCCACCAATACCGCTCTTTTATCTTGGTAAAAGTGGCCCAAATCCCTCGATATCCAGCCCAAAGACTCTCATGGAACGCTATGACCAACTTCTGCTGATCCTCCTTGTTGCAAATCACTCGTAGCGGTACCCCACCTTTCTGCTTTGGTCGCTTCCAAAGAAACCCATCCTGCAACATGAAGTTGTAGGTCTTCCTTCGAACTCTCCGAAACCTCTCATCCGTCCAAGCTGTCTGTTTAATCATCGTACTAAGGTACCTTTCGATGTCAAGCAAATCACCATCATACAATCTTTCAACAAACAACTCATCTTCCCTTCCTGTCTGTGCAATTGAATAGAACTTTGCACCCACGTCGTCAATATCTTCAACCATCTCATCCTCCCCATCATACCGAGCTCGAGATAACATATCCGTCATCGGATTATCCTTCCCTGCGATATGTCTAAACTTCGGGTTCAACGACTTGATATATGCGATCCATCGTAACATCGCAGTATCAGGAGTTGAACAATTCATGATCATCTCTAACAATGGCAAGCAATCAATTTCAACCACCACTACTGCTCCAATCAAATAATCTTTCTCAGTTTTCATAGCTGAAACAATACCCCACAGTTCTCTCTTCACTTGCGGGTAAGCACGTTGTCGAGCACTTAACACCTTCGCTCCGAACCTAACTGCAAACATGTCTCCATCCTCATCATCATGTCCGACTGCCCATCCAATTGCAACTGGACTTCTATCCACAGTAAGAACCACCGGCCTAGCACCATTGTAATCAATCCTTCCCAGAACTGGAGAAAATGATAGTAAAGACTTCAGCTTCCTTACCGCATCAGTATGCTCTTCCTCCCATCTGAACTTATGACCCTTACGCAGCAATCCATACAACGGATCCGCCACATGCGCATAATGAGGAATCCGAATGTGATAGAATACACAAGCACCCAAAAATCTTCTTACTTCTATCAGCGAGTTGCACACCTCCTTCATCCTTCCAATCGCATCCACCTTGTTCGGATCTGACTTCCGACCAAACGATCCACACAAATGACCAACGATCAAAACCTCTCTAACCCCAAATGTAGACTTTGCACCTGACAGCGTAAGATGAACTTCCTCAAGTCGAGATAAGATTTTCTCACAGTCTGCTATGTGATCAGTGACGTATTGTCGACACCCCCTCTGATCTAATGTTTCATCCTTCTCATCTTCCTTACATCCTTTGATGGGGATGTCATCCAAGAACGACATCGTCTTTTCAGAGATGAAGTCTCTTAGAACTCGATTCATCCCGTTCATCATGTGTGCTACCGAGTTGGTAGCTCCCTGTGGTAAGGTACACATCCTAACCAACCCCAATGGTGTCCTCATTGTCGTGAAGCTTCTGCTCTCCTCCGCTAGTTGAAACTGATCATACCCTGAGTAAAGATCTCCCATTGAGTAAATTGCTCTTCCTGCAAACGCTTCAGCAAACTCATCCACAATCGATCTCACCCCAGCATTTCTGATTGTTACTACGTTCATCGGTTGCATGTCTTGGATGAACCGCAGCGACCCATTCTTCTTAGGCACTGTAAACCATCTGCTCGAATACGGTGCAAACGACGGCTCCAAGATCTTCATCCGCATCTTCTCCTTCAGCAACTCCACTAGTTTGGGCAAGTGAGCTCGCGGTACTGGAATTGGTCTCAGGTTCCATGACACATGCGGTACCGTGAAGATAACCATCGGGGTAACAACGTACGGGTCTACACACCCAATCTCATGTGGTTCAAAAGCAAATGCTTTCCCATGTCGTGAAAGCATCTCCTTGAAGCACATTCTCTCTTCTGGTAGAAGAGACCCATCGGATCCAATCTAGCTCTTCAAGGGTCTTCTATGTGAACTTGTGTCCTATCATTGCAGGATCTCTCAAACTCTTTTCCCTTGAAGCTCGATCCATCTGATGGTTAGTGTCTTCCGGCAAAGGACCAACAACTGGCTTTATCTTCCTATCCACTGTCTTGTACCTTGTCTCAACTCGAACCTCCGGTACACGGAATGATTCGATCACCGAATAGACCTCCCTTGAATGAATCTGCACAACCTTATCCATATCCTCCCATCCAATAGACATGATCACTCGCAAAGGATCCTCCAACCCATCCTCTTCATAAACACCGGAAATCTATTCATCCCCTTCTAGCTCATCCAGCTCTTTCAACATCAACTCAACATCACGCAAATGTTTTTGTTCTTTTCTTCTCAACTCTTCTACCTTCTTGTAGATAGCAATCCCACACTCTGAAAACCCAACAAACCTTGTACAAAAGACACTATCTCCATCAAGCGAGAGTACCTTCTCTTGCGCACCACCACAATCTGTAACGACCTATGTTACACATAGGAAGTTTGTTTATTAGTAAGGTGTTTAGTTATAACTAAGTGTTGAGAATGTTTATTTGCTGCCAAAGTACTTTAAGGAGGTATCAAGTTAGTCATGACTAGCTAAAAGTTAGTTATGGTTAAACTTAGCTGTACTTTTGACAGAATTCAGATATTTGCTAAAGAGTGAGCACTACTATCTTGTCATCTTGTCTAAAAGGTAGAAAGGAGGTGGAAAGTATCCCTTATCTCCTTTTTGACTTGATATTAGTGGTTGGATTAAAGTTGTGGACTTTGTGGGCATTAAAAACAAGAAGAGATTCCACATGTTTCCTTTTTAGTGGGTCCTAGTGTAGAGGGGGTGGAAATTCGGGATTCCTTGAGAATATTCCAGAATCCTTCTAGAAGTTGTTGACTTTGAAGGAATAAGCCCATGTGAAAAGATAAGAAGCCCATGTGATTAATGTTTTTACCTTTAATAATATCTTAGTAAAACCCGGTAAAAGTAGTTACGGTTGAGTTATCGGAAGGTACCAAAGTAAAAACCTAGAATGTATAAATAGAGGAGTAGAGAAGAGCTCCTCATCCTTGTTTTCACATTGTCGTAATGACAACTTGAGTAATGTAGAGAGTGTGAGATATTTTTAGCATGTGAGAACTTGAAAGACGTCGTTAGAATGGAGGATTTTAGTTGATGTGTTTAAGGAGATTTTTAGTTGATAAGTTTGTGGGTGTATGAATGAGTGAACTCAACATTTTCCCTTCAAGTTCATGGTGTGCTTCCATCAAAGCCATCAGAGGTGACCCCTGAGTGAGAGACAGGCCCGACATGTTGTAGATTCGTGGATGACGATCGTGGAGGTTGAGAGATCGGGGGGGAGGGGTAGTTGATCGATAGGACCGCAGAGGGTTTACATTTTTGGTTCCGTTGTCGGGACCTCACTTGAAGGGATCATTGAAATGTTTAGAGTTCAGTTTTATATTAGACAAAAAGAGATTATGAGAGAACACATGGAGAGAACGTTAGGAGGAGAGAGAGCTAACGCGATGTTAGCAACATTAGAACCTTTCGTGTATTCCGTAGTGATATATGATGCGTTCGAAGTCATTCTTTACATCTTGTTCACTTAGAAAGGGTTTGAGGAGAGTTGAAAGAGGGTGCAACAAGAGTTGTAGAGAAAGGAGGAGAGAAAAGTTATTAGAGGAGAGAAATTTGTGAGTTTAGAAATTCTGCTCTTTGGAAAATTTGTACATTCGCTGTCAACTTTTCTGTGAATTTTATTTTCCTGAGAAAATTTCAAGTGTTTTAGATTGGCTGATAAGCTATCTAGGACAAAAGAAATCATAGGAAAAGGTGATCTAGAGAAGGAGCAATGAATTTTCAAAGTTGAGGCGGTTTATTTGTGAGAGTTGAGGAATTCTGTTCTCTAGAAAAGTTTACAGTCAGTGTCAGATTTTCTGTGAATTTTATTTTCCTGAGAAACTTTCCAGTGTTTTAGATTGGCTGATAAGCTATCCAGGACAAAAGAAATCATGAGAAGATGAGGTCTGAAGAGGGAGAAAGAATTTTTCAAAGTGGAGGGGGTTGACAACCATAAGGGAAGTGGAAATATACAAATTTCAGTTATCTGAAAATTTGTACAGTCATCACCATCTCTTCTGATTAGGGAAGTTTTTGTTGAAACTTCATGATTTAGTAGCTTGGAGGTTGAGCTACTGGAGACCACAAAAATCTTGGAGAGATCTCTTACCAACTAAGATATATACGTTTCGGCATACAAGGAGGTCTTGAAGATACTTCATGGGAAATCCAGTTCGAATGACGAGGTGGAAGAAGAGACGTTTAGGAGTGCGAACAGAGACGGAGAAGCCCAAGTTAAGTATAGATGAGTTACGAACCCGCATCTATAGCACTTGGGGTGCCTTCTTTACCCTATACGAAGAAGCTTCCGCGACCATTAGCACAGATTTGAAGAAAGCCGAGTTTAAAGCATCATTCACTGTGGAGGTCACGAATGCTCCTGGTGAAGTAGAGTTGGATCTTTACAAGAGTGGTTCAAGATGTATGTTGTGATTAGTACAAACGATGGTGAGGAGGATCATATCTTCGATAGTTAATTTTAGATTAGATTTTATTTCGTGTATAGCATGTATAATACACGATTTCCAATATAAAGCTTGGAAGAGTTAAGAAAGTGATGTAGAATTATTTTCCTCTATGATATTTTGTCCACTTAATGGTTGAGAAGGTGCAACGTGAGTGGAAATTCAAAAGATTGGAAAGTTAGACTTAGAAACCTTCCTCAAGGTTTAGATGTCATAGTAAGTGTCGAAGAAAGTTCGAGAGAGATTATCGTCGAGTTTGAAAACTCTAGTACTAAACCTCAAGTAGAATCTCCGAGGAGAAGAGTAGAAACCGACTTGTGGTATTATTTCTGTAGAGGGTTGGGACACAAAGTAGTGAATTGTCCAACCAGAATCAGAACCGAGAGAGCTAAAGGGAAGCGGGAGTTTACTGATTTAAGTCTTCGAGTGGGTCCATCGTCACCAGCGCCAATTCATCTTCTAGGCGAAGATCCTTGTCCAAGTTGTGGAGTGGGTGATTTATCAAGAGGACACAAGTGCGTCGATGTGGCCGCCCTACTTACGTCAGTAGTCGAGAAGTTGGACGAGACTCAAAGAGCTGAGACGGAGAAGTTGTCGACTTCAAAAGAGGACTCTGCTGAGTAGTGATGGAGATCGTCATTCGGATGGTGGAGAAGACGGTGATGGGACTCAGACTCATGATTACCTTGGGAGAAGAGATGGCACAAGAGGTGTTGTTACAACCATTTCCTTTTATTTTACCTATGGTAGATTATTCACGAATGGAATTGGTGATGTTCGTACTCTTTTAGCGAGTAGTTATTGCACGACGATTAGAAGAGTATAAAGAGTAGTTACAAGATGGGAAAGCTACCTGTGTTTCATAGGAAGGACAATGAAGATGTAGAACCGTTTGTTCGAGACTTCAAAAGAGGTTGCATCGGAAACAACGTGAGAAGGAAAGAAGAATGGGTGTTGTTACTGCCAGAGTTTTTAGAAGATTTTGCTCTTACGTGGTATGAAGACCGAGTGAAGAGCCAGACACCTGGTGCAATTGAGGACACATGGGAGACGTTGAGTAATGCACTCATCGAAGAATTTCTTCCAGAAGAGAGTTATGAGAAGCTCATGGTGGAGCTTACTCATTTGAAGCAACGGGACGACGAGAAAGTTCGGCAATATGGCGAAAGGGTGGATAAGTTGGAGCAACGGTTTCGGACGGTCCTACGGAAGAGTGGAGACAATGTGGAGTTAACGATGGCAGGGATTGGAGCAGTGTTGACCAAGAACTTGGTGGGAGGGTTGAGGCCTTCAATTCGAATCCAAGTGAGGTACGAGAAGCCAGCAACCAAAGTAGAGGCCATCAAGATTGCGACAAATATGGAAGAGAGTTTGGATGAAGGAGATATCATCCAACCTCATCATGCTGCTCTGGTGTCAACTCCGACTCCCGGTGTAGTCACAACGATCGCACCTGCACCATCACAATTAGTGATTGCTTCAACGTCAGCTCCTACTCCAACGGTGGTGTCAAGACCGTTTGTCCGAACAACGATGTCTACTGCCACCTCTGATTTTCATGTCGAGCTGAAGAACATCACCGACACTCTTGCGGATCTCAAGATAAACATGGTGCAGTTACAAGAATGGAGGAACAAAGGTGGAGGAGGAGGTCAAAGAGGTTACGACAACAATCCCAACCGAGGAAATCAAGGTAACTTTGGAGGCAACCAAGGTAACTTTGGAGGAATCACTTGTTGGACGTGTGGAGGTTCTCATTTCTAGCGAAATTGTCCTAACAACGGAGCAAGAGGTACCGAAGCTGTCAGAATGAATGTGGGTGGAGGAAATCCATCACAAGGACGAGACAAGGGGGTGGCTACTATCGATGTCGTGCGAGATCCCATCTACGAGAAAGGAGAGAGTTCAAACTCTTCTCATGCACCGGTGGAGCTTTTAGCTCAAGAAAGGAAAAGAACTCGATTTTCTGATGAACCGGTTTTCATGGAGGAGTCAGCAAGTAGAAGTACTCGTTCGAGTAATGTTTCGAGTACACCAAGGGAGCCAAGAAGGAAGCTGGGGATGGCGGATTTCACCATTTCATCTTCTCAAGCGGGATATGATGTGGTTGAAGATGTGGGTGCTCAGAAAGCCAACATCACTGTTGGACAACTGATGGCACTTAATCTTAGCTTACGAAGGGAACTCAGAGGAGGAATGAGTTCTAAGAGAAGCAAGAAGAAGAAACCCAAGAGCAAGACATCAAAGTCTGTGGGAGTTGGTGTGGTGGATGTGCATGCTTCAGAGGTATGCACTAGGGCTTCAAAGATTGAAGTCCGGTTGAATGATCACTGCGTCTCTGACGTATTGGTGGATGGAGGGTCGTCATATCAGAGAGGTTGATGAAGAAGTTGGGGATGGAACCAACTCGCCCGGCTAGCATTGTCGTGGGGATGGCTAACAAGCAACGGGTAAGACCTCTTGGTGTGTTAGAGAAGGTGGTCGTGTCTATGATGGGAGTTCAAACATTGATGTCCTTTCAAGTGTTAAAGGACTATAGTTATGATTTGCTCCTAGGTAGGTCTTGGTTGAGAGCTGTGCGCACCACTGATAGGTGGCACAAGGGATACTTACGGATTGGGTCTAGAGATCATAGAGTGATAGTTCCTCTCTCGGGTGTTGGAGTTGTGACTTCTGACTCTGATAGACCCACTAGTGACTACTGGGAATCTGATACGGAGGATGATCAGAGTGTCTCAGACGTAGATACTGGAGATTCTTACGACCAAGAATCCTCGTATGAGGATGAAGGATTTGGTCGAGATGAATCAGTACATCAGCTTAGTGCTATTGACTTGTTGCCTCGACCAGTAGTGGAGAAAGATCCTGACAAAGAAGAGTTGAGTGAGACAGAGATTGTGAGAAGACTCTCTATCTTGAAGTTTGGTATCAATGTCACTCAAGAGGAGAAAAGTAGATTCCTAGATATATTTCAAAAATATATCCATGTGTTTGCTTTCAGCTACAAGGATTTGAAGGAGGTGACTCTCGAGACTCATCGAATCGAATTGGAGGAGAACGCAAGACCAGTTCGACAGAAGCAGAGAAGGGTCAATCCTACAACAGCGATGATGGTCAAGGAGGAGATAGACAAGTTGAGGGAGGCGAGTTTCATCTACGAGGTGGAGAACTCAGAATGGGTTTCACCCATTGTGATTGTCAAGAAGAAGAATGGTAACTTTCTTATGCTATAGTTTTCTAACTATGAAAAAAAAATCATTATTTAATGAAAAAAAGTTTCTAAAAATTTTAGAATTTTTGCTGCGAGTGTGCATAGACTATAAGAAGCTGAATGCAGTTACCAAGAAGGATTATTATCTTCTACCATTTATAGATGAGATTTTGGAGGAAGTTGCTGGTCATGAGTGGTACAGCTTTGGTGATGGTTATAGTGGATACAACCAGATCAAGATAGCACAAGAGTACTAGCAGTTGACTACTTTCACTACTCCTTGGGGAACATTTGCATTTCGAGTGATGCCATTCGGACTGTGTAATGCTCCGGTCACGTTTCAGAGGTTCATGAGCAAGGTGCTCGAACCATTCATAGGAAAGTTTGTTCGTGATTTCATTGATGATTTCTGTGTGTACGGAAGAAAGGAGGACCACTTTGATCATGTGATCAAAGTTCTGCAGTGGTTGGAGCAAGCTAACGCTTCTCTGAATCCAGAGAAGTGCATCTTTGGCTGCGAAGAAGGTCTGCTGTTAGGACACATCATTTCCAAGAAGGGGATTGCGGTAGATCCCGAGAAGGTGAAGAAGATTGTGGATCTTCCATTTCCAATCAACTTGACAAAGTTGAGACAGTTTCTTGGGATGGTTGGATATTATCGTAGGTTTGTCTTTTCCTTCTCAAACAAAGCAATAGCTTTGACTATGTACATGAAGAAGGGAGTTGAGTTTGACTTGATAGTGCATGATCAGAAGGCAAAGGAAGCATTTGAGGAGCTGAAAAAGGCATTGGTGACAGCTCCTATACTTGCTAAACCTGAGTGGAGTAAAGCATTTATTCAGTATACGGATGCATCTAATGTAGCTATCGGGTGTACATTAAGTCAGTTAGATGAAGATGGGCATGATCATCTTATAGCTTATGCTAGTAGGCAGATGATGCCAGCGGAGAAGAATTACTCAGTGACTGAACGAGAAGGATTAGCGGTGATCTTTGGATTGAAGAAGCTCCGACATTACTTGCTAGGAGAGAAATTTTCCATAGTCACAGATCACAAGGCTTTAAAGTATATCTTTAATAAGCCTAATGCCGAAGGTCGTATTGCTCGTTGGAAGATCCTTCTAACAGAATACGATTACGTGATTGAAGATAGACCAGGGAAAAAGCATACGAATGCTGATCTTTTGTCGAGGGCTTATGATGATGAGGGAGAAGAACCGTTTGATGATTCATTTCCAGACGAGCATCTGATGACCATCACAAGCATTGAGGAGATACCGGACGAGTACAAGGAAATCTGAAGTTTCCTTGCAGATGGCTCCTTTCCAGAAGGTATGCATACCCGAGAACGTAACGCGTTGATCAAGAGATGCAAACCTTACACCATGGTGGAGGGAATTCTATTTCATCAAGGAGCAGATGGGTTACTAAGGAGAGCAGTTGGTCAGAAGGAGGCGTTCAAGCTGATGCACGAGTTTCACGATGGCACTGTTTGCGGAGGTCACTTTGGTGGTAAGATAACAGCTTTCAAGATTTTGGATGCGGGTTATCACTGGAGAGGGATTTTCAAGGAGTGTTTAGACTATTGCAAAACTTGCGACGTATGTCAAGCATTTGCTCTGAAGTCTACTAGAACACCTCCGTTAAGATCAATTCCAATATTAAGATCATTTGAGAAGTGGGGTATTGACTTTGTAGGTCCTCTTAATAAGACACCTCGAGGCAATAGATACATTGTAGTCGTCACTGACTATTGTACCAAGTGGGTAGAGGCTAGACCTTTGAGGGAGACTAATGAAACAGAAGTCGGTAGATTCTTATGAGAGAGGATCATCACCAGATTTGGATGTCCGTTAGAGTTGGTCTCAGATAGAGGAGGAGAGTTTGTAGGGAGCATGACTACTGCTATGCTACAACACTTTCTATCAAGCCACGAGTAACGACCTCATACAAACCAAATGCTAATGGTCTTGCGGAGAAGACCAATCTTACACTTTGTATGATGCTCGCCAAAGATGCTGGTGTTGAGACTGCGAAACATACTTGGGATAAGAGGCTACATGCCATCTTATGGGAGTATCGAACGACAACAAAGACTTCTACTGGGTACTCATCATTTCGACTGGTTTATGGAGTGGAGTCCAAGTTGCCCATCCATTTCAAATTGGATACTTTTCAAACTATTCAACGAAAGTTGAAGAGGTCGAGAGGAGAAGACGTGGTCAGATCAAGAAGGGAGCAACTCATGGAGTTGGAAGAGACCCTAGCGGTAGCAATGATCCGGATGGAACGAGCTCAGGCGTATCAAAAGAAGAGTTACGACAAACGGTTGGACAAGAGGGAGGTAAAACTTTTTCAAGTCGGAGATTGGGTTATGTTGTATGATGCTATCAGATTCAAGAGGGCTAGGAAGAAGTTTCTTCCAAGATATTTTGGTCCTTTTGTTGTAGATAAGGTGTGGAGCAACTTCACATATGACCTTTAGGAGTTGGGGGGAAGGAGATTCGATCGGGTCAACCATGACAAGTTGAAGTTGTTTCATCGACGAAAGTTCTCTCTTCACTCCGAGGACGGAGCGAAAATTTAGTCCGGGGGTAAAATGTAACGACCTATGTTACACATAGGAAGTTTGTTTATTAGTAAGGTGTTTAGTTATAACTAAGTGTTGAGAATGTTTATTTGTTGCCAAAATACTTTAAGGAGGTATCAAGTTAGTCATGACTAGCTAAAAGTTAGTTATGGTTAAACTTAGCTGTACTTTTGACAGAATTCAGATATTTGCTAAAGAGTGAGCACTACTATCTTGTCATCTTGTCTAAAAGGTAGAAAGGAGGTGGAAAGTATCCCTTATCTCTTTTTTGACTTGATATTAGTGGTTGGATTAAAGTTGTGGACTTTGTGGGCATTAAAAACAAGAAGAGATTCCACATGTTTCCTTTTTAGTGGGTCCTAGTGTAGAGAGGGGGTGGAAATTCGAGATTCCTTGAGAATATTCCAGAATCTTTCTAGAAGTTGTTGACTTTGAAGGAATAAGCCCATGTGAAAAGGTAAGAAGCTCATGTGATTAATGTTTTTACCTTAAGTAATATCTTAGTAAAACCCGGTAAAAATAGTTACGGCTGAGTTACCGGAAGGTACCAAAGTTAAAACCTAGAATGTATAAATAGAGGAGTAGAGAAGAGCTCCTCATCCTTGTTTTCACATTGTCGTAATGACAACTTGAGTAATATAGAGAGTGTGGGATATTTTTAGCATGTGAGAACTTGAGAGACGTCGTTAGAATGGAGGATTTTAGTTGATGTGTTTAAGGAGATTTTTAGTTGATAAGTTTGTGGGTGTATGAATGAATGAACTCAGCATTTTCCCTTCAAGTTCATGGTGTGCTTCCATCAAAGCCATCAGAGGTGACCCCTGAGTGAGAGACAGATCCGACATGTTGCAGATTCGTGGATGACGATCGTGGAGGTTGAGAGATCGGGGGGGGGGGGGAGTAGTTGATCGATAGGACCGCGGAGGGTTTACAAATCTCGCTCTATAGTGGTACTCAACGAAAATCCTTGAACTCTTCACTCACCTTTGGAAGCGGTGTAGTGTCGTAGGATTACTCCTTTTGCCCATTTAGTATACAAGATATCGTTCCCACAGAGGATTTGCACAAGTAATCTTCGTCTCTAATTGGCTTCCTCGTCTGTAATTGACTTCGGCGAAGTAGAGATACTTCGGCAATCGGAGAATGTGGCGCGCTGCGCTCCTGCTATCGCTCTGGAAATAGTAAGACAATAAGTTATAATGGCTTTGTTACTTTGCTTATATCTCGCGATAAGCTTCCCCGCACGTGTCGAAGTTAGGGTTTCCTCTTTACAACTGTCATTCTTCGGCGCTCGCAATGCGACGATGTTCTTCCTCTGCAACTGCGGCACATCTTTGTCCTGTTGTAACTTCGTCATTCGACCTCCGATTGCCTCGCACAACATATCGTTAGGAAGCTCTTCGCTCGAGGAATTCAACTATGAGGAAGTCATCTCTCAAGTGTCTCCATAGATTCGATAAATTCCTCCAGAACAGAGATTCTTCACTAACTTCTAGTTACTACTCATATCTTTTATCTTCTATCATCTATTCTTCTTATTTACTTTACAACTAATCAATTAATTAACAAAACAAAAAATCAAGGCTTCACACCTATCTCCCTATCTACCTTTTGTCTAAGTCAAGAAAGGCGCGCTTTCACACCATCGAGGTTTGTCTCCGTTTGTATTGTCTCCGACTTCAGCGTTCGAAGAAGACCAAGCTCTTCAGAATCAAGCCCCAAAGTCACATACGCAGAGAGAACCGGCATCAACTTCTTCCGAAGGTCTTCGGAGTCAGCTACCTTCGTCTTCAAGTCTTCATTCTCCTTAGTGAGCTCCGCCACTGTGACTTGGAACTCTTCACGGCTTCGCTGCAAGTCAGCCACTTGGGTTGACAATTTTTGAATGCGATCGGTAAAGCTCTTCGTTGATACCTTTAGCTCTTCATCCTTCGCCTTCACCGCAACCTGAAGTTCCTCATTCTGACGCCGAAGGTCTTCTTTCTCCTTCTCTGTCTCCAGCCTCAGCTTCGTCGCATTCTTGACTTCTTCGCGAAGGTTGTGCTTCTCCTGCTGCCAAGTACCCTTGCTGAAGTGTATTGCAGTTAACATTTCCGGGAACGACACCTTCTTCCCAACTTCCTTCTCATACTCCTCCTTGTTGTCTTCAAGAAGTCTGAGATCTGGGACGACTACCTCTTCGCCGAAGACCATTGCTTTTCTAAACATGTCAACATCACCCAAGGCATGTCTCTCCGAAGTCCCTTCACCGTAGACAGCAGCACCTTCTATCTTCACGTCCGAGCTGCTCAGGTCCACCGTCTCCTTCTTGATGCTCTTTGTCTTCTTCCTTGCCTTCGGCTTTTCCATAGACGAAGTCGAAAGATTCCTCTTCCTCTTACTACGCCTCCTCTCCTCTTCATCAATTGCAGCATGTACATCCTCCGCCGGCTGCGTCTCTTGGGGGTCTTCGGCTGGTACCTTCGGCCAAGTCTCCACTTGCTAAGCGTCTTCGGTCGGTGCCTTTTCAATTTCACGAACGGGCGAGAAATCTTCACCTTCCTGCCCTTCGTCTTTGCCGAAGCCTAACTGCTTGGCTTCACTCTCCGACAGCCATCCCATGTCGAAGTATAAAATACTGACGAAGTCTCCCATGTAGACATAGTCCTGCTTTTTCCATAAGTGCTGGACTTCTTCGTGGAAGATCTTCGCCCAATGTGCTCGTCTTTTCGCGAAGAGGTTCTCGAAGAAGCATACCTTTCACGCGGACAGGTAAGTCTTTCTTCGGGGGCTTAGGATCATTATGATGGTCTCTGCGACCTTCTTCTTCACTGGGTCGCGGTAGTCAGTCAACTTGTAATTATTCGTCGGGTGTACCGCATGCTCAAAGAGTTCCCTGTAGTTTTGGTCCTCCTTGACCAAACTCTTCATTAACGCATGGTCGAAGAGTAGATCGTCATTCGCCCCTGCCTCGTCTAACAAGACCTTCTCCCAGTTCTCGATGGTTCAATTACCGGGTCGCGTATATCTGTCTTCACCCCCGTGGTCTTCACACATACGTATCTGGCTAATGAATTTGCCAGATACCTTAGTCCAGCCTCCCAGGATTAGGAAACTCAGACCTAACTCCTTCAGCTTCGGCCGAATGCGCACTAACTCCTCTTGATCTAGCCCGAAGGCTCTAATCCTCGGTAACTTCGTCGTGATTGACATTGCACTTGGATGAAGGTTGCTAAACTGTCTGTGGGGTAAACTTCGCCTAAACTGCTAGTCTTCGCTCAAGTTGGTCTTCGCGTAAATTGTTTGTCTTTGCCCAAATTCTCTATCTTCGTCCAAACTTATCCTCCGCAATTAGGGGATAGCTGAACGCTAAAAGTGGATTTGGGTAATGAGCCGGTTTTCCTAGTATATAGTTTGGTTCAAACTCCTCACACGTTCCGAAGTCATCCCTGATTGCTTGCTTCTGACATGACAAGGGCATGCGCATACTGTCTTCGCCCCCGCCGCTTATCGTTTCTGTTCCTTTCTGGGTAGGTAGCTCATCCTTACTCAGACTGCGTACTTCTCAACTGTGAATTCCTCTGACCATTCGTGAAGAGAGCGTACTTACGATATGCGTTCTCAAGGAGTTTCCTTTCTCGGATATTTCCTGTGAAGATCTTCTTCCGAAGGCTCTTCTTAAGAAGGTTCTTCTTCTTCACAACTGTTCTTCTTCGCTAAAACTAAGCTATTCTTCTCCTAACTTCATTATTTCTTCTACAAACTTCTATATTTCACGCATCTTCCAAAAAAATCAAAAAAGTTGGCTCTACACACCTATGATTATAATAGTGGTTTTTTCGTGGGGTTTTTAGTAGGATCTTTGGCCGTGTTGTTATCGATGATTATGTTCGCATTTGCTATGTTGAAGTGATGGCGCTGATAGATTCTTTGATCACTACGAACGTGGACTGTCTCTATGTAGTTCTCATGTGAAACGGAGTATTTTTGTGGACTGTCATGATGAACTGTCATATGCGTTTGACAGTCCAAATGTACTATTTACATTTTTAAAGTGAATGAATAAAGGCCGTTCTTTTGATGAAAATCTAGTGTTTATATTCTTTGAAAGAATCGATGATTTCTTGCTAAGGATCGCAGTACCGGCTAAGGATTGTAGTACGCGGTACATGGCCATCATAAACGATCGACTCCTGACTTTGGTAGATGACTTTTGGTGGAAAACACCACCCATCATGTCTACAATTATGAGTAGAAAGCTATGTTTGAAGCCAAACTACGCCTCCATATGAATAGAAAGTTATGCTTGAAGCCAAACTGCGACAGTCTGATTATTGGCTAGTCTGATTGTTGGTTGTCTGATTCTTGACCAAGTAACGTTTTCTTCTGTTGGAAACATCTTATGTCAAATCTCCATATTGAGAGACAACGAGTCCATATAGCGTCCAAGCCACAAAACACCCTCAATAGTACCAAATCCACCACCAAAATGTCAGTGCAATGCGGTTAGTGCGACCTAGGTTCGGTCGCACTGAGTGCATTGCGACCACTTTAGCCGTGCGGTCAGTGCGACTTAGGTTTGGTCGCACTGAGCGTATTGCTCACGCTTTTAGTTCCAAAGTCTTTCCAGCCACGAGAAATGTTCCTTAGTCTTTCAAGCCACGAACAACAGCACGGAACAGCAACACAGAACTGAGTGTGACGAGACTAGCTTACTGAGACAAAAACAACACACTTTATTACTAACTTACTGAGACAAAAAACAACACACTTTATTACAAGGTTACCGAGAAAAAAAGAACACACTTTATTACTAGCTTACTGAGAAAAAAACACACTTTATTAACATGATTCGAATTGTTTCATAAACTCGGTCGCTTGAAGGACACTACAAGAACGTCATATCATGTTGATTTCCTCGTGTGACATAGTGTTCCAGTAGCTTTTAATATAAGGATCTCTTCCAAAAGCCTGTTTATACTTTACGGAGAAATAACTTGGGGTATCTTGGGTGCTACTTCTCCATGATTTCAGCCATGGTAAAAGTACATTCATAAGATAGTCTTCTCTGTTCATATTAGCCGACTCAGGCATAAAAGAAAAAGGATGTATTGCGTTGAAAGGATGATTAGTACTATTTTTCTCAAGAGAATCATCTATCAACAATACATCTTGTGTACATAAGTTATACGCGAACAATTGAGAAAAATCCTTCAGATACAAGTAATTATCCGTGGCAACTTCTCTGGTCGTCTTGAAACGAGTACACATGGGTTGTCCGAAGATTCTACAAATCTGCAGAGCACAATTTCCAAGAAGATAAGTAGAAGCAAAGTGAAAACTGATAACTGAAAACTGAAAACACTTAAAATGATTTTAATAGCATTGAGTTTATCTAATTTACCTAGCTCGACGTGATCTCTACAGGCAGGTACCTTTTGTTCTCCATGGATCGAAGAATGGCGTTACAGTTGCTCAGAGTATGTGATGTCCATGTCAGGACTTGGAAATCTTGACAACAGATCTCCGTGAACTCTTTAACTCCCTTTCGTACCACGTAGAATAAATCCTTCTTGCAACTCTCAACTCGGTAACCTATCTCTTTAGCTCCTTGGAGCTCCAAGTCATTACATCTCGTTCTTATCAACAACCCGTTCAGATCCAAAACCAGCATCTTCTTCATGAGTACAGTAGGATTTGTCAATCTAAGATAGAAGAGTTTCGAAGAACGAAAGCGAGTGATTTCCATTTTTAACCTTTCCAACTCCTCTTGTTGTATTTCCATTGGCTCATACATGTCTTCTTCTCTCCGGCTCGCTTATGCTATTTGGAGGTTCAAAGATTCTTCTTCTTCTCTTTTGGTCACGAGTCGAGCATCTAAGTCTTCTTCCTCTTTCCTCTTGTTGAATAGAATCTCGGAGGACCCTACATCAGATGTTCGATGTGATGTATCAACGACCATCCGGTACGACGTGACATAGTGTTTTTGGAGCTAAGTGTGATCTCTTATGCGGCCACGCTCAATACGACATAGTCCTGGTCGCATTGAGCCTCAGAGCGATCTTGGCCTGTCGTACTGAGCATAGTACGATGAGAGTCATCGCACTACGCTCAATGCGACCTAAGATCAGTTGCAATGCGTAAGCTTATGGCTTAGGCTTAGTGTGATCAATGTCCGATCGCACTGAGCGTAGTATGAAACCTTAAGGCCTAGGCTCAGTGCGACATAGGGCCCGTCGCATTGAGCGCAGTACAAAGCTTTAAGACCGTGTGCTTAGTGCGAAAGAAAAGAGTTGCACTGTTCAGTGCGAAGAGAAAGACCGCGCACAGTGCGATCGGACCACGGTGACGGTAAAAAGTAGTGAAACAGCAAGTAAGCAAGTAAGCGAATGTAACTCAGCAAAAAATAGTGAAACAATAAGTAAGCAAGTAGTACACAAGTATAGAGAAACGAGGTACCTCCATCATCATGGCACACGCCAAGCTCTTCTTGGTGATGAGTACTCTCGTGTACTTCATGTTCAGTGGAGAATACTAACGCGTCCTCGCTCAAGATACCTTAGTGTCGCATGAGATGAGTTAAAGCCTTCCGCAGAAAGTTTCTATGGATCCTCCTTGTTTCTGTTCTCTGATGTGCTTCTGCAGATGCAACACTTTACCTCCAAGTTCTCGAACATGAACAAAGATCAATCGTAATCCTTATCTTCTCCTCCACTTTAGATTTTACATACAAGGCGAGTTGACCTGTAACAGCTTTAGGTCTTCTTCTTGTCAGGAGAACCGCATTCAAGCACTGAAAACCAGATCTTCATCCCTCAAAAACACATTATCGTGCGAAGTATCTTTTCTCAACTTTATCGTACTCAGAAAACCAATCGTCTATTCGGGCGTTGTCAGAGTATGATCCGTCTACCTAGGAAAGCACCGGGCTTCTGGCTATGGTTGTTTACTCAAGAGGTTGGCTTTCAGGTAACAAAAGGGCTATAAACACTCACACAGGTGTGTAAGATCTTGTAATATACTCAGAAAGTGAAATCTCAGGTATAACTGGCAGTAATAGGAACCGGCGGTGAACTTTGACACTCACGGAGAAGAAAACTATGAAGGTTTAGACTTCTAAACTTCCCCTACATGCAAATGAGGTACTACTGAACTCACACACGAAGTTTCAGCCTGAGATCAAATTTTGACACCGAGATGTTGACAGAAAAGTTCTGAGTAAGAAAATTGCGGCAATTTCTGGTACCCAGCTGGCTATTTCAACCTAGAACAGAAGATTGGCTTGATCAAATTCAAATATTCTCACAATATTTGAAGTCTACAGGGTGCTGAACATCCCTGTGAAGTTGGGACTCCTGAATGTACACAGAACTCCAGATCTCCTCCTCTGAAGTCGCTGCTCTAGATTAAGAGCTTTTCAGACCCCTCCAGCTTCAGCGGCCACCCTGAATTACTCAGTCACTCAATCGATGCGAAACTTTTTGGAAAATCGTAGCCCTGCTAGCAGAGAACACAACCTCGAAGTTTTGAAGCAATTTCCTCAAATCTGCTGCAAGTGACACTGAAAACCCTAAATCCAACAAAAGTGATTCAGTTCTGGCACAATCCGAACTTCAATTGCTCATAACTCCGTCTTTATTGACTCAAATCGATCGAAAATTTCACTGGAGGTGCTTGGCATGACGAGATCTCTCCCCCTGTGCTCTCAGATTTCGAAGATCCCTCACCAAATGCTCGAACTCCACTCTAGAGCTCTGTTTCTAAATTTAGAGTTTAACAAAAGACAAAAACAGACCAATGGGAGTTCATAGCTCCACTTGGTTGTCCTTTAGTACCCTAAACCACGTGGCAACTTAGTTTTACTCATAGGCTACCACGTCAAGCCCCCTAGAGTGCCAGCGTAAAACTTAAACTACCTAAAACGACACGTAGCCCCGAAAATTAACTTAAATCAGCTAGAAAGCGTGCATGGGCGACAAGTAAGTACAACCCATGAGCTCAAACCCCTATCAGCATGGAAACCCTAAGTATGTACATTGAACGTCATAGACAAGTAAGAAGTCACTTGCACAAGCGCACAAATGCTTGAACAAGATAACTAACATACTATCAGCCTACTAGGACTCAAAATAGTGTTAACATCGTATGCAAAGGTGTCAAACATATACATAAAGGACTAGAAGTAGTATAAGCTAACTTCTAGAACTACTAAACCTAAGCGTCGGAGTAGAAGTCAAGCATGTAGCCGCCAAGTAGCGCGACAGCGTGTCTCACGAAGAGCGGTAACATCACAGATCCTTCGGGGTTAACAAAGACTTCGCGGATTAAGTTAAGAGTCAACTTCAATTCCAGATCCTCAATTTTGACCACTCTTGTTTCTGCATTGTAGGATTGGATGAAAGCAGCACAAAGTCCAACCTGACATAAACGAACATTACAATCCGTATAAATATTTATTCGGACAAAGCAAGACCAACCATGAACATGACTAAGCTTACTGTAAACGATACGAAGCTTACCATAAACAAACGATACTAAGCTTACTGTAAACGATACTAAGCTTACTATAAACAAACGATACTAAGCTTACTATCAATGAGGGACCGAATACTTACTTGAGGATACTAAGCTTACTGTAAACAAGGGACCGAATACTTACTTGAGGATACTAAGCTTACTGTAAACGAGGGACCGAATACTTACTTGAGCTGACTTAGGTTATTATAACTAAGTAAACTGTAAACGAGGGACTAACGTCAGAGTACTTACGTCAGGATGAGCAAATTCGAAAGAGAAAGCAATCAATAATCCCAACTTCTCTATCGCGTCCTCGTCTATTTTGCTCAAGGCTTGACCGATAGCTTATTTTTCCATCCATTGTCAGACGATACGTTGATGTAAATCGTGTTGGGAAGTAAATGTGATTAAAAAGGTCCTTCTTCTCTCGGTGCCACGCTTGTACCTCGTTCCTCGTTCACTCACTGCACATACATGCCATGCTAGCTCACTTCACAATTACTTGAAGATAAAGTACTCTGATAAGAAAAAAAAAGTCACAGTTTAGACGCGAGGAGATCGAAGAGCGAATAGCAGAAAGACTCAAAACTCCAAGTGGTCAATCGCTGCCCGAGAGAAGAGAGAAGAAGGAACAGCAGAAAGCACTCGCAACTCCAAGAGGGAAGAGCGAACAGCAGAAAGCACTCAATACACCAAGTGGTCGATCAATCGTTGCCCCTCAATACTCCAAGTGGTCGATCCAAGTGGTCAATCGCTACTCGAGGGACAAATCGATGTACGGAGAAAATCATTCAATGCGCCGATGTAAATCGCACGCGAGAGTTTAGTGCGGCAGTGTAAATCGCAGTGAGTGCGACGGTGTTCGGAAGCGGCGGTGTAAATCACAACCAGTGCGACGGTGCTCGGAAGCGTGTTCAACGCGACATCCTTATTGATCAACTTAGGAACATTTCTCGCGAAAGACTTTGAAACATCTCGAGTGGCCTCTTATAAATACTCCTAAATACATGCGAAAGCTGATAGCTCAGTGCGACCTAGTGTGAAGCCTTGGATTTTCAGTTCGTTAGGAAATTTTTGTTTTATTAGATAAAACAGTAGATTAGTTAGTATAGATGATAGATATGATAAGTTTAGTTGTAGTATAGAGATTCTTAGCCGAAGAATGATACTGAGCAAGAATACAGAACCTATGAAATGTATATTTTGGAATAATAACCTAGTTGCATTCTTCAGACGAAGAACTTTCCAGGGATGTCTCAATTGCTGAGAACGGACGTCGGACGACGAAGTTATGGCCCGGAGAAGAAGAACCAAAACAGAACAGAAAGTCACGCAACTTCGCGGTCGAGAGACTTCGCATGTGAGGAGGCGAGAGGAAAAGCTATAAGAAGATTCAAAAAGCAAATCACTTTTACTATTTCCACTTGCGAGTTTACTGTAGCGCTCCGCAACGTCCGATTTGAGAGAGAAGTGATTGTCTTCGGTGAAGTTGATCTTCTTACATTCAGTGCTGAGTGAGGAAGTTTCGTAGTCCTAGAGGCAAAGGAAATTCGGATCTTCGGCGAAGATGAGAGGGATGCAGACGTCGAGGAAGTCGAAGTTCAAAGCTATAGCGACGAAGTGACCGGACTTCAGTCCGTACCGGGAACGACTATAAGAAATGGGGATGGCGTTCCTCATGAAGAATTGGGGAGTGGTATCTTCGGACCTAGTGCATGAGATCCTCGTCTGCAAAGGGCACCCCTCCGAAGATCTTCGGGCAAGACCGATCAACTGGACCGTGTCGCATTGGAGTTTTGCTTTAGAGATCGATGATGTGGGAAGACCAGGTGACTTTCTTTACGATAGCACCTGCAAGCCGTCTTTGGAGGAAGTGGCGAAGTACAACGAGATCTTCTCGATGATGCCGGTAGGATCGAATGGATTCAAGATACATAGCTACATCGATCCGTTTAAGAGGGATATCGCGATTGCACTCAATATGATCTTCAAGCCGCAGTGGACTTCGTATTTGGCCAATTGGCAGATATATTTCATCGAACAGATATTCAAAGGCAGGAAAACGTATTGGGCGAAGATCTTCCACGACCACGTTCAGAAGTTGTACGCTATCTTCGACGATGGTGGGTCGACATACTTCGCGGTCTTCGCAGTGGTGTTCTACCGAGATATGAAGTTGTTAACTCCGGAGGAGGACGAGAAGTTCGAGCGAAGAACGACGTCCAAAGATGAACTGTTGATGGAGCCAACTCCTCGGAGAGAGGAAATGACGACTCCAATGACTTTGGCGGGACCTAGTACTCGGGCGAAGAGGAAGATAGATGAAGAAACACCGAGTGACGTGACTTCGAGGAGAAAGAAGAAAGCGAGAAGAACGACTATGACGACTTCGGATGAAGAGGCCGAAGGCGTGCGATCTCCCGTGGTCTTCTTTTGTGGAGATAATAGGAACATCAGGTCCGAGAAGAGACCAAGGAGAGACGAGTGCGAGAAGGGTACCTTCGGAAGGGACAGCAGTGGAAACAGAAGTTCCTCAAGCAGAACTTCAGACTTCGCTCAGACCAGGCGAAGCTACGACTTTGGGACCGACTGACTCGAATTTTGGAAGAGAGTTGAAGATGTTCGAGCAGACTCTAGAATTCCTCAGCGGTACAACGTTGCCGATCATGGCACAGTTGGACATGCAATGGCATGTCTACGAGAAGGAGGCGAAAGAGTCGATATTGCTGAACGATCTTCTCAGTGTGGTACACTTCGGACGACAAGGGTGGATACAAGAGAAGGACGCTCTAACGAAGAAGCTTGCGGACACTTCAGACGAAGTCAGGAAGTTAACTTCGGAGCGAGATGCTTTGGTTGTAGCGAAGGCGGATGAGCAAACGAGGACTTCGTAGGAATTACAAGATTGGCAAGCGAAGCTCAATCTTATGACTTCGCGTTTCCACGATTTGAAGTCAGAGAGAGATGCTATTTTGGAGCAGCTAGCGACTAAAGACGAGTAGTTGGCTACAAAGGATGAGGAGCTAGCGAAGGTTCTGAAAGCGAAGGAGATAGCAGAAGTGAAGGCCGAAGAGCTTCGGACGAAGGTGGAAGAGGTTACGACTACCTACTTCGCCACCGAACTCAATGCATCAGAGACGGAGCTACTCCAGCGACTTCGGATAGAATTGACGATAGTGCTAGATCCTTCAGCGAAGAGTATAATAGTTATGATAGCGGAGAGGATCATTAGAGATTTGAAGGAGCTTAGGGAGACGGTTAAGTTTTCATTATGGAGTATAGGTCAGACATTACAGTTAGGTAGAGTAGAAACTTCGGTTCTGCCAAGTGGGGGGACGTGATCATACGATCTAGATGTAATCTTTTCTTTGTAGGAAATGAGATCTGCCATCTTCAGACGAAAGAGTATATAAGCGATGTGATTCTCGATCATTATACTTTTTCCATGTTTTCAGTTTTTTGTTAGTTAATTTTCGATTGCGCAAGGTTGCGGAGTGAGAGTGTGAATGAAGTGGGCGAAGGCAATTACCTACGAAGGACGTAGTTTGCTGTCGCAGGTGTAAATCTGATTGATGCAGAACCTCCGAAGTTGGCCTTCGGCGAAGAGAGTCTTTGAGCTATTTAATTGAAGGACATTTCGAGAATATGAGAACATATTAGTTACTGTGAAGTGGAGAAGCATAAGTTAAATTGTAAGAAGGGTTCGGAACATGGTGGCTTCGTCTTGAGTTTGGCTTCTTCAAATAAGTGGGATTCTTAAGAGTGAAGATTTAGTTGGAAGAACACTTATTAGGAAGAGTAGGGGCTTATTCTTTGAGCCTTGATGTGAAGTCTGTATTCTTCTGTCTTTTCAAGAGAACACTAGTAACATTTCAGCAGTATTTGCTATCTCATTTGTTCATACATCTATCTTCTCGAATCTTTTATTTGTGTTGTTCGAAGGGTCCCTGATCAAGAACTATTTCATTGTTATTTTATTCGATTTATCAGGTTGTGCTCTGGTTTGGTTTCTTATGAAACTTAAACTCTCATCCAGATATTATTCCATTCCGTGAGAATAACAGAAAACTATTTGAATTATCATTGTGACGTTGTAGTACTGTGTTTTGTGTAATTGTTAAATGTATCTTCGTGGGAACGATCTTTAATTTACTATTTCTGATACTTTGTGTTTCTCTGGATTGTTACACCTAGGTTCTGTCGCACTGAGCGCGCGGCTATACACTACGCTCAGTGCGACCGAGATAAGATCGCACTGAGCGCATGAATAAGTGAAAATGACATATTTAACATTGACAGATTGTCTTGCGTAGAGTGATATTTCAGCTTATTTTAAGTAGACTTGCGCATAGTGATTTTCCTGCTTATTCTGCTCTATTTAAGTAGACTGATCCAACCCGAAAGTTTAGAGAGACGAGAAAAGAGACATTTGAAGTGATAGATACATAATAGTCACTGAGGAGGGTGATTTGTGCGTTGCATCGAAGTGACAGTGCAAAGAGACGTTACCCTTTAGAGAGAACAAAGCTGTATGGGTCTCTGTTACCTCGTGAGATTTTCCAGACATTACTATAAGACTAAGATTGTCACGGATTTGAGCACATTAAATATTTAGAGATCAGTCACAAATTGGAGTCACCTTTATGGGAGTTGAACCCAGGCATGCCAAATCGGCCTGGTCTGACAATGTGTCCTGCACAAAACAAAACAATAACCACAAGCCTAAAAACAAAAAGATGTTACAAAAATTAACACAAATACAATGAGGGACCAGTAGATGCTCATGTATGTTGCTGTCCTCGAGATCGCAAAACAGTTATACGATGATGGATTTTTCTCTCAAAAGGTTGGAACTCTCTGTCAAGTGACTTCAAAAAAAGAGGGTTGTCATGTTCACGATTGCAAAGCGTTATGAGAAAGTCAAGAATCTCTTGACATCGCTCGACAAGATTTGATCCTTCTGTGTCTTCAGATGCTCTTTGCGAGCGTACGTGTGCATCATCTGCACCCTCTGTAAAATCAGAGTGAGTAGGACAATTTGACTTTTCTTCATTTACATATACATGACGTGGTTCAAACCATGAGTTCAGATCATCTGGCACAACTTCTATGTTGAAAAAGCTCTCCGAACTGGTGAAAACATACAGTGGGTACGTGCAGCACCGGAACATAGACGAGTACACGGATTGTATCACAGACTTCTCAGCATAAGCTCTCACCAAATGCTTGCATAACAAGTATGAGCTATTAAAAAATGAGTAGCAAGAGCATATCCATCTCTCGGAGTCTGAAGTGACTACCCAGAGGAGAGACATCTTTACTCAGATATTTGCACCAAGTGACACGAAACTGTCCCACCAGCTCGGAAATAAACGTCCGTGAATGATTTGGTGTAGCAACACTTGCATATCTGCCACAAGACTTTCACAGACGATCAACGTCAACTTTTCTAAATGAGGACGATTAAGGGCATATTTTTAATCGTGCTTCAGTTTTCTCTAGTGACTCTCGACAATATTCGTAGTACGCGACAAGCAAAGGAGAGGTTTTGATGCTCTGCTGAAAATTTTCCATTTGTCTGGACTGTACCACTCTCGTTAGACATATATCCACAAAGACAAAAGGTTCGAACTCTTACAGAACTCATAAATCTCACGAACAGCCATAGAGTGTAATACATCGGGAGTAACAAATTTCCCTTCGGTGGATGGTATAAATGAATGCAAGTTAAAATGTTTGGTGATCATATCAACAACAACATTTTCTTTCTTGGGCATTACACAACTGACCAACAACTCCCACACTGTCTGGAAACCAATTTACATCAATAAAAGGGAAATAATTACTTGCCTCCACACCGTTGTATGATCCAGTGGCTTGTCCAATAACATACATCGAACTTCGACCGCTGATTGAGCATGCTTCAAGCAAAGCTGAACATACATAGCAGTAAAGACAGAGCGTGATGCTGAAATCTGATCAATGTTTTTGTCGGTGATTGTGAACATCGGACGAGTCATCTCTTAATCTCTTGAACCACATCACAAGAACCTCCTTTCTATATTGCTCCGTCGCTGATTTGAAACTCTTCTTTGCATCACCCTAATTCAAGTAGAACATATACGATAAGGGCATATCAAAACTTCCGAAGTTTGCAGCAATAACGAACAACTCAAAGCGCGTCTAGTTAGTTTTGAAAGTACTATCGATCATAACTTCTTTGACACTATCTATATGCTCACAAAAAGATGTGCATATTATGAAAGCAATGTACTCATCAGTCTGTTCATACAACACCTCAACAAAACCTTTAAGCTAAAGCTTCGATGCGTATCAACAAAGATGCAGACTTCACTTGATCATTTATATCACGAAGATATTGTCTAGACTGTACTTCAGCGATCCAGAAATTTACCTGCGCTCGAGTTATAGTCAAAGGACTAATGAACTCTTTTTCACATAATATACGATACACCTCAAACTTCCGGAGATTCAATGCCAATATCAACTCCAAAAACATGACAGCAGCAGTAGGAAAATAATGCAACTTATGCGTCGGCTTCTCATGTGACAGCAAATGTTGACATGTTAAATACATAAGCTTCTGCTGTACGTCCACCGTTACTCGTAAAGTTCCATTGCAGACAGATCGATCTATCTTTCGCTTCTTCTTTGGTTGTCTCACCGAAGATGTGGATCCTTCACTCTTATCTCTGAATTTTGTCTTGTTAGACCGTGAGGTACATCATAATATCGCCCTTAAGATCGAACAATCTTTCACAGAAACATGCGAGTTACGTATTTCTCAATAGTATCTAGAGGCTACCTCCATATTCTGAATGATGCTTGTCTTCGACCAAGACGTCAAACACACAGACAAGTTACTGGAGTTCAAAGTCTGCAACTCGTGCATGCTACTCTCATCTGAAAGGTGGACTTTCAGTCGGAAAAACACAAATCCGTCTTTGCCATCCTCATCTCCGAAGCACTCTTGCACAACATGAATCATTTCTGAATGATCACACTCCACTGTCACTATGAAAGTGTTGTCATCATCTGTCTCATTCTCTATAGCCGCTTCGCACGTAGTACCGAGGTTCATTTTGTTATAACACTGATTACGCTGCTTGAACACAACTAAGTCAAGAGGGTTATGTCCCTTGCGAGCACGCGTGAATGCGTTGATTGACAACGTTCGATTGCATCGATTGCAGTAAACCATCTCCATGATCAAGCACCCGAAAGCATGAAGACAAGACGACTATACTGTGACACCACTACAAGCACAACGAGGAAGACATTGCGAGATAGATGCAAACACTCACTGACTAGCTCAGTGACTCAAAACATTGCAAGCTTTCAGGTCTATCAGACTTTCTGCAATAGCCAACAAGCTCTCTACACATACGATCCAGCGAAATTCAACAACAAAAAACGGCAAAACCTCTACAGACGAGCGATTTCTGCCATCTGAAATTCGAGAACAGCGAATTCAAGAACATCGAATTTCTACCAAATTCAGCGAGTTCTCAGGAAATTTCAGCTATCAGTTGACTAGAGTTCAATGAACGTGAAATATCGAACGTGCAATGCAAATTATTTTCTTCACGAACACAAGCCCGCATGCAAGTTATTTTTCTTCACGAACACAAGCCCGCATGCCGCCTCCAATTGTAACATGGTGACATGGCATCTCCAGGCATCTTCAATGCCGCCGTCATAGTACAAGACACACCAAATTATTGACGAACGGACGACGACAACGAACCAAGCAACAGGCGGACGACGAGAACCTTGACTGTCTGAAATGACAATGACCGTGAGTGCAAAACCGTGACCGTGACTGTAGTTCAAAGCTCGAAATCCGGTTAACAGGTGAGTCGATCAACAACGAATCTAGAATCCATCACTAATCAATTCACACGTATAAACTCTGATTCAATTAGCGAAACTGTGCCACAGCTGCAGACTTGTCTCTCCAAAATGCAGGAAATAAGTGCGGGGTGAATACCAAGGAGCTCCGCTTGCAACTGGAATTTGCGGAACTGGAATATATCCCGATCTATCCCTATTTATTTTCTCTTTTCCGGTTTCCATAACGACACTGCCCGTCCGTTCTCCACTACTTCCTTTCTTTCTGTTTGGTTTTCGCCACTAAGCAATCCGTCCGTTTCACTACACGTCAAAAAAATCACCTTTTCCTTTCCGGTTTTCAGAATCGATGTATAGCTATTCTAACACAATATGAAGCGAGGAAGCAAGCAAGAACCAGAACGATGCAGATAAAAGAGAAGGAGAAGTTGAGAACAGCACACGAAAGGTGAGGAGAAACAGGAAAGCGCTTCAAGCGACTTTTAGCTGCTAATCGAGCCACATCGACGACGAGACCCAGTGGAGCGCTCTTTGCTCTAGGGTAGGGGCACCTTTCGCTCCCTGCCTTCTCCTGTGGGTGTAACCGGCGGGAGGAGAAAGCCCTGTTCTGACTGCAGTTCCCGTCTGTGTAGACTGGCGGGAAGTCTGATATCGGACGTCAACCGGACGGGAATAGCACGAACGAAGCAGTGATCGAATGGTAAAGCATTCCTGCAGAAGAGCATAACACAGTGACTGCCTGCCGTAAAGGGACTCTACTTGTGCTGTACTTTCCAGGAGTAGTCGACTGCCCATGACCCGAGGGAATCAGTCTCGTTCTTCTGTTACTTATCGCCACGCTCAAACATTTCCTCGAAGACTACGTATTAGTGACGGATAATAGATCGTAAGAGTATCGACGGGCTTCTTTGCTTGGGGAGAGTTGGTGAGAAGCATCTCCGTCGTCGAGCAAGAGCGCTATAGCAGCAGCAGCTACCTGCAGGTGGGGACGAGGCTGGTTGTGGTGTTGTTGCTATCGTTGTCGAGGGAGGCTGGGATGGGGTTAGGTGGTCTGTTCGCGGTCTGCTATTAGTTTCTAGCGCTTGTGTTTACCTTGAACTCAACTCGCAGGCTAGGGTTTTTTTTCGTTGTTGTGGGTTGCTGTTACTGTTACGAACATGGAGTTTTCCGTGTACACGCCTTGGGTCTATGGGGCCTGACAAGTGCAGTTTGGTTAATGCCCCCTTCCCTGTTTGCTTGGCTTGTCGATCGGGATTCCAGGGCTACTTTCTTCTCAGAGCACTCCACTCTTCTCTCGCTGGCCCGGGGGAGAAACGTGGTAGAGGAGACGGCGAGGTCGAATGACAAAGCAAGTTGAACAACTTTGGTTCCTGGTCCGCTGATGGTTTGAGTTGATTTTAGACCGTTTGCAATTTTCTTGTTTGCTCGAGTTTGACGAACTCGACTAGGCGTTTCGAGAATTTCTGGTCGGTTAACTGGGACGGACGGTGTAAGTCAGCACTTTGTGTGACAGGCAGGCGGACGAGTGGCATCGCTCCGCGGGTTTCTTTGGTTTAGAAGAGAAGAGAAGAAGACGGAGGACTGCTTTGAAGATGGGGGTTGTCCTAGAGGCGATATCTTGTTGCGGAACCGCGAGCGAAAGAGATTGTGGTGAAGATATGCTGTTCTTGTGTTGCGCGAGGATGACATGAATTCTCTGGTTAGAGGTTGGAAGTACTGATTGTGTTGTTGCGTTTACCCTTCCTTGCTTGTCTGGAGATCTGCAGTAACCTTGGAAAAGAAATTTCTTCTGGCAAGGATGGCTTATGTAGATAATGGAGAGGATGAACTGGACTACGAAGATGAAGACTATCCTGAAACTGCGAGAACGTACTCTCAACAGCCCGGGGCCATCGCAGCGCTCGCTGAGGATGAGTTGGAAGAGGATGACTACGAGGATCTTTATCAGGACGTAGATGTAGGTTTCTTTCAAAATTCAGAAGGAGGTCCTCAACCACCGGCACGGTACCAAAACAGTGGTCAAAACGGTGGAGAAGGTTATGGCGAGGAAGACTATTCAGAGGACTACGAGAGGGTAGGACGGGTAAGACCCGTGGACGAAGGCAGATATACCGAGGAGCAAGCTTATAGAGAGAGGACTCAGCAAGGCGTTGCTCAAGCGGCCAGGAACGGAAAAATGAAGGCCGAGGGAGACTACCACCCACAAGATTTCGTAGAGGGCAGTAGGTCCGAGGCTCTTCTTGAACCGAAGGAAGAGGTGGTAGCAGATGCTGGAGAGAACCAAGGTGGCGCAGATCAGATGGAGAGAGATGAGAGCGTGAATGTTGGTCGACAGAAGCAAGCAGGTATAGAAATGAGTAGGACCGGAGACTACGGGGCAAGAGCAGTGGTGGCTGCACCGCCTAAGGTCAGTGATGACAGGGATCAAGGAGAAGGAGATTCGACAGTGGGGTTAGGAGGACGAGCAGGACCGACCAAGGTCAAAGAGGAAGGGGATTTTTCTGCGGGTAATCAACCCAGGACCGAGATGCAATTAGCCAGGCCTGGAGCTGGCAGAGGTAGTAAAGGTCCTAGTACAGGAGCAAGTGCTGGAGGGTGGGTTAATGGAGGTGCTAATAATGAAGGCGGGGGTATGTCGAGAGGGGGAGGAGCTCCATCCTCCCGGGGAGGGGTAGACGGAGGGCCCTCGGTGATCTGGCCAGCCGCTGCAGGAAGAGGTGCTGGAGCACCAGCGACAGCAGGAGGAAGCACACCTGGAGCTGCCAACCCTGCTGCTAATACCAGTGGTGTCCCGAATAGAGAAGCAGTAGTTGCTGCCAATGATTACGTAGCAAAACATGCAGCCCCTCATCAGCATGAGACTGGAAATATTATGCTCTTCGTTGGTGAGCTTCACTGGTGGACAACAGATGCGGAGCTAGAGGCCGCTCTTTCAGAGTATGGCCGCGTGAAGAATCTGAAGTTTTTTGAAGAAAAAGCTAGTGGGAAGTCTAAAGGTTACTGCCAAGTGGAGTTTTATGAAGCTGTTGCTGCAAGACTCTGCAAGGAGAAAATGGATGGTCGTGTCTTCAATGACCGACCGTGTGTAGTGGCCTTTGCTTCGCCTCAAACGATCAAGCAAATGGGCGCTGCCCAAGTTGGCAAGAATCAAAACCAAGCACAAGGACAATCAGGTGGACAGGGAAGGGGCCGAGGCGAGTCTGGTTCCGGGGGGAGAGGAGGAGCAGCAGGTCAGATGGGAGAAGGAGGAAGGGGTTACGGAAGAGAGAAAATGCCGATTGGAGGTCGTGGTCAAGGACCTGGTGAACGCGGAAGGGGATCCGGAAGAGGGAGGGGTGGAAACATGGGTGGAAGAGGAGGAGGAGGTATAGGAGGAGGTGGGGTTGGAGGTGCCCCCTTCCAAGGTCCACCTGGTCCCATGGGTGGAGGTCCGGGGGGTATGATGCCTCCTCAAGGAATGATGGGTGGAGGATTTGACCCTGCTTTTGGCCCTCCTATGGGAGGCAGAGGAGGTTACGGAATGGGACCTGGAGGCCCTGGAGCAGGCTTCGGTCCCCGAGCCCATCCCTTTGGAGGGGGTCCTGGGATCGGACCCCCTTTCCCCGCTATGGGTCCAGGTCTTCCAGGGGTTGCCCCTCATGTCAATCCAGCGTTCTTCGGAAGAGCAAATGGGAATGGACCTGGAATTGGAATGGATGGACCAGCTGGAGGATGGGTAGAAGGGCCGATGCCTGGCTGGGTTGGCGACGAGCACGAGAGGAGAATGGTGTATGGAGAGGATATGGGTGGACCAGATTACGGTTATCCTGGTGAAATGGTTCCTGAAAGATTACGGCCAGGACCCACAAGGGAACAGCGAGAGAGAGTTGCTGATGGAGAGTGGGGTGGAGCAGAGAGGAGACGTCGAGAAGATCGTGGAGAGGGCGAATGGGATAGAGAAAGACACAGGGAGAGAGGAGAACGAGAGGGATATTGGGAACGAGATCAGGGCCGAGAGAAAGACAAGGATTGGCAGGAGAGAGAAAGAGTTCCGAGGGTAAGAGACAAACCGAGGACAGGAGTTGAAGAGGAGGAGCGACCCAGGTCTCGTGATGAGGACTTCGGCAAGAGAAGAAGGATGGTTGCTGACAGGAAGATTGAGCGGTAGTAACGCGATTACAGCCTTTGATAAAGGACCTGCTCAGCATCAGGTGTTTGCCATGTTCTGCGTTTGATTACGTATGTTCTGCGTTTGGGTACGTAACAACAGGTGTGTGCTGACAATATGTCAACCAGGAGTGGGGTTATGTGGACTTCTAGTTCAGATATAATTGTAGTCACACGAGGATTACGTTGTCGCTATTGAGGGAAGTCCTGAAACTGAAGTTGGAAGTGGTTAATCAGTAGCAGCCTTGTATGCTGGAAGGAACAAGTCATGCCGGACCAGGGTGCTTAAAACAGGCCATATTGGCCTTGGGAGATGCTTAGTGTTTCTTTGCAGCACTAGGGAAACATCAAATCTGCCAGCCCTTTTTCTGGATACAAGTTCATCAACGGGGAAAGATCTTACAGCTTCTTAGGTGCTCTTTTCATGAATGATAAGCTCATGTCCTTGCTTTCAGCGGCTATATGTTGGACATCGTAATTCTTGTCAGCTTGGTCCTTAGAACGATATACCCAAAGTCGGTAGCTGTACCGCTAGATCCTTGCTCTATGAATTTGATAGCTGTTTTGGGTCTTCTGCTGAGAAACAACAAGTGTCCTGTGAAAGAGCTCAACTTACCGTAAGGATGTTCGTGGAGGTCATAGTCACATCGTTAAAATTATGTGGATACTCGCAGTGTAGCATGACACAGCAGATTCTAGAAATTCAGACGAGGTACGATGCAGGCTGTCATGCCTAAGTCCTCAATTCTTGACGCATCATACATTCATTGGTTTTCCTCAGAGAAGTTAGAATTTTCCGGCACGAGTAGAAAGCCGTTCTGTACGACGCTTCGGATAGCTTAATCTTCAAAGTTGAAATGCAGAGCGCCTGTTCTTTGAAGTCCCTGTAAGTTGTCGATATAGCTAGATCGGCCTGCGAATTATATTGTCAGTGCCTGTCGGTTTGGACGGCAAAGAGAGCAGATAGGAGGAGTCGGACGGATGATTCATCCGTACTTGCAATGGAGGTGCACGAAATGTGATAGACGGAAGTTATCAAGATGCAGACATCTGCATTTTATGTAGATAGGTGTTCATTATCAACGATTGGTCTTCTGGTTACTTCCAGGGGACTGCCTTCATCCTTCACTCCAGGTTAAATTCATTACTTTATGGCTGTTCCAGGTCTCCTGTTGTACTCAGCTTTGTTTTAAGCACGAGTTTCATTCTTAGGAGCTCACATTTCTTGTTTCCACAGGGATTCTAAGAATCACGGCCTCTCCTCCGTCTCATGGGATGCACTTCTTGTGACGATGGTTTGTGTGATTTATGGTCGTTTTCAAATCACAGAAGTTATCTAATGACAGAAATCAGATAATACTGAGAGATGCAATTGACGGCTATTAGCAGCTTGAGTGACCAGCAATTGATTAAGGTACGGGGTGACGGGTTTGTCAAGTATCAGATAAATAGCCATCACGGGTTCCGATGACGATACTAGTAACAGGTCGTTATGAGGTTGACCTGCCGAAGTGCGGGTGAGCATATTTCGGAATCTTGGGGCTGTGGACGGCTGATAGTTGTTCGTGGGTTCAGCTCAAGGCCATAATACTTGTTCACAGTTAACGTGTGAACAGAAGCTCAGTCAGCCTTGTAAGTGGTTGACTATTCCAAGGCAGTTGAGCAGGAGCGAACGAAATGTCCATCTTCAAAGTTGTGGCATTTGTACACGGATGCCAACAACAGATCTTATTAGAAGCAGCTTGAACTCAGGTGCGATAACGGGGTTCGTAGTCGGGACAGAGGGTTAGTACAGCGATGTGGCCTCAGTTGGTAGCGCGGGTAACCCTTACTCGAGAATATCAGGAATCAACGAACGTCTTTGAAGCTGACCTTACGAGATACAGATGTATCATACACACGAGAATAGAGTGTAGAGAGGACGCTGTTTCCGCAAGCAAGGAAGATTGAAGCTTCGTTGTACAAAGTCTGAACGTTGCTCAAGCTTCGATTCAGTGAGTAGCAACGTTCAGAGCGAGACGGTGGAAGATAAATGTCTTCATAAGCATCATGGGAGAGGCATAAACTGAAATCACGGGAATAACTTGCCCTAGGCCTTGAGATGTATAATGCCGCAGCGCATCACCGATGGACGTTTGCAATGGGTCCGTTACTCTACGAATGTTACTGAAGACAGATGGACGCCGGGTAAGATCATCAAATCTTCGATGGTTCCCTGACTCAAATCATTCCTGCTGGTTCTTGTATCATATCCTTGAATCGGCCATAACAACCTGTTTCCAGCCACTTCTTCTCCTGGACGAAGACGACAATCAGCGAAGAAATGTTTATTTCCTACTTGAATCCGCAGGACATGCAGAGTCCTGAGTGAGGCGAAGCGCTGAACGGTGATCACCATAGGTGAAAGCAGAAATTCGACATGTATCGCTCTTCAGTGGATATACACATATATTGGAGAATTTGCTTGGTTGCGATACTTATTTCGGTTAGTGATTCATGGATCCATGCAAATCTAGCGGGAACCTTGGTGAGGCAGAACCAGAAGTATAAAGAATGGACATGTGCATCTAGCATCGGCTGGTATTGTACCCGTCGTTGATATTGCTTTTCCGTTAGTGATTGTCCCGAGTGATGGCGAATAGGGGTTGTCATTTCTTCGTTTTGGCTAGAACCGACATGTCCGTCGTGGACCTTGTGTTTTTTCTTCTCGGTGAGGTCCGACTATTTATGGTCTTCGTGTCGTGGCATAAAATGGTCCGGTCTATTCTTTATTTTCAATGCAACCACACCATTTACCTCACATTCTGTGCTCGTGGGCATCAGCCGAGTTTATTTGGGGATGCTCGCAATGCACCTCTGATCGCTTGAACAACTTGTTAGGAAGGAAAAACACTTCTAATTCCCCACAAGTACTTTCAGATTCGTCCGTGCTCGTGAGCAGATGTCCATCTTTTGCAAGAGATAGTACATTGGTTTTTATTCATGTTGATTTAATTTAAGATCAGAAGTGGATACTCGTGACAAATTCGTTTAGCGCAATGCGTCATGAGAAGTGGCGTTCCATCAAATCATATATAGTTCGCAAAAACCATAGGAAGCTAAAGTATCAAAATGATGATGATGTGTTTCGTGATCACGTGCCCATGGTCGCGAGTAATTTGTGAACTAGTGTCTGTAATTTGTTAACTATGTGATAAAGGGTACAGGGTATTTTTTATAAATTTGAAAATTTTCGTATAAGTAATAACATGAAAGTATGTATACTTACAATTTATTTAATGTGATGATATTTTATTTCAAAAGTGCAAGTCTTTGCATCAGTATCCAAAGAAACATAATTTTGGATGTTATAAATCATTGATAGATACTGTAATACAATTCTTGAAAATAAAATTTTATAATATATGAAGGTACACATAAATTTAAAGTATTTTGTGATTTAATAGACAAAGGGGTGTTTTAAACACAATTAAATTTTACTTTTTAAAAGATTATAAAAGCTTCAACAAATGATTATAAAGATCTAAAATTTTATGTATGCTAACAATACAAATTATAAAATATGAGAAGTCCAGACCCAATGCAAGTGTCTCAAGAGTCAAGCTGTTCCTAGCTTTATGGAAACACATCTGTAGTGAGTATGAGCCATCTTCCACCCCGGTCCTAAAACTCTATAGCATATGTTTATCTCATATGAGAAAGCGCCAACATAGCCATGACGTTGAGAGGATACAACTACCCAAGAAAGTTCTCTGAGCAATCTTCTCCATAGATAGCAAAATCAGTCCTTCTGCATAAAATCGACAATGATGTCTGTCTACATAATAGAGGCTCTGTCATACACTCAAAGATCTTCTAGATTAACTTACAACCGGTCCAAGACATAACATCGTAGAACATAAGTGTGTATGATAGAAGTTCTATTGAAGGAATTTCAGAATTACTTGCATCTTTTGTCAAACTCCAAGAATGATCTCATACGATAACATGTTGATTTTGGTACTATGTATGACTTTGTGGACATGTACATAAAATTATTTTAATATTCTCCTCTCACTCAAGTATCTGATGGATGTTCTTTGTGGTTCTAGTTCTCCAATTTTTAAGTAAATGTCATTGAATTGTCTGATTTTTTAAATAACTCACTTGTTTCTCTTAGTTTGTGTTTCATTACTTAGCTGAAAACAATAACTATCATGTGTGAGCTTTTTGATTTCAAGTTTATGTAAATTATGAACTTGAGAGAAATCACAATGTTTAAGAGAAACATTGAGAAGTTTAGATTCGTTATTTTTGATACCATTAGACTAGATAATTGAACACATTTGAAACTGTAACAAATACCATAACTTAAAGCATTATATCGTGTAAGTGTAATAAATTACATAACATGTCATATATAACACAACATTCACAAAGAGAGCATCTATGTTACTGTGAAATGTGTTAACTCTCCACGGTCTTTACATCATTTTAACTTTAGTTTCATATATGACATCCATGCTATATCTGTTATTACGACTCTATTCCTCTAGTTTGCACCTAAATCATGGACAAAATTATGAATGTTGTCTTTTTCCTCTATCAATACCTCTTTCTCTCTATCAACACCTCTTATCTTATTCAATCCACGCATCTTGTCTATTTGTTCAAATAAATTTTTTTATGAAATATATAACAACAATTTACTCATCTCATCAAAAATAAAATTTCACTTTTCTATTTTAAAAGAGTTCTTAGTCCATGCACCGAGTACCACGTATCAATACGCATATACAATGCACTTTCGCTACTCTAGCATGAGCAATGCAGATGTTAAGATCACGTTTATCTATGTGTGTGGACCACATATCAATATGCATATGCAATGCACTTTCGCTACTCTAGCATGAGCAATGCAAGTGTTAAAATCATGTTTATTTCTATTACTATTGTCATTCTATAAAATGACGAGATGTAGCTATGAAGAATACATCGACTCTCAAAGCTAATATTGTTCACAAAATACATTTATCTCTACAACATAGAACATTTCAGATAATATATGTCTTGACAAGATCTTGGTATTCATGAGAAGAAAATAAAAATATGTTTCTAAATAATATTTCGTTGATGATCCAATGCATCCAAAGAAATATTTCTTTACAAAAACAACCGAGATAGTTGTTTTTGTTGAGTAGATCACTTTGTTGAGCAATTGAGCTTCCCAATCTAAGATGACTTGTTATGTATATTTCATAATGGATTTTTTTTTAAAAAGCCGTAATCTTAACAAACCCTCCCAACAAATCTTGTTATCTTGATATCCGAACTTCTCTAAAATCACAGGTTGTGGAGAAACATATACTTGTTGCATCATGAACGATTTGAGAACCAAAATGATACACAATGAGATTCAAAGAGTTTCAAATGAATCATGTCCATCTTATAGAGTTGTCATCAAGATCTAACAAGTAAACTAGAGAAAAATAATGAAAAAGAATTGTACTCTTAACAAACCTTCCAGACTTGTCGATGTATTTCATATTCAAAACGATATGAAATGATTATAGCGTTTCACTTTTAGCATCCATATCATCCTCATTTAGATCTAAAAAGAAGACAAAAACTAGTCACTCGATAGCATCATCTCTAGTTCAGTGTCATGCTTCGCACCTCCAACAACTCCTTCCTCTCTAAAATTTTAATATGATGACATTAGTCTTATTGCAATTGAGATAAATCACATTTGGTTGAACTATAAGTATGAATATGTGAGTTTCAAAAAACTCTCTGATCATTCGTTTGTGTACATTTCTCAAGCACAAGTCACATTGACAACTTCTCATATACCTCTAGTTGATCTTTCCATCTTGCGGTATATTAGAGATAGACATGGACATAGAGATCGATATGAACATTCTTATCTTGTACTGTAGTATTTCTCACTTGCACTTACTTTCTTATCTACAACGATAGTTCTTTCTAGGATTGACCCCGTTTGTTATTTCGGTGTTGCTCACTTGCGAGGTGATTCATAAGTCGACACTTCAAGTAGAGACTTTGCTCGTCTCTTCATGATGAGAGCGAATAGTCACTTACAATGTCATTAAAGACGTTGTGTTTACTATAACTTGAGAAAGTGGTTACTTGACGATGTTACGCTCTTCAGACAAGAAAGTAAACTTGATGAGAGGATATCGAGTCACAATGACAAATGTGGTTGTCATAGTTTCGATACAAGACAAGATGATGACACAATATTCACCTATCCTCTTAGATGGACTGTATTGTGTACCGACGACAAGAAATGTTATCAGATATAAAAGTATGCAGAAGAGATATCCTTCATCCTCCTTAGTCCTTAAGATACATGGATTGTTAGTCTCAGAATTCAACTGTTTGTTCAAGATTGCGATAGAGCTTATCATATTGATGTCAAGGATGTCACATTCCTTCTATTTCGTATATTATGTATTATAGACATCTTGTTTTCATTGTTGTATTGAGAGAGCTTTAGCTAATGTTGTTCATTGGAGAGCAGTTTTTTTAGAGATGTTATTTCTTGTACATCAGTCGTTTGTAAGACTTCTGACTTACCATGTTTTGATATCTTAAGAGCTAGAGTAATTACAGTATATTAGACAATATTAGAGCAATGATTACAAGATTTAGCGTTGATTTTCTCTTCATCCTTCTAGGTGTTCTGATTTGATGGCTCCATCTGTTATTCATCATGTCACTTTTTCTTGATTGTATGCGTAGCACTTGTCAAAACTATGACATAAGATTCTCTAAACCTCTAAAAGGAACAAATTTGTAATTTATTGAAAGGTAGTTTTGTATAGAGCTCTGGTCGTATCTGTGAGTTGATATAAATATTTTAACTCTAAAATTTTATACATTTTACACTCAGTGTAGATCTAATAAAAAATCAATATGCATCTCAAATGCCTTGGAGAAGGTTGCACGAGAAGAAGACAAACTCGATACAATAGACTAAACTAATAGTCTGGATTGGCTGTTGGTGTTGGGTTATAGTGGTCAGGGAAAAAATACAAGATTGATGTTAGATTGACTTTAAAAAATACATTTTAGAGAAGAAGAGAACAAGGACACAAGTTTTCTATATCCATCGTAATAAATTACTAAAATAGAAAATATATAACTGAACTTAGTTAACTTGATTACACATGGTCGCTGTAGTAACAAACCCATAAGTAATGTACGTAAACTGATCACTTTATTGGTAAACACCTGTGCTTTGAACTAATAGAAACATAAACTTTTATACATCTTAATTTATTACCTAACATTTCTAAAAAAAAGGGTTAAGATATAAATTAAAGTATGTGCATATTTCTCCTCTTCTGAACTTGGAAGAGGATGAATATGCATGCTAGATCAATAAGAGATATCTGCAATGTTTTCGTAAAAACATCTACGATATTGGGGCCAAAGTTGTAACACTCTCTTGCGGACCATGAATATTTTTCAAGATTATAGCTTTAACATGCCCATTAGGACCACTCAAACCTTGTCTGTATAAATTTACGGCAAGTGTAATAAAAGTTGTTATGTACTTTGGCTGTAAATTTTACGCCAACAGAGGTGATACGTAAACATTTTTGTCTTTTCACTAACTATCGTAGTGAGCATTGTTCGAAAATTAGTTTACATCAGTAATGCCAATAGGTCACTCATAGCTTTTTATGCCGAGCCACAACTTGAAAATGGAGACACGAAGACAAATAGAAATAAAGTTGAAGGAAAGTTGTTCGATCTACGAGATAAGTTGTTTAGAAATTTTGTGAGCATGATGAGAATTACAGAAAAGAAAGAACTGCTAGTTTTTCTCTTTTAAAACCTAAATTGTTTTTGTTTGGTTGTAACGTCTTCATAACGTTCCGCTGATCGTCTTGTTGTCAATTTTATAATTTTATATTATATTTATTTTGTTTGGCGGCAAAATCTCTTCAGGAAGTTCTTAGACCGCATATAGTCTCGTGGTTCAAAAAAAAATTTAATTTTAATGTTTAGTTCCTTTTTAGTTACGGAATAAATTCACAACATTCCGTGGATCGTCTCGTTGTTGAGAGGAAAATTATAATTAATTATGTTTAATTTTTGTTCAGTTGCAGAACATCGTCACAACTTCCAAGGATCATCTTTTTGTTGAGACTAAAATAAAAATTTTTTTCTTGGTCACGGAAGGTAGTCATAATGCTCTGTAGATCGTCTTGCTGTTGAGAGAAAAAAATCAAAGTTTTTAATTGTTTAAAATATTTTTAATGATAATCTGGGACACTAAATTTGAACTGAAACAAACCTCATTTACGATAAATTCGAACTATTTTAAGTATTGATTTGAGTGATGACGTAATTTGATGGGGTCTTTCCATCCGTTGGCTATTCATTTGCGTCGCCTGTTATTCCAGTGAAGACGGAAATCAGCACTGCAAGGTCTTTATCAACTTTAGTAACCATTTCCGTAAAACAAATTATAAAAACAGTGAGGGGTAACGATATAACTCCCGTAGAGTCGCCTTTATAAACCTTAGGAACCATTTCCGTAAAACAAATTATAAAAGTGGTGTTGGGTAATGATGTAACTCCAGTAATAAGGTTTACAGGTTGTGGTTTGAGTCGCCCTATTACATAAGGTTCTCTGACGGTGTATGACCCAGGTTCACTTCAACCGCGGGAACATGATAATTTTGACTTGAGTAGTAGAGACCTGCTCCAGCAGTAGAGCCGCAGGTACAGATACACGTGCAGCAAAGAATGTGTTGGGGACGAGAAACTGTCGTCGTCTAGATCCTCAACCACGTCAGAGTGAGATATTCTTGTGGCACTAGTTATTGATTGCAGTCGTAGGAGATGCCTCACTAGGGCCGGGGCGGTGGTGGGGGGGCTACCCCCCTTATCTAGATTTGCCGTAAACCGTAACTTGGATTTGTTTTGCAAATGTGGCTTGCGTTTCTGTCACCACCTCAGCGTCCCTCTGTAGCCACGGCTGTGCATGCCCTGTCATCCACTGCGTTCGGTCCACCGCGTCCATCTCTAGCATTCAGCACACATAGCTAGACCCAAAAGAATATTATAAAATAATAAAACTAGAGTAGAGGCATCTCTTTGACGTTTACCAACCTCAGCAGCAGCCCGTAGAACCTGTCGTACATCTCGATTTTCCCATATACTCAACCAATTTTCGCGTCTATTTTTCGGCCACTGTTTCACTTAGGCAGTAACTGCACCCACATTACTGAAACTGGTTTTTGACCACACGCATGCGATACTTAGGGTTGGAGATAGACTCGTTCACCACACAGTAAACAGTTCTTGTTTGCGAAGTGGATTGAAGACAAGCTGTATGTATAATTTACTGTTTCCAAGACGGGCTTCAAAAAGATGAGGTATGAGAAACGATAACGATTTTTTATCCTTCGCACGAGTTTGAGTAAAGACGTCAAGTCCACCTGTGATGCGATGAAGCGAGAAATGTCCAGCTCTCCAGAGTTGAGCATTCATGGTAAGAAAATCAGGAAAAAGAAATGGAAAATTTTGCAGTTCAGTTACTTGCGTTGTGTCAAGCCTCTCCAATCTTTGCACTTTATTTCTTAGTTTACAGTGTCCTAACGTTACTTTCGTTTTTGAGTATTGTTTAGTGAAGAGTGCAGATGACTTTGAGACGAAGAGTTTTAGAACTATTTGATCTTGTTGCAGATGAGTCTCTTATGTCCGTAGCTCGATGATTCGAATGAGAGAGTTCTATGTCCCACCAGTCAGATTTGACATGAGCTACATTTTCGTATTTTGCTGAAATGACAGCTCAGTGCATACACAATGATCGAGTGTATGCACCACCTCAGAGTCTCCATGATGACATGAGAAGTTCTCTAGAAGATGTTGTTTATGCAGAGGAGGCAGCACAAGATGAAGAAGTGTCATGGCTACCAGTTGGAAGCAAACCGTTGGATCACATTCCTTTCTAATTTCTGAGGTCAAATCTGCTTCTCAGCCAGGATCGCCGATGCTAGGTAATTGTCATAAATAGAGGAGGTTTGTGTGACAAGATTGACAAGTGGTGCACCTGATTGAGGCGAAGTCATTAGAGCATGAGGAGCATAATAGGAGTTCAGGTCTAAAGAAAATGATCACGGCGGTGAGTAAGCTTCAACACGTCTAATCGTTCTTTCGTGCAAAAGATGTGGTTATCACAAATACTTCTGTGATAAAAAACAAGTGGGAGACTGTGATCACCGAGTATAGAAAAATTTGAGATCATAACAAGGTCTTTGAAAATACCTCGTACTCCTAATTGAGTCGGCAAGAACATGAAGAGAAGAAACTTTTCTTGAATTCGCATCGCACCACTATCCGCTCATTGACTGTTGGTATGATCTCCGGTCTGGCATTACCAGCCGTGCATGACCGAATCTCTCAGCCCGAGTCATGGTCCTGCAGGTCTAGATAGTGATGATGTTCAGCCGGATCTTCAACTGGATTCTGAAGTTGAAATTCAGCTGAGACTGATGATGAGGAGTCCAGTCGTCATAACTCCGAGAAACGGAAGCGTGAATGAACCGCTCTGCTTCTGTTCTGAATCAAACTCTCACGTGTTTTTCTAGCTCCATAGTTGAGATAGAGAAACAAAAACTCAAAATTTATAGGAGGAATTTGAGTCTGTATAGAGAACTAGAAACTCAAAAACTCCTGCAAGATAAGAGCAAACAAGAAGGAGCTAACATTCATCGGGTCAAATTGTGAGTGTGTTGGACAAGATGACAGGGGCCCTGGTTGACATTGGCAGCGCCTTGACCAGAGACTAAATAGTTTCAAACGGTTTCAATGTTCTAGTTCTGATTGGTATATGCACATATTAGTTTCTATTGTATCTCATTACGAAGAATAAGCCATGTATTTGCGGTACAATTTATGTACTCAAATTTTCAACGAAAGACATGGGCTGCCCTTGATTTGTCATTGGTCTAGTTCAATATCAAGTTTCAGATATTGTTGTATGTGTTGTTAATCTGTTCACATTTTCCCAGGTTTGCTAAGGTTTGTTATCAGCTTGGATACTGTTGTTAAAGTTCAGTATTTTCGTAGTGCTTTTAATTCCTTCAAAGCTTGTGTGCTTCGTTCTTTGCTCCGTTGGAGTAACTTTGAGCTTTCCAGTAGATATGTGTGCTTGAATTAGTCTTGCTTCAGGTCCAAGAGCCGAATCATTATTTCACTTACCATGTGAAGTCTTGAGTTGTTGCACGCTATTTCACAGTGACAAGTCGGCTGCAAACCAAATGATGTTCCGTTCAAGAATAATTGATATTACTTTCGTTACCATGTATAATTATCTACCTTCTAATACATTATAAGTTTACTTTTCAAGTATATGAGTTCTGAAATAATGATATATTTACTTGTTCTACAGATATTCATGCTATCTTGGTGGTAGTGACTACAGCCGTTGTGCTGGTTACAGACATTGTGACTGAGTGGGTGAGAGCTAAAGAGGAAGAGGATGAAGTCTCAGATTCAGTGCTGGACATTCTGGCCGTGCATGACTCATTGACAAGAGTTGTCTTCATGACACAACAACTTATCGTTGAGCATCTCCAGCAGATAGAACAATATATCTGTGAAACCAAGATCTTTAATATGGTTTGACTATTATCTCATGAAGAGTTATGAGGAAGATCAATGAATTGAACCCTTCGAATGTCTAAGGCCTTGTTCTTCCATCTTGTCACTCTACTTGGACACATGTATCAAAAATGTTCATTATCGGAAAGCCTTCCTCATTGAGGTTCAAGTTGGAGCAGCGTTACTCAAGCTGACCTCAAGAATGACTCATTTTCAGATGAGCGAGAGGTTTGGTATAGAAGGAACCACCTCTCAAGAAGTATTTGCAGATGTTGTTAGTGCTGTGAATGGAGTCCTTGGTCCTTAGTTTGTCCAATGATCTATTGGACCCGCTATGGAACGAGTTTCTCAAGATTTTTTCAGGAAAGATGGACAATCCAATTGTCACGATATCATAAACGGTTCATACATTAAGATAAGAGCCACGCCCGCTAGAGAGCTACATGGAGAATATTACAACAGAAAGCAATACCACTCTTTAGTGTTGCAGTGTGTGTGCGACACGGAAGGACGTTTTCTTGATGTGAGTTACGAGCGGGTTGGCTCAAAGCATGACTCGCTAATTCTCAGAACCTCTGTCATGTGGACCCATATTCGAGACCGTAAAGTTTTATCAAAGCCCATAGTTACACTACCTAATGGATTTCAGCTTCATCCGTATTTGTTAAGGAACTCTGGTTACACGATGGAAAAGTGGTTAATGCCCTCATTTTCGCTGAATCCAATGTCACCACATGTGCATAGACTGTTCAGATAACATCAGATAAAAGATAGAGTATGTATTGAGCAAGTGTTCTGAAAGGACGTTTTGCTATTCTTAGCGTTGGGATCAGTAGTAGCATGAAATTGACAGCTGAAATAGTGAAGTGTTGTTGCGTGTTACATAATTTATATTTTTTGCTTTGCTTTGTCTTTTCTTGGTTTTGATCTTTCCTAGTGCACCATAGAGTGGTGACAGATATAGACTCAGCTCAAACCACACCCTCTAGAACAACGAGCATCGATAATGTCCAGAACTCTGTTAGAGAGAGTGGCAGTGAAGTTAGAGATGCATTAGCTGCATATTTGGATTCGTCTTCAGCTCCTTGATGCTTCAAGGACCCTTGAGGTATGTTTCAGTGTTGTGAATATGCAAGGTTGCAAGTTACTTGACTATCGTTAAACAAGTTATTTGATTATATTTATTTTTGAAGTCAAAGAGATTCTTCGTCGCTATCGTGAAGACCAAACCTACTGATACATTTTCAAATATACAGTCCTTCAAAAAATATTATTCTAAATGCTTAGCTATACTTTAACGATGCAAGAGTATGGGTTCTTGCTTGGATGTGAGTTTGAAGAGTTTTGCTTTAGAGTTCAGAAGCTATCACGTAGCAAAAGATTTGTGCTAGTGCAGTGGTTAAGTTTCAACTGAAGTTTCAATAATAGCGAAATCATGTTATTTTAATTTTGCAGGAGTGGTTAAGTTAATTTTGCAAGAGCGGTTCAATTTACTGCTTGAACTTAGAAAAATTCTCGAAACAAGTAGGAAATTAAGAGGTTTTAAAGGTTGCAGTGGTTGCAAAATCCTTTACAGGCTATAGTGGTTGCACTAACATGGTTGCATGGCACTTGACTGCACTGGTTCGGAGTTCAAAATCTCTTCAGTTGCATCATATCAAAGTCACTTTGTTAGCATGCCAGCAGCCTAATTCAGGACCTCCAAAATTCTCATCTTTGTTTCAGGACTTTGTTGTCATTAGTTCGGAGCTACTGCTCAGTGGTTTTTTCCAAAAAATTCGCAAGGCAGTTTGGTGGGAATACGATTCTGAACTTCACTATGTTATCACTTGCTCTTTTTGTGAATTTTTCAGTTTGAAGTATTGTAACTGCCGCTGCCAAGCTTCGACCACGACTGGTGTGCATGTGACTCTTTGCTCATTTTGAAGGTACAATGAGTTCCAGACTGAGAAGTGGGAGGTTGTTGGTTCCGAGTTGACTTGATCCATGGAGATCGACTTAGAAGAACTGAAGATGATATTTGTGTGGTACCAATTGTGCTTGCAGTGGTGAGAAGATGCACATCACGTTAGCGAAGAAATTGAGTTGGATTTGATCTTCGAGCTATCCATGTTGATATGTGTGGGGTTCGTCGTCACTGGTCATATAATGCAGCGTAAGCTTGTGAAGAGTATGATCACAGACATGTTTGCAGCTCACGAGGTAGTCCATGTTGATCATGTGTTATTAGATGAGGTTGACTCAGAGTTCTCATGCTCTTTAGATTGTGTACTCTGTCACTGGAGTAGCAAAATTCCATGGAGTAGCTTGGGATCAGTAAAGCTCGCTTCCATGACAAAATGAAGTTTTAAACTCGAGCTTGAGCTCCCGAGGACATGAAATTTTGTAGTTCTATAAAGCTCAATCAAACAGCTGGTTACCTCGGTAGGCTTGGCTCCTTGTATCATTGTTGCGTCAGATCGACTAGTTAGTGCATTCCTCACCCATACCTTCACTCCGATGGAAGTTTTCATCTCAAATGTTCAGAAATTTGAATTCATTTTTGACTCTATGAAATTCAACGGCAGTTTCACGTAGTTTTAGTTTTCTTCGCTTTCCTTCGCTCTCGCTTGCTCTCCTTTGCTCTTGCTCCTTTGCTCTCGTTCACTACTTCGCTCTTCGTTCCCTTGCTCTAGCTTGATCTTCTTCACTTTTTCTCTCGAGGAGACGGTCTGATGCAGTCAAAAGATGCAGGAGGAGCTAAACCGGTTAGATAGTGACTACACCAGCAAAACACTAGGAGAGACGAGAAGACTTCGAGACAAACTTCAAGACATATTAAATAGTAGTCAGTCTCGTTCACGAAAATGAGATTGTGGTTCAAATCGATATGACAACCTTTCGAATTCTAAGATGAGGTTGTGGTTCAAATCAGAAAATGTCACAACCTTTTGAATTCTAGCTCAGTGTGTCTATGGCATCTCCCCACCTTTGCGTTGATGAGGAGACGGACACATGAGCAACAAACCAAGCGTGAGTTTTCTTGAAATTGGTCCACGTTGTTTAGAGCAAGTTCTGTTTGCTGCGAAATTACCTTGATTGCTATGAAGTCTTGGATTTTCATTTTATTCATAAATTTTTGTTTTTGTTAATAAATAAAAATAGATTAGTTAGCATAGATGACGAGATAGAATAGTTTTAGTTGTAATATAGAGTTTCTTTTCTGAAGCATAATGCTGAGTGGAAATACATAAACTACGAAGTGTATGTCTTTGGTATGATAATCTGGTTGCATTCTACAGAAGATGAACTTTCCAGGGATACCTTATTTGCTGAGAATGGATATCAGATGACGAAGTTATGACCTTCAAATGAATGGTTGAAGTATGGTGGTTGTTAGCACGACTTGGTCGATGAGCGAGCGGAGAAACTTCGCACATGAGAAGTTACCAAGTGGGGATATAAGATGTGAATGAACAATTCACTTTTTATCTGTTTCATTTGCGGATTTACTAAGAGCGTTCTGAGTTGAGAGCTAGTTCTGACAAAGTTGGACTTCGCTGAAGATCACTATTTTGCAAGAACTTTGTACTACTTCATACTTTGTCGCACTCCGATCTTCACCTATTGGTCAGACGCGTGGGGTGCAGACATCGAAGAAGACACAAGGAAGACTGAAATCCTTCGCGATGAAGTAGCTGGATCTTCGGCAGTATGCGAGGTGACTGGAAGACTTGGACTTATCTTTCTTGTTGCAGAACTGAGACGTAGTGTCTGCGAAACTCGTCAACAAAATCCTTATCTGCCGAGGACATCCTTCGTTAGAATCAAAGGGAAGATCGTAGAATTGGTCAATGCAAAATTGGAGCTTTGTACGTGACATCGATGAAGCATGTCGAGAATGTGACCTAATGTATGACAACACGACCTGACCAACGGACAATATGATGAAGTACAATGAGTTGTTCACACAGATGCCGATGAGGACGAATGGATTCAAAGTATTTTGTTATCGAGATCCATTCAGAAAGACAATCGAGGGGGCATTGAATATAATCTTCAAACCCCACAAGACTTCATATTTGACTAATTAGTAGGTACACTCATCGAGCAGATATAGTCCGAGAAGAAGGCACATTGGATGGAGATTTTTCATCTGCATGTACAGAAGTTATATAGTACATTCAATGAAGACGGAGCGATGTACTTTGCAGCTTTTGCTGCAGTGTTCTACAAGGGTATGCACTTCTTGACACCGGCCGAAGAAGAACCATACGGACCAAAGGAGTTGGAGGACGAAGCGATAGATTTGGAACCAACGCCATGAAGAGAAGACATGGAGACACTCGTAAGTTCTACAAGAGCAAGTACGCGGACAAAGAGAAGAAGAACCAAAGACGAGACATCAGGAGGAGCTACTTCGTGAAGGAAGAAGAAGGCGAAGAAGTTAGCGATGGAGATTTTGGACGAAGAAGTTGAAGAATTGGAGGAACCGCATGTACCTCAAAAGTCTTCATCGGTGGAGATTATTGGTGAGGTCAGACCACAACAATGCCAAGGTGCGGATCAGGAATTTCGTACTCATGAGAGTTAATTCGGGAGCGACAAAAGTCCAAGGAGAGAGCCAAGGCAAAGAACTTCATCCCGAAGAAGTTCAGGCATTTCAACCAAACGAGGTGACAACTTCGGCTCAAGGGGCACGAAGTATCGACAAGGAGCTATTGATGTTTGAACATACTTTGGAGTTTTTGAGTGGAGTTGCATTGCCGATACTCGCACAGTTAGATATGCAGCGGTAAACATTCAGAGATGAAGCCAAGGGACCGCTGACCTAATTAGAGTTGATGGATTTTGTGTACTTCAGACATAAGGGTTGGTTAGATGAGAAGCACTAGATGATGATGAAGTTGGATGAGACTTCGGAGGAATAGAAGCGGGTGATTTCGGAGAAGGAAGCTCTCTACCAAGCGAAGTCGAAGAACAAGTGGTCTTCGCAGCAGATACAGATTTGTAGGCGAAGCTGAACCTGATGACTTTCGAGTTTCACGATATGCGATCAGAACGAGAGGAACTGCGTTGCAAGGCAGTCGAGTTGGAAGATCGAGCCACGAAGACTGAAGAGGTGAAGACTATGACAGTGCAAGAGGCTGAAGAACTTTGCGGCAGAGTTGACGAGGTATTGACTTCGTACTTCGCCACCGAGGTCGATATTTTGGAGAAGGACGCCTTCATACAGAGATGACAACAACACATGATCTTTCGGCGAAGAGTAGAATAGTTAGGGTAGCTGAGAGAATAGTTAGAGAGATGAAAGAGATTAGAGAGACCATTAAACTAACATTATGTAGTATAGTTAGGGAATTACAGTTAGGTAGTTTAGGCACTTCCGTTCTGCAGTCTAGGGAGACTTGATCATATGACGAAGATGTAATCTTTCTTCTTAGGAAGTGAGATCCGTCATCTTCCGACGAATTTATATATAAGCGTTGTGTTATTCGTACTCAAGATCTCTATGTGTTTGTTATTTGGATTTCTATTTTCTGAAGTTTACGAGAGTCATTGTGTACTTGTCTTCTTTGGAGTTTTACCTAAGAAGTTTTATAGTTTGTTGTGGCAGAAGTGAGCATGGATGACGAAGTTCTTTGTCAATGACGTCCAAAATCAGAGTAAGAAGTTAGAGACAAAGTCTGTGAACAGATCAGCAACTATGAAGTTTGTTTTGCTACGAAGATAATTTTGGAACGAAGTGGTTATTTCTGAAGTTTCTTTGTTGGATAAGTTCTTCTCAATAGGGAACTTCATACTTCGTACTTTCTGTGGAGTGAGAACTTCCTATGAAGTATTTCCAATGATAGTAGAGCAACTTAGTGTGAAGATACTTAGCATTTATGGTGATAGAGGCTACTTAGTAGCACTTCAGCAGTACTTCTTTGTTGAGACTTGTTATCCGTTGCTCAATATTCTTGTTGTTTATCTTTTTCTTGAGGTCCTTGACCTGTTTAGTATCCATTATGTTATTTGTCAGGATTATCAACTCTATCTTGTTGGATAGACTTGAGTTTGATCTCTGCCGGGACTGATTTCTGCTCGTGAGAATAAAAGACAACCATAAAGAATCAACTTTGTCACTTATTTATTACATTTGGATGATATTTGTTTGCATCTCTATGAATTCGATCCTTATATTACTGTTTTCGAGCATCTTTTGATTTTCTTGTGTGTTACAGCCGTCTCTATCATTACTGCCTCGTAATGGTAGAGATGACTGTCTGGTGCGGTGACAATAGATTATCAAAGTGAAAATACTTTATCTCGAGAGGTCATGTTGTCAACCTCGGCGCCCGGCTGTTTATCGCGCTAATCTCGAATTAACCATTTTCATAATGTGGGTTTGGTTATAGTCTTAGTACATGATAATCATATGGAAGGGTTAATCTAAAGAACATAAGCATGCTAAACCACCTTTGGAGAACGAATGTTTTGCTTTTTGTTAGCAAAAAAATATAAATATTGTAGTTTGTATATATATAGATAGTTATAGATAGTTATACTATATAAAAATATATAGTTATACTATATAAAAATATATAGTTATACTATATAAAAATATATAGTTATATATATAAAAATATTATAATAAAACTTGATATATCTAACTTCAAATATATTTGTTAGATTATAGTCTTACCTGGAACTAGGCAAACCTATAAGTGAAGTGTAGACCAACGCTCCTCCAAGATTACAAGTGCAGCATATTACTGAATATAGGAACTGGTTTCATTATATATTAATTTATTATCTAACTCTGATTGATAAAAATAATAAATTAAGTTCACCAGGCAAACCTATAAGTGAAGTGTAGACCAACGCTCCTCCAAGATTACAAGTGCAACATATTACTGAATATAGGAACTGGTTTCATTATATATTAATTTATTATCTAACTCTGATTGATAAAAATAATAAATTAAGTTCACCAGGCAAACCTATAAATGAAGTGTAGACCAACGTGCCTCCAAGATTACAAGTGCAGCATATTACTGAATAAAGGAATTAGGTTCCTCAATATAATAATTTATTATCTAACTCAGATTGACAAAAGTAATAAATTAAGTTCACTATATACGCTCGAACACACACACTTTTCGAAACTACAAGAGCAAGAGTTTGGTAACAAATACACTTTAATTCAATTCAGATTTTATTACTTAATCAACGTTAGATAATAAATTAAGCTTACTGCATTCTTCCATTCAGATGGAAGAGGTGAATAATAATAATTGTGAATATGAAATATACTATAGAATTAATAATATCATATTTAACTTCTATGTATTATTCTTATGTTCATTTTGTCTATTTTCAGATGGAAGAGAGTAATATACATGGTCTTGAATTTATGACAAAACCTGTGCTAGGATGGAAGACAGAGCAGGTTACAAATTTCGAGTTTAATTTATGATTAAATATTTTATTGCAAAACAATTTGGTAAATTAAATAAAATTAAATAAGAAATACTTAGTGATTGGCGCATAATACAAATGCTATGTTCGATTTAGAGAGTCTTTTTGCGCATTGTCTATATTTTTTCTTTATCTGTTTGTGCAATCACATGTAACATCTTCTTGTATAAGATAGTTCAGTATTCATCCTCTGATTTTGGCTTTTGAAGTTTAGCTCCTTTATTAGTAAAAGCGATGAGCTCAAATATGTTTACTCCTCTTTGTTGCTAGGTGTTAGCATAGTTATACGTCGATTGTGAAAATCAAAAAAAGAGATCTTTTTGTCGTGTAGCAGAACAGATGGATAGAGTCGTTGTGAAGATCGGAAAAAAATAGCGGGACCGAATGGATGGAGTTGTTATAAAACCAGAAAAAGAAGGATTGATCGCTAACACATAACCTCTCAGTTCATTGCAAGCATAGCTCCATGTTTAATGTGCAGGTAGGATATGTTTTCTCTTACTTTCTTTTCCATGTTAAATAATTTAGTTAATTGTCACATATTTTTCTTATTCATAAATTTTCTCAGCAAGCCAATTTTCTCCAGCAATAACTTACGTCAAATAACACAATGAAATTTTTGCTGATTTCACATTTTCATTTTTTGTTTTCTCGGTCCGGAAGTCACTTTGGGAGGCATATCCTGCTCTCCGTTACATATTGTACTCCTCCATGCGTCTACAAGACTCAAATACATCCAAAACTACGTTCTGACAGAGAGAAAGAAAAGAAAAGTATTGTACTCGGAAGTTAAATTCTAGACGAGGATTAGAAAATGACAGAATACTTTTTGTAATATTTATCATTACTTTCGATAGTCCATGATAGATTATCATTACTATTTCTGGGTGATTTCAATAGATCAGGATAGGTGCAGCGTTAAGATTAAAAATAACCGTGTTGACGTTAATTAGAATTAAAAAACAATATTACGTTAACTAGAATGGACGCTCTTTCTATATAAAGAAGACATCTAGTGTAATGATAAGAGTCTGAGTGTGGAGACTCAACAACCGGAGTTCGTATCTGACTCATAGTGAAGAAACTTGTGAATGGAAAATGATAAGTTTATGTTTGAATTACATTTTCATCGGAGGAGACAAATACAATCCTTCAACCCTTCGCTAAAAAGACTTAGATGATTCTTTAACACAAAATAAAAATTGATTAAATATTTAAATTCATATAAAGATGTTTATGATTTAGATCTAGAGGGGTGTGTTTATGATTTGATTCTCACTAGACCCGGCTAGAGAGAATCAAATCGTGAGATAAATAATTCGTGAGAACATACATTCACATCTTAATACATGAAAAAAAAACCGAGCTCAGGTGAATAAATTAATATGCATGCTATTACTATATCTAGATCAAGAGGCGCGGAAGCTAGAGTGCAATAAAAGCGTCTCCACAAAAGATCACGACGTTCAGATGTGCAGGTTAAGGATCTTTGAGTGTTTCATATGAATCTTGTTTGTCGGTGACTGAGGTGGTTATATTACTCCACGACATGGCCTCCTAAGATTTCGTGTCAACTATTCGTTGCAGTTCGTTTAAGAGAAAGGATAGATTACAGTGATATGAAAAACAATTTCACTTTTCACTAATTTTATTCGGAGAAGAGTAAATTATAATGATATAAATAAAAAGTATTGATTAAAAATATCTAATACATAAGAAGAGAATTCAAAAGGAAAAAATCACCAATTTACAACTTTAAAGAGACAAATAAATTTAAATAAAATTTGTTAATCTTAAGTTCGGAAAACAAACACTTGAATGCGAGCAGTGAAAAGAATAATATCATAAACCCAAGAAAAAAGTTATTGTCGTTTAAAATAAATTTTCTTTGTTTGTAAATAATTAAAAATTGAAAACACAAGGATAATAAGATGCGAATGTTATCTTGCATTGGTCCATGTAATACATAACTGAGACCTAAATGTTGGACGGATGCTAACTGCAATCTAACTACACCCAGGCGACAATATGCAAGTAAGTTAGGAAGTGCAAACAAGAATGGCAAGAGTCCCAAAACTTGGAAGAATAGCCATGGAGAACTTAGTAGAGAAGACAAAAAGAAAGTTGTTGTGTTTGAGAGTTTCTACACCCTCTTGTCAGGCTCGATTTTACCTGTAATTCGGTTGTACCTCCTAAACTGGACAAGACATCCAGGGTTTGTGGTGCACGACTGTGCTAAATGCAGTGGAGCAGCATGTTTCAGATTCCACGCTTGTCTAAAACCCGAAACAAAACAAGCTCACAATTGGATGCACAACAGAACACGTCGAGGGAGAAGACCTCGAATAGCTGGGAATATGTCTCCTTCCTGTCCCTCTCGCTCTACTCATCCGTTCAAACAGCTTCGCACCATCAACTCTGGAATGAATGGGAAATGGCGCTTTTGCTTTCGCAGAATGGTACAACAACAACGGCTTGCTCGATTCGTGCGTTGTATATAAGGGTTGGAGATACCGACATCTTTACAACGGCTCTAAAACTAAAAAATGTAAATGCTGGTCGTGTTGAGAGATCTGTACCCTCTTGCTTTTTGCAGAAAGTTGTCCATCTCGTCCAATCACAGACGAGCGGCAATCGAAGTCTCGAGAGGAACGTTGGAGGGTGAAAAGTCGATCACGAGAGAGAAGAAAGGACAAAGGCCTGGCAAGAGCGCAATATTCACTGTGTTGGCGGGCGAAATTCTGGATAATGACGATGAAGTGCCCGGAGAACGTGTCGCGTGCGAGGGCTGGCCCTTGGAAGAACCCTAAAACGGAATAGAAGTTATAGTACTTTAGTCTCTGACAGATGCGGTCAGTAATAAGGTACAGTACCGTGCTGTTGGTGGTAGATAAGCTGCCTGCCGGACTCCGCTGCACTCGGCAGTTTCCCACGCGAATCGTTCACGTCAAAATTTGCATGCTTTGTTTCTTGTTGTCCAGTTCGTTTCTTATTCCTTCCTTGTACTCTGGCGCTGCATGCCGGACGAATTGGTGTGTTGAGTTCAGTCAGTTTTCGTGCTTCCGTTTAATCAGCCGAATTAAATCTGAAGCGTCGAGTTCTATTTTGTCTAGCGAATCTTGTGGAGAGAGGGAGGGGAGGGTCAGAAGTAGGTTGTGCGAACCTGCCGGTTGATGAGAATTGTTACCGATTATCATACAACGGGGCCAGGAGAATGTAGCTTTACTGTACGCGTTGGGGCCCATGGGACCGAGTGCGAGGGAGAGAGGGTTGAAAAGACCGCGTGGGATACAAGCAGAGGCTGATGAGATTGCTGGACCTCGTTTTACATGTTCGTGTGTTCAGTGGAGTAAGTGCGAGGTTTTATACTTGTAGACTGTGCGGAGAGGGTTTGCTTTCTGGTTGCAGCTTTGATCTATGGCCCAGGCGGCTTGAATTCTGACTAGAGTTTAGAATCACATATGGAGTTTACAGTTCTGTCTCGATTAGAGAAGGGGAGAGATACGGTATATGACACATTCTTATGGGGTCAAGATTTTAGATTGAATGAGAGTGAGTGAAAACAGACGAGTTTGATAAATCAGGTTGCCGGATTCGAGTCCACTTGTCGAGAAAACATGAGTCAAGCATATACAGTAGCAGTTGGAGAACGTCGTGACTTTAGGCAGCGAATTCAGTAGAACAGTCTTAGCACCAACGGCAGGAAAACCAAGGGTTCACGTTGAGCTGATTGCAGATTTTCTATCCTATGTTCTATCCTATGTAACCAAATTAGGCTGTGGAGTTCTCTTGATGCACCTCAATTATACAGACCGTTTTGTTGGAGAATGAAACTAGCGGGGAAGTGAGGATTTTGGTAGTATGCATTTGCGAAGATCTTCTGTGGCGGACGTTGCAGCTGTCAAATTAATTTCTGGTGCGTTGTGTCTCAACCAGCGGTGAAAGAAGCATGAAATTTGGGTGTTCGCGTGAGAGAGTTTTTCCGCTGCATGATACGATTTGACTTCTGATCATTTGTGACTGAGGGCATGCTGCGAAATTTATTCAGAGGTTGTTTCTCAAATCTGTATCCATCGTTTTCCTGGGTAGGATGCTCTATCCCCTGGAAGCATGGTTGTAAGTCGATATTTCTGCTCTGTTCGGACTTGGGTGCAGTGATGTCTCGAATGGTCGACCCTCTGAATCATGTGGATAAGGGCGAGGTTGACGAGGAAGGATTTGGGATCCCCGACGGTCGAGAAGATGGATCGCACGAGGCTTCTGTATGCGAAGGGGATCAAGCAAGTACGGTGCTGAAATGGTCTACAGAAAAAGTGAAGAGCTGGCTTCAGCAAAACGTGCCCTTTGACCATGACCGCATGCAAGGTTCTGCTGATCCGCTTTATTCGCCTTAAATGAGTCTAGTGGATTGTACTCTGGAAGCAGCAAGGAAGGCATGCGTCTCTCCACGCACAGTTCAGTGGCATCAGATCATATTCTTATTATATTTCGGAAATAGCTAAGGAGTTTCTTCTCGTCTCGATTGTTTTACGGTAGAACTTCTGTCGGAGCGTCGTCTCGCTTCTTTTCATCGAAGAAGTCAGACTAAGAAGTTCATACTCTGAAGTTTTACTGTGAAATCTCAGCATCATGGCATACCAGAAATTCTGACTATGGTGCCTCGGCCTCTGGCAAGGTTCTCTTGCTTTTTTGCGTGAGCACAGCATTTTAACGGCTGATGGTCGGTCTGCAGAGTTCCTACACACGTTTCAAGGCGAAGGAATAGATGGCCTTGGGCTTCTCACTCTGCAGAGAAGTCATCGAGCTTGTCTGGGAATGAGTGATTCAGAGTGGCTGCTCCTTAAGGTATCACTGCAAACTTGTACGTGACCATGACAGTATTGTCTGCATGATGATTACCAACTTAGGGGCGAGATCAATTTCCTCGCACTGCTCTACCACCGTTCACTCCTTTTCAAGTAACTATCTCGTCTTGGGGCGCAGGCATCAAGAAGGAGGCTGTTGACCCATGGTGAAAAAGCAGGTCGCACACCATTAAACAAGCTGACCGTAGAGGAGGTGTTGGGAGCTATGACGCCTCCATCAACACCTCCGAGTGTCAGGTATGGAACACATTTCGGGCGTGCTAGGAATGACATACATATATGCGGATTGCCCTTTTACCTAGTTGTTAAAGCGGTCAGGGGGATGGTCCGGTTTGTCAAGAAGAGGGGTCTTATCCAGACCTCCTTGATGGAGAGCAGGTTCTGGCGGTAATGGCCGACAACTTTAATGATAGCGGGGGATTTAGAACTTGTTTGAACGCAACACGAGGAGCAGCACGAGGGTATTCTTCATCCTATCACACGTGAAGAATTGTAGTTTGGATTTTGGTTCCCGCGTGTTTAAGTTCATTGGTAGACCCTAATCCAGTTCCCATGTCATCTGTACTCGTTTGAATGAGGATCTTACACTAAACTGTGAAAAATACAACATCTGCCTTAGCAACAGATTTTAGAGATCAAAGAAGAAAGTTATTTAGATTTAGGGCTGCAGATATGATAGAGGAGAGGAAAGGTAATTTTCTTCCTTTACTCATGTATCTTGGCCGGCTGCACGAGCAAACATAGTGGCCGTCGTAACGCAATAATAGAGGAGAGGTTACCCAATGTGACCTGCCGAACCAATCCTAGTATTTCATGCAGGCATTCTTATGGATCATCCGGTCCATCAACCAAAGCCATTCCGGGGATTATATACACGCCACAGTGCAGTAATATTAAGTACATATTGGACGGTCCATTCTTCGATAAGAAATCTTCTCATTTTTGCGTGGGGTTTTGCTCGTTGCGTGCCGGTAGACTTGACGGCTGCTAAACCTCGGGTCCAGGCCGGAGTTCTCCGTCGTGGAATCGCTAGGATCGAGCCCCGGGCCTCACTCCAGTGAGACAAGGGTACTGACCATTGCGCTATGCTCCCGGGAAACGGTCTATCCTTGTTATCACTGACGGTTACAGTCATTTCTGCCCAGTCCCCTCAGACCTGTGGAAGTTACTTTCGTTGACCACCTCCGCATCGTTTATTGGGATTCTGTGTTGCAGGACGAATAGTCCCTTTAGTGGACATAGGGAGAGTCATGACCATGGGCTATTTGGATCACCTCGAAAGTGGAGCATACCTGGCCTGAGGTGGAGCTATGCAAAAGATGAGCAGGTTGTAGTCCAACGGTATGCATTTGCTTGGTTTGTTGTGTCACCGTTTGTGGTGCTTAGAGTTTGGAGGGGTTCTTATCTGGTCTGATCTCCAGAGTGTACAGATTCAGTTACATACTTTATTGAGACATCTTTCCCATATCTGAGCGCATTGAAGTGCTTGAAGATATATCAGCCGTCGATTCAAAGGAGAGCATTGTCGAGAGTAGACATCGTCCTGCATGCTGTTTGCAGTGTTGTAAGAGCGAGACTGTGAGTTGTCATGGCGTCGGACTCACAATTATAATGGACATGGCTGCAGCTTGAGGCTTTGAAAGAAGAGGTTCAATCTCTGCGTGGAGAAATTGTCGGTGCAGAAGAGCGTGAAACTACACTCCAGGCCCAGTAAGTATTTCTGGTCTTTATTTCTCCAATACGCCTGGATGGTCCGATGCAGACTTTGTGTGGGACTGATAAAGACTGGACAGATGCACAATCTTGGATGACACGTTCCGAGTCAGCGGAAAGATCATTTAGAGCGAAGTCAATCAGGGCCTGAAAGATTCAACTTCCATGCTTAGGAGTGGAGAGTTTCTGCCGACAAGTCTGCTGCTTTCAGATGTTTTGAGGGCTGAACTCTACATGAACTCTAACGAGCGCATCTCCGGTAGCATGAAAAGTACATTAACGTGATGAAATCGTTCTTGTACTTCTATCATTACAAGAAGCAATACATGAGCTCGGTACATATTATTGTTGATGTGTAGGTTGGACCACCTTGATGAAATGCTGAGGACATCCCCACTGTCTGGGTACATTCACACTCGAACCGTAAGTTCCAAACCGTTTATAGCCTACCAGACTCTGCTGCTGTGGACGTTTGTTGTTTGCACGTTAAAACTATGCAGGTTTCTTACAAATGTGGTCTAGTGACTGATTTTCCAACATTGAACGCAGAGATGGACTCCCTTACCTGGCGAACCACCAATTCTCGATGAGACAGATGTGGATGATTGGATGTTAAGGTTTCTGGTCCTGCGTGGTTCCGCCATATGCTTCTACCTTCATGCAACTGGTATGGGTGAACTCACCTTATCTGGTTCGCTTGCTTCGTCGTATTTATTCATTCGACCCCATTGAATGATCAAGCGATGATGTATAATTTACCCAGCTCCAGTCAAACTCGTCAGTATTCCACGTGTCGGCTGGCTGGAGTATTATCAGTCATTTGAGGTTGCTCTCCTACAACATTTCTGCGCCTATATACGCCGTAGTGCCGCGCTGGCTGCGAGTTCTTAACAGTGGACGTGGAGGTGTGCAGATTTACGTCCACAAGGAACCATTCTGCTTACAGATATTGTGGAAGCTGGTCCAATACCAAGAAAGATGCATCATAAGGGTGATAGGCGATGGTCAGCCTTCCAGATTACCACATGCCACGGACTCCGGCTCGAGTGTGCATCTCAATCCAGAATTCAGGTGTTAATAGAACCTTCTTACGGAATTTACATTGGTCAACCTTGAAAGCTTGTGCACTCTGTAACTTAGACCTTCGGCTGACGCCTTCCTTCATTGTAGGTTGATTCGTGGCTCTCATCAATCGGAGCGAGTTATTTAAAAGCCGAAAGAAAAACGGTGGAGGAGCTTGAGAGACCTCTTTCAGGAGCATGGTTGAAGGTTCTACCGCTTGATCCAGAGGATATAAGGTAAGTTCGCAGTCAGAAGATGCGGCTTTTGACGCCGAAGTTACTAAACAGTGAGGGGTTTTACGTGCATGATGTTGGGCTTCACCATGTTTGGTTTATTCACAACCGTTTTTGTTGTATACTTCTGAACTGATCCTGGTAATTCTGAATTGCAGTCAAGAATGCGATCTCTTTGGTGGAGAGAAGACACGCAAAGAGAAACAATGGAGTATCGTGACTCCGCACGCAAAATGACTCTGGGATTCATGAGGAATTGTTGCTTCTTCTGAAGCGGGAACTTCATTCAAGATTGTCTGGCTTAAGGGGTTCGTTCTGGAGCTAGAAGTGGGACACCGCTCTAACCGAAAGGCACGGAAACCCAGCAGTCAAGTCAGTGGTGATGCTGGTCAGTCGGTCGATACGTGGATAGCTACGGCCTTAATCGACCGCAGCTCGTTGAAGATGAGCTCTGGAGGCATTCGTGCCCATCACGGACGAGAGTCTCTTGCCCAAAGTGAAGGCAAAGAAGGAATTCTGAAGCAGGATGAAGGACCACTCCTTGCTGTTTTGATATGTACTCATAATTTAATGGAAACAAGTACCTCGTTCAAGGTGTGGAACAATCCAGGTGGAGAAGCTCGTTAATCTCGTCGGATTCACTACTAGTAATTAAGGAACGTAAATTTTCATATAGGAATTCTTTTCAAAACTTAGCAGTTGTACCCTTTAGCTAGTGAAGGGATAGAGAAGTAAACATCTTTCCATTATCTAGTCTCCGAGTGGAGGTTGGCACAAAGGTGGTATATGTAAATTGGTCACTGTCTGTACAGTAGGAGACCTCTTGTCCGACGTCTTCTGTAGGAATCGTGTCTTTAACGTGGAGCAGTAAGGGTGTACTTCAAGCTGGGGGCACCCATGTTCTAAAGAGATCGTAGGTCAAGACGGCTTAGCTATACCTAGGATCAGTTCAAGACCAAGTAGGAGTTGGTCGGTTCCTGTGAGAGTTCAGAGTTCCATTCGATTATTAGTGGAATTGGATCAACCACGTCAGAGAACTATTCACTGTAACATCAACTAGATTGAAAGGAACGTGTATCCGTTTCCGAAGTGTAAGAAAAGTGTTGTAACCGTATGGCTAGGTACCGAAGTTGCTTTGACAGATGAAAAGAGCCGAGAACACTGCTTACGCTGATTGCGTCTTGGCCTATCAGGTGTTTTTATGCTACTGTGCGAGTTTCGTATTCGGTATCAGCTTTGTTAGCAGCTAACTGTTTTGGCTCGTTACGGTATCGGAAAGGAGGGTCAACGTGGCTTAGTATTGGTGGTTCACGGCTGCGCAGTTAATTCCGAACTAGTTAATTCCGAGTTAGTTCACGTCGCCCACATTTCGGTAACGTGACAAATGCTAAGGATACAGACTCGTTCGGAAGCTGTCGAACCAAAACACATTCGCTTTAGCATGTGTGTGGAAGGTTGACTGATCTGGTAATCCCTGGTTGGGCATAAAGTACTGAGGGCCATGAGAGCAGCAACGTCGCTGCTTGTGTCTCAGCAGGCACAAAAATGTGAGTAAATGTAAGATGGCAGCGCCTCGGCCACGAGGGAGCGTTTCTCCGTACATGGAACGCAGAAAAGCCATGTAATCGTTCCTCAGCGAACAGCGTGAGGCCGCAGTAGTCTCTGGTGTACCACAACAGCACAGACCACAGTACAACACCATAGTCTTTGTTTGGTTATCCAAATACTTACAGAGAGGTAAGTATTTGTGTGTAGAGGTCGTAATTTGTGTGTTATTGTGTAAAGACCGAGTATGATTATAATTGCTCCGGGTGACTCAGGAGACTTTATTTTGCGGGTTTGCTTTCAGAGAAGTGAGAAATTTAACCGTCACGCAGAAGAAAATAGTTTTGGTGAATACATTTCCAGCCCAACTTAGGAATCTGTTTTTGGGAGGAAAAAGAGAATATTATTTTTCATGCTTTTATACTCATACTTGGGGTTTAAAGCCATTTGCCTCTATAAATGTCCCTGGTAAGCAGGAGAACGACATTATAAATTACAAATAAATTATACTTTTCTTGTTGATAGAATTTACTTGGGAGAAAAGAACCGTAAGGACTTAAATAAAAAAGAGAACAGTTCTTCTTTGCTTTTATACACGCACCTGGGATTTAAGTGGTTGGTGCCAAAGTGAAGGACAATGGAGTGGTACCTGATCTCGTCTTAAAGTATTGAATATTCCTATTATTTTCTCTATCCTTAAAGTATTTATGTTATAATGGAATACTTTAAAGTACTAATATTCTCAAATCTATTACCTATAAATCTCAACATGGACTCAAGTAGGGTCTTTAATATTCTAGAAAGTAATAACTTGTTAATGTTAACATGCATTGAGTATTACCTTTTAATGTTGATGTAAGAAACTAACGATTGATTATCATTAACCAGTGTTTTTATGAGTGTTCTTTTTACATCACTCTATAGGACAAAATCAAATATGCATCCAAACTGCATTTCTAAGAAGAAGGAGGTAAAAGACAAACGTTTAACAAACAACCAAAATAATCATCGGTAATTAGCTGATAATAATTTTCAAAAATAAGTTAGTGAAAAATCTAGTGTAAAGCGTACAATCACGGGGAAAATACTGCTCAACAGGATTTGCAAATCGTTACTTGTGTCAAAGTTCTATAAGTTAACTTCACTAAAATATAATAATAAATTTAGATTATCAAATTTAGATTCCACTTGATAATTTCATTACACATGCTAACTTCAATCATATAAAACGCGTAAGTGACTCATGCTAACAGAACCATTCTTTGGTATAAAGATTTGTCACTCCCACAAATAAAAATATATTTAATTTATAAATTTTAATTTATAGTTAACTCTTCCAAGAAGAAAGATTAGTATAGAAATTAAAGCAAGCTACGCTCTGGTTAAGACGGTTCGTGAAGAGAGAGATCAAGGAGTATGTTCTTGGAGAAATTGAGATGCAAAGAAGGTTTTTGGAGGACTTCAATGATCTATGAAGGAGAGTTGGACCGTTTGGGCCGTTCCGGAGTCCAAACTTGTTGTCCTTGGATCTATCGGGGTCAGAACACCGAGTTCTTCAAGAAATTGAAGAACGATACAAAGATTCGTCAGACGATTTGAGAGTTCTGAGCGAAATTGACTCGCAAGGAAGCACTTACGTCGGTTTTTTGTCATCTGCGATATGAGATTGAGTTGTTCTTCGCGATGAGTGAGCTAAGCTCTTTGTTCTTGGTGCCTATGTGATCAGGGAGTCTTCACCTACGCACAAGAGAAGACGGTATGTGGATTGGATTGTTGGTTTGGGCATGGTGAGCGAGTTTGAGTTGTAAGGAATTGATTTACGTCAGTTTTTTGCATCCTACGACCAAATTTCTTGCGTGGTTTTGCAAGGGGAACTCCAAACGGCTTGCTCGGAGTCTCTTGGGTTCAGGGTAGCTAGATCTATCTACCAAAGAAGATGGATATCAGTTCAGACGATCCGTTTGGGCGGTGTGCGGTTTTAGATCGTAGGGAGGAGTTTTTGAAGGTTCTATCACTTACGATTAAAAATCAGCGATATTTCGACCGTCGAGAGTTGGATCTGAAGGTTTCTTGGACCAACAGAGTCAGAGAAGAAGACCTTATCGACATATGAAGACCGTTTGGCGGATGGAGAAAGTTCTCATATAGACCTCTTTCGGTACTTTCACTACAGTTTTTACTCTTTTTGAGTTCGTTAGAGATCGAGTTGGTTATGTACAGCTTGTGGTAGCTAGCTTTAGCTAAGAGCTTGTACATAGTTGTTGTTTGGACTTGGGTTTGAATCGTGTGATGCTGGTTCAACTCTTTTTGTTAGCAAAGGAAAGTTTTTCTTGCTTTGAGCAACGCTTCGGTAGTTTTGGGTCTGGGTTGAAGTTCAAGGACTCGTTTTAGGAAGGTTGGTGCAGATTACAGACCGCTCTGGTATGTTTCTCAGTTTTGTGTTCTTAGGGAGAAAAAATCGACATTGTATATACATTAGGAGTTGGTATATATTGTGACGTTCATTTTTGTGCTTGTTTCTCTCTTTCTTGTCCTTGTTCAGCACAATACATCTCCACAGCCAAGAACCTCGTGTTTTCCTGGACATCCTTCACGTAAACTCTAACACAATACGGTAGTGAACTCGACGTGAAGGTCTGGGGTGGAGATTTCTTTTGTGTTTGAACTTTGAAGAAGACGAAAACGGTGATGGAAACAAAGCTAGTGGTTCAGGTGGATTGCCGAAGGTGCAGTTGGATCCGGCGACTGCATCGATGTTTCAAGCATTCACATTGTTCTTACGACAACAACAGTCTGATGAGCGGAAGGAAGCTTTGACAACAAAGGTGTTTCAAGCGGTGGTCAACAAGATTGACCAATTTGATGAGAGAGATGTCTCAAGATATCTGAAGCATTATGTGAAGGAGATGGAGTTGAATAGGGTATCTGAAGATGAGATGATTGAGACGTTTGAGTTGGCAGCAGCTCCTGAAATTAGAGATTAGGAGATGTTTGCTCGTGCCTTGATGGATGAGTACTTCTTCGAGGATTCTGATCGGATCACCAAGAAGTCATTCTTGGAGTGGGTTGAGCAACCGAGGAAGGGTTTACAAGCTACAGAGTTACTCAGAGAGTTTGAGAAGCAGTTTTCACGACTGACTAGGATGAAACAGTTAACATTGTAGTCCAACAAGACAGAGTTATTTCTTCGGGCTGTAGATGAGAAGCTGCAAGAGAAGCTGGAGGTACTTCTGGAGGATCGAGAGGAAGACGAAGGATTGATCAATAGTTGGAAGAAAGTTGAGGAAGCGGTTGGTCTGCTTACCAAGAGAGAGCGAAGACGAGAGAAGGTTCCTGTTAAGAGACTAGCATCAACACCGAATGCTGTAGCACATGTTCGTGTAGTGCGACCAATGGTTCCTATTGCTAGACAAGTAGTACCAGTTGCTCCAACTATTCCAGTTGTCCAAGCATCTTATAGTGTCTCCGAAGAAGGATGATTCAAGCTTGAGGAGATCATGCGTGGAATGCAAGACCTGCACATCAAGCTCACAAGATTGGAGGAGCAAGGGTCTACAAGCGGAGCAAAACCCATTGGAAAGCAAGGTTGGATCCAACGATGTATTTGATGCGATGGTACTGATGATCCAAGTAGAGATTGCAAGGAGTTCACTAATATCTTACAACAAGGGGTGATCTTATGGAAGGATGGAAAGATAGCCCTGAGAGATACAAGTGCACTTCTTGAGACCAACTTTGGTAGAGGAGGGATGAAAAAGTTGATTGAGAATCACTTATCTGCGCAAGCAGTTGCAATCGTGGAGGTTGGAACCTATGACGCAAGGTTTGAAGATCAAGCTAAGAGAAGTTTTAACAAGCATGTTGAGCCGAGTTGATTGGATCATTTGCCATCTCCATGAAACAGAAAGGAAAGATGGCACGTGAGACATTGTTGAGAACAATTGTTACGATCTGAAGAGATACTGGATGGGAGGATACGATAGAAGCTCTATTTGTGCATGCTTACATCATCAAGAACCAACACGGAGCGTTGTTGGAAGAAAAGAGAAGGCGAGATTCAGAGGATGTAGGAGAAAGAACTTCTTCCAAGAGACAAACTCGAGGAGAGAAGGTTCGTAAAGAGCTTCAGATGCAGGAGTTGATGATCTACGGATGGATGATGCTCCTTCTTCATCAAAAGAGAGAGCGAAGGAGTCTCAAAAGGAGAAGGATAAGCCAGCTGCATACAAACTACAATTAGACATCGAGGCTTCAACAGACTTGAAGGGAGTCTTGGAAGATCGCATTATGAATGCGAAGGTGGAGTTTACTTTGAGGAAAGTTTTGAGCATTGCTAAGCGTGAGTTCCATGATGTCATCATCGACATCATCAAACGGAAGCGACAGATTTATCGCATGCTTTGGATACTAGGGTGTCTGTGGATGAGGAGAAAGAGCTTGCAAAATGAAGTGTATATTCTTCAGAAAAGTAAAGAGATCGAAGGCGTAAGGTACAAAGCAAGTCATGGGAAGCAAAGCTCAAGTCATATAGTCACAGTCACTGGGCTCGAGCTACGATGGAGACGTTGGTGAGGATAGGAGATTTGGATGAGACGATGGTTGCTCTGATTGATCATGGATCAGAAATCAACATCATGTCGAAAGAGTTGTACAAGAAGAAGAAGTGGTCTATAGCACGGGTGGGTCATAAGCGCAGCCAACAACACAAGAGGAGATTTGTATGGAACATGTCTAAATGTTAGAGTGCGCATTGGTGATGTTGCTATCGAGCAAAACTTCTTTGTTCAGGAAGCAACATCATACCCACTCATTCTTGGTCAACCTTTCATCACAGCAACTCGGATGGAGACAAGGGTACTAGATGACGGATCTGCTTATGCTAAGATCCGAAGTCAAGATGAGATGAGAGCGGTATAATTCGTGACTGTACCGTCCAATCACGAGCGCAATCGAGATCGTCTGGAGGAGAAATCACTTCCAAGGATGAGTGAAGAGTTCGAGGATTTTTGTTGAGTATCACTATAGAGCGAGATTGTGGTGGTGCGCAAGAGAAGGTACTCTCGCTTGAAGAAGAAAGTGTCTTTGTACAGGGTTTGTTGGATTGTGCAGATTGTTTTCAGATTTACAAGAAGGTTGAAGAACTGAGAAGAAAAGAACAAAAACATTTGCGTGAGGTTGAGTTGATGTTGAAAGAGCTGGGTGAGCTGGTGTTTATGAAAGGATGGGTTGGAGGATCCTTTGCGAGAGATCACGTCTATTGGATGAGAGGATATGGATAAGATTGTGCAGATTCATTCAAGAGAAGTCTACTCGATGATCGAATCATTTCGTGCACCTGAGGTTCGAGTTGAGACGAAGTACAAGATAGTGGATAAGAAGATAAAGCCAGTTGCTGGTCTCTTGCCGGATGACATTAACCAATAGAAGGATCGAGCTTCAAGGGAGAAGAGTTTGAGAGATCTTGCAGTGATAGACATAAGTTCACGGATGAGACTTTTGTGAAGATTAGATCTGATGGGTCTCTTCTATCAGAAGAGAGGATGTGCTTCCAGGAGATGCTTTCACGACATGAGAAAGTATTTACCTTTGAGCCACATGAGATTGGGTGTGTAGACTCATACGTTGTTACCCCGATGGTTATCTTCACAGTACCGCATGCACCGTGGAACTTGAGATCAATTCCAATACTGCGGGCTCACTTGTCTAAACTGATGGAGTTGTTGAAGGAGAAGATGCGGATGAAGATCTTGGAGTCGTCGTTTGTACCGTATTTGAGCAGATGGTTTACAGTGCCTAAGAAGAATGGGTCGCTGCGGTTTATCCAAGACATGCAATCAGTGAACGCAATAACAATCAGAAATGCTGGAGTGGGACTGATTGTGGATGAGTTTGCTGAAGCGTTTGCAGGAAGAGCAATTTACTCAATGAGGGATCTTTACTCAAGATATGATCAGTTTCAACTAGCAGAGGAGAGCAGAAGCTTCACGACAATGAGGACAGCTTTGGGGTTGGTTAAGATGTGTACATTATCACACGGAGCTACCAACTCGGTAGCACACATGATGAACGAGATGAATAGAGTTGTAAGAGACTTCATCCTTGCAAAGACGATGTCATTCTTGGATGACATACCCATCAAAGGATGTGTGGAAGATGAGAAGGATGAAGCATTAGATCATAGAGGGTGTCAGCGATATGTCATAGATCACATCGCAGACTGTGAGAAGATCTTTTCTCGACTTGAGGAAGTTCATCTCACCCTGTCAGATGCGAAGTCTACATTTGGGGTTAGAGAATCTTGATCGTTGGTCATTTGTGTGGATCGTTTGGTTAGAAGCAAGACCCAAACAAAGTGGATGCGATTGGGAGGATGAAGGAGGTTTGCAACTCGTTGACAGAAGTAAGAAGATTTTTGGGTGCTTGTGTATTCTATCACATTTGGATTCCTCATTATGCGCATGTGGCAGATCCATTATATGGGTTGTTACGCAAGGGTCATAAGTTCAGATGGGAGGAAGAGCATACCGATGCGGTACGGAAGTTGAAGTCTTTACTATCATCTCCTCCAGTTTTGAGAAGGATTGATTATAAAGGTGCCAGGCCGGTGGTTCTTACTGTAGATACAAGTCTGGTTGCAATTGGATGGACAGTAGGACATGATGATGAGGATGAAGACAAATTGGCGGTTAGGTTCGGAGCAGAGGTGTTAAGTATTCGTCAACGTGCATACCCGCAAGTGAAGAGAGGACTATGGGGTATTGTTTCAGTCATGAAAACAGAGAAAAAGTATTTGATTGAAGCCGCAGTGGTGGTTGAAATTAATTGTTTGCCGTTACTAAGGATGATCATGAATTGTACGACTCCTGATATTGCGATGTTACGATGGATCACATATATCAAGTCGTTGAATCCGGAGTCTAGACATATCGTAAGGAAGTGCAAAGTTTTATTCGATTGCACACACATGAAGAGAAGATGAGTTGTTTGTTGAAGGTTGTATGATGATGAATTGCTTGACATTGGGAGGTATCTTAGCACGATGATCAAGCACACAGGTTGGATGGATGAGAGGTTTCGGAGAGTTCGAAGGAAGGCCTACAACTTCATGTTGCAGGATAGACTTCTTTGGAAGCGGCCAAAGCAGAAAAGTGAGATATCGTTATGAGTGATTTGCAACAAAGAAGATCAGCAAAAATTGCTTTAGAGCATTTCATGAAAGTCTTTGGGCTGGACATCGAGGGATTTGGACCACTTTTACGAAGATGAAAGAGCGGTATTGGTGGAAAAATATGTACAAGGATGTCGTATCTTTTGTGGAGTCTTGTTTGACATGTCAGATGTATTCAAACATCCGACATTGAGACGGGTTACACCCGACTTACCCATTGATAATCCATTTCAAGTAGATTGTAGACTTGGTGACTATGCCAGTTGGATTGTGGCATATGAGATACTTGGTACTTGCTAGAGAAGATCTTCCAAATCAAATTGAGGGTAGGGTGCTTCGGACAAAGACTACTGAAGGGGTATGTAGATTTCTCTTGGAAGAGGTTGTTTGTCAATATGGATGTGTGAGAAAGATTACTACAGATCGGAGGAGTTAGATGCACATGAGGCTCATGAATTCTTTGCGAGGTGTGGGTGAGGTTGTCACTGACAATTGCTTATAACTCCGAAGGGAATGCTAAGAGTGAACGTGGTCATCCGCCCATTGTGAAGGCTTTGGTGAAGGCTTGCAACAGAAGGGTGCGCGAGTGACGTCGACTCTTATCATTTGCGTTATGGATAGATCGAACGACGCATAGTTTGGTAACAGATTATATGCCAGTGGAGCTTAATACAGGCCAGGAACCTATCATGCCGATTGGAGAACACGTTCTGACGTATAGTGTGTTATCTTGAGAGGACAATCTGAGTAAGGAAGAACTTCTTGCTATTCAAATTAGACAGTTAGAGATAGACCTAAGGATATCCAAGTTACTTTGGATAGGCTACGAGAAGCACGGTTGAAGAACAAGGTCAGATTTGATCAGCGACATCGTTTAAGACCTAAGAAAATCAAGGAAAGTGATTGGGTGTTAGTCTATGATAACAGTCTAGACAACCAGCATAGTGCACTGCGAAAGTTTTCCAAGCGATGGTTTGGTCCGTATGTGATGAAGAAGGTTCATGACAACACAACTTACGCCCTGCAAGAGTTAGACGGAACGAGCTTGACGATACCAATGGCAAGTAAACGTGTCAAGATTTTCAAAACGAAAGATGAAGAGGTTGATCTAATAGATATCTTGACAGGGTTTCAATTTGAGGATGAGGATTATGCAGTAGAGCTTGAAGATGAGGTTGACCACGCTGAGAAGTAGGACGACAAGACGAGGTGCGTATCGGTCCACTCCTTGGTTGGTATCTCTTGGTGCATATCGGAGGATGCATAGGTTTAGAGGGGATGGATGTTGCGTCGTGGACCGGCTCCTACCTGAAAATCTATTTTTGATACTTATCATTATCGCTTCAAAGACACTCATAGGATCAAAAATGAGCTTTTTGCACAACTTCGGATCTTCACTTTCATTACATCGATGGATAGAGCTCATTGCCAGCTTTCCATGGACACTTCGTCTACTTCATTTGGACGCCTAGTGGAGAAGTTATGAGACTCGAAAGATGGGAAAAGCAAGCTAGGCCTCAGCTTACGGCCTTTTTGCACAACTTCGGATCTTCACTTTCATTACATCCATGGGTAGAGCTCGTTGTCAGCTTTTCATAGGCACTTCGTCTACTTCATTTGGACGCTTAGTAGTGAAGTTACGAGACTCGAAAGAAAGAAAAATCAAGCTAGGCCCTAGTTTACTTTTGCTGACTGGGTATTTGCAGCTCTTGGCGCTATACTAAGGACACAAAGGGTCTGCTAGCTCATTATCGGAGAAAACTTGTACGTACAGCGGCTGACGTTAAAGCTAGTTTGTTTTTGTGACTCGTTGGACGGTTTGGAGAATTGAGAAGTCCAATGCATGCGCACAAGGTGTCATTAGGTTCAGATATGTGTAGGTATGCGTTGGTTAAGACAGTATATGAAGAGGGAGATCAAGGAGTGTGTTCTGGGAGAAATTGAGACGTAGAGACGTAAATCGATTCCCTGCAGCTCAAACTCGCTCACCTTACCCAAACCAACAATCCAATCCACAAATCGTCTTCTCCTATGCGTAGGTTAAGACTCCCTGATCGCGTGCACCAAGAACAAAGAGCTTGGCTCATCGATAGCGAATAACAACTCAATCTCAGATCGCAGACGATGAAAAACTGATATAAGTGCTTCTCTACGAGTCAATTTCACTCAGAACTCTCAAATCGTCCGATGAAACTTTATATCGTCTTCAATTTCTTGAAGAACTCGGTGTTCTGATCGTAATGGATCCAAGGACAACAAGTTTTGACTCCAGAACGGCCGAAACGGTCCAACTCTCCTTCACAGATCACTGAAGCTCTCCAGAAACCTTCTATACGTATCAATTTCTCCCAGAACACACTCCTTGATCTCCTCAATTCTCTAAACCGTCCAACGACAGATCATAAAAACAAGCTAACCCCTTAAGTTGCCCCCTTACCTCCGTCGCTGTACGTACAAGTTTTCTCAGATAATGAGCTAGCAGACCCTTTGCGTCTTTAGCATAGCGCCAAGAGCCACAAATACCCAGTCAGCAATAGTAAACTAGGACCTAGCTTGATTTTCCTTTCTTTCGAGTCTCGTAACTTCACTACTAAGCGTCCAAATGAAGTAGACGAAGTGCCCATGGAAAGCTGACAATGAGCTCTACCCATGGATGTAATGAAAGTGAAGATCCGAAGTTGCGCAAAAGTCCGTAAGCTAGGACATAGCTTGCTTTTCTCATCTTTTGAGTCTCGTAACTTCTCCACTAGACGTCCAAATGAAGTAGACGAAGAGCTTATGGAAAGTCGAGAATGAGCTCTACCCCTCGATGTAATGAAAATGAAAATCCAAAGTTGTGCAAAAAGCTCATTTTTTATCCTATGAGTGTCTTTAGAGCGATAATGATAGGTATCAAAAATAGATTTTCAGATAAGTGTCGGTCCACAACACGACATCCACCCCCTCTAAGAAAAACTTCTCTTTGCTAACAAAAAGAGATGCATCAGCATCACACGATTCAAACCAAGTACAAACAACACCCATGTACAAGCATTTAGCTAAAGCCAGCTACCACAAGCTAGCTACGACAAGCTGTACATAACCAACTCGATCTCTAACGAACTCAAAAAGAGTAAAAACCGTAGCGAAAGAACCAAAAAATATCTATATGAGAACTTTCTTTCTTCCGCCAAATGGTCTTTAGATGTCAATAGGGTCTTCTTCCCTGACTCTGTTGGTCCAAGAAACCTTCAGATCCAACTCTCGACAATCGAGATATATCACTGATTTTCGGTCGCAGATAACTGAACCTTCAAAAATTCCTCCCTACGGTCTAAAACCGCACACATCGTCCAAACGGATCGTCTGAACTGATATTCGTCTTGTCTGGTAGATAGATCTAGCTACCATGAACCCAACGAGACTCCGAACAAGTCGTTTGGAGTTCTCCCTGCAGAACCACGTAAGAAGTTTGGTCACAGGATGTAAAAAATTAACGTAAATCAATTCCATGCAGCTCAAACTCGCTCACACACACCCAAACCAACAATCCAATCCACATACTGTCTTCTCTTGTGCGTAGGTGAAGACTCCTTGATTGTCAATTTCATTCAGAACTCTCAAATCGCCTGATGAAATTTTATATCGTCTTCAATTTCTTGAAGAACTCGGTGTTCTGATCTCGATGGATCCAAGGACAACAAGTTTGGACTCCCGAACAATCCCGAACGGTCCAACTCTCCTTCACATATCAATGAAGCTCTCCAAAACGTGGATGTTATTTGCTTGGGTTTGAATCGTGTGACATTGGTGCATCTCTTCTTGTTAGCAAAGGGATGATTCTCTTGCTTTGAGCTACGCTTCGATATTTTTTGGTCTGGGTTGAGATTCATGGACTCGTTTTAGGGAGTTTGGTGTAGATTACAGACCGCTCAGATCTGTTTCTTTGTTTTGCATTCTTAGAGAAGAAGAATCAAGAGTGTATATAAAATAGGAGTTGGTTTGTGAGTTTGTTCTCGTGGTTGTTTCTCTCTGGCTTGTCTTTGTTCAACACACTACATCTCCACAGCCAAGAACCTCGCATTTTCTTGGACAACCTTCACACAAAATCCGACACGATACTGACCAGAGGGCAATAAAGACCTCAGCATTTATGCCATCTGGATATACTCCGTTATTTCCTAAACCCACACTAAGATATCAGTGGATTCCTAAACTAAGACATGGGTGGCAGCCTGGTTTATATTTGACCAAAGAACACCATAAAGCAATATAGGAGTTGCACGTTATTTCTTAAATCCACACTAAGACATGGAAGGATTACAAAAGTTCTAAGTTTATCGCGTGCGACTGCACAATAGACGCATCAATATAAAATTCAAAAGATTTGATATCCTAACATGTTTTCGTCAAGACCTCGAGGTCTCACCATCACGCTACACCATTTTTGACATCAGCTTGTCAAATATCCTCATAAACATTATAAAAATAAACATAAACCCTTGATCATCCTCACATCTCTTGTTCGATGCACTTTCTCGTCTGTCTGGATTCGCTTGTACTTAAGATCTTTATTGTGTATTTGGAGGACAACTAGACCTAAACGTTGAGATGTCAAGATCTGATCCCTTTGCGTGATAATCTCTAAATTTCAGATGGGAAGTCTTTCTTCTCATACAAGGATTGAAATTAATCATGTGTGCGAAGTTTTTGAAAAACTTATATACTAGGGGTTAAATATATATATATATCTTTGAGTATATAAACTTATATACTCAAAGTTGGAAATTTTTCCAAAGATTCCTGATCAGCGGGAGGGAGTTATGATTTCGGCCAGATTTTTGCAGATGTTGTAAGAGGACAACTCCAGATGTGCTCCGAAAAAGAATACCATGGATATTTTCTTACTGAGTTTTCACTCGTTTCACCGGTTTTTTTTACAATAGAGGAATCTATTCTTCAAAGAATGATTAGGTGACGATGGTCAAAAATAATTAGTGAAGACATTATACTGTAATTTCATAAGGATGATCCAAAACAAACTGCAATTTAGTACAAGGCTAGCCGTTGGAAAGTTGCGGTTTTTCTGCTTTCAACCGTGTAAAATATTATTTCTGCTTAACTTTGACATCCAATATTAGTTCCAGAAGAATTTTACTCCTCCAAAATCCTCAGACGAGGAGAACCTGATCCTAATCGGACGAGGATACTAGTAGCCGACAAAGACTCGTAAGGGAGAACTTTGACGCCAAATTTGACCACGAGGATGGATGTGTCTTACATCGAGGGCAGCTTATAGTCAGAAAATTCTTTTGCTTTTGTAAGTTCTTTGCTACTATTGAAGACATGACTAATATTTTGAAGAGGGATATTTGTTTGAGAGCTATTGAGATTATTTACGAACTAATCAGGCCAGGACTGATATGAAATTCATTTCGAACTAATCATGCCATGACTAATATTTTGGACGGGAATACTTATATGAAAGCAATCATGCCATGACTAATGTCTTGAAGGGGAACATTTATTTGAGAGCTACTTAAGAACTATTTACGAACTAATCATGAAGGGGGATATTTATTTGAGAGCTACTTGAAAACTGTTTCCGAACTAGTCATGCCATGACTAATATTATGAAGGGAGATATTTATTTCGGAGCTATTTGAAGCTATTTACGAACTAATAGTTGTCAGTGATGAAGAACGTCGGCATCTTTAATTATCTGCAGTACTAATCCTATTTCAGGTTTTCTTTTTGCGGTTCGTTGGAAACATGATAATTACTTATAAGTGTCCATTTGATGATTCTTTTGCAATCAAGAACCGCAAAAAATGCTAGAAGGGAGATATGAAGTTCTTATCTCGAGTTAACCTCGTCTAATAAGATAGTACCGATTGTTCAACCATGGTCAACCGTTGCTCATGTATTTCTTATTGAAATAAAGAAGAGATTTGACTAGTTATATTAGAACTGTGAATGAAGTGAATTCCACGCACCAAATAATTTATCAGGAGCTGATAAGAGTCGTGAAAATTTGTCAACTTGTGTACGTACGAATACAATGAACAAAGATGCTCGTCTGGGATACTCTTTAAGAACATGGGTCTTACTTAACACAAATGCATTTGCGTTGAATGACACATTAATACTTGATCATATTATCTCTACAATTCAAAATTCTATTAATTGTTGTCAAATTACGATATGCTCTTATTTTCTTAAATTGTGTTTTTTTGATATCTATAATCTCTTTCTCTAGGTACATGGGACTTTGAGAGTCTCACATCCGTCCTCTCCAGTTCTGCTCATCTTTAGATGGAAAACGTGAGTAGTATTTACACGTCAACTGACACTTGGCAAACATATGTTAGCCGAGTGTTAGAAAGGATCCAGACACAACACTCGGACACCGCTTATGAGAGTACGATACCGATCCACAAAAGGTCATCACCCTTGATTAGCTTAGTTGAGCTTCTCTCGACCTAATCGGACAGGAGCAGAAGGTCATAGTTACTAAATGAAAACCCGTCAGTTTAGTAGGAACTAAACGTTGAGCGTTAGTTTATTAAAGAATATCAGCAATAATCCTTAATTTCTTTATTTTGTCTGCCGGACCACCACACAAGCTCAGTAAGTCAGTCTCGTTGCAACGACATCCGGTTCCCAACTGCAGTCATTCTTTTCCACCCTACCTTCTGTAGCTAAGGAAATTCCTAAGATTTCTGAGGGAGTCTTGATCTTGATGGTGCGACGTGATGGGCTATCGAGATCCCACCAACCATCATGACTACGTTCGAGAACACCGTGCAGTTAGTTGCTCAGTTCGCTCACACCATCGATATCAAGCATGTGTGTGTGAGAGGAAGAATGACTGAAGGGGTCTACAGTCAGAATGACTGAAAGGCGCTGGCGTTCAAGTTTCAGGCTTGACCGTACCACACCCGAAACTTAACTTTGTATTTATTGACGCTCTAACTACCGTAGTAACATTCACCTGAGAACTGACTCAGTTAGTCGCGGACTTAATTTGGCTGGAGGTGACTAAAGAAAGAGTACCTCCAGAAGTCCCGCCGGATTATCATTTGCAGGTACATCAAATACGAATGGTTCTGCAAAATCCCCCAGGGCTCCTTCTCTCGAGCTCGTAGCTTCATTTCCCAGAATGAACGATTTATCGATTCATTGATCTAGTTTTCTGAGACGGCGCTTCGTGGACGACCACACCCGTTCGCCATTACCTGAACTCAGTGTTGGGATCCAACGTACCTCCGCCAGTATATGTAACTTCAACAAGAATTCGACCTAGACCTGGAGACGATTACAACTTCTCGCTCGCTGTCAACTGAAATCAGTCACTGACAGATATGTGTATAATTTAACAGTGATCAACTCTGAGAGTCGTAACTGGTAAAAATGCTAAGCTCCTTCGGGATTCAGCAACCAGATCTTCTAACCACCTCCGGATTAATATGTCTTCTGAGAACCTAGTGACGAATGTCCCTTAATTCACTCCCAGACTGCCTGCTATCCTCGGCAGCCTTGCCTATCTGAGCCCAGTACTTTGTTCGTTATCCTACGAGCTCGTCCACTCACTCTCTCTCTCTCTCTCTCTCTCTCTCGCTCACTCTCTGGGACCTGAGCTCATGATCCAAGAACCGCGAAGGCAGAGGACGGATTGCACAAATGCTCCGACAGGTTTAACCTTCTATCTAGACGTAGCGAGGCAGGCCAGGCTGGAAGCATCTTGAAGCCTCTCCCTTCGTGACTGGAATACAACTGCGTCAGCGTGCGTTCACAGGCGGCGGCATCATTAGCGATGCAGTTGAGGGATATGCAACAATGCAGTGCAGCCGACCCATCAGGCTGAGCTGAGCCTTCTGAATCAGGGTCTTACATTTACTTGCTGCAGCTAGCGAAGTGTCAGCGCGTACTACCTCTTGTTCGCTCGTTCGTTCTCTCGTTCGTTCCTTCGTTGGTTTCAGTAGAATTGTACTTGGAAAACGAGAAGTTTAGTTGAGAACTCCTCATACGGCTGCTCGTGCTGTTGGTTCGTTGGTAGTACTGTATGTATCTGATTCAGCGGCGACAACAGCAACAGCTATTAGATATGCCTACGAGGACAATGATTATGCGCTGCATGAGGGTTCTCGTCATTTGCATGGTGTTGTCAAGTGCATCAGTCGATGGTTTACCAGCCACTGCCACATTCTACGGTGGCAGCGATGCTTCAGGAACAAACGGTACGTCCTGCAGACACCTGAAACTTGTGAATTCCGAAGTCTGCATGTGATCACTCAGTGAGTACCACCGTAGTACTTGTATTGATAGGCAGATGGATCCATCTATAGATCACTGTGTTTGTTCAATCAATCAGTCGATTTTTCTGGGGGAACTGCACTGCACTAACAGTCAGCTGACAAACTCTCCGTACTTGTTCGCTTCTTGCATTGTGTAGCGAACTGCAAAAATCCCGACGCTTTTTTGTCCATTTGTCTGTCTGCCAGTCTGTAAGTTTTGTTTGTTTGATCACCGAGAAAGGAAGTACAAGTTCTGATTTTTTAGCGACCGACAAGCTTCTGACTGGCTTGTCATGATATTGTATGGAACTTTCTACGTTAGTAACTGTCTGTACGAACGTTCATGTTCCAGCTGGGGCTTGTGGATATGAAAGCGTGCTAGCGATGGGTTACGGTACGATGAACACTGCCATGAGTAGTGCGTTATTCAACGGCGGCAAAACATGTGGGGCCTGCTTCCGGATCATGTGTACTTGGGTTCCATACGGGAATCTTCGTTGCTTGCCGGGAAAGATCGTTGTGACAGGGACGAACTACTGCCCCAGAGGAAGCAAAGGTGGATGGTGTGATCCACCCAGAAGCCATTTCGATCTGGCGCAGCCAGCTTTTGTGCAGATTGCTCCTTACAGAGCTGGAGTAGCTCATGTGGATTATGAGAGAGTCAGGTGCCAAAGGTCTGGGGGCGTCCGTTTCCGCATCTATGGCCGCACTTACTTCATGCAAGTGCTCGTTTCCAACGTCGGAGGTGCTGGTGATGTCAGCGCGCTGTCTGTTAAGGGCTCGGGTGGACGAGGCTCCGGCCGCTGGATCCGCATGGACCGAAGTTGGGGTCAGCTGTGGAGCACAGGAATCGTGCTCGAACGTCAGGCCCTCTCGTTCGCCGTGACCATCAGCGATGGGAGAACTCTCGTCAGCAACAATCTCGTGAGCTCCAGTTGGTGGTACGGCCAGACCTACGAAGGAAATCAATTCTTCTGAACGAACGCCTCCTCACCCCTTTGCTTGAAACTGGACAAATAAATGGCTGTGGCCTGCTTCTGTGGAGATGATCGATCAGTGTCGCCTCGATTTACTAACATCCAGAAGAAATCTGTATGCCAGAAGCATTCGCCACAGGAAAGGTGGAGGCTCGATCAGCCTTCTATGATCATAAGGACAAGGTTTCATACATATAGATATATGTGCCAGCCAATTAATAGCCTTCATCTGCACCTGCCAGGAGCTTCGAATTTCCAACTGTTATGGTTAGCCCGATATAAATCAAATTCCGTTTGTACAAGCCTCAACCAAGCAGATAATATGTGCTGCAAGTACTTCAAGGCGTGCAAGATGACACTCTCTCCAGTATGATCGAACTTCTATGTGCACGCTCGTGTGAGCAATAAAAGTTTGCTTTGCTGCTGTTTCCTGAGGCATTCTTACTGCTGGGACTGTCTCTGGTATCCGTTGGCTTGCTCGGATGCTTCACATACATCGCTCTTGACAAAGTTAAGTAAAACCATGCTTATATATATGCATATACAAATATATACAGCCCTCCAACTTCCAGAGGGAGTTCAACGTGTAAAGTTACAAGGACAAGATAGGACGTGATGGGAGGGGGTGGGGTGGAGGTACATAAATCCTATCAGTGCCGGAGGTTATATGCTCTGTATGAGTCCCCACCACGGCCGCCACTACTCATCACAACTGCTTTAATCTCTCTCACAAGCCGCCCTTCTCCTGGCAAAGCTTGGGTTCCTATAGTCCCTTGCCTTCTCACTCTCAGATAATAGCTCTTCTTCACATTTGGCTCGTATGCATCATCCTCGACGGACGATTCTTCAAGAGTCACCATTAGGGATCCAATCGATGAAACGGTTCCATTGTTGGCAGTGATCAGAGACAGCTGCACGCCACCGGATATCAGCTCTGCTTTGAACGGCATTGGCAGCGGAAGTTCACTCGAAGAAGCGTATGTTAAAGCCCAGTCTTGGACCCGCGCCACAGTCTGCAAGTTAAGGGAGCTTCTTTCAGTACTTCTTTCAATACTATTAGAGAATTTTATGTACCTTGCGACAAGTTCCAGTTTTATCGAGTATACACTTTATCAACAACTTCAGTAGGCATCACCCATGCATCGGAAGTGCCAGGGTGTGATTGTTATAACACCCACTCCAGAACCAAAGAGTGGGGAACAAAGAGAAATAAAAGGGAAAACCCAAACTGAAAATAAATGAAAGCGCGGTCATGCAGCGCTACTTTATGCCGTCAAATGGAAAACGTATACGGCCGGCCAGAAGAAGGATAGTAACCTGATCTCTCATCTCTTCGCTTACAGGTAGAATGAGCACGTCTAATGAGCTTGAACGCCCGAACAGGCCTTTCCAAGACCATTCTCCATCACCAAAACCTCCAGGGCTACTTGACGAGTGTCTGCTCTCTGCAGGTTGATCTGCCCACGACCAAAGTCTCCAAAATGCACCCATACGCAACTTCAGGTCCGCCTCTACTCTAGCCTTCTTCTGACCAGCAGTCTCCGTATTAACAGGCGCGGCTGTTTGCCATGGCATTGCAGGAAGACTTTGAGATTGCATATTGTAAAGATCATGCGGATATCACATCCAGATACAGCAGAAGATAAAAAACAGTAGATAATATGTGAGGGGACAGCTGATGACTAATGAACAAATCTTTACTCAGAACAGGAGGAAACAACGGCAAAATACGGAATAACAACACCGTTTTGATGTGGAGTCAGTAAAGAAACAATGCAGTCTGAGCAGAGCCTTAAGTAGATCTCACAAGCTTCCAGTTCTTCGGATAAACCATTAAGGACCAAGAACCAGGGAGGGGGATTTGGGTACCAGTTTGTGCTCGCTCCTGCTCTTCTTGCTTGCGTTTGAAAGTACGAGCTGCCATGAACACATTAGAAGGACGCTCCCAACCCCCGCCATATACACCATTGCTGGGCTTAACCTGTGGACGGATGAGGTACTCCAAGATAGGCAGATCCTCTCGTTCTACCAAGTGAATACAATTCACAGGGCACACCTCTCTGGCCATCTGTAAGCTCATCACCGAGTTGCACCCACCCACCATCAACCGACCAGATAAACTGGTTAATTAATGCAAATTTCGTCCAAGGTGAATAGATTTCAATGCCAACTCCGAAATAAGTTACAGCACTAACCTTTATACTAGACTCACTATCTGCCCATTGGGCTTTCACTCGAGCACAGCCCGTAGATTCGTCCATGATGAATGTATTGGGTGCAGCAAAGGCGCATTCACGGCATCCTGCAAGGCAGTGCAGTTAACATCGAGAGTCACTTCAGATCTTCTCGATAGGTCACCTACAGAGGGAAGAACTCCAGAGAGACCGTCTCAGCTGTTCAGCTCGTGTTTATAGACATGCTACACTTCACACCCACCCAAACCAAAACTTCCTGTGCCTGCAGTCTCTGCACATCCGTTCATGCTCGTTTGTGTTCTAGTGTTCTTGTACATTTTAAGATCAAAAACATACAGCTCAGCCAATGTAGATTACCCAAGCAAAAGCGAAGATCAGGGGCGTACCTACGCAGGCATTTTCGTCGACAAATAATCCTTGTGGCCTGTCAGGACCGGACCAAGAGCTATAAGTTGAGCCGGTGAAGGCTTTGTGTCCAGCCCTCCGTGCATATACCTTGAATGAGTGTGCTGTATTATACGCAGCTCGGAGGTTCTCATCCATCAGTGTTTGGTAGGCCTCGTTTAGCAGCAGAGTCATCGCATGTCCCTGCTCACAGACAGGGACCACACCACACTGATTACAGTCGAAAAAAGATGACAACTTCAACTTTGAGCTGAACCAGCAGGCTTGACCTCACAAAAACAACTGAAACAACTGACGCAATTTATAATCTCAGAATCTAAAGCATGGTGCTGGTGAAGTATGGCGTTTGGGCTGGCAGGCACAGTCTCCTCGCTCAGAATTCAAGAGCGAGCAGGAATGCCTGTGCATTTGTGAACCAAATTTTGAGGTCAGTCTGGGTTGATATCATCAGATAACATGTCCGACAATCTACACACCTGCCGACCAACGACATCCGGATGGTGCTTTTTCTGGAGCATCCTGTACGCTTGACGTATCTCAGCAGGGGTTGCTTCTATTGAGACCCCCAGGAGTTCGTAGTGATCGCGTAATGGCAGAGGGCTTTTGTAAGCTCCTGCTCCCTTGGCGCCCTCCGAGCTCGCTTTTGTGGCCAAACATCTTGCTCCTGTATTTGGCCTGCGGTTTATGTTAGTCACAAGCAGAATCAGACCTCATTGTTGATTTCGAATTTCTCAACCCAGCGGCAAAAGCACAAAGGAATTTGTGTTTCACATCACCCGCCATGCTTCTTCAGAACATGACAGCGAAGCAGGCCCATTTTCAAGTTACTCCAGTGACAATTCTAGCTTGATGGATAAGAGAGAGAGAGAGAGAGCTTGAGCGAGATACAAATCACGTGTTACCCTGAAAGCCCATCCAGGACGAGTCTGAGAAAGGGAGTCAGAGCCATGAATCCTAACCGAACTGGATACGGAATTGACGGATACAGACAGACACCGGATCTCCGACAAATGAGTGGTGTGAGAATATTTTTTCAGGGATGAGGAAAATTTGGGTCGGCAAGTCTGGGGACGTACCGCCCGACAGACGAGCTGCCGCACAATGCCAAGTCATGCTGCAATCTGCAGGTTGAAACTCCAGAGAGCGACCGAGAAGAAGATAGTTCCACTGCTCTATTCAGCGAAGGCGAAGAAGAAGAAGCAATGAGACATTGTGTTCCCATTCTTTCTTCCCTTCTCCTTTTTCTTATGATTATGTTCTGATTTCAGCCTGCTTCTTCCCTCCTTCCTCCTCTGTAGGAACGTTCAGCAAGAGAGAAGCATTCTTCTCTGGCTGCTGAGCGTTCAGGAGAGATAGATACTCCTTCCCTGATTCTCCTGCGCATCCAGCAAGTTCTGTATCTGTATCTGCCCGTGTGTTGGTCAGTTAGTGCACCTCGATTCCAAAGCGCTTGATCCATTGTACAAGTCATACAAAAGGTGGACTCGTAATTATTATCTTGATCGCTTTGGAATGGACGATTCAGAATATAACCTCCAAGAATGTGCCTTGTGCATGTCCATGACGCGTCGCGTCGCGAATTCTTCCGTGACGTTACGTGACCTTGTACTCCTTCACCAGTGAAAGTTTGGCGCCGGAGTCGGATGTGGATACGGAGACGTAACCTAACAAGCAATTTACTGGTCCCAGGCTCCGAGCTGAGTACTGTACACAATCGGACAGCAAGTTACGTTATTCGTGTCAAGACGGACGTCGCGGGGGGGGGAAATAATGTTTGTTAATCCAATTGCTCATAAAGTTCCTTAATATGGTATTCGACACCTGAGATTGACACGTGGAGCGACACGTGGCTTAGCAGCCTCAGGTCCAACTGATTACCATACAAGATATTTCGCACCTACAGCTGTATCTAAGCGTTCGTGAATTCTCTTTAACGTGGTAACAGTTCAAACCATGCATGCATCACACCGACGAACACTGGTCCCGAGCAGTGTTCGGGAAGGATTTTTGAGAGAACCGGGGATTTTCCGGCACGACCTGAAATCAACCGGTAATTTTCTAAAAGATACCGGAAATCGCTTCACTTTTCGAGTATTGAGAGTATTATCTTCATTTTTTAGTCGGTAACTTTCCGACGCTTTTTTCTAAACTTTCGAAAATTCACTTTCTCAACCGGTTCTCACTACTCTATCAGCCGGAACTCCCCGAACATTGGTCCCGAGTGTGACAACATTTCCATCCATCCGGCCCCTCTGCCCGAATGAATCTCTGCAAATGCTACACGGTTTTCGCGAATGAGCGGATATTTGAAATAGTTATTCACTTCTCTTCGAATTTCGAATGGAAGAGTGATGCCAGCTTAACATTAATTTATCACCTAACCCTTTCGACGCAAAGGGTTAGATAATACATTAATAAGTGAATTAATATATTTTTTATTTTAGTAGGTTTTTTCACTTGTATTTCCAGAAGCGCGTGGTTCTGTATTTCGTTTATGGGCTTTTTACTGAAGTAGTCGTTGTTCGGAGAATGATTAACATTTAATAGTTAAATTTAATTTTGATTTTTGTTGAAACTTAGTCTAAATTCTTTATATAATACTTATAAAATTTTTGATAATATATATATAGAGTAAAAGTTCTTGAAGTTGATCGAGCATGGTTATTTGCTAAAACGGAAGAAAGGTCTTTTTCTAGTGTAGTCTGCCGTATTCGATTTCGAGTTTGACTACAACTGCTCGGATTACCAGAAGACTTTATTTTGCGAGTTTACTTTCAGAGAACTACGAAATTTAACCATCATGCATAAAATGGTTTTGGTGATTACATTTTCATTCAGCTTTTTCCTTCCTCAGTCCCCCAAAGCAACATTAGAGCTTCTTCGGACCTCCGAAGTTGAAAACTACTTTCTCGATCCTCTATCGGCTGGGATGTCGGTACTGACTGCTTTCGTAGTCGAACCTAAGACGTAGTCGAGAAACATGGACCAGGGTAGAGCATGCAGACGAAGTGGCAGATCGATTCACAACTTTTTAAATGAAAGTCGGGATACAGACTTATGGTGCGAGTCATGACAAACGAGACCCGTAGCTAAAAGTCACTTAGATCGTCGATCGATCCATTTTCTCTCGCATCAGGACTATTTGTCGGACCATCTGTTGAAGATCAGAGCTACAGAAAGAGAGTAGGTACCGAATTGAACGAGCACCAGCAGTGAGTCTTCTCATATCACCGGTTACAAAAAGGAGTATCTGCTGATGCGAAAGCAGCACCATCGAAAGAGACAGATTCCATTCCAGTATCTGAATAGTGATGCAAGTAATATGCTTTTGATGCAAGCATGATGTAGGTTTTAGTCAAGGCTAGTGATGCTTGCAACACTGATGATTGACAATTTGTTGGGGAGGCACGTAGACAATTTGTATCTTCCATAAGAACTGGAACAAACTACAATTGTAAAAGATCAACCTGCCAAACATGATCCAGTCGATCATCCTCAAAATCACTCACTTCTGCATATCAGTTTCGCTGTCCTCAACAGCGGAATTGTCAGTGATCTGATATTCAAATGATGACTACTTGTCGAGAGGAGTCGGAAGCTTGATATTCCAATCCATTTCGAGTTCTTAGTGCACTCTTGTGATAAGCATTTGTCTTAGATTTTTCAACTGAACGCCCCACGTAAAATTTGTGAAATCTAATACTGTACTTGGATGAACAGATGATGCACTTATGAATCACCATGTAACGGACGAAAAGAGACGGCTTCTGCCTTGATCAGCGGAGGAAAACAGACCGGCTTCTGCCTTAATTACAGACTTGGTCACAAGACTCCACATTGGCACCTTTAAACATGAACTTTCCATTGGAACGTCCGCGCCCGCACAGTTCGTTGACTACCATGAAACGAACGATCCATCCGGTTTCACTATAGACGGTTTACAGTCTCTAGCCACCAGAGGACTGAGAAAGTAATTTTCAACATTAAGGGGCGAGGAAGCTCTAATGTTGCTACAGGGGACTGAGGGAGTAAAAAGCTGCATTTTTATCTCAACTTGGAATCTATGATTCAGCTTAAAGCTATTCACCAGCTTTACAAATGGTGCACTTGCATATATATATATTCATCTCGATGGAGGTAAATATCCAAGAGTTTAATTTATTATCCAAACTTTTTCGACAAAAAAATGTTAGATAATAAACTAAACTTGTAATAAATTAAAATATAAATAGTTACAAGTTCTTGGATTTATATATTTAGTAACGTAATAGTCTTCTCATGCCTTATGGTTTATATTTTGATCTTCTTGCATTTCCAAGCATGGATTAATAGTTATTATTTATACACATTTTGATTATTTTCATCACTTGGTATATGAAATTCATTTAACACTTATATGTTTTCTGATATCATTAAAAGAGCAAAAGTTCCTTAGAAGTTCATTGAGCATGCATACTGATTCATCTCGAAACAAACCACATAATATTGAAAGAGAAACGTTAAGAAGATTTTCAGTTTTCTTGGAACAAACGAGAATCTTGTCTTCAGACTCAAAATACACTGAAAGGAAAAAAAGAATATTTATTCTTTATGCTTTTATACTCCAAGTTTAAGAAAAGAGAGAAAAGAATGACCTGAGAGTCGTTGTGAAACCTGGAAAAAAGAAAAAAATTAGATCCTGATAAATCGCCATTGCAAGTTTTGTTCTTTGTTTTGAACGTCTCCAATTCAACCGTAACTGTTCACTTCAAATCCTATGTAATGCGTTCGAAACTGCAGGAAGTAATTTAATCGTGGTTTCAACTGCTGCTACGGTATTCTCGTTGTTTCTTACGGGGAGATATACAGTCGTTTCACCGCTGACACATTGTAGGGTCAATAAATAGACTCCAGAACGACTCGCAGTCCTGTGGGTGACAGACTTCATATTTCTACAAACCCTGGAATGATTAGCACAAGGATTCACACCAGAGACCGTGATAAAGTTTATACTGTTAGAAGGTGTCAAAATGACTTAACCAAGCAGCACACTATAAAAAATATGAACGGAGTGAGGACTTCATTTTACTGAAATTTCTTCTAGAAGTCCAAACGAGAACAAAATGACAATCTAATTTACACCGATATAATTTAACAAGCAACACAACCTATAAATAAAGTTCACCGGTTATTATGTAGTGAATGATAGAAATCTAATTCAGGATGAATGAATAGTTCATTCAAGTTTAATTCTGTTCTTTAGGGAGGACAAAAAAGACAATGAGATTCGTACCACAAAGTGCAAGAAAGATAATGAGGCTAGTAAGTAAAATAATATTACTTTTATATAAATTTAGTTCTGTTTTATTAAATTTAATTATTTAAGTTATAATTATATAATTATAATTATAAGTTCTATTTTTTATCTCTTCGCTTTTCTGCTTTCTGATAAATCAGAGACACATAATTTTTTCAAAAGGATAACTCTTGAAAACTAGTGGTGACCTAGAAGCTTACCAACCACTTACACTGATTTTACTACTATATCCAAGCTGTCTTCTTCCTGCCCTTGGGCATATCACGTTTTAGATACATATTTAGTGTAATAACATATAAAAATGTAAACCCACTCCAAAACGTAAGCTCATGTGAAACTTTAAGATCACACGACGTATGCTTGTTCGTGAACTCCCACGCACGGAATATTTTACGTTACCTAATGCCCGGAACACTCGAGGGTTTCCAAGAGGGAGACGAAGGACAGAGAAACGGAATGGTCTTACAATTAAGAACTCTATTTTTTATGGGCATTTCTCTACACATTGCACATCATGATAAGTGGATTTATAGTTTATGGTAGTAACTATAAAATGATGTAATATTATTAATGACTGAGATATGTTTTTTATGTGACTTGACGAATAATAAGCATGCCCGATCGATTTGGAAACCTTTGCTCCTTTTCTGTTGTAAGAAAAGATGTAAGTGTTGGATACAAATTGTATTATTGTATAATAATATGTAAAGAAGCATTATAGATATATATAAGTATTAAGTGATAGCTGGACCTATCGTTGTAAATCATATAAGTAGAGCATAGACAGACACGTCTCTTAGACTACAAGTACTATAGCTTGAAAATGAAAGGTGTTCATTTAATTAATACATTAGTTTATTATTAAATTTTATTTTGATAGAAAGTTCAGATAATAAATTAAGTTTCCTTCCCTCTTCCCTCTTCAGATAGAAGAGGTGAATAATTATTAATCATGAATATGTAAGACAATGAATGTTGTTTATGATACAATGTGAATTATATTCAATTTGTAGTTACTATTCTTTGAGTTGATTGCTAACTAACATACTCCGTCCACTGAAAACTCAGTTGTGTTTGACTCTTCAAATAAGAGAACTTAGCATCATGAGGAATAAGACATATGGTTATTGCTATGCATTTGCATAGCTAACCGTGGATTTTGCTGAAGTGAGAAGAAGACAAAAGCCAGAAGGCAAGGTGATACTTCCTTGTCATTTTATATAAAAGAGAGATATTTCAGTTCAAAACCTAGGTTTCCCTATAAATACTTCTGATAGTTAGAGTTCTTCATTCTGCAAGTGGACTGCCTGGGAACAAAGAATTTAGACGTTATATCCAAAATATTTTTGTTGATATCATTTATCTATGAGAACCAAATCGATTAAGTACAGATTTAAATCAAAACTTTCTCATTTCTTGTCGCTCCTATGTCCACAAGAAAAATAACATCACGGTTAGCAACCTTGGCTTGTAGAAACATCAATCCCAGTGTCTTCTTCGTGATTCTCAAGGTCACAGTCATCTGGTCCTCCAACAAGTCCTTTGCAACAAACGCATTCATGCTACAGTTACTAATCTTAGGTTTCGTGCACCCCTTAGCAATATGGCCCGCCTCGTCACAGATGTAGCAAGTAAAGTTAGCTCCATTGCCCTTCTGAGGTGTTTGCCCCTTAGGTTTTGCTCTTGTTTGCTGCCGCTTTGCTGCCGAGACAGAAGTATCCTTCCGATCATTCTCACCTCCATCCCATTGTCGTTTGAAGCCCTTGTTCTTTTTTCTAGAACTTATCCGTGCTACGTGGTTCAAAAAGTTTCTGCTGCTGGACTTCATCGTCCCCAATTCGCTCCGCTAGCTTCAAAAGTTCGGCACATGTCTCAGGTAGCATCGGCATCCGAAAGAGAGCCTTCTTCGAGCTGGACTTGAGTCTCTCAATGAATATACATATTTTGGTCTCCTCAGTCCACTTGGAGAACGAGTCTAGTTTGGCACTGAACTCGCACACATAAGCACTTAAGGTCCTCGTCTACTTCAGTCTCACCAACTCAACACCGTCCAGAATCCTTTGATACTCCGGAGTGAATCGTCTCGCGAACAACTCCTTGAACTCTTTCCAACCAAGCGCCGAGACGGTCAAGGCATGCTCATCCCTGTTTGCAGTCCATCAGAGAAGCGCATGGTCCTTCAAGAACGTAACCGCCGCTCTCACCTTGTCAGCCTGTTGCGTCTCAAAGTATAGATCCAACTCAGTTAAGAAATCCTTAACCTTACGAGTCCGTCTTATACCTAAAAACGGGGTCGACAAATTTGTCTGACAAAGCTTCCTGGTAGACGAAGAGCTCCCTTGGCCTGTCTCAAGCTCAGCGATAAGTTTATCCCTAGAGGTCATATCCTCCTGCATGGTCTCATCATCTTGATAAGTTCCGCATACAAAGCTCCTTGACTTCCCGCGTCTGAATTGTTGGGCACCGCTGGCAAGACTCCGTCTTGCTGCACCGATATCGTAGCTGGTACAAGGCTCTCTTGACGTTGGGGCGAAGGTTGTCGGTTGTCGTCTCCTGACTGTGCCTCGGGGCTAGCTCGAGTCGATCTGCTCCCGTTAGTCGCTCCTCGTTTCTTGATCTTTCTCCTGGAACTCTGTCCGTCGTCGGCCATCGCTCCAAGTGTTCACCTAGAAACGCTGATCCGCTTCGTGTCTCGCGTCCCTCCTCAAGCGTCTAGCCTTCAACCGCTACCTCAAGTTCTCGTTCACCGAAGCGTCGGCTCTGATACTACTTTTCACGCACCTAACGCCTTGTTGTGCCAGCGGAAGCTCTTGCTCAGTAGGTCAACGAAATTTACACCGCTAACCTGCAAACAAAATCACAAGTTAGCGTCCATGCACCACTTACCTTATCTCAATTTGGTCCGGACCGGAGCCGAACCATCTCCTTAATCATCAAGCTCCGAAATCCTAAGTCCCGACCTAGACCTGCCTAGGTCGGTCCCAAACATGAGCAAGTCACAAGATGACTTGGGGTGGACTTCCCATAAAGTCCAAGGTCCTAAACAGTGCCTCCAGCACACCTAGCGGCCCAACTGCCCGTGATGTCCGTCTGGGTCTAGGCTCCCGAATGATGGTCTAACCCGCCGACTAGTTCCTTAGTCTTGCCCTAGTCCTTAGATCGTTCTTAAGTCCAGACGTCCAAGTAAGGACCGGAACGTGCTTTGGAACCGACCCAATCATCACCTCATGCACCCAGAGCTCGCCCATCGAACCCTGGGGTCGGGTGACTCGTCCTGAGCCCACCTAGGCATCGAGTCCCCCTCATATATACTTCTGGGGATCGGCGGCCCCGCCTTCCTCTTTGGTCCTTGAAAATTATATCACAACTCGATCGTGATTCGTCTATAATTCTCAGCTCGGAGGTCAGATCGAGGAGTGCTACATATCAATGGAAAGCCCTCGCCGAGACCTTTCCAATGATACCTCACTCGCCTCGAGATCTTACGTGGAGCTCCGTCCACGACCTAAAACGTCCATGGAGCTCCAACACTTAGTCATTTTTCGGAAATCTGTGGTCCAGACCTAGACTCGAACCCTATGGTTCGAACCAGCGTCCGAACCACGGTCCGTCTGCGTCTCGGACCCACGTCTCGGTCCCACGTCTCAGTCTTATGTCACAGACTCATGTTTCGATCCGTTCTCAGACTCGCCTCCCTTAGGTTAGCGTTTGTCTGGGGTCCTCTTGGTCTTTATTTCCTAACCCAAGGTTCCAACTTTGGTTCAGAGAACCACTTAGGATTCATCTGATCCCAACTTCTCGGCCAAGCCGTTAAGTCCTACTCGCAGCGTTCACAACCTAGCACAAGTCTGCTAGGGTTCTGTTATTCGCATCTACGTCCGATCTTGAGATTGAGGGTCGCGACATCCACAAAGCGGGAAAGGACAATGTGGTTCCTGACGCCTTGAGTCACAAGGAGGAATATCTTTCATCGTCAACACAAATTGTGCGAGCTATGTATCCTAAGGAGTCAAACTTGGAGAAGCGAATACGAGAAAGTTACATGAGCGACGACCAAGCGAAGGTGTACCTGGAACAGCTCAAGGGAGGAGTGAAGTTGCAGAATCTGCAGCAGAGATGTGGTTTACTCATGTTCAAACAAAGTAGGATTTATGTGGGACAAGGAAAACTTAGGACTAAGTTACTCAAAGAATGTCATGATGTGTCCTTATCAGGCCATAAAGGAGAGAAGTCTACTTTAGTAGTGGTAGCTAAAAAGTTTTATTGGCCCTACATGAAAGATAATGTCGCTCACTTTGTGAAAACATGCATAACTTGTCAGACGAACCGCGTTTCTTATGAGAAGAAACAGGGGTTGCTTCATCCTTTGCCGATTCCAATCAGACCTTGGAAAAGCATTAGCATGGACTTCATCACCTCTCTGCCTGACTCAAATGGATACAACGCAATCTTCGTCATAGTTGACTGGTTTAGCAAACTAGTGAAGTTTGTACCGCCTTTGGATATTGCAACAGCATTCACGACTTCTCGCTTGTTCCTAGATACTTGATGACGTTCACATGGATTGCCTCGGAGTATTATTTCAGACCGAGACTCTAAGTTCACAAGTGCTTTTTGGAAACACTTGTTTCAAAAGTTGGGAACTAAGTTAAAATTCAGTATCGCTTTCATCTCAAAATGATGGACAAACGGAACGAGTTAACTCGGTTCTGAACCAACACTTGAGGAATTATGTGAGCGCGGACCAAAGTGACTGGACGGAGTGGCTCAGCCTTGCGGAGTATTGCTACAATTCCACGAAGCATTCAACGACCGGTGAATCGCTTTTCTTGCTAGCTTACGGACGTGAGCCAGAAGGACCTCTTGACTTGACTCTTGCAAGGAGTTCTACATCGACATGATCAAAAACACGTCAAACACCAGCTGAAGAGTTGGTGGCAGAAATGCAGCGGCACGAGGAGCAAGTGAAGAATAACCTCGAGAAGACACAACAACGTTACACGAAGCAGGTAAACAAGCATCGGCGGCAAGTGAAGTTTCAAGGGGCGAAGAAGTATGGTTAAGTACGAAGAACTTCACCCTTCTGGAAGAAATATCGGTGAAGTTTTCATCAAAGTTCGCGGGACCTTTTGTCATTGTCAAGAATCCGCACGAAGATGTCTATGTTAGACCTTCCTCGTGAGTGGCAGTTGCATCCGACTTTCCATGTTTCTTTACTAAAGAAATACTTCAAGGATGATTTGCGACCGGAGCGCAAACAGGTTCTCAGGTCCCAACTTGATATCGTGCAAGGTGAAGCAGAATACGAGGTGGAGACCATTTTGCGATCGCGACGTAAATCTAACCGGATGGAGTACTTGGTCAAATGACGTGGATACCATTTGAAGGAAGCAACTTGGGTGCTAGAGGAAGAGCTAACACATGCAAGCGACGTATTGGACTTCTTCAAACGGAGACAAAGACAACAATGGCGTTAGCAAGATGAGGACATCTCTTTCCAAGCGAGGAGTGAAGGAACGGCGAACCATACGAGTAGCAACTTGAGGGCGACTTGGGCCGATAGACTTTGTAGCTTTGTCTTGTATTTTTGTGGAAATAAAGATTGTATTTCTTGAAATTTGTCTAAGTGTATTGGTAATGCATGGCTATGACTAGTTCTGATCAGATGCTTAGGACGTTATCAAGAGAAGGAACGAAGCACACTCAAAGAAAGCGAGCTGGTTTGGATAAGCATCTAAATCAAGACTTAGGTTTGCCGTAGCGTTGGCAAAGCAAGTATGAACTTTTATACTTGTCTTGGGGCTTGGGGTGATCTTGCTTTACGGATTTCTAACTGCAAAGTAAACTTAGTCGTGCGGCTAAGTCAAATCAGATTGCGACCAGAAAGTGAGTTTCGGAAGACCTCGTAAGTAAGTGTGAATACTTATAGTTAGCAAGTTAGAGTCTTAAGTAGAATCTTTAGAAATTGTCAACTAGTTTTGTTTAGGGTGGGCCAAAAAGGTAAGGCTTTTCCCGAGACTAGTTGGAATTTCCTAAGTGTTCTAGCAACAACTTAAGACTCAAGCCAAGAAGGGAATTGCGGGTTACCTACCAGAACGTAATTCTGGTGCCAAGGGGTTGGCTACCCATTTTGAACTTGGCGTTAACTTAAGGATCATTGTTGATGAGGGCATCAGCCTCCAAAGTGACGGTGGGTGTCGCAACCTTCAGTCTCAAGATCGAGCGCATACGTGAACAATAGAACCCTAGTGGACTTGCGCTAGGTTGTGAACGCTGCGAGTAGGACTAAACGGCTTGACCGCGAAGTCGAGATCAGATGAATCCTAAGTGGTTCTCTGAACCAAGGTTGGAACATTGGGTTAGGACCTAAGGGCCCATCCCAAGACGACCCCAGACGAAGGCTGATCTAAGGGGGCGAGTCTGAGAACGAACCAAAACATAGATCTGAGACATAAGTCTGAGACGTGGGTCCGAGACGCAGACAGACCACAGACAGAACATAGATCGTGGTTCGGACACTGATCTGAACAACTGGGTTTGAGTCTGGGTCTGGACCACAGGTTACCAAAAAATGACTAAGTGTTAGAACTCCATGGACGTTTTAGGTCGTGGACAGAGTTCCGTGTAAGATCTCGAGACGAATGAGGTATCATTGGAAAGGTCTCGGCGAGAGCTTTTCAGTGATATGTAAAACTCCTCGAACTGACTTTCGAGCTGAGAATTATGGACGAACCACGATCAGGTTGTGATATAATTTTTAGGGACCAAAGAGGAGGGCAGGGCCGCCGATCCCAAAAGTATATATGAGAGGGACTCGATGCGTGGGTGGACCAGGACGAGTCACCCGACCCCAGGGTTCGACAGACGGACTCTGGGGACATGAGATGATGACTGGGCTGGTTCCAAGACACGTTCCGGTCTAGACTTGGACGTCTGGACTTAGGAACGATGGAAGGACTGGGGCAAGACTAGGGAACGAGTCGACGGGTTAGACCACCGTTCGGGAGCCTAGATCCAGACGGACATCACGGGCGGTTGGGTTGCTAGGTGTGCTGGAGGTACTGTTTAGGACCCTGGACTTTATGAGAAGTCCGCCCCAAGTCATATTGTGACTTGCTCATGTTTGAGACCGACCTAGACGGATCTATGTCGACTTAAGGATTGTTGAGCTTGATGATTAGGGAGATGGTCCGACTCCGGTCCGGACCAAACAGAGTTAAGGTAAGTGGCGCATGGACGCTAACTTGTGTTTGTGGTATGCAAGTTAGTGGTGTAAAGTTCGTGACCTACTGAGCAAGAGCTTCCGCTGGCGCAACAAGGCGGTAGGTGCGCGAAAGCACGTTAATGAAACATGTCAGCTCAATGATCAATGCGCATTCGCGTAGGTAACTCTTCTCAATGAATTCGGGTTTAAGATGATGAGCTTAGGGTTCGTAAGAGCATTCTTGTTCCTTTGCTTGATGTTTCGTGAATGTTTCATGAATACTTAGTGTACATGGAGTGTGAAGAGCAAGGAGAGTTGTACTCATGGATGGAGAATTTATCCGAGTCCAATATCTTTCATTCTTGAAATCCATTCCATATCAAACTTCACTACATCCATCACGGTCACTTTTGACAGTGGTTCTTTGATTACTTTAGGAAAAGAGTTCATGAGGAGGGTGATAGACTTGTCTACTTCAGTGATCCTCTTGATCATCATGTACGGAGATAATTGGAACTTGATTATGTATCTTACTTTGATGAGTGATTGGACATAAACTTTCCAACCAGTGTTCCTTTCGACGTCTGGGTTGATATGCCATGTAACTATAGACGAAAGATCACTCATCGTGCGTAGATCATAAAGAACTTTGGTGAAGAATATTGCAATCAAGTGATGACTTATTCATTTCCTTTTGTCATACTTTTCATCGTAGATAATTCAAGGTCATTATCTTGACTTTGTTGAATCTCGTGTATTAGTCGTACTAGTACTATTCATGTCGTTATTATCTCTATCACTCGACGAGAGTGATTATCTTGTTTTAGTTTGAAGTCCAAAGTGTTTTGGTTCAAACTCTTGAGGGTGTGAGAATTTTTTAACGCCACAACTCGATCCATAATGCAAAGTAAGAGATAAGATGATCTCCAATCTTCTCTCTCGTTAGTCTTTTTTTTACTAATCGGGTTCAACCAAATTTTATAGATGGTTTTTAGGTTTCAGAAGCCTTCCTAAAAGTCATTTGCAGATTGTGAGGTCTCGTTGGAACGCTCTCGAGCTGGACTACAATCTGGAGGGGATGATCGATAGATTTGGAGTTTTGAGTGTGGAGTTATAATCATTCAAAGTCAGAAGGGTCAAATTGATATCTTCAATCATGTTTTCGAATACCTCGAGAGTTTGAATGCTGATTTGTGTTGATAAAATATAATATCTATATTAAATATTTGATTAGATGATCATACAAAAGCTACTATTGAAAACATTGTGTAGGATGGCATAAATTTAAAAGCAACATGTCTTAATGTGTATTTTGTACAAGTAGTCATTTGTCAAAATGTTTTATCTTAAGATTGCAAATTCAGGCTGAATGTGTATTGTATTAAGTTTCATAACTTTTATATTAAGATAATGTTTTGGAATAATGTTGGAGGGACAATGAAAGTAATATAATTTACAATTCGACACAACATGATAACATTAGGCTTATCTTCTACAAAATGAACGCAAGCTTCTCCGAGTCTAGCATGTTGTAAACCTCATTATTAAACACGACTTGTAATAAAAATTATACAACCAAGATATCACATATACAATGACAACTTCAAACTACACACATTGCTTCTTCAACTCAACTGAAAAGTCAATCCATCATCATATTTTATGCAAGATGTCTTGATAGTTCACGGTAACATAATGCACTATGACAAGGATAAACCTATATTAAAAGAAAAAGATAACACAAGACGCACATAGACTAAACAAACAACCAAGGTCCTTTTCAAATAATATACCTCTTGTTGTGTTTGCCAGCTAGCTCTTCAAGGTTAATTATACTTTTATGTTTAATAAATATATTTTGTACAGGTGGTGATTTCTCATAACATGTCAATTGGAAAATCTTAGGATTGAACTAAACTTCAGATTTCATTTTAATTAATTTTTTAAGCTCAAATAAGACACTTTTTTGAAAGAATAATGTTAGAGGAAGATCGAAAGATATTATATACAATCTAACGAACACGATAACATTTGGCTTGTCTAGGGTTTAGGCTTTAAGCTTTAGGTCTTCAGAAAGACCACAAGCTTCTACATGTCTAACATCTGTTACATTAAACTCCATATGCGAATATAAAATTAAAAAAGAATAATTTCTATTTTTCACTTTGTATTTTAGATAAGAGAAAATATACTATTTTGTTCCAATAAACTATTATAGTTTCTTGGAACAAAATAGTTCTCATTGGATTCTCAATAATCAGTTTTGAAGTGAATCACATCACTCCTTCATAAGTCCGAAGTTGATGAAGAAGTTGGGCTTGTCTACCTCCAAGGCAGACAAGCCTATTCATGTACGCTTTGCCAAGGGCAAGACGTACCAAACTTCTGAAGTGGCCTTGGACGTACGATTTGCGTGTGGGAAGTTGGAGTTCACAGAGAATTTCACGGTGTGCGAGATGGATGATATCCATGCGGTTTTGGGGAACACTTTCTTGGACAAGTTTGAAGTGGAAATTAGGCGGAAACCTTTAAGGTTAAATGTTAGAGTTAAAGGGCAAGCTGGGAGTGAGGCTGATCCGAAAGGCACAGAAAATTGACGACTTTGCGGTGAATTTGATCAAAGACAAACAGATGGACTTCAACGACGGGGTCATGTGTTTGATGCGAGTTGCAGATTTGATGGCGGGTGGCGGACAAGAGGAAACATCAGGAGATGCGACTAAACTTCCGAAACTACTTCGCGAAGTGATTAAGGAGTTTGAGGATGTCTTGACAGATGAGTTACCTGCTAAGTTATCTCCAAGGCGGGTGGTGGATCACAAGATCGAGGTCTTGTCAGGATCAGAATCACCTTCTAAAGCCCCTTACCGACTCAATCAGGTGGAACTCCTTGAGTTGAAAAGGCAACTCGGCGAGCTATTAGAGCGGAGATATATTTGAACCAACAAGTCACCTTATGGAGCCTCAGTTCTTTTTGCAAAGAAGAAGGATGGGAAGTTACGACTCTGTGTAGATTATCGTGCGCTCAATAAAGTGACGGTAAAGAATAATTATTCTTTGCCAAGAATAGACGACCTCTTTGATAGGCTAGCGGGCGCAAAGTACTTCAGCAAGATCGACTTGAAGTCAAGATATTACCAGATCCGGATAGTTGATCCAGATGTTGAGAAGACCGCTTGTCGAACCAGATACGGATCGTTTGAATTCGTTGTGATGCCATTTGGACTCTGTAACGCCCTTTCGACGTTCACTACATTAATGAACACAATTTTTCGTGAGGAGATGGATGAGTTTGTCATCATTTACATCGACGACATCTTGATCTACTCCAAAACCTTGGAGTCGCACGCGGAGCAGCTAAGGGTGGTGTTGACGAAGCTATGGAGCATAAGCTGTTTGTCAACATTGACAAGAGTGAGTTTGGTTTGGAGCGCATTAACTTCTTGAGACATGTCATTAGTGCAGAAGGAGTCGGTCCGGATATGCAGAAGGTGGACGCGATTGTGACTTGGGAGCCTCCGACTATAGTGAAGGAGATGCGGCGATTCTTAAGATTGGCGCAGTTCTACCGCAAGTATGTGAAGGGTTTTCAAAGATCGCGAAGCTACTGACGGACTGTACGGGCAACGACGCACAAGTAAGTTAGACCAAGGAGGTAGATGATGCGTTTCAGACGATCAAAGCTATTTTGCAAAGGCGTCAGTTTTGAAGCTGTCGGAGTTTGACAAACCATTCGAAGTGCACACCGACCGCGAGCGACTATACGATTGACAGAGTGTTGGTGCAAGATGGAAAACCTGTAGCGTACAGAAGCAAGAAGCTATATGGGACAGAGAGTCGATGGCCGACTCACGAGAAGGAACTGTTTGCGGTGGTTCATTGCTTGAGAAAATGACGGCATTACTTATGGGACTTCACAAAACCCAAGTGTATACTGATAATATTTCGCTCAAGTACTTTGAGACACAAGATCGAGTGACGCCAAAGCAACTGCGGTGGCATGATACCTTGGCGCTCATGAATGTGGAATTAATCCACAAAGCGGGAAAGGACAATGTGGTTCCTGACGCCTTGAGTCGCAAGGAGGAATATCTTTCATCGTCAACACAGATTTTGCGAGCTATGTATCCTAAGGAGTCAGACCTGGAGAGGCGAATACTTGAAGGTTACATGGACGATGACCAAGCGAAGGAGTACTTGGAACAACTCAAGCGAGGAGTGAAGTTGCAGAACATGCAGCTAAGACATGGTTTACTCATGTTCAAGCAAAGTCGAGTTTATGTGGGACAAGGAAAACTTAAGACTAAGTTACTCAAAGAATGTCATGATGCGCCCTTATCAAGCCATAAAGGAGAGAAGTCCACTTTAGCAGTGATAGCTAAAAAGTTTTATTGGTCCCACATGAAAGACGATGTCGTCCACTTTGTGAAAACATGCGCAACCTGTCAGGCGAACCACGTTTCTTATGAGAAGAAACAAGGGTTGCTTCATCCTTTGCCGATTCCAGCCAGACCTTGGGAAAGCATTAGCATGGACTTCATCACCTCTCTGTCTGACTCAAACGGATACAATGTAATCTTTGTGATAGTTGATCGGTTTAGTTAACTAACGAAGTTTGCTCCGACCTTGGATACTGCAACAGCGTTCACGACTTCTCGGTTGTTCCTAGATACTTGGATTACCTCGGAGTATTATTTCAGATAAAGACTCTAAGTTCACAAGTGTCTTTTGGAAACCCTTGTTCCAAAAATTGGAGACTAAGTTAAAATTTAGTACCGCTTTTCATCCAGAAACAGATGAGCAAACGAAACGAGTTAACTCGATTCTGAATCAATACTTGAGGAATTATGTGAGCGCGGACCAAAGTGATTGGGCGGAGTGGCTCAGTCTTGCGGAGTATTGCTACAATTCCATGAAGCATTCGGCAATCGACGCATTGTCTTTCTTGCTGGCTTACGGATGTGAGCCAGAAGGACCTCTTGACTTGACTCTTACAGGGAGTTCTACATCGACACGACCAAGAACACGGCAAACATCAGCTGAAGAGTTGATGGCGGCAATGCAGCGACGCGAAGAACAAGTAAAGAAGAACCTCGAGAAGGCACAGCAACGATGCACGAAGCAGGTAAACAAGCATCGACGGCAAGTGAAGTTTCAAGTGGGCGAGGAAGTATGGTTAAGTACGAAAAACTTCACACTTCCGAAAGAAATATCGGCGACATTTTCATCGAAGTTCGTGAGACCTTTTGTCATTGTCAAGAATCCGCACGAAGATGTCTATACATTAGACCTTCCTCGCGAGTGGCAGTTGCATCCGACTTTCCATGTTTCTTTATTAAAGAAATACTTCAAGGACGATTTACGACCGGAGAGCAAACAGATACTCAGGCCTCAACATGAAGTCGTGCAAGACGAAGCAGAATATGAAGTAGAGACCATTTTGCGATCGCGACGCAAGTCCAACCGGATGGAATACTTGGTCAAATGACGTGGCTATCATTTGAAAGAAGCAACTTGGGTACCAGAGGAGGAGCTAACACATGCCAGTGAAGTATTGGATCTATTCAAACGGAGACAAGGACAACAAGGGCGTTAGCAAGATGAGGACATCTCCTTCCAGCGAGGAGTGAAGAAACGACGAACCATACGAGTAGCAACTTGAAGCGATTTGGGCCGATGGATTTTGTAGCTTTGTCTTGTATTTGGAAATAAAGACTTTGTTTCTTGAAATTTTGTCTAAGTGTATTTGGTAGTGCATGGCTATGACTAGTTCTGATCAGATGCCTAGGATGTTGTCAAGAGGAGGAACGAAGCACACTCAAAGGAAGTGAGCTGGTTTGGATAAGCATCTAAGTCAAGACTTAGGTTTGCCATAGCGTTGGCAAAGCAAGTATGAAATTTCATACTTGTCTTGGGGCTTGGGGTGATCTTGCTTTGCAGTTTTCTGACTGCAAAGTAAACTTAGTCGCGCGTCTAAGTCAAATCAGATTGCGACCGGAAAGTGAGTTTCGGGAGACCTCGTAAGTAAGTGTAAATACTTATAGTTAGCAAGTTAGAGTCTTAAGTAGAATGTTTAGAAGTTGTCAACTAGTTTTGTTTAGGGTGGGCCAAAAAGATAAGGCTTTTCCCGAGACAAGTTGGAATTTTCTAAGTGTTCTAGCGACAACTTAAGACTCAAGCCAAGAAGGGAATTGCGGGTTAGCTACCAGAACGTAATTCTGGCGCCAAGGGGTTGGCTACCCATTTTGAACTTGGTGTTAACTTAAAGGATCATTGTTGATGAGGGCATCAACCTCCAAAGTGGGGGTGAGTGTCGCGACCCTCAATCTCAAGATCGGACGCAGACGCGAACAACAGAACCCTAGCAGACTTGCGCTAGGTTGTGAACGTTGCGAGTAGGACTTAACGGCTTGGCCGGGAAGTCGGGATCAGATGAACCCTAAGTGGTTCTTTGAACCAAGGTTGGAACCTTGGGTTAGGACATAAGGGCCTACCTCAAGAGGACCCCAAACAAATGCTAACCTAAGGGGGCGAGTCCGGGAACGGGTTGAAACATGAGCCTGAGACATAAGTTCGAGACGTAGGACCGAGACGTGGGTCCGAGACGCAGACGGACCGTGGTTTGGATGCTGGTCCGAACCACAAGGTTCGAGTCTGGGTCTGGACCACAAGTTTTCAAAAAATAGCTAAGTGTTGGAGCTCCAAGGACGTTTTAGGTCGTGGACGGAGCTTCACGTAAGATCTCAAGGCGAGTGAGGTATCATTGGAAAATTCTCGGCGAGAGCTTTCCAGTGATATGTAGCACTCCTCGATCTGACCTCCGAGCTGAGAATTATGGACGAACCACGATCGAGTTGTGGTATAATTTTCAAGGACCAAAGAGGAAGGCGGGGCCGTCGATCCCTAGAAGTATATATGAGGAGGGCTCGATGCTTGGGTGGGCCAAGACGAGTCATCCGACTCCAGGGTTTGGTGGGCGAACTCTAGGGGCTTGAGGTGATGACTGGACCGGTTCCAAGGCACGTTCCGGTCCTGACTTGGACGTCTGGACTTAGGAACGATGTAAGGGGTGGGGTAAGACTAGGGAACGAGTCAGCGGGTTAGACCACCATTCAGGAGCATAGACCCAGACGGACATCACGGGCGGTTGGACCGCTAGGTGTGCTGGAGGCACCGTTTAGGACCTTGGACTTTATGAGAAGTCCGCCCCAAGTCATCTTGTGACTTGCTCATGTTTGGGACCGACCTAGGCGGGTCTAGGTCGGGACTTAGGATTGCGGAGCTTGATGATTAAGGAGACGGTTCGGCTCCGGTCCGGACCAAACTGAGATAAGATAAGTGGTGCATGGACGCTAACTTGTGATTGTATTTGCAGGTTAACGGTGTAAATTTCGTGACCTACTGAGCAAGAGCTTCCGCTGGCGCAACAAGACGATAGGTGCACGAAAGTGGATTAATTCCACATTCATGAGCGCCAAGGTATCATGCCACCGTAGTTGTTTTGACGTCACCCGATCTTGTGTCTCAAAGTACTTGAGCGAAATATTATCAGTATACACTTGGGTTTTGTGAAGTCTTAAGTAATGCCGTCATTTCCTCAAGCAATGAACGACCGCAAACAGTTCCTTCTCGTGAGTCGGCCATCGACTCTCCGTCTCAGATAACTTCTTGCTTTCGTACGCTACAGGTTTTCCATCTTGCACCCACACTCCGCCAATCGCATAGTCGTTCGCGTCCGTGTACTCCTCGAATGGTTTGTCGAACTCCGGCAGCTTCAAAACTGACGCCTTTGACAAAATAGATTTGATCATTTGAAACGCATCATCCACCTCCTTGGTCCAACTTACCTATGCGTTTTTTCCCGTGCAGTCCGTCAGCGGCTTTGCGATCTTTGAAAACCTCTTCACATACTTGCGGTAAAATTGTGCCAATCCTAAGAATCGTCGCATCCTCTTCACTGTAGTCGGAGGCTCCCAGTCACAATCGCGTCCACCTTTTGCATATCCGGACTGACTCCTTCTGCACTAATGACATGTCCTAGGAAGTTAATGCGTTCCAAACCAAACTCACTCTTGTCAACGTTGGCAAACAGCTTATGCTCCCGCAGCTTCGTCAACACCACCCTTAGCTGCTCCGCGTGCGACTCCAAGGTTTTGGAGTAGATTACGATGTCGTCGATGTAAACGATGACAAACTCATCCATCTCCTCGCAAAAAATTATGTTCGTCAATGTAGTAAACGTCGAAGGGGCGTTGCATAGTCCAAATGGCATCACAACGAACTCAAACGATCCGTATCTAGTTCGACAAGCGGTCTTCTCAACATCTGGATCAGCTATCCGGATCTGGTAATATCCTGACTTCAAGTCGATCCTGCTGAAGTACTTTGCGTCCGTTAGTCTATCAAAGAGGTCGTCTATCCTTGGCAAAGGATAATTATTCTTCACCGTCACCTTATTGAGTGCACGATAATCTACACAGAGTCGTAACTTCCCATCCTTCTTCTTTGCAAAAAGAAATGGGGCTCCATAAGGTGACTTACTGGTCCGAATATATCCCCGCGCTAATAGCTCACCGAGTTGTCTTTTCAACTCAAGTAGTTTCACCTGATTGAGTCGGTAAGGGGCTTTGGAAGGTGGTTCTGATTCTGGTAAGACCTCAATCTTGTGATCCACCACCCGCCTTGGAGATAATTCAGCAGGTAACTCATCCGTCAAGACATCCTCAAACTCCTTAATCACTTCGCGAAGCACCTTCGGAAGCACCTTCGGAAGTGTAGACGCATCTCCTGATGTTTCTTCTTGTCCGCCACCCGCCATCAAATCTGCAACCCGCATCAAACACATGACTCCGTCGTTGAAGTCCATCTGTTTGTCTTTGATCAAATTCACCACAAAGTCGTCAATTTTCCGCACATTTCGGATCAGCCTCACTCCCAGCTTCCGCCTTTTAACTCTAACGTTCAACCTTAAAGATTTCCACCTAAGTTCCACTTCAAATCTGTCCAAGAAGGTGTTCTCCAAAACCGCATGGATATCATCCATCTCGCACGCCGTGAAGTTCTCTATGAACTCCAGCTTCCCACACGCAAATCGTACATCCAAGGCTACTTCGGAAGTTTGGTACGTCTTTCCCTTGGCAAAGCGCACCTGAATATATGCTTGTCTGTCTTGGAGGTAGACAAGCCCAACATCTTCACCAACTTTGGACTTATGAAGGCGTGAGTCGCTCTTGTGTCCACAAGAAAAGTAACAACACTATTAGCAACTTTGGCTTGTAGAAACATCAATCTCGGCGTCTTCTTCGTGGTTCTCAAGGTTACAGTCATCTGGCCCTCCAACAAGTCCTTTGCAACAAAAACATTCATGCTACAGTTACTAACCTTAGGTTTCGTGCATCCCTTTGCAATATGGCCCACCTCACCACAATTGTAGCAAGTAAACTTAGCACCATTGCCCTTCTGAGGTGTTTGCCCCTTAGGTTTTGCTCCTATTTGCTGCCGCTTTGCTGCCGGGACAAAAGAATCCTTCCGATCCTTCTCAACTCATCCCACTGTCGCTTGAAGCCATTGTTCTTCTTCTGGAACTTGTCCGTGCTGTGTGGTTCAAAAGGTTTCTGTTGCTAGACTTCATCGTCCTCAATTCGCTCCGCTAGCTTCAAAAGTTCGGCACTTGTCGCAGGTAGCTCCGGCATCCGAAAGAGAGCCTTCTCCGAGTTAGACTTGAGTCCTCCAATAAATATACATATTTTGGTCTCCTCAGTCCACTTGGAGAACGAATCCAGCTTGGCGCTAAACTCGTGCACATAAGCACTCAAGGTCCCTATCTGCTCCAGCCTAACTTGCTCGACACCATCTCGAATCCTTTGATACTCTGGAGTGAATCTTCTCGCGAGCAACACCTTGAACTCTTTCCAACCAAGCGCCGAGACGGTCAAAGCATGTTCATCCCTGTATGCAGTCCATCAAAGAAGCGCATGATCCTTCAGGAACGTAATCGTCGCTCTCACCTTGTCTGACTCTTGAGCCTGTTGCGTCTCGAAATATAAGTCCAACTCAGTTAAGAAATCCTTAACTTTGCGAGCCCGTCCTATACCTGAAAACGGAATCGACAAATTCGTCTTACAAAGCTTTCTGGTAGACGAGGAACTCTCTTGGTCTGCCTCAAGCTCAGCGATACGTTTATCCCTGGAAACCATACCCTCTTGCATGGTCTTCATCATCTTGATGAGTTCCGCATACAAGGCTCCTTGACTTCCCGTGCCTGAATCGTTGGGCACTGTTGGCAAGACTCCATCATGCTGCACCGGTGTCGCAGCTGGCACTGGACTCCCTTGACGTTGGGGTGAAGGTTGTCATTATCGTCCCTTGACTGTACCTCGGGGCTAGCTCGAGGATCTGGTCCGGATGTCAGTCGCCGCTCGTCTCTTGGTCTTCTTCTTGGAACTCTGTCCTCCGTCGACTATCGCTCCAAGTGTTCATCTAGAAACGTTGATCCGCTTCGTGTCTCACGTCCCTCCTCAAGCGTCCAGTCTTCAGCCGCTACCTCAAGTTCTTGCTCACCGAAGCGTTGGCTCTGATATCATTTTTTGCGCACCCATCGCCTTGTTGCGCCAGCGGAAGCTCTTGCTCAGTAGGTCACGAACTTTACACCACTAACCTGCATACCACAAACACAAGTTAACGTCCATGCACCACTTACCTTAACTCTGTTTGGTCCGGACCAGAGCCGAACCGTCTCCCTAATCATCAAGCTCAACAATCCTTAAGTCCCGACCTAGACCCGCCTAGGTCTATCCCAAACATGAGCAAGTCACAATATGACTTGAGGCGGACTTCTCATAAAGTCCACGGTCCTAATCGATGTCTCCAGCACACCTAGCGGTCCAACCGTCCGTGATGTCCGTCTGGGTCTAGGCTCCCGAATGGTGTCTAACCCGCCGACTTGTTCTTTAGTCTTGCCCCAGCCCTTATATCATTCCTAAATCCAGACGTCCAAGTTTGGATCGGAACGTGCCTTGAACCGGCCCAGCCATCACCTCATGTCCCTAGAGTTCGCCTGCCGAACCCTGAGGTCGAGTGACTTGTCCTGGCCCACCCAGGCATCGAGCCCCCCCTCATATATACTTCTGGGGATCGGCGGCCCCGCCTTCCTCTTTGGTCTTTGAAAATTATTCACAACCCGATCATGGTTCGTCCATAATTCTCAGCTCGGAAGTCAGTTCGAGGAGTTCTACATATCACTGGAAAGCTCTCGCCGAGAACTTTCCAATGATATCTCACTCGTCTCTAGATCTTACGTGGAGCTCTGTCCACGACCTAAAACGTCCTTGGAGTTTCAACACTTAGTCATTTTTCGGAAACCTGTGGTCCAGAACCAGACTCGAACCCTGTGGTTCGTATCAGCGTCCGAACCACGATCCGTATGCGTCTCGGATCCACGTCTCGGTCTCACGTCTCGGACCCACGTCTCAGACCTATGTTTCGGTCCGTTCTCAAACTCGCTCCCTTAGATCAGCGTTCGTCTAAGATTGTCTTGGGATGGGCCCTTAGGTCCTAACCCAATGTTCCAACCTTGGTTCAGAGAACCACTCAGGGTTCATTTGATCTTGACTTCACGGCCAAGTCGTTTAGTCCTACTCGCAGCGTTCACAACCTAACGCAAGTCCACTAGAGTTCTATTCTTCACGTCTGCGTCAGATCTTGAGACGGAGGATCGCGACACGTGCGATCTCACATCTCAAATAACTATGAACGTAAACACCTAATACATCTTTTGACGAGTTACACGATAAGTTTATTGGAACACAAAAAAATAACCAATACAATCCATGTCACAATACGAAAATGAATCACGCGCACAAAGATTGGCTTGAACAGTCCCTAATGCACGATCTTTATCCGGAAAGACTTTAACAATAATCAAAAAGCTTTTTACTCGTCACATTAGATTAATATTACATGTCAACGTTATATTTTGGCAGCACATAATGTTCAACCTCGTCCGTGAACTCAAATTCTTCTTTGTCAGTGTATATTTTATATGTTCACATATACAAGTTTTGGTCAAGGTTCATTCAAGCTAGTCTTGGTGCGCATGGTCCCGTTAAAGTCAATCTTTTAAAAATGAAGCTAGAAAGACTGAAACAAAATCAGATCACAAGGAGCTATGCTTGCAGTGGAACTGCGGACTATGTGTTAACGATTTATCTGAACTCTATTCGGTTTTGCGTTCATGTCGACAGCCGGCGCGGCTTTTATTTTCTTTTCCTACTACGGTTAGCGACCCTCTAATGTTTTTTCTTTTTTTCAACCCCTTTCATATCGTATGGCTTGAGGCCTCCTTTTCTGCAGGCCGTTAATTCCCCTACAATAAAGACTATCACCGCTGCACGGTTTTTTCGCCCTTTCTTTTTTCGGCCTCGGCTCTCTGGGTAACATTCTTCCTTGCATTACTTTCATTTTCCTTCCAGAATTTTTGGAGACAGTTTTCGCACAACACACAGCTCTTCCACGCTCTGCCCACGACACCCAGTGCTTACGGTGAAAAGACCACGGTGGACCGGTCGAAACTTTATTCACTTCAAATCGAAACATTACAGTGCTACGTAAAAGTCGAAACTTGTATACTGCTTTACGTCCTATCTACAGGCGTCGTACGTAAAACTCGACATACTGCGCATACACATTACAGTTTACAGTGCTACGTAAAAGTCGACACTATTACACTGCTTCACGTCCTGCTACGCTCTTGCCTGCTCCCTGCTCGCTCTCGCCTGCTCCCTGCTCGCTGGATGTTTCCTCGGTACTTGCAGCAAGTCAAACGAAATCAGCCACAACAGAGGCAGACGAACAGCAAGACGAAGAAAACAAAGTTAGACGTCGAACACTTACCTTGCGCTCGTCTCGCAGTCATATCTCGGAGATATGCACTACACACTGGCATATAGTCCGGAAAGGCGTCCAAGAAGTGAAGGAAAACCGAGCAAACGAGCAGTTAGCATTGTCATCGGGAAGGAAACCAAGAACCATCGTGCTGCAATCGATCGAACAAACAAAACAAAGCAAGAGAACAGCGACGTGAAGCAAACCGTGAGAATGAAACGAAATGAAACGAAGCAACAAAAGGACCCGAGCTGAAGAAGCGAAAAAATGCGCGGCCACCCTCCATTCCCCAAGACTAATTCCGACGCCAACACGAACAGCCCCAGCGGTCGACGCTCAACAGAATGACACATTCGCCTGCATGACCCACGGCACCGTCGCTCCATGTCCGGCGAGGAGAAGAAAAGAGCACAATGGCAGAAAGAAAGACGAATTCGTCGACAAGCAGCGTGAGCACGAGGTGCCGCGTAAAAAGGAGTTCAAAACATGCCAGTATTATCGCCCGCAAAAGCGCGACTTTCTTTTTCGACGCTAACCTCTGCCATCAACGAACCGCCGTTCAAGATTTAAACCTCAACTCCCCGGACACGCCGTCCGCAGGCGTTTTAACGTTTGGGATGCTTATTCGGTTTCCACAGCGACTCCATCCTTCCATCCTACATGAGAAAAAATTCCCTCTTCTTTTTCTATATTCATTATCTACGGATAACTATGCTAACGCATAGCAAAACAGTAGTAAGCCACTGGATGCCCCGAGGGGCTGTCGAGACAATTGCAGGGTGTTAACTCCCGGTAGCGTTTCGGAGCCCGTCCAGACAATTGCAGGGTGTCAGCTCCCGGTAGCGTTTCGGATTCGCCACCTGCAACTGGAGGTGACGCTTGTGACTTTGTGAGAGAAGGGTAGATGGGCACCTTGGACCAGCCAGCGCTGGACTCGTCATCGTGGTCAACGTCCGACGGTAACAGAAGACGAACTCAATGAGTGGGAACTGGGAAGGAAGAGATGGCACACGCTCGAGTCAGTCCTTGAGTGAGTCCGCTAGTCACGCTGAGCGACCCACCCATCAAGGAGTAGAGCCGAGAGAGAGAAAGTCTTCCGCTCTTCTTTCTGTCCGACCGCCTCCTCTCTTCTCCGGCTCGATCGGTTCGGAGCATTCGGAGGATACCGGCTCTGGCTTTTGGTGGTGCTGGTTTCCCTTTGCTGATCTTCCATCTCTCTGCAATTCGCTTAGGAGGGGAGTGAGCGGGCGAAATGTTGGGAGCAATTCGAAGGCGCTCTGGCGGGCCTCAATGTCTGCTTAACACTATTTTGGTCTGTCTTTATCATTCCTTCGTACTTTGCCCGCGATCTGCTTTTCGCCTCCTCATCCTCTTGCGTAGAGTCGAGTCATCTGCGTTTTTGTTAGTTTTTTTGCTTTAACGCGAAGCAGTTGCTATCTGGGGTTATTTGCTTGTATGTCAAATCGATCAGAGAGGTTTATGGTACTGTTAGGGTTGTGCTCAGATGTGTGATCTTCCATGCATGCTGTGGAATGGAACAGTTATCTGTTATTTTTTCGGACGATGTGATCGATCGCATTCGTCGCTGTACGGCAAAGTCTTTCACTTGATCGCCAGTGTCTATCTGCTGCTTCCCGAGCTAGGATGATGAATCTCATTTTTTGCACGGACACTACTGCGATAATGATTGGAGATCATGTGTTCTCATCTGGCGTATATGTGTTACCCGGCATGCAGAAATGTAGGAGTGGGTTGGAGGCCACATCTGCCGCATGGGCTACGGGTGGCAGAAGGAATGCTTCCCAGGTATGTGCTGAGAGAGCAAGAGAGGAACGGAGCAATGGTTAGTAGATAGAAGAAACTGAATTGAAGATCTTTGCACTGAAATACGGCCTCAAAATTGTTGTAATTGTGAAGAAGGATTAATCAGCCCAGTTCATCGACGCTCTAAGAAGCTTAAACGTCGTTAGTAGAAGTTGGGTCTCAGACCGGTTGGACGAATTTCATCCATTAATCTAATATATTGCCCAGAAGAAATATGAATTGTACCCCGACAAGCACTTGCATGAAGAATCGAAGATGACCCGGTGTTTGTCTGGCACTTCTCTCAAGGGCAGCCGCAGATTCTGTCGACCTGTTTCAGGCAGATTAAGTCCACCTGTTTCAGGTCGGACTTCGCGCCCCCCGCTGCTAGTTCACCTCCTAGGTCAGGAACGGTATGGAACCTTCTTGTATAAAATGTTCAGGACCATGACCTTAAACTATTGGGGAGCTCCCAGGAAAGGGTGGGTTAGACTCTCTCTTGAAGGCCATTACTCTCTGAAGTGTTCATTTTTGGGAGATTATGTGTAAATGGCCATCGATCACGAACAAGGATGTACAAAAGTACCGTGAGGTAGAGATAATTCTCTGGGTCAGTTTGGATTATCAATCCGGCTGATACTGCCACATTTCGGTGGCGGCACGCTGGATCTTTAGCACGTCGCAGAGTAAACGAGGGCAGATTGAAATTTGATGTATAATATGGGAAGAAAGTTAGTCGGGTAGGTATACAGGGAGTCTTGATGAGGCTCCTGTGGTAAAAAGTGGCGGTCCTCATCGACCCATAGAATGGAAGCGCGTCCTTCCTAGCGACGCATTGATTGAGGGAGTGAAAGAATCAGGTCTTCTGCTGAAGGAAAGAATTCGTGACAGCTTCATAGACAGCTTTCGTTGGACTTGTTCTCTTCTTTTCTCTTTGTTCTTGTAACCTTTGTCTTTCATTCTTTGAGACCAACCTTTGTTTTGGTTGTATTATTATCTGAGGTTCATGATTGCACTCGTTCTTCGCTCAGTTTTGCTGCGAACAACCGAGTTCCTTACTTTAATCGTCGGATTTCTGATACGTGAGAGTCCATGTTCGCAGCTGAATGTGAGGGAAGCCCTCAATTCTGCAATTGAGGAGGAAATGTCGGCAGACTCGAAGGTCTTTATCATTGGAGAAGAGGTGAGATAAGAGAGTTGGATCCATTTTGCCAGCCAGTTTAGGTTTTGCAAGTGATTATTAACGACGTAAAAGCTTAGTCGAATGTACGTTTTGCTCGTCTGGGTGTCGGTGACTAGATGTTAATGACGAGACTTAATCTCATAAATTGGTAACAGTTTCCCGTTTATGTAGTTTACAGTCCGGTCATTGCCCGGGTGTTCACCTTACAGTCGAAATTGAGTTCTTGAACGTAGATATTTTGCATCTGACTTTGGCTTTGGCGTACAGGTGGGAGAATATCAAGGAGCATACAAGGTAACCTGTCACATGACACGTACCCTCAGTTTTGTTAAGGTTTGAAGTTGGAGTGTATTGCGACTGCGTTAATTTTAGAAATCAGGTGTCAGTTAATATCGTCCGCTGAAGTTTTGTTGGATCTGATATCTTCTGTCTGGAATCTTAGATAGCATGTAACTGCTCAGCTCTTATCTTAGCTCGTGCTGAGATTCATACTCTGGCTTCTTGTGCAGGTTACGAAGGGCCTTCTGCAGAAGTTTGGTCCCGATAGGGTTCTTGATACTCCTATCACCGAGGTGAGAGCACTTTCAGCTTACTAAGTGTACCTCGTGTATTGAAGCAAAGAGCTTACTTCTTCCGTGGCTTTCCAGTTTAGTATTGTTCCTGCGTATTGGTGACTTTTATGATCTCTGTCTAATAGATTAGTTCTCCAGAATACCACGTATAGGCTTTCAGACTTCCACGCCGCCCCTTATGATTATTATCGAATGAGCGAGAAGCATACGCTTGTCCTTCTGATCCAGAATATACTGAAGCCACTGGATCAAAAGGGAAACAGTGGAGATTGTTTCTTGCAATCTGCACGAACGAGTTTCTGGGAATGTTTCCTTGTTGACGCAATGACCGATAATGTAACGTGCGATGATAGTATGATCAACTTTCAGAGGTAATGTATGAGGTGAAACTACGCTTCATGTAAAGACCTCTTGTTGGTCTTTTGGTAGATACCTCCGGGATAGTCATAACGTATAAGTATGCACGCAACGAAAGAACGAAGGGAAACTACAACCTCATGTAAAGACCCCATTTGTTGGTCTTTCGGTAGATACATCCGGGATAGTCATAACTTTTGCTTCTAGCTAATTATCCTTATACCAGTATATATTGGATGGGAATGTCCTCAACTTCGGTTGGTCACCTTTCCCGCCATCTATAGCCTGACCCTCAGCTGATGGTTCTTCTTTAGAGCGTTACAAAGGCTGATGAAGATTGACTACGGTTTAGGTGCGTGCCAGGGAAGTGTGAAACCAGCATGCTTTGCGTATGAGGTGGTTAGGTATTTGAGAGCACACTTCTACTCAGTATCGACAAGACTTTTGAGCGGAGACTGATCGTATGTTTCTGGATTTTGGATCTATGCTTCTGGATTGGTCGGTATATGATAAGTTAATATCAGTAAACTATCATAACTAAGGGGCTCCCTCTTTGCTTCCATTTCCTTCTTCTTAAGCCTACTATATCATTCGCTTGATTTGTGCTTCCTATTCACTGCAGATTCTCTTCTCACTTACTTAAACTAGATGAGTATTCGTCTCACGCAAGTGAGGTTAAGACGTTACTAAACCTCTTGCTTATTCTTGTTGGTCGCACATGCATACGGTTCATTCTATCTAAATGCTAGCTCCTTGTGCACTTTAGACCTCGGGTTCTCTTCTGCATGAGAAGAATCATACGCATAAATGTAGTTGCAATGCATATCGTACATGTTACATGTATTGCACTTACGTACCAGGGGGAACAATCTCTGGAAATGTGCTGCTACATCTTGCCGTATGTATGTTCCCTGGTTAGAATATTCCCTGACTCGGTGCTTAAAGTTGAGCGCGCATTCACACCCCTCCACTTACTGTGTAATTCTCTGGGTTTCCTCTTTTCCGGGCTACCCAAGTGCTAGAGCGTGGTCCTTGATTGTATCTGCCATACATTCTCGTGTATGAATATATGTAATTCTCTTGGTCCAAAAAAGGGTTCTGGTTACCTCAAGTGTGTGAGGATAGTTCTTGCCTCTTAACTGCTATACTAATGGACCCGTATATACCAGCATATCAATCATCTATAAGACCGTTTTGGATATGTATGTATAAGACTTGGACTTATAACACGTTAGATTCTAATCTTATAAAGTTTTTATTGTGACAGGCTGGATTCACAGGAATCGGTGTCGGATCAGCATTTTATGGTCTTAAGCCGATTGTTGAGTTTATGACGTTCAATTTTGCGATGCAGGTCTCATCATTTTCCATCATGCGCAGTATTGGCTTATTTCTTGACTCACTATAGGCATTTGACTTACTTCATTATTGCTCTTATCATTTCTTGCGTATTTCACTTGATTCATTGTCTAGGTCTTCTGTTCAGGGTGAGTAAAAGCTAGTTAGTAAGCAAGTCTATTGCCTATGTTACAGGCAATTGACCACATTATCAATTCTGCTGCAAAGACACACTACATGTCTGGTGGAAAGATTGAGGTTCCTATTGTGTTTAGAGGTCCCAACGGAGCGGCTGCCGGTGTAGCTGCCCAGCACTCCCAGGTACTTTCTGCACTCCTCGAAGTGTCGTGTATTCTGGTGACTTCCAGTAGGGGGGAACGTTGTCATTTGTAGTTGATGGACTGGATGTCGTTTCTGGATAGCATTTCTAGGACCAGTTGGTCATACCAGAGCGGCACAACAAATTATCATTTGGTCCATAATGTCGGTGGTTTGAAGCGTAGTGGCCGAGTGTGCTAAGTGTCTCTACACATGAACATGGCAGTGTTTTGCAGCGTGGTATGCCCAGTGTCCAGGATTGAAAGTCGTGGCTCCATACAGTGCCGAAGATGCCCGCGGTTTACTTAAGGCTGCCATCCGTGACCCTGATCCCGTTGTTTTCCTGGAGAACGAACTTATGTACGTAAATTCACTTACTTAAAATTTTGATATGTGGGTTCCTCTTCGGTTTTTGTTTTAGTAAGGAACTCTGCAAGCTCTGTAACTTACCCGCGCAGTCCTCCGTAAGTAAGAATAAGATTGAACTGCCTACACGTCTGGATTTAGAGGTACATGGCCTGTTCATTTAAGGAATTTTATTAGTGTCCATTTTTAGGTAGTTCCAAATGGTATAGTTTTAAAGTGTATTATTTAACATAACAGTCAAAAAGTGAATGAATCTCAACTAGTGTGATTAGTTTTATGGCTACACGTATAATTTATTGAATATAGATCTCTCTGGATATCTTAGGTACGGAGAAACTTTTACCGTTTCTGATGAAGTTCTGGATCCAAGCTTTACTCTTCCAATCGGCAAAGCAAAGGTACCAGGTTTCTTTCACCCTAAAGCAAAGAGCGCTAACTTTAACTGCATCAGCAAGGGCCTGTCGTCACGAAGTGCAGAACCACCGAAGCTACTTGGGACTTTGATTGATTGATAATTTCGCTTTCATTTGTCGCAGAGTATTTAGGCGTTTGCTCACTTTAGCATCTCGAGAGGTCTGAACCTAAAACGAGGCGCACACAGTTCTCTTGGTCCGAAGATGAAATATCTCTAACTAGAAGTTCCGCTTATGGATGACGTTGAACCAAAACTCACTGAGTTCGGAGCCTGTGGGGTTTCCTGAATGCAGGTCGAGAGGCAGGGTACTGATTTGACCATAACAGCGTTTTCAAAAATGGTTGGAACTTGCCTCAAGGTGATATACCTGATTATGCCACATTTTATAGGCAGATGTTTTCACACCATTAAGCTGCATGTTTGGATATAGGCATCTTAAGCGACATTTCTTTACACCGCCTCGTTCCTGTGTTCGTTTCGCGCAAAAACCAATTCCTAGTGGAAAAGTCCTTCTTGGTATGTTCATAAGATAGTGACATCTCTCGAAGACTGCTCGAGTGGCGCTTTGTCCTGTCGTCCGTTAAAGTAAAGTTCGTCTCTAATCATAAGGTCTGCAACTTTCCATGTTATCTGCAGGCCGCTGAGGAGCTAGCAAAGGAAGGCATTAGTGTTGAGGTGTGATATTCTCACCCTACTTTACGTTGAAGACGCGTATCGCATTGTCTCCCACTATTTCGGGTTGGTGTTTCTGTTGTAGCTTCATATGATCCGCGTGAAATAAAGTAGTGTGTATTCATGCCTCCAGCGTAATAAAGGTATCCTGCTGGCAATACCTTCTGTTTCGTTGGCACTGATTAACGAGGCAACTGTTTCCAGGTCATCAATCTTCGGTCCATCCGGCCTTTAGACAGAGAAACTATTAACGCATCTGTCAGAAAGACATCTCGCCTTTTGACCGTAGAAGAGGGCTGGCCCCAGCATGGTGTTGGAGCCGAAATCTGGTAGGGATCCTTTCGTCTGGTATGGCTTCTGCTTAGTTCTTTTCCCTGCCCTTGAAGCATGTGCTCTTACGACTCTGTGTTTGGACGTGGCAGAATTGTAACAGTGAATTGCAGGCTGCCCTCACGTGAGCTTATGTCTTGGAACCCTCTGAACTTACTGTGTGATCATCGGTCTTGCTCTCGAAGATCGTTATTATGTCCATAAGACGATTGCAAGTTCCGATCGGCTCACCAGTTGAGGAGATTTTTCATCGTGTCTTCCTCGGCTTCATTCTGACTAACGCAGATTTTTGGACAATGTTTTGTGTCTCGTTATACACAGTGCTAGCGTTGTGGAGCAAAGTTTTGAATATTTGGATGCCCCTATTGAGAGGATTTGCGGAGCCGACGTTCCCATGCCATATGCTGCAAACCTTGAGCGTTTAGCCGTTCCTCAGGTGAGCTTATCTCTTTCGCATTCTCTTTTGTTGAGTTCCACCTAATATACTGTTTCCTTCGCGCATTGTTGGATCTCCATGATTCATTAAATTTACCGGCTATTCATTGGAAGATGATAATAATAAAACCTCAATGAAAGTAAACCGTCTGAGCGAGCAGATAACGTATGTTCAGACTTATGGAGGTGAGGAAATGCGTTATCTTTTCTCGGTGTATATATATTTACTGGTATTGGAGTTGTCCGGGTGAAGTTTTTCCTACGTGGCTAACAGAAGTTGCTCTCTGTATTCACTGCAGTTGGAGGACATTGTGCGTGCTGCCAAGCGAGTATGTTACCGATCTACACAGCAGAGCGCTGCTGCGTAAGTGTGCATCTTCTAGTGCCTCATGGCACGGGTCCCTCCTCCCGTCGTCATCGGTCGTGAATTTGGTCGTGGTCCTTGTGTAAAGTGGTGCGGAAAGGGATGAATTTTCTGGAGAAGGGGTCGGGGTCACCAAAATGTTCTCGTGGTTATATTTTTCTCGAGTACAACAGCCGATTACAATAAACAAGCTAGTCTGCCATTGCAAATGACCTCTGAGCGAGTACTGGGAAGGCCCCGCAGTTGAAGGCCTTCTGAAATCAACGCCGGTCTGTGAGACAATTTTGCCAAACCGCGGTCCTAATTTGGACCCTTTGTAGCTACTACTCTCGTGTGACGGCCTATGAATTAACAGTGTATAGAGCCATAGCAAATCTCCGTGGAGTTCCAGATCACATTTGACTAATGTTATCTCGAAGCTTTATTGGTAAAAGGGCATGGCCCACTCAGGACGTTACATGTAGGACCTCACGTATCCATAATTGGGGATGAGCTGATTCCCCCTGACCCACTTGTCCGCCTCATCCTCGTTATCTCAATTCCTGCTTCTGAGCACGAGTGGGTCCAGTTCCAGCGCATCACCTTTATGTGATCATGCTTGTTATCACCGTCTCTCTCGAATTGTGGTTATACTGATGCCGCGTGTTGTACTGTGCTTTTTAAATTACACTTATACTCTTGTTGGACGGTGGAACGGGTCACATGAAATGAAAAATGCACCGCATATTCTACCCTTTGCATATTTGCCCCACATATGCGTGCGACATTTCCCTTCTTCGAAGCATCGAGCACCACCACGCATGGATGTTGAGACATACAATGTCGGTAATAGAGATCGGAGGCAGCAAATATGGGGAATGGTTGTAGGCAGCTGAGCAATATGGATGATTTTGGGTTACAAGTCAGGTGATTAGAACATGTATCATGCGCCATGACTGTCATCGCACGTGTTCCAAGTATAGTGAGAGTAGTCTGCACTTCATGAGGTCCAAGGTGACCGAGGAAGATGCGAGTCCATACTCGGGGAGAGAGCAAGAAGTATTGACAGAATTTACATATACACTCGAACGCGTAGGTGAACCGAAAGTAGAGTGACAACGGGGGGTGTGAGAAGAAAAAGTACGTACCCTTTACCCAACCTCGTGGCGTTGGCGTCTTGAGACCCGCTTCTGGTGACTGAAGTTCGGTGTCAACTCTTATCCAGGTAAGTAAAGGATTTTCTTGGAGAGTGTTTCGATAATTTTCACGAAGTTGAAGTGACCGGTTTACTTAGTGGGCCCTGCATGATGAAGTTGTGTACGAGGATGACGGAGCTAATTGAGAACATTGCAGGTCTTAACTTGAAGGAGAACGCGCCAAAGTAGCAGCTTTTACCCCTGAACCTGATGTGGCACCATCCCAGTTGATGGTCCCTGAAAATCGATACGGTAGAAGTCGCCTACCTTGGATAACAGAGGAAGGAGGGAGGGTATCTGCTCATTCTGAAGCCTGGACTATACAGTTAGCAACGCCTGCCGAACTAAGAGCAATGGGAGGTGAAGAGATGGTGGATAGCCGAAACGAGCAGCCACTCCCAGAAGGATACATATATCCTTGTACATAGGGGCTCTTCAATGCTGCATGCACGTGCAGTGCATGTTGGCACTTGGTCCTATCGTTGGCAATATAGTAGATCTGAACATACAGTAGATTTCCACCCGACCAAAATTCACTGTTATCTTACAGCTCGAGCTTTCCGAGGAGCTTTCCACATGTGCATTCAGGAACTCGTTTGGATCCGAACGCATCCCTTGCCATCCCCTTGCTTGGGCTGGGACCAGAACGCAGAACGCAGATAGTCGTATCGTCGTATGAGCTCGAATAGTTCAGTTAGTCTTTTCAAGGATACTCGCAGGAACGGTTGGAGAACAGTCCATGTCTCACCCGAACTACGAGTCAGAGCGCACCATTAACAGGTAGAATGATTTCTGGAACGATTCCGGGGCACGAATACAAAGGTTGTATCCATAACTTTGGGCGATTGGGTTCTTCCTACAGTCATTCATACATACTTGTGATTCGACAGACTAACCGAACATAAATGTTGCAAATCGCCTGTACATACTCCTCCGGCGGCGGGTCGGGCGGGCGGGCGGGCGGGCAGGCAGGCAGTCAGAGAATGAGCTGTAGTAGGAAAGAGGAACTTAACCTGCAGATGAAGGAAGCGTAAAAAGCGGTCACTGTTGTTGAGGATAGTGAGTGAGAGTGCACAGTGCTGGTAATCATGACAAGACAGCGGTGAGCACGGTGAATTCCCGTTCGAGTGGTCCTCAAAAGTGGAATTGCTGCGCCTAGAGTGCATCGAAGGATGTACTGTTGCGGCCTAGATCTCATCGGAGAGCAATGAATGAGCACTTGTCTCAACGCACGGAACTCTAGAAGAATACGAATCGACCGGAAGACTACAGTAGTGTTTGTTGATTCTCGTAGAAGATCGATCGTTTCGTTTCTTACTTACTTGATTGAGTGATCGAGTGATTGATTGACACAATCCCTTCCGTCCCCTGGTACTACAACAACAACAGTTGAAATGTTGTAGTACAGTCTTCGACCCGAAAATCCGACTTTCGAGAGCTATGGAGTTTAATGACCATCACTGATTGGCTCCATCGAGCGTGAGTCTTTGCAGTCGTAGACCAGACGAACAAGAATCTGGAAGTACAGCAGAACACGAGAGCTGCAGCGCTGCTGAACCCTCGGAGGAGCCGTGTAGCCTCATGTGGCGGCGCATCCTTCTCGTTTCCTTTCTCGCCCCGTCTCTCTCTCAATCTCTGTGTCTCTCTCTCATCTCGTGCGCTCACGAGGTCGACATTTACGTACTAGCAGTCTAGCAGCAGCCGCAGCAGTTCATCGTCGAATCATTCCAGTACTGTTTCTTTCTTCCTTCCTTCCGTTTCGGAGCGCGTCCAAGTCAAAATGGCTGCCTCTAGTTTCCCAAACAACCTCCTCGTCCGTCTCCTAATAAACTGCCCACACGACTAGACTTGATTCTTCTCGTCCCTCGGCTGCCCCTTAGCTCAGTTAGATCTGCTAGGTAGAAGATTCGGGCTTTTGCCTCGAGAAGTTAACTTTCTTCCCTTTCCGTCCTTCTCTCCTCTCGTGCACGTAAAGAAGATCGGAGGAGTAAAGTTACTTTAAGCTGGTTTCACATGTACTACGCAAGTAAACAACCTTCATCTAGGCGTACTGCCGCCTTTCCTTATAAAAGAACAAAATGTACCTTACAAGTAACAAGAACATGGAACTTTGGATCAGAGAGAGAGAAAAAGAGCAAGATGAATATACTCAAAAAGGTATTGAGCTGGTTGGTTGTACGTCGTAACTGATTTAGAAAATTATTTTTTCGAAAACTTATATGTCAAAAAGTACAATAGGTAAAATATGTGGGCATTTGTAACATTCATTAACCATTAATTATAAAAGGAGTTGAGAGAAGTTAACGAGAAGAATTATATTTTTAAATCTAAATGTATATTTTTATAATTGAATAGTTATACTTTAAATGCTACATGTGGTAGTCGTGGAAACAGAAAACCTGTAAATGAAATGTAAAGAAGGGCCATCAACCTATTATAGAGATACAAGTTCTCTTGAAAGAATACTAATATTCAGTTTTGATACATTAATTTATGATCTAGCACTTTCAAAAAATGCATAAATTAACTGATGTGCATAACCACTTTCATGTGAGCGTGAAAGATGTGAATATATATATATGCACGCCTTTCAAATATGTGACTACCATGGAACACATTGGTCATCCGTTAACTAAGTAAACACAAGAAATTAGGTTTCACGGAGAGTTGTTTGCAATATTGTTTATGCTCCCTGCATAATCACCTCTTCCTTATTCAGATGGGAGAGGGGATTATGCAAGGTGGTTTAATTTATCACCGAAGTTTTCAAAGCAGAGGTTAGATAATTGAATTAAAAAATAATTATAATAATACTTTATTAATAGTTGAAAATCCGATCTTATCTCCCCGGAAGTGTATTGATATTTGTAAGTTTTCTTTGCCCTTTCTGTATACATTTAATATTTATCTGAGGTTTTCTTTGCTACTTTTTATATGCATTTAATTTCTTTTTCTTTTTCTATTCTGTTAATAGTTAGACCATTTCCATTAACAATTCATGAATAAGAATTTATTTAACCTTGATAAAAACTAGATAAATCTGATAACAATGCCCGCACTTGTCTGGGCCCAAAATTTTCCTTCCGCTCTTCACGCTTTTCCTATTCTTTCTTCTCGGTGAACACCCCAAATGTATGTTTCGTTTGTCCGTGAACTTTCTTGATAGTCTCTAATCAACTCGGTGGTCAATTATTTCATTTTGAGATCGATTTGTCCAGAATGCTTCATCAATTTTGTTTATAAAAATTATCATTTTATAACACTTTATAAAACTTAACATGGTCTATGGTGTTGTAGTTTGATGTATGAGAATTAATGGTGCATGAAAATCTACTATAACATGAAACTAATGTTAAATTCCTTAGAAAACGAAGTGTCATAATATGATTTTTATTCCGGAAAAAACGATGAACAGCTACAGTACGTCAAAAGCTTTATGAACAGAAAATAAAGTTATAGAACATGAGACTAGAGAAACCGGCTTTGAGCTGACAAGCAAGAGCAATGAAGCCCAAAAAGCCAATGGACCCTACCCTATACTATAATCACTATCACGGAGAGACTAATAGCCTTCTCCTACAAAGATTGCTACAAAGACATGTTATGATCGGCGTGAAAAATTCACACCTAATTGTTGTTGAATTCTTTAATGAGAAGATATAATTGGAAATATAAGATGAAATCCTTGCAAGAGAGAATAACAGAGTAGGTATCAATGGAGAATCAACATGTTTGCCAATATTGATGAGAACCAAGAGAAGCACGGACCAATGGATGTGGTTGCACTAGACGAAAAAACGTCATGGGTTAATTGATGTCTTGAATAGAGAAATCAGCACAACAAAGGAAAGCGTCGAGCGAGATGAATCCATAATGATCACTATTTGGAGCAGGAATGGAGCACTTGTGTGACATCTTCAGAGGATGCTGAGCAATACAAATAGTCGTCCGAGTCTAACTAATGGACTCTTGTATGCTTTCACATGACGAACGAGTGCTATAAAATGTGTCAAATAAATGTTACCTCACATGGATGAAAATTAACTTGAAGAAAAATAAAAAGCTTGGTCCACTGTTGTTGGGTCCAAGCAATCCTCCAAAGGTCATTGAATCATTGAATTGCATCATGGTTATGTTGAATGTCTTATATGAGACAAGCACAAATAAAACACTACGGAGGTAGCAGTAAAGGTTGTAAAACTCGCATGGTTGTAGAACTGACATGCTGCTAAGCCCATCCATCTTGACTAGAAGATGAGGAGAGGTGAAAATTAATGACATCAAATTCAGAAGTGAGAAAGACATGAACAAAAGACGTATGTTGTGACTGAACAACTATTAAGCAATAAGATAAGCATGATGATTCTATATTAATTGGGAGATGGAAAGCCCATGGTTGAGAAAGTAAAGGGAGAGGTTAGCTGGAGATGAGTGCAGTTAGTGGTGAAGCACAAAAAAGTCCCAAAAAGAATGATAAGTGGATATAAGTCGATCCAATAATGATGTATTAAAGTAAATAGAGAAAAAGTAATGATCTTGCAACAAGTGACTGGCAGAATAAGTGGCAATAAGTCGATCCAATAATGATGTATCTGAGTAAATAGAAAAAAAGTAAAATGTGATGCATACACTTCACCAAACACAAAATAAAGCCATCACAAAATTTCTTGGTTGTCGAACTATGAGAGGATGAAGCAGAATGAGATTAGATAGTAGTAAGACAATGTATCTCATAAACACTTTTGAGCGGGGAAAAGCATGGAAAATCAAGTCTCATAAAGGTCGAGTGGGTGCGTGAGTTGAAATAGTTTAAGCAGTTGACAATCCAATAATGATGTATTAAAGTGCAATGACAATGTGATGTATAACCCATCATGTGTGAGGCATTCTAAGATATGTCTAGAATAAGAATCATAGACCGACCATTAACAATACACTCTCAAAGATATGAACGAAGCAAGTTATGACATAACGATGCATAGACATAAAAGAAAATCACAAAGAGAAGATGAATAAGAGACAGATTAAGCACATGACGACGTAAGAGGATACAAGCATGCAAAGTGAGATAGGAAGAGGAGAGAGCAAAACACTTGCAATTAGAAGTGGAGAGGACATGATCTCGTAGAATTGTCAGGATGAAACAGGGCTCAATTTGCATATCAAGATATTTGATTGTCTCTGGAGGTCAAAGAATCGTACTATCAAACAGATGAAGCTATTGTAGGGGTTCTTGCCAGCACAGTTAGCGATGATAGTAGACTTATGTAAACTAATGTAGGTCATCAAGACCGACTCAAATAGAGTGAGCGCTATTGGGTCCAAGGAATGAACGATGATCTAAAACGAGATAGATTCTAATGTCATTTGCAAATAAAACAACTCAACATAATAATTACGAGCCTCAAGTGAGAGAACCGTATGTCATTTCTTCTTGATAAAAAAATGAACATAGTAATAAAATGATGTACAATAAAGGGGCTAAGGAGCAGTCTTGACGGTGTCGCAGAGAGAGTCTTTCTTGAGGCGGACGGACCTCTTGAATGTGATTGATTGTGAGAACGATCAGAAAGAAAATAGATTGCTGCTAGTGATCTGAACTCAAATTCGATCTCTTGCATCCACCAAGGTCAATCAGACACTCAAATATGTGCAAATAAGCTTGTCAAGACTCATAAAACTTTATTCACGTCTCAATTTTATCATCAAATGTCCTCAGTATTCAAAGCTCTTCCTTTCTCTTCTTTGCGCACGTCGTCTCCTCTCTCTCTTCAATTCTCTGTAATGTCTCCCGAACTTCCGCTGCACGTCGATTTACTTAGAAAGCAAGTCCCTTGCTAAGCAACCCCTTAGCTAAGCTATAGTATTTATGGCCTTATACGCACACTTCCTTATCAAGCAGCCTCATAGCTAAGCTGACCCATAGTTAAGCTAACCCCTTATTTAATAAATTCTTAACCCTTGATGTCATCTTGATGCAACCCTGATTATGAGTCAAACCATGATTTTAGAGCCTAAGCCACAACTACAAGACCACTCCACAGAGCTTACAGCCCTCTCATAGTTATATCAAGTATCTCCTAACTCATAATCTCGGTTGCATGCGGAGGCTTAAGTCAAGAAGTCCACGTTTAAGGAGGATATCAGTCCCCCACCCCTAGATGTCCAAGACGTAGTCACACACCTAACATAGACTCTCATCCAAGATACCAACATGCTGAGATAGGAAATATGAGCCAAGAAGATTTGATCCAAGGACCAATTCTTCCTACGTGGACTTCCCTTCCACTGAGATGGCTCTTGTTTTTGTTTAGTAAAGTAAATAATCTTGTACAGAATTCGCTTACTATTCGCTTACTTACAGAATTCACTTTTATTTCCTTTGTTAGCTTTTGAGTGTTACCTTCACTATACATCTCGGTTTCTAGTAACGGAAAATATTATAAGTAGATGTTTGTATCATTTCTAGTTTAAAGAAGTGACAAAAGAGAAAACTCTGTCATTTTCCTCTGGTGACTCGGATTCATTATTCGATGACACCAAGTAGAGGTTCTTGAGTAGTATAGTTTTGGTTCTTTTCTGCATAAATCAAAACACGTGTTTGCTCTAATCAAGAAGAGCTTTCACTTGATACCTTCGTGACTTCTTAGTAGTTCTCTGGAATATAAGCTAGTGGGCCCTAGCTTAGCAGCTACCCAGCTAACAAGCTCCAGAGCAGCTTCCTTCCTTATTATCCTTTTGTTATCATCTTTCACTGTATAGACTACACGACAACGGACTCCTTTACGCATAAAAAAAGAAAGTATAAACTGCCTCTCCAAATGGATTATAAGTACAAAAAATAAACTGACCAAAGCATTATATATTAGTCTCAAATAAAAATATTACTTGACTTTACTGATCTGTTAGAACAATATTCAGAAGAAATATCAACAAGTGAACGATTTATGATCATTAATACTGAGAAAAGAATCTGCACATTGACTATGAGACTTGGTTTCCTTACTTTTTGACTAATGGTGTCGTAAGACGAGAGCAGCTCTTCGGAAATGACGGAACCTTCTGGCTGTGATAAGCTTTGGGGCTATTACGACTAGGAGTATCTAGGATGGACGTAAGAGTGTTTCTAATGAACTTTGAGACTCGATAGAGATAGTTCTGGCAGTGCACTCTCTCTAAAACTTTGTGGATGTACTTAGATGGTACTTTCCTATGAAAATCTCTATGGCAAATAGACAAACAAATTGTAAACTACAAGCTAAATATAAAACTATCATGAAACGTGTAAGTTTCAACATCATAGAGACTTCCATTGGCTATATCTTGACCTCTGAGGTTCAGATCAGCATGAAACTTCAACTCACATCAAGGAACATTCACTAAGTTATTCACATTAGATTGAGATCAAATTCGTCCATAGAAAACAAAGAAATGTTCTAGAATTTGAGTGCTCTAGAATTCTCAAATGTGTCATTGTTTACTCACAATTTGTACATCAGAACTTTAATTGGTCATCTCTTGGCCTTTATAGATTCAACTGAAAATTAGGACCATCATCACCAGCTCGACCATATCTCTCTAACCTTACCTTGATCTCTCACAAATAAAATCTACAACGATATCTATGACTTGAATACGAACAAAAATTGACTCCTCAAACTTCAATCGATGATATCTTGCTCACTAAACTCAAATCAGTCTATCATTGAATCCTCAGTTATCAGCTTGTCGAGAGCTTTCCAATCCCACTTCAATCTCTTTCAGATCAAATCTACAATGTGTTCTATGACTCTTTGGATACGCACACTCACAAATTGATACTCGAATTTCTATCGATGCTTGCTCCCTCTGAATTCAAATCAGACGATTGTTGAATCAACAGTTATGAGCTCGTCGAGAGCTTTCCAACCTCACCTCAATCTCCCTCAGATAAAACTCCAGCGCTTCTATAGCTATTTCAATACGCGCACTTAGACATTGATTACTATAACTTCAGTCGGACATATCTCCGCCCTCCTGATCTCAAATTGATAGATTTTCAATTTAGCCAGCAAGAAGAGCTTTCCAGTGATACGTTGAACTCGTCAAGATCACCTCTGTAGCGACCGTGAGGTCGATTTGAAACCTAAGAGTTATTTTTAGAATTTTAACTAAAATTAACCTATCAATGAGAAATTGAAGATTTTTGTTTGTCTTCTAGTGACATAAATAACCATCTTTGATCATAATAATTTTTTTGAGCTCATCTAAGTCATTTACAACTAATAAATACTTGCCAGTGTAAATGAAAGCCTTGACAAAGAAATCTACTTACTTGATGCAACTTAGCTAAACTTCTAGTTACAAGAAATGCCAATGTTGGCTATTTACATATGTAGTGTCGCAGGATTACTCCTTTTGCCCATTTAGTATACAAGATATTGTTCCCACATAGGATTTGCACAAGTAACGCTGCTCTAAGTTCTAAGATCTGTTCAAACACACAAACACACGGGTTTTACCTAGAAATCTCGTCTTCTCACAAAACCACGCGTCTTCCATGTTGTCTTCTCCTCTGTGAGGACGGTGATCTTCTCCTGCACTCGGAGAACCTCTTGATCGCGTTGTTGTAGACGCGCCTGCAACTCCTGGTTGCTCTTCTTCAGTTGGGTCAGCTCCTTGGCAGAAGCGGCTACTTCTGTCTTGTACCTCGCTGCGAGCTTCTCCGTGGTGCGGAGACTAGCTTCCAGCGCTTCTGTCTTCTTCTGGCCTTCTTCCTGACGCATCAAAGTGCGCAGACCGAATCCATGCTGCAAAGGCTTCTCCTGAGCCTTCGCTCTCTTCTCCAGCAACTCCATAACTGGCTGAATTTCTGAGTGGAAGAAGGCACTGAACTCTTCCAGTCTTCTTCCCACGGAAGACAGGTTCATCTCCACAATTCGATTGGAGATGTCGACCTTGTCTTCCAGAGGCAAGGATGCCTCTTCCATCACAATGGTCTTCAGCTTCTGCACACGAGAAGAAGCTACTCTTCTCATCTTCCGGGGTGGAAGATCTCTCCCCATGGTAGAAGCGGTCCTCTTTACTGCGCTTCCTCGCATCGCAGTAGGAGTATCCATCCATCCTTCGTCTTCTGGAGTCTTCGAAAGACTCCTTGGTGTTGCAGAAGCGGTCTTCTGCTCCGATCGGGTACTCAGCGGCTCTTCCTGCGAATCAGACTCTGATCCCGAATGAATGAGGGAGGTGGTCTTCCTAGGTACACTTCTAGGACCCATCTTCTTCAGAGGCGTGACGTCTTCCGACCCACTGGAGTCATCTTCTCTCACCAGAAGCGTCTTCTGATGAGAGCCGGGCCTCAGCTGCGGCATCAGAGTGGGAGGGGGATTTGCGGCTGCTGCTCGGTCGTCTTCTTCCGAGGTCTCCTCCTTCGTCTCATGTTGCCCTGTTGGCCCATACTTCACCAACTGTCCTTCCGTGAGATCCCTCGTGACTACGTACAAGTAGCAGAGGAAAGGTATCAAGTGTCCTCCTGCCGGGGTACCTAAGTATGCTAGCTCCACCTGTACATATATGTGGAAGAATGAGCCCCAGTTGACGGGCGCTCCTTCATCCCACACTGCTTCCAGGAACTCCACGTCCTGATCTCCAAGGTACCTCGTCTTCTGCGCTTTCCCCTTGGGAAAGAGATGCAGAAACAGCTTCGCCAGAAGTCGCTTCTTCGGCTTCCGGTAAGATTTGATCTTCCACCCGTTCATGCCCTGCTTGTCTTCCATGAAGAGGCAAGTTGTGTTTCCAGGCACATGTCACTCACTCACGATCCTGGGCAAGATCTTCTTCTCAAGCCAATACCCTCGGTCCTCGGATTCTGGCTTGTGGAAGGCCCTGCGTCACCAATCTTCAATCCAGGAAGATGGTCTTCCTCGAGCTACTCCTGCCTTCGTAGGTACACGGTTACGAGGCAGTAATGCTGCCCAAACCTCCTCCACTAGTCCCTGGTCGGCGAGGTTCCAATCCCATAGGAAGAAGTCGAGACCCAACTCCTTGAGGAAGGGTGTGGCCTCGGCCAACTCTGCTGCCGGTAACACCAACCCTCGAGGATGCATCGATATACTGGAAGATCTGTTGCACTAAGCTACACGTACTTACTGTGAGCTGAAGGTTCAGTCCTTCCCAAGTGCCCACAGTCTAGCTTCTACTTCTCAGAAGACGAAACTAGTCTTCCAGAAGACAGCTACTCCGTCTTCCGGGATTCTAACAGTGCTTCCTAGATAGCTCTCGTCTTCCGAGCTATATCTAAACAATCCTAACTAAGCAAGGCCTCGCATGGATTACCAAGAAGACAACCCACCTTGCATTACATCCTACTTCCTATCAGAAGATACAAGATTCGCTAAACGTAGAGTGCATAACAGGTTCAGAAGATGGTTGCGGGCTCCTGCGGTGACAGTGGTCTCTGGGAAGACTCCCATGACAGCTTCTGATTCAATGTCTTCTTTGGAAGACCTCCCGAAGTCAGGCTTCCTTTCACTGGTCTCACCTGTCTTCTTCTTCCTACGCGCAATCTATCCTCACAACAGACTCAAGACATTTGCACTCTGTTCTTCTGACTTCTCATCTCTCATACACACTCAGAAGAAGCTTGCTGCATGATGGGAAGACATGACCCTCGACCATTCTCTCCATATTCTGCCAGCAAGACTTCTCACGACTCTCTCCTAAGTTTGGGAAGAAGAAGGAATGGGCTGCTATGGGTCGGACAGAAGAGATCCAAAATGGACCCTCACGTCTTCTCGCGCATTTTGCCAGCCCTTCCAGTCTTCTAGTCTCTCTATGAAGATGTGGATTTGGGAAGCTTGGAAGACCGGGAGGCACATGCCTAGTTCCCGACTTCCAACTTCTCGAAATAGCAAAACAACTCACCAAGCCACTCGGAATTCGTACCAAGTCTCTCTTAACACAAAAGCAAAGCAAATCCACTCTTGATACGAATTGTATACAGTCGACTTCCGAAGACAGTCTTCCGAAGATGTTCCAATCTTCCGAAGCGTCTTCTGTTCAAAGTTCCGGGAGTAGAGAGATGGTAGGGTAGGGAAATTGATAGTTGGGATCTCCAATTTGAGGGCTAGGGATAGGGAAGCTCGAATTGAACTCGGGAAGAAGCAAGAAGATGTCTGACAGAAATTGAGCAGCGTTTCCGCGCCCAATATCACAATAGGAAAATAGGGATGGGGAAATCGATCGATCAGGTTGCCTGCAAATCACCGGAGAAGCGCGGGGGATACCAAACAAAGACGAGAAGCAGTGGGAAGAGAAAAGAACATGGGAAGAACCTCTACTATCTTTTGTCTGCTTCCCGAGTTGTCTTCTTCTTCCGGGTGCTTCCGGCTCTGGTCCCCGCTCCAATGCGACTCCACTGAACTGCTTCCGCCGTCAGTTCCTGACTACGCCTCAATCGATTAAGCCGTCCACCTTCGATTCCACTCAGCCGTCCTCCAATGTCAGCTTCCAGGAGTTCACAGGAAACGCCTTCAGCTCAACACGCTTCCTGCGCTTCAGCAATTTGACCTCGCCTTCCTTCTAGCTTCTAATCGATCCTATCCTCACTCAATTTCACCTCGCTGCCTTCTCACTCAAAGCTCATCCTCGAATCAACCTTCTCACCCAAGAAACGCTCCTGCTGCGGGAAGCTGAAAATCTGCTAATGCGCTTCCTGTGCATCTTCCCCGCAGTTTAGGGGTTTCGACCCTAGATGACTTACCCGACTTCCCTACCGTCTTGGTGTTACCTAGTAGATACACCTACTTCTTTACTTGAAAAATCCGTGGTTAGGCCTTCGCGGTTCGCCGTCTTCCGTCTTCCGAAGACATCACCGAGAAGACGCTTCTCAAGATTCTTAAAATTTTCAAAAATTTGTGAATCATGTAATTTGTGGGCACCACATACGCCCATCCTCACATGTTTGCGTCTCCGCAAACATCAGCGCTTCAGTACTTCTGTTCACGTCCAGTACTTCTTGACGCGCCACCCATTTACACGAGTGGTCATCAACGTACCGTCTAACTCTTCCAACTGCAAGGAACCATTGGTGAAGACCTCCAAGACGCGGTAAGGACCCATCCAGCGAAGATGAAGCTTCTCAGGGAACTTAAGATGTCGATTGTCGTAGAGAAGAACCAAGTCCCCATCTACGACGGTCACTTTCTTCAGCTTGCCATCATAGTTCACCTTACGTTGCGCTTGTACTTCGTACGTCTTCTCCAAAGCTGCATTCCTGTCTTCTTCGAACTCTACGAAGTTCAGATTTTCATTGATAGGTTATTTTTTATAAACATTTCAAAAATACCCTCTAGGTTTAAAATCGACCTCACAATTGCTCCAGAGGTGATCTTGGGAAGTTCAAGGTATCATTATAAAGCTCTTCTTGCTGGCTTGCGCACTAAATAAAAAATCTATCAATTTGAGGTCAAGAGGATGGAGATATGCTCTATTGAAGTTTGAGTTATCAATTCTACGTGTACGTATTCAAACAGCCATAGAACGCGCTATAGATTTGAACTGAAGAAGATTGAAGTAGGGTCGGAAAGCTCTCAATGAGCTTATAACTATAGATTCAATGATGAACTTACCAAGATATCATCGACTGAAGTTAGATGAGTTGATTTCTAAGTGTGCATGTTCAAACAACCATAGAAAGTGTTGTGCGAGTGATATGGGAGAGATTGAAAAAGGGTTGGAAAGCTCCCGATAAATTGATAAATGTGGACTCAACAATCAACTTATTTGAGTTTAGTGTGAGTAAGATATCATCAATTGAAGTTCATTTTTATTCAAGTAGTCATAAATATCACTGTAGATTTTATCTGAGGGAGATCAAGGTAGAGTTAGAGAGAAATGGTCGAGCTAGTGACGGTGGTCTCAATTTTGACTCGATTTGGACCTGAGAAGGCCGAGAGAAGACCAGTAGAAGTGTACAAATTGTGAGTAAACGACAACACATCTGAGAATTTTGGAGCATTTCTTTGTTTCTATGGATGAATCTGGTCCCGGTCTTGTCTGAGTGTACTCAACGAATGTTCTCTACTGTGGGTCAAAAATATAGTTGGTTGAAGCTTCTACAATGTTGAAACTTACACGTTTCACGATAGTTTTACACTTAACTTGTAGCTTGCGATCTGTTTGCCAAAGAGATTTCAGACTTTGCAGAAGGGGACCATCTTAGTGTATTTATCATCCCACAAAGTTTTTGAAAGTGCGTTGTCTGAATTGTCTCTACAGAGTCTCAAAGTTCATTAGAAACACTCTTATGCCCATCCCTAAAAACTCCTAGCCGTAACAACCTCACAGTTGATCACAACCAGAAAGTTACGTCTTTTCCCAAGAGCCACTATCGCCTACGACATCGCTTATGATCCTCGGTAAATAACAACTTGTTGTTTTGTCATGTTCACGAGCGATCCATAAATAACAACTTATTTGCTAATTTTCATTGTAAGCCGACGGACCGTTGGCTTGTCACGCTCATCGACGGTCCGTCTATTTGTGGTCCTCTCTAACTAACAACTTGTTGTTAATTGTTATGCAACATCGGTGATCGGTTCGCTGACAATTCTTGGATATCAACTTATTGTTATTGCCATGTTCCTCTGGCAGTCCGCCGGTCTACCATCCACCAAAAAATATTTAAAAGTAAAAATCGTCATAACTTCTTCGTCTTTGCTCCGTGTTACAACGATTTAAAAATAAATTTTCATCTCCTCGACAAAATCTATCCAATGCTGCTGCCAAAATTATGTTAGCTGCAAGTTTGGGAAAGTATTTTTCCGAAGATCTTTAGTTTCATGTTATAGCCGGACCACGACGTGATATCGGATGCCGAGATGGTGAGAGAGCGAGATAAGGAGAAGAAAGTTGAAAAATAAATTACTAGCGTTTAGGAAGAACAAAAAGAAGAAGCATGGAAGTTACTGATTTACTCCAAAAGGTACAAATGGATATTGAGACGTTGCATTGAATCTGATAAAACCAACTGTATCTGAACCAGTACTTTTTGTTCAGGAAGATCTGCAGGTGTAGGCAGTCGAGTTATCGCTCTTTGAGGAAATTGGTAAGCGTGTTGCTAATGCTTAAATTTCAATATCAGTAACAGAATTTTTGACAATAGCACCTTTGTGTCGTACTTTACTGTTAAATAGATGTCAATAGTGTCAGTTCATCTCAATCCGCGACATCTCGGGTAACCACACCTACGGTTCACCGAGTAGAGGCGAAGTGGGATATGAATAGCCCGTTCATTCGAGCGATAATATCCAAGAAGGAGATACGGGCAGTTTTAGTAGACGAGGATGAATGTCATTAGTGAAAAACTATAACAACGGATTGGGTATCATACTCTCCATCCAACACCTTTCTGGATAGGAATGGCTGATGGACAAAAGGTTCGACCCAAAGATATTCTACTCAAAGTTCCGGTAATAATTGCTAGCATGCGGTTTGTCGTCAACCTTCTGGTCATTACCATGAGTGCAGAGGAGAAGAGCGAATTGTTGTTGGGACCATATACCCGAGCTATGCGACTGTCCCCTGATAAGACTTTCAATACATTGATCATTTGGACTAATGATAAGGAGATTCGGATTCAAACTCAAGGTCCGATAGGTGTAATCGATCATGAACTCTTGAAGTAACGGACTGGGAGAAAGATCTAGATGATCATCACGAAGAAGAGTGCTCGATGGTGATCTTGGTAGGCGAAATCAATCTGATAATGACTCCAAAATCACATACATAAGGACTGTGTTCTTAAGCTTGCCAAGATGTCCCTACCATTGTTCGAGACCTTGGGAGCAAAGATTGAAGAGTCCGGACGGATGCCAATTCAACATACCATTGTGACCTCCACGAGATCTATGGATAATATGATGGACGATACAATACCGGAATGGTTTTAGACGAACTCAAACATATTACCTTGAGTGAACTCCATAATACTGAAGTCGTTAAGAGGAAGGAGATTCTAGCCTAGAGTGTTTCGGAAGAAGAACCAACCAAGGACATCAATTTACGAGCAGTCGAGAATCCGCATAATATCCACAGTGGAGATAACATTCAAGATACCCAGTTCTAGTTCTGGTTAGGTTAGCTCTTACAAGAGTATCTGAATATCTTTGCATGAGAGTACAATGGCATGAAAAGCATTCGCAGGAGATAGCAAAACATCGGATCAAACTACTACTCAATGTACGTCCAGTACATAACCAATGATATCGGATGAATTTGAACTATGTCAATAAAGTCAAAACAAAGTTAGATAAACTTCTCAAAGCTCATTTTATCTACTTGGTTGAGACACCGACTTGGCTTTTTCCTATTGTGATTATCCCTAAGAAAAATAAGAAGCTTACTATTTGCATTAATTATCGAAAACTCAATACTAGCACTAATATTGATGCGTTTTCATTATCCTACATTGATTTAATGTTGGAGGTAGTTGCAGGTCAAGAGATGTATTCCTTCATGGATGGATTTAACGCATATAATTAGATCTATATGGCAAAAAAAGGATCGGGAAAAGATGACCTTCATCATAGAATGAGGAGCACTCGCGCACACGGTGATGTCTTTTGAGTTGAAAAATACACTTTCAACATTTCAACGGTGTCGTAGTGCGTGACATTCTACATGATGAAATGGAGCTTTAGAAGACACTCATCCAGCATTTGTTCAGGAAGCTGCACCATAGCTTATTAAGCTGGGCAGGAGCTAAGCTAGGGCTATGCTTGGCAGGTTGCCCCCTAGCTTGGGTTGAAATATCACCCTGAAGAGAGCGAAAGTTTCTAGAATGCAGAGCTCATCGAGGAGAGTGACTTCCTACTTCCAGTTTTGATAGAAAATGTTCTAATAGTTAGTACATGTTTTAAGCTGAGAAATATGCGAAAGAGAGAAATCCGTCGATTCTGGCTCGTGACTCGAATTTAGAATCTGATAGCGTGAGTGTGTAGGTGTTCACAAGTACTATAGTTTTGACTCCTTATTCATTGAAAACGGAGTTGTATAGAGAAGTAAGCGTCGGAGAAGCCATCGAAACGCGTAGGAGAAGCTTGGGAACAGGGGAGATCAAATTTCTGAGAAAACTGAATTGGAAGGTCGTCGCAAGGAGAGGGACAAGTGTTTTAGGGCTTGAGTTGTGTCTAACAAACTGTTTTTAGAGAAAATTACTTTCAAGAGGTAATCTATTTAGCGGAGATCAGTTTGATGATCTGTGAGAGACTTTTGATTGTCGTGAATCAAATTTTTGAGATTGAATTTTTGAGAGTTTCAGTTGGGAAGTTGACGCAAGGAGAGGTATGAGAGTTAGAGGTCTGAATTTCACCCACTCGATCGGTTTTGAGGTGAACTTGATTGACTTTGGCATGGAATTGATAGACGGGAGAGGGATGAAGAAAGAGATTTTTTACGGTGGAAGAAATTGATGATGGAGTCGACACTCAAATAAAGCTATTTTGGATCATGAGAGTTCTATCTGTGTACTTGAGTGTTTGTTTTGTAATTGGTGCGCGCAAGAAGCAGAGTTTTGAGATCTCATCGTCAGCAACAACCTATTTTTTCTTTTGGTCGTTTCTCTAATCGATCACAGCCAGGAGGTCCGTCCTCCCCAAGAAAGACACTCGTCGCGACATCTGGTGCTTCCATTGAGAGCTATTGGGGTGATTGATTTAGAGAATTGACTATATTGGGTGGAAAATGGATCACAGTGCTGTTGTACAGGGTGTGGCTGCTGCTCAAGGTGCTCATGTCCAAGGGACTCCTGGTCAGGATGAAATTGACTCTCAAGGAGGACCTACGGTGGTTCTAACAGCAGCAGCACAGCCTGCCATAGACACATTTCAGATTCTTCAAGCGTTGGCTGCCTTGATTCAGCAGCAGCCTGTAATTGGGAGAGCTGAGCAGAAATCCACAAAGGCGTTACAAGCAATTGTTGGTCGATGTGGGCGATTTGATGAAAGAGATGTTACTAGATACCTGCGGGAGTATGTGGGTGATATGGAGTTGGTCAGGACACCTGAAGTTGAGGTAATTCTAAGCTTTGAGTTGATTGTTGTCTCTGAACTGAGAGAGAAGGTGAGAAATTTACAGAAAAGACATTTAGGTGGGTGGACTTTGTTTGAACGTGCACTGAAAGAAGAATTTCTAGAAGAGGATTCTGAAAGAGTCATCAGAAGAACCCTCATGGACTGGATAGAGCGTCAGCCTGGACGTTCCATGAGATTGAATGAGATAATTCTTTGAGTTTGAGAAGAGGTATTCTCATCTTTCTGGTCTAGAGAGATTGACGCTGGATGCTAGGAATACGGAGTTGTTCTTAGGGGCTCTTGATGAGTTCACAGCGGACAGACTTTGTTTCATGTTGGCTGATCGTGGAGCTGAAGGGAGAGTTACATCTGATTGGAGGAGAGTGGAAGAAGCAGTATCCACCCTTGCTAGACAACGTAGTGGTAGGATGGTACTGCAGCTAGAGACCTTGCCAGAGCAAAGAGTAGCTCCTCATGTTCTTGTAGCTCCTCCTATAATACCTCAGGCACCTATTGTGATTTCTCAAGCACCTATAGTGGTTCTCCAAGTGGTTCCTCAGTACCTATACCAGCACAGAGAGGACCTAGACAGCAACAGCAACCTGTTGAGAACCGAAATCAACATAACTTGATTGAAGAGCTCACTCAACAGTTGAGAGATTTGAGGGTTGAGATGACAGACTTAAGGAGAGACCAACGACCCATTGCACCAGGTGCTCGACTTGTAGGAGGAACCTTTACCAGGAGATGTATTTGGTGTGACAGCCCAGATCATCTCAGAGGAAACTGTCAAGACTTAGCGGTTGTCTTGCGAGAGGACGTAGTCAACTATCAGAACAATAGGTTGTATCTAACCGCCACTAGACAACTCTGAACACATATTTTGAAAGAGGAGGAATGAGGAGTTCTCTTCTAGCACTTAATGATGTAAACACTACAGTGATGACTGCAGGTTCTGCGGAGATGGATGTATATACTGAGAGAGTTGAGGTGCGCTCTAATCCAACTATGGTTGAGCAAGCTGCTGTGGTCTCGATGGAAATGATGAAGAGAGGTGCAAAAAGCATTACCATTTGTATCAACGGGTAGGGTTTCTTCTGCAGAGGATATACCCTCTACCTCTACAGCTCCACCACCTGCAATGGATCCTATGGAAGGTGTACATGATTTACCACAGGAACCTACTGCTACAGATAGAGTATGGTGCGTGATGTGAATCATTTTACATAGTAAATGATTCACCTCTCTGCTAGGAGTTAGTCTCTCTGAGTGAAGTTAAGACATCAGAGAAGTCAGTTCTGGAGACTGTGGACATTGACGGCTACGGGTTACGCTTCTACTCCGACACTTGGGAGTTAATAGCGATAGAAGTTAGCTTAATGTTACTCCTAGTCCTTCATGCATATATTAACACCGTTGTGTTATACGTTTAAGTCCTAGTAGGCTGATAGTATGCTAGTTATCTTGTTCAAGCATTCGTGCGCTTGTGCAAGTGACTTCTTACTTGTCTATGATGTTCAATGTACATAACTTAGGGTTTCCATGCTGATAGGGGTTTAATCTCATGGGTTGTACTTACCTGTAGCCCATGCACGCTTTCTAGCTGGTTTAAGTTATCTTTCAAGGTTGCATGTCATTTTAGGTAGTTTAAGATTTACGCTGGCACTTTAGGGAACTTGACGGTAGCCTATGAGTGGGATTAAGTTACCACATGGTTTAAGGCTCCAAAGGACAACCAAGTGTAGTTATGAACTCCTATTGGTCCGTTTTTTGTCTTTTGTAAAACTCTAAATTTAGAAACAGAGGTCTAAAGAAGAGTTTGAGCATTTGGTGAGGACACTGCGAAATTTGAGAGCACAAGAGGATAGAGCTCGTCGTGCCAAGCACTTTCAGTAGAATTCTTGATCAATTTGGATCAGTAAACAAGGAGTTATGCCAATTTGAAGTTCGAGTTGAGTCAGAATTGCATCACTTTTGTTGGATTTGGGTTTTGAGTGTCAATTGCAGCAGAATAGAGGAAATTGTTTCAAACCTTCGTGGTTGCGTTCACTTTCAGCAGGGCTACGACTATCAAAAAACATTCAAGTCATTTGAGTGAGTGAGTAATTCAGGGCGGCCGCTGAAGTAGAGGGGGTATGAAAAGCTCTCAATCTAGAGCAGCAACTTCAGAGAATGAGATCTGGAGAACGGTGTACAATCAGGAGTCCCAACTTCACAGGGGTGTTCAGCATCTTGTAGACTCCAAATCTTGTAAGAATCTTCTAAAGTGATCGAGCCAATTTTCTGTTGTAGCAACAGACTTACGTGCTATTCTGGAGCAACACATTTTGGATGCTAGAGTTGAGTTTACTCTTCGTGAGGTACTGGGTATCGCGGAGAGAGAGTTTCACGAGTTGATAATAGACATCATGAAGAGAAAAAGATAAGTATTGACTGAACAAGTAGGTAGTCAGATGGTTGATGCAGTAGATGCTATTGATGTTGACGGGTTCAGGGATGATAAGTATGAAGTATGGGTTGCTGGTCCTGCTGTTATTAAGAACAAAGACGAAGAGTTTGAGGAGGATAGGTCAAGCGCAGACAGTGATTTCAAAGAAAAGCACTGGGAAAGAGCGACAACTGAGACGCAGGTTCGACTTGAGGGACTTTTTGAGTCAGTACATGCACTTGTGGATCACGGGTCGGAGATCAACATCATTTCAAAGGAGGTGTATGAAAAAGGGCAGTGGCCAATCGAAAGGAATCATGGTTGGGTACTTCATGCTGCAAATAATCAAAAGGGTGAGTTATACGGAGCTTGTCTCAATATGCGTGTAAGGATTGAAGATGTAGAGGTTGATCAGCATTTCTTTGTACAGTCGTCTGCCTCCTATCTTGTCATACTGGGCCAACCATACATCATCGCTGTTCGAATGGAGACAAAGGTGATGAACAATGGGTCTCATTATGTCAGAGTTCGGAGTCCTGATGATAGGTACTCAGTACAGTTTTTGACAGTTCGTTCAAGACATGAGCGGAACCGACAAACTCTTAGAGATTCTTAGACGAAGAGATGTAAGGGTTTTCGTAGTCCACTCTTGTAGAGCGGGAAGACAAGGGTGTAGAACCTACTGTTGAGATCTCGTCAGAGTTGGAAGCGAGACATGTACAAAGGTCTAGAGACAAGTGTAGTGTATAGAGTTGGCAGTCTCGATTGCTGATGTTTGAGACAGATGGGTGGAGTCGATTTACAGGAGTTGAAGATATGGGAGAAAATACAAAAGATGGATGCTGAAACAGATATCAGAGTTGTGGCGTGTAGGGGTTCTGCTTGAAGACGAAGTGGTTTCTGGCTTGTTTGAAGAGTTTATGTATGTACAGTCACTTGTTGGTTGGTTAAACAGTGTGAGTAGATTGATGGAAGAGAAAGATAGTATGACGGTGATCTCTATCCACTCTCGACGCATATATGAGGAGGTTGTTACGTACGTGCAGTTCTTTCCTCATCCGATGCAGAAAGTGAGGGAAGAGAAGCCGTTTGTTGGTGTGCACTCCCTCACGAAGCAGACGTCCATGCGAAGTACAAATCTGTATTAAAAAAGGTGAGACCGATAGCAGCTCAACTACCTGCTAACTCCCAGCAGCAAGTACAATTAGTGGGGACTGAGCCTAAATTACATGATCATAGACGAGTAGGACATTAGTTTACTGAGGAGACGTTGAAAGAGCTTCAGATAGGAGAGGGTGATTTCTTGACTGAGGTTGAGAAGATAGTGTTTGAGCAGATGATAATGGATCATGATAAAGCATTCTCTTTTTCAGTAGAGGAGATAGGTTGTGTGGACCCAAAGGTTATAGCGCCTATGGTTATATTCACAATCTCTCATGTGCCTTGGGACCTGAAACCGATCCCAGTTCCTCGTGCTTTGTTGCCTAAACTCATCGAGTTGTTGAAAGAAAAAGTACATATGGGATACTTGAGCCATCTATGGGGCCATATTCTAGCAGGTGGTTCATTGTACCCAAGAAGTCATGAGCTTTGCGTTTTATTCAAGACCTACAGCCTGCGAATAACGTAATCATTCATAACGTTGGGACGGATCCTGTGATTGAGGAGGTAGCGGAGACATTTGCAGGGAGAGCTATCTATTCGATAAGAGATCTATATTCTGGTTATGATCAGTTCCAGCTGGCCGTAGAGAGTAGAGATCTAACTACTATGCGTACGCCTCAGGGATTTGCGGATGTGTACTCTTCCACAAGGAGCGACGAACTCGGTGGCTCATATGTCGAATGTGATGTATAAGGTACTAAGGGAATTTGTGCTTGATGTTACCATTTCATTTCTAGATGATATTCCTATAAAAGGTTGCACGGTTGAAGACAAGAACAAAGCAGTACTTGCGAATGGATGTAGGAGGTTTGTTGCAGATCATATCAGGGATGTAGAATGTATCTTGATCCGTTTGGAGGAGGTACATCTCACCCTATCATGAGCTAAGTCCAAGTTTGGTGTGTCTGAGATTTTAGTGGTTGGACATCTGTGTGATGGTTTTGGAAGACGACCAAACCCGGAGAAGGTTGAAGCCATAGCGAGGATGGCAGACTGTAAGAATATCACGGAGGTTCGACGCTTTCTAGGTGCTTGTGTATTTTATCGTTTATCCATTCCTCATTATGCTCATGTTGCTGAGCCTTTGTATGCATTATTGAGGAAAGGTAAGAGGTTTGTATGGACCTCAGTCCATCGAGAAGCTATGAATAGGCTGAAGGAGGCTCTACAGTCTCCACCTGTTTTGAGAAGAGTAGACTACGGATGTGGGAGACTTGTCATTGTCACAGTAGATACTAGTCCAAAGCGATCGGCTGGGCGGATAGGTCAAGATGATGCGGATGGTATGCGACTTACCTCTAGGTTTGGAGCTAAGATCTTGACGGACAGGCAACGAGATTATCCCCAGGTGAAGCGTGAGTTGTGGAGAGCGGTGACAGTGATGAAGACATATCGTGAGTTTCTGATTGATGCTCATGTAGTCCTAGAAATGGATTGTCTATCTCTACTAGGCATGATATCCAACTGTAACACGCCAGACATAGCGATGTTACGTTGGATTGCTTATATTAGAAGCTTGAATCCAGAGCTGAAGCATATAAAAGAAAAGGAGAATGTGGTCGCAGATATGTTGTCAAGGGCTTGATTTGTAGATGAGGATGTCATGTTTTCAGAAGCTAAAGAAGAAGAGAGAAAGGATGCTCAGTGTCACGTTAATCGACGGGCTACAAACTTGGAGCCACTGCCGTTCAGAGAGGAATTCTACACGAGAAGGTTACGTGACATTGGACTCTATCTGAGTTCTTTAAACAGAGAGGAGGATTTGAGTGATGCATAGTTTAGAGAGATAAGGAGGAAGGCATATGATTACTTGTTGCGAGATGGGTATCTTTGAAAATGTCCAAAGAGAAGAGATGAAGCACTTCTACAAGTTATAGATGATCTGCAGACCAAGCAACGATTGATGAAAGAGTTTCATGACACCTTGTGGGTCGGACATCGAGGAGCTTGGGCTACCTACACAAAATTGAAGGGGAGATACTGGTGGAGAGGAATTTATCAAGATGTGGTGAACTTTGTGAGTTCATGCTTGCATTGTCAATTTTATTCAAAGATACGTTACAGGGATGACTTGGTACCAACCTATCCGTCTAGTATCCATTTTCAATGGGTTCTTGATTTGGTAGCGATGCCTCTTGGGTTATGAGGTATGAGGTACTTGGTGTTCGCTCGAGAAGACCTCTCCAACTTTGTGGAAGGACGAGCTCTGAGGACCAAGATCACAAAAGGGATATGTAGGTTTGTTCTTGAAGATATTATCTATAAGTACGGATCTATAAGGAGATTGCGTGCAGACAGAGGAGAGTTGCGTGGTACAAAAGTGAAGGAGTTCTTCGCCCAACACGGAGTGAAACTCAAACTCACTACTGTCATGAATCGAGAAGGGATTGGTAAGAGCGAGAGAGGGCACCCGTCGATTGTTCAAGCTCTGGTAAAGGCCTGTGATGATAGACATAGACAGTGGCATAGGTTGCTCCTTTTTGCTCTGTGGGCTGACAAGTCGACTCATTGCACTACTATTGGGTAAATCTCGTTGAATTGATGTTGGGTCAGAAGTCGATTATGCCGGCAGAGGAGGATTTTCCTACATGGGTTACTTTACCGTGGGAAGAAAAAATGGATCGTGTACAACTTCTTGCACTTTGAATCAGGCAGTTGGAACATAGGGAGGAGGATCTTATAGAGACACAACAGAAATTGAAAGAGGCTCGTCTCAAGAACAAGGACAGGTTTGACAAGACACACAGGCTCTGGCCGAAGCCCATACATGCTGGAGATTGGATTTTGGTGTATGATAGTACATTAGAGAATCAACACTCTACGATTCGGAAATTTTCTAGGAGGTGGTTTGGTCCGTATGTTGTCTTAGAAGTGCATCAAAACGCTACTTACTCTTTATGGGAGCTTGCTGATACACCTCTAAGGCTCCTTGTTGCTGGTAAGCGTATCAAGTTGTTTAGAAAAAAGAGAAAATCTGTTGAGCTAGACAAATTTTTGGAGTCAGATTGGCTGATGTATGTCGATGCAGATCTGCTATCAGAAGAAGACGCAGGAGACGTTGAAGAGGACGATGGTAATTTAGAGAACCTTGGAGACTAGTGGAAGGGTTGGTACATACCGGATGGTGTGCAGGTTTGGAGGGGGTGAATGTCGTAGTGCGTGACATTGTACATGATGAAATGGAGCTTCAGAAGACACTCATCCAGTATTTGTTCAGGAAGCTGCACCCTAGCTTATTAAGCTGGGCAGGAGCTATGCTTGGCAAGCTGCCCCTAGCTTGAGTCTGCTTTGTAAAGAGAGCTGGGAACTTTTATAAAAAAAAGGTCAGATTAATAAATAAAGTTCTGTACGCATAAGGACAGTAGGGGGGCAGCTTAGCTAGGGGCCTGCTTCTGATAAGTGGTTGTGCTTATAAGGACAGCAGGGGGCAGCTTAGCTAGGGCCTTATCTTTTATGTTAAATAACTTGCGGCGGTTTGGGACAAGGACTTTTTTGCACAGAGCGGAAGGAGAAGCCATTGGGACGCACAGGAGAAGCTTGGGAGCATGGGAGATCAAATTTCTGAGAAAACTGAATTGGGTGGTCGTCGCAAGGAGAGGGGCAAGTGCTTTAGGGCTTGAACTGTGTCTAACAAACTGTTTTTAGAGAAAATTACTTTCAGGAGGCAGTCTATTGAGCGGAGATTAGTTTGATGGTCTGTGAGAGGCTTTTGATCGTCATGAATCAAATTTCTGAGAGTTTCAGTTGGGAAGTTGACGCAACGAGAGAGAGAGATGAGAGTTAGGGGTCTGAATTGCACCTACTAGATCGGTTTTGAGGTGAACTTGACAGACTTTCGCATGGAGTTGATAGACGGGAGAGAGAGGAAGAAGAGATTTTCTACGGTGGAAGAAATTGATGGTGGAGTCGACACTCAAATAAAGCTATTTTGAATCCTGAGAGGTCTATCTGTGTACCTGAGTGTTTGGTTGAGTGTTTATTTTGTAATTGGTGGGCGCAAAAAGCAGGGTTTTGAGATCTCATCGTCAGCAGCAACCTATTTTTTCTTTTGGTCGTTTCTCTGATTGATCACAGTCAAGAGGTCCGTCCTCCCCAAGAAAGACTCTCGTCGCGACAACGGGTGGTCTTTACAACTTTCTGAGATCATCTCAATAAATTCATGCAGACTTATCTAGATGAATTTATCGTGTACGAGACTAAGCCTAAACATTTAGATCACATCATAGCCAATTTTGACAATTATCGGCATTATCAGATTACCGCAATCATCCAAACAGAGGCTCCCAACAACATCAAAGAGGTTGAAGATTTTCTCGACGTCATGGAGTTCTATCGCTAGTTCAAGGATTTTGCAAAAGTTGCACTTCCACTCTTTTTGCTCTTATCTCAAGATACTAATTTTACATGAGATACTGATCACGATGTGGTCTTTATACAACTTTGATCAACATTGACCAAGAAGTCCATTATTTTCATGCCAGACTGGACAAAATATTTTAATGTCCATTTTGATGCATCAGAAAAAGCATTGGGGGTGGTTTTAGTCCAACCAAGAGATGATAAAATTGATCATCTCATCGCTTACGTTAGTCATAAACTGACCCACCGAGCATAATTACTCAGTTACCGATAAGGAAGCATTAGTCATTATTAATGATGTCAAGAAGTTATATCATCATCTTCTCGCTTCCAGAGTTTGGTTCGTCACTGATCATAAGGCGTTTGTTGATCTGATAAAATAACTAAATCCCTCCGAGATGGTGATCCGATGGATTTTGTTACTTCAAGAATTTGAGTTTGACGTGTTGTATAATCTTGATAAGCATCATGTCGTACCTGATCTACTCTCTCGGGTAGAATAACCAGCTCCCATACCAATAATACGTGTTGATGATGAATTTCTTGATGTAGACCGTTTAGCGAAAAGAAAAAGTTCTCAAATAGACCTTCTTCAATTTTTTTGCTACGGTTTTTATCTTTTTGGACTCGTTAGAGTTCTAGGTTGTTAGGTGTTGCTTTTGGTAGCTAGTTTTAGCTAAAAGCTTGTACTTGGATGTTGTTTGGATCAGGGTTTGAATCATGTGATACTGATGCAAAGCTTTCTGTTACCAAAGGGGTTTTTTTTGCTTTGAGCTACGCTTTGATAGTTTTGGGTCTAGGTTGGGATTCAGAGATGTGTTTTAGGAAGTTGGGTGCATATTACAAACCACTCTGGTCTGTTTCTCAGTTTTGTGTTCATGGAGAAAAAGAAACAATAATGTATAAGAAGTGAGGGTTGGTATATCTTGCAGAGCTTGTTCTCGTGGTTATTTCTCTCTTTCTTGTCTCTTTTCGGGACATGATATCTCCACAGCCAGGAACCTCACGTTTTCCATGATCAACCTTCACGAATAGTAGAAAATCGGAATAAGTTGTTATTTATGATAGAATAACTCACACCACTCAACATCTACTAACACCCTCCATGCGTCCACCTACTGCATGGAGGGTGTTAGTAGATATGAGTATCATTGTAAGACACCAAGAGCTAGTGATCTTATGATATAGTCCAAAACAAAGAACAAAGAAGTTAAATGCAAGATAGTGTCGAGATGGGTTATCACATTTTACGCACTCACACCACTGAAAACTTGCTTATCTCTCACACGCCAACAAGTTGACTTGCTGACTCGGCTCGATGAGACGAGATGCGACGTGTCAGATCGGTTTCGGCTCCACCTCCGCAACTCTCACACTGTGCTTCTCATGCACCTCTACACCTCTGCTCCTCGAAGCCTCACCCCCACTCCACAAATTGAAAGTATCATCAATCTGCGACCACTTGGAGATACCACCGGCAGAAAACTCCCGACCTGATTTCTCTCAATCAAAAATTCGTGAATCACTTTTCTCAAATAATATGAGAACACATGCATAAACACATACCAACAAGCAACAGACCACTCACGAATCAAGCCAAATCATCTCTATGCTAGCAGAGAATCCAAGTTTTACTCACTAAGCGCATCTATCATAGATAGGAGCTTGAAGGCTCAACTCAAGAAAAATGAGAGATTATAAGCTCCCAGCACTAACAGTGCTAACGGGCCCGTGCCACTTTGTACTTGGTTGAACTAGCAATTGACAAAAATGATGTGACAACCTTCGCTTCCATCTGATAGTTATACCGAAGGAACAACTGAGCAATCTGAGTTGTTGTCTAACACAAGAGTCGATATCATAATATAGATAACTCCTTTGGATACACCGGGAGTTTTTGGAGATGCTATGATTTGAAGCGTGTGGAACCGTTCTCTCTTTGAGGAAGATATTAGGACCATAGTTAAATTTTAAAAATTAGAGTATGATTAGTCATGATAGGACGATATCGAGCCTACCACGAAAGATAGAATTCTGGAGATAACAAGATATGTAACCTATTAGAACTAGTTATGAGAATTTTCAACAGCAGAGGTAGGAAATCTTTAGGTATATAGGATAACTAGTCGAAGGGAGAGAGATCTTTACCAAAGATACAGTGATCTCGTATCAATATCACTAAAGACTTGCTGATATCTCCTTCCTTCGATACTTAGATAAAAGATCTGAGGCATCTATGATTGCACCGATTTAGGTGCGAGAGTGAGATGAGACCATCTTCAGGAGATCTTCTACTAGTAAGCTATAAGAGATATTCAAAAAGTGTAAGTAAAGATTTATTGGAAATCATTTTGGGATCTGATGGGTCTCCTTTAGTCTGATCACAGTAATTAGACTAAGTTGATGTACGTAATGAACAATGTTTTATATGTTAGAACTGCTTAAGCTCTAGTAAAAGTTACCAAGAAGAGATATCAGTCTCCGAGGTGTTAATCCAAGTACATGTTGAGATTCTTCTCGGAGAATTAGTGCTATGCTAGTAGTGACCCCAGAACGAGTTGGCAATATGGTTACGAGATCTGTCAGGACCATGGTAGGAAGATCTACTGATCGACAAAGAAGATGGTTACTAGAGATCGGATGGGAGGCTAACAGTTTGCTTGACTATGGTCTTCATCGGACGTCTACGTCTTACTACCCCTCTACTTCTCACGTCTATCTCTCACATTCGAGACTCTCCAAGCATTTTTCTTAAGGCTTGGAGACTCATTGCTGATTTCTATCGTTATGTACCACCATCTGACAACTTTCCTTCTTACCTTTCGCTTAATGATTCCTTCGCTCTTCTAGCTCTTGCCACTCTTCTAGCTCATACCATCCCTCCTTGCTGAAGCTCGCTGTGCTGGCTACTCTTCACTTACAACCATCTTTATTGCTTTGCGTGATAGATCTTTGTCCCTCATTTGACTTTCTCTCCGCTCCAACCGTACCGCGCTAATGTTAAATAGCGATGTCCAGTGGACTGACATTACTTGCTGGGTTATGTTCTAGCTACCCCTCTCAAAATTGATCTTCTTTTGCCATGCTAGTTCTTGTCGCTACTGTCTGCTGTCTATTGATATTTGTCCTCGCGTGCAGAGAGACATCAGAACGACACGCTTAATGCTCATTTGAGACTGCATTGAGATCGACCAACATGACACACCTTTTGGTGCCGGTTATGGACATTGACTCTACATGGATGCAACACTACTTTTTATGGAGAATGATTCACCACACCTTTCTTATTTGTCTCTCATGATTTAGTTATTTTACGTACATCACATTATTACTCAGCTCACGGTTGTCAATTCTCACTAGAGGATATCTCCATATTTTTTGTCGCTGCTCAACTCGCCTATGAGCTTGGTTTCATTTTAGTACACTGAGCCGACTTTGGTTCCTGCTATGCTTCAGGCAGCAGATGGAGGTTCACTTCCTTTGCTGTTGCACCATCTCTTTTCCTTGCCTCACACCTTAGCGACTACCTATCTGCTCCTGCTGGTATTTTTCTGGAACCAATGTTGGCTTCACAAGTGCCAATCTTTTTTTTTCCTCCTACCCTCCATTCCACTACTGGTCCCAGTTTACAAGGCTTCACATATCATTCGCGTAATGCTCCCTATAGTTTCTCAGCATCATACTCGATCTCTCCATAGGGTGCTTGGATGCACTCTGATCAGATTGCAAGTCCTTGTTAGAATATCCTCTATCGATGAACCGACGCGTTAATGTTAGTTACCAATATGGACTCAACTGGGTTTCTAACTTGCAAATTGTCGCGACCTTCAGTCTCAAGATCAGACGCAGACGTGAACAATAGAACCCCAGTGGACTTGTGCTAGGTTGTGAACGTCGCGAGTAGGAGTGAACGGCTTGACCGCGAAGTCGGGATCAGATGAACCCTAAGTGGTTTCCTGAACCAAGGTTGGAACATTGGGTTAGCACCTAAGGGTCCATCCCAAGACGACCAAGACGACGCTGACTTAAGGGGGTGAGTCTGAGAACGGACCGAAACATAGGTTTGAGACGTGGGTCCGAGACGCAGACGGACCGTGGTTCGGATGGTGGTCCGAAACACAGGGTTTGAGTCTGGGTCTGGACCACAGGTTTCTGAAAAAATGGTTAAGTGTTGGAGCTCCAGTGACGTTTTAGATCGTGGACGGAGCTCCACGTAAGATCTCGAGGCAAGTGAGATATCATTGGAAAGGTCTTGGCGAGAGCTTTCCAGTGATATATAGAACTCCTCGAACTGACCTCCAAGCTGAGAATTATAGCCAAACTAGGATCGAGTTGTGGTATAATTTTCAAGGACCAAAGAGGAGGGTGGGGCCGCCGATCCTCTGAAATATATATGAGGGGGGCTCGATGTCTGGATGGGCCAGGACGAGTCACCCGACCTCAGGATTCAGTGGACGGACTCTGGGGGCATGAGGTGATAGCTGGGCCGGTTCCAAGGCACGTTCCGGTCTTGACTTGGACGTCTGGACTTAGGAACGATGTAAGGGCTGGAGCAAGACTAAAGAACGAGTCCGCGGGTTAGACCACCGTTCGGGAGCCTAGACCCAGACGGACATCACGGGCGGTTGGGCCGCTAGGTGTGCTGGAGACACCGTTTAGGACCCTAGACTTTATGGGAAGTCGGCCCCAAGTCATCTTGTGACTTGCTCATGTTTGAGACCGAACAGAGTTAAGGTAAGTGGTGCATGGACGCTAACTTGTGATTGTGGTTTGCATGTTAGCGGTGTAAATTTCGTGACCCACTGAGTAAGAGCTTCCGCTGACGCAACAAGATGGTAGGTGCGCGAAATGAGTCTAGATCTTCTCGTTCACATTCGACTAGTGCATGGTAGTATCCAGTTCAGTTTCAATTAGTACACTTAGGCTATGTGTTGTCTCAGACTGCAGAAGTAGGATGTAAGGATCGAGACATCCATCTCATTTCTATTCATTGATGGATCCTCGTCGCCTACGTACTTCCATGTCGTAGCTCTTGCCTTTGTAATAATTCTTTTTGATTAATAAAGTTAAGACGTACCTTCGTCCTTCTTTCCAACAAAAGAAAAAAAAAGAAAAGAAAGAGAAACAAAAAAAATAGAAAAAAGAAAGGAAAAAAATTTTAATCTATAATATGAGCAAAACTGATATAGTTACTTACTTGTTATATAATTCTCCTATAAAACTTCAACAAACTCGATCATTATTTATTAACCTTTCCAGCTTCGGAAGCTCGTCTCTATTCTAAAGCGAAAGATCCAAGGGTTTGTTAACTTACTGCAATCTCAGTATTTTTCACAAATAATATGCATCCTAAGTGTATGTGTGAGCAAGAAGAGAAAGAGGACAAGCGACGAAAGCGGGGACTGTAAAATCGGGCTGTTGACAAGATGGATGGTAGCCGAAGATGGTAGATGCATTTTTTCTCGAGGACCGCATAAGCGCGAAAAGCGCGCATTATACAACTTCTTTGGAGGACGTTGCAAAATGGGGGTGGACGAGAACGGACGTGAGGTTACCGTTAAGGTTTCATCTTTGTTCCTCTGCTGTTTTCGTGTCTTTTTCAGTTTGGAGCGTGCTGATTCTGACGTAATTTTTTTCTCTTGAAAGGGTCGTGCGTTGTGATGTTCGCTTCGCACCTCGTTTGTAGATCGTTCAGGCTGACGAAAGGGAGCTCTCTACTTTTGCATGTTGTCTAGTTTCAAGCTTCATACGCGACCACTCTCGCTCTCTTGCAGTCTCGCTTCCGTGCGCGCTGTGGGATTCAGTTTGCAGCTTGTTTGGAGAACATCGAGCTGGCAGAAAGGAGCTATCTAGTTTCACATCTTGTCTATGCGAGCGGTCTCGCTCTCTTACGATCTCGCTTTTGTTTTTCCTTTCCTTCCGTTGTTCTGCTTGTTCAATCCGCCTCTTCTTTCTATCCGACGAAGAGGGGGTTTAGTCTCCATTGGTTTCGGTATCTCTCGCTTTCTCTCTCGCTAGCTCTGGCGTGTTCTCTATTTTTGCTCTTGTATCTCTTCTACAACCCGCTGGTTCTGTGTGTCGTAGGTGTCCGGACAAGATACTGCTCTGCAAGCGGTCAATTTCTCGATCCGTTTTTATTTTTTCTTGCTTTCGCTGTCACTAACTTTACCGTCTTCTGTTTTGGGAATTGTGGCTATCTGGATTCTGCTCTTGTGGACGAAGGAGAGGGGAGATTGTGATCGCAGATGCTGCATTTTGTGTTGTCTTTCAGTCCTCATGATGACGACGCCATGCTCTTCCATTCCGAACCTTCTATTGTTACATCGCAGGAGATAAATGATTGCGTTGACGCGTCTGGCTTTCATCTGCGGCTCTGCTTTACGTTGTCGTGTCGTGGACCGGCTCCTACCTGAAATTCAAACTTCGGTGCTTGTCACTCCACAGTTACTCATGAGAAGACAAGCTAGGCCTTAGCTTACGGGCTTTTGGCTTCATTTCGGATCTCCATTTTCATCGCATAGATGGGTAGAGCTCCTTGTCAACTTTTCATATGCACTTCATCTACTTCGTTTGGACGCCTAGTGGAGAAGTTACAAGACTCGAAAGATGGAGAAAACAAGCTAGATCCCAGCTTACGGGTTTTTGGCACAACTTCGGATCTTCATTTTTATCGCACCAGTGGATAGAGCTCCTTGTCAGCTTTCCATAGGCACTTCATCTACTTCGTTTGGACGCCTAGTGGAGAAGTTACAGGACTCGAAAGATGGAGAAAACAAGCTAGGCTCCAGCTTACGGGCTTTTGGCGCAACTCCGGATCTTCACTTTCATCACATGGATGGGTAGAGCTCTTTGTCAGCTTTCCATAGGCACTTCATCTACTTCGTTTGGACGCCTAGTGGAAAAGTTACAGGACTCGAAAGATGAAGAAAACAAGCTAGGCCCCAGCTTACGGGCTTTTGGCGCAACTTCGGATCTTCACTTTCATCACATAGATGGGTAGAGCTCGCTGTCCGCTTTCCATGGGTATCTTGTTTACTTCATTTGGACATCCAGGGAAGAAGTTATGCGATTCGAAAGAAGATAAAATTAAGCTAGACCTCTAGTTACTTGTTGACTGGGTATTCAGGGCTTCAGGCGTTATATCAAAGACGCAAGGGGCCTGCTTCTTATTATTCAGGATTCAGGAGTGAATTGTACGTAAAGAGACTGTTGCAAGGGGGGTGCTTTAGGGGCTAGCTTGCGTCTACGATCTGTCAACGGACGGTTCGGGAGATTTAGGAGTCCAATGCAAGCGCGCAAGGCGTCGTTGGGTTCAGATCTATGCAGCCTACGCATTGGTTCAAACGGTTTGGGAAGAGAGGGATCGGGGAGTGCATACTGAGTGAAATTGAGACGCAGGAGGCATATTTGGAGTTTTCAGTTACCTGTGAAGGAGAGTTGGACCGTTCGGGCCGTTCCGGAGTCCAAACTTGCTGTCCTTGGATCCAACGAGTTCTAAACACCGAGTTCTACAGGAAATTGAAGACGATACCAGTTTTCATCGGACGGTTTGGAAGTTATGAGTGAAATTGGCTCGCAGGGAAGCGCTTACATCAGATTTTCGTTCACCTGCGACCTGAGGTTGGGCGGTTCTTCGCGATAGGTGAGCCAAGCTCTTCGTTCTTGGTGCCTACGCGATCAGGGAGTCTTCATCTACTCATAGGAGAAGACAATACGTGGATTGGATTGTTGGTTTGGGTGTGGTGAGCAAATTTGAGCCGCAGGGAGTCGATTTACGTCAGTTTTTTGTAGCCTGCTACCAAATTTCTCGAGTAGTTTTGCAAGGGGAACTCCAAACGGTTTGTTTGGAGTCTTGTTGGGTTCAGGGTAGCCAGATCTACCTACCAGCGAAGACGGATATCAGTTTAGAAGATCCGTTTGTGCGGTGTGAGCGGTTTTAAGCCGCAGGGAGGAGTTTTTGGAGGTTCGGTGACCTGCGACCGAAAATCGACGATATCTCGGCTGTTGGGAGTCGGATCTGAAGGTTTCTTGGGTTAACGGAGTCAGCGGAGGAGACCCTATCGACATCTGTAGTCCGTTCAGCGAAAAGAGGAAGTCCATAGATAGGCCTTTTTCGGTTTCTTCGCTACGGGTTTTGCTCTTTTGAGTTCGTTAGAATTCTGGTTGGTTGTATACAGCTTGTGGTAGCTAGCTTTAGCTAAGAGCTTATACATGGATGTGGTTTGGACTTGGGTTTGGATCTTGTGATACTGCTGTGGCTCTGTTTGTTAGCAAAGAGAAGTTTCTCTTGCTTTGAGCTACGCTTCGGTGGTTTTGGGTCGGGGTTGTGATTCAAGGGGTGTTTTTAAGGGCTTTTGAAGCAGGTTACAGACCGCTCTGGTCTGTTTCTCAGTTCTGTGCTCTTAGGAGAAAGAACTGGCGGTGTACATACATTCAAAGTTGGTATATATTGCAGCATTCGTTTTCGTGGTTGTTTTTCTCTATCTTGTCTCTGTTTCAGCACACAACATCTCCACAGCTAGGAACCCCGTGTTTTCCTGGACATCCTTCACGCAAAACGTCCGACGCGACATAGGTGGTGAACTCGACGTGAAGGTCCGGGGTGGAGATTTTTGTGCTGGAACTTGAGAGAGGAGATCAACAATCATGAACGAGGATGAAGATGGATTTGGTTGTTCAGGAGGATGCTGTGGACCTGGGATGATGGATTTGTAGACAGTTGGGATCATGGGAGGATGGGAGGATGGGACGAGCCATGACTATGGACGGGATGGACGGATCAGAGGGTATATCAGGGATGCAGTTGGATGCAGCAACTGCACGTTTGTTTCAAGCATTCACTTTGTTTATGCAACAAGAGCAAGGGAACCAACAAAAGGAGGCTTTGGGGACGAAGGCGCTTCAGAGGGTGATCGACAAGCTCGATGTATTTGGTGGGAGAGACATCTCTGAGTACTTGAGATGTTACAAGATGGAGATGGATTTGGATCGGGTACCGGAGAAAGAGATGATCAAGACGTTCGAACTCGCTGCGGTGCCTGAGATAAGGGAGCATGTGAAGGGTCTAGCAAAGCATTTTGGGAGGAATTGGGATACATTTTCACATGCGCTGAGGGAGGAGTATTTCTTGGGAAACTCAGACCGAGTAACCAAGAAATCATTTCTGGAATGAGTTAACGGATCTAGCAAGGGTTTACAGCCTACAGAGCTGTTAAAGGAGTTCGAGATACAATTCTCTCAACTACCTCGGGTGGACAAGCTAACCTTGGAGAGTTACAAGACGGAGCTGTTTCTTCAAGCTGCGGATGAATCATGGCAGGAACAGTTAGAGCTACTTCTGGAGGATGGAGATGAAGAAGAAGGGTTAACAAGAAATTGAGAGGTTGTGCATGAAGCTGTTGAGCTTCTTGTCCGGAGACCGACAAGGGAAAGGGTTACCAGGTCGACGTCTATATCGTTGACTACCACACCAGTTCAGGTAGTATCTGAGGTTCAACTTCCAGTTGTGGTTGTAGAGGAGAAGGATCCAACCATCGAGGACCTGCAGCAAACGATGCAAGATCTGCAAGCTAAGGTTACTAGGTTGGAGGATAAGGGATCATCGACTAAGATGGAACTTGTACCCAAACCAGCTTGGGTACATCAGTGCGTATGGTGTGATGGTACTGACCATCAACAGGATGATTGCATCGACTTTGCAGAGTCTTTGCAACGTGAGGTTATTTCTTGGGAGGATGGAAAGGTTGCATTCACAAGTACGGGTACTCTCCTTCAAGCCAACGTTGGTAAAGGAGGGATGAAGAAGTTTGTGGATGATTACCTTGCGACACATGCAGTTGTAGCTATCGAAGCTACAAGTTATGATGATATGGTGGAGGAGATTGAGCATGATCTCCACAGAGATGATTTGGATGAGCACGTGGATCCAAGCGAGCTCAGGTTGGATACTACATCTATGATGGAGAGCGAGAAGAAGGGACAAGAAGAGACTTCTTCAAGGAAGAAAGCTGAGGAGGATAAGGTTCAACAGGAAACTATTCTTCCTATACAGGCAATGGAGGGTGATCTTTCACAACCGGAGGAGATGGTTGGGGTGCAGACAGTGGACATGGTTGATCTGGTTGCAAACATACAACAACCAGATATTGGGGTTATGACGATGGATGTGAAGGGAGGTTGGGAGGAGTGCATTCAAGATGCAAAGGTTGGGTTCATTTCACGGGAGGTCTTGGATGCGACTACAAGGGAAGTCTATGATGCTTACATCGGCTTCATCAAGGACGGACATGCTGAGGGTGAAGGAGATTGGATGGATGCTCTCGAGGCTACGGGTATAGGATGATGGGTAAGGATGGCTTACATGAGAGAAGCCATTGCTGAAGGTGATTTGTGTTGGGAGGATGATGCTTGGGGGATTGTAAATATTTTCAGGAAGGTTGAGAGGATGATGCCTGGGAGGTTGTGAGGATTTTCAGAAGAAGGATCATGGAGGATGATGATTGAGGAAGATATTATTGTACAGTGAGATAATGATGGTTGAGATTGAGGATTTTTGTTGCAGTAGTGTGGTTCCTTTTTTTTCAGAAAAAAAGAAGAAGAGAGGATTAGGTACGATGACATGTACAGACTTGAGGTTGAGGGTTACAGTCAGGATACGGATGATGATTGACAGGATGTGGGATGTCTACTACGACACTTGGGTCTCAAACCTCGACGGTGAGGTTTTACAAGACAGATGAAAGACATTTCTATGATATGATGGGTTATTCTTTCTATGTCTTCGCATATTGAAGATGTGTAGATTTAGAGGGGGTGATTGGATGGGAGGTTCGAGGTGAAGGTCGATGAGCATGGATCTAGGGAGGATCATGGCAGGATAGCAACTTCAAGATGACGATCGAGTTGCGGACTTGAGGATGAGGTTGATTGAGATGAGAGCGAAGATGACAAGAAGGGAATGAGTGTGCGTGCCGATCCACTCCTTGGTTGATATCTCTGGTGCATACCGGAGGATGCACAAGTTTGGAGGGGGTGGATGTCGTGTCGTGGACCGGCTCCTACCTGAAATTCAAACTTCGATGCTTGTCATTCCAAAGTCATTCATGAGAAGACAAGCTAGGCCCTAGCTTACGGGTTTTTGGCACCACTTTGGATCTTCGTTTTTATCACACCAGTGGATAGAGCTCATTGTCAGCTTTCCATAGGCACTTCATCTACTTCGTTTGGACACCTAGTGGAAAAGTTACACGACTCGAAAGATGGAGAAAATAAGCTAGGCCCCAGCTTACGGGCTTTTGGCGCAACTTTGGATCTTCACTTTCATCACATGGATGGGTAGAGCTCTTTGTCAGCTTTCCATGGGCATCTTGTTTACTTCGTTTGGACATCCAGGGAAGAAATTATGCGATTCGAAAGAAGGTAAAATCAAGCTAAGCTCTTGGTTACTTGCTAACTGGGTATTTAGAGCTTCAGGCGTTATATCAAAGACGCAAGGGGCCTGCTTCTTATTATTCAGGTATTGAGGAGAAAACTGTACGTACAGAGACTGTTGCAAGGAGGGTGCTTAAGGGGCTAGCTTGCGTCTGCGACCTGTCAACGGACGGTTCGGGAGATTTAGGAGTCCAATGCAAGCGTGCAAGGCGTCGTTGGGTTCAGATCTATGCAGGCTACGCACTGGTTCAGACGGTTTGGGAAGAGACGGATCGGGGGGTGCGTACTGAGTGAAATTGAGACGCATGACGCAGATTTGGGATTTTTTGTTATCTGTGAAGGAGAGTTGGACCGTTCGGGCCGTTCGGGCCGTTCCGGAGTCCAAACTTGCTGTCCTTGGATCCATCGGGATCAGAACAATGAGTTCTTCAGGAAATTGAAGACGATTCAAAGTTTCATCAGGCGGTTTGGGAGTAGTGAGTGAAATTGGCTCGCAGGGAAGCGCTTACATATGATTTTCGTTCGTCTGCGACCTGAGATTGGGTTGTTCTTCGCGATCGATGAGCCAAGCTCTTCGTTCTTGGTGCCTACGCGATCAGGGAGTCTTCATGTACGCATAGGAGAAGACTGTACGTGAATTGGATTGTTGGTTTGGTTGTGGTGAGCGAATTTGAGCCGCAGGGAGCCGATTTACATCAGTTTTTTTGCAACCTGCGACTAAATTTCTCGAGTGGTTTTGCAAGGGGAACTCCAAACGACTTGTTTGGAGTCTTGTTGGGTTCAGGGTAGCTAGATCTACCTACCAGAGAAGACGGATATCAGTTTAGACGATCCGTTTGTGCGTGGTGTGCGGTTTTAAGCCGCAGGGAGCAGTTTTTGAAAGTTCGATCACCTGCGACCGAAAATCAGCGATACCTCGGCTATCAGGAGTCGGATCTGAAGGTTTCTTGGTTAACGGAGTCAGCAGAGGAGACCCTATTGACATCTGAAGTCCGTTCAGCGAAAGAAGGAAGTCCACAGATAGACCTTTTCGGTTTCTTCGCTACGGGTTTTGCTCTTTTGAGTTCGTTAGAGTTCTGGTTGGTTGTATACAGCTTGTGGTAGCTAGCTCTAGCTAAGAGCTTATTCATGGATGTGGTTTGGACTTGGGTTTGGATCACGTGATATTGCTGTGGCTCTGTTTGCTAGCAAAGAGAAGTTTCTCTTGCTTTGAGCTACGCTTCGGTGGTTTTGGGTCAGGTTTGTGATTCAAGGGTTGCTTTTAGGGGCTTTTGAAGCAGGTTACAGACGGCTCTGGTCTGGTTCTCAGTTCGGTGCTCTTAGGAGAAAGAACTGGCAGTGTACATACATTCAGAGTTGGTATATATCGCAGCATTCATTTTCGTGGTTGTTTTTCTCTGTCTTGTCTCTGTTTCAGCACACAACATCTCCACAGCCAGGAACCTCGCGTTTTCTTGGACATCCTTCACGCAAAATATCCGACACGATACAGTTCCTATGTCGCGTCGGACGTTTTGCGTGAAGGATGTCCAGGAAAACACGGAGTTCCTGGCTGTGGAGATGTTGTGTGCTGAAACAGAGACAAGACAGAGAAAAACAACCACGAAAACGAATGCTGCAATATATACCAACTCTGAATGTATGTACACTGCCAGTTCTTTCTCCTAAGAGCACAGAACTGAGAACAGACCAGAGCGGTCTGTAACCTGCTTCAAAAGCCCTTAAAAACACCCCTTGAATCACAACCCCGACCCAAAACCACCGAAGCGTAGCTCAAAGCAAGAGAAACTTCTCTTTGCTAACAAACAGAGCCACAGCAGTATCACAAGATCCAAACCCAAGTCCAAACCACATCCATGTATAAGCTCTTAGCTAAAGCTAGCTACCACAAGCTGTATACAACCAACCAGAATTCTAACGAACTCAAAAGAGCAAAACCCGTAGCGAAGAAACCGAAAAAGGCCTATCTATGGACTTCCTCTTTTCGCTGAACGGACTTCAGATGTCGATAGGGTCTCCTCCGCTGACTCCGTTAACCCAAGAAACCTTCAGATCCGACTCCCAACAGCCGAGATATCGCCGATTTTTGGTCGCAGGTGACCGAACCTCCAAAAACTCCTCCCTGCGGCTTAAAACCGCTCACACCGCACAAACGGATCTTCTAAACTGATATCCGTCTTCGCTGGTAGGTAGATCTGGCTACCCTGAACCCAACAAGACTCCAAACAAACCGTTTGGAGTTCCCCTTGCAAAACTACTCGAGAAATTTGGTCGCAAGCTACAAAAAACTGACGTAAATCGGCTCCCTGCGGCTCAAATTTGCTCACCACACCCAAACCAACAATCCAATCCACGTATAGTCTTCTCCTATGAGTAGATGAAGACTCCCTGATCGCGTAGGCACCAAGAACGAAGAGCTTGGCTCACCGATCGCGAAGAACAACCCAATCTCAGGTCGCAGACGAACGAAAATCATATGTAAGCGCTTCCCTTCGAGCCAATTTCACTCACTACTCCCAAACCGCCCGATGAAACTTTGAATCGTCTTCAATTTCCTGAAGAACTCATTGTTCTGATCCCGATGGATCCAAGGACAGCAAGTTTGGACTCCGGAACGGCCCGAACGGTCCAACTCTCCTTCACAGGTAACTGAAAACTCCAAATCTGCCTCCTGCGTCTCAATTTCACTCAGTACGCACTCCCCGATCCCTCTCTTCCCAAACCGTTTGAACCAATGCGTAGCCTGCACAGATCTGAACCCAACGACGCCTTGCGCGCTTGCATTGGACTCCTAAATCTCCCGAATCGTCCGTTGACAGGTCGCAGATGCAAGCTAGCCCCTAAAGCACCCCCCTTGCAACAGTCTCTTTACGTACAATTCACTCCTGAATCCTGAATAATAAGAAGCAGGCCCCTTGCGTCTTTGATATAACGCCTGAAGCCCTGAATACCCAGTCAACAAGTAACTAGAGGTCTAGCTTAATTTTACCTTCTTTCGAATCGCATAACTTCTTCCCTGGATGTCCAAATGAAGTAAACAAGATACCCATGGAAAGCGGACAGCGAGCTCTACCCATCTATGTGATGAAAGTGAAGATCCGAAGTTGCGCCAAAAGCCCGTAAGCTGGGGCCTAGCTTGTTTTCTTCATCTTTCGAGTCTTGTAACTTTTCCACTAGGCGTCCAAACGAAGTAGATGAAGTGCCTATGGAAAGCTGACAACGAGCTCTACCCATCCATGTGATGAAAGTGAAGATCCGGAGTTGCGCCAAAAGCCTGTAAGCTGGGGCCTAGCTTGTTTTCTCCATCTTTCGAGTCTTGTAACTTCTCCACTAGGCGTCCAAACGAAGTAGATGAAGTGCCTATGGAAAGCTGGCAAGGAGCTCTATCCAATGGTGCCATAAAAACGAAGATCCGAAGTTGTGCCAAAAACCCATAAGCTGGGGTCTAGCTTGTTTTCTCCATCTTTCGAGTCTTGTAACTTCTCCACTAGGCGTCCAAACGAAGTAGATGAAGTGCCTATGAAAAGTTGACAAGGAGCTCTACCCATCTATGCGATGAAAATGGAGATCCGAAATGAAGCCAAAAGCCCGTAAGCTAGGGCCTAGCTTGTCTTCTCATGAGTAACTTTGGAGTGACAAGCACCGAAGTTTGAATTTCAGGTAGGAGCCGGTCCACGACACGACATCCACCCCCTCCAAACTTGTGCATCCTCCGGTATGCACCAGAGATACCAACCAAGGAGTGGACCGGCACTCAAACCATCTTGTCATCCTCCCTCCCATCTCAGTTAACCTCATCCTCAAGGTTGCAACTTGATCGTCATCTTGAAGTTGCTACCTTGCCATGATCCTCCCTAGATCCATGCTCATTGACTTTCTCCTCAAACCTCTCATCCAATCACCCCCTCTAAATCTACACATCTTTCAATATGCGAAGACATAGAAGAAATAACCAATCATACCATAGAAATGTCTTCCATGTGTCCTGTAGAACCTCACCGTCGAGGTTGTGACCCAAGTGTCATAGTAGACATCCCCCATCCTGTCAATCATCACCCGTATCCTGACAGTAACCCTCAACCTCAAGCATGTACATGTCGTTGTACGTATCCAACTCTTCTTTTTTTGTTTTTTTGAAAAAAAAGAGCCACTGTGCTGCAACCAAAATCCTCAACTGCAACCATCATTGTCTCGCTGTAGAATAGTATCTTCCTCAACCATCATCCTCCCAACACAAATCACCTTCAGCAATGGCTTCTCCCCTGTAAGCCATCGTTACCCATCATCTTATACCCGTAGCCTCGAGAGCATCCATCCACTCTCCTTCGTTCTCAGCATGTCTGTCCTTGATGATGCCAATGATGACATCATGGACTCTCCTTGTAGCTGCATCCAAGACCTCTTGTGATAGGAACCCAACCTGTGCATCTCGAATACGCTCCTCCCAACCTCCCTTCACATCCATCGTCGTCATATCTGCATCTGGTAGTTGTTTGTCAGCAATCAGATCACCCACGTCCGCTGTCTGCACCTCAACCATCTCCTCCGGTTGTGAAGGATTGCTCTCCATTGCTTGTTCAAGAAGAATAGTTTCCTGTTGAATCCTATCCTCCTGAGCTAGCCTCCCTGAAGAAGTATCTTGTTGGTCCTTCTTCTCGCACTGCATCGTGGATGCAGTATCCAACCTGAGCTCGTTTAGATCCTCGTGCTCATCCAAACCATCTCTATGGAGATCATGCTCAATCTCCTCCACCCTAGCACCATAACTTGTAGCTTCGTCAGCTACAACTACATGTGCCGCAAGGTAGTCATCCACAATCTTCTTCATCCCTCCTTTACCAACGTTGGCTTGAAGGAGAGTACCCGTACTTGTGAATGCAACCTTTCCATCCTCCCAAGAAATAACCTCAAGTTGCAAAGACTCTGCAAAGTCAATGCAATCGTCCCGCTCATGATCAGTATCATCACACCACAGGCAGTGATGTACCCAAGCTAGTTTGGGTACAAGCTCCATCTTGGTCGAATATCCCTTATCCTCCAACCTAGTAACCTGAGCTTGTAGATCTTGCATCTTTTGCTGTAGGTCTTCGATGGTTGGATCCTTCTCTTCTACAACCACAACTGGAGGTTGAACCTCAGATACTACCTGAACTGGTGTGGTAGTCAACGCTGCAGGTGCCAACCTTGTAACCCTTCCCCTTGTCTGCCTCCGGACAAGAAGCTCAACAGCTTCATGCACAATCTCCCAATTTCTTGTTAATCCTTCTTCTTCATCCCCATCCTCCAGAAGTAGTTCCAACTGTTCCTGCCATGGTTCATCCGCAGCTTGAAGAAACAGCTCCGTCTTGTAACTCTCCAAGGTTAGCTTGTCCACCCGAGGTAGTTGAGAGAATGGTCTCTCGAACTCCTTTAACAACTCTGCAGGCTGTAAACCCTTGCTGGATCCATTGACCCATCCCAAAAAAGATTTCTTGGTTACTCGATCTGAGTTTCCCAAGAAATACTCCTCCATCAGTGCATGTGAAAATGTATCCCAGTTCCTCCCAAAACGCTTTGCTAGACTTTTCACATGCTCTCTTATCTCAGGCACTGCAGCGAGTTCGAACGTCTCGATCATCTCCTTCTCCGGTACCTGATCCAAATCCATCTCCATCTTGTAACATCTCAAGTACTCAGAGATGTCTCTCCCACCAAAAAGATCAAACTTGTCGATCACCCTTCCAAGCGCCTTCTTCCCCAAAGCCTCCTTTTGTTGCTTCCCTTGCTCTTGTCGCATATACAAAGTGAAGGCTTGAAACAATCGTGCAGTTGCTGCATCCAACTGCACCCCTGGTATCTCCTCTGATCTATCCATTCCGTCCAAAGTCATGGCTCGTCCATCCTCCCATCCTCCCATGATCCCAACCGTCTAGAAATCCATCATCCCAGGTCCACAACATCCTCCCGAACAACCAAACCCCTCTTCATCCTCGTTCATGATTGCTGATCTCTTCTGTCCAGTTCTGACACACAAATATCTCCACCCCGGACCTTCACGTCGAGTTCACCACCGTATCGTGTCGGATATTTTGCGTGAAGGATGTCCAGGAAAACGCGAGGTTCCTGGCTGTGGAGATGTTGTGTGTTGAAACAGAGACAAGACAGAGAAAAACAACCACGAAAACGAATGCTGCGATATATACCAACTCTGAATGTATGTACACTGCCAGTTCTTTCTCCTAAGAGCACCGAACTGAGAACCAGACCAGAGCCGTCTGTAACCTACTTCAAAAGCCTCTAAAAGCAACCCTTGAATCACAAACCTGACCCAAAACCACCGAAGCGTAGCTCAAAGCAAGAGAAACTTCTCTTTGCTAACAAACAGAGCCACAGCAGTATCACGCGATCCAAACCCAAGTCCAAACCACATCCATGAATAAGCTCTTAGCTAGAGCTAGCTACCACAAGCTGTATACAACCAACCAGAACTCTAACGAACTCAAAAGAGCAAAACCCGTAGCGAAGAAACCGAAAAAGGCCTATCTGTGGACTTCCTCCTTTCGCTGAACGGACTTCAGATGTCAATAGGGTCTCCTCTGCTGACTCCGTTAACCCAAGAAACCTTCAGATCCGACTCCTGATAGCCGAGGTATCGCTGATTTTCGGTCGCAGGTGACCGAACTTTCAAAAACTGCTCCCTGTGGCTTAAAACCGCACACCACGCACAAACGGATCGTCTAAACTGATATCCGTCTTCTCTGGTAGGTAGATCTAGCTACCCTGAACCCAACAAGACTCCAAACAAGTCGTTTGGAGTTCCCCTTGCAAAACCACTCGAGAAATTTAGTCGCAGGTTGCAAAAAAACTGATGTAAATCGGCTCCCTGCGGCTCAAATTCGCTCACCACAACCAAACCAACAATCCAATTCACGTACAGTCTTCTCCTATGCGTACATGAAGACTCCCTGATCGCGTAGGCACCAAGAACGAAGAGCTTGGCTCACCGATCGCGAAGAACAACCCAATCTCAGGTCGCAGACGAACGAAAATCATATGTAAGCGCTTCCCTGCGAGCCAATTTCACTCACTACTCCCAAACCGCCTGATGAAACTTTGAATCGTCTTCAATTTCCTGAAGAACTCATTGTTCTGATCCCGATGGATCCAAGGACAGCAAGTTTGGACTCCGGAACGGCCCGAACGGTCCAACTCTCCTTCACAGATAACTGAAAATCCCAAATCTGCGTCCTGCGTCTCAATTTCACTCAGTATGCACCCCCCGATCCGTCTCTTCCCAAACCGTCTGAACCAGTGCGTAGCCTGCACAGATCTGAACCCAACGACGCCTTGCGCGCTTGCATTGGACTCCTAAATCTCCCGAACCGTCCGTTGACAAGTCGCAGGCGCAAGCTAGCCCCTTAAGCACCCTCCTTGCAACAGTCTCTGTACGTACAGTTTTCTCCTCAATACCTGAATAATAAGAAGCAGACCCCTTGCGTCTTTGATATAACGCCTGAAGCCCTAAATACCCAATCAGCAAGTAACCAAGAGCCTAGCTTGATTTTACCTTCTTTCGAATCGCATAATTTCTTCCCTGGATGTCCAAACGAAGTAAACAAGATGCCCATGGAAAGCTGACAACGAGCTCTACCCATCCATGTGATGAAAGTGAAGATCCAAAGTTGCGCCAAAAGCTCGTAAGCTGGGGCCTAGCTTGTTTTCTCCATCTTTCGAGTCGTGTAACTTTTCCACTAGGCGTCCAAACGAAGTAGATGAAGTGCCTATGGAAAGCTGACAATGAGCTCTATCCACTAGTGTGATAAAAACGAAGATCCGAAGTGGTGCCAAAAACCCGTAAGCTAGGGCCTAGCTTGTCTTCTCATGAATGACTTTGGAGTGACAAGCATCGAAGTTTGAATTTCAGATAGGAGCCGGTCCACGACACGACAACGTTCATCCAAGTACTTGTTTGTACACGCTTGCCTTCGCTTCATCTTTCCAGCGGGAGATGTAGGTCTTTGCGGCTTCGTTCCAGATATGATTGCATTTGCTGCTTCTGGGTTGGATGTTTCATGCGTGTTATGAATGTCGTGTCTTTCCTTTTTGCTGCTATATATGTTTGTATGTGATGTATCGCTCCGTTCCACTCTATGATGAGATGATCAATGTCTCGCTCCTTCTCTGTCTCGAGCAATGTCCGTAGACGCCGACCTCCTCCTCCTCCTCGTTGTCATAGAAGAGACAGAAATAGAGACAGAAACAAAGACCCTTCTGCCTGCCATACAAGATGACAATGTATCACAAACTGAAAGCAGTCCGTCCTCGCTGCCCACCACCGAGTTTGAAACACTGCTGATTCCAGAAGCTCCTTCTAGATTTCTTTTTTACTCTAGCAAACAACTGATGATCAGCTTCCATGATAATGCTCTGCAGCTAACGCGCTCTTACATTTACCTCAGGCTACAGTACGCTCAAACATTTTCTCCTGAAGTTTGATTATGTTAAGGTGGATAAAATGTGTCATCCTTGCCCCTTCCACATGACCCCTATCCTTGATTTGGCCAGATCGTACCGATTTTTCTCTTATTCGAAAGATGACCTTGCACTGTACCTGCAAGAAAGATGATTTTGTATGTTTAGTTATCCGGCGTATTTCACACGCGGGTCAAGTTTCAAGTGTTCCACAGTATATTGTGTTTACAGAGTGACTACTTTATCTTGTATCTGCAGCCTACTTGATCTTTCTGTACACCGATTCGCTTGTCGACACCACTCCGATTTGAATCGCGAATATGTCTTTACAGAGACAAGTGAGGGCCAGGAGACCGACTCTCGAGCTGTCAATGACTATTTGTCGAAGTGACCTTGACCTTTCTATGTTCTCGTTAATTTCTACTTTCTTGTAGAAACAATGCCTGTCAGGAATATTCTTTGTTAAGCGAGGCGGTAGTCTTTTACACCTGCACTTCCAGGGTGTCATATCCATCTACAGGAAGTCTTACGTGGAGGTGAAGAAAAAGATACTTCTCGCACTTACGTGAGATCAGCACCGTCTGATAGGGACCGGGATCTGCGTAAAACAACTCTTCAACAAAGGGTTGCATACGTTTGTGAGGATAGTGGGGTATTGCTTGAAAGAGGAGAAACTACAGCACCATCACATCGTGATGAAATATATCATTGAGAATATGATCACAGACGATAAGGAATTTTTCATGCTATTAGGAGCTGCAAACACCAAGAACCGTATAGAATTGACTTACATGAATATTCTACCCAGAGCATTGCAATTCAACAGATACAATAGCTCACCCACTCTCAAACACTTTGTCTCGCTGTCTACGTCAAATGCTGCTTTCAGAGAAGTACTCTGCTTCCTCAGGTGGATTATGCAGACAAAGATTCAGAAAAGACGGTCGAACTCGTTATAGAACATTTTTATCAGACCCGAACAAGTAACACCAGAGAATGCGAATAACATTTTCTTTCACGCTTATAATAGACGATGTCCACATTGCAATCGCATGTACTTTGAAACTAACAAAAACATCGCAGAGGAAGAAGAGGAGCCGGAGCAGCCAAGCCCGGCCGAGCACACCATACCGCTGGACAACGCTGCAGAGGAGCGAATTTACCTGAGTTCATCCCTTTGGCAGACGTTCTCTTCAGGAGCAAAAGGTACGATGGTGACCACCTTATCGAATTGAAGTAAGAAACAGTAGCAGGAGTGTACAGAGTATATTACACGTCGTAATAGCACCAGTTTGCATTTCGGTTCTCAAGAGTAAGACACTACATACTGTAGACCATATATTACATAGCGCTTTTTGTAAGTCGTATTAAAGACAGTAGAGTGGAATATTGCCGAAGGGCAATAGACTCGAGTATTACCAAACCTCCAGTATATGTTTGGAACTTCTTTACGCAGCAAAACAATGGCTGTCTTCTTCCAAACCTCTCAATGTTTGTAACATCCTTTGAGGACAATAGAGTGGATTATATCGAGAACTATGTGCCTCCACATTGCCACCTCATCGGCATTATTTTTTGCAGAAGCCGAAGTCCTCCACGTGTGCTACGAGAAATGAATAGAAAAAAATATAGAAGAACGAACACATGGAAAACAAACGCACACTAAAGCGGTCGGAAGCGACAGCTCCTATTTGGACAACAAAAAAAATAAAGAGGAAAGATGCAAAAATACTAACCGTGAAAGTACCACGAACTTGGAGAGGGTGAATATGCATGCCTAACTAAAATCTTCACATGGGAGATAAGGAGCTTATTAATAGGCAAGAAAATATTCTTATCCATCCCAGGACAAGTATCTTTCTCCAACAAGACAGGCGACAAAGGATTAGTTGAAAAGCAACTTTATGTGTTCTTTGACCGAATGGATCCACATGTCTTAAAAACACATTAGTATATGTTATTCTATAAGAACATGACATGCCATTCTCGACATGTTTAGTACCGATATAATTTTATAATCATTGTACAGGATTCACATGCCAAGTTGGTTAGTCAGGGAGAATTAGTTGGGAGAGAGAGGAAAACCCTTCACTTAGAGAGAGAGAGAGGAAGGAGAGAAAGGAGAGAGAGAGAGAGAGAGAGGGAAATCCTTCACTTATGGGAATAGTTTCAAGCAGTGTGTGCAGAGATGATAGTTCGGATAAGCGGTGTAAACCACCTGTACCTCGAAGGATATCGTGGTCTTCATCTTGCGTGCCTCGAATATTTTACACCTCGAATGTACGTACGTACCTGCATTATTTTCACCTGAACATACAAATTCAGTTATTCAAGAGTTTGTGGTTCCTTCATTGTAGCTGAATTTCATCCACAAGGGCTTTCAGTGAGGAGATTGTGACTATTTCTTCGCCACGTATCTTCGTAGACGGGTCGCGCGAAGGGAAGCATGCACATTCTTTCTTTCGTCTGTCAAAAGTGATCTTAATCCCTCCGTACGGATAGGTATGAAAAACGAGCGGCAATACCATTGCTCCTCACAGGAACTCGACGGTACCTACGAGGATTGTGTAACAGACGCGCAGGGCAGCAGAAGCGAAAGTTCGAACAGCAACAACAAGAAAACTACTACTGATGCAACTACTATACCATTTCCGCTTCTACTCATTCATACCTACAGCGGGGCTCATGCAAAGACAGCAGAACATATCCTCAGGAAAAGCATATATTCTTAATTCCCCGAAGTTCCCGCCATAGCAGAGAGCGTGAACCAACCATGACGACAGAACAGATCACACAGATACCTGTTCGTTGTTTTCGAGTCCACCGAATTGCCCTCTAATAAAGTAGACCTTGACGAGAAGGACGCGCCGAGGTCAGATAATGTTTGAGTGAAAGTGAGATGAAGTGAGACTCGAAGTTGAACCGAAATCTCCGCCCCCAGCCTCCGGGCTAGAGCAGCCGTCGATGAGGTGGAGATTTTCAAGGAACTGCGAGATGCGGTCAGTACATTCGACCTGCGGAGACGAGAACCAGGCGCGCCATTCCCGCTTCGCTCCTGTGTTTCTGCTGCCGGTTACATATATTTACCGTTAGTAGAGCCAAACCAGAGAGGGTTCTATACTTAGCACGTTCCAGGAGACGTTCGCGGCAGTCACGCTGTTTCCGCCGCGGCTTCATCGCGCTAAATATGGTCCTTCTTTCCGTTCCTGCCTTCTCTGCCCCCATATACCGCAGCTCATCAGCCGCATGGTGCAGTTCGCCGTCGGCGGACGTGATTATCTGCTCCCGTTCGAACTAATCCGCCGCGTCCACGTTGTAACATTAGGACGGATGCGGTCTGTCGGTTTGCAGATGGGTTCCTTTTTGCTCAATGCTCACCGATGGGACCTATGCACGTAGCTTTGCGGCAGGCACGTACTACCGCAGGGTAAGGTTCAGCGAACTCATGTCTGGTTCGACCCTGCGACTTTAGCAGAAGCGGAGTCGCGGTGGTGGGGCCGGACTAAGTCGGACGTGTTCGTCAGGGCACCGCACGGACGCACAAATAGATGGAGGACGTTGGGATCCAGACTCCGATTCCAGAGATGACGACAGGGAAAGAGAGAGAGGGAGAGGAGAAGAGAGACAAACAGAGAGGACGATGGGTGATCTTCTGTGTCATGGCAGTGTAGTAATAAGTAAGTCCGATTGTGCTTGAAAACGTGACTGGGAATTAAGCACACAGAGAGAGAGGAGAGGGGAAGAGAGCTCAGCGACACCCCCATCATTCGCACCGACTCGGACGAGTGGGGGAAACGGGACGGAACGAGAGGGACGGACCAGTTTGAGTATACGGTAGTACATATTAAAGGACCCGGGTGCACAGTCGGGTAGTTTAACTCGGGACCCTGCAGTTCGGTACTTGCGATCATTAATAAGGGGTTTAAATATACATTAGATGGGGCCGGGCATGGCCTTGGCATGGGTACATTATTATGCTCTTTGATACAGTTAGTTGGAAGTGATTTAGGCAGTAGAAAGAAGGATTGATTTGTTGAGAGCTTGACTTAAAGAGCTAGTTAATGAGGATTCTACAGTTGCTCGCCCGAAGCTTGGATGGGAGATCTTCCCACCCCAACAAGTCGGGTCCGTATGCATGAATATATTTGTTTATGTGTGTATTGTGGGTGGTACAAGCGGCTTGGCAGTGAAAAAGAGATATTTCATCGTTTAGAGGGAGATTCGACAGCAACGTCGATCACATGGCATGCAAACGGGGGGAAATTACCAAGTCACAACGCGCTGTAAATCCTGTTGGTGGGGGCCCGCTGGTCAGCCAAGAGGAAGGACGGACTGGTATATTTAAGCTTGCTCTAGCTTATATCACCCTCATCAGTGACTGCAGCTGCTTCTGCTTCCTCTAGCACAGCAAGCCATCCAGCCACCAGTGATTTGTCTTTATCGCCAATCCCTGAGGAATGTTGAGCTCACCCCAGGGCCCAGCCTCGGTTCCTAGCATAGTGTTTAGTCTAGCTGTAATAGAAGCAACTGCTGCTGCTCAGAAGCGGATGACGAAGAACGGTTGTAGAAGGAGGAAAATATAATAGAGAAGTCTCTGGTAGAGAAGTCTCCGCTTACAAGATGGCTGGACTGGGGCCTGGTGCGCTGTGAGGTGGATTGGATGCAGAGGAGGAGGCAGCTCCATCTGCTGCTTGATGCCTGGTTATTGGACTGGAAGAAACCAAGGACCTCTCCTTCTTTCTACCAGCCCCTCTGCTACTGCTCTTCTCTGGCTGGTGAGTAGCGATGAGTGATCTTCTGCTCACGCTGCTGCATGTCATGGTCCCGCCTCCCCGCCGCCCTTCTGGTGCTGGTCCCCCTTGCAGCAGGATGACAAGTGAGTTTCCAAGGAAGAAAGGGAAGAGGAAAAAGAGGTCTTCTGCTTGATCTCCTTCGCCTGGCTTTGCTGGACTCGGCTGGGCAAGGATGGCTGGACCTTCAGAGCTCCGTCTGATCTGCCCAAAGAAAGGTCTATGCTCTTTAGTTTGACGAAAGGTTGCTGATGCTGTCTCTTAAGTGCAATCGAGAAAGGGTGCTAGTCTTCAAACGTAGATTAACACCGCTGCGGCGCTGCATCCCTCCCTCTCTGTGTGTGCAGCTCTCCTAGCTCCTTTCTTATGCCACCTGTGCTGTTTTCTCGGGAAGAAAGGAAGGATGGGGAGCGAGAGGCATTTGACAGCAAGTATGTCCTCTTCTGTCTATCTATCTACTGCCAGCCACCAAGACCACCATAGTATGCGAGAATCGTGAGTGTTGGCGAAGTCTTCTGGCTCTCCGGCTACCCTTCACGTGCACTCCCTTCCTCGCCCTTGTAGAGTTACAGAGCTCGTGTGTTGGCCGGACAGCAGATCCCATGGCGAGCAAAGAGTCCTCACGCCCGTTTTCAGCCATCTTCTGCACAGTTCGAAGTGCCTGTTCCCCTTGCACGTGGTATCTGTCCAGACTCTTCTGTCTGTCTCTCGCCATCTCTTTCTCGATCCCGCTCTCACTTTAGGTCCCCACTCCCGCCCTTTGCTCCCACACAAACTCAGCGACAGGAGTGTCATATTCCCAGGCTGTCCCTCCTTGTCCCAGTCGGTTTCTGGTTTCTGGAGCATTCCTTGGAGCTATGAGTCGCGCCTGCGTGCAGAGCAGTCGTGCCAGCCGCGCCTCTTGACAGCATCCCGTCAATTGCAGACGATTACCGGCAGCAGCCACGTCCTTGCTTGCTCACGTTTTGAATTCTGGATCCGCGCCCGTCTTTGCATAGTGTCTCCAGTATTCAAACATCTCCTTCGATGAGAGGCGCGTGCCGGAGTTCATTTAAATGAATAGTGTACTTCGATGCCTGACCTCTCTCCTCTTCTCGATTAGATTGCGCGCACGCGATCCCCGGCCGTGCGAAGCTTGTGTGTCATCACTAGGAGTGATTATGCGCGATTGTGGCCGGAATCCCTCCTAGTTTGTTTTGGCCGACATTCTCGTCCAGTCAGTCAGTCGTGGGAGTATGAGGTTCGGATGGAACTCCCTTCTGGCCAACAGTGGGCTGTATGGGTCCATATCTGCTGCTGAATCATTCATTCGCCCGCTCTATCCTCGGAAAGAAGGAGCGATTGGGCGTGTGATTGAGGCAGGAGCTGCTTTTGATCTGCACAATCCGTCCTTGGACTGAAGGGAGCTCCCTCTTACGCTTAACGTCTCGTCCCATCATTCGCAACTGGGTTTATGGTCCCGGTTGGTCGTTTCCTTGCCTCGAAACAAATAGTTCTCTTTTCAATCCTTGTCGGTGTAAGATAATGTCTTCGTTGGCCCCGAATTATAATGTACTCATTGGCCCCGGATTAGCCTGTCTTTTCATCGTGCTAATAAGTATCACTTTGGTCAGCTGAGCTTTTGAAGACATGGGAAAGGCGGGACTAGGTTTCTCAAGGATGATATCGTGAGACAGATCGATGCGGTCGGGAGATAATTCGGCGGATGCTCGAGAAGGCAAGAAAGACTACGGATGTTCCTCCTGTGGAAGGCTCGGTTGGGTCTATCGACTGCAACCAGAGTTCGGGAATGTCTGATATCGACTTTAGTTAAGCCAGTCTCTGTTCTCAAGGTGATTGCGACGTCACTGAGGTACACCCAAGACTCAGACGACATTTTCTTATGGTTCCTGAAGCTGGAAGAAGCCCTGAGTAGCTGGGTTACAGGTGAGTACGATTGATGAGAGCAGCGTTCATAGATATGTCTTGACTAAATGAGTTGGTTGATGGGAGATTGACTGTTCTTTCGGTGCGTGACTCAATCAGGTCACGAGGTCTGAGCTAAGAATGTTTGCGTAGACTTGTTACCCAATCTACGCAAACATATATTGATATTGATCTGAGCGGGATCTATTTGGCCCGCTCTTTCGGTTGGTATTGCGGAGTTTCCACCCCCATTGATTCTCGACCGACATTGTTAGGGCACTGACGGTAAGATTTCACTCACGGGCACTGCAAGTCATCGTCCATTACCTTCAAATGTTGCGGCAGGGTCTAGGACATGATAGTTACTGGTCACGAGCCAGCCACCCAGACTTCCACAGATGTATCCAGTAGTCACTTTTGGACCGTAACGGGACCCGACATTTAGCAAGACATGTAACAAGTTATCTAGCCGACGACTAGAACAAGATGACGGTTAAGTATCTATAAATGACAACGAAGATGAGGTATCTGTAAATTTGCAGGGATGAATCTTGCAGTAATTTGCAGGCCATTTGTTTTGGGCTTCGACAGTCTCAGGTAGAGGACGGACCAGACTTGGGACGGGGGTCCACCGGTAGTAGAGATTGGCAGTCGCCCTTAGTGCGCGTATGTTCCCATCGGTACTATCGCGAAGATAAACGATGGTAGATTTAATCGCGGCTCACGAATCTCATAGATTTCTGTCGTTACAGTAATTACAACCAGTAGTCACGTGAACATGAACGTTCCTATCTCGAACCACCGGAGGAGTGAGCGTCATTTAGGATAGGTGATAAGTGGGGTTGTTTACATGACGGACTAGTTGGCAGTATGTGCGCTATGTCTCCGGTGCCATGCGTATGATTTACTCGAGCTCACAGGATATCTGAAGTGATTGTGTGCGCAGTCCGAATAAATTGGAAAGCACATAAATGCTCTCTTTAATGAATCTATGTCTGTTGACAGTACCCGGGAGCTAGTTCAGAATTCGTTCTTCTGATTTCCTCAGGAGATATCCTGAGAAGATCATGTGCGCAGTCGAGAAAGTTGTAAAGCTCCTTAATGATAATGAAGGTATGTCTGCTGACAGCACCCCGGAGCTATGTTCTTCTGATGTACCCAGTGCAGATCTGAGAAGATCATTTGCGCAGTCGAGTAAAGCTCCCCTTATGATCATAAAGATATGTCGTATGTTCTGACAGCAGAGCTGTAAATCAAAGGTATGGCTCCTGGCGCAGGAGCAAAGAATCAATTTCCTTTTATACCTTCAGAGGGGAAGTGGAAATCCCAAATGGTTTGATTCAGATTTCTAATAGCGCATCAGGAAATATCATGTTGATCACTAAACGGAATAAACAGCATCGATGAGACTTCACTCACCTCACTATACACGATGTTGCGTATCACCTTCACCACACAGATTGAGAAATATATCGCCATCGTGGTTATGTCGCACTCGCATGCCAAAGAGATTGATTACTAGCACAAAGACTCCAACTATTCTGTGAGTGAATTGGGTGCATCATGAAACATGAACAAACGGAGCGAAGAACAATGATGGTATTGTTTACGGCGGTGATGTTGCAGAAAAAGGACACAGAAAGTTCTGCCTCGTTTTCAACAACATGATCAAACAGCGTACTTGTTGTTTAGGGTCAACACTAGAATGGAAGTACGTTGTTCTATTCTAGTTTCATTTTTAAACTGTGATGAAAGTGCAGGGGGAAGCTCGAAGTAATGTTGACAAACTATCGACGCACAGGAATATCTGATCTATTATCCCCTGTGATACGTACGCTACATAAAGCACATCGATGAAGATTAGAGAGACCTGCACTAGATCAACAGTTGTTGCTTACGCGTGAGGACGGTCTATGGAGCTTGAATAAAAAAGTTAGCAGATGACTGAAGGAGAGGCGAGTTCACAGTTTTGCACAAATAGCACGTTAAGGTGTTTTGCGACATGCTACTGTGTTCTGAGAAAAGTGTACGTAACTCAACGTACAGGGAATATCTGCAACCGACACACACAGCTCCAACAGTTGAGGACTATTGGGAGTGTCGTCAGACGAAGCTCCTTTTAAGTTGGTGACGAATACGGGCTGGTAACTTAATCCATGGCCACTGGTGATGAGGCAAGGCGCGAACTGTACATGTTAACCAGATGCGCTGGGAATGAGAATAAATGACGGAGATCCGAGGAGGGCAGGTTCTCACTGGTTGGACTACGAACTGAACACAGTGAACTGAACTGAGTCTCTTTTTAAAATTTGGCTGTGAATACACTGCACAGCTGAATCGAAAGATATACATAAAAAGCGTAAGGCAGTTCAGGACATATCAGGACTTGTAGCAAGACTCGGAAGATGATGAGATTGTTTGGAAAGAGCTCGAACAGGCTCTCGCTCTCTCTTGGGATAATACAATTGTCTCTTATGTCATATGCTTTACTGTGACTTTATTCTGATGGTATAACTGACTAACTGTACTCTAAAGGAATTGTGCGAAGTTAGTTCATCTAACAAGCCCAAGCATGATCGATCAGCAGCTGCAACTGAGTTGTATGAAACGATGTGCAGCACGATCATCGTAACTCTCACAGGCCTCCCTCCCTCCAGGGGGATCCGGCGGGGGAGTGGTTGCAATGATCTGATTTGAGGTTCCTAAAGTAGTTACGGTAGCTGGTGCAAGCAGAATGGCAACCTATTGTTCATAAAACAATCATCACAAATCTCCCGATCTACGCTGAAAGGACGGATCTTCTTAACCTGCTTGCACTGGATTTTACCCCGAAATTTGCCTCCTGTTATCTTATCTGGTAAGGGCCTATGGATATGGAATGTCTAGTAAAAAAGGAAACACAACTGTCGTGAACTGCCATGGCCTAGAGGTCCAGTCCCCATAGATCGATCGATCGATCCATCCCACCAGTGCTAGCTATGAACCTGTGTCTGTTAGAACGTCCATCCATCCGATCGATCAAATCACTACACTGTTCACATAATCGTACTGTAACATGAAAAGAGGTTAACCGAAAGAGCTCCTGGAGCATCTGATCATCCAGAAGATTGTCTGTCTGTCTCTGTCAGTCAGTTGGCCGAAAGCATAGAGATAAAGCTTAGCAAGGCACAGAACTATTCTACGAGTCATGATAAAGACTCCTTTTCGCCCCATTCTGAAGCGAAGCAGACTGACTGACTGACTCGGTCGTAGAGTTTGTTTTTGTTACTTTCCATGGGCAGTACAGCTTGTTTCCATGGGCCGGTCCCTGATTTGCAAGAAGGGTAGTCGTAGATGTAGGCACAACATGATCAACTCTACTACAGCGCAGCATCACCATTGAGGAGAGCAGCACCAGAGCTAGACGGATGGACGGACGGAAGGCTGGACGGGTGGGCATGGTGTCCTCCTCAGTTCGGGATATTCATCGTCATACCGGCAAAAAGGGTCAGTTACTTTCACAACCTTGGGCCGACATCACACACAGAAAAACACAATCAACAGGAACAGGAACAGGAACAGCAGCAGCAGCATGTACTTGTGATGGGAAAACAGCAAGGAGAACCTTTCTGCAGGTGTCCGTGAGTGAGGAGCTAGCAATTTGCAGCAGAATCGTGGAGCATCTTTTATGATAGATCAGGCAGGCGGGGTGCGGGGTGCGGGGCTCCATAACACACGACATCCACGGAACGGCCAAGGCTTTCCCTCGATCCGGAATACGGGAAAAGGTGGGGACGACATTAGTTTTATCTTGGGACGAAATTAAATTCGTCTACCTCGAGCAAGATCCAGTTATTCCAAAGCGCGGCATCTCGTGCACATGCTTCGTCTGCAATCCAATACTTTTCGCACCTGTCGCTCGCTAAGCCACTCATCTGATCGATGCTGCTGCAGGCCCCGGAGCGTCATCATGGCCAGCCCGAACAAGCCAGCCAGTCAGCCAGCAGCCAGCCGCGCTCCAGAATCTCTCCCGGTCTCCCAGCATCATTTCAGTAGGAACTTTTGCGCACTCAAACTGAAATGGCTCAAATGAGCTCTTCCTCTTATCCATCATCAGTCGACCAGAACGTAACCGGTACTACATTGTGGATCTCAGTCGTCGAAGATGCCCGGGCTCCCCTCCACTTTTGGCAAGAAAGAAAGAAAGCAACTTTCCTGCGAGATCGGTTCCCCATTTCATTCATTCATTTCCTTCTTTCTTTCTTTGTTCAGACGCTCACTCACTGACGGTGCACCCTTTCTTCAGCATGTATGGTGCCACTAATTGTCGCGGCCCAACGCCCGACCGCCTGCCTCCAAATATGTACTCACGCAGTGAATAGTTATCTCGAGAATCACACACGGTGACACTTTTACAAGCCTTTGCGTTTCTTTAACTTGCATCATGATCCTTTTTGGACCGAAGCCCTGCCCTGCCCTGCAGAACACCTAGGAGTATACGTAGTTCGTTCGTTCAGGGCACTCAGTGCTGGAGTTGCCCGGAAGAGTCACGAGGCGACTCATGATTTGATTAACATGCTAAAAGCATGTCTTGAAAGCCTGAGAAGGATCTAAAGAACGCTTCTAAAATACATATCAAGCCAGCAAGCAGCATCATCGTCTGATGGCAGAAGCTGCAGATATTCTGAACACATTCTACTTTTCCCTAGTCGTGTCTTTCCTAGGGCACCGTGATGTCTTAAGATACCCCAGGCACTGCCAGGCCACAGCTTCACCTAAGCCTTTTGCCTCGTGAGACCTGTGATCTGATCACGCCAGTAAGTCATCCATCACCTACATCTTCAAGTACGTCAGGACTAATTGATTGTGAGTCTTCTTGTTAAAGAACAGGAGGAGGCTCAATTTCAAGTCAAGCTGTTGTTTCTGCTCGATGAGAATCCCTGAGTTTTTCTCCCTGCAGCTGGCCTTTGCCTCTACAGAGTCCAGGAGAGCAATCATTTTCGTAAAGAGGTTGCCGAACTTGCCAGGAGGCTGCAAGAGAGAGAGAGAGAGAGCTCCGGAACTGCCGCACTTGCATGTTATGTTTCATTGGCGTTCGTAGACGAGGAAGTACTAAGACAATTACTGGCATGCGTACTTCTCACACTTTCTTGACTCAAACTCTAATCATTGAAGCCAGAGCAGATCGCAACAACAAGAGAATTTATCTCTTTATTTGACTTAATTGCAGATCTGATCTGATGAGAGGCAGACCATCTTCAATGGTGGTTGTTTCACACCAAAAGAGACGAAACCACTTTCCTCTCGTCGGAGGATCAAACTTTGTAGTTGGCATCTGATGACATCGACTTATGCCATCGCTCACCTCCATGCGGGCTCCATGCGACTCAAGGTTTCAAGTCTTCATGGTCAGTTGGTCGCGTCATGGGCAAGGCATGTGTGGGTGGCAATTCAAACTCGGACGACGTTGTAGTTCCACTTTTGAAACGTTCCAGCAATATGGTCGTAGTAGCCTCCATGGAGGGAAATTCGGTTTGACATAACTGCCTCCACTAGGAAGGGGTAAGTCAGCAAGTTTGCAAGAGAGTTGTTCACGGATTCCTGTGCAAAACAGCAGAAACAAAGATTTCGGTGTGTGTTAGTGTGGACTAGATGAAGAAGGGAGCAAGCAGCAGCAGCAGCACGGAGCCTGACGGAGGAGTTAGCGGATTCGCCTAGCGTTCGCGACAGAGAGCCTAGCGCTCAAATTTCAAAAGATTAGGTGGCTGGTGGGTGCAAAGTCCAATGAGAACCTTTTCGCAAGTTTTGCAGATGGTGTCGACTTTCTCAACTTTGTCTCTGAGCTCCTTGACATGAACGCTTTCACGTGCAGGTTTGCCGATGGCCATCCATTTCTCGATAAATGTTCTGGTCAGCGGAACACATTCATATCACATGAACTACGACATTCCCATGTTTTAAAACTTGCAATTAATGGTCACGCGACAGCGACAGACAGCCACACAGTCCGAACACGCACTTCGAGAGGAGAAAGAAGTGAGCAAGACATTCCTTCCTTCCTTCCACCGTCTTCGCAAGCTGGCTCTACTGTTTGTTACAACACTACCTCACTCACGTTGCGTAGTTTCCGTCGTCCGGTGTCATTTTCACGAGAGCTCCTATCCCGCCACATGCTCGGTGCCCGATCACAAGGATATAGGTAACCTGCAAACAGATCACGAGAACATCACTGACTTCACGAAAGTGGCCTGTATGTTGCCGCCTACGGTAGGGTTACCCAGCAGAAATTTTCTTGATCATACACCCAAGGTTCCTTGAGCTTGATCATACCCCTCTTAACGTTTTCTGGCTTGATCACACCCTTGACTGGCTATTGCCTGTCAAACCAGTCATTTTGTGATGTTATTCAGATGTGAGACTGCACATATTAGAGGAATGAGAATATGAATAGTCTAACGCGTGCTTAATGTCAAATATTTTGAATTACAATGATATTTAGTCGAGATTGAAAGTACTAAAATGATGAACCAAAAGATAAGATTACTGGTTCGACTGTCAATAATCCGTCAAAGGTATGATCAAGCAACTAAACGTTAAGAGGGGTATGATCAAGCTCACGGAACGTACTGGGGGTATGATCAAGCAAATTTCTGGTTACCCAGAGCTCAAGAGAGAATCAAACTATAGACGGTACCTTCAAATGGAGGACGGCATACTCTACCGCTGAGCCAACGCTTGGGCATCCTGCCTGCACATGGTTCAGAAGAAGACCAGAAGACCAGGGAAGGAAGATGCTCAGCGCTAGCAACAATTTGGTGTTGCTAAATCCAAATCACTTGATCGCACGTCTAAGGGCCCGAAAGCAGCTTAGGGCCAGGCCGTGAAGCTGAGTCTACCTTCTCAAACGGCGGAACCAAATTTGCTACATTTCGGATCACGAATGCGTCTCCTGGTTGAAGACCGAGAATTGAACTCGGACATACTCGAGAATCCGCACACGCCACTATCATGAACTGCACGTTATATCAGAACACGAGAGAGAGAGTACATATAAAATTCCAAGTTCACTCAAAACGATGACGCATGCATTCTCTCAAATAACGACCTGCAACAGCTGCACAAGACCAGACAAGAGACAGAGAAGGTCGACAAAAGCTTCACGAATATTACATCACAGTAACCCACCTCTGGCCATTGTCCAGTCATTAGCCTGTTCGTAAGTTCTGGATTCGTCCTATCAGGCAAAACAAAACCCAGCAAAGACAATTAGAAGACACAGAGGAGAACTGGCCGTTTAACAGATGTAGGCTGGGATCTTGAACCGACCATATCACAACGGGAGAATGTTGGTTGACAAACGAGAGTTTAGATTTTCTGGGCCCCAGTCAGAGAAAGACAAGGCAGATCAGGTGCTACAAACTGCACTACGTATACTAATATACATACGAGTACGTGTTCCTTTTGAACAATTTGAAGCCATTTGTGAGCTTATCCAAATCCGTCGAAATTGTCAACGGTGAACTGGTCTCAGCAGGACTCGATTCTTCTCCTTCTTCTTCTATATCCCAAGCGAGCTCGGCAAGTTTTGCCACAGCTTTGGCACCCTTTCCTGGATATCTCCTGAAGCGGCAGAAGGAGTCACAGTATGCAGCCGCGGAGGAAATTCAGTTCTTCTAAAGTTTTAAGGCAGGGCAAGTAACAAACAAGCGGATACTTTTGAGCTGGACATCGATAAGTGGTACGTAACATGCAGCAGCAGCAAATAGCAATCTTGGTTATTTGAACCAATAAAGGTGCTCTCGCAATTAACTGTGTAGTCATCGAAGTTGCTGCAGAGCCTTCTTCTGGCAAAAACATGGATGGTGATGGTAGCTTCGTCTTCTTACTCAACATAGTCTCGAATTTGTGCTTCAAGGTGTTGAATTTCATAAGAGACTCCCGACATTTAGTACAAATCAGCAACTTGTTTATTCAGGATCCGCAGTGCAGTCCACTCGCTCCTCCAGTTTCCTGCATATCGAGGGGGAGATACATTTCTTACTTACTGACACATCGGCAAATGTCATCTCATCTGATCTGGACCCACAGATAGAATCGAATTTCAACAAGTAAGGAAGGAGAAGACTTCGGCACAAGATAGGAAGAACGAGATTAACAGCGGTTTAGTGACGAATGGCCTAATAGACCATGTCCTAGGTACCAGAGAATAACTGCCTTGATGTTGGAGAATTAAACCACTATCTAAAATGTGGATGGCGTCCATAGTAGTGTCCTCACTGATTGATTGCGTCCGTGCGTCCGCCGTCTGACTTAGCAGCAACTGACGAGCTCCAGGAACGAGCGGAAGGTGGGTTTCTGAGGTACTGATCGAAGCTTATGATGGTCAAGAAGGCAAGAAGGCCGGCAGCTACAGCCCGTCGTCCAAGAAGTAGCTCGACTATCAAATTCGGTATGGAATGGAACTGAATTCCACCTCCATCTAGCTCTCCTAATTCCAAGAGCGAAGGAGAAAAGGGAGGTCTTGAAGAAGAGATGCACGAAGACGGAAGCATCCAGAAACAAAATGGTAAAGCTACTGTACAGGCAATGCACAAAGCATACGATGATGGTGAGGGAGGGACTGCAGGCAGGCATGATGCTGCACGATCACGATGACGAGGACCAGTTCAAACGGGAGAAAGGGGAACATCTACTACCATCTTCATCTTCACCTTCTACTTGTTCACACTTCTCTTCCTTCCGCCCTTCGTGGACGCTGACCGAAATCACGTGCGGGAATATCTTTTTTCAAGAGTAGTAGATCAGACGGGGTGTTTTCACTCGTATTGAGTTCGTCAATCCGGCCCAGACCTGCACTGCACTGCACCAGGTCTACTTTGCTTGATAACGCAATATTTCACGCGACTTCCTTGCTCAAGCTGTAAACATTTCGGTTGATTGACTAGGAGAATACGCTAGCAGCCAGCCATAAGACGCGAACATGTACATAAAGATAGGACGCAGGCATCCCGGACTTGTACTCATTTAAATGCCTGCGAGCTTACTATAGAGTTCTCTCTTTTAGCTGCAAGATGCTGATTACGAGAAATGCTTACTGTTCGGCTGCACTCCTCCTGCTCGTTTCATCAAGGGAAGAGACGCTGAGTAACCATCCGGAGACGGTAAATGTACTGAAGGTTGGCCGGAGATTCAGCAGCATTCGACTGCTGCTGCTAACAGGCAACAAATCATCTGTTTCTAAGGTACGCAATGAACATCATTCGTGGAGGAAAAAATGTGATATCCCAATGTGAGGCCAGTTGCAAGTGATCAAACCAACATGTGGAAAAGCCGCGCAGCTGATATATCTAGCCCGCCATCCGATAAAATTGTGAGGATGTCCCAGTCTTCTTCAAAAGGAGCTTTTCTTATCTTTTCTCAGCGAGAAAGGTTCCCCTGGAAAGGAGAGCTCTGTCGAGTCAGTGACGTTTGTGTATTTTCCTTGTCCTCTTGGGACACTCTCACTCATAAGTAATGGGTCGTGGTAAGACAAGAAGGCTAGGCTTCCCAACATCCAGTTCTACCAGATGTCTTATAGTATGCACGAAAATAAATATGATGGAGAATAAATCTGCTGTTCTCCAATGTCATCATATTTCATCTCTGTCAAGTGCTTACATTTCTTGAAAGAAATAGATCGGATCAAATCCCAAAACAAAGCAGCACTTTGTGCAGCAAAACCAAATCTGCTGCTTTCATATTCAAGTTTCCGTCCGCTGGATGGAAGTGTTAGTAGTAATCTGCACGTAGTCAACTGTGAGAAGCTGGATGCAGCTTCTGTTAAGTTGTGTAACATCCAATATTAACACCTACGATAGATTTAATTGAATTCATGAAGATAGAAGAAATTGGTGTGTTTTATTGGGATAGTATTAGATAAAACTTTTCTATATTAGTTTGTTTTATTTACCATTGAATACCGACATGAGCATATGGTACATAAAACGCGTAACAGGAATGATCTCGCACCCTCACTTATTCATATAACAAATCTCCCAATTTTTTGGGTTCCAGATCTAGACTATAATTCATAGTTCATATCAAGTATGTATGTACACCTTCTACAGATCACTCTTCGGGACTATTCAACTTTGTAGAGATTGTGAATTATTTATCTTTCATAATTTTCTCATACTTCTATTTTTATATTCATTAATTTGAATACAATAACATTAAATTTGAATATTTATGTAATTTTCTACTTTGAATAATTTATATAGCTTTGGCTAGCACAAAATTTATAAAATGTCTAAGAAAATAATATGTTTATTTTTATTTCTTTCTTTTACCAGATCTTGGTGAATATATTATCTTTAGTAATATATAGAGTAATACTAGTATATAGTAATATTAACTCTTGCAGACATTTGGGTCTGGATAAAAATTAAAGAATATGATATTGATTAAGAATACTTCTCAAACATGTCATAATAAATGTAAGGATTAAAATATATTTTCCTAATTATAAGTAATGAAATCAGAGCTCAGTTTGAAAATAATATTATGATTTAAAATCATCCATTTATCTATATTATCTATTTATATCTACGTCAATACAATTAAAATATCCATTTTGTAATTATTCTATGTTGAAAAGACTTTTAGGTTATTTATAAATTATAACTCTTAACATGAATTGATATTGAATAGTTAATTAATTAATCAAAATTCTAAAATTCTTGTATAAGTTTGTAGCATCAAATTAGCATACATCCTTTGATATACTTGTCTTGTGTAACATTACATCTTCCTTTGTCATACTTTATTTAAAGATTAGAGCAAATAGAAGGTAGGTTTATGCTAAATTATCAAGTCCAACTTGACTACTACATATTATCGATAATATTAATACATTAAGAGAGGACATTATATGTTACATTTTATTGATCAACAGTACTTATTCTATCGATTCGAGATTATTATGTTTTAATGATAAACAATGCGTAGTTCAAGAATATCACACCAACGTCACTTAGATATTAGTAATATTTATAGTTAGGTGCCCACTCCATATTTTTATTCTTTTGATATTAATTTGACAAGATCATGGATCTTAGAGGTGTTATTCAGACTTAATACGTAAGTATTATCTTAACCGTAACTTGCATCTCTTCTCTTCAACAACATCAACAACCCTCAATTGAGAATCTTGTTTTTCTCTATTTTTGTCTCAAAGATAGAATATATAAAACCCATTTAATTCAATATTTTTATCCGTAATTTAGTCATAGATTTACTAACCATGACTAAACATAGTTGAATTATCCACTCACTTTACTTCATCATATACAAGAAATCATACTCTTCAAATGTCATTTATGATCCTTTTGCACAACGCAATACTGGTAATATTCCACACAATATATCACTACTCTCTTTACAATCTTGTTTCAAATGCTTGTATAGGATATGGGGGTTTATCTCTTAAGGCTGCATCTCCATATCTCACAATCTCTTAGCTACACCGCCTTATGATACATCCACACATACACATACAAAAATGCTCATCAAGACACTAGCAAACGATCGGTGGACTCGGTGCAAGATACTGAGACCGACAACTTGTAAAGCATTGGCGACCATAGGATGCCTTCTTCGCAGATACTTAAGAGAGCCTATGATCTGTAAGGAGTAAGATCACTAGAATATGAGAGGAGAAAAGACTGAAAAAGAGAGAGGATCTTACAGCGTTCATGACCTCATTCAAAATCAAAGTCAGATTGAGTCGTTGCTGACTAGAATATGAGTGGAAAGGGGAAACGTAGGACGGAGGCGAACTCACAATGCCCACGACCTCCACCAAATAGAAGTGGGATCAACCTCCACTCATAAAACATTGGCAAGAAGGATAGCCAACGATCTGTACGTCACAAAGTCGCTCCTTCTAGAGCGCTCGTAGTCACTGGCAAAAAAACATGTCGATCAAGTCGTCACTCACCATTGGATTGACGGCGTCTACACTAAATATTAATAATCACAAGTTGTTATTTCACATATATAAATACCAACATATTCTTATTACGTAAATGTAAATAACAACTGGATTTTATTTCTTTATCTTCTATTTAAAGACTGCTTGGAAGATCGGCACATCTGTAATCGCCGACACCGTGCAGTAAGTATTAATCACAATGTGTGAGCGTATGTTATTTTGCATATGTATGTATATCAACGTGTTATAATTTACGTAGCTCTTTGATCGTTTATTTTTTGACGAGCAAGGTCGTCAGTGATGAAAATGAGTGAAATGAAGTCGTCCAGCGATCCGAGTAGAGCCGGTGACACCTAGATCAAGTCGATGGTGATCCAGTGGACGACCGGTTAAGTGAAGGGAGCCCTCAACGTCCACGACCTCCAACTCCTATCTCGAGGGTTCACTAAGAGATTTTGTTATAAACACATGTATATTTTATTATTTAAAGCAAAATTTCTAAAAGTTAATAAAAGTAAAATATATTCTTTAAAATTTTTTAAACAAAACGTTTAAATAAAATAGGATTTTATGTATATAAAAGATTTTTTAGAATAATTATTTTATTTATAAAATATGATATATTAATTGATTTCTTATGAAAATATTAGAGGTATTAAAATACTCTTTGATTCATTCGTTTTATCATCAAAATACAAAGAACTGTCCCCTCGAGCAAGTGAAATGAGATCGCTTGACCATCCGATGACTCAAGTGGAGCTGGTGATTCTTGCACTTGTCGTCCACTCCAGAGTGCCTACGGACGAGCAGCTTGATGCATCATCTTTAAAGACGAAGATCAGATCAAAGGCGTCTCTAGTCATTGACGGTCGATCCATGTCGTCCTTATACATGCGGTTATCAGTGCTAATTACGTGCATCATGTCATCTTGAAGACTACGATTGGATTATCAAGGGTGCCGTTGTAAGAATCGACGACCTTGAAATTTCAATCGAGTTTCAAATTCATTCCATTGTCAGACTCAAATGAACAATGATGGCACATGTTTTGGATTGTTAGGTCACCGGTGATCTAAGATGACGAACTTTGTTTCAAAATGCAGGTGACCAATAAAGGATTTGAAGTTTTACTTTTTATCAATAATAAAAAGAATATTGGCCCGTTATTGAGTTTTATCTCTAAACTCGTTATTTTACAAAAATATCTAAATGTAAGAGGTTCATAACAAACTTTTCAGAGAAATTTGACCAACCAAATTTCATATGGAAATTTCACGTGAATCTTGATCATGATGCAATATTTTCATCCATCCAACTCCATCAAACGCAAACATAACTATGACTTGATGGCTAGATGTAAACATGCTAGCATTGCTAAGGAATACATGGCACTATCTACTAGAGTAAACTTTTCACAGAGCATATACTATTGATATTACATAAATAACATATAATATTAAATTGTATATAAAATATATAGATTTAAAAGAGATGTATATATGATAATATCAAAATCACATTATAGATTTTTTTAAGATCTAGGATATATGAAGTATATATATGATGAAATACATGTGACATTCCATTATAGTTAAGTGAACACTTGAAATATTGGATTAATAATATAGTTATTTAAATTTGGAGATCTAACTCGTGTAGATTTGACCATATGGACAAGTTCAATATGCAATAATTGGGCTTATGTATTTCAGTTTTAGGGTAAAAAAACCTCAAGGTCATGGAAGATCATGTGAGGAATATTATCTGAAATAGAGTACTAGAATATGGAGAGGTTCTCATTGAGGGAGGGTTTTATTTCGTGAAAGAGAAGAGATACAAGTGATGAATTAAAGGTAGTACTTCGGTAAACGGTTATTTAAAAGTAGAAATATGTAAGACGAAACTAATATAATTAGTCGTTGAAACATCAGAACATATGCATAAAGGATTTAAGTATTAAAGAGATCAAATTTGTTAATCGAGAGTCTTAACAACAAGATAATACAGAAAAACATTGAGATCTAATTATAGTATAGCAAACTTCCGATGAGTGAAAAAATCATGTTATAGTTACCTAAGCAACATTGTTATACTTTTCTTTAACTGATAAATAAGTACTGTTGATAATTAAAACATAATACATACCAAACTCTCTTGAATAATAATATCTCTATGCAGTAGTTGGACGTGATCACCCATCCTAAATGTACATTATACTTTTTTAATCTGCGAATCCAAGTTGTATACAATCAAATGCAAAAAGAAAGATTTAATGTCACATAGGTTTAAAGACAAGCATAAAAGATAAGTTGTACTTAGTCAAGTAGTATTTCATAATTCATGCTCTACCTAAATGATGATTGCAACCACCTTCTCATCAAGTTCTCTATGATAAAATACCATAGATAGATGTAATAAAACATATGAAAAGATTTGTCTGGAAGAATCTTTCCGAGAAGTCTCTGTTTTTGTCTCTCTACAACTGAACCTTTTTTGTCAAGTAAGAAGAGGGTTTGGCTCGTGACACCATATTTTAGGGCTGTTTATCACCATGGGGCTTTCTGCAGCCGGAAGCGGCTGCCTTTGCACAAAATTAATCCTCCCAGCAGGAGAATCTCTCTCAAACTGATTGATATCTCTAAATAACAACTCTGTTTGTTTAGACATTGGATAAACATCCATATTATAATATATGGAGGAAATCAAGAAGACATAGGTACAAAAACTAGAATAAAAAACAAGTTGGGTAGAAAAAAATTGTCACGTTAATTTGGTACCTCGGCTACGTTGACCGAGTGCGGAGTGGCTAATCCCGGTAGGGTCGTTAGTGCCGTTAGGACGAGTTCTTGGGATAGCCCACTAGGGTTATACTTCGCAGGTAAGGCTTGGAGGCCTTAGTTCTTCGAGTTAAGCCTTCAAGCTCCTAGTTACGGTGGATAGTCTTGGTGAGTGCAATCTGGATTCTCTGCGAGCACAGAGTGGATTTGGCTCGACTTTAGTGATTGTTTAGTGCCGGTTGGCATGGTGGAGTGAGTACATATCGTTTATCACTCGAAGAACTTGAATTGCGAGGTCTGATTGAGAGATTTCAAGTAGAAGATTTCTGTCTGTGGTATCTCCGGAGTTTGCAAATCGTTGATACTTTTGATATGCGGATGCGTGCGGGCGCGGAGTGGTTCTTTTTGGTGTTGTGGTTGATCGCTGTGTGGATTAGTACTATTTGGAAAGGATCTGTTCTTGGTCGGATTTGGTGGTGAGGTAGTGTTGAAGCGCTGCTGGAATTTCTTATGACGGATTTTGAGGTCAATTTGAGGTCGGCAGAAGTGCATCGGTGGACGTCATGTAGGCATGGATCAGCAACTTCTGGTGCTGAGGAGTGCAGTAGGTGCGCGTTAAGAAGACGATTCTAACGCACAAAAAATCGTTCGATTTGACAAAGGATCGAAGGAGTTACAAGTAGAAGAAGGTTGCGAGTGGTCCAAAATCTAACGTAATCTCGCCTACGAGTGCCAATTTGACAGATTTCGACCTTGTGGAGTGTGTTTTCGACCTCGAAGTTATTGTTTTGGGTGTGTTCTCTTCATACACGTCCTTCTTGTGTTGTTTGGCTCAAGTTTCTACTCTACTCCAAGCGGAGCGGAGACTTCGAGGTGCAGAGGTGCATGAGTGCGGAGACGTGAGAAGCGGAGTGCGAGAGTGTGGAGATGGAGCGGAGCCCGAGCTCGAGCTCGCCGCAAGCCAGCTTGCTGACGTGCGTGCGTGCTTGCATGAGAGAGGTATGCAAGCTTCAGTTGTGTGGGAAGTGTAAAACCAGCAGGTCACCCATCTCAACACTATTCTTGAAACTTGCATACTTAACTCTGCAGTTCTTAGCTTTGGCTTTACCACTAGACCAACGCTCTTTGTGTCTTCTAGAGATGCATGCAAGTACTTATAGACTTGTTGTTGTGGTAGTGTTTGCTTATACCGTAGAGATGCTATGAAAGCAATTGATGGCAGTTGTCTTGGGTGAGCTAGTAGAGCTACCACGGAGATACTTTTGGAGCTGCTAGCGGTGTGGACATCTAGTTAGTGACCTTAGGTACATGTTATGAAAGTTGGTGGTCATATATTGTGCATGTGATCACGGAAGAGGAGTCGTCAGTCTGGGTGGGGATGAGTTACTCGTTATGTGAATGTCTGAATGTGAAGGGCTATCGTTTGGACTTCTTGTGATCGAAATCTCTCCATATACTGCTTCCAGTTTGTGCGTCGCGTTTGATTTCTTGAGTGAATTCACTCCAGTGTGCTGACGGTAGTGAGGCTGGAGTTGCGGACCAGTCAGACTATCTTTGTTTCTCTCACGGTGAGGTTGGACTAGCGACCAACAGACCTTGGGAGGCTGTCTCTGATGATGGCAGATACATGTTGTCTTACCTTAACCGTCCTAGTAGGGGATAGGTGAGCTCAGTAGGAGCGGGTTAGGCAAGTTGTGGTTACGGTGGTGACGGAGATTTTGACATTCTGGTTGGAGAGTGTATTCACGAGATTCTATCATCACGGAGTTCTCGGGAGGTTCTGGTGAGGACTTCTTGGACAGTGGGTACACACGGAGTGGAGTGAGATATCGACTATCTACACCATTGCCGTCGGTTGTTCCAGAAGACGAGTCAGACATAGATAGTGCATTTTTTGATGATGAGTCTAGTGTCGCTACACTGTTGTTGTGGGACATTGACGAGATCTATGGAGTCACGAAGAGACCTCGACGATACTCGAGTACGGTGGATACCATTGAGCTGGATGACTTCATCCAAGAGTTTGACAGTTGGTGCGATCTGCAGCAGATGCGGAACCCACAATTGTTTACGTCTTTCATGACATGGAAAGGTTTGTTCCAACACTTGGAAGGACCGCCGATGGACGATTACCATGAGTTCAGGCGAGACTACAGTGTGGAGATTGAGTCGTGGAGACAACATTGGTCTCCCAACTACGTTTCTATCATTACTTGTGTAGTTTCAGGATCAGGACGTAGCACTACAAGTTCGGATGTCAGTAGCAGTGGTACATCCCCGGTGTCGTGTCGTGGACCAGCTCCTACATGAAATTCAGACTTCGATGCTTGTTACTCCAAAGACACTCATGAAAAGACAAGCTAGGCCCCAGCTTACGGGCTTTTGGCACCATTTTGGATCTCCACTTTCATCACATCAGTGGATAGAGCTCCTTGTCAACACTCCATAGACACTTCGTCTACTTCGTTTGGACGCCTAGTGGAGAAGTTACAAGACTCGAAAGATGGAGAAAACAAGCTAGGCCCCAGCTTACGGGCTTTTGGCACAACTTCGGATCTTCGTTTTCATCGCATCAGTGGATAGAGCTCCTTGTCAGCACTCCATAGGCACTTCGTCTACTTCGTTTGGACACCTAGTGGAGAAGTTACAAGACTCGAAAGATGGAGAAAACAAGCTAGGCCTTAGCTTACGGGCTTTTCGCACAACTTCGGATCTTCGCTTTCATCGCATCAGTGGATAGAGCTCATTGTCAGCACTCCATAGACACTTCGTCTATTTCGTTTGGACGCCTAGTGGAGAAGTTACAAGACTCGAAAGATGGAGAAAACAAGCTAGACCCCAGCTTACGAGCTTTTGGCACAACTTCGGATCTTCGCTTTCATCACATCAGTGGATAGAGCTCCTTGTCAGCACTCCATAGGCACTTCGTCTACTTCGTTTGGACGCCTAGTGGAGAAGTTACAAGACTCGAAAGATGGAGAAAACAAGCTAAGCCCCAGCTTACGGGCGTTTGGCACAACTTCGGATCTTAGCTTTCATCGCATCAGTGGATAGAGCTCTTGTCAACACTCTATAGGCACTTCGTCTACTTCGTTTGGACGCCTAGTGGAGAAGTTACAAGACTCGAAAGATGGAGAAAACAAGCTAGGCCCCAGCTTACAGGCTTTTGGCACAACTTCGGATCTTCACTTTTATCGCATCGATGGGTAGAGTTCGTTGTGAGCTTTCCATGAGCATCTTTGTTTACTTCGTTTGGACATCTAGTGATGAAGTTATGCGACTCGAAAGAAGATAAAATCAAGCTAGGCTCTAGTTACTTGCTGACTTGGTATTTGAGGCTTCAGGCGTTATATCAAAGACGCAAGGGGCCTGCTTCATCAGAATTGAGAGAACTTCGTAAGTACAGAGACTGTAACAAGGGAGCAGCTTAGGGGGTAGCTTGCACCTGCGACCTGTCAACGGACGATTCGGGAGATTTGGAGGTCCAATGCAAGCGTGCAAGGCGTCGTTGGGTTCAGGCTGTGCAGGCTACGCACTGGTTAAGACGGTTTGGGAAGAGACGGATCAAGGGATGTGTACTGAGAGAAATTGAGACGCAGGAAGGAGATTGGAGATTTCAGTTACCTGTGAAGGAGAGTTGGACCGTTCGGGTCGTTCCGGAGTCCAAACTTGTTGTCCTTGGATCCATCGGGATCAGAACACCGAGTTTTACAGGAAATTGAAGACGATATCAAGTTTCATCGGGCGGTTTAGGAGTTCTGAGTGAAATTGGCTCGCAGGGAAGCGCTTACATCAGATTTTCGTTCGTCTGCGACTTGAGATTGGTTTGTTCTTCGCGATCGGTGAACCAAGCTCTTCGTTCTTGGTGCCTACGCGATCAGGGAGTCTTCATCTACTCATAGGAGAAGACCGTGTGTGGATTGGATTGTTGGTTTGGGTGTGGTGAGCGAGTTTGAGCCGCAGAGAACCGATTTACGTCAGTTTTTTGCAACCTGCGATCAAATTTCTTGCGTGGTTTTGCAAGGGGAACTCCAAACGACTTGTTTGGAGTCTCGTTGGGTTCGTGATAGCTAGATCTATCTGCTAGGGAAGACGGATATCAGTTTAGACGATCCGTTTGTGCGGTGTGTGCGGTTTTAAGCCGAAGGGAGGAGTTTTTGAAGGTTCGGTCACCTACGACCGAAAATCGGCGATATCTCGGCTGTTGGGAGTCGGATCTGAAGGTTTCTTGGGTTAACGGAGTCAGCTGGGGAGACCCTATCGACATTTGAAGTCCGTTTGGTGAAAAGAGGAAGTCGACAGATAAGCTTTTTTCGATTTCTTCGCTACAGGTTTTGCTCTTTTGAGTTCGTTAGAGTTCTGATTGGCTATATACAGCTTGTGGTAGGTAGCTTTAGCTAAAAACTTGTACATGGATGTGGTTTGGACTTGGGTTCGGATCGTGTGATACTGCTGAAGCTCTGCTTGTTAGCAAAGAGAAGTTTCTCTTGCTTTGAGCTACGCTTCGGTGTTTTTGGGTCAGGGTTGAGAATCAGGAGTTTTTTTTAGGACTTTGAAGCAGGTTACAGATCACTCTGGTCTGTTTTTCAGTTCTGTGCTCTTAGGAGAAAGAACCGGCAGTGTACATACATTTGGAGTTGGTATATATCGCAGCGTTTGTTTTCGTGGTTGTTTTTCTCTGTCTTGTCTTTGTTTCAGCACACAACATCTCCACAGCCAAGAACCTCGCGTTTTCCTAGACATCCTTCACGCAATATCTGACGTGACATCGGTGGTGAACTCGACGTGAAGGTCTGGGGTGGAGATTTCTGTGTTTGAACTGGAAGAAGAGATCAACAATCATGAACGAGGATGAAGATGGATATGGTTGTTCGGGAGGATGTTGCGGACCTGGGATGATGGATATATAGATGCTTGGGATCATGGGAGGATGGGAGGATGGGACGAGCCATGACTATGGACGGGATGGACCGATCAGAGAGGATACCAGGGGTGCAGTTGGATGCAGTAATTGCACGTTTGTTTCAAGCCTTCACTTTATTTATGCGACAAGAGCAAATGAACCAACAAAAAGAGGCTTTGGGGACGAAGGCGCTTCGAAGGATGATCGACAAGCTCGATCTATTTGATGGGAGAGACATCTCAAAGTACTTGAGATGTTACAAGACGGAGATGGATTTGGTTTGGGTACCGGAGAAGGAGATAATCGAGACGTTCGAACTCGCTGCGATGCCTGAGATAAGGGAGCATGTGAAGGGTCTAGCAAAGCGTTTTGGGAGGAACTGGGATACATTTTCACATGCGCTGATGGAGGAGTATTTCTTGGGAAACTCAGATCGAGTAACCAAGAAATCATTTTTGGGATGGGTCAACGGATCCAGCAAGGGTTTACAGCCTACAGAGCTGTTAAAGGAGTTTGAGAGACAATTCTCTCAACTACCTCGGGTGGACAAGCTAACCTTGGAGAGCTACAAGACAGAGCTGTTTCTTCAAGCTGCGGATGAACCATGGCAGGAACAACTGGAGCTACTTGTGGAGGATGGAGAGGAAGAAAAAGGGTTGACAAGGAATTGGGAGATTGTGCATGACGCGGTTGAGCTTCTTTTCTGGAGACGTACAAGGGAAAGGGTTACAAGGTTGACACCAGTTCAGGTAGTATTTGAGGTTCAACCTCCGATTGTGGTGAGGAGAAGGATCCAACCACGAGGACCTACATCAAGCTAAGGTTACTAGATTGGAGGATAAGAGATCGTCGATCAAGATGGAGCCTGTACCCAAACCAGCTTGGGTACATCACTGCCTGTGGTGTGATGGTACTGACCATCACCGAGATGATTGCATCGACTTTGCAGAGTCTTTGCAACGAGAGGTTATTTTTTTGGAGGATGGAAATGTTGGGTTCAAAAGTACAGGTACTCTCCTTCAAGCCAACGTTGGTAAAGGAGGGATGAAGAGATTGGTGGATGATTACTTTGCGGCACATTCAGTTGTAGCTATCAAAGCTACAAGTTATGGTGCTAGGGTGGAGGAGATTGAGCATGATCTCCATATGGATGATTTGGGTGAGCACATGGATCCAAACGAGCTCAAGTTGGATACTGCATCTACGATGCAGAGCGAGAAGAAGGGACAGGAAGAGATTTTTTCAGAGAAGCAAGTTGGGGAGGATAAGGTTCAACATGAAACTATTCTTCCTATACAGGCAATGGAGGACGATCCTGCACAACCGAAGGAGATGGTTGGGGTGCAGACAATGGACATGGTCGATCTGGTTGCAGACATACAACAACTAGATATTGATACAGTAGTGGATATGGGTGATCTGGTTGCAATCTGCATTGCGTGCAAGGCGTCGTTGGGTTTAGATCTGTGCAGGCTACGTGTGGGTTAAGACGGTTCTTGAAGAGACGGATCGGGGGATGTGTACAGAGAGAAATTGAGACGCAAGAAGCAGATTTGAGAGTTTTCAATTACATGTGAAGGAGAGTTGGACCGTTCGGGCCGTTCCGGAGTCCAAACTTGCTATCCTTGGATCCATCGGGATCAGAACAACGAGTTCTATAGGAAATTGAAGACGATACGAAGTTTCATTAGGCGGTTTGGGAGTTCTGAGTGAAATTGGCTCGCAGGGAAGCGTTTACATCAGATTTTCGTTCGTCTGCGATCTGAGGCTGAGTTGTTCTTTGCGATCGGTGAGCCAAGCTCTTCGTTCTTGGTGCCTACACGATCAAGGAGTCTTCATCTACGCATAGGAGAAGACTGTACGTGAATTGGATTGTTGGTTTGGGTGTGGTGAGCGAGTTTAAGCCGCAGGGAGTCGATTTAGGTCAGTTTTTTGCAACTTGCGATCAAATTTCTTGTGTGGTTTTGCAAGGGGAACTCCAAACGGCTTGTTTGGAGTCTTGTTGGGTTCAGGGTAGCTAAATCTATCTGTCAAGTAAGTGGATATTAATTTAGACGATCCATTTGTGCGGTGTGTGCGGTTTTAAGCCGCAGGGAGGAGTTTTTGAAGGTGGAAGTCTTGATCAATTGAGGCGTAGTCAGGAGCTGACAGCGGAAGTAGCTTGGTGGGGTCGCATTGGAGCTCGGACTAGAGCCGGAAGCGCGCGGAAGAAAAAGACAACTCGGGAAGCAGACAGAAGATAGTAGAGGTTCTTCCCATGTTCTTTTCTCTTTCCACTGCTTCTCGCCTTTGTTTGGTATCCCCCGCGCTTCCCTGGTGGTTTGCAAGCAACCTGATCGATCAATTCTCCCATCCCTATTTTCCTATTGTGACATTGGACGCGGAAGCACTGCCCAATTTTCGTCAGACATCTTCGTGCTTCTTCCCGAGTTCAATTCGAGCTTCTCTATCCCTAGCCCTCAAATTGGAGAGCCCAGCTATCAATTTCCCTATCCTACCACCCCTCTACTCCTGAAACCTTGGACAGAAGATGCTTTGGAAGATCTGAACATCTTCGGAAGACGCTTCGGAAGCCTGACTGTCTTCGGAAGATGACTGTACACAATTCGTATCAAGAGTGGATTTGCTTTGGTTTGGTGTTAAGAGAGGCTTGGTACAAATCCTGAGTGGCGTGGTGAGTTGTTTGTTATTTCGAGAAGTTGGAAGTCGGGAACTAGGCTTGTGCCTCTCGGTCTTCCAAGCTTCTCAAATCCACATCTTCCTAGAGAGACTAGAAGACTAGAATGGCTGGCAAAATGCGCGAGAAGACGTGAGGGTCCATTTCGGATCTCTTCTGTCCGACTCATAGCAGCCATTCCTTCTTCTTCCCGAACTTAGGAGAGAGTCGTGAGGAGTCTTGCTGGCAGAATCTGGAGAGATGGTCGAGGGTCATGTCTTCCCATCGAGCAGCAAGCTTCTTCTGAGTGTGTATGAGAGGTGAGAAGTCAGAAGAACAGAGTGCAAATGTCTTGAGTCTGTTGTGAGGATAGATTGCGCGTAGGAAGAAGAAGACAAGTGAGATCAGTGAAGGGAAGCCTGACTTCGGGAGGTCTTCCGAGAAAGACATTGAATCGGAAGCTGTCTCGAGAGTCTTCCTAGAGGCCATTGTCACCGCAGGAGCTCGCAATCGTCTTCTGAACTTGTTATGCACTCTACGTCTCGTGAATCTTATATCTTCTGATAGAAAGTAGGATGTAATGCAAGGTGGGTTGTCTTCTTGGTAATCCATGCGAGGCCTTGCTTAGTTAGGGTTGTTTAGATATAGCTCGAAAGACGAGAGCTATCTAGGAAGCACTGTTAGAATACCGGAAGACGGAGTAGCTGTCTTCTGGAAGACTAGTTTCGTCTTCTGAGAAGTAGGAGCTAGACTGTGGGCACTTGGGAAGGACTGAGCCTTCAGCTCACAGTAAGTACGTGTGGCTTAGTGCAATAGATTTCCAAGTATGTCGATGCATCCTCAAGGGTTGGTGTTACCCGCAACGGAGTTGGCCGAGGTCACACCCTTCCTCAAGGAGTTGGGTCTCGACTTCTTCCTGTGGGATTGGAACCTCGCCGACCAAGGTCTTCTGGAGGAGGTTTGGGCAGCTTTACCGCCTCGCAACCGTGTACTTGTGAAGGCAGGAGTAGCTCAAGGAAGACCATCTTCCTGGACTGAAGATTGGTGGCGTAGGGCCTTCCACAGGCCAGAATCCGAGGACTGAGGTTATTGGCTCGAGAAGAAGATCTTACCCAGGATCGTGAGTGAGTGGCATGTGCCTGGAAGCACAACTTGCCTCTTCATGGAGGACAGGCAGGGGAGGAACGGATGGAAGGTAGAGTCTTATCGGGAGCCGAAGAAGCGACTTCTGACGAAGCTGTTTCTGCATCTCTTTCCCAAGGAGAAAGTGCAGAAGACGAGGTACCTGGGAGATCAGGACGTGGAGTTCCTGGAAGCAGTGTGCGATGAAGGAGTGCCCGTCAACTGGGGCGCATTCTTCCACGTGTATGTACAAGCGGAGCTAGCGTACTTAGGTATTCCGGCAGGAGGACACTTGACACCTTTCCTATGTTCCTTGTACGTAGCTATGAGAGATCTCACGGAAGATCAGTTGGTGAAGTATGGGCCAACAGGACAACATGAGGCGAAGGAGGAGACCTCGAAAGAAGACGACCGAGCAGCAGCCGCGACTCCCCCTCCCACTCTGATGCCACAGCTGAGGCCCGGCACTCATCAGAAGACGCTTCTGGTGAGGAAAGACGACTCCAGTGGGTCGGAAGACGCCACGCCTCCGAGGAAGATGGGTCCTAGAAGTGTACCTAGGAAGACCACCTCCCTCATTCATTCGGGATCGGAGTCTGACTCGCAGGAAGAGCCGCTGAGTACCCGACCGGAGCAGAAGACCGCTTCTATCACACCAGGGAGTCTTCCGAAGACTCCAGAAGATGAAGGATGGATGGATACTCCTACTGCGATGCGAGGAAGCGTAGTGAAGAGGACCGCTTCTACCATGGGGAGAGATCTTCCACCCCGGAAGATGAGGAGAGTAGCTTCTTCCCGTGTGCGGAAGCCGAAGGCCATAGTGGTAGAAGAGGCATCCTTACCTCTGGAAGACAAGGTCGACACCTCTGATCGGATTGTGGAGATGAACCTGTCTTCCGCGGGAAGAAGACTGGAAGAATTCAGCGCCTTCTTCCACATCGAGATCCAGCCAGCTATGGAGTTGCTGGAGAAGAGAGCGAAGGCTCAGGAGAAGTCCTTACGGCCTGGATTCGGTCTGCGCACCTTGATGCGTCAGGAAGAAAGCCAGAAGAAGACAGAAGCGCTGAAAGTTAGTCTCCGCACCACGGAGAAGCTCGCAGCGAGGTACAAGGCGGAAGCAGCCGCTTCTGCCAAGGAGCTGACCCAACTGAAGAAGAGCAACCAGGAGTTGCAGGCGCGTTTACAGCAGTGAGACCAAGAGGTTCTCCGAGTTCGGGGGAAGATCACCGCCCTAGCAGAGGAGAAGACAAGATGGAAGACGCAGCGGGAAGCCGCAGAAGCGCGAGTTGCAGCCGAGAAGATGCAACGGGAAGCAGCGGAAGCTCGTGCGCAGGAGATGCTAGCACAGTCGATGGAAGCGCTTCGGAAGAAGTTCAACTTCACCGCGGATAGGAAGTTGCTTACCTTGGCTAGAGAGTGGAACGATGATTCCAAGGCGATGTTGGTAGAGTGCAAGGATAGTATGTTCCGGTACTTGGATAGGCAGATAGAGGGGGTGAAGACACTCTATGGACTTCCCCCGACTCCGCCACCGGTAACTACATCTTCCCCAGCCCTAGTACCATCGATCGGTGCCGACATGGAGAAGGAGGAGTTCGACCTCACTATGCATTTGGTAGTGACAGCGTTGGAAGCCGAGAAGACTCCGGAAGATGCCTCGGAAGACAGGAAGAAGAACCGTCTTCCCAGGTATTCCGCGTGGAGGAAGCGACTTCCCCGGACCCCTATGAGGTCGCCATGGTCTCTAGTACCGAACTGATGCTCCAGAAGAGCGAGGAAGCACCACTCGACTCCGCTTCCCAGAAGACGCTTATGTCTTCCGAAGCCGAAGCCAAAGCCGAAGCCGAAGCCGAAGCCGAGGAAGAAGCAGCAGCAGCGACAGCAGGGCCAGCGAAGAACGATGAGGAGGAAGCCACCTCAGTGTTACCCGAGGTGTTCGCAGGGCTTCCTAGCTTATCAGAAGCCGCGTTAGGAGCTCCGGTAGGAGCAGATCAAGTAGAGATTACCTCCGAGCAATCAGAGTAGAAAGTAACCACAACCGACGTTGACATTTTCAAACTTAGTAGGACCGAACATGCTATCTTAAGGGTGGCAGTTTTTCAGTGTAAAATTAGTTAGGAAACCATAGCAGCATAGGTAGCGTAGGAACAACAAGGTGGATGGCTAATCAGGAAAAGGAAAACGGCTTGCATGTGGAGTGGCAGCCTTCTGACAGCGCCCATCTCTCCCTGGTGGTCGTCTCCTCTATTTTCTCGTGGTAGAAGGCATAAGTAGGATCGAAGAGTAGAAAATCTAGTTCTTCACACACACTACATCCGATGTTAGAGACATACGAATAGACTGGGATTATACCGAAGAGGTCTGCATGCTCGTTACCAGCAATGGTTCGAAGATGTAGATAGAGGTAGTGGACAGTATAGGAACAGAGAACGGCATCCTCGTGGAGTCCTGTTAGCTAGACTGGAGTGTCGAGGAGTAGGCGCAGGAAGTAGAGGGAGTGAGCTTCCCAATTCCAATGTGATTTCTTCTTGAGGAATGGATTGCAAATTTGAGTGCAGAAGCTTTGTCCATGTCTTCTGGGTGGTGGGTTTTTCTTGGATTCATTCCCAATTGTGCATGGGAAGCGTTCTTCTTGAGTGGCGGTGACTGTCAGCAGTTGTGGAATTGCAGCTTGGCTCGTTCAATGGAGCACTTAGGATCTACGTACGGACGGTCTTATGGATAAGGGATCTCAGAAAACAGAGTAGTCGGAGCAGCAAAGAGAAGAAGAAAGAAGCCTTATTCCCACAGCAGAAGACGACATCCTCAAGTAGAAGACGGTGCAACTGTACGCACGTTTGTTGTCTTCCTCCCCAAACTATTACAAGCAGGGATGGCTTGTTAGTCAAGATCCGGACTAGAAGCCTGTCGGAATCTTAATTTCTCCTTTTCATCTTGTTTTCTCTTGTTTGAATTTTCTCTTCTTCCCCATCTTCTCTCATCTTCCCCATCTTCTTACCTTCTTCTAGTGAGCTTCCGAGATTTCTATTGAGCTTCTGTGAAGGTGAATGTCGTTGTAGTGCTGCAGGAAGACCATTTTCGTAGGCAGAAGCCTGGGAAGGTTACAGGGGGCATACACCCTGTGATTAATCTAACCCGTTGGAATGTGAGAGTGAGTAAGGTGTAACAGCCGTTGCTAGTCGACTTCTGCGAAGCAGGAGCAGTCTTCTGGAGGTGTGAGAAGCCGAGTTGATCCCCAGAAGCCGAGAATTGCTTCGGAAAGACGGTATCGAGAAGACCGGAAGAAGCAACCTGGAAGCAGGAAGCGTCTTCTCGAGCTTCTCTGTGAATAGTTGTGTGATATTTTAGTTAGTAGTTGTTTGTTTAGGTCCAGAGCACCTTTTGACGTGTCTGGAAGACGTGTGGTTTTGTGAGAAGACAGGATTTCTAGGCAAAACCTGTGTGTTTGTGTGTTTGAACAGATCTTAGAACTTAGAGCAGCGTTACTTGTGCAAATCCTCTGTGGGAACGATATCTTGTATACTAAATGGGCAAAAGGAGTAATCCTGCGACACTACATATAGTGAGCACCATTTTTGACGCCGCTGTCGGAGATTTCATCTTAGTAATTTTTGTTCTAAGCTTCCTGGATCTGTGTGCAAGTAGTTAGTTTCATTTCGAACTAACTTCGATTGTAGTTGAATGTGTTGTGGGACTCTATCTTGCTAGAAGACAAGAACCGCAATCAGAAGTTGATGAGATACATCAGGGGGAACTGGAAGAAGCCGATTTCCCGCTTCCAAGAGCTTCTTGGAAGACTCGATCTTGGAAGACTGCAGTGAGTACAACAAGAAGCAGGAGAAGAAGACGTTCCGAACATGTGATCGGTTGTTCAGTCATTCGATCTGCCGGATCTAGTTTAGAAGAAGAGGGACATCTCTTCTCAGCACTCTGGTGGATTCCTCCAACCAGAGGAAGAAGCAGAAGACGCACGGGTAAAGATCCTGAGTGGGTACATTCATCCCAGGGAACCGCTTCTAGAGAGCAGCGGATATCCTTGAGACACCAAAGGAAAGAAGAAGAGCTCAGGAAGATCCGATCAGTAGAGTTGGAAGAACCCTCCATCTCGAGCATAATCTTTGGAGAAGACAGAAGCCAACCGGGTGATCACGTGTATAAAGTAGATTTTGGTACTGGTTACTCGGAAGACGTCTTCTCCAGGGCGGAAGAAGCTTCTCAAGGTGAAGGAAGACTAGAGGAGATTGTTCCAGACGCCTCAGAAGACGACAGCGACAGTAGTTCTGACTTAGAAGACGACCTTCGTGATTCAGACAGGCCTAGACCTTTGAGAAGACCATCTCCACCACCTGGGCCTGAGGGAGGAAGAAGTTGGCAGTCGCACCAGCCGGCAATCGACATGGCTTCCCACACTCGACAGAAGTACCATCCGTACGACGATGATGCTGACGCGGACGACTTCATCACGATGTTTGAGACTATCTCTCGCTCCAACAAGGAAGACTCGGATGTCGACTCCGTGTATTTCTCAGTTTGATCGTAGGGAAGGGAAGGAAATGGATGAGTAAAATGTTGGATGATGGGTTAGTATGACCGCTTGGGCTACTCTGAAGGCAGCTTTTTTGAAAAGGTTCAGAGGAGTGGGCTATGATCGGATGACCCTCATAGAACTTCAGAGACTCGAACGGAAGAAGAAAGAGACACTGCGGGATTACACCGAGAGGTTTGAAGACCTCTTGGATCACATCCCTCAGAACCAAGGAAGACCCAGTTATTGCACCCAGCAAGCCGTGGACTGATACTTGTGAGGATTGTCTTAGGATATGGAGTTGTACTGCAGAAGGGGAGGTGGTGATGATTTAGTAGAAGTACAGAAGCATGCCGAGCAGTATGAAACCTCGAGCATCACTCGGAATATGACGAAAGACAGAAAGAAGACCTCGAAGAAGTCCAAGAAGTCAAAGAAGTCTTCTAGGAAGTCCAAGAGGAAGTCCAAGTCCACTGAAACTGATAACAGTGATTTGGAAGTATCCTCTACTTCTGAAGAGTCTACTATCGAAAGTTCAGAATCAGAATCTGAACAAGAGAAGAAGACACAGAAGAAGAAGAAGGAGAAGACACGATCAAGGGAAGAAGTTCTGCAGAAGATGCCTCAAACTCAGATCATTCAGTCTGCACCTGATCCCCGTATCGATGAAGTGCTGAAGCAGTTTGCCGATCTGAAAGTTCATCTTCTGAACCAGAAGGACAAGCGGAAGCAACCTACGGCTTCCCGGCCAAACCTTTGGTGCAATCTTTGTAACTCTTCCGGGCACACCAAAGATCAGTGTACGCAGGACCAAGCTGTCAATTGGGCAGGCTGGGAACAAGACGATGAGGGATATCTACACGATCCCAGTGGGGAAACTTGCTATAGGATCGAGACGATACAACCCTTCACTCCTACTCCTCTCGTCCAATATAATCGTTATGTACCTAGGGATAGAGCTAGTAATGTACAGACCAGGACGCCCTGGCAACCTTCTTCATCACAACGACCTCTAAACCCTCTTCTTGGAGTGTGCAATAATTGTGGAGAGACAGGACATTGGTGGTCCACCTGTCCTCATCCGTGAAGACAGATTGGGCAAGTGCCCTTGTGTGGGAACTATAAGGAAGCAGGTCATTTCACAGAAAATTGTCCTCAGACCTTACGGCCACGACAAATGGTTAGATTTGCAGAGACCACGCCTCCTGCAGAAGCTGCATCGGCTTCTAAACTCGAGTTAGCAGTGGTACAGCACATCACGGTAGAAGAAGAAGATCCTGAGGATTGTACGGATTGTCTCCATATCGAGGAAGACGAACCAGACCCCAGGAAGCGCGAAGGAAAAGAACCTCAGCTACAGAAGACGACTGCAGCTCAGAAGACGAAGCCACTTGAGGCAGCTTCTTCTTTCACTTTGGCGGATGGCACTGTTTGGAGCCCTAGCCCGGATTCAGACAGCTGGCCTCCAGAAGAAGTCCTGGATGAAGCGGTGTTCAAGGTAAGTACCAGAAGCAAAGGGAAGTCAGAATCCCGTCAGAAGGAGATCTAGAAGAAGAAGCAGCGAACGGAGAGGTCATCTTCTCATGAGCGGCCTTCTTCTCCTACTTACGACCGAGAAGATCCGAAGTACTTTGCTCCTGACATTAGACAAGAAGTTGAATCGATCATGCAAGAAGAGCTGGAGAAGCGACGGAAGATAGTACATCAGCTTCCTCCACCAACTACGGCAGCCCCTGTCTCACGGGAGCAGCCCCCAGTCAAGGGAAGACACCATTCTGGTCTTCTACCCTGGGAAGCAGCTACTACATCTTCTCTGTTGGAAACACCCGTCACTCTTCTGAAGCGATCCCCTTACGACTTCTTGCGAGACTTGTGGAATCAGAATGCGGATGTAACCTTCCAACAACTATTGGATGACAATGGTGGTTATAGGAGGTTGTTACAATCCGTGCTTCGAGGATCGAGGAAGAGGAGAACAGCTAAACTTCCCCAGAGCACCCCGATCTTAAGGATAGAGCATGAGGACTTGAGAGCCCCAGAACTTGATATGGAGATCCATGGCTGTCTTCTAAAGAAGGTACCCATTGATTCCGGCTCCGGACTTAACATCATGACTGAAGAAACGGCGCATGTCCTAGGCTTCCACTGAGTTCCAGCCTACTCCAAGAATCCTCAGAATGGCGGACCAGACCAGAAGACGACCTTTGGGGCAACTGAAAGATCTCTTGACGGTAATTGGGGGAGTATCTTTTTATCTCACTTACATCATTTTACGACCTGTAGCTAGGGTTGGATATCAGGTGTTGATAGGAAGACCATGGCTGTATGCTGCAAATGTAAATACCGATTGGAGAAGACATCGTTTGAGATTTCCCAATCCTACACCCAAGCCAGGTGAGAAGACCAAGGTCTCGCTTCCTTGGATCAAGATTGGACACCAAGGTGAAACTCCTTCTAGGACAGAGGGGTACACTTCAGAAGACTCAGCTGCGTCTTCTGACATGGATGAACGATACAATGAGTTTGTGGTGAATAACTTGTGTACTACAGAAGTAACAGAGATAGCAGAAGATGTGATCTGTGGATACATTGAGTGCTACGAAGTTGCGGCAGAAGAGCTTCCAGAAGATGAAAGTATCGTCTTCCCTTTGAAAGATCCGACAGTTGGTCTTTCAGAAGACGAAGATACCGTCTTTCCTTCGGAAGATCCGATAGTTGGTCTTCTAGAAGACGAATCTGAACCGGAAGAAGCTCCCAAACCGGAATACTTTGGTGCCAGTGAGTACAGTCACACTGAAGGAATGGTAAACTCGGACGATCTTCAAGAAATGGAGGTTGCTCCTAGGAAGAAGCTGAAGCTTTCCAAGGTGATCGAGGGCCAGCAGTTGGAAGACTTCTGAAAACTTATGACGGAGTTCCAAGATGTCTTCGCGTGGACCATAGAAGACATGAAGGGCATACCTCGAGAGTTGGGAGAGCATCGCATTGACTTGCTGGAAGGCGTTGTTCTTGCACGGCAGAGGCAGTATCGGCTCAACTCCAAGTACTCGCTTTTGGTGAAGGACCAGATCGACCAATACTTGAAGACGGGAGTCATCTTCCCAGTACTTAGCAGTGAGTGGGTAGCTCCTATTGTCATCGTACTAAAGAAGCAGACAGGGAAGATCCGAGTGTGTTAGGACTTCCGGAAGCTGAACTTGGTCATGAAAAAATATCATCATCCTTTACCGTTCACTGATTCTGTGTTAGACTAGGTAACAGGACATGAGTTCTACAACTTCCTGGATGGGTATTCTGGGTACAACCAAGTTTCAATCAGAGAAGAAGACAAGTCGAAAACCACTTTCACTACTGATTGGGACACGTACGGATACAATCAAATGCTGTTTGGTATGCAACGCGTCCGCCACATTCTAGAGATTGATGATTACAATCTTCAAGGAGTATCTTCGCACTTCCATGGAGATCTTCTTGGATGATTTCTGTGTGTTTGGATCGAAAGAAGACCACTTGATATTTCTAAGGAAGTGTTTTTTGAATGTAGAGAACATCGTTTGGCTCTTCACCCTGAGAAGTGCTTCTTTGGTATGTCGGAGGGAATTTTGCTATGACATAAGATTTCTGGAAGAGGTATAGAAGTCGATTGTGCTAAGATAGAAGTCATCATGAAACTTCACCCACTTGCTAACCTGACTCAGTTGAGAAGCTTCCTGGGCAACGTAAGATACTACAGAAGTTTTATTGACAGGTACGCAGAGGTACTTACCAAGTTGCTGAAGAAGGACGAACCTTACATTTGGTCTTCTGAGCAGCAGGAAGCATTCGAAGGATTGGAGACGGAACGACGAGAAGATGAAGTGGAAGACGAGTTCCCTGACGAGAAGCTGTTTTCAGTTTTCGCAGAGACACTTTCATCTGAGGGAGGGCGTACCGCCTGCTTCTCAGAAGACGAGACTAGATCTTCTGATCCAGTCTTTGCGACTTCCACAGAAGAGTCGATCTTCAAGGACTTGAAGAAGTTCCTGGAAGACCAACAGTATCCCGAGGGATTGGATGCGGAGCAGAAGACTGTCTTCTTACACAAGGCAGGTCCTTACGTCATCTTCCAGGGTATCCTGTTTAGGAAGGGACATGACGAGAAGCTAAGGAGATGCCTTGAGCCTTCAGAAATTAAGCCAGTGATCACGGGTCTTCACTACGAAGATGCTGGGGGTCACTACGAGCTGAAGACCACAGTGAAGAAGATGTTGGACGCCGGATATTGATGGCCGACCATGTACAGAGACACTTTTCAGGAGATCAGGAAACGTGATGCGTGCCAGAGGATGGGAAGACCAACAGCTACTACTAGGTGGTCTCTTACTCCTATTCTTCTGCTTGCTCTTTTTGAAAAGTGAGGAATCGATTTTGTTGGGCCTATCGCCCCGGTGGCTAGAAGAACACGAGCACTGTATCGTGTCGGATATTTTGTGCGTGAAGGATGTCTAGGAAAACGCGAGGTTCCTGGCTGTGGAGATGCTGTGTGCCAAACAGAGACAAGACAGAGAAGAACAACCACGAAAAGGAATGATGCGATATATACCACTCTGAAAGTATGTACACTGTCGATTCTTTCTCCAAACAGCACAAAACTGAGGAACAGACCAGAGCGGTCTGTAACCTACTTCAGAAGCCCTAAAACAAACCCCTGAAACGCAACCCTAGTCTGAAATCGTCAAAGCGTAGCTCAAAGCAAGAGGAACTTCTCTTTGCTAACAACCAGAGCCAAGTCCAAACCACATCCACACACTAGCTCTTGGCTAAAGCTATCTACCACAAGCCATACACAACCAACTAAGTCCTTAACGAACTCAAAAGGACGAAACCTGTAGCGAAGGAACCGAAAAAGACCTATCTGAGAACTTTCTCCTTTCGCCAAACGATCTTCAAATGTTGATAGGGTCTCCTTCCCTGACTCCGTTGGCCCAAGAAACCTTCAGATCCGACTCCCGATAGTCGAGATATCGCCAATTTTCGGTCGCAGGTGACCGAACCTTCAAAAACTCCTCCCTGCGGCTTAAAACCGCTCACACCGCACAAACGGATCATCTAAACTGATATCCGTCTTCGCTGGTAGGTAGATCTGGCTACCCTGAACCCAACGAGACTCCAAACAAGTCGTTTGGAGTTCCCCTTGCAAAACCACTAGAGAAATTTGACCGCAGGTTGCAAAAAACTGACGTAAATCAGCTCCCTGCGGCTCAAACTTGCTCACCACACTCAAACCAACAATCCAATTCACACACGGTCTTCTCCTATGAGTAGATGAAGACTCCCTGATCGCGTAGGCACCAAGAACGAAGAGCTTGGCTCACCGATCGCGAAGAACAGCCCAACCTCAGGTCGCAGACGAACGAAAATCTGATGTAAGCGCTTCCCTGCGAGCCAATTTCACTCAGAACTTCTAAACCGCCCGATGAAAACTAGTATCGTCTTCAATTTCCTGTAGAACTCGGTGTTCTGATCCTGATGGATCCAAGGACAGCAAGTTTGGACTCCGGAACGGTCCGAACGGTCCAACTCTCCTTCACAGGTAACTGAAAACCTCAAATCTGCTTCCTGCGTCTCAATTTCCCTCAGTACACACCCCCCGATCCGTCTCTTCAAGAACCGTCTTAACCTGTGCGTAGCCTGCACAGATCTGAACCCAACGACGCCTTGCGCGCTTGCATTGGACTCCTAAATCTCCCGAACCGTCCGTTGACAGGTCGCAGGCGCAAGCTAGCCCCTTAAGCACCCCCCTTGCAACAGTCTCTGTACGTACAGTTTTCTCCTCAATCTCCTGAATAATAAGAAGCAGGCCCCTTGCGTCTTTGATATAACGCCTGAAGTCCTAAATACCCAGTCAGCAAGTAACCAGGAGCCTAGCTTGATTTTACCTTCTTTCGAATCGCATAACTTCTTCTCTGGATGTCCAAACGAAGTAAACAAGATGCCCATGGAAAGCTGACAACGAGCTCTACCCATCCATGTGATGAAAGTGAAGATCTGAAGTTGCGCCAAAAGCTCGTAAGCTGGGGCCTAGCTTGTTTTCTTCATCTTTCGAGTCTTGTAACTTTTCCACTAGGCGTCCAAACGAAATAGACAAAGTGCCTATGGAAAGCTGACAAGGAGCTCTATCCATCTATGCGATGGAAATGGAGATCTGAAATTGTGCCAAAAACTCGTAAGCTAGGGACTAGCTTGTCTTACCCATAAGTGTCTTTGGAGCGACAAAACATCGAAGTTTGAATTTCATGTAGGAGCCGGTCCACGACACGACATCCACCCCCTCCAAACCTGTGCATCCTCCGGTATGCACCAGAGATACCAACCAAGGAGTGGACCGGCACTCAACCATCTTGTCATCCTCCCTCCTATCTCAGTCAACCTCATCCTCAAGGTTGCAACCTGATCGTCATCTTGAAGTTGTTACCCTGCCATGATCCTCCCTAGATCCATGCTCATTGGCTTTCTCCTCAAACCTCCCATCCAATCACCCCCTCTAAATCTACACATCTTTCAATATGCGAAGACATAGAAGAAATAACCAATCATACCATAGAAATGTCTTCCATGCGCCCTGTAGAACCTCACCGTCAAGGTTGTGACCCAAGTGTCGTAGTAGACATCCCCCACCCTGTCAATCATCACCCGTATCCTGACAGTAACCCTCAACCTCAACCATGTACATGTCGTTGTACGTATCCAACTCTTCTTTTTTTTTTGTTTTTCTGAAAAAGAAAGGAACCACACTACTGCAACCAAAATCATCAACTGCAACCATCATTGTCTCGCTGTAGAATAGTATCTTCCTCAACCATCATCCTCCCTGATATCTTCTTGTGAAAATCCTCACAACCTCCCAAGCATCATCCTCTCAACCTTCCTGAAAATATTTACAATCCCTCAAGCATCATCCTCCCAACACAAATCACCTTCAGCAATGGCTTCTCCCTTGTAAGCCATCCTTACCCATCATCCTATACCCGTAGCCTGGAAAGCATCCATCCATTCTCCTTCGTCCTCAGCATGTCTGTCCTTGATGATGCCAATGATGACATCATGGACTCTCCTTGTAGCTGCATCCAAGACCTCTCGTGATAGGAACCCAACCTGTGCATCTCGAATACGCTCCTCCCAACCTCCCTTCACATCCATCGTCGTCATATCTGCATCTGGTAGTTGTTTGTCAGCAATCAGATCACCCACGTCTGCTGTCTGCACCTCAACCATCTCCTCCGGTTGTGAAGGATTGCTCTCCATTGCCTGTTCAGGAAGAATAGTTTCCTGTTGAATCCTATCCTCTTGAACTAGCCTCCCTGAAGAAGTATCTTGTTGGTCCTTCTTCTCGCACTGCATCGTGGATGCAGTATCCAACCTGAGCTCGTTTAGATCCTCGTGCTCATCCAAACCATCTCTATGGAGATCATGCTCAATCTCCTCCACCCTAGCACCATAACTTGTAGCTTCGTCAGCTACAACTGCATGTGCCGCAAGGTAATCATCCACAATCTTCTTCATCCCTCCTTTACCAACGTTGGCTTGAAGGAGAGTACCCGTACTTGTGAATGCAACCTTTCCATCCTCCCAAGAAATAACCTCAAGTTGCAAAGACTCTGCAAAGTCAATGCAATCGTCCCGCTCATGATTAGTATCATCACACCACAGGCAGTGATGTACCCAAGCTAGTTTGGGTACAAGCTCCATCTTGGTCGAATATCCCTTATCCTCCAACCTAGTAACCTGAGCTTGTAGATCTTGCATCTTTTGTGGTAGGTCTTCGATGGTTGGATCCTTCTCTTCTACAACCACAACTGGAGGTTGAACCTCAGATACTACCTGAACTGGTGTGGTAGTCAACGCTGCAGGTGCCAACCTTGTAACCCTTCCCCTTGTCTGCCTCCGGACAAGAAGCTCAACAGCTTCATGCACAACCTCCCAATTTCTTGTTAATCCTTCTTCTTCATCCCCATCCTCCATAAGTAGTTCCAACTGTTCCTGCCATGGTTCATCCGCAGCTTGAAGAAACAGCTCCGTCTTGTAACTCTCCAAGGTTAGCTTGTCCACCCGAGGTAGTTGAGAGAATTGTCTCTCGAACTCCTTTAACAGCTCTGCAGGCTGTAAACCCTTGCTGGATCCGTTGACCCATCCCAAAAAAGATTTCTTGGTTACTCGATCTGAGTTTCCCAAGAAATACTCCTCCATCAGTGCATGTGAAAATGTATCCCAGTTCCTCCCAAAACGCTTTGCTAGACCTTTCACATGCTCCCTTATCTCAGGCACTGCAGCGAGTTCGAACGTCTCGATCATCTCCTTCTCCGGTACCAGATCCAAATCCATCTCCATCTTGTAACATCTCAAGTACTCAGAGATGTCTCTCCCACCAAAAATATCAAACTTGTCGATCACCCTTCCAAGCGCCTTCTTCCCCAAAGTCTCCTTTTGTTGCTTCCTTTGCTCTTGTCGCATAAACAAAGTGAAGGCTTGAAACAATCGTGCAGTTGCTACATCCAACTGCACCCCTGGTATCCCCTCTGATCTATCCATTCCGTCCAAAGTCATGGCTCGTCCCATCCTCCCATCCTCCCATGATCCCAACGGTCTAGAAATCCATCATCCCAGGTCCACAACATCCTCCCGAACAACCAAACCCATCTTCATCCTCGTTCATGATTGCTGATCTCTTCTGTCCAGTTCTGACACACAAATATCTCCACCCCGGACCTTCACGTCGAGTTCACTACCGTATCGTGTCGGATATTTTGTGCGTGAAGGATGTCCAGGAAAATGCGAGGTTCCTGGCTGTGGAGATGCTGTGTGCCAAACAGAGACAAGACAGAGAAGAACAACCACGAAAAGGAATGCTGCGATATATACCACTCTGAAAGTATGTACACTGTTGATTCTTTCTCCAAACAGCACAAAACTGAGGAACAGACCAGAGCGGTCTGTAACCTACTTCAGAAGCCCTAAAACAAACCCCTGAAACGCAACCCTAGTCTGAAATCGTCAAAGCGTAGCTCAAAGCAAGAGGAACTTCTCTTTGCTAACAACCAGAGCCACAACAGTATTATGCGATCCAAACCCAAGTCCAAACCACATCCACACACTAGCTCTTGGCTAAAGCTAGCTACCACAAGCCATACACAACCAACTAAGTCCTTAACGAACTCAAAAGGACGAAATCTGTAGCGAAGGAACCGAAAAAGACCTATCTGAGAACTTTCTCCTTTCGCCAAACGATCTTCAAATGTTGATAGGGTCTCCTTCCCTGACTCCGTTGGCCCAAGAAACCTTCAGATCCGACTCCCGATAGTCGAGATATCGTCAATTTTCGGTCGCAGGTGACCGAACCTTCAAAAACTCCTCCATGCGGCTTAAAACCGCTCACACCGCACAAACGGATCGTCTAAACTGATATCCGTCTTCGCTGGTAGGTAGATCTGGCTACCCTGAACCCAACGAGACTCCAAACAAGTCGTTTGGAGTTCCCCTTGCAAAACCACTAGAGAAATTTGACCGCAGGTTGCAAAAAACTGACGTAAATCAGCTCACCACACTCAAACCAACAATCCAATTCACACACGGTCTTCTCCTATGAGTAGATGAAGACTCCCTGATCGCGTAGGCACCAAGAACGAAGAGCTTGGCTCACCGATCGCGAAGAACAGCCCAACCTCAGGTCACAGACGAACGAAAATCTGATGTAAGCGCTTCCCTGCGAGCCAATTTCAGTCAGAACTTCCAAACCGCCCGATGAAAACTAGTATCGTCTTCAATTTCCTGTAGAACTCGGTGTTCTGATCCTGATGGATCCAAGGACAGCAAGTTTGGACTCCGGAACGGTCCGAACGGTCCAACTCTCCTTCACAGATAACTGAAAATCTCAAATCTGCTTCCTGCGTCTCAATTTCCCTCAGTACACACCCCCCGATCCGTCTCTTCAAGAACCGTCTTAACCTGTGCGTAGCCTGCACAGATCTGAACCCAACGACACCTTGCGCGCTTGCATTGGACTCCTAAATCTCCCGAACCGTCCGTTGACAGGTCGCAGGCGCAAGCTAGCCCCTTAAGCACCCCCCTTGCAACAGTCTCTGTACGTACAGTTTTCTCCTCAATCTCCTGAATAATAAGAAGCAGGCCCCTTGCGTCTTTGATATAACGTCTGAAGCCCTAAATACCCAGTCAGCAAGTAACCAGGAGCCTAGCTTGATTTTACCTTCTTTCGAATCGCATAACTTCTTCTCTGGATGTCCAAACGAAGTAAACAAGATGCCCATGGAAAGCTGACAACGAGCTCTACCCATCCATGTGATGAAAGTGAAGATCCGAAGTTGCGCCAAAAGCTCGTAAGCTGGGGCCTAGCTTGTTTTCTTCATCTTTCGAGTCTTGTAACTTTTCCACTAGGCGTCCAGACGAAGTAGACAAAGTGCCTATGGAAAGCTGACAAGGAGCTCTATCCATCTATGCGATGGAAATGGAGATCTGAAATTATGCCAAAAACTCGTAAGCTAAGGCCTAGCTTGTCTTACCCATAAGTGTCTTTGGAGCGACAAAACATCGAAGTTTGAATTTCATGTAGGAGCCGGTCCACGACATGACAACGGTATATTTTGATAGCTATCGACTATGCTACCAAGATGGTGGAAGGTGAAGCCACAAGGAAGAACGACGCCGCAGTGGTAGCCAGGTTCCTCTGGCACAACATTATCACTCGATACGGATGTCCGCTGGAATTGGTATCAGATAGAGGTACTCATTTCTTAAATGAGACTATTTCCCTCCTGACCCGTACAACGCAAAAGCGAACAGATTGACTGAGAAGTCCAATGGTCTTCTATGTAATATCCTGAATAAGGTAACTGTTAACCATGCGTATGACTGGGACACGAAATTGCCATCTGTGTTATGGGCTTTCAGGATTTCACCCAAAGTCACAACCCAGAAGACACCCTTCTACCTAACTTATGGCATGACACCTATTCTGCCCATCGAGTTAGAGGTCCCTACTTACCGGTTAGTCGTAACCAAACGCATGGAAGAAGAGGAAAGCCAGGAGCAGCGTCTTCTGAACTTTGTAGAGTTTGAAGAAGACAGGAATGCAGCTTTGGAGAAGACGTACGAAGTACAAGCACAACGTAAGGTGAACTATGATGGCAAGCTGAAGAAAGTGATCGTCGTAGATGGGGACTTGGTTCTTCTCTACGACAATCGACATCTTAAGTTTCATGAGAAACTTCATCTTCGTTGGATGGGTCCTTACCGCGTCTTGGAGGTCTTCACCCATGGCTCCTTGTAGTTGGAAGAGTTGGACGGTACGTTGATGACCACTCGTGTAAATGGGTGGCGTGTCAAGAAGTACTGGACGTGAACAAAAGTGCTGAAGCGCTGATGTTTGTGGGGACGCAAACATGTGAGGGTGGGCGTATGTGGTGCCCACAATTTACAAGATTCACGAATTTTTGAAATTTTTAAGATTAATAACTTGTTTGTATAACTGAAGAAGCGTTGTTACTTAAGATTACGGCTTCCTTAGAAGGAAGATGATCTTACGAGCTTTTTGTAATAATAAGTTGACTTCTTCAGACGACCGTCTTCCGAGAAGCGTCTTCTCGGTGGTGTCTTCGGAAGTCAGAAGACGGCGAAAGACACGTATCTTCCGGAAGGCGGCAACCGCGGAAGCTTAACCACGTAAGAAGTAGGTGCACCTATCAGGTAGCACCGAACATGTTAGGTAGGTCGGGAGGGTCGAAACCCCTAAACTGCGGGGAAGATGCGCAAGAAGTGTATTAGCACATTTCAGCTTCCCGCAGCAAGAGCGCTTCTTGGTTAAGAAGATCGATTCGAGGGTGAGTCTTGAGTGAAGAGGCGGCGATGTGAAATTGAGTGAGGTCAAGATCGATTCAAAGCTAGAAGGAAGGCAAGGTCGAATTGCTGAGCGTAGGAAGCGTATTGAGCTGAAGGTGTTTTTCTGTGAACTCCCGAAAGCTGACATTAGAGGACGGCTGAGTGAAATCGAAAGTGGAAGTCTTGATCGATTGAGGCGTAGCCAGGAGCTGACAGTGCAAGCAGCTTGGTGGGGTCGCATTGGAGCTGGGACCAGAGCCGGAAACGCGCGGAAGAAGAAGACAACTCGGAAAGCAGACAAAAGATAGTAGAGGTTCTTCCCATGTTCTTTTCCCTTCCCACTGCTTCTCGCCTTTGTTTGGTATCCCCCGCGCTTCCCCGGTGGTTTGCATGCAACCTGATCGATCAATTCTCCCATCCCTATTTTCCTATTATGACATTGGGCGCGGAAGCGCTGCCCAATTTCCGTCAGACATCTTCTTGCTTCTTCTCGAGTTCAATTCGAGCTTCTCTACCTTTCGCGCACCTACCGCCTTGTTGCGCCAGCGGAAGCTCTAGCTCAGTAGGTCGCAAACTTTACACCGCTAACCTGCAAACACAATCACCAGTTAGCGTCCATGCACCACTTATCTAGTTCTGGTTGGTCCGGACCGGAGCCGGACCGTCTCCCTATTCATCAAGCTCAACATTCCTAAATCCCGACTTAGACCCGCCTAAGTCGGTCCCAAACATGAGCAAGTCACAATATGACTTGGGGCGGACTTCCCATAAAGTCCAGGGTCCTAAACGGTGCCTCCAGCACACCTAACGGTCCAACCGTCCGTGATGTTTGTCTGGGTCTAGGCTCCCGAACGGTGGTCTAACCCGCTGACTCGTTCCCTAGTCTTGCCCCAGCCCTTACATCGGTCCTTAGTCTAGACATCCAAGCCCGGATCGGAACGTGTCTTGGAACTGGCCCAGCCATCACCTCATGCCCCCAGAGTCCGCCCGCCGAACCCTGGGGTCGGGTGACTCGTCCTGGCCCACCCAGGCATCGAGCCCCCCTCATATATACTTCTGGGGATCGGCGACCCCGCCCTCCTCTTTGGTCCCTGAAAATTATACCACAACCCGATTGTGGTTCGGCCATAACTTCCAGCTCGGAGGTCAGATCGAGGAGTGTTATATATCACTGGAAAGCTCTCGACGAGACCTTTCCAATGATACCTCACTCGCCTCGAGATCTTACGTGGAGCTCCGTCCACGACCTAAAACGTCCTTGGAGCTCCAACACTTAGCAGTTTTTCCGAAAACCTGTGGTCTAGACCCAGGGTCGAACCCTGTGGTTCGTCTGCGTCTCAGACCCACGTCTCGGTCCCACGTCTCGGACCCACGTCTCAGACCTATGTCTGAGACTCATGTTTCAGCCTGTTCCCAGACTCGCCCCCTTAGGTCAGCGTTCGTCTGGGGCCCTCTTGGGGTAGGCCTTTATGTCCTAACCCAAGGTTCCAACCAGATGAACCACTTAGGGTTCATCTGATCCCAACTTCCCGGCCAAGCCGTTAAGTCTTACTCGCAGCGTTCACAACCTAGCGCAAGTCCGCTAGGGTTCTGTTGCTCGCGTCTGCGCCCGATCTTGAGAATGAGGGGCACGACACTCACCCTCACTTTGGAGGTTGATGCCCTCATCAACAATGATCCTTTAAGTTAACACCAAGTTCAAAATGGGTAGCCAACCCCTTGGCGTCAGAATTGCGTTCTGGTAGCTAACCCGCAATTCCCTTCTTGGCTTGAGTCTTAAGTTGTCGCTAGAACACTTAGAAAATTCCAACTAGTCTCGGGAAAAGCCTTATCTTTTTGGCTTACCCTAAACAAAACTAGTTGGCAACTTCTAAACATTCTACTTAAGACTCTAACTTGCAAACTATAAGTATTCACACCTACTTACGAGGTCCCCCGAAACTCACTTTCCGGTCGCAATCTGATTTGACTTAGATGCGCGACTAAGTTTACTTTGCAGTTAGAAAACCGCAAAGCAAGATCACCCCAAGCCCCAAGACAAGTATGAAAGTTCATACTTGCTTTGCCAACGCTACGGCAAACCTAAGTCTTGACATCAAGACAGTCTTGATTTAGATGCTTATCTAAACCAGCTCGCTTTCTTTGAGTGTGCTTCGTTCCTCCTCTTGACAACATCCTAGGCATCTGATCAGAACTAGTCATAGCCATGCATTACCAATACACTTAGACAAATTTTCAAGAAACAAAATCTTTATTTCCAAACATAAGTCAAAGCTACAAAGTCCATCGGCCCAAATCGCCTCAAGTTGCTACTCGTATGGTTCGTCGTTTCTTCACCCCTCGCTGGAAGGAGATGTCCTCATCTTGCTAACGCCCTTGTTGTCCTTGTCTCCGCTTGAAGAGGTCCAATGCTTCGCTCGCATGTGCGAGATCTTCCTTTGGCACCCAAGTTGCTTTCTTCAAATGGTAACCACGCCATTTGACCAAATACTCCATCCGGTTTGATTTGCGCCGAGATCGCAAAATGGACTCCACCTCATATTCTGCTTCGCCTTGCACGACATCAGGTTGAGGCTTGAGAGTCTGTTTGCGCTCCGGCCGCAAATCATCCTTGAAGTATTTCTTTAATAAAGAAACATGGAAAGTCGGATGCAACTGCCACTCGCGAGGAAGGTCTAAGGTATAGACATCTTCATGCGGATTCTTGACAATGACAAAAGGTCCCGCGAACTTCGATGAAAACTTCACCGATATTTCCTTCGGAAGTGTGAAGTTTTTCGTACTTAATCATACTTCTTCGCCCACTTGAAACTTCACTTGCCGCCGATGCTTGTTTACCTGCTTCGTGTACCGTTGCTGCGCCTTCTCGAGGTTGCTCTTTACTTGCTCCTCGCGCCGCTGCATTTCCGCCACCAACTCTTCAGCTGATGTTTGTCGTGTTCTTGGTCGTGCCGATGTAGAACTCCCTGCAAGAGTCAAGTCAAGAGGCCCTTCTGGCTCACGTCCGTAAGCCAGCAAGAAAGGCGATTCGCCGGTTGCCGAATGCTTCGTGGAATTGTAGCAATACTCCGCAAGACTGAGCCACTCCGCCCAATCACTTTGGTCCGCGCTCACATAATTCCTCAAGTATTGATTCAGAACCGAGTTAACTCGTTCCGTTTGCCCATCTGTTTCCGGATGAAAGGCGGTACTAAATTTTAACTTAGTCCCCAATTTTTGGAACAAGTGTTTCCAAAAGGCACTTGTGAACTTAGAGTCTCTATCTGAAATAATACTCCAAGGCAATCCATGTGAACGCCACCAAGTATCTAGGAACAACCGAGAAGTCGTGAACGCTGTTGCAGTATCCAAGGTCGGAGCAAATTTCGCTAGTTTGCTAAACCGATCAACTATCACAAAAATCGCATTGTATCTATGCGAGTCAGGCAGAGAGGTAATGAAGTCCATGCTGATGCTTTCCCAAGATCAGACTGGAATCGGCAAAGGATGAAGCAACCCTTGTTTCTTCTCATAAGAAACGCGGTTCGCTTGACAGGTTACACATGTTTTCACAAAGTGGGCAACATCGTCTTTCATGTGGGACCAATAAAACTTTTTAGCTATCACTGCTAAAGTGGACTTTTCTCCTTTATGGCCTGATAAGGGCGCATCGTGACATTCTTTGAGTAACTTCGTCCTAAGTTTTCCTTGTCCCACATAAACCCGACTTTGCTTGAACATGAGTAAACCATGTCTTAGCTGCATGTTTTGCAACTTCACTCCTCGCTTGAGTTGTTCCAGGTACTCCTTCGCTTGGTCATCGCCCATGTAACCTTCACGTATTCGCCTCTCCAAATCTGACTCCTTAGGATACATAGCTTGCAAAATCTGTGTTGATGATGGAAGATATTCCTCCTTGCGACTCAAGGCGTCATGAACCACATTGTCCTTTCCCGCTTTGTGGATTAATTTCACATTCATGAGCGCCAAGGTATCATGCCACCGTAGTTGCTTTGGCGTCACCCGATCTTGGGTCTCAAAGTACTTGAGCGAGATGTTATCAGTATACACTTGGGTCTTGTGAAGTCCCAAGTAATGCCGCCATTTCCTCAAACAATGAACCACCGCAAACAGTTCCTTCTCGTGAGTCGGCCATCGACTCTCTGTCCCAGATAGCTTCTTGCTTTCGTACGCTACAGGTTTTCCATCCTGCACCAACACTCCGCCAATCGCATAGTCGCTCGCGTCCGTGTGCACCTCGAATGGTTTGTCAAACTCCGGCAGCTTCAAAACTGACGCCTTTGACAGAATAGCTTTGATCGTCTGAAACGCATCATCCACCTCTTTGGTCCAACTTACCTGTGCGTCTTTGCCCGTCCAGTCCGTCAACGGCTTCGCGATCTTTGAAAACCCCTTCACATACTTGCGGTAGAACTGCGCCAATCCTAAGAATCGCCGCATCTCCTTCACTGTAGTCGGAGGCTCCCAAGTCACAATCGCGTCCACCTTCTGCATATCCGGGCCGACTCCTTCTGCACTAATGACATGTCTCAAGAAGTTAATGCGCTCCAAACCAAACTCACTCTTGTCAATGTTGGCAAACAGCTTATGCTCCCGTAGCTTCGTCAACACCACCCTTAGCTGCTCCGCGTGCGACTCCAAGGTTTTGGAGTAGATCAAGATGTCATCGATGTATACGATGACAAACTCATCCATCTCCTCACGAAAAATTGTGTTCATCAATGTAGTGAACGTCAAAGGGGCATTGCAGAGTCCAAATGGCATCACCACGAATTCAAACGATCCGTATCTGGTTCGACAAGCGGTCTTCTCAACATCTGGATCAACTATCCGGATCTGGTAATATCCTGACTTCAAGTCTATCCTGCTGAAGTACTTTGCGCCCGCTAGCCTATCAAAGAGGTCGTCTATCCTTGGCAAAGGATAATTATTCTTCACCGTCACCTTATTGAGTGCACGATAATCTACGCGGAGTCGTAACTTCCCATCCTTCTTCTTTGCGAAAAGAACTGGGGCTCCATAAGGTGACTTGCTGGTTCGAATATATCCTCGTGCTAATAGCTCATCGAGTTGTCTTTTCAACTCGAGGAGTTCCACCTGATTGAGTCGGTAAGGGGCTTTGGAAGGTGGTTCTGACCCTGGCAAGACCTCGATCTTGTGATCCACCACCCGCCTTGGAGGTAACTCAGTAGGTAACTCATCCGTCAAGACATCCTCAAACTCCTTAATCACTTCGCGAAGCACCTTCGGGAGTTTAGTCGCGTCCCCTGATGTTTCCTCTTGCCTATCACCCGTCATCAAATCTGCAACCCGCATCAAACACATGACCCCGTCGTTGAAGTCCATCTGTTTGTCTTTGATCAAATTCACTGCAAAGTCATCAATCTTCCGCGCCTTCCAGATCAGCCTCACTCCTAGCTTCCGCCCTTTAACTCTCACGTTTAACTTTAAAGGTTTCCGCCTAAGTTCCACTTCAAACCTGTCCAAGAAAGTGTTCCCCAAAACCGCATCGATATCATCCATCTCGCACACCGTGAAGTTCTCTGTGAACTCCAACTTCCCACACACAAATCGTACGTCCAAGGCTACTTCAGAAGTTTGATACGTCTTGCCCTTGGCAAAGCTCACCTGAATAGGCTTGTCTGCCTTGGAGGTAGACAAGCCCAACTTCTTCACCAACTTTGGACTTATGAATGAGTGAGTCGCTCCTGTGTCCACAAGAAAAGTAACATCACGGTTAGCAACCTTGGCTTGTAGATACATCAATCCCGGCGTCTTCTTCGTGGTTCTCAAGGTCACAGTCATCTGGCCCTCCAACAAGTCCTTTGCAACAAATGCATTCATGCTACAGTTACTAACCTTAGGTTTCGTACACCCCTTAGCAATATGGCCCGCCTCGCCACAGTTGTAGCAAGTAAACTTAGCGCCATTGCCCTTCTGAGGTGTTTGCCCCTTAGGTTTTACTCCTGTTTGCTGCCGCTTTGCTGCCGGGGCAGAAGTATCCTTCCGATCCTTCTCACTCCCATCCCACTGTCGCTTGAAGCCCTTGTTCTTCTTCTGGAACTTGTCCGTGCTGCGTGGTTCAAAGGATTTCTGCTGCTGGACTTCGTCGTCCCCAATTCGCTCCGCTAGCTTCAAAAGTTCGGCACTTGTCTCTGGTAGCTTTGGCATCCGAAAGAGAGCCTTCTCCGAGCTAGACTTGAGTCCCCCAATGAATATACATATCTTGGTCTCCTCAGTCCACTTGGAGAACGAATCCAGCTTGGCACTGAACTCGCGCATATAAGCGCTTAAGGTCCTCGTCTGCTTCAGTCTCACCAACTCAACACCGTCCCGAATCCTTTGATACTCCGGAGTGAATCGTCCTGCGAGCAACTCCTTGAACTCTTTCCAACTAAGCGCCGAGACGGTCAAGGCATGCTCATCCCTGTATGCAGTCCACCAGAGAAGCGCATGATCTTTCAGGAACGTAACCGCCGCTCTCACCTTGTCAGACTCCTTAGCCTGTTGCGCCTCAAAGTATAGATCTAACTCAGTTAAGAAATCCTTAACCTTGCGAGCCCGTCCTATACCTGAAAACAGGGTCGGCAAATTCGTCTTACAAAGCTTCCTGGTAGACGAGGAACATCCTTGGCCTGCCTCAAGCTCGGCGATACGTTTGTCCCTGGAGGCCATACCCTCCTGCATGGTCTTCATCATCTTGATGAGTTCCGCATACAGAGCTCCTTGACTTCCCGCGTCTGAATCGTTGGGCACCGCTGGCAAGACTCCATCTTGCTGCACCGGTGCCGCAGCTGGTACAGGGCTCCCTTGACGTTGGGGCGAAGGTTGTCGATTGTCGTCCCCTGACTGTGCCTCGGGGCTAGCTCGAGTCGATCTGCTCCCGTTAGCCGCTCCTCATTTCTTGGTCTTCCTCCTGGAACTCTGTCCGTCGTCGGCCATCGCTCCAAGTGTTCACCTAGAAACGCTGATCCACTTCGTGTCTTGAGTTCCTCCTCAAGCGTCCAGCCTTCAGCCGCTACCTCAAGTTCTCGCTCACCGAAGCGTCGGCTCTGATACCACTTTTTGCGCATCTACCGCCTTGTTGCGCCAGCGGAAGCTCTAGCTCAGTAGGTCGCAAACTTTACACCGCTAACCTACAAACACAATCACCAGTTAGCGTCCATGCACCACTTAATCTTAGTTCTGGTTGGTCCGGACCGGAGCCGGACCGGAGCCGGACCGTCTCCCTATTCATCAAGCTTAGCAATCCTAAATCCCGACTTAGACCCGCCTAAGTCGGTCCCAAACATGAGCAAGTCACAATATGACTTGGGGCGGACTTCCCATAAAGTCCAGGGTCCTAAACGGTGCCTCCAGCACACCTAGCGGCCCAACCGCCCGTGATGTTCGTCTGGGTCTAGGCTCCCGAACGGTGGTCTAACCCGCTGACTCGTTCTCTAGTCTTGCCCCAGCCCTTACATCGTTCCTAAGTCTAGACATCCAAGCCCGGATCGGAACGTGTCTTGGAACTGGCCCAGCCATCACCTCATGCCCCCAGAGTCCGCCCGCCGAACCCTGGGGTCGGGTGACTCGTCCTGGCCCACCCAAGGATCGAGCCCCCCTCATATATACTTCTGGGGATCGGCGACCCCGCCCTCCTCTTTGGTCCCTGAAAATTATACCACAACCCGATTGTGGTTCGGCCATAACTTCCAGCTCGGAGGTCAGATCGAGGAGTGTTATATATCACTGGAAAGCTCTCGACGAGACCTTTCCAATGATACCTCACTCGCCTCGAGATCTTACGTGGAGCTCCGTCCACGACCTAAAACGTCCTTGGAGCTCCAACACTTAGCAGTTTTTCCGAAAACCTGTGGTCCAGACCCAGGGTCGAACCCTGTGGTTCGTCTGCGTCTCAGACCCACGTCTCGGTCCCGCGTCTCGGACCCACGTCTCAGACCTATGTCTGAGACTCATGTTTCAGCCTGTTCCCAGACTCGCCCCCTTAGGTCAGCGTTCGTCTGGGGCCCTCTTGGGGTAGGCCCTTATGTTCTAACCCAAGGTTCCAACCTGGGTTCAGAGAACCACTTAGGATTCATCTGATCCCAACTTCCCGGCCAAGCCGTTAAGTCTTACTCGCAGCGTTCACAACCTAGCGCAAGTCCGCTAGGGTTCTGTTGCTCGCGTCTGCGCCCGATCTTGAGAATGAGGGACGCGACACTACCCCTAGCCCTCAAATTGGAGAGCCCAGCTAAGGGTGCAGTTGGATCCACAACGCGGAGAGGCTGATAGACAGACCCGGCTTCCTCAGTCATTCACGTTGTCGTGTCGTAGACCGGCTCCTACCTGAAATTCAAACTTCGATGTTTGTCGTTCCAAAGACACTCATGAGAAGAAAAGCTAGGCCTCAGCTTACAGGTTTTTGGCACAATTTCAGATCTCCATTTTCATCGCATAGATGGGTAGAGCTCCTTGTCAGCTTTCCATAGGCACTTTGTCTACTTCGTTTGGATGCCTAGTGGAGAAGTTACAGGACTCCAAAGATGGAGAAAACAAGCTAGGCCCCAGCTTATGGATTTTTGGCACCACTTCGGATATTCGTTTTTATCGCACCAGTGGATAGAGCTCCTTGTCAGCTTTCCATAGGCACTTTGTCTACTTCGTTTGGACGCCTAGTGGAGAAGTTACAAGACTCAAAAGATGGAGAAAACAAGTTAGGTCCCAGCTTACGGGTTTTTGGCACCACTTCGGATCTTCGTTTTTATCGCACCAGTGGATACAACTTCTTGTCAACTTTCCATAGGCACTTTGTCTACTTCGTTTGGACGCCTAGTGGAGAAGTTACAAGACTCGAAAGATGGAAAAAACAAGCTAGGCCCCAGCTTACGGGTTTTTGGCACCACTTCGGATCTTCATTTTTATCGCACCAGTGGAGCGAGCTCCTTGTCAGCTTTCCATAGGCACTTCATCTACTTCGTTTGGACGCCTAGTGGAAAAGTTACAAGACTCGAAAGATGGAGAAAACAAGCTAAGCCCCAGCTTACGAGCTTTTGGCGCAACTTCGGATCTTCACTTTCATCACATAGATGGTTAGAGCTCATTGTCAGCTTTCCATGGGCATCTTGTTTACGTCGTTTGGACATCTAGTGAAGAAGTTATGCGACTCGAAAGAAGGTAAAATCAAGCTAGGCCTTAGTTTACTTGCTGATTGGGTATTTGAGGCTTCAAGCGCTATATCAAAGACGCAAGGGGCCTGCTTCATTATTATGTGAGAACTTCGTACGTACAGAGACTGTTGTAAGGGGGTTGCTTAAGGGGCTTGCTTGTTCCTGCGACTTGTCGGTGGACGTTTTGGAGAATTGAGAAGTCCAATACACGCGTGGAAGGTGTCATCGGGTTCAGATCTGTGCAGGCTACGCACAGGTTAAGACGGTTTGGGAAGAGATGGATCGGGGGTTGTGTTCTGAGAGAAATTGAGACACATGAAGCAGATTTGAGATTTTCAGTTACCTGTGAAGGAGAGTTGGACCGTTCGGACCGTTCGGGCCGTTCTGGAGTCCAAACTTGCTGTCCTTGGATCCATCGGGATCAGAACAACGACTTCTTCAGGAAATTGAAGACGATACGAAGTTTCATCGGACGGTTTGGGAATTCTGAGTGCATCGACTCGCATGGAAGCGCTTACGTCAAGTTTTTCATCGTCTACGACCTGAGATTGGATTGTTCTTCGCGATCGGTGAGCCAAGCTCTTCGTTTTTGGTGCCTACGCGATCAAGGAGTCTTTATGTACGCATAGGAGAAGACTGTACGTGAATTGGATTGTTGGTTTGGGTGTGGTGAGCAAGTTTGAGCCGTAGGGAGCTGATTTACTTCAGTTTTTTGCAACCTGCGATCAAATTTCTTGCGTGGTTTTGCAAAGAGAACTCCAAACAGCTTGTTTGGAATCTTGTTGGGTTCAGGGTAGCCAGATCTATCTGCCAGAGAAGACGGATATCAGTTTAGATGATCAGTTTGTGCGATGTGTGCGGTTTTAAGCCGCAGGGAGGATTTTTTGAAGTTTCGGTCACCTGCGGCCGAAAATCGACGATATCTCGGCTGTTGGGAGTCGGATCTGAAGGTTTCCTGGGTTAACGGAGTCAGCGAAGGAGACCCTATCGACATCTGAAGTCCGTTCAGCGAAACGAAGAAGTCCACAGATAAGTCTTTTTTGGTTTCTTCGCTACGGGTTTTGCTCTTTTGAGTTCGTTAGAGTTCTGGTTGGCTGTATACAGCTTGTGGTAGCTAGCTTTAGCTAAGAGCTTATACATGGATGTGGTTTGGACTTGGGTTTGGATCGCGTGATATTGCTGTGGCTCTGTTTGTTAGCAAAGGGAAGTTTCTCTTGCTTTGAGCTACACTTTGATTTGGGCCAGGGTTGTGATTCAAGGGTTGTTTTAAGGGGCTTTTGAAGCAGTTTACAGACCGCTCTGGTCTGGTTCTCAATTCTGTGCTCTTAGGAGAAAAAACCGGCAGTGTACATACATTTGGAGTGTATATATCGCAGTGTTCGTTTTCGTGGTTGTTTTTTTCTGTCTTGTCTCTGTTTCAGCACACAACATCTCCACAGCCAGGAACCTCATGTTTTCCTGAACATCCTTCACGCAATATCCGACACGATAACGTTATCAGAGGCGTTGAGAACCACGCTTATAGTTCTTAAACGGTCTACTGATGGCGTAGTGGAGTAAGAGACATCGACATCCAGGAGTGAGAGCAATGCGAGACAACCTTCAACGTCTGTGGATGCGACGTCGAACCCGATGTGGGGACGTCTACAACAGTTTTGCGAGCCTCACTATTTTCAACCACAGATATGAAGGCATTGGGAGTCAGTCTGACTCCAGTGTTCCAGTTGGCGGTCATGCTCAGTGAAAGTGAGGATGTAGTTTTCTCTAGTGCCGAGGTAGTACAACGAGAGGCGGTAGATACGTCCATAGAGTCGAGGATCAGGACAGCTACTAGTGATACTTGACAAGGCGACTATCAGGTTAGATGAGTTACCAGCTAGGTCGACGATTGACCGTGCTAGTTTGACACCCGGTGTGGTGTTGTTGGACAACAGATGATATCTTCTGTTTGGTGACATCTTCAGGGAAGGTGTATCGACCGCATAAAGTCTTGTTAGACTTTGGAGCCCAGCCATTGATGTTGAGAAAGATGGCGTGTATTGGTTTGGGTCTGAGGAAGTCCGAGGTGAAGAGATGCTCATTCCAGCTGCAGACATCTCTAGGGGGATCAGGGAGTACAACTTTACACATGACATGTGAGATGCTGACAATGAGAGTTCGATCAGAAAATCCCATAGATCATCTTATGGTGAAGATCAAGACCATCGTTACGGTCGTAGAGTCTTATGATGTGTTGGTTGGAGGTGCGGTGTTATATCCTATGAGCTTCATGATCGACTATTGGGCGGAGATAACATCTTGAGTCTTACAGATCAGGTTGGCAGTCCAGTGAGAGACGAGTGAGCCGCTTACCAGTGTGATTCAGTGCTAAAGTTGGGACAACAGAGCCTACACCAAGGATGATGACATCTGTTACAAGGTTCAGTTCACTTGGCTGGACGAGTTGTTAGAGGGCAATGCCCATGTGGAGGATGCTCCGGTCTATGAGGAGGTGAGAGACATGCCTAGCATGACTACGATAGTATCATCTGCCTTGGATGTTCCACTCTAGAGTCCGAGTTGCGAGCTGCAGCAGTATGCTGATCGATTGGTGCAGCAGGTTTGAGTGAAGCCTTTGTACCGTCAATAGAGAAATAAATGATTGTTCTTGCTACTAGCCTTGTGATCTTATCACCGTTGGATACGATTCTCATTTCGTGACAGTATCCAAAGGAGGGTGTATGTGTGTTGGAGCTGTTTAGAGAGATCAACACAGGTTTGGCTGCGGTATTGCAAGCATACATACAAGTACAACGATACTTGTATGTGGAGAAAGATGAGGTTGCGAGACGCATCTCATTGTGTCATGTGACACGTTTGGTGCAGAGATATCATGAGTTATTGTCCATATCAGCTTTCAGAGGATATCAACAAGCATTACCATCAGATATTTTGCTGCTGGAGACGCAAGATCTCACGTCGGTTGGCATCATTCACTTGGTGATAGTCGGGTGACCATGTCAAGGTCACACGCGTGCTGGGAGAGGTTAGGGTTTATATGACCCGCGATCTAAGATATGTTGGAAAATATACTGATCTTACGACATCTCCAGATGCATCAGGTGGATTCTCCAACGTACATCTTGGAGAACGTTGTCGGAGTGTGATCCGTCTACCTAGGAAAACGCCGGGCTTCTGGCTGTGGTTGTTTACTCAAGAGGTTGGCTTTCAGGTCACAATAGGGCTATAAACACTCACACAGATGTGTAAGATCTAGTAATATGCTCATAAAGCGAAATTCAGGTCTAGCTGCTAGTAATAGGATCCGGCGACGAACTTTGACACTCACGGAGAAGAAAACTATGAAGGTTTAGACTTCTAAACTTCCCCTACATGCAAATGAGGTACTACTGAACTCACACACGAAGTTTCAGCCTGAGATCAAATTCGGACACGGAGATATGGACAGAAAAGTTCTGAGCAAGAAAACTACGGCAATTTCTGGTACCTAGATGGCTATTTCAACCTAGAACAGAAGATTGGCTCGATCAATTTCAAATATTCTCACAATATTTGAAGTCTACAGGATGCTGGACATCCATGTGAAGTTGGAACTCCTGATTGTACACAGAACTCCAGATCTCCTCCTTTGAAGTCGCTGCTCTAGATTAAGAGCTTTTCAGATCCCCTCAGCTTCAGCGGCCGCCCTGAATTACTCAGTCACTCAATCGATGCGAAACTTTTTGGGAAATCGTAGCCCTGCTGGCAGAGAACACAACCTCGAAGTTTTGAAGCGATTTCCTCAAATCTGCTGCAAGTGACACTGAAAACCCTAAATCCAACAAAAATGATTCAATTCTAGCACAATTCGAACTTCAATTGGTCATAACTTCGTCTTTATTGCCTCAAATCGATCAAAAATTTCACTGGAAGTGCTTGGCATGACGAGCTCTATCTCCCTGTGCCCTCAGATTTCGAAGTCCTCTCACCAAATGCTCGAACTCTCCTTTAGAGCTCTGTTTCTAAATTTAGAGTTAAACTAAAGACAAAAATAGACCAATGGGAGTTCATAGCTCCACTTGGTTGTCCTTTAGTGCCCTAATCCACGTGGTAACTCAACTTCACTCAAAGGCTACCACGTCAGCCCCTAAAGTGCCAGCGTAAATCTTAAACTTCACGCGAAGGCATGTAAATTAACACGTAACCCAAAAAGATAACTAAACCAATCTAGAAAGCGTGCATGGGCGACAAGTAAGTACAACCCATGAGCTTAAACCTCTATCAGCATGGAAATCCTAAGTTATGTACTTTCACAACATAGATAAGCATGATATCATTTGCACAAGCGCAAGAGTGCTTGAACAAGATAGATAACATACTATCAACCTACTAAGACTCAAAATATATAACACAATAGTGTCAACACCGTATGCAAAGGTGTCAAACATATGTATAAAGGACTAGAAGTAATATGAGCTAACTTCTAGAACTACTAAACTCAAGCGTCGGAGTAGAAGTCAAGCATGTAGCCGCCAAGTAGCGCGACAACGTTCTTTTGTTGGGTGATGCTCATACACAGATGATGATGAGTGTGCACCATGTGCGGTCATGGATTGGATCGGCATTGTTGTTAGATGCAACAAGAGTGGGATCTCATGCACATTGTCCACAGTTGTGATGGATGAATTTGTTATCGAGAGAGGTGCTCAAGCGCGCACACAATGTAGTGAGACTACCAGCGCAACTCACAATTGAGGGCATCTTAGATGCAGGGCAATGATCTCAAGTAGTGAGAGTTGTCGATAGATCACCCATGACAGTGATGAACCTAGTGGGACGATCCATGACAACGTTGCCCACTTTGGTGAGCTTTCCAGCGTCACATGTTTACAGAGATGGAGGACCTGAGCTTGTGTGGGATGCTCGGTCACAACAATTGATGGAGCTCAATGCCGATGAGAGAGAGTGAGTGATGAGTTTCGCTACGGGAACGACGGCGGTAGCTTCGGTATCGAAGACTTCACGTCATCAGGTGTTGGATCAAGCAATGGACTTGAACTGCTTGACGTGGATTGTTAATCTTAGATTGGCTGAGCAGCATCAGATGCGATAGACGGGTGTTACTGCTCAGACACTTCTGAGCTCTTTGCCTACCGGATTGGTGGAGGTAAAGGTTGGGGACGAGGCGTATGAAGTTTGTCATCCTTGGACATCATGAGATGTCGTAGAAGAGAGTGTGGAGGTTGCAACTAAGACTGCAGGAGTTCTTTGCACAGTGGAGGTGAAGGTTGTTAGTGGAGAGCAGAAGGAAACTGCTCTAGAGGCTGCAAGCAGTCAACGATTTCATTTTCTACCTCTAGCGTGGTGACAGAGGATACTTGAGAGCCGGAGATTGGACCCAAGCTTATAAGAGAGGAGAGAAGAAGAGTTCAAAGATTCCTGAAGAGCTACAGGAATTGTTTTACCTTCAGTGTGAAGGATTTGGGTACCTTGAAGGGACCAGGTATACAGATCGATTTGGCTAGTGACACGTTGTCAGAGTGTGATCCGTCTACCTAGGAAAGCGCCGGGCTTCTGGCTGTGGTTGTTTACTCAAGAGGTTGGCTTTCAGGTCATAACAGGAGTGTAGGATCCTCTAATATGCTCAAAAAGCGAAATCTAGGTCTCACTAGTAGTAATAGGTTTAGACGGTGAACTTTGGCACTCAAAAGGAGGAAAACTATGAAGGTTTAGACTTCTAAACTTCCCCTACATGTAAATGAGGCACTACTGAACACACACACGAAGTTTCAGCCTGAGATTGAATTCTAGCACCGAGATGTTGACAGAAAAGTTCTGAGTAAGAGAATTATGGCAATTTCTGGTACCTAGACAGCTATTCTGACCTAGAACAGAGAATTGGCTCGATGAATTTCAAATATTCTCACAGTATTTGAAGTCTACAGGATGCTGAACATCCCTGTGAAGTTGGGACTCCTGAATGTACACAGAACTCTAGATCTCCTCTTCTGAAGTCGCTGCTCTAGATTAAGAGTTTTTCAGACCCCCTCTACTTCAGCGGCCGCCCTGAATTACTCAATCACTCAAATGATTCGAAACATTTTGGACAATCGTAGCCCTCCTGACAGTGAACGCAACCACGAAGTTTTGAAGTGATTTCCTCAATTCTGCTGCAATTGGCACCGAAAACCCCAAAATCAACAAAAGTGATGCAGTTTTGGCACAATCCGAACTTCAATTGGGCATAACTCTTTGTTTATTGATCCAAATCGAGCAAAAATTTCACTGACAGTGCTTGGCACGACGAGCTCTCTCTTCCTATGTTCTCAGATTTCGAAGTTACCTCACCAATTGCTCGAACTCTCCTCTAGAGCTCTATTTCTAAACTTAGAGTTTTACAAAAGACAAAAATGGACCAATGGGAGTTCATAGCTCCACTTGACTGTCCTTTTGTGCCTTAAACTACCTGGTAACTTATCTACACTCATAAGCTACCACGTCAAGCCGCCTAGAGTGCCAGCGTAAAACTTAAACTATCTAAAATGACACATAGCCTCGAAAAATAACCTAAATTAGCTAGAAAGCGTGCATGGGCGACAAGTAAGTACAACCCATGAGCTCAAACCCCTATCAGCATGGAAATCCTAAGTTATGTACATTGAACGTCATAGACAAGTAAGAAGTCACCTGCACAAGCGCACAAATGCTTGAACAAGATAACTAACATACTATCAGCCTACTAGGACTCAAAATAGTGTTAACACCGTATGCAAAGGTGTCAAACATATACATAAAGGACTAGAAGTAATATGAGCTAACTTCTAGAACTACCAAACTTAAGCGTCGGAGTAGAAGTCAAGCATGTAGCTGCCAAATGACGCGACAACGTCAATCTTTCGACGTGTCCTACAGACGAAGATTGTTTGTATCAGTGGTGGTTCTTACAATGTGGGTTGAAGAACGCCCCTTGAGTTCCAAAGGGTGATGGACAGGATCCTAGCAAGATTGGATTTTGTCAGATGTTATATTGACGGCATATTAGTCTATAGTGCTACCATGGAAGAGCACGAGAGACACTTACGGGATGTGTTCGAGCGGTTTAGAGCTCATGGGTTGAAGTTACACCCTAGGAAGTGTAAGTTCTTTCAAGAGTTGGTAGAGTATCTAGGCCACACCATCTATCCAGGTGGTTTGGATGTTCAACAGACGAAGGTTGAAGCTACTGCACGTATCTCACGTGTCACAGATATGAGTCGAGTTCGAACATTTGGTTTGATGAACTTCTATAGTCGATACGTGAAGGGGTTTAGTGCAATTGCGAAGCCGTTGACCAAGCTGATGAAGGTGGACCAGGAGTGCCAGTGGTGAGATGAGCAAGAGCGAGCTTTTGTAAAGCTTAAGGATAAGTTGACATCTGCTCTCATCTTGAGGAGACCCGTTACGAAGCGTCCCTTCCAACTGCACACTGATTAGAGTATGTTGAGACTTGGAGCATTGTGACTCAGCATGATGATGAGAAAAAGAAGTTTGTGATGGCATATGTCAGTCGCTCCAACAATTCGACGGAGGCGAGATACAGTTCATACGAGAGGGGGTGTTTAGCTGCAGTGTGGTCTGTTGCACACTTCTGATGTTATCTGTTTGAGAACTCTTTTACTCTCATCATTGATCACCAGGCGCTCAAGTGGTTGATGAAGTCCGACAAGCTTACAAGGAAGCTTGCACGATGGACTATGATCTTACAAGAGTATGACTTTCAGGTAGTGCATAGACCTAGAGTTGCAAACTTAGATACAGATGGGTTGAGTCGCAACCCATGCACGAATCAGCAGGATCAAAATGAGGCTCGATGACATGACGAGGTTGACGAGGAGATAGTGCCAGGGTGGAATGCATCTACCTTTCTTTGTGTGTTGGTCATGAACTCTAGTATGGAGGACCATGTCATATCTTTCTCTAATCAGAGACTAGATGATGAGTCTCCAGATCCTGAGGATGAAGATGGTGAAAAAGACCAACGAGATATCCACTACGATGTGATCGTAATGGAGTATCTACGTACTGACGTGGGATAGACACCATAAGTGTCAAGGAGCGAGATCGTGTCCTTCAACGAGCGAAGAGATTTCGACAAGAAGGACGACATGTACTTCGAGTGTGAGATGATGAGAGAGTACGGATAGTACCACATCCATCCCGGAGGGTAAAGTTAGTACGACATGCTCATGAGGAGTTGAGACATTTTGGAGTGAAGCGTACACATAGCTTACTCCAAAGACAATATTGGTGGCGTGGTATGCACATCGATGTGCATCAGTTTGTCGCACGATGTGTGGTTTTTGATCAAGTACGAGCATCGTTTAATTCTCCTACTCCACAGTTATACCCCTTACCGATTATGGAGTTGGGTTACCGTTGGAATTTGGATTTTACGAGACCTTTATCGTTGACTGTACGTCACCACCGATATGTGTTGGTGATAATGGAGCACTTCTCCAAGTGGTTTGAGTTGGTGGCATTACCGGACAAGACAAGTAAAGTGATAGCGTATGTATTCTTAGATCGAGTGCTGAGTCATTTTGGAGCACCAGCTGAAGTGCTGACAGACCAAGGTACAGAGTTTCTTGATGAGTTTTAGGTCTTGTGTGATCAAGCGTTGATTGATCACTAGACTACATCTCGAGATCATCTTGACGGGTGGTTTGACAAAGAGGATAGTTCAGACGGTGAAGAGAGGATTGCGTAAGTATGGCTTGCAGAAGGACCTCTTGGGAGATTGGGATGTGCAATTACCATGGTTGGCTATGGACTACCGGTTTAGCCGACAAGCGTCTTTGGTTTCCTTCTCACCGTATTTTCTATTGTATGATCGAGATCTAGATCTATCTTCGGTCATTCGTCATGATTCTGCTGAGGTGCTGAACCTTGATGAGCCGGATATGAGGTGTGAGAGCATGTTCTCAATGAGTAGAGACATTTCAGAGAGTTATGTCTATGACTTTTGAGAACCTAGCGATTGCTCAGCATAGAGACATGTTGCGATATGCGACTATTCGAGGAGGAGGTTATCGGTCATCGATTCGTATGTTTCATCCTGGCGATTATATCTATCTGCAGCAGACTGCACCGACGACGTTGGATATGATCGCATGACGTACTATTCTACGAGTGCGTGAGGTGTTACCTTCTGGAGTACTCATGCCGTGATGGTGTTGTTTGGAAAGACCATATGTGTAATTACGCACCATGTCATCTTCCCAACATCGATGGTACTATTGACCCTAGCTTAGCAGTTGTACGCATGGGCTTGAGGTGTATGTTGTGTGGGTCTGCTGGTGGAGCAGTCCGTATATTGGTGTGTGATGGTTTGATGGTTGGTCGAGAGGTCGGCACATGTCGTGTTTGACTCCATCTCTCATTGTCATTCTTGTTGGACGGTGGGTTTGTCCTCGATGTATATAGCAAAGATAGTCAATTAGATCTTTGCATGGTATGGATTGCAGACAAGCGACTAAGGATGGGGTGATGTAGCACTCGGCCTTCTGATCCTTGCATCCATGAAGGTGTATATCACGTAGTTGGCTTGAGATGTAGAGAGGACTAAAAGGACAAAGCTTTAGATCTGAGGGGCTGTCGGTGATCCGTCGTCGATTGTAACAAGATCTTATCTCGACTTGAGGAGTTCATCTCAGTTATCAGATGTGAAGTCCACATTGGAGTTCGAGAAGTTTTGATCATGGGTCATCTTTGTGGTTCGTTTGGTCATAAGCTAGATCTGAGCAAAGGAGATGTTATTGGGAGGATGAAGGAGGTTTGCAACTCCTTGATAGAAGTTTGAAGATTTTTGGATACGTATGTGGTTTATAACATTTGGATTCCTCACTATGCACATGTGACGGATCTATTATATGGGTTGTTGAGTAAGGGTCACAGGTTTAGATGGGCGGAGGAGCATACAAAAACAGTGCAAAAACTGAAGTCATTATTGTCATCTCTTTCTGTTTTGAGAAGGATCGACTACAAGTGTAATAGATCGGTGATTCTTACGGTGGATACAAATCCAGTTATAATAGGATGGACAGTAGGACAGGATGATGTTGAGGATGACAGATGTGTTGAGTACTCATCAACGTTCGTATCCGCAAGTGAAGAGAGAAATGCAGAGGATCATTTCAATCATGAAGGTCGAGAAGGTATACTTGATTAGGACATCGATAATGGTTGAAACATAGTCCTTGTGGTTATTGGAGATGATTATCGTAAATTGCATGACTCCATATATTATAGTGTTATGATGGATTGTATATATCAAATCGTTGAATCTGGAGTTTAAGCATATCGTTGAGAAGGATAATCAAATGACAGACATGCTATCGCAAGCTAGGTACAATGGAGAGGAAGAGATGATCGATGACGTTGAGACGTGGGTGTAGAGTTCTACATTGTTGCACACACATGGAAAGAGGATGAACTATTCATTGAAGGGTTGTACAAAGATGAATTATGCAAAATTGAGAGATATCTTAGTACCTGATTGCTCTTCTCTATCTGCAGTAATCTTCTTCATGCATCCGTATCTGCAAACAACCTCATCCAAAAAAATTGACCAATTCTTTCGACTTTATCTGAAGCGCCCGTCCTTCAACCTGGTTCGACAAATCCTCCCGAGCAAGCACCAAATACCTCATCCATCAAAAAACCAACTGGCATAATGACCAAGTTTACAACCCACTTGAAGTGAATCGTCAAGGAGTAAGTTGGAGTAATCCGTCTCGATGTTGGATGTTTGAATACATCTGACAAGTTAAGCATAATTCCATGTAAAGCCCACTTTTTCAATTTTTGATAGAAGAAGATTGAAATGTAGAAGTTTGTAGAAGAAATAATGAAGATAAAAGAAGAATAGCTTAGTTTTAGTGAAGAAGAGACTTCTTAAGAAGAGTCTTCGGAAGAAGACAATAACCTTCGGAAGAAGACCTTCACAGGAAAGATCTAAGAAGAGAGACTTCGAGAATGCAGATCGTCAGTACACTCTCTTCACGAATAGTCCGGAAAACTCACAGTCGAAAAGTAGTCCGAGTAAAGACGAGCTACCTATCCAAGAAGGGACAGGAACGATAAGTGGCGTGGGCGAAGACAGCATTGCACATGCCCTTGTCAGGTCGGGGACAAGCAATCAAAGGCGGCTTCGGCACGTGTGAGAGCTTGAACCGAGCTATATACTAGGAAATCGGCTCATTTCTCAAATTCACTCTTAGCGCTCAGCTGCTCTCCAATTGCGGACGATAAGTTTAGACGAAGATAGAGAATTTGGACGAAGGCAATCAGTTTGGGCAAAGGTCAACTTGAGCGAAGACTAGCAATTTAGACGAAGTTTACCTCACAGCCAGTCTAGTAACCTTCGTCTGATCACAATGTCTATCGCGACGAAGTTACCGAGGATTAGAGCTTTCGAGCTAGACCAAGAGGAGTTAGTGCGCCTTCGACCGAAGCTGAAGGAGTTAGGTCTCAGTTTCCTAACCCTGGGAGGTTGGACTAAGGTGTCAGCAAAGTTCATCAGCCAGATACGGATGTGTGAAGACCACGATGGCGAAGAAGGCTTTGCGCGATCCGTTAACTGGACCGTTGAGAACTGGGAGAAGGTCCTGTTTGACGAGGCAGGGACGAATGGCGACTTGCTCTTTGACAACGTCTCGATGAAGAGTTTGGTCAAGGAGGACCAGAACTACGGGGAACTCTTCGAGCATCCGATGCATCTGACGAATGTATACAAGTTGACCGAGTATCGTGATCCAGTGAAGAGGAAGATCGCGGAGGCCGTCATGTTGATCCTGAGCCTCCGAAGAACGACTTACCTGACCACTTGGAAGGTATGCTTCTTCGAAAACCTCTTCGCCGGAAGACGAGCTTACTGGATGAAGATATTCCATGACGAAGTCCAGCGCCTGTGGAAGAAGCAGGATTACGTTTACATGGGAGGCTTTGTCAATATATTTTACTTTGGCATGGGGTGGTTATCGGAGAGCGAAGCCAAGCAGTTGGGCTTCGGCGAAGATGAAGAGCAAGAAGGTGACTATCTCTCGCCCGTTCATGAAGCCGAAGGAGCACTTGCCGAAGAGGTTCAGCAATTAGAATCTTCGTCGAAGGCACAAGCCGAAGAACCTCAAGAGACACAGAAGGCAGCGAACGTACAGACTGCGACCGATGGCGAAGAGAGGAGGCGCAGTAAGAAGAAGAAGACTCTTCCGACTTCGCCCATGGACAAGCCAAAGGCGCGGAAGAAAGTAAGAGGACAAAGAGGGAGACGGTGGACCTGAGCAGCTCGGGAGCGAAGATGGAAGGTGTTGTTGTCTGTGACGAAGATACTTCGGAGGAGTCTGCCTTAGGTAATGTGGACATGTTCAGGAAGGCAATGCTTTATGGCGAAGAGGTGGTCGTCCTAGTCCTCCGACTTCTTGAAGATAATAAGGAGGACTACGAGAGAGAAGTGAAGAGGAAGGTGTCATTCTCAGAGATGTTAGCGGAGTTACACTTTAGTCGAGGTACTTGGCAACAGGAGAAGAACAATCTTCGCGAAGAAGTCCGGAACGCGACGAAGTTGAGATTAGAGACAGAGTAGGAGATGGAGGATCTTTGGCGGCAGAACGGTGAACTTCAGTCTTCGGTAAAGATCAAGGATGAAGAACTGAAAGTGTCGATGAAGAGCTTCGCCGACCGCGTAAAGGAGTTGTCGACCCAAGTAGCTGACTTGCAGCGAAGCCGTGAAGAGTTCCAGGTTACAGTGGCGGAGCTTACTAAAGAGAATGAAAGCTTGAAGACAAAGGTAGCTGACTCCGAAGACCTTCGGAAGAAGTTGATGCTGGTTCTTTCTGCGTACGTGACTTCGGGACTGGATGCGGACGAGCTTGGTCTTCTTCGGACGCTGAAAGCGGAGGTAGTGCAAGCAAAGACAAACCCGGATGCTGTGAAAGCGCGCCTTTCCCGACTTAGGCAGAAAGTAGATAGGGAGATAGGCGAGATACGAGCGAACGCGGAAATTCAGTTAGAGGACTTTAGGACACAGTTAGGCTTAGGAGTGTAGATTCAGTTGAAGATGAAGATGATCGTAGGGTAGCGAAGGTCTTTCGCCTTCGTAGGAAGTTAAACAGTTAGCACAGTTAGAAAACAGTTAGGTTAGGACGAAGAGTATATAAGCAGCGCGATCCACAACCCTCGTGCCTTTTCCATATTTTCAGTTCTTTATTAATTAATTTCCATTTCCCAAAGTGCGGAGCGATGTTGTGAATGTTTTGGGCGAAGATATTTTCCTCCGAATATTCGATGTATGTTGTCGCATGTGTAATTTCTGATTAACGAAGATCTTCGTCGTTAGACTTGAACGAAGCGACTTTGGTGTAGGAACTTTGAAGAGACTTCGGCCGAAGTTGAACTGTAATCTTCGTGAAAAGCTTTTGAACGAAGATCTGAGAACAAATCAGTGACTGTGAAGTGGAAGAGATAAGTTAAATTGTAAGGAGAGTTTGGAATATGGTGGCTTCATCTTAAGTTTGGCTTCTTCAAATAAGTGGGATTCTTAAGAGTGAGGATTTAGTTGGAAGAACACTCCTTAGGAAGAGTAGGGGCTTACCCTTGGAACCTTGATGTGAAATCTGTATTCTTCTGTCTTTTCAGAAGAAGACTAGTAACATTTCAGCAGTATTTTATATTCTTCATTCATTCACACGACTGTCTTCTCAATCTTTTGTTTGTATTGTTGGAAAGGTCCCTGATCAAGAACTATTTTGTTGTTGTTTATTTTCGATTTGTCAGGTTTTGCTTGGGTTTGGTTTCTTATCAGACTTAACTCTCATCCAGATATTATTCCATTCCGTGAGAATAACAGAAAACTATCTGAATTATCATTGTGACGTTGTAGTACTGTATTTTGTGTAATTGTTAACTGTATCTTCGTGGGAACGATCCTTAATTTACTATTTCCGATACTTTGTGTTTCTCTGGGTTGTTACATATAGAAACATTAAAACTTTTGGCGCCGCTGCCAGAGATACAGATTTAACTTTTACTTGAATTCAGTAAGTTGTACCGTCGACATGTATGTCGGGGAGAGTACGAGCGCCTTCTGAAGAAGATCAGAAGACGAGAAGAATCAGGCGAGCGCTGAAAAGAAGATTGGTCCGCGAACAACTGTTGAAAGAAGTCCAACGTCAGAAGGAAGCTACGAAGGAGTGAAGACGTCAAGCAGCTCAGAAGTGGCAAGAGATAAAAAGTTTATCTGAAGGGACTTCATCTTCGCTTGAAAGAAGCTCTGTACCTATTTCACCACGGACACAGTACGAGAAGGACGAGCAGAAATACTGGAAGAAGAAGATCGATATCGGATCTCCAAGTTCGAGTACAAGGAGTGGAGAGAGTTCACCCACAGACAGCTCATGGTTACCATTTCCTTCAAGGACCACAATTTTGCATGAATCCCTGTTCGAACCGACGCAGAAGGACAAGACTATTTGGCTGAAGACGAAGAGATAGATAGAGAAGAAACTCCTTCACTTCGAAGAGTGGAGTTATTTCAATCTTCATCTTCATCTTCATCTTCAGGTTCAGCACAGTCAGAATCCAATATTTTGACTACTCTTGCAGAAGATCCAAATCCAAGAGCGGAAGCTGTCTTAGAATTGATCGTTAGACATGGACCGGAAATCACAACCTTTGTGGAACTTCTAAAGAAACAAAGAGGAGAGGATTTAATTCGAGAATTGTTGCCTTTGAGATCACATGCGCTTCAAATCCCGAATCTCAGACCTCACGGGACTCCAGGAGTATCACTTTTCAAATTACAGAGCCAAGGGACCTCCACATCATCTTCACCAAAGAGACAAGACGAAGTTCGTGAAGAAGAAGAGGGCAAATCAGTCGAAGATCATTCGGCCGAAGATCGTTCATCCAAAGTGAACCCTCCTGATACAAGAGCAAGTAACGCTGTTGTAAACACTCTTACAAATCTGACTCTTCAGCCGTCGGAGAATTTGTTCAATACTAAGCTGGTGGTGTCTTCATCTCTGCCAACACAACTAATATACAGACGGAAGCAGCAACCATCAGGCACATTTCCTCCAGTACCTCATCCAGTGACAGTGGTATCACCACCGTCAGGGACGCCACCATTCACTCGCCAAAACTATCCTAAATTTGGTGGTGAAGATTCGAATAGTGATGGAGACGGAGAGAACGCAGATTCTATTGTTAAGCAATTTGAAGCGGTATCACATGCGAACAAAGAAGACAATGATCCTGATCGGACAAGGATTTTTCCCAGCTTGTTGAAACACGCAGCCGGAAAATGGTATAGTCATGCCAATCTAACTCCCGCAATCATATCTACTTGGGACTTAATGAAAAACGAATTCTTAAAAAGATTTCGGGAACTGAATTATAACAGACATGTGTTACATAAAGTAAATAGCGTTAAACGTAAGAGGAAAGAGTCTTTGAAGAGCTACGTCCAAAGATTTTACGGAATTTTGGATAGATTACCTGCCAATGGAACACACCCAGCCTACACGCCGGCACAGGCAGTAGAGTGGTTTGTGAAGGGGTTGCCTTCAAAGCAACAAACGTTGGTCAGACGGTTTGATACGTCAACCTTAGAGCGAGCCATTGATTCTGCTGAGAATTACGAATCCTCCAATATCCTTAGCAGAGACCATGAAAAGACCTCGGACTCGAGAAAGAAGAAGAATTTCAGAAAGTCCAAGAACAGTCGCGAAGAAGAGAAGAAGAAGAAGAAAAAGAAGTTAAAACGGAAACATAGAAAATATTCATCTTCGGAAGAATCTTCAGAAGAGTCTGCGGATGAAAGCTCAACATCGAAAGACGAAGATTCCTCATCTTCGGACGAAGAGGAAAAGCGTAAGAAGCGGAAAAGAATGACGAGGTCCAGACCTCCGGTGGTGAAGAGAACTCCACCACCTAAAGATCACGCACTTGATGATCTTCTTAAGAAGTTCGAAGACCTCAAGGTGCAGTTGGTGAGAACGCCGGAAAGACGTAAGTCGCCGACTAGTTCTCGTCCGAGTTTGTGGTGTACTAATTGTGGGAAGCCAGGACATGCCAACATGGAATGTTTTAACAGCAAACCATATTACAATACACATTCAGTGGAATGGGTGCCAGTGTATGAGCCCAACTACTTTGTGGAATGTGAAGATGGGGTCTATGGAGTACAAACCCAAGAGGGTGCTGTGGTGTCCACTCAACCCCAACAATTTACTCCTATTCCTCCAGTACACATTCAATGTTTTGTACCCCGACAAATGGCAACTAACGTTACTCAACGAAAGTTTGCCCTTGGAGGATACCAACCACCACCATCTCTTGGTACATCATGTTTTAATTGTGGCTCTAATGGTCATTGGGCTCCTTCTTGTCCTCATCCAAAGAAACAAGTAGGATATATGCCACTGTGTGAGAAGTGTGGTAAACCCGATCATGGAGCCACGGATTGTACGAATGAACCAATTCAGAAGACCGGAGTGAGATTTCAACCACCTACCAACCAACAACGACCAGACGCAGGAGTAAACATGGTCGAACTGGTAGAAGATCTGAAAATTTGCACTCCTTCGAAGGACGATGGATATGGTTGGCCAGAAGACAAGGAGATTCTGGTAAACAAAGTGGAGACTCGAAGTGAGAAGAGACTACTTCGAAAGGGTGAGACTTTAGCAGAAGCTGCAGCTCAGGAGGCGAAGGACCTTAAAAAGACCGAGCGGAAGCAACTGAAGAAAGAGAAGAAAGCGCACAAAACTTTGACAAAACAAGTACGCGAAGTTGTAGAGAAACAGACGATATCGGCATAGGCAGATGATCGTAAAGAAGAGCAGAAGAAGAAGAAGACCTCAGGAATACTACCTGCGGACATCTCCGAAGAAGTGAGGGCACTACTCAATAGAGAACTGAGTACGCAAGCCAAGGAAGTAGAACTTATCAGAGAAGGGTCTGGGAAGATTCGAGCTGAAGTCTCTTCGCCCGAAGTCGGTCGACCATCCGAATTGCGGAAGCGGGTGGCAGACCAACCTAAGAGGACTGTTTCAGTGGTGAGCCCTCATTACAACGTAGTAGAAGATTTGCTGAACCAACAAGCTAACATAACTATCAAGCAGTTGGTCGAAGACAATAGGCTGTACAGGAAGTTGTTATTGGCAGCCTTGAGAAAACCAGCGAAGGCTAAATCGAAGAATCTGCCTTCATTGTTTCAAGTTGGTTGGAGGACTTAGGATCTCCAGAAGTAGACATCGAGATAGATGGATGTCTAATAAAGCATGTGCCTATAGACTCCATTGGGTTACACTAAGTTCGAATCAACACCAAGAGTGTTGAGGATGGCGGATCCGAGCAGAAGAAGACCTTTGGGAGTACTACGAGATATCCCTACGACAATTGGTGGGATAATCTTCAAACTTACTTATATTGTACTAAGGTCATTGGTTAAGTCTGGCTATGGAGTGCTTATAGGTCGACCTTGGCTATATGGTGCTAAGGTAATTACTGACTGGTATAAGCAGAAGTTGTCCTTCAATGATTCTATGAAACCAAAGGATAAGAGTGTCTCTGTAAGTTGGAAGAAGATGTCACACCAGGGCGAGACATCTTCAACAGATTCAGGATACACTTCGGAAGAAGACTCTTCGTCTTCAAGCAATAGCTCAAAGAATGAAAAATCAGGACCTTACATAGTTGTGAACTACATGCAATGCTATGAGATAGAAGAAGAAGAAGACTGCGAAGGACCTGATGAAGAATAGCAATCACTGTTAGGACAGAGAAGTTCAGAGGTAAGCCACACAGAAGGAATGGTACTGAAATCAGCAACAGTGGATTTAGTCCTCGAAGAAGGGAAAATCTTGAAGATCACAGCGAAGTTACAGGGAGCCGAATTGGAAGTGTACCATGACATGTTAACATACTACCAGGATGTCTTCGCCTGGAAGATAGAAGACATGAAGGGTATTCCTGCGAAGTGGGGTCAACATCGAATTGACCTGCTGGAAAACTCTGTACCTATGAGACAACGACAATACCGGCTAAACCTTAAATATTCCCTCTTAGTCAAGGATGAGATTGATAAGTACTTAGTAGTGAATGGGTATCACCTATAGTGATAGTATCCAAGAAGAAGACTGGTAAAATTAGAGTATGTCAAGATTTTCGAAAACTGAATACAGCAACCAGGAAAGATCATCATCCCTTACCTTTTACAGATTCTATTTTGGATAGAGTAGCTGGTCATGAGTGCTATAGTTTTCTCGATGGATTTTCAGGATATAATCAGGTATCCATCAGAGAAGAAGATAAGGACAAGACTACTTTACCACTGACTGGGGTACTTTTGCTTATCACAAGATGCCTTTTGGTTTGTGTAATGCTCCTGCCACATTTCAGAGAATGATGACAAACATTTTTCAGGAGTATCTTAGGAAGTTCTTAGAAATTTTTATAGATGATTTTTGCGTTTTTGGTCCAAGGGAAGAACATATAAATTCCTTGGCTATAGTTTTTCAGCGTTATAGAGATGCTCAGTTAGCATTACACCCAGAAAAGTGTTTCTTCGTCATGTCAGAAGGTCTTTTATTAAGACATAGAGTTTCGCAGCGAGACATTGAAGTAGATGTAGACAAAGTTCAAGTTATAGTAGCTTTGGATCCTCCCTCAAATGTTAGCGAGTTGCGGGGATTTTTAGGACATGTGGGTTACTATCGGAGGTTTATTAAAAACTATGCAACCCTGGCAGCACCACTAACCGAATTGTTGAAGAAGACTACTGAGTACATCTGGCAGGAACAGAGACAGAAAGCTTTTGAAACGCTGAAGACGAAGTTGATTGAAGCTACAGTCATGAAGGCACCAGATTGGAATCTACCGTTTCAAGTGTATGTGGATACTTCAGCATTCGCTATTGGAGTGGTGTTGAGTCAGAAAGACAGCGAAAAGAGGGACCATCCGATTTACTATGCGAGTAGACAGCTATCAGCTGCAGAGAAGAACTATTCTACTACAGAGCGGGAAGCACTAGCGATGGTGTATTCTGTCAGAAAATTTCGACACTATTTGTTGGGATGCGAGTTTGTATTCTACGTGGACCACTATGCTTTAAAACATCTGGTGCAAAAATCTGATTTGTCGAGAAGGATAGCAAGATGGATGTTGTTATTGCAGCAGTTCAAATTCACAGTTCAAACTCGAGCAGGCAAACATCATGAGAATGCAGACTACTTGTCTCGGTTGAGGACAGGAGAGCGTCAAGATAACGTAGCAGATGACTTCCCAGATGAAGAACTTTTCCAGCTTACGGTAACCCCCACAAGCAGGTATCATGAGATATATAGACATCTGTATACATTGCAGTGTCCTGAGGGAATGGATGTGGAACAGCGTACGGTGTTCATACACAAGGTCGGACCATACGAGCTGAAGAGCGGTATTCTGTTCAAAAAGGGGACCGATGATGAACTACGAGGATGTCTAGAAGAAGAAGAAGTAGGAAGAGTGGTGGATGCCATGCATTCCGAATCAGCAGGAGGACATTATGCCCTTCGCAACACAGTGAAGAAGATCTTAGATGCAGGATATTGGTGGCCCACCATGTACAAAGATGTGCAAGCGATCATTAAAAGGTGTGACAATTGTCAACGAGTAGGTAAGCCTACTCGAACTACTCAGTGGCCACTCCACCCTATCTTATCTCTTGCACCATTCGAGAAGTGAGAAATTGACTTTGTGGGACCTATTCAGCCAGCAACAAAGAAGACACGAAGAAGATACATATTGATTGCTACAAATTATGCAACCAAGTGGGTGGAAGCTGAAGCAACAAAGAAAGATGATGCTATAACAGTGGCAGCGTTTCTACACAAAAATATCATCACCAGGTTTGGCTGTCCATTAGAACTGGTGAGTGATAGGGGCACCCATTTTTTGAACAACACCATAGAGGCATTGACATAGTACTTTCAGATCAAGCATCGAAAGACTACTCCGTATAATCCTAAGGCGAATGGACTTACTGAGAAAAGCAATGGACTACTGTGTAAAATTCTGAATAAAGTGACTGTTAATCATGTCTATGATTGGGACACCAAGTTGGATGCAACGTTGTGGACGTTCAGAAATACAGAGAAGATAACAACACGACAGACGCCGTTCTTCTTAGCGTATGAAATGCATCCCATTATGCCTATTGAGTTCGAAACCCCTACTTACAGGATTCTGTCACAGGATAGACTGTCTGCAGAAGATAGTCAGCTCATCAGATTGCAAAGTCTGATGGCACTGGAAGAAGATCGCGAGGCATCTCTGGAGTTAACTAAGGACATACAAGAGAAGCGGAAGGAGGTATATGACAAGAGGTTGAGGAAGGAGGAAGTGAACGACGGAGACTTAGTCTTGCTATATGATAGTAGACATATTAAGTTTCCAGGGAAATTATAGCTACGATGGATGGGACCATACATAGTCGCACAATGTTATGATAATGGTTCAGTCCAACTTAAAGACCTGGAAGGAAATCCTTTCGCTACTCGAGTAAACGGTTACAATGGCAGAGCTTACTGATTTCAAGTAAAAGTTAAATCTGTATCTCCGGCAGCGGCGCCAAAAGTTTTAATGTTTCTATATGTAACAACCCAGAGAAACACAAAGTATCGGAAATAGTAAATTAAGGATCGTTCCCACGAAGATACAGTTAACAATTACACAAAATACAGTACTACAACGTCACAATAATAATTCAGATAGTTTTCTGTTATTCTCACGGAATGAAATAATATCCGGATGAGAGTTAAGTCTGATAAGAAACCAAACCCAAGCAAAACTTGACAAATCGAAAATAAACAACAACAAAATAGTTCTTGATCAGGGACCCTTCCAACAATACAAACAAAAGATTGAGAAGACAGTCGTGTGAATGAATGAAGAATATAAAATACTGCTGAAATGTTACTAGTCTTCTTCTGAAAAGACAGAAGAATACAGATTTCACATCAAGGTTCCAAGGGTAAGCCCCTACTCTTCCTAAGGAGTGTTCTTCCAACTAAATCCTCACTCTTAAGAATCCCATTTATTTGAAGAAGCCAAACTTAAGATGAAGCCACCATATTCCAAACTCTCCTTACAATTTAACTTATCTCTTCCACTTCACAGTCACTGATTTGTTCTCAGATCTTCGTTCAAAAGCTTTTCACGAAGATTACAGTTCAACTTCGGCCGAAGTCTCTTCAAAGTTCCTACACCAAAGTCGCTTCGTTCAAGTCTAACGGCAAAGATCTTCGTTAATCAGAAATTACACATGCGACAACATACACCGAATATTCGGAGGAAAATATCGCCCAAAACATTCACAACATCGCTCCGCACTTTTGGGAAATGGAAATTAATTAATAAAGAACTGAAAACATGAAAAAGGCACAAGGGCTGTGGATCCGCGTTGCTTATATACTCTTCGTCTTAACCTAACTGTTTTCTAACTGTGCTAACTGTTTAACTTCGTACGAAGGCGGAAGACCTTCGCTATCCTACGATCATCTTCATCTTCAACTGAATCTACACTCCTAAGCCTAACTGCGCCCTAAACTCCTCTAACTGAACTTCCGTGTTCGCCCGTATCTCGCCTATCTCCCTATCTACTTTCTGCCTAAGTCAGGAAAGGCGCGCTTTCACACCATCCGGGTTTGTCTCTGCCTACACTACCTCCGCTTTTCAGCGTCCGAAGAAGACCAAGCTCGTCCGCATCCAGTCCCGAAGTCACGTACGCAGAAAGAACCAGCATCAACTTCTTCCGAAGGTCTTCGGAGTCAGCTACCTTCGTCTTCAAGCTTTCATTCTCTTTAGTAAGCTCCGCCACTGTAACCTGAAACTCTTCACGGCTTTGCTGCAAGTCAGCTACTTGGGTCGACAACTCCTTTACGCGGTCGGCGAAGCTCTTCGTCGACACTTTCAGTTCTTCATCCTTGATCTTTACCGAAGACTGAAGTTCACCGTTCTGCCGCCGAAGATCCTCCATCTCCTGCTCTGTCTCTAATCTCAACTTCGTCACGTTTCGGACTTCTTCGCGAAGACTGTTCTTCTCCTGTTGCCAAGTACCTCGACTAAAGTGTAACTCCGCTAACATCTCCGAGAATGACACCTTCCTCTTCACTTCTCTCTCGTAGTCCTCCTTATTATCTTCAAGAAGTCGGAGGACTGGGACGACCACCTCTTCGCCATAAAGCATTGCCTTCCTGAGCAGGTCCACATTACCTAAGGCAGACCTCTCTGAAGTACCTTCGCCACAGACAGCAGCACCTTCCATCTTCGCTCCCGAGCTGCTCAGGTCCACCGTCTCCCTCTTTGTACTCTTACTTTCTTCCGCGCCTTCGGCTTGTCCATGGGCGAAGTCGGAAGAGTCTTCTTCTTCTTATTGCGCCTCCTCTCTTCGTCCTCGATCGCAGTCTATACATCCGCTGCCTTCTGTGTCTCTTGAGGTTCTTCGGCTTGTGCCTTCGATGAAGATTCTAATTGCTGAACCTCTTCGGCAGGTGCTCCTTCGGCTTCATGAACGGGCGAGAGATAGTCACCTTCTTGCTCTTCATCTTCGCCGAAGCCCAACTGCTTGGCTTCGCTCTCCGATAACCATCCCATGCCAAAGTAAAATATATTGACAAAGCCTCCCATGTAAACGTAATCCTGCTTCTTTCACAGGCGCTGGACTTCGTCATGGAATATCTTCGCCCAGTAAGCTCATCTTCCGGCGAAGAGGTTCTCGAAGAAGCATACCTTCCAAGTGGTCAGGTAAGTCGTTCTTCGGGGGCTCAGGATCAACATGACGGCCTCTGTGATCTTCCTCTTCACTGGATCACGATACTCGATCAACTTGTATCCATTCGTCGAATGCATCGGATGCTCGAAGAGTTCCCCGTAGTTCTAGTCCTCCTTGACCAAACTCTTCATCGAGGCGTTGTCAAAGAGCAAGTCGCCATTCGTCTCTGCCTCGTCTAACAGGACCTTCTCCCAGTTCTCAACGGTCCAGTTACCGGATCGCGCAAAGCCTTCTTCGCCACCGTGGTCTTCACACATCCGTATCTGGCTGATGAATTTGCCAGACACCTTAGTCCAGCCTCCCAAGGTTAGGAAACTGAGACCTAACTCCTTCAGCTTCAGCCGAAGGCGCACTAACTCCTCTTGGTCTAGCTCGAAAGCTCTAATCCTCAGTAACTTCGTCGCGATAGACATTGTGATCAGACGAAGGTTACTAAACTGGCTGTGAGGTAAACTTCGTCTAAATTGCTAGTCTTCGCTCAAGTTGACCTTCGCCCAAACCGATTGCCTTCGTCCAAATTCTCTATCTTCGTCTAAACTTATCGTCCGCAATTGGAGAGCAGCTGAGCGCTAAGAGTGAATTTGAGAAATGAGCCGATTTTTCTAGTATATAGCTCGGTTCAAGCTCTCACACGCGCCGAAGCCGCCTCTGATTGCTTGTCCTCGACCTGACAAGGGCCTGTGCAATGCTGTCTTTGCCCACGCCACTTATCGTTCCTGTCCCTTCCTGGGTAGATAGCTCATCTTTACTCGGACTACTTTTCGACTGTGAGTTCTCCGGACTATTCGTGAAGAGAGTGTACTGACGATCTGCATTCTCGAAGTCTCTCTTCTTAGATCTTTCCTGTGAAGGTCTTCTTCCGAAGGTTATTGTCTTCTTCCGAAGACTCTTCTTAAGAAGTCTCTTCTTCACTAAAACTAAGCTATTCTTCTTCTATCTTCATTATTTCTTCTACAAACTTCTACATTTCGATCTTCTTCTATCAAAAATTGAAAAAGTGGGCTTTACATTCCATGAAAGATACAACATTTTTATACATAAGATACAACATCCTTATACATGTTCTTCCACAAGTACTTCTCCTCAGCTTGATAAAGATAGCATAAATCTCTCGATGTCAAATTTCATAAACTTTCATGAAACTCTTTGAGCGGCTTTTGTTATCCTCCTTATCACAGTGCAAAAAGTGAACGTGGTCATCAGTACATTGTGAAAGATTTGATGAAAGCTTGCAACAAAAGACCGCGTAAGTGACCTCGACTCTTATCATTTGCTTTATGGACTGATCGTATGACGCATAGCTCGATGACATGATACATACTTGTGGAGCTGATGATGGATAAAAAACCCATCATAACAGTTGAGGAACATGTTTCGACATGGAACGTGTTACCTTGGGAGGATAGTCAGACAAGAGAGGAACTTTTGACAATTCAAATTCATCAACTCAAACGAAGACCTGAGGATGTTGATGTTGCTTTGGATAGACTGAAGAGGGTACGATTACAAAACAAGGCAAGATTCTGTGAGCCCTTGATTAAGACTTCGAGAGATCAAGGAGAGTGATTGGATTGTTGTCTACGACAACAATATAAACAACCAACATAGCGCTTTAAGGACGTTCTCGAAGCGATGATTTGGACTGTATGTGATAGATAACATGTTTGACAATTCTACATATAGATTACGAGAGCTCAGCGGAGCAAAGCCAAAGGTACCTGTGACGAATAAATGAGTGAAGATCTTTAAATGACGAGATGAAGACATGGATCTCAAAGATCTTGACTCTGAGTTTGAGTTTGAGGATATCGAGGATAAGGACGATGAGGATCAGCTCTAAGAAGATGAAGAGGTTATCTGAGTTGCCGGTCCACTCTTCCTTTGTGTGTCTTTTGGTCCATGCTGGAGGATGTGCATGTTTAGAGGGTGTGGATCTCGTACTGTGGCTGGCGTGAAATCAAGGTCCTACGGAAACTATTTTCTCATCTTACTACAAACATGGTTCTGATAGCAGCATTGGATAGGCCTTGTCGAGAAGACCAAAATTGATGTTTTATTGTTACAAACGAAGCCAAGATGAGACTTACGACCAGTTTAACTTTTATGGTTTTAGAGCGCCGTAACACTGACATGGCAGATCGAGTGCTGACATGGTATTTTTTCTGACATGTCAAAATTAAAAAGTGCGCTGTAAAAATTGACGCATGTCATATTTTTGCTGATAGGGCACTTTTTGCTGAAGTGGTGACTTACTAACATGACGACGATGTGACAACAAGGGTTGACATGGCACTGGTACGTATAAGTGCGTGCTGACCTCGTGGTGACATGTGGTGGTATGATAATGTTGGAACCGGGTCGGTGAGAGGAGTACGTAGTAGAGCTCCTGTTAGAGAAAGTGTTGGAAAATTTACTCCCGAAGTTTATGAGGGACGGCACACGAGGATCTGCGCTTGAGAAAGCATAACTCTCTGTTCGAGAGTCCGTTTGAAGTGTGTTGGGTATCACCGAAACCGGATCAGCGAGAGGGACAAGTTGGGGAGGTCAGGTTGGAGAAGTTGCTGAGCACAAAATAACTGAACTTCGAGATGCATCTCGAAGTTGATGAGAGACGAGACAACATGATATGCGCTTGAGAAGGTATCAGATCCGACGTTTGTCTTGTGTTGATATCATCTTGCTCGGTGAGAGACACAAGTTGGAGAGCTCAGTTTGGAAAAATCATCAAACAAAAAATCGTTGAACTTCAAGACGCATCCCAAGTTAAACTAAGAGGCAGAAAGTTGAAAATGAAAAGAATTCGTTGGGAGGGCATAACTCCTTACACAAGAGTCATTCCCGGACAATTTGATATCGTTGGAATCAGCAAGACGAGGAGGACGAGTTGGGAGGATCAGACTGGATTTTGGTCAAGTTATTTTTCACGTGAACTTTGGGATGCATCTCAAAGTTGATGAAGGAAGAAGTGAGAAGTTCAAGCTTTGAGACGACATAACTTTCTATCAAGGGTCAATTTGAGACGTGTTGGGTATCATCTGAATCAGTTTTCTGAGAGGAAAGAGTTGGAGATCTCATCTCTAAAGATCAAGCAACTTTCTAATGTGTGGACTTCGAGACACGTCCCGAAGTTGAACAATAAGAGAAGACAGAGAAAAAAAGGACAAAAATCTCTAGAGAGACGTAACTGTTGGTAATGAGGTCTATTCCAAACACTTTGAGTACCGTTGGAAAGATATTCCCGAGGACCACATAGTGAGATTGACAGAATTTAGTTTAAGGAACTAGTGTGGATAATTTCCTGACGTCTGAAGTTTGGTTATAAAATTCTATGTTCAAAAATGAATACTCAAAGACTGGATTGGATACTTGACATTCGTGAGTTGTTGCTTTCTTTCTCAATCATGCACACTTTCCACAGTCAAATACTCACGTATTCCCAATCACATCTTTCTCGTCCAACAATACGAATCGTTCATACGCTTCCAATGTCTTTCCATGCTTCTTCTTCAACTTCTTGATTTGATTCATGAATTTTGGAACTACAACTAGCTCAAAACTCCCAACTACTTCTTGTTCCAACGTCATTTTCACCTCCATCTTGCATGTAGAAACATGCAAGTACTTGATGATACTTGATGCAAGTACTCGACCTTCAGCTGCAACATACGAGATATCACTATCTCTCGTATGTTGCTGCTGAAGCAGCTTTGTTAAGATCTTCAGTAGCTCGTAGCTATCCGTACTGCTTCATGTATGAGAAGAAGACCCTGACCTTGTATTATATCATTAAACGAGAGTTTTATCTCGAGAAAAGATCAATCTCTTGGTTGTAATCAACAAGAGAATTTTGTGGAATTCTATCCAAACATTTCATTAAATTCAAGAAACTCATTGGTTCATGTTATATTTCTCCAAAAGATCTTTCATTCCTTGATTTCTCGTGAACATCTTGTAATTCCCCACTTCTACTTCTGAATCTTCCCGCTTCTCATAATCCCTTCTCAAACTCCTCTCTCTTTCTCCGCATCCTGAAACACATATCTCTTTTTCCTCAATACATATTCTTTTTATCTTAATATTATCTATCACCATAATTCAAACATAGTAATACAGGAAGCCTACCTCGGGTTTGAGTTTCTTGAGACCAAGTCCAAACTATAATTTCTTCACGAGGTTTCCAACATAGAAAAAGTCAACCCAAACTGACCTTATATGACAAAGTTATGGGTTTTATAATATTTCTCCTCGAATTGTTGACGTGTTTTCTTTATTTTGTCTTCTAGCATTTGTCTGCTCGCTGCTAGAAGACAAAAAAGTACATTGATGGCGTTGAGCTGGTAAGTGATAGATCATTCTTAATGCGCCATCCATGCTATCTTGTCTTGTAGTGACTACCTGCTCATCACTAGAAGACAAAATAGTACACTTGGTGATGAGGTGGAAGACTTGCCATTGCTATTTTGTTTTATAGTGACTATCTGCTCGTTACTAGAAGACAAAACAATGCACTGTTTGACGTTGAGATGGCATGTGATTGAGCACTCATAACATGGCATCCATGTTGTCATATCATTGTTTTTTTGTCTTGTAGTGATGATCTTCTCGTCACTAGAAGACAAAAATAGTACATTGCTGAAATCGAGGTGACAAGTGATTTAGCACTCATGATGTGACATTCATGTTGAGCTATCACTACTATCTTATTGTGTAGCGACTACCTGCTCGCTACTAGAAGACAAAATAGCACACTATTGGTGTTGAGATGACTGATGACTAAGCACTCATGAAGTGACACCCATGCTGACCTGTCATTTCTATTTTGTCTTATAGCGGCTACTTGTTATCACTAGAAGATAAAATAATATACTTTTGACCGTTGATGTGGTAGTGGCATGTTACTTTTTCATTTTGGTCGCTTCAGTAAGAAGTTGTAGGTATTTCTTCTATCCTTCGGGTTCCTCGTCCGTCCAAATAGTCCGATGCGCATGAGGCTCATGACGCTCATGAGGCTTGTGATGTCATTCTGCATGAATGTCACGTCATAAGTGACATTCATGCTGACCTATCATTGTTATTTTGTCTTGTATCAGCTGTGTGCTGGTCACTAGAAGATAAAAATAACATACAGTTGACTTTCATGCATACAAATATCAAGTTGGCACCCTTTCAACTTCAAACCTTGCTAACTCCTAGACATATCAGATCGAGCTGATTTTTGACTTGTTGGAAAGCTGTTGTCTTAAGCTATCGTCCTGTATGCTATCTGGAGTTAGAGGGACCTAACCGCCAATTAGGGAGACGATTGTGATACACTTGTGTATGTGTATGACATCATCCATGTGTTATGTGTAGATATGATATATCTTTGACAGCGATGTATGTTGTGTAGCGCTATATATGCGCACGACAACTATCACGTCAATTTGATATCCCGGCTAGGTTGACCGAGTGCAGAATGACTAATCCCGATAGGGCCGTTAGGACGAGTTCTTGGGATAGCCCACTAGGGGTATACTTTGCAGATAAGGCTTGGATGCCTTAGTTTTTCGAGTTGAGCTTTCAAGCTCCTAGCTATGGTGGATAGTCTTGATGAGTGCAATATGGATTCTCTGCGAGCACAGAGTGGATTTGGCTCGACTTTAGTGATTGTTTAGTGCCGGTTGGCATGGTGGAGTGAGTATATATTGTTTATTAATGTGATACACTTGTGTATGTATATGACATCGTATATGCGCATGACAAAATAGTATCATGATAATATAATATATAGTACTTAAGACACCTACCCACTTGTTAATCTGTTTCACTTCAAAGCATCCGAACCTCATGTATGGAGCATGAAGACGAATATGATAGTGTAGTTGGACAAGTTTAAGAATTGTGGATTTACGGAAAATTCAGAAACATAATTGGAGAAAACTTTCCCAATGATATCATTGGCTAGTGATACTTTTTGACACCTTCGTTGAAATAACATGATGAACGATTGGTTTAGGTGTCGCACATGAGACATAAATGACATTGACTAATGATATTTATGGCACCGAAGGCAAAACAGACATTGGAAAAAAATCATTTGAGGAACAAAACTGAGATAACGATCCATATAAAAAGAACTTGTGGTCGTACCAACATCACGAACCAGTTTATGAGAGTCTCTGACACCAGCACCTCTGCAATTGGTTACCTTTAGAAAGATAATAAAAAGTCAAGTTTTTATTTATATATGTGAAATAACAACTTGTTATTTGTACTAGATTATATATATTGTGCAAGCATCTCTAATTTAATAACAACTTGTCACTATTTGTGCTTAGTGCAAGCCCAGCAATCACTTAAAGGACGATTTTAAATAGATAACAAAAAGAAATAGCATTAAGATGTTATTTATATGTATGAAAATTAACATGTTATTTGTACATGATTATATATTGAGTATTAAGTTCATAAAAGAAAACATCTAAAAATTATTGCAGTAATAAAATGAAGCAATAAGTTTAATTTATTCCTCTGAAAGCATTAAGTTCATGGAGACGAGAACGATGATGGAGCGAGAAGTTCAAGGGATGTCTGAAATATAGTTGGATCTTGCAACTCCTCAAATATTCTAAGTTTTTATGCTGTTTATGAAGCAACAGCAAGCAAACGAGCGGAAAGAGCCCTTGGCGACAAAAGCACTAGAAGAAGTTATCGACAAGAACGACCAATTTGATGGGTGGAATGTCTTGAACTATTTGAGGCATTACGTGAAGGAATGGAGTTGAGTCAGGTGCCAAAGAATGAAATGATTGAAAAAACTGAGCTGACTACACTATCTGAGATCCGTGAGCATATGAAGACGTTGAAGAAGCACTTTGAGAATGATTGTGAAACATTTTCGTGTACATAGAGAGAGTAATACATTTTGGAGGACTTAGATCGAGTTACCAAGAAGTCTTTTTTTAGTGAGTTGAGCGACCCAACAAGGGTCTGCAAGCAAAAGAGTTGTTGAGAGAATTTGAAAGATAATTCTCTCGACTAACTCGTAAGGAGAAGTTGACGTTGCAGTCTAACAAGATGGAGTTATTCCTTCGGGTTGTAGATGAGAAGTTATAGGAGAAGCTCGAGGTGCTTCTCGAGGATAGAGATGAAGACGAGGGACTAACAAGCAGCTAGAAGAAGGTGCAAGAATATGTTGGTCTTCTTACCAGGCGATAACGAAGAAGAAAGAAAGATCTCATAAGGAGACCGAAGTCGATACCAACCGCAATTGTTTCGGTTGTTTCAACACCAACACCGATTGTTCGGCCGATGGTTCTCGATATTCAATTCATAACTATTCTTGTATTCTAGTAATGCAACTTCCAGTTGTAGTGCCAAAGAAATATAACTTGGGACTAGAGGAGGTCATGCAAGGAATGTGAGACCTATAGATGAAACTCGTGAGATTGGAAGAGAAGGGATTAACATCGACCACGATGAAGCAAACTTGGATTCAGCGATGCATTTGATGCGATGATACAGATGATCTACAGAAGGATTGCAAAGACTGCGCATCACTCTACAAGGAGTTACTTTCTAGAAGGATGAGAAGGTAGATCTGAGAGATACGGGTGCGTTCTTGCCTACCAACTTCGAGAAAGGAGAGATGAGAAAGTTGGTTGAGGAGCATCAGATGACATATGCAATTATAGCAGTTGGAGCTTCAACGTACGGTGTTAAGATTGAGGATAATGGGGGAAGATTTCTGTGAACATATGGAGCCGTGTGGGTTATGGACGTCTGTTGTCTCCACACAACAAAAGGAGAAGATGTCACGCGAGGAATAGCTGAGAACCATCGTTATCATTCAAGAATCGACAGGATGGAAGGATCATATAGGAACCTTGTCAGTGCATGCTTACATCGCAAAGAGTCAGCACGAGTCTTTAATCAACGTGAAATGAAGACATGATGAGATTTTGGAGAGAGAACTTTGAGAAAGAGGCAAACTCGAAGAGAGAAGTTCCAACAAGGACTTCGAGACAAAGAGAGACAAGATCTACAGATGGAGAAAATGAAGGAGCAACGGAAGGAGAAAGAAAAGCCAAATCCTTACAATTTGCAATTGAATATCGAGGTTGTAGCAGACCTGAAGGAGATTTTGGAAAAGCACACTCTAAATGCAAGTCGAATTCATGTTGATGGAGGTTTTAGGAATCGGCAAGCGTGAATTTCATGATGTCATAATGTCACATCAAATAGAGTCAAACGGAGAGGTCATAGTGATACACGCTTCGAAGACGAAGGTGTCTAAAGACAAAAAAGAAGAACTTGCAAATTGTCACGTGCAATCTTGTGAGAGGGATAAGGACAGAGATCGTCGAATGTGTTTTGATGACAAGGAGAATAATTGGAAGTAAAGCTCGAGCTATTACAGTCATAGTCATTGAGCTCGAGCAACCACAAAAATGAGTAGGAGATTTGGAGGAACTCATCATTACATTGATTGGTCACGGGTCATAAATCAAAATCATGTCAAAGACCTATACAAAAAGTCATCCTCTATTGATATCGAGCATGGTTGCATCATAAATGCTACCAAAAACACCGAGGAGATCTGTGTGTGATATGTTCAGATGTTCGAGTGCGGATCGACGATGTGACTATCGAGTAAGACTTCTTCGTATAAGTAGTCACATCGTATATGCGGATCCTCTGACAGCCGTACATCGTAGCTACAAGGATAGAAACGAGGATATTGGACGACGGATCTGCATATGTGAATATTTGAAGTCAAGATGGGAGGAGGGCAATGCAGTTCTTAACTGTACCATCAAAGCACGGGCAAAATCGAGATCGCTTGAGGAAGAATCCACTTCCAAAGGTGGGTAAAGTATTCAGAGATTTTTGACAAGTGTCACTATAGAGTAAGACTGTAGTGGTACGTTAGAAAAGATAATCTCACTAGAGATGAAAATGTCTTTTGTAAAGGGTTTGCTTGGTTTTCAAAGTGTGAGATTGTTGTATAAATGTAGGTTGAAAAGGAAAAAGAAAGACGTGTGCGTGAGATTCAAGTTGGATTGCGTGAGTTGGGTGAGTTAGAAGAGGACGAGTGGATTTCGGGTGTTTATCAAGAGATGGATTGGATTATTCATTGAAGGAGATTATGTCGACGGGTTGGAAAGATGATGATGAGGTCGTGCAAATTCAGTCGAGAGAGGTTTATTCCATAATCGAATCATTTTGAGCACCAGATGTTCGAGTTGAGTTGAAGTACAAGATCATCGATAAAAAGTTAAATCAGTAGCTGGACCTTTACTGGAGGATTGGAGGAGTCAGATTGAACAAGAATCAAGAGAAGAGAGTTTACGAGATCTGACAAGGATAAGACATAAGTTCTCGAAAGCAACTCTCGAGAACCTAAGGATGGGACATATGGTTCGCTTCTATCAGAAGAGGTGGTGTGTTTCAAAGAAATGTTTTTCCAACATGGAAAAGCATTTGTCTTTGAACTTCATAAGATAGGGTGCGTAGACTGTATGTTGAGACACCAATGATCATCTTTACAGTATCACACGTACCTTGGAACTTGAGATAAATTCTTGTACCACAAACACATTTACCAAAGTTGTGTCGCGATCTCAAGAACAGGCGTAGAGGCGAACAACAAAACTCTAGTGGACTTGCGCTAGGTTGTGAACGCCACGAGTTTTACTTAATAGCTTGGCCAGGAAGTCAGCAACAGAAGAACCCTAAGTGGTTCTATGAACCAAGGTTGGAACGTTGGGTTAGGACATAAGGACTATCCCAAAGAGACCCCCAGACAAGTGCTGACTTAAAAGAGGTTCAAAAATAGACCGTACGCAAGTCTGAGACGTGAGTCCGAGACATGGATCTAGACGTTGGTCCGAACTAACGGGACCCAATCTGAGGCTGGACCACGATTTCTCAGAAAACTGCTAAGTGTTGGAGTTCCAATGACATTTTGGGACGTGGACGGAGCTCCACATAAGATCTCGAGAAGAGTAAGGTACGACTGGAAAGTCTTGGAGAGAGCTTTCTAGTGATATGCAGAATTCCTCAAAGAAGTTATCTAGAACGGAAAGCTGATGACCGACTCAAGAGAAGGAACTGTTTGCGGTGGTTCATTGCTTGAGGAAATGACGACATTACTTTGGACTTTACAAAACCCAAGTGTATACAAATAATATTTTTCTCAAGTACTTTGAAACACAACATCGGGTGACGTCAAAGCAACTACGGTGGCATGATACCTTGGCGCTCATGAATGTGAAATTAATCCACAAAGTGAGAAGGGACAATGTAGTTCCGGACGTCTTGAGTCGCAAGGAGGAATATCTTTCATCGTCGACACAGATTTTGCGAGCTATGTATCCGAAGGAGTCAGATTTGGAGAGATGAATACGTAAACGTTACATGGGCGATGACCAAGCAAAGGAGTACCTGGAACAGCTCAAGCGAGGAGTGAAGATGCAGAACATTGCTGAGACATGACTTACTCATGTTCAAGCAACGTCGAGTTTATGTGACAAGGAAAACTTAGGACTAAGTGCTCAAAGAGTGTCATGATGCGCCATTATCAAACCATAAAGGAGAAAAGTCCACTTTAGCAGTAATAGCTAAAATGTTTTATTGGTCCCACATAAAAGACAATGTTGCCCACTTTGTGAAAACATGAGTAACTTGTCAGACGAACTAGGTTTCTTATGAGAAGAAACATGAGTTGCTTCATATTTTGTCGATTCCAGTCAGAACTTGAAAAAGCATCAGCATCGACTTCATTACGTCTCTGTCTAACTCAAACGGATACAATGTCATCTTTGTGATAGTTGACCGGTTTAGCAAACTCGTAAAGTTTATCCCGACCTTGGATACTGCAACAGCGTTCACGACTTCTCGGTTGTTCCTAGATACTTGATGACGTTCACATGGATTACCCCAGAATATTATTTTAGACCGAGACTCCAAGTTCACAAGTATCTTTTGAGAACACTTGTTCCAAAAGTTGGGGACTAAGTTACAATTTGGTATCGCGTTTCATCTCGAAACAGATGGACAGACGGAATGAGTTAACTCGGTTCTGAATCAATACTTGAGGAATTATGTGAGTACGGACCAACATGACTGTACGAAGTGACTCAATCTTGCAGAGTATTGCAACAACTCCACGAAGCATTCAACAACCGACGAAACGTTTTTCTTGCTGACTTGCAAACATGAGCAAGAAGGACCTCTTGACTTGACTCTTGCAGTGAGTTCTACATCGACACGTCTAAGAACACGACAACAATCAGCTGAAGAGTTGGTGGTAGAAATGCAGCGGCTCGAGGAACAAGTGAAAAAGAACCTCGAGAAGGTGCAGCAATGTTACACAAAGCATGTAAACAAACATCAGCGGCAAGTGAAGTTTCAAGTGGGCGAAGAAGTATGGTTAAGTACGAAGAACTTCACCCTTCCGGAAGAAATTTTGGTGAAGTTATCATCAAAGTTCGGGAGACCTTTTATCATTGTCAAGAATCTGGATGAAGATATCTATACTTTAGACCTTCCTCTCGAGTGGCAATTGCATCCGACCTTCCATGTTTTTTATTAAAAGAAGTACTTTGAGAATGAGCGACCGAAGCGCAAACAAGTTCTCAAGCTTCAACCTGATGTCGTACAAGGCGAAGTAGAATACGAGGTGGAGACTATTTTATGATTGCGGTGCAAATCCAACCGAATGGAGTACATGGTCAAATGAAGTGGATATCATTTGAAGGAAGCAACTTGGGTACTAGAGGACAATCTGGAACATGCAAGTGAAGTATTAGACCTCTTCAAATGGCGACAAGGACAACGGGGGCGTTAGCAAGATGAGGATATCTCTTTTCAGGAGGAGTGAAGGAATGACAAACCGTACGAGTAGCAACTTGAGACGATTTGGGCCGATGGACTTTGTAGCTTTGACTTGTATTTTGTAGAAATAAAGAATTTGTTTCTTGGAAATTGTCTAAGTGTATTGGTAATGCATGACTATGACTAGTTCTAATCAGATGCCTAGGATGTTGTCAAGAGGAGGAACGAAGCACACTCAAAGAAAACGAGCTGGTTTAGATAAGCATCTAAAACAAGACTAAGTCTTGATGTCAAAACTTAGATTTGTAGCAGTGTTGACAAAGCAAGTGTGAATGGTTTACACTTGTCTTGGGGCTTGGGGTGATCTTGCGTTGCGGTTTCCCAATTGCAGGTAAAATTAGTCGTGCGTCTAAGTTAAATCAGATTGTATCAAAAAGTGAGCTTCGGGAGACCAAGTAAGTAGATGTGAATACTTATAAGTAAACAAGTTAGAGTCTTCAGTAGAATGTTTAGAAATTATCAACTAGTTTTGTTTCGGGATGACCAAAAAGGTTAGGATTTCTTGAGACTAGTTAGAATTTTCTAAGTGTTCTAGCGACGACTTAAGACTCAAGCCAAGAAGAGAAATGTGAGTTAGCTATCAAAACGTAATTTTGGTGCCAAGGGGTTGGCTATCCATTTTAAACTTGGTGTTAACTTAAGGATCATTGTTTATGAGAGCATCAATCTCCAAAGTGGAGGTGAATGTCACAACCCTCAGTCGTAAGATCGAACACAAACGCTAACAACAGAACTCTAGTGGACTTGTGCTAGGTTGTGACTGTTGAGTAGGACTTAACGGCTTGGTCATGAAGTCGAGAACAGAAGAACCCTAAGTGGTTCTCTGAACGTTAGGTTAAGACATAAGATGTATCCCAAGGGGACTCAGACGAATGCTGACCTAAGGGAGCAAGTCTAAAAATGGACCGTAATGCAAGTATGAGACATAGGTCCGAGACGTGAGTCCGAGACGTGATACTGAGACATGGGTCTGGACGCTGGTCCGAACCACAAGGTCCCAATCTGGGGACTGGACCATAGTTTCTCAAAAAACTGCTAAGTGTTGAAGCTCGAGCAACGTTTTGGATCATGGACAGAGCTCCACGTAAGATCTCGAGGCGAGTAAGATATAATTGGAAAGCAATCAGCGAGTGCTTTCCATTGATATGAAGAACTCCTCAAAATGACCACGGAGTTGAGAATTATGACCGATCTCGTGATCATGTTGTGATATAATTTTTAAGGACCAAAGAGGAGGACAGGGCCGTCGATCCTCAGAAGTATATATGAGAGGGGCTTGCCTGGATGGACGAGGACGAGTCATCTGACCGTAGAGTTTGGCAAGCGGACTCTGAGGGCATAAGATGATGGTTAGTCAGTACCAAGGCGCGTTCCAGTCTAGACTTGGACGTTTGGACTTAAAAACGACCCAAGGCTGGGACAAGACTTAGGAAGAAAACGGCGGGTTAGCCACTGTTTGCGAGCCTAGACCCAGACGGACGGTTGGACAGCTAGGTGTACTGGAGATACCGTTTAGGACCTTGGACTTTATGAGAAGTCTGCCCCAAGTCATGTTGTGACTTGCTCATGTTTTGGGACCGACCTAGCTAGGTCTAGGTCGTGACTTAGGGAATATTGAGCTTGAGAGTTAAGGAGACGGCCCCGCTCCAGTCCGGACCAAAAGGTATAGAAGTAAGTGGTGCATAAATACTAACGTGTGATTGTGGTTTGCAGGTTAGCGTTGTGAGTTTTGTGACCTACTGGGAAGAGCTTCCGCTGGCGCAACAAGACGATAGATGCACAAAAAAATCGGTAGAATTGCTGAAGGAGAAGATGAGAATGAGGATCTTGGAACCATCTTTTGTGTCGTATTCCAACCGATGATTTATGGTGTTGAAGAAGACCCGATCTTTGCGATTCATTCAAGACATGCAACTGGTGAATGTGATAACGATTAAGAATGTTGGGGTTGGCTCGATCGTGGATGAGTTTTTAGAAACATTTGCTGGAGAGCGGTCTACTCGATGAAAGATTTGTATTCTAGTTATGATCAATTTCAGTTGGCGAAGAAATTCAGAGGTCTGACAATGATGCGTACACCATAAGGATTGGTTAGAATGTGCATGTTGTCACAAGAAGCTACGAACTCAATAACACACAGAATGAGATGAATAAGGTGTTGAGAGACTTCATACTTCATACTATATCATTTTTGGATGAGGTAGTTGGAATTTCTTAAAGAACACCAAGTTCAAAATTCTTTTATCAATCTGTTGAACTCTCACGAAGTACTATCGACAAAAAATTCTCATAAAATGACTCTAGCTTACTGACTTTACACATTAGACTTATTTACATCATGACAGCATAGTGAGCTTGTACGTCTCACACCGTATCCGTCGATTTATCCCAAGCATATCTCACACACAATGTGTGAGATAGATAATAATAAGAAGATCAAGTAAGGTCTGACAACATGAGCATACATGTAACTGAAACTACCGACGCTATGAATACAATGCAAAAATAAAAAACTTACCTCTTATAGCGATTAGAAGAAACTGAATCTGATCATCTTCATTCATCTACAAAATTGCATGTATATCCATTACATGTAGAAGAAAGAGCAAACAACTGAATGATCTCGAAGGAAAGAATGTACCTCTTATAACAATCTGGGCAGCTCTAGTACAAAATCGATGGCATCTAGCTACAAACCTGCATGTCTCTCCAGAAGGAAGCAAAACACAAGACTTAATGTAATAATGTAGATATAGTAGGACAGGTGTGTAACATGAAAACACGGATGGAAGAAATCGGATCGATGAGTTAGAATATATAGAATTTGCTACGGAAGAAATGAGCAACCATGCGATGAAAAAAATTGCTTTCAAAGCAAATAGAGCATGTTAACATCAACGAACATTCTAAGAAGAAATATAGAGAAGTCGAATTGTATTTGAAGAACGAGAGTTTGCGTATAAAATTCATTCTATACCGATAAACTTCTTGTACATTCACCTGAGAAACATTTTCACAAACTGCTCAATTTTGGTTACACGATGCATAGTGCAAAATTGATCGGAAGTATGATGCGAAAGCTGTCACGATGCGTCCAGCGAAAGCAATTTATATTAGATGCTCGTTTGATCACATCGTCTGCTGTTGAAACAACAAACCATCCGGCGGATTGCAATAGTCTGATTTAGAAAAAATCAATCATTAATTTCATGGTCACGAAATAAACATTGGAACTCATGTTTGGAAAAAATTAATGATCTAACTCCATGGCTGCAACAACCAACTGCGGTGCGGAGTGTGCAATAATAGAGGGTGTCAATGTTACGAAGAAATATTCGGACACGGGTGATGGACAAAGGGTCAAAACTTTTTGACGACTAGCTTTTCATCGAAACACGATTCACTTTGGATCGCCCTTCTGAGATGAGAATAGAATCCTTTCATTGATGAGTTTTTGTCTATATCACTTGCAGTACTTACTCTGATGACTATATTTCTCTACGCCAAAATGAGCAAATGAAAACTCAATAAGAAAACTCCCGCGACATTTTTCTACGAACGTGCCGTGCAGGAAACCTGCCAAAGTCCAGCCGAAGTCGTAATTTTTTCCACCGGTCCAAAATCTTACAAAAATCTTACAGAAAGGTTCCAACATTGACACCCCTTAATAGAATTTTTGAAATTTTGCTGACTTAACTCCATGTTACCAAGCCGCGGGCCGGACTGCAATAGTCATTCAAATAATCACGCACTGTGTTAGAGCAACAGAATATTTGAAAATTTGCTGACTAACTCCATGTTACCAAACTGCGGGCCGGACTGTAATAGTCACATTCAAATAATCGCTGACTGTGTTAGGGTCTCGTCAAATAAATTTTTGCATCGGTGTAGGCTAGAAGCAGTTCGCTGTAAGTGAACCGCAAATATTAATTCTTTACGACTACGGAGCCAATCAGATTTAGGTATTTGCCCCTATACTGAAGTCTCAGACCTACGTAAGCAAGTTCTCCCGAAATGTCATTTGCGAATGTAGGTTATTTATTCACCTCTAAACACTTTACCGAGGACTCGTTTCCAGTTTAGCTTATGAAACATTTGAGACTAATAAGCGGTTTCATAATACCCTTGAGGCACCACACAAAGGTTTCCAGTTTAGCTTATGAAACATTTGAGACTAATAAGCGGTTTCATAATACCCTTGAGGCACCACACACCTTTGTGTGGCGCCTCAAGGGTATTATGTCAAGGTAAATCCAGTATTTGTTTTCTCGTACACCGTAGTTGATTCCTTACTAGCTAATCAGAACGAGTAAAAACAAGGACGGCGGGAGAAGTCCACGAACTTGAGAGGGCGAAAGATGGACTGCGTCCACCCGTTCGACGATCTGGATTCTTGACCTGATCGATTAATAATCTGACCGAGACGGACGAAATTGACGAACTGCAACAGAACAAGCTTTCACGACGACCCAACGGCGGGTTGCCGGCGAACATCCTTGCGATTTAGGGTTAGCGGTTAGGGGTTTAACAGCGAGCATCCTAGATCCATACGGTTCTTTCTGGTCTAAAGTGTTTTACCCCACTGTAGCCCCATCCTCTCTACGTCTCTGCCGCGACGTCTCTTCTTCAGTGCTACCATTCATGAGCGCATCCGCAGTACTCCAGGGGTGTGCACTGTGCAAGCGAGCCACATCATAAGAACCGATCCGATGACACTCCCATGGATTCCCTACGCCATAGTGTCGATTCGAAATTGTTTTCTGGACAAATCTCAAAGGTGGAAGACGTTAATGCAGTCTCCTGAGCAAAGATGGATCTCCAGGCGTTTCGTCACTCTCCTTTCGTGTGCCACCCTCCTTATGTTCGTACAGCTCACAAATACAGGCTCTTGGCCAAAGCCGAGTAGGTCCGTACTTCTGGACTTCTCGTAGTAAGGGCAAGTCCACCAGTACAGTAGGTCGTATCACCTGAATAAGCAACACAACGATCGTCCTCATTGACTCCTCAACCTCCACGTCTGACTACTGGCTGCCGAGTTACCGGAAGAGGTGTACTGTATCCCGAACTAAGGAGCAACTGTTCTGATATATTCCAAGTGAGATCCACGAGCTACAGTTGAAGTGTCCCACGTTCTACTCAGGGCGTGAATCCAAACCGGGTAGGCCCAGGAGGAAACATCTTCAACAGCTTCATTCCCGAGCGCTTATCCGTACAAAGCAAGTTGTGGGAGTAACTATTGGTGAGCTTTTTGTCTTCGACGTCGAATCCAGCAGAATAGTCCTGTCGCCAACTAAACCCCACCAGCGCAGACAGCAAACACTTTTGGAGCTCACAGAGCTACAAACGCTCCATTATGCATGTCAAAACGGTTCCCGCTACGTCTGTCTGAACACAAACTATATCCACGGCCCACGTTTCGTGAAGGTAGGCAAGCTTCGCTCGCTTTGCACCAAATCTAAATTCATGGTATCCTCTCCTTACTTCAATTTTAAGCGGGACTACCGCAGAAGCCCACTGATCAAAGCCCGCCATAAACTAACTCTTCTAAGTACATTCGTTTTCCTACCGCACTTGCGGTTGCAAAAATTACAGGGGTATAAACTGCACTTCATTTTGACAGCCCGCAGAAAAAACTGTACCAACGAAAAAGGCCGTGCTTGTAGTAACTGATATCCTTTCACTAGAGCACAATGTCCTCTGGGCTGTAAAACTCTGCTACTAGTCTATAGACATAGGAAGGATTGTGGCCACCGCTGCAAAACAAGCCCAAGAGTCCATGTCAGATACTTCAATGTCTCCAATGTCAACCTTCCTACTGCATCGTGGTCTGGGCAATGATAATCAGCTGAAACGTAAGTGGCAACTACACTTATTGCTCTGTAAGGAGGTCTCAACAGGTTTCGATGACTTACGTATCGGTGATGAAGAGGCTCACTAGCTCGGGTGGAATGTAGTCAAAAGTCGGATTAAAAACATGCGACTGTGGTCCGCCTGTCCCTCCATTCAGGCAATCAGAAAACTCACCGAAGTCTAGGATATCTGAGGGCGATTTCATGTCATTCAAAAGAGTGAATGGGTTGTGTGGATAAAGAGGACACAGCTGCGAACCATCACATTCACAAGAGCGAACCATGTTAGTGGAATTGCAGAAGCAGTGAACGTAAGAACCAAGTACTCTTGACATGAGCTACCTAGCAAATGCTTGTGCAAGGAGAACTGCCGACTGATGTAACTGAAAAGAAATGACCAAAGATAGTGATCACGAAGAAACTCGAAACTCTAGTGCTTAGAACGTCCACAAGTGAAGATACGTCTACATGCAAGGAAAAAACACCATCAGAGAACTACCTTATGCAGTCCTGTCAGAACAACAAATGGGACTGCATGTCTTTTGGCCGCCAAGGCCACCATGTGGAGACCAACTGGCGCAATGACCCCTCCATTTGCCATCACTGCGTGTGCTCCGACAATTACCTTCATGTTGACATAACCAAACGTTTCACTTTTCACCTTTCTTGTTCAGTTCCGCTTCATCATACAGATGTAGCCGTGTTGAGGACAGACCAGCCACTTTTGAGAGTCAATCATGTCCATATAGGAGTGAAAACTTGGTGCAGCAGACTTCTCTTGGCCCTAAAAGCTTGGTGGTTCAACTTCTGTAGCTTCATACTGGAATGGGCATGATAATCTTCATGAAGAAGTAGATCTACCTAATGTCTATCAATACCATGAACTACAGTATAACCGTAAAACATTCGAGGCAAATAGAAAGAAGCAAGGAGCTAACACTGCCCATCCTGACGTGGCGCGTACCATGTTTACACGAGATATCATTGCAAATACTGCAGAATCCGTGATAAGAGTTGTTGAAAGGTTCTCCGCTGTCAACTCCTTAGCTAGTTTATGCCCTTGGTATCTGCAAAAGGAATTTCAGTTAATCGGCAGATCTGATGACAGGTGTCTATACCGACTTGGCACCCAACTGTAGAGTTATCTGGTAACCGAAGTGAACAAATTTTAGCCTACGAACTTTACCCTAAACTCACGGAGGGACAGATCTCGAGTTTCAGAGTTGTAAATATCTTACGCCCTTCGAACCAGTGATCTGTGACGTCGATAGATTGCTACTTTTCCCGTTGGAGCAGGACTTAAAAAGTAAACAAACCACAAAAACGTCTGGTAAGATCTTACCTTGGTGAACCCTCGGCAACAACCACTTGGAAGGACCTTTTCTTTTTGGCTCCAAGCAAGAAGTGCAGCAATGTCCGAGATCGCCCAAGTGTGAGAATAACTTCACTGTGCAAAACACAAGCTAGAATATAAGAATCACGAGGGTCGTCATGGTGAAGACAAAACACCCTACAATATCTGCACCGATGAAAGGAAACAGCGAGAACAACCAACTGTCCTAGTCTTTGACTTATAAATGACACTGCAACAAGCCCAAGAGTACAAACACCTATACAGCAGCCCAAGTAGATTCCCTCGCAAGATAATATTTACACAATTTATAGTCATTACTTCTGATGTATGTGTTCAAGAGCTTGCTCCGCTACTTGTGAGTGATAGTCTTGCAGCTCCTCTAACATCTCGTTGATGCTCTCTATGACGTTGTGCTTGAGTTTCCAGCTTCTGGAGTTCTTGTCTCCCGCTGCACAGAATGGGCACTTTCAACTCTACTAACGAAAGCAGATAACTTGATAACTTGTTTTTCCTGTCCATCTGTTACCGGTAAGGTATTGATGTAGAACTTGATGAAACAGAAGCTCCGTCAGGTCACCACCAACGTTATGCAACATTAGCACATATTAACTGCGAGACTTACATCTGCTTTTCGCATCCGTTGAATCACCCGTTGAAGCCACTGTAACATCAGCTCTGACAGGATTTGGCATTGACTCAAGCAGATTATGAAGTGAAGGTGCTCTCAGAACATTTCGATTGGCAGCAGCAACCGCGTGTGAACTTGCCTGCTCTCGGATGTCCAAGTTATCTTCGTTATCACTATCAACAGTTGTAGGCACACCCGTGACAACAGTTGTAGCAAGTGATGCATCCTCCTCTCGAATGATGTGAAGAACGCGTCTGACGATGTTACCAACAGCCAGTTCTGTAGATGAGCATAGCGCGTTAGGTTTGAAAATCACGAGACAAGCTCTCACGTCAGGGAAGTGAGCGAAATATTATTGCTACAACGAATATCTTCGGCAACCACAATTGACTAGCTGTAACGCTCGCGTGCTTCTTGCAGAGAGCTCTTGGATTTAAGAGGAAAGAAGTTTCTTTATACTATAAATTTAAACAAACCAGATAAACAGAAGTTCCCTGAGTCGTAGGCCAATACATGTACTCTCAAGGACATCGCAAGTACGACTGTGCAGAAGCCGAGGTAGCTGCTACCAACCTTTCTATGAAGATACAAGAGGTAAGAGAAAGAAGGAACTGACCGATTGGGTTGGCTGCGATCATGCGCACCCCAACAGCTTTGATGGCGTCAATCAGCGTGGTCGCGGAAGCATTCGGGGGAATGCGCTGAGCCGAGATAACCTGACGAAGGAGGACTAAAGCAAGTTTTGCCGTGTCCAGAGATCCTTCTACTTGCCTGAATGCATTGGACACAACAGAAGAACAATTATCCTTAGAGCCAGCCACCCAACGGAGGCATACGATCCCAGGCAGGACAGCATATCGACTACGTATGTTCCTGACAGGACTCTCCCAGCAACTCCCCAATTAGCTCGGATGGATCGGAACAAAGGGCGAAGTAGGACTAGTCACCTGCGGTTGAGCTTCGTGCAAAATTCATCCACCAGAGGTTGCACATCCGGCATTGTGCCGACCATGCCTTGCAATTTGCCCTCAGCAGGGCTCCCACCACCTCGTTCCCAAGTATCCCCGTTATCAGCAGCCTCTTCGCTGATCTCCCTGAGCGCCAGCTTCTTCCTCTTCTCCCCTCAATGTCAAATCTCTTCCGCGCTTGGAGAATATCACTTTCTCTCCTCCTGTCAACGATTTCTGCTATCGGCCAACCATCACACTGCCGACAAGAAACAGTACCTATCAAAGACCAAGACCTCTAATTCACTTCACATACAAAAATAAACCTAACTTTAAGAGCACCAATGCACGGGCAATTGCGCATCAGTGGTGGGAACCGAGGTTAGAATCTTGAAGATGTTTCCGTAATCGCATAAAGAGGGACACAATAGAGTTGAGATCACCGAGAGAGCCACATACTACATCATCCATCCATCAAAACGTTTATCCTCCTTCCAACCATCTCGTCCAGCACGCATGACCTTGGCTAGACCACACCATACCTGAGATCCATCTCAGCGGATGAAGAAAGCTTTTTCGTACTTCCTTCTCACATGGACTTTGTCATCTCCTCTATGCTCTGGTGAGTCCACGCTTCACATACAACTGTCCTCTCCTCTCCTCTCGCTTCGGTCCTTGTGGTTGAAGGGTTTTACGGCCTAAATCTCCACCAGCTAGCAAGCCAACAGCAGCATGCAAGAAAGCAAATAGCAGAGGAAGCAATAGAACAACAGCCTGACAGACCCAGAACAGATTAAAGACTCCTGGATGCTGGACGGATGGGCTGGGAGGAGCAGCAGGAATAAACTTCTTCTGTTACTTCGATGGTCCGAAGGTCCGGACGTCCAAACGGAGGAAGCGCACCCAGGAAGTCCTTGCACGGGACTTTTGTCTCTATTTTCTCGTACTGGACGTTCCTTCTCAAGGCTTTGCTGTGTTCCTGCTTCATTGACGACGGACGGATTAAGTCTCAGTCTTTATGACCGGACAGTGAAACGCTGGTTCTGTACTGGATGCTCGAGTATCGTTATACTGTACTAAGTAAAATTCCTCCGCTACACCTTTGCTGCTATAAGTATGTTATCATGTTATTAGTGGGTGTCAATTAGCAGAATAATCTCGGAAGCATGCATAATAATCACTTCCTCCATTTTCACAGGGAGAAGTTATATACACTGGTTTAATTTATTACCTAATTCGTCTATGTGCACACTAAATTAATATATGTATTAGTAGGATCTCGGACTTGTACTTCCAGAAACGCATCGATGTGTTATTGTCTTCTGAATTCACCTATGTATATTCACTTCCTTCACCTTTCGATAGAGGAGGAAAATACCCAAGGGTTTAATTTATTATTTAACCTTTCCGGCAGGAAGGGTCAGGTAATAAATTAAACTCATTAATGAATTGATGTATAAATGGCTATATATTCTTGGAATTGTACCTTTACCAGCACGCAGTAGACTCATGTCTTGTGGTTTATATCTTGGTTTTCTTGCGTTTCTAGGGATAGACTAACAACATTTATAAAATAGTTTAATTCTCTTCATCCACTTGGTATAGAATTTTCATTTAACAGGCAGTGAGCAAAAGTTCCCAAAAGTTCATAGAGCAGCAAAAGAATCTACTAGGAGGAAAAGTTCCCAGAAGTTAATAGAGCAGCAAAAAAATCTACTAGGAGCTAGCCAGCTATATGAACAACTGCAGTGGACATAGGCACGAAGACTGCCGCAACCAGTCTTGAAATAGAGCAAAATAGCGTCCATTCTGAATGGCGTCCGCTTGCAAGTTTTGTTTCTTAAAAACTCTGCTGCTCTGGCCAAAGCAACACATCTTTTGCAGTGGAATTTATGATCTAAATTTAGCATAGATTTTTAGAATAACTTATTGATGTTTTGGCCGTTGTATTGTCCGGATTATAACTCCCTCCCTTCCATTCTCTTATTGTAATGAAAGCAGTGCAAATGGGAGATATCTATTTTCTCCACACGGTCCACAGCCTTTACCAACTATATTCTTCAAACTTCTCCCAACATGTCACTTGGGATGTATATTGAATTATGTATGGACTTTTCACACCACTCTCTTCGTTAACAGTTAATATTTATCAAAAAAATAATTTTAATACTATATATAAATATATTTACTTTTAACATAAAAAACATAGCATAAAATATCAGTAATAGAATTTCTATATAGGACCTAGTTGCAATATCTAGTCCTTCCGAGATGAAGACAAATTGTAAGAATGCAGGTGCACCTAGAGTAATAATTAATCACGAGCACTAGACAACAAGATTTTGATCAAAAGATGATAAAATATCTATGGAATCTTTTGGTTCAGGTCTTGGGTATTATGAGACTATAATTATAGCTCCAGCTTGCATTTACAACATGTCGTGCGCATACACATCGCTACACAACATACATCGTTGTCCGAGGAACACCACAGATACACATAACATATGGATGATGTCATACACATACACAAGTGTATCACAATGATAAACGGTATGTACTTACTCTACCATGCCAACGGACACTAAACAATCACTAAAGTCGAGCCAAATCCACTCTGTGCTCGCAAAGACTCCAGACTGCAGTCATCAAGACTATCCACCATAGCTAGGAGCTTGAAGGCTCAACTTGAAGAACAAAGGCCTCCAAGCCCTACCTGCAAAGTATACCTCTAGTGGGTCATCCCAAGAACTCGTCCTAACGGCACTAACGGCCCTACCGGGATTAACCACTCCGCACTCGGAGTAATAATATAATTTAGAAGTTTAGATATTTATTCTACGTCAAATTTACTATATTTAATTCAATTTTCTATATTTTTACTTAATATATTTTCCAGAAATAAGTAAATTTTTCTAAAAATTAATTACGAGCAAACCATTTTTGATAATTCTAAATGTTTGTCTTCCTTCCTTTCGTCGGGCAGAAGTGCATATTTTTCACAAGATTTCCTTGTCTATTCCTCCTCTTGATGGAGGAGGTAAATATGTAAGGGTTAAATTTATAATCTAACTCTTCTATTGGAAAAGATTTGATAATAAATTACCAGATGATGATCAGCAGTTTGCATATGTACTTTGTGGAACACGTTCCTCAGCGCTCTTCTTATGGTTTTATGTTCGGTTCATCTCGCGTGTTCAAGTTTAGCTAATAATTAAATTTTTTTAAATTTTTTTTAAATATAATATAAAATTTTTACTTAACATTTATACATTTTCCAGATAACAACAAAAGAAAAGAAATTCTGAAAAACTACTTACTCGCAAACTCCCATTCGCAACCACATCAGCCATCGGCGATCTCAGTCTTGTCCAGTTCTCGTTCAATCTCTTCACCAAACATCCACTTTGGTTACATACTTCACGAGATACTTTTCGCAAGAAATCGTTTTCCAGAAAAGTCGTTACGTAATAATATTCGTCGCTTTCTTATATAAGAATTTGATAAGAATAAGATTATGAATTCTTAAGAATGTGGCTTCTTCTTCAGAATGTGGCTTCTCCCTTTATCCTTTTGGCCATTGTAAGTCCTCTTCCCAAGGTTTCAAGAATTACCAAGCTGCTTGCTTTGCATGGGATGTGCAACTCTCCCGTGTTAACCAATAATTCGAAATAGAGGTACGCCTTAATTCCGGGGTTCACATTCACCCATCAAACTCCGATGGGTAAATAATAAACGGTGTAAGCCGGCAGTCAGCCCTTCCTTACACTGGTAGGGTTCGTTCAAGTGTCACGTAAAGTTTACCAACCCTTATATTTATTAATTTTTATCTTCATCTTTTCCTAAAGGTTAAATAACAAATCAATATTTTCTGTAATTCAATGAATCTATGATTCCAGTCTCCCAGTGTTGTAATTTCGTATGCTTCTGCTTGTTGGTTATGTTTAGTTCGAACGGTAAGTATGGATTAGTCTAATATCTAATAGACTAAAAATAAGAACAAAATATAAATTTGATACAAGAGCTTTTATATCATATATACTTTAGTATCAGAAGTTAATTAAATACATAATAGTCAGAAAAAGGAAAATTTAAAACTGTATTTAAATTTTATAAATTTATACAACATATTATTTATATTCATAAAATAATAAAAACCAATAAACACAGGGTCAAACAAAAGTAAAGAAAAAACCTTCGAATATACTGGCAGAACAGAACACAACCACTACAGTACGGAGCCAATCCTTCTTTCCCACATTTTCGATCCTCTCCTATTACCACGCTTGTCTCTACGCGGTCTAGGTTCGCCCAAGTCACTTTGGATGTGCACTTTCAGCAGATAAAATGGTTTCATCATTTCGCTGTGTCATAAGATGAACAGCATTCCAAGGTACTACATGTATCCAGCCTACCATCATAGTTCCTAGGTCTATGATCATTTCCTCGGCTTGAACTCCTAGCCAGACTGCCATCTGCTGCGTACCGTTTGGCAGAATATGCTTCCGGAGTTCCTCTGTATTCATCCTCAGGCTGTCGGATGGAAGTAATACCACCGCATAACGAAATCTATAATTTCAACTTATATTGGTTACATGGTCGACGAACAAACCAGTCATGCATTGTACAGCCCTATACAAACGATATGCCGTATAATTCAGACCGCGAACGGAATTCAAAATGCCACATTCCGCGCTGTGTAAAACCGATGCCACTTTTCGTATTGAACCAAATACTCACAACATAATTACGCTTGTTGACAGTGAAGATGATACACCTAACTCCGTCTCCATGTGCCCTGTCTAGACTGAAATGCAGTGTCCAAGATCGCCACGGATCTGCTACAAATAGACCGTGTGCACTAAAATATGCAACATGGGACATACTATACACTAGGACAGGATATGAGTACACTTTACACTAGCACATCGGAATACCTCAGTCTGCTTAAGCTGCTCTAGCTTCCAACCATTTACCAGCTCTTGATATAGTACAAGTTCTCGGGTTCCTTACTCATACAACTTCGTGCGTAGTCCCTCCAGCACTAGAAAGAGATCCGTTCTACACACTTTTCACCGATTTTGAGCGAAGGCAAGAGGATCAGTATCTGCTTCACGGGCTGGGGCATCTTCTGGCTGGACCAGCTTGCTAAAAGTCAATTTCTGCTGAGGCAGAGAACCACCACCGATTGTCAGGTCTGTGTCTACCAAGATCACATCATCCTCCTTAAAATCACCTCTCAATATTCCTTTGGCCAGCTCGTTTTCAACACTTTGCTGAATTACTCGCTTAACCGGTCTTGCACCGTAGTTGGGATCGTAGCCCATGCTGCCCAGAAGCTGAATCGCGCTTTCGTTGACTTTGAGCGTGATCTTTTTGTCTGACAATCGCTTCTGTAATCTTTCCAACTGCGCAAAGGCAAGCAGAACGAACTCATGAGCGGAACGTGACACATTGTCGCTCTTGAGTGACGGCCTTCCTAGCCTGTATTGCAACAAAACAATGCAACCAAACTGCGACTCCAGAATATCGCCTTCTACAGTGGATACACTTCTGCGTAAGTTCCAGTACCAAACCAGGAAGTGCACGTGCGGGAGACAAGACAAACTGAGTGCACGTCTTTCTCACCTGTAGCTTGACGATCTGACTGATCTGATCCCGGTCGAGGGGCTGGAAAACTATGTATTCGTCTACTCGGTTCATAAATTCAGGTCGGAAAGTGTTCCTAGCTGCTTCCATCACGCGGAGTCTCATCGCTTCGTAAACTGCTTCTTTGGATCCCAACGGATTCTCAAGGCTGTTGAGGACATACTGAGAACCTACGTTCGAAGTCATAATAATGACTGTGTTCGTAAAACTCACAGTTCTACCTTGAGAATCAGTAACCCTCCCGTCGTCAAGAATCTGCAGCAAAATATTGAACACATCTGAGTGCGCCTTCTCTATTTCATCGAAAAGGATCACCGCATATGGCCGTCGTCGGACAGACTCTGTAAGCTGACCACCCTCCTCGTATCCAACATAACCGGGGGGAGCACCAATCAATCTGGATACGGCGTGCTTCTCCATATATTCACTCATGTCTATCCTCACTAGAGCATCCTCCGTGTTGAATAAATGAGCTGCCAGAGCCTTGGCTAGCTCCGTTTTACCAACACCAGTAGGACCCATAAACATGAAACTCGCAATGGGCCGATTGGGGTCTGAAAGCCCAGCACGTGACCTCTGGATTGCTTCTGCCACTGACTGAACTGCGGGATCTTGACCAACGACACGCTTATGCAGTTCTTCGTCCAAGTGTAAAAGTTTTTCCCTTTCAGATTGTTTCAACCTCGATACTGGAATACCTGTCCACTTACTAACTATCTCCGCTATATCATCTCCCGTGACCTCTTCCCGGAGCATCGACTTCCCCGTGTTCTGGTACTCTGTTAGAGCTTTCTCTGCCTCCTCTAACTGTCGCTGAAGTGTGATGAGACTGCCATATTTCAATTCAGCAGCGCGGCTGAGGTCGTAGTCTCTCTCGGCTTGCTGAATTTCAACATTTACTCTATCAACCTGTCACCAAGGAACGAGTCACATATCGGTACCTGAGCAACGTATATTCTACATCAGAATAACAACTTTTGAACGCATGATTCGCAGGGAGTCCAAGTTATAAACAAAGTGAAACGTTACCTCTTCCTTGATCGACTGAATTCGGGTCATGACGGACTTCTCATGCTCCCACTGTTCAGTGAGTTCTTTCTGCTTCTTCTTGAGTAGTTCGAGCTCATGCTCCAGTCTACCTAGACGATCACGTGATGCTTTATCCGTGTCATTGGTCAATGACAACCGTTCCATTTCTAGTTTCAACACTGCCCTGTCTATTTCATCCAGTGAAGTGGGCTTTGAAGTGATTTCCATTTTCAGCTTTGCTGCGGCTTCGTCCACCAAGTCGATTGCTGCAGGGATTAACAACAACAGAAACCGGTAAGCTTCTTCCAAGACCTCGCTTTAGATGATCCACAACGCGCGTACTCTACGGTCTCCAACTAAACACCGGAATCAAACGGTATATGCTGAGAAAAGAAGCAAGATTTGTTCATACCTTTGTCCGGGAGAAATCTGTCGCTTATATATCGATCCGCAAGCACCGCAGCTTCTACCAAGGCACTATCAGAGATGCGGACCGCATGATGCAACTCGTATCTCTCACGAAGTCCACGAAGGATAGAGATAGTATCCTCAACAGAAGGCTGGTCCACGTACACTTGCTGGAATCGACGTTCAAGAGCAGGGTCCTTTTCGATATATTTCCGGTACTCATCGAGAGTGGTCGCACCGATACAGCGCAACTCTCCTCTTCCAAGCATTGGCTTCAATAAATTTCCAGCGTCCATAGCTCCGTTGGTTGCTCCTACTCAGACGTTCCGACGGCAGGGTTAGCTCCTCTAATCGCATACGTCCCCGAGTACAATGAGAAGGCTAACCTAAAATATTCACATAAGATGCACAATGATGGGACTGAAGTTTCAGAAAAAGAATCGGCACACATTTCAGACAAGGTCCCAACACAACACGCATCGTTTAAGGCCCTAACTTGACACGTTCACTCCGAGAACCAACACAGCTGACGGTCTATGACAGGAAACAAGCTGACTGTCACACGAAGCAACAGCCAGCGAAAAATCCCAAAACGCGAACTGAGACAAATCCGATGTGCCCAATCTTACCAGCTCCCACAACTGTGTGGATTTCATCGATAAACAGGACGACTTGTCCATCTGAATCAGTAACTTCTTTCAAGACCGCTTTCAGACGATCTTCGAACTCTCCCCGGAACTTAGCACCCGCAATCAATGCACCGAGATCAAGCGATATGAGCTGCAATGAAAACGCCCAATGAGATGACAAATTCCACGCTAAACGTCTGTGAGAGAGAGAGCGAGCGAGACAAATACGCGCGCGCGCACAAACACACACACACACACACAAACAAACCAACCAACCAACCAAAGAACCACCATAGAAGTCAACAGATGCTTCAAATGTTCCAGCTCCACGATAAAGGCAGCGGGAGAAATAAGACGGAAGATCTACAAGTAAGAACTTACCCTGCGGTTCATGAGAGCCTGCGGAACATCACCTTGAACGATTCGCTGCGCTAACCTGTTCGCCCGACCACGGATAAGCACGCAAAGAAGTGAAAAAGAGCTTGCAGACCCCGGGAACTTCAGTTGAACTCCTCAGTATCGTGTAGTCCGAACTGCTAGTAAAAAAGAGCTCACTTACAAGATGACCAAGGAGCAACCACTCTCAAGTTGCAGGACTAAGCAGAAAACTGCACAGAAGCATGGACCCTCCTGTCCTCCTACTTCCCCTGCATATTATCTTCTGGGCGACATGTGACTTAAGTAGCAAAATCACTTGGTAACCCACCCTTCCGAAATCGCAGTTTTCCCAACTCCAGGTTCTCCAATAAGGACAGGATTGTTCTTGGTTCGTCGCGAGAGAATTTGAATGCAACGCCGTATCTCGTCATCACGTCCGATCACAGGATCTAGCTTACCCTGACGTGCCATCTGCGTAAGATCTTTACCATACTTCTCTAGAGCTTCATACTTTCCCTCGGGATCTACGCATAAACCACGATCCAGATTAGAAGAAAATCGCAACGTGCTAGAGGAGTGTGGCGTACGGAAACGAAAAGTTTCACCGAACAATTCCATAAGCTGCAGATATGCTTGAGGTAGGAAAAATACCACCGACTGCTCTCAGTTAACATCTGGTGTTCCCATCCATTTACCTTGATCCGTCACCTTTTGAGACCCACGTACAGACTGAACCGCTTCGTTCAATGCCTTGGGGTTCAACTGAAATTCCTTGAACAGCTGCTGCCCAAAACGCTTGTCTTGCATAAACCCAAGCACCAAGTGCTCTACCGACACAAATGCGTCACCAAGATCCTTCTTGTGGCCCCTGGCACGATCTATCAAACTCTCCAAATCACGTCCCAACATGGTACCACTAGTGTCGCCTATAACCTGGACATCAAGAAATAATGAGTGAGAAATCTCATTGCACAATCTCATTCTCCACCTCCGGAACACAAAGAGGAAACAGAGCCCACTTCATTCAACCATAGTAATCAGTGTGAATATCCACCTTAGGCTGCCGCTGAATGAAGCGTTCAGTAGCCTGAAGAAGAGAAGTATTATCCACTCCTGCCTTAGAAAAAATGCGGCGAGCGAGCCCATTTCGTTGCTCCAACAAAGCTTTCATAAGGTGCTCGGTTTCGACAATCTGTTGTTTGCTCTCTTTAGCCACATCAGGGGACGCAACAATGGCTTGCCATGCCAAATCTGTAAACTCCCCTTGATTAATCTGCATAAACTCACATTCCACGCGTCATTTTAGGCACAGCACAATTATGCATAAAAAAGATATCACTCCCCATCAACTTCCCATCAACTTCAGAATTCAGTCGAATACAACAAGTAGCTAGATGTCTGCTTTCACTGGTAGAAGTCTGCTTTCACTGGATGCACTGGAATGTTGTGATAGTTGATAACGCCCGCTTCTTGGTGTTTCCCTTCACGGAATTGAGTCGATTTTCAGAAATTCCAAATATCGAATATGAAACTAGAACTATGACACTCCGACAGGTAGGGCTTACCCTTCCATCTTTTGCCTCGGCACGCGGAGTGGCATGAATCCCCCTACGAGACGACGGTGGTTGAGCAAATCGATGCAACGCGGGTTCCTGCTGTCGAAGTCCAACATGGGATTGAGACGACACAGTAAATCTCCTCGCGGAAGCCAACCCGGAACTCCTGGCGGACCGCATTCTAGCGCCATGTGCTAAGCTTCCCAGCACCCTTTTGTCTACAACCACTCTCAATCCTTTCCGCGCAGACGCTACACCCTGCTGTCTAACATTGCTCGGAAGTGTGACAGCAGCAGCGCTAGGAGACAATCCAACCACCGAACAAGCCATTCCTGCAACACCCCGTGCGACAGGAACTGACCTTCCTAAACCTCTGAGAATCGCCGTACTGTTCAACCTGCACTCCTGGCACAAAACTTTCTTGGACGCTCTATCGACACAACCTTCGAACTATATACAACCTCGTGAGAACTCTGCCTCCGTATCAGCTCTCCACTACCGCCCTCCCTTTCAAATTCAGCTCCTGTCATTCAATCTCATGCATGTATAGACCGCGCCACGAGCCCTCCATTCAGGTGTGGCTTCGCCCGAAAGAAAAACCCACCTAAACTGAAAGAAGAATTTGGAAGTTGCTGGAGGACGGAGCCGAAGCCTTAGAAGGTGCTAGAGAATCTCTCGCGCTAAGCACTAGACTCGTCATCGACTGTAAGTTTCCGGTGAATGCTGTTTCTCGGTGATGCATCTCAATCGTGGAGCTAGTTACTGCAGCGGTCTCATCACAGTGAACCACGTCGATCGCGCTGGCTACTCGGCCACCACGGCCATAACTCTTTGGCCATGCTCGCACGTCGTTTTTCCCTTTCCTCCGTCCCAACCTGCCTTTTCTTCTAAGTTTTGAGGCTACCACCATCACCGTTTAGCTCCGTCCATCCAGCCAAGCCCTTCGAGCGGCACAGATTACCATTGCTACCACGTAAGGAATCTACTGTAGTTGGTACCTTCATTTGCGACTCTTCCGCCCCAGGGTCGACCACGCCATCCACGAAGACGACTCCAGTCACGTGAAACCAGAATTTTCGCGAGAGCGAAAAATCCAGTGCTACACTTGCTATATAAGCACATCATGAAGGAAAACTGTCTGATCTTATAGTTTCATTCCTTTCTAGGGCATGCTTGCTCTCACCGTGCAAGTCAGTTCCGCGGACTCTAAATCTGTCTACCCGGGCATCTTGTACATCGAGGCCAGTGCATACAGTTCTTGCCGATGTTAGGAGAACACTCAGAGACAAAAGCGTTTTTACCTACCTCGAAGTTTTGCAGATTGTTCTTCCTTTTGAATTGAGACATATTATGTACAGAATGTGGCAGCTCCCCTCTGTAAGGTTCGTGTTCACGGCGTTATCGGAACCATATTGATATTCCTGATTCAGTGCTTATTGAACTTTATCGTTGGACTGGCGGTAGCGAGAATTTAAAGATTCGTCGTCTTTTATTCCATAAGCAAGGGGTTGGAAGTTCATGGCGCTGTTTCATACATACTGTATGATCGTAGGCAATCAAGTGAGTGACGAAGGGATATTTGCTTTTCAGCAGAATAACTCGACTTCACTTTTCCAATCGCATCGTCGTTTATAACGTGACTCTGTTCTAACGGTAAGGGAGATGAAGGGTTCGTCCATCGAGTGGTAGTAGGCGGTAGTCTTTAAAACTTCTAAAGACAAATAATTTCGCTCGTGGACTGCTTTGAGATTATTCTTGTAGAAGTTGTTCCAAGCTCGTACTTCCACCTGGTTGAAGGATAGATCGTACTAGAATATTCTGCACCCATTGTTTTCCTCGTTTAGGCTCCGCCATCATCCCAGCGACTTGCTCGAGAGAGAGACTGCAAAGAGTAAAATGTTGTCGTGTTTGCCCGACTCAGAACACGAGGTTTCAGTTAAAGATCATCCGATTGTTGTAACGTAAGATCTTACCTTTTTTTCTGCCGTGCTGTTTTGCAAGAGAAAACATACGGGAGTTTTCTCGTGATTGCGGCACCTGCCCCTCAAGAAACGCTATCCTTCGCAATTCCAGTTGTTCTAATACATTTTCATTTCCCAAGTTACAGATAAAATATTTTCTTCAGCTGTATTTAAGTAGCTCAAGGAGTCTTATGGCCACTCCCGACTACATGAATTTTCCTCGTATGACATCTAATTCCCTTTAGGTATGGTAATAAGCTTTTCTTCCCACTGTCTAGTTCTCTAATGAATTTACTTAAGTTTTGCAAAAGTCTCACCCCTGTGGTTTCGAGCCAAGGGTTTTCCATCCTCTATCTCTAGGCATTTCTCGGGATGTTGCTTTATTGAGAATTACGCGTGTTGAGCGACAAGCGCATCAAGTGGAGACGATTTCATGTTAAAATATTGACTGGAAAACAAAGCAGTCGGACGAAGATGTGCAGAACACCAGATGTCCGGCAAATACTGTTGACGAATCATTACAAGACAAAAGGTCCGGCCAAGTCACTTAAGGGAAATAATATTCTAAGTCGGAGGAGGCCCTTAGAGCTTGATCGCATCACCCTCGAGTAGGTTACTTCAACGTCATCTATTCACGTAGATTTGGGTTATAGAATATTTGGCACGGAATGTATTAAAATTTAATTATTATTCGTTAACCCTATAATGTATATATGAAATAAAACTTAGGAGAGGCTCATGTGTAGTGAAAGGCTCTGCCGTTAGAGCATTTCGAGATGTTCAATGCTGCCTCCAGAGCGTTGAACGTCCTGAAAAGCACTCGCGGCATGGTCTTTCGCGGCATAAAATTTTAGTGATTTGTATGGCATGAATATGATGTGTACTTAATCGTTCGACGATTTGAATGGTAGAGATATTTAGTTACAATAAACAATAATCACATAATAAAACAAAATGACTGACTTTACTATTGGTTACCAGTCAAGGTGTGATCAAATCATTCATCATTAAGAGATGTGTAATCAAACCATACCTTTGAGAAAAATGTGATCAACTCAAAAATCTATTGGGGGTATGATGAAACTCAGAAGCTATTTGGGGTATGATCAAGCAAATTTCTCTTGGCTGGAATGGAGTACGATATGACAGTGGGGATTTGGACAAGTACTTGCCTCTATACAGGTTGATACATACATGGTTTTATACAGGATGTCATGGAGTCAGTAATTTACTTGCCAATTCCCGAAAGGAATGATGAACATGATCACCCCATATTAGTGAATATTTGTTTGATCCTTGCCTTGATCTGCAGCAGACAGTTCTCCAGGTTACTACCCAGACTATTCTCCAGGTCACAGTAATATATCGGATATCGACGATGCACTATGGACAATGTGCAGATATTTAAGACTTCTTTTCTAAATTCTAAAACATAACACGTCAATAATAATTGTGAGCTAAAACTAAAATGTAAGTCTCACTCTGTCTCTGACATTATAACGGGGAGAATGGCTTCTGGGGTGGAGCAAGTAAGTGACTGGTCATGGGGTCCATCGACCGCTTGAACCCCTATGCATCCCTCCAAGTGCAGTCGAATAGTGGACAATTGACACCAACGGATCTGAACCACACAGCAGAGCATGAGAGAAGATGCTTCTCTTGAAGACTGCTCTTACAGTGACGACCAGTATCAGTGTACAGCATACACTGTAAGGCCAATCTATTATCACAATGACCACTTTAAGTCTTCCTTCAGTTTGCTTAAGGTCATTCCTTACAAGCGGGCAGCTTTCCACGCCCTGTTACATCATCTACATATGTTGAACGTGCGACAGCGGGGTGTTTGACGATGCATCCAAACCAACCTCTCAGCCAGTCGCTAGCTTCACATCCCACTTGACTTTTACTTCTTTTACTATGACGTCCGATGCTCTAGGAGTAACAGAGCACTCGAGTGACAATCAATCAGCGCTCTATCTCACACTATTACGTCTATCTTACAGAGCGTCTTATGTTCTTGTAACGATAGCATCCACGTTAACCACTGCCACTACTTTTTCCATGTGGATCTTGTAGTCACGTGGGGTCCGCCACAAGTTTCTACATATGTAACTGTACCAACGGCACCGCACCGTCTGTATAACGTGAGGTCTTCCACCTATTTCTAAATGTATTTCAGAAATTTACTTCCTCAGTCCCCTGTACGAACAATTGTTCTTCCTCTGTCCCTCGAAGTTCAAACTTTCTTCCTCGGTCCTCTTATCGGCTATCGTCTGTTCTCGGAATCAATTCTTTAGGTGAAGAAAGATTCGCAGTGCATGATCGACTGCGCAGGTATGGGTACGGGTTCATGTAAAATAGCGAGATGTGCATGTCAGAAGCGGGAAAGTGATGAGGAAAAGTGGTGAGCTCTGCCGAGCGCGAGAGTTAGACAATGACACAATGACAGTAGAAGAAGTCAGAGAGTGGAATTGAGTGAGTAGTGAAAGCAAAGAACGACTAGTCATAGATGGTTGGTGCGTGCTGGGTTGAAAGATAGAGATGTGCTCTCTCGCAGAAATGGAAGTTGGTATCTGACATGTTCCTTCAATGTGGGTTGAAGCAGGGATTCAAATCATCATAAAGAATAAGGAGCAATGTTTGTCTTACGTAGCGTGTTGTTAGATGAGATGTAACAAGAAGGTGACATTGCAATCGATTGCCGTGTCTTCATCTGTTCGAAAATCTCTGATGTATGCAATGGAATGTGGAGATCGATTTACATGACATACTTGTGGATAGAGGGGTACTAAGAGACAGTTTCGTTTTCATATAGCCCTTGTTGATTATTCTGTGAAGCATCGAGATGAAGAACCGCTTCCAATCTGTATCATTTGGACTGTCGCATAAAACTTGCTTGGCATGACTGCTGATGCGTTCAAATTTCTATCCCTTGATGTCCAAGAGAAACATCTGAACGACCCATGTGAAGGAACTTGACGCTTTAAAATCGGTCTTAATCAGAAGCAGAACCGATTCAGTATACTGGACGCAGAGCGACCAGATGAATTTGAAGATGCGATTGAAGAGTTGACGTTAAACTTGACAGACTGCACCTTCTACCCTGTACGTAAGATAGAAAGTTTTTTTAAAAGTGATAGTTCAGAAGTGCAACTAGAGATAAAACGATTGCACATGTTGACCATCACGTTAGAAGAGCAGCAAACAAAGGTATAGGGTAAGATTGATGGAATACTCAGAGAACTTGGAAGTGTTGTAGAGCATCACATGCAGTTGGGAGACATAACCAAGGAGTTGCAGACGAGACTAGTAAGTTAAGAGAGTTGTAATAGCTCGAGCTACATTGATCAAAAACCGCTAGCAATGTGCACTGTAGTTTCGGCAAGAGTAGAGATTGGCAGTACAGTGCAGTTTCAGTAGTGGCGGATGATAATGTACAGAGAAGAGTCTCGGTCGGCTGTATTTGCAGTTTGGTAAAGGGTTGTTGTTTCATCCTTTTCTAAATGAATGCGCCCTTTCAAGCTGGTTGCAGTTGTAGAGTTTTTTGACACTGAAATCCATCGAGAGCGTCTTCGCTGCTCAATGTTTAGACACCATGACTGCCTTCGGTAGACCCTCCAAGTGCAGCTGTGTATAATGCATTCTTCCACCATCTGGATGTCAGGTTCGTTCCATTCCACTGAGATCATATAAATGTTAAACACTCTTTCAATCGAAGTGAAATTACAGCGCTTTCATCTCTTCCGCATCTACTACCTTGCCGAGCTGATGGATGTTGCAAAAACATGTTTACAAGTCGATCCATTGTTGTCGCAGATCGTATGTCTCTCGTGAGCTTGTCCGACGGAGTATCTTTTGGAATTGAAGTAGCTGCAGACTATATGTCGTATACGTTTGGCAGAACCTTGTCGTTGTATCGTTGGCAATTCTGAACCATTATGGATACCAAGTTACCAGTTTCCGTCTGGAGCCCAGGTCTCTTCCTTGAGCAGCGATGATGAGCTTAAGTTTTATAAACTACTTATTCTTTAGATTCTACTACGTCCGTCCTATATGAGACTGTGTCATTCGGATGAGAACAGTATATCAATCAGACGGCACACAACATTAAACCTCAAGTTTGTACTGGCCACAGTCAAGGCAAACACATGAGGTTTAAAATTTCTCGAGGTTACCCATAAACGTGCAAGAAGTGCTGACTTAAGCATCCACTTCCCGTGCCGATTTTCGTCAGTGTATGGAACTACGATATTCTTCTGACTGTAGAACTCCAAAAGGGGACGCTGACGATGTCTGTCTAGAGTATTGAATATTGTAAGCAATGAGTTTGCACCTTTGGGGTTGCCGTTATCTCCTGGATAATGAAGACTAATATTAAGCCAGGATGAATCCCGTTGCCATCACTTACACAAGCGCTACTTTAAACTATTTATTCCCACTTCAGCTGCTCAAGTAAAGGAAATTGCTGATCATATATTCATTGCAAGGGTATACGAGCGATGCAATACGCAAAAGAACACTCTTTACTATGATTCTCAAATGTACATATAGTCTTCCCTTGGAGACTTTACCCATTCATGTAGCCTATAGGACCGTCACACAGGCTCTACACCTTTCTCACTCTAGTATCTACTCTAAGTCAAAACTGATACGCGTTCAAGCTGACATCCGCGAATGTGTCGTTCCTCCAGTCGACGACTTGGAAGGATAGTGTTGTGATTTACTGCAGCATTCTATTCTCCTGCTCGTCACGTAAAGAAAAGGACTCCTTCTCCACAAAGGACTCGAAGAGATTTTTCCTATTGACTTTATTTCAGGCATGTTTTCTTTTTCAAGAAAACTAGAAGAGATCTATGTGTTGAAGTTTGCACTCTGCAGATATATTACATCTCACATACTCCAGACAAGGACACACCGCATTCTCACTCCTTATGGATATACTGTCATCCTTCCAGCTAACTGAATGCCAAAACACCACTACTAGCACCAAATGGCTTCCAATTCTCAGGCTCCACGAGTGGAGTAGTGAACTTTCAGTAAGATCTACTTTTATTACCAACCTGTCTGTAAGAAAACGAGATCAGACGAGAATTGCCTAGCAAGCGTATACCTCGTACGATGGAATTATGGTGCACAACAAAAGAAGAGGTAACAGCATTGGCTGCAGCATCAAGCTCAAGTGTCCCCCCTTGGGTAGCTAATGCCACCATCGGAACGGTCACTTCAGAGACTTAAAATAATCATTAAGTATAATATTAGTAATATAGCAAAACAAGAAAACTCGAAATTGTTCAGTTTCTGACCTCGCATTGACCTACAGTGAAGGATCTTCACTACAGTGATATCAGTCGGAAAGACCACTCCAATGCACCTGTATAATGCAGACCTTGCAGACATATACTGAAGGTATGTAGGTGAACGAAAGTGCCAGTTAATATGAACATCATGGGCAACAAATCCGACAAAAAGTTACAGCAACAATGGTGGAGAGCGAAGTGTGGAACCTCACCCATAATAAAGAAAGAACAGAGACTGTGTATTAACAGTATCACTGAATCACAGAGCAAGAAACACACCCTCCAGCGCTTCTCTACCAGTGATTCGTTAGGCTCCTTCATACTCTGGCTCAAAACCTGCCATCCACCACCCGATCTGATGAGTATCACCGTAAACCCAAGTTGTGATAATAGGAACAAGTATGGCATATTAACCACGAGGACGAGGAGGCGGCATAACATAAGCTCTCCATGAAAAAGCAGTACTGATAACATATATGACTAGGAAATTCTCGCAAACAGTCAACAACTTAACAGTACAGACTAATACAGTCGAGAGATCCCACAGGCATCCGGTTCTCCGCAAACAAACAGCAACGATAACATATAAGACCAGAAAATTGCAAAAAACACATCAACAACTTAACGGTACAGACTGATACAGTGGAAAGATCTCACAGTCATTCGGATTGAATGATAGATTTCACTTGAAAGCTCATATTTCAAGCACGACCTTTACCTCGCTCAATCAAAAGCTCGTCGATTTGTGACTTAGTCCTCGGAATAATTAGGAGCTTGACTCCCAGACCATGCAGCAGCAAAATGTCCTGCCCTAGGCAAAACCTTTTTACTTTTAGGTTCAAGTAATCCTACCAAGTAAAACTTCAGCCCAACCTCCATTAGCTCAGCTTCACTAGGGGACAATAAAGTCTTCTCTTTGACATAAAACATAAAAACGTTAGAGGAGTCACCAAGCACCCTGAACGCATAACGAATCACACAATGTGAAGACCTCTCGTCACCGCCCCCTCAACATTCATCTTGAATGAGGTACTGGAAGAGTTTCTTGCAGCTACTCGTCAAAATGACCAGATCTTCAAGAGAGATGACAAACACAATTAAATAGAAAGTGCTCTTGCAAAACTTGATGTACCTTCTTAATAACTAACAGCGAAGGAGGACAGCAGAACACGGTAAGAAGCCATCTCATTTCCCGGATTCAACCAGTCCAATTCATACTAGGAAACAGTAAATGTGACAACCAGGAATCCACCTTCTCCCGTCCTCCGGATAGGATATTATGAGGAACGGGGACCTTCTCCGCATGTCTAAATTCTCTTACACTATATTCGAAGTGCACCTCATCGATGTATTACCAAAACGTGCAGTAAACTGTGATGAGTAAGACACAACATGCAAGCATGACTGCACGCATTTCTGGAGATCAGCCATTGCAGACATGGTCACGATGATTGTGGTTGGAAGCGTACACCCTACAGTCTCTGAAGTGAAACAAATTCATCTCTGGCTCTCATATTGTCCCTGGTGGAAAACCAAACCCAACTAACGAACTAAACTGCATGGAGATCTCTACTTCCGCATACGGGAAGTAGAATTTCTTCGTTACATTGAGGTACATACTTTTCTTTGAAAAGTCGAAACGACGATCTGAGGGAAGAAAACATCGAGCCCATTGGAACAGTAATTCGAAGACTCCAGTCAACCACCACAGCTTGGAGAGTCTTGCCATCATGCATGAAGTACTCAACTTAGATTTTTGGCAAACAAGCTATTATGAATTCATTGAAATGAATTGGTTCCTGAATATTATGTGTTATTTCTTCTAGTCTGCAATCTATAGAGGTTACGGAGAGACAAACTCAAGTACCTGTTGATGTCTCTGATCATCTACAAGCCGGAAAATCACCATATAAACTCTGTGCGCTCGATGTTATTCACAGCATCCTCGCTGTTAGTATCACTTTCAGACTCTATCAGAACACTATGAGTCTTGGTTATGTTCTCCTCTTCTCTTACAACCTGAGTCACTCGTTCCGTCTGAGTCATGTATTGTCATCCCCCCTGACAAGGTCTCGCTGAGGACAAATGCGTATATTGTGCCCTAGCACCTTGCAAATGGAGCACCGACGTTGGTCATCTAGACGGTTGGGACAGTTGATACGAGAGATGATAAGTCTTACACTAGATTGTGGCATTTGCCTTCGATCTACATTCCTATGCGTTCGGTCTTCATGGTCTTCAGTGATGCAACTTTGATCTTCAGTCGGAGTCGCTAATGGCATGTGACTCTGGTGGACTGGATCATCTGTCAGCGGATACTCCAAGTCTGTAGTTGTTCCCCGGCTGTCTATTGCTCTAGATGGTGCATCTCCAGATGGAATCCTGACAACTCGATGTCTCCCTCTACGTACTGCAACGGGAGGGGGTGCACAATCTAGCCCCAGCATGAGACCTGAAGTGACGATTTGCGGTATAGATCGAGAATATATCTTCTGCAACGTCTTACTAAACCAGACGTTATCTACGTTTCTCATTGGATCTCTGATAAACTCTCAATACCAAACCATGGAATGAGCACAAGGCCATAACATTTCTTGCATCTCAAGACAATCACAAGAGGGAACATTCCCATGTCGCACAATGTACTGCTCTCGTGCCGCAGACTTTTGGACCAAGACTGTGTCTTCACTGGATACATGACAAATGAACTGCCCGCATACTTTTTCATTCTCATCATATTTGAATTGAGCGAAGGGGGTCAACACTCCATATACACGAGCACTCATCTGTCTCTTTGCGAAAGTCTCCATCATGTACGTCCACATTTCACATACTATGTGAAATGGAGCGTAATACTTTATATCTTTCAACGCATTGTTCACTGACTCTGCTACATTGGAAGCTACCTTCCCGTACCTGGGCAGAAGAAATTGCGATCTTGTCCACAAAAGCGGTGGTATTCGTCGAATGTATTCTGCAGCTTCAACTCCACTGCGGTCAGAGCTCTTGAGGTTATCAAGAACAAGATTGAACCTGCAGTACAACATTCGTAGCTTCGCTTTAGAGGCAAAATTTGAGACTGAACTTCACTCAAAAACTGAACTCTCTTAAGCTAAACGTCAGAAGACACAAGTGCACTTACTTCGTCTCTTTCCGTGCATATACCAAGCTCCATAACGCTTTTTCTGCCTCTTTGCCATATACATTCATTCTCAAATGTTGCGCACAGTGCCCATGGACATGTTCAGAGAGCACTCGTTTTACTGCATTCAACAGTTCTTTACATCGATCCGAAATAATAACAATGTGCTTTTAGCCCAAGCCAATAATACTCGGTTTCATCAAAGTATAGAACCAAGTCCATGTCTCCTCGTCTTCACTTGCAGCGATAGCAAAACAGAGAATGATAGATTGATTGTTCCCATCCGAGCAACTGGCAGTGAATATTTGAGATGATACTTTCTGTTCTTCGTGTGACAAGCATCTAGAGTTATCACCTTCTGAGAAAATATAAATGCATGTCTACTAGCACTAGGACAGACAAATACTCGTTTGAATATATCTGAATCGGACCAAGTACCATAATCTACAATACACTCACTATCAACCTCTTTCAGCTTACGACAAACAGCTGGGATAGCATGAAAAGATCTTGTCTGTCCATCTTGAAGCCAGTCACGGACTTTCTCTCTCATCCTATATGTAGCTTGATAAGTGGTGCGTTTCTCAAACGTCTCCTTGAAATCATTGACCAATCTGTCATAAGGTATGCCTGGATCTATCATTACACGATTACACATCAACATAGCTAGATGTTGGGCATTTTGGCACGGACCTCGTCAAGTGTGCAAATGCCCATGACAAGAGTGTTGGAGGTCACATATTGTATGTGAAAAACACCTATTTTCAGTGCTCGTTGACAACGAACTCTCCATTCACAGCATTTCAAACCTCCACCATCAAAAAACACTTTATCTTTGGAAGTCGAATCATGAACAGGTTCTTGCTCCTCGAACTCCTGGAAAGGGCCAGCTGACATATATCTCTTTCGCTGACCACATGCACCTGATTCAGAGATTTTCCGGACCTTACGTGCTCAAGCTCCCACTTGAAAACCGTCATTATCCAAATCCTCGCTTGGGTCTTGATTCAAATCAGTCCCTCCGACAACAACACATTGAGAGGATATACGTTGAATAAACTGATAAAAACTACGAGATTCTAAGTCCGGCTGGTCGTTCTCCTTATCTCCTAGTCGATACACAATCTGCCCGTTCCACTTTCGGCTATCGGAATCTTTTCTCATGGGAAATCCGAATGTCCAAGTTCAGAAAAAATAGTTCTTTCGAGTTTTCCAGTGTTTGTTGATGCATGAATGATACACAAACCAACAATCGACAGCAAATTGAAAATTTTCTATGGACGCGAATTCGCTGTTCAATTTTATCCGTTCAACTTGGGATTGCAGCTCAACATTCGTCTTGCCTACTAATGAAACTTCAGTCTTGTCAACAGAGAGCATGGTTTGTCACCATCTCTACCATGGAGTGATTCTTGTCCACTTTCAACCTTACGAAAATCAACCGGAATAATTATCCTCCTCTCCATACGAAAATTGAACTTGGGTGTCATGGGTGGATGCAGATAGATATGAAACTTACTTGCATGCTGTTATGGCGGGAGAGACAGATGTGATGGACGTGTGAACAGAGTGGAATTTAGAATATTTGGCACATGTACATGCGTGATGTGCGGACTAAATCTACTTGCACGCTGTTATGGCGGGAGAGGCGGAGATGTGGTTTGAGAGTTATCCTGTGACATATGAAGAATGATGCGCTCAACTCAATCTGCAGTTGCCAATGTCTTGTTGTCACGCCGTTTGAATCTTACCGCAGTTCGTACCGGGACCATAGCCAATAAAGGGACCGAGGAAGAAAGTTTGAACTTCGAGGGACAGGAAGAACAATTGTTCGTACGGGGGACTGAGGAAGTAAATTACTGAAATGTGTTTCTAGTCGATTTATTGCTCAATATGTAAACTGCTCGATGTGGACTGTGTGGTTCTGGTACTCGATGTGCTCTCTTAGTCAGACCGACGGCACCACGCCGTCCGTATGACGGGGGGTCTCCCACCTATTTCACCTTGTGTTTTCTACTCGATTTATTGCTCCATATGTAAACTGCTCGATGTGGTCTGTGTGGTCTTTGCTACTCGACGTGGTCTCAGAGACCTCATCGAGCAGTCTGAGATCACATCGAGTAGTTCGGTACGTAGTTCCGTGTCGTCCGCGTAAGCGAGACAGACTGATAAAGCGTTCCCTGTGCCCTGTGCCGACGAAAGCACAAGCGATTATTCCTAGCCAATGTTTCTGCCGACTTTTCCCACGAGAAGACTGCCGTTGAAACGACATAGACAGAGGTATGAAACGGTGTGTTGAATTTGTGGGCATGAGCCGACCACCATTCATTCCAGCATTTGAGTACTGAACTACCTTCTTTCCTGTAACACCTAGCCAAGGTTTCTGCCGACTTTCTCACGAGAAGACTGCCGTTGACACGAGATAGACAGAGGTATGAAACGGTGCGTTGAATTCGTGGGCATGAGCCGACGAGCATTCATTCCAGCATTCGAGTACTGGAATACCTTCTTTCCACTTGTCTGCAGGTGTATATCACGGTTGTCAATCACTCGAAACACAGCTACGCGGAGATCAATCTCGTCCACTCGATCTAGATCAACGCGGGGATGATCATTGTTTTGCACGGAAACAATCGACTGAGTTGAGAAAACTATATTTGCGTACAAGCAAATTAAGTTCAGTGATAACTTACCTTAAAAAGAATCCATCCTCTATGACAATCTCAGATATTTTCGTGTCCATGGGGCATAGGCCCCATGGACATTGTATACCTCCTCAATCAAGTTATGATTCTCCCAGTAACCTCGGGGAGAGACCTGTTACAGGTTTAGGCAACATGACAAGCAGCGTCCTGGTGAGGCAAGAAAATTTGATTTTCCCTGCATTCAGCCATATATGTGGACCGCTGCACCCAACCTTATGAAACAAGGTGACATGCTTGTCGGGTACATGTAAGAGTATAACAGAAGATTCCTGTTTGAACCAAGTCGGTGTAACTTCTGACGTTCACACTCATCCAGTTAAGAAGTGCGATGGAAAGCAAGTGAAAGCTAAGTTTGCTTTGCCTAACTCAAACGTCCCCTCCCTCGTTATACTTTGCTCAAAGTCTCGACGATTTACTTACCTTCAGAAAACAGTTCGTCTAGCCACGAGGTACCTCCTCAATCAAGAATGGGGACTACCGAATCTCCTCGCCTTTAGATCCAGTGTTGCAAGACTTGGCGTTCTCAACCACGAGATACCTCCTCAATCAAGAATGGGGGGCTACCGAATCTCCTCGCCTTTATATGCAGTGTTGCAAGACTTGGCGTTCTCAATCACAGTTTCATACCTCCTTGCTCGTTACAGTAGATATCCAAGACCATATGATGGACCTGTTACAGTTTAGGGCATAAAAGTCCAGGTGAAAATAGGCGAAGCTCAGAAGCTTTTCGCTGACAGTCACCTTTCCACAAGGACCAACCAACAATAGCAAATTGTCCAACGGGACACCTCATGGACGATCTCAAAGAAATCCTTCTGTGAACACGAACCGACACTCCAACCTGGGAGGTCAACGTTTGACGAAGGGGACAAAGTGAGGTTCAGAAAAGAATGGAAATCAAAACCAATCAAAACCAAAATCAAGAGCAATATCAGCACGTCCCTAACACACTGATAGAGATACTAAGCAATTCTCGGTAGTTCCCTTACCTTGTAAGGAAATATCGCCGATGTTACCTCAATTGGACGTATGGAGGTATCACGGCAAAACATACCACCTTCAACATTAGTTCATACCTCATTTCTCCTAAGGATTGTTACCCAAAGCATTCTGAGAAGGACTGTGGCAGTTCACATCATGACCTTCCTGGTGAGGACAGAAACTACTTGCAGTAAAACTGGGCGTCAGCATGCTTCAAGCTCTCCCGTAGTTAAGCCTTACACCGAACAAGAGCATGAGAAGTAGTAAAGTTACACCTTCTGTGAGAAGCTTGTTGGAACAACGTATCGTGGTCAACATGAGAAAGACTCCAATTTGAAGACGTAGGTAGTAGCAGAGATATATGCATAGCACATTTCAATTTAATCATGATGTTCTGAGACCCAACGGGACACGGAGCGAGCTCTCAGACAACCTCTCTGGAGACATCTCTGTGACGGCGTCACTAGACCCGTTCTCGTCCTCGTCATACTCCTCTTCAGACTCATCCACAACCCCACTTATCTCGTTGTCGCTAGTTCTCCGCACAAACTGACCTCTGTTCCTCGGTCGTTGCTCAGCCAAGCGCTTTCTGCTCACATACCGAATTTTCTTCTCGAAGCATCTATCTTTGCGCTTTTGCCTAAATTTGTTCAATGCTGCTATCCTTCTTTCAGCTTGCTCGAGCTTGCGCTCGGAAACAGTCATACTAACCATGGAAGGCCATCCTGCAGCAGGTCCAACGGGAAGGGCAATCGGGTAGTATGAAAAAGAGGTGGGTGGCCCCATCTGGCGACCTGGTGGTGAAGTATGAATTGGCGGTAATCCTGGAGCTATGCCTAAGGATCCATCTTGTGGCAAACCATGATACAAATGAATGGCGGGAGGCATCATAACTGATGGATGCAGATTTGGAGCCACCATAGCCGGGGGAAGGAGATGTCGGGGTGGGAGACTAGGTACAGTGGGGACACCCATAAGGGTTTCCTTGTGTGTATGCATCTGCAATATTGCTGCAGGGACCTGTTCGTTAGATGAATGTGGATATCTCGTTCTCGACGGCTCACAGGAAGTCCAGGGAACCCCGTGACTAGATGGAATGCCGTCAGTTTCTATACACAAGTTGGCACTCAAACCCTGCGATCTATTACTAGTAGCAGCTTCCCAGTGGGAAGCTGGAGGACCCATACATACTCCCATGGATGGCCGGCTGTGCATAGCTGGGGGTCTTGGTACTATACAATGGTTCGTCTCAAAGAGTTCACCGTCCACTGGAAAACTGTTCCGTTGAAGAATAGCATTGTCAGGTTTGTGAACATTCACCTTGGCATACGAGAGAAAAGCGGAAGACTGGGCGATTTTCAATACCGTCTTCTTTGGTGGAGAAGGTACCAGTTGGACACTAACTGCAAGACGACAGGCATCAAATAATGTGGTCAAGATCAGTTGCTGGTCAAACTCCAAAAAATTGCAAACAGAAGCTCACGCGATGCTCTTTCAAGTCAGACACAGGAGAACGAAGTAGGCGACGGTAGAACAGGGACGAACCTACACGAAAAGTGGATTTCTTGCAGAGAACGCTAAGTAATGTTAGTGAGCCGAGTGAACCGGATGGATTCACGATGATGGCAGACACAGTGGGCAAGGGAGTAGCTCCGGCCTTACGGTCCATGCAAACGTAAACCAAAGATATTCTCACAAACCTGATTCCTGGAGAGCCCGCTTTTCGATAGATGACGAATCGACATATGACGGCTTCAGCGTCAACTCGAGTCCTGGTATGCCTCTTGACTGCAAGGAAAATGACAATTGTAAGAATAAGAAGTCAACTCTCACTAGATAAGGAGAACTAGGTACAAGGTGTCGAAAGCCAAAGCATGAACCTTCATACAACTGTCAGGATACCGTTGTCCGCGGGCGTGAAAGAGAAGCGTGCAAGAGACACGGAAGCAAATAATTACAGGGCTCACTTGATTGCTTGTTTGGTTGCTAGCTTGAAGGCTCGAACTATTGGCAAGCTTGCTATTGGCCACTTCCATAACACTCCGGCGTGGCTGATCGTTGCTATCATCGGAGAAGAGATCTGTACTGGTAGTATTTGACTCGCTTGTATCCGAAACGAGTATGTCCATGTTGAGGGTCCCATTGATCATGTGTTTTTCCGTCATTCCAAGCTGTCACACAATTACGTGATGATAGATTTCGAGTCAGCCAAACAACTCTACATAAATCTATCAAGATCAGTCAGGAAAAGCAGACTCCAATACAGTAACTGATAGCACTGCTTTCCGCCATATACTTCATCTGGCCCCTTCTCAGCAGTCGAAAAAGATTTCACATTAGGTTAGGTGGCGGAAACTATATGCTGGTACAGTGATTAGCAGCACAACGCGGGGACTAACCACCGACACTTATGGGACTAGGAAATTCAAGACTTGGATAACAGCAATTCAAGAAGGGAAATGAAATACGCTCAAATTATCCAAATTTTAGCAATTAGAGTACAGTATGTGTGCTGGATGTCGGGGAATGTCAACAGATTCCAGAATCAAGACCTCTGTGATGGAACCACAGTATGCATCACATGTGAAAGATGAGACGCTAACTAGTTTGATAATGTGGTGTACGCTGACTAGTTTCATAATGCGGTGTGCGTGCATCCTAGCATGGATGCACGTATTCCACATTATTGCAGAACCAGCACGAAGACAAAGGGTCCTATCCTCCTCGGGTAGAAAACATATAGCGAATCATGGAAGCGGGTGCAATCCATACATGAAACTGCAGAGTCATAATGGAAGGAAATCCGCAATGCAACGTGGAGAAAAGGTCCTTCAGCTTGCGTATCGACAAAGACGTGGCTCATCTCTCAGACAATGCTGACATGTGATCACAATCAACTACACTGCCCAGCAAAAGAAACAGTCACCGTTTACCGTACCATTCGCCGCCTCCGCCACATGTGAGTCCATAGGTTGAGAAGTTCATTGGTCCGGAGAGGCTTTACAAGATAGTCCGCCGCCCCAAGTCTAAGACATTTGACGACAACAGCCATCTCATCCCGCGACGACATCACTGCCGCCAACAAAAGAAACAGCTGACCCCTATCAGATATGGAACGATAGATGCTTTTAAGCAGCATAATATGAGAGGACATTCCTTTTCTAACAAGAACCTCATGAAGAGTGAATCAAGGAGCGTTCTACATCCAATTCAGCCCGGAAGCATGGCAGGCTTTTACAGAATGTCTTTACGACTTGCATGCCAAACTGTAGAAAGGGAAAAGTATCCTCCCATGACATACACTCTGTTTCGGTACGTACTGGTCGTCGAATGCCTGTGAGGAGTTTCTTCTTGTGGGAATCAGCCAAGCATCGCAGTAGAACCTACTCGATTCAAAGACAACACATCAACTCTGTGATTTACCTCAGGTGACTGCACTTGACGCTCAAAAGGACGTGGAACTTACTAACGATAGGAATCTGTTTCAGCCGCTCCTCCTTCGTGATGTGCTTAAGCATCTTGAAGCCTTTTTTCTTGGGCAGTTCTACCTCGGCCAATATAAGATCCACATCAGACATGCCATTTCTGAGAACTTCCATCACCTGCCTTGCGTTTTGTACGGCTACAACTGCAAACATACGCACGATAATAATGTGAAGTTTCTACAGACCCCTCCTGCAAAATGATGAAGGTATCAACCCTACCTCCAATCCATAGTATTCAGCATCCCGAACATAAACGCGCAGAACAACTCAAAGAAAGAAAGAAAGAAAGAAAGGCCGCGTTCAGATAGTTCCACACTTTTCGCCTACTACTGAAATGAGCTCGTAACAGAACCACGTGCGAGAGTAAAACCTCGAAACTTCATTAAGGCACTACTTCGAAACCACGAGGAGTGGTCGGCATCAACTCAGACCACGCAAACTCAATCACTCATACCGTTTATACCATCCACAAACTCACGTTGCACTCTCGCCCGACCCGGTTAGAAACATTTGTTTTAAAAGCGCGAGGGAGAGAGAATTGGCTGGACGAAGGGAGCGGAAACAGCGCAATATAGGGGACAAAAACCTAGACCTCGTGCTCCAGACAGTCAGCAACGTACTCTGTTTCTATTACTAAAAAACCAGAGCGTGGGCATAATCCCCAGAATTCAATTTATCCTTCTGCAGGAAGATCAGAGCTAGGCGACCAAATTTTGTCAGTGAGGTGGCAACAATCATGACATTCAAATCACGGGCTGATACGACTGCAAGAGGGAAACTAAGACACCGATCGGATGTGTACAAGATATACATCTCGACTCGACAAGACCAAGTTGTCTGGTACCCAATGATGGTAGTCACGAATAGGCAGCTTGAGATATACAGTAGGAATCGGACCTTGATAGGAGCAACGTCGTAGAAGATCCACCACTTCAGGCGACGTACTAGGGTCACATAGCAAAATACGGAGCCTGCTGCGATCGAACACAACACGTGCTCCATTCTCAACGCCCAGCTCTCGAAGGACAGCATCGGCCATCCCTTGCACTGTCCGTGGTCTTGGCTAGCCCGGTAACTGGTGAAGAAGTTCGATATCCCTTGCTCTCAACGTCAGACTAAAAGGCCATCCCCAATTTTCCCAACCTCTTGTTAAGAATTGCTCTTTCGTAAGACCACAAGCCTGTAGGTTAAAACTTTCATCGCCTTAGCCAGACTCCGGTACGCTGCTTCAGATGCTACTTCCTCACTCTCCATGGAAAGGCCCTCTCCGCCGCCTAACAATCCTGGCATTTCCTTTACCTCCAAGGTCCATTAGAATAATTTCCGACTTCCATTTCAATACACCTAGTTGACATCACGTGTAAAGCCAGTTTCACTTCCCGCGACAGCCTGACCAGGCCGGGCGTCCGGTGAAGGTATAAACCCACAAGGGCCCTGGTAACTGATATGTATACCTTGAATGTAAGTCAAGGCCTTTGTTGTAGTGAACGCAGGTCGATGGACAAAATCGACCTGCTGGGAACTGTCAACTCTAATAAACGATTCCTTGCTGGCTCCGGCAAAAACACCACGTACCAGACCTACAGGTTTCACAGCTGCTGAACGGCAGCGCTATCAGAAGGCTACACTTGTTCTGCTTCTTCACCGGCGCTTGGAAACTAGAACAAAGCAGTACTCACTATTTAAGAGCAACAACGAAAGCCTTTGTTCTCGTCTTGGTCGACCAGATTGACGAGTTACACAAGACAGATGAGCGATTTCCTTCCGCTTGGCTCGAATTTCCAAGTCACTTCAATTGCACGTGACTCTGCTGCTGCCCAAACTCGCCCACGAGACGACTCGAAACCGAACTGATGCACCAAATGTCACTATGGCGACATCTATACTAGTCGGATTCAGCACGAGAAGTAGTAGCAGCACGCACGCTTCTATTTTCCTCAACAGGAAAGGACACAAGCTAGCGATCAGCGCGTCAATCAAGTACCCGAACGAAGGAAAGGCCGCTGCTCTCGCTCTGATCTGCTCGCTCGCCCGCCTCTGCTCATAGGCCTCGCGTCCACCGCAGCTTAAGCAACCATATGCGGACGAGGTACAGGAAGAAGCAGGCCTGAACTGAAGGGGCAATCAGAGAAGGCGAAGGCAATCTAGCTCCGGCAGCAAAGAACGGGCAGTGGCTGGGCAGCGTGAGGAAATGCGCAGATCCTGGGGTAAAAGGGAGGGTGAAAACTGAGTGGACGTGATTAATTAACCTGCTAGCGGATTAGGATACGACTCCTGCTATTTCTGCCACGACAAGTTGACAACTTCCTTTGGCCCGCCTGTATAAATTGTAAAAGGCTCCTCCTCTCTAGGTTTACGTTTTACCAGTACGTGTCAGATACCTTTCCAGTATACTCTTCCTTTGCTTCAGCATGATACTTTTACGTACGCTCAGTTCTGTCCACCAAACACGCATCGATTTACGCAAACATGTCAATTAGGATACGACTCCTGCTATTTCTGCCACGACAAGTTGACAACTTCCTTTGGCCCGCCTGTATAAATTGTAAAAGGCTCCTCCTCTCTAGGTTTACGTTTTACCAGTACGTGTCAGATACCTTTCCAGTATACTCTTCCTTTGCTTCAGCATGATACTTTTACGTACGCTCAGTTCTGTCCACCAAACACGCATCGATTTACGCAAACATGACATGTTTGCGTAAATCGATGGACTAGCGCGTCTGCTAATCTGCATTAGTTATCGCTAAAAAATGTTTAGCGGTGGAATATCCCACCGCTAAGGGTTTGAACCACTGCTTGTGGTTTGAACCCAAGGGACAAGTATAAAAGAAAAGAATGAAATATCGTCCTTGTTTACTTTAGGTTAAGGAGAAGATCTTGTTTTTTTCAGGAAATCATCAAAATTTGTTTCAATAGTTCTCAATCAATACTCAATAATTACTTCTAAAAATGAATCACAACTGTAAACCTATAGGGGAGCTTTGATTAAGCTTCTAGTCAAAAGTATCTGGATATAACGGTTAAAAGGAGGTAAGGTAACAGAAAGTCACTTATATTCCAGTTCTAGTCACATTTGTATTGAAAATTATATCATATTTTACGTAGAACTAGTTAAATAATATACATCCTAACTGAGCTTTCAACTGGAGGGAAGGAAGAGGAAAAACACCAAAGTAGAAGAAAACTCTGAAGGTAGATTGGATCTGGTTGGGAGGAGGGAAATCAGACTTGGTCCTTGCAGAACAGAATCCTTTTCTGCTTTGTGTTACAAAAGACTATGTAAATGTGAATTTCAAATCTCAGATAAGATAATGTAAAAACTGAATGTTTATTGCAAGTAGTAAATATTAACAGACTGCAATGCAGCGGATTTTCTGGACATAACCCATAAGGGCAGCACTTAAAAACACACTTCAGGAAATATAAGTTTGGGCAAAGGACGCTTCCCAAATAACATCCTACATCTTGAAACGAACTGCGGACTGATTGTAACCAACTTTTCTAAGTGAAACGGATGGTTATAATCAAAAGTTCTTTTAGGACGCGTAAAAGTTTGTATTGTTTTTCCGTGTTCTATAATACGAATGACAACTCAGAAAGGGTTTGGTGTAGGTCATGCGTTACCACCAAGGTCAAACTGCAATTTGGTTTGCATTATGTGATTTATGCCGGTTAAATCACTTAATGCAATTTGACGTACTTTGCTATGTTGTCACGTCCTTTGTTTTCATTTACCTTTCTTGCTGCTCTATCTCTTCATCGTAAATTAAAATTGCGGCTAGACTCATTTCATTTATTGTCGTGGGATCTTCCTTGATGGGTCTTCGATGGTGGAGAGACTCTTGCTTTACATGCTTGGAATTTGCCTACCTCTCCAACGGAATAGGGATAGATTTCTATGAACAATATGATAGCGAAAAGCATTTACTTAATATTGCCAAACTCCCCTTTTTACTTATTGTTCGATTATTGACAGTTCACATATGTCGAAATTCCTTTTGGTCCTTTCTCATCTGAAAATTATAAGCATGTCTATTTCACCGGTCTACGGATGGAATAGAAGAGATATGCATCTCAAATGCTCTGGTGAAGGTGGCTCAAGAAGAGGACAATCGTGATAACGAGGACAAATTTAACGAAGCGGATTGGCTTTCCTGTTGGATTATAGTGGCTGGAAAACAAACCTACAAAACTGATGTCGCCACTGGCTTTGAAACGGTCAAAAAATTACATATGAAAGAGACGGAGAGAAGAATTGAGAAATATTTCTAAATATTTCTTGCTAAACCTAAACAACTAAATTTATAATTATATAATTGAACCTGATTAACTTGGTTACACATGGCCGCTGCAATCTTAAATCTATAAGCGAAGTATGTAGAATGATCCCTTTCGTCATATAAAAGCAATGTCATCAAATGAATAGAACATTTGAGGAACTGGACCCTTCCAAGAGGAAGGGTTTGGTAATAAATAAAACATACACTAATGCCTCTTCCATCTTAACATGGAGTGATTATGCATGTTTCATAACATGAATGAGATAGGAGAATATGGAAGGGGGTTAATTTACCGCCAGACCCTTCCTGGTTGATTCGTTAGGTACTACACAATAACGATTTTTTCTTATTGACTGGATCACCGTTTTATCTCCCATATAGCAGGGTTTCGCTTGTTACTTATGGGTTTTCTTTGCAACTTCTTGCATACATTTAATATTTAATATTTTAATTTATTTCTCATATAAATTTTATTTATAATGCTAATTTAATATTCAGAAAATTCACACAACAATCCGTGGACGAAAGTTACCAGAAGTGTCACATCAATTGAATATTCATATGCACATTCGAATGGGTATTATCAGTTTGAGACTCAAACCTAAATAGGTATTTTGTTCCGGACTGCTATTCTTCATGAAGTTCCTACTAATCATGTACAGAAGAGTTCAGAAATACCAAACTGCAATTTAATTATTGACATCAGGAAAACTCAGTGTGCTCCTTGAGTGTTAACTTCAATCTTGTGAAACAATAATAGGTTAATATTGCACATTTGGTTAGGGTGGTTGAATGTGTCTGAATAAAATAAGTTAGTTTTACCACTCAGAGAGGTTCGCTGGGTGTGTGAAGCTCACACTAACGAATATAGCTGAGTGTGAAGAATAACAACTTATTGTTATTTAGTGCCTTAGATCGAGGTTCATCGAGTGTGAACGGTTTAACATTTGGCAACCCCGCTGAAATTTTCCTGATATCTGGTAAAATTTTAGTTGATATCGGTAAATAAAATTAATTTTATTTTATATCATGCTCACTCTCATTTGGTTTGAAAAGAATATTTGTTTTGTTCTAAAAATCACAGAATTTTCATCTGAACAATTTTGAATCGATACTCACCAGTTTATTTCAAAATGAATTACCAATTGTTAAGATAGTAGATAGCTTTTCTTCAGATCTTTGCTTGAAAATGTCTATCATCGAAAGAAAATACAATTAACAAAAATGTTTTAGATTTACCGGCTAGATATCTCTGCTCTCTCCACATTCACACTGGACCCGCAGAATAAAGTCCTGCTGGTGACCAAGAGTATTTCTAAGGGCTGTAGATAGACATGGACATGGAAACGTAACCTTTCAACTTGTGTAAAATCAATGGGTCTTTCTTTTATGATAAGCTCATATTGTTAGCGCTTGTTCACTCTAGGACCGTCGGATATAGCTTTTTTGGCTTTGACCTTGCTCTACCTTGTCTCTGTCACACAATATAGTAGTTATCGTTGAAACGTTCGACCGTAGATCTCGAGATAGAATCGCTTGTCTGTAATGAATTGGTCATCGAACATTAACCTCTTTGAAGACCGTTATATTTTTTGTCTTCTTATCCAATTCTTAAAAATCGTTTGTACACAATGAACTTGATAATCGCCGAAACATTTTAGGATAACTGACTAGTTTTTTGCGAGTCTTGGTTCTTAATCTGAGATCTCAATACACATATAGGAATACTTTGGCTTAGGATTGGGTAGCACTTCTGCTATTGAGATTCAAGTTAGAACACATGGAATCAAGGGAAACAATCGGTCAGACAATAATCTCTAGTGAGCACTTGGAATCAAGAAAGCAATGTAATTGTACAAAAATCGCACCGGTGTTTCCAGTTCAACTTTGACACACAAATCCAAGCTTTACTCTCACACTAACGAGGAAAACAATGACTTTTAAACATTCATTGTGTTTGTTTGATGACATAGATCACGGAAGGTTCCCAAGTTGACAACTGTCTTGCTCCTCTAGCCGTAATTCAAGAATTGAATTCTCATATAGAATTTTCTAAAAAAACCTAACTTTCATCTTGAAGTCTTGATTTCTCACTCAGAAATACTAAGAGTGATTTTGAAACTTTAACTCCTCTATCGTGCGCATATCAATCGCTACAAAAATAGAGTCAACGTCACAACGATGTTTTCAGTTCAACTTTGACACACAAATCCAAGCTTTACTCTCACACTAACGAGGAAATCAATGGCTTATAAACATTACACTGCGTTTGTTTGATGACATAGATCACTGAATACCACAATACCACAATCAGAATATCACAATACTACAATACACATAGCTACACAACATGCATCGCTGTCAGAGATTCATCACTCATACACACAACAATTGATGATGTCATACACATAACACAATAATAACGATATGTACTCACTCCATCATGCCAATCGGCACTAAACAAACACTAAAGTCGAGCCAAATCTACTATGTGCATCAAAGAATCCATATTGCGCTCACCAAGACTATACACCATAACCAGGAGCTTGAAGGCTCAACTCGAAGAACTAAAGCCTACAAGCCCTACCTACGAAGTATACCCCTAGTGGGACTAGCCCAAGAACCCGCCCTAACAAAACTAACGACCCTACCGAGACTAACCACTACGTACTCGGTCAACCTAACCGAGGTATTAAACTGACGTGACAGTTGTCATGCGCATACACATCGGTACATAACATACATCGTTGTCAGAGATACACCACACATACACATGGCACGGACGATGTTATACACATACACAAGTGTACCACAATCGTCTCCCTAACTGACGGTTAGGTCCCTCTAATTCTAGATAGCCTCATATCTCAACTACGTGCACCCTTGGTGGGTGCAAAGATCAAGAGTTCGGGTGCTACATCGTCCCATCGTTAATCGTCTGTTTTCAATCCACACCTCGCAAATATCTAATCGGCTATTTCTGCTATATACATCGAGGACAAACGCACCGTCTAGTAGGAACAACACTGAGAGGTGGAGTCAAACACGACATGTGTCAACTTCTCAAACAACCATCACACACCACCATACGGATTGCTCCATCAGTAGACCCATCCAACATACACCTCAAGCTCGTGCGTACAACTGCTAAGCTTGGATCAACGATACCATCGATGTTTGGAAGATGACATGTTACGCAATTACGCACATGGTCATTTAACACGAGATGCTGACAGTGAGAGTTCGATCAGATCATCCCACAGACGGCTCTATTTTGAAGATCAAGACCATCGTTACAGCCGTAGAGTCTTATGACGTATTGGTTAGAGGTGTTGTGCTATGAGATTCGTGATCGACTATTGAACAGAGACAACATCTTATAGACCAAGTTGGCAGTCTGGTGAAGGATGAGTGAGCCGCTTATCAATGCGATTCATTGCTAGAGTTGGGACGACGGGGCTTACATTAGAGACGATGACATCCGTTGCAGAGTTCAGTTCTGTCATCACTTGGTCGAGCGAGTAGTTAGTGGACAATGCTCATGCAGAGGATATTATGGTCTTTGAGGAGATGGGAGACAAACCTAGCATGACTACGGTAGTACCATCTGACTTGGATGTTCCACTCTAGGGTTCGAGTGAAGATTTGTAGTAGTATGCTGATCGGTTGGTATAGCAGGCTTGGAGTGAAGTCTTTGTACCACCAGTATAGGAACAAATGATTGTTTCTGCTAATGGTCTTGTGATCTTATCATCGTTGGATACAACTCTCGTTGTATGGAAGTATCCAAGGAAGGTGTGTGTGTTGGAGCTGTCTGGAGAGATCAACACAGGGTAGGCATACGAGTGCAGTGATACTTGTATGTGGAGAGAGATGAGATTGCGAGACGCATCTCATTGCGTCATGTGGCACGCTTGGTGCAGAGACATTATGAGTTGTTGTCCATATCAGCCGTCAGAGGATACAAGCATTATCATCAGATATTTCGTTGCTGGGGGTGCAAGATCTCATGGTTGTTGGCTTCATTCACATGATGATAGCTGGATGGTCATGTCAAGATCGTTCATGTGTTGGAAGAGGTCAGGGTTTACATGACCCGTGATCTAGTATCTTTTGAGAGATCTTACGGATCTTAAGTATCTTCAGATGCATCAGATAGATTCTCAACTTACATATTGGAGAACTTTTCTTTGTTGGATGATGCTCGTACACAGATAATGACGAGTGTGCACCAGGTGCGATCTTGGATTGGACCAGCAGTGTTGTTAGATGCAGAGAGACTAAGATCTTGTGCACATTGTCCACGATTGTGGTGGACGAACTAGTTATCGAGGGAGGTGCTCAAGCGCACACACGATGCAATGAGACCATCAGCGCATCTCACGGTTGATGACATCTTGGATGCAAGGCAACTATCTCAAGTAGTGAGAGTCGTCGATAAGTCACCCATGACAGTGGTGAACCTACTGGGATGACCTAGAGCAGCGTTGCTCACTTTGGTGAGCTTTTCATTGTCACATGCTTACAAAGATGGAGGACATGGACTTATGTGGGATGCTTAGTTATAGCAGTTGGTGGAGCTCAATGCCGATGAGAGAGAGCAAGCGATGGAATCTTTGAACTCTTCGTCTCTTCTCTCTTATAAACTTGGGTCCAATCTCCAACTCCTAAGTATCCTCTGTCACCACACTAGAGGTAGAAGATGAAGTCGTTGACTGCTATCTTGCAGCTTATAGAGCAGTTTCCTTCTTCTCATCATCACAACCTCCACCTCTATTGTGCGAAAAAGTCATGCAGTCTTAGCTGCAAGCTCCACACTCTCTCCTACTATATCCCATGATTTCTAAGGATGACAAATTTCGCACACCTAGTCTCTAGTCTTTATCTCCATCGAGTCAGTAGACAAAGAGCTCAGAAGTGTCCGAGCAGTTATACCTTTTGATCGCATCCGACGCTGCTCAACCAATGCAAGACTAACAGTCCATGTCAAAGCAGTTCAAGTCCATTGCTCGATCCAACACCTGACGACATGAAGCCTCCGACACTGAAGCTACTGCTGTCGTATCTTATGAGCTACAATAATTGTTTTACTTTCAATATGAAGGATTTGGGTACCTTGAAAGGACTAGGTATATAGATCGATTTGGCTAGTGACACGTCAATCTTTTGATGTCCCTATAGATATATTGACATAGAGAGAGTCTTGATCAAGAGGTAGGGTTGGGTTGGTAGAGATGTCGCATGGAGCGTACGCATTTGTCACAATTATGCCAAGAAAGAATGATATGTATGGCAACTACACGAATAGATGGATGTGTGGAGACTACTGTTCTATCAATCGACAGACGAAGTCCAATAAGTATGTCATGCTGACACTTGAGGAGATCTTTGATGCAGTTGGGCATGTGAAGGTCTTCAATACTTTGGACCTTCGAGCAAAATATCATCATTTGTCGGTGAGAGAAGAAGATAAGTCCAAAACAACATTTTGGGGAATTGACTCAGCAAGGATTGTTTGTATCAATGACAGTTCTTATCATTTGGATTGAAGAGCTCCCCTATTGAGTTAAAAGGGTGATGGACAAGATCTTAGCATGAATGGATTCTGTTTGATGTTATATTGACGACATCTTAGTCTATAGTGCTACAACGGAGGAGCACGAGAGACACTTACGGGATGTGTTCCAGCGGTTGAGAGCTCATGGGTTGAAGTTACACCTCGAGAAGTGCAAGTTCTTCCAAGAGTTGGTAGACTATCTTGGTCACACCATATACCCAGGTGGGTTGGGTGTTCAACAGTCGAACGTTGAGGCTATTGCACGTTGTCGTGTTGTACATGGGTCTGTACAGTGAAAAGTAATGCAAAGAGATTTTTTTCTATATTGTGTAAAGGAAGCTGCCCTGCAGCTTAACAAGCTAGGTAGGAGCTAAGCTGGGGCCATGCTTGACAAGCTGCCCCCTAGCTTGGGTTGGAATATCACCCCTGAGGGAGTCGAAAGACACCAGAATGTAAAGCTCGACGAGGAGAGCGACCTCATGCTTCTAGTTTTGACAGAAAGTGCTTTAAGTAATAGTTAGCACGTGTTTTAAACTAAGAAATATGCGATAGAGGGAAATCTGTCGATTCTGACTCGTGACTCGAACTCAGAATCTGATTGCATGAGTGTGTAGGTGTTCACAAGTACTATAGTTTTGACTCTTTATTCGTTTAAAACGGAGTTGTATAGAGAAGTTAGCGTACAGAAAGCTAGTAAAGACCTTACAGGAAGATTTCCTTAGTAAAGCATATGTACAGACTGTAAAACCTTTTTGAACGGAACCAAAGGCCATACCAGTGATAGGGCGCCTGCCTAGGAGGGAAGTGGTCTCAGGATCAATCCCTCCTGACCTCTGGTTCCTATTCTGGCATGTTGGCCTCCCGGATGGGAGTCTATGTTGGGTATGCAGCCATGTCCTGTATACCTAGGGGCGGGAGACCGGTATCTCTCTTAATCGTGGGCTTCCTGGCCTAAGCCTCCGCATGCCATCCTGAATATACTATGGGAGATACCTGGTGCGCATATGGGGGGGCTGTAAGTCCTGTGGGGCAACCTCATAAGTGTTAGGGCTTCGGCCTACATTGGATGGCTTGTAGTATATTCAGGATGACATCAAGATGGCATCAAAAGCATAGGAAACTTTTGCTAATTAGTTAAATAATCATCGAGTAGACTTGCGATGGAGAATGAGGTTATGTGAACCTTTATTAGTGTAGGGGTAGAGTTTGTGGAGACAACTGTGAAACTTGTATTAAAAGGGGGCCAACTTTGTAAATAATGCTCCGTACGCTAAGGACAGCAGGGGGCAGCTTAAGCTAGGGCCCTGCTTGTGATAAGTGACTGCACTTATAAGGACAGCAGGGGGGCAGCTTAAGCTGGGGCCTTAACTTTTAGGTTTAATACATGCGGCGGCTGGAGATCGGGGACACTTTTCAAAGGAGTTTTCTGAGAGAACTGAGACGGAAGGAGGAGAAAGGAGCAGAATTGAGTGGATTAAGGAGAGGAGACGCTGAGAAGCTTGGAGGCTGAGTGGGGATCGATTTTTCTGACAGAATTGAGTGGATTGAGGAGAGGAGACGCTGAGAAGCTTGGAGGCTGAGTGGGGATCGATTTTTCTGACAGAATTGAGTGGATTGAGGAGAGGAGACGTTGAGAAGCTTGGAGGCTGAGTGAGGATCGATTTTTCTGACAGAATTGAGTGGATTGAGGAGAAGAGACGCTGAGAAGCTTGGAGGCTGAGTGAGGATCGATTTTTCTGACAGAATTGAGTGGATTGAGGAGAAGAGACGCTGAGAAGCTTGGAGGCTGAGTGAGGATCGATTTTTCTGACATAATTGAGTGGATTGAGGAGAGGAGACGCTGAGAAGCTTGGAGGCTGAGTGAGGATCGATTTTTCTGACAGAATTGAGTGGAGTGAGCAAGGGAGATCGTGAGAGAGGCAGGAAAGTGTTTTGGAGACAAGAACCTCATATGTTCCACAGTTTTGAGGTTTGGAAGGAGTAGAATTGAACGGACAGAGGTGGTTTATTGGAAGGAGATCGTTTTTGACAAGGCTTTGGTTGTCGTAAGATCAAATTCCTTGGAATTTTCAGCCGAGAAGGACTTAGGAGAGGAGGAGAGAGATAATTTCTTAACAGTGAAGCAGTTGACGCTGAAATAAAGCTATTTCTACTCCGGAGAGACATATTTGTGTACCTGAGTGCGTGCTTGAGTGTTTGTTTTGCAATTGGTGGGCACAAGAGACTGTGTTTTGAGATTTCATCGTCTGCAGCGACCTATTTTCCTTTCTGGTCATTTCTCTTTGATCTATCACAGTCAGGAGGTCCGCCCTCCCCAAGAAAGACTCTCGCCACGACAACGTATGCCACGCCTCACAAATGTGAGGTGGGTTCGGACATTTATTGGTTTGACGAACTTCTATCGTCGATAAGTGAAGGGGTTTAGTGCAATTGCAAAGCCATTGACCAAACTGATGAAGGTGGACCAGGAGTAGTAGTGGGGAGATGAGCAGGAGAGAACTTTTATAGAGCTCAAGGATAGGTTGACATCTACTCCCATCTTGAGGAGACCCGCTAGGAGACGTCTCTTCCAATTACACAATGATTGAAGTATGTTGAGACTTGGAGCAGTGCTGACTCAGCATGATGATGAGGAAATAGAATTCATGGTGACGTATGTCAATCGCTCCAACAATTCAGCAGAGACGAGATATAGTTCGTATGAGGGAGAGTTTGTTCGTTTGACAATAGTGTGGGTTGTTGCACACTTCCAGCATTATCTGTTTGAGAATCTCTTTACTCTCATCATTGATCACCAGCCGCTCAAGTGGTTTATGGAGTCCGACAAGCTTACAAGAAAGCTTGCACGATGGACTCTGATCTTACATGAGTATGACTTCCAGGTAGTACATAGACCTAGAGTTGCAAACCTAGATGCCGATCGGTTGAGTCGCAACTCATGCACGAGTCAGCAGGATCAGATTGGAGTTCGATGACATGACGAGGTTGATGAGGAGATGATATCAAGGTGACATGCATCTGCTTTTCTTCGTGTGTTGGTCATGAACTCTAGTATGGAGGGTCAGGTCGTATCTTTCTCAAATCAAAAAATATATGATGAATCTTCAGATCTTGAGGGCGGAGATGATGTTCCAGATAAGCGAGATATCCATGACGATGCGACAATAATGGAGTATCTATGTATCGGCGTGGTAGTAGACATAATAAGTGTCAAGGGGCAAGATCGCATCCTCCAACGAGCGAAGAGATTTCGACGAGAAGGACGACATGGACTTCGAGTGTGAGACGATGAAAGAGTACGGATAATACCACATCCATCTCAGGGGGTACAGTTAGTACCCTTGAGGAGTTTGGACATTTTGGAGTGAAGCGTACGCATAGCTTACTCCAAGGATAATATTGGTGGCGTGGTATGCACATCGATGTGCAGCAGTTTGTCACACGATGTGTGATTTGTGATCGAGTACGAGCATGTTTAACACTCTTACATCATATTTACACCCCTTGTTGATTATGGGGTTGAGTTATCATTGGAGTTTGGATTTTGCAGGACCCTTATCCTGGATTGCACGTCACCACCGGTATGTGTTGGTGATTGGACAAGACGAGTGAAGGGACAATGTATGCGTTCTTAGATCAAGTGCTGAGTCGTTTTGGAGCACCAGCTGAAGTGTTGACGGACCAAGATATAGTGTTTCTTGGTGAGTTTCATGCCCTGTGTGATCAAGCGCTGATTGATCATCGAAGTACATCTCGAGATCATCTTGAGGTAGATGGTTTGGCAGAGAGTGTTGTTCATATGGTGAAGAGAGGATTGCGCAAGTATGACTTGCAGAAGGATCACTTGAGAGACTTGGATGTGCAATTATCATGGTTGACTATGGGCTATCAATTTAGCCGGCAAGCATCTTCAACTTCTTTTTCACCGTATTTTCTATTGTATGATCAAGATCCAGATCTATCTTCAGCCATTCGTCGTGATTCTGTTGAGGTGTTGAACCTTGATGACCTAGATACATGAGTGAGAGCATGTTCTCAACGAGCCGAGACATTTTGGAGGGTTATGTTTATGACTTTTAAGAACTTAGCGATTGTTCAACATAGAGACATGTTGCAATATGTGACTATTCGAGGAGGAGGTTATCGACCTTCGATTCATAAGTTTCATCTTGACGATTATATCTATCTGCAGCAGACTACACGCACGACGTGAGATGTGATCTGTGTAGAGCTGTAACCCTTGATGTCCTTGGAGATGTCTGCAGCTCGAATGGACATCTCTCCACCTCGGACTTTCTCAGACCCAAAGCAATGCACGTCGTCTTCTCCAACATCAACGATTAGGCTCCAAAGTCTAACAAGATTTTCTGCGGTCGATACACCTTCCATGAAGGTGCCACGAACAGAAGGTACCACTTCTGATGTCCAACAACATCATAGATGGTGCCAAACCAGCATTGTCAATCGCCGGTCTAGCTGGTGACTGATCTAACATCACAGTCGCTGCTTGTCAAGTACCACTGGTAGCCGTCCTGATCCTCGACTCCATGGACACATCTATTGTCTCTCGCTGAACCACCTTAGCACTAGAGATAACTACATCCTCGCTCTCACTGACTGTGACCGCCAACTGGAACACTGGAGTCAAGCTGACTCCCAATGTCCTCATATCAAATAGTAGAGCTCGCAGAACTATTGTAGCCGTCTCCAACATCGGGTTTGACATCGTATCCATAGATGTCGAAGATTGACTCGCATCACCTCCACTCTTGGATATCGATGTCTCCAACTCCACTACATCATCAGTAGGCCGTTTAGGAACCATAGACGTGATCCTCAATGCCTCTGATAACGTGAATGACTAAGGAAGTCTGGTCTGTCTACCAGCCTCTCTGCATTGTGGATCCAATTCCACCGATGTACCTCGTGACTCAAAGACACGTATTGCACTCCGAGTCACTACCGCAGATGTCTCAAATCTGCACCGCACCGTTCAGAAGTCGAAGTCAATTCCTTCTCCGTCATAAGATGTGGAAGCCTCTGTTCTTGAACAAGATCTCCGTTGAGCCATAGCCATACTAGCTATCCTATACTCTAACTGCTCTGAACTAGATCTACTCCGAGCAACCATCCGCATTTGACGTCATAGTTAACGGTGGACAAACTAGTCCTCTCTCGGATTCTAGACCTCTACCTCTACTTCTACCACCACTGTCTTCTTGAGCTCATTCGCCTTGTCCATGATCAATCTATCCTTGCCGTAGCTCGAGATGGAGATCAAAACAATGATCACTACTGTGATCTGATTGTCTGCAATGCTCACACTGCATATGCACCGCTTGAGACGTCTCATACGTCTCGTAACCACCTCTCTTTTGTGCGCAATCCTTCTGCTGATGAAGACCATCACACGTCCAGCAAGGACTCGCTTGTTGCTGACTAGAGAAGGACGGCATGGGCTTCCAACACCTCCATGAGATCGTGATTGTTCAGCACGATCTCTACCACCACCACCACCACGCTGTTACGTAGCATGTGATCTTCGAGAAGAGATGATCGTCCCATATGGTACCTCCTAGCTGAATCCAGCAGTCATCACTCTCTCCTCCACCATGTTGAGCTCAATCAGCTCAGCCAACCCAAAGACAATCGTCAACGTAGGAGCGATGTCTCCGAGGAGAATCGCATCTCTAACTCTCTTACGTAGCTCTCGATCCAGTATCTCATATCAGAACTAGACTGCTTGTGCTTCCGTCACCCTTTCGATAACATTGATCAACCGCTTCATGTGAATAAACATCTCGCGTAGGCTCTCTCTAGTCTTTCGCTAGAACTCTTGTAGACTCTTCAACTTGTCGGACCGCACACCCTGATAGTTCTTCCTCAAACACTGGAAGAATTGAACCACAAGATTAAACTCTGACGGTATCTCGCTCATACTACCGCCTGCTCTATTACTAGTGGACGCACCGTTGATAGTAGGTATCATTGTTGATAAAAATAGCATGTATCAGTCATCATCACAGGCAGCCTCTCACGGTTTGTTGGTCGTCAATCCAACCGCGCCGTGAGAGAAACAAAGATAGTCTGACTGGTCCGCAACTCCAACCTCACTACCGACAACATACTAGAGTGAACTCACTTCGGTAATCAAGAGCCAATACAAGAAAACGCGACACACAAACAAGAAGTGAATATGGAGAGATTCCAACCACAAGAAGTCCAAATGATAACACTCCACACTCAAACATGCACAAAAGATAAACTCAATCTCGCTCGGACTGAGACCTCCTCTTCGATGATCACATGCACAATATATGATCACTAATAGTTATAAATTGTACCTAAGGTCACTAACTAGATGTCCACACCTCTAGTAGCTCCAAAGTCTCTACGTGGTAGCTCTACTAGCTCACCCAAGTCAACTGTCATCAGCTGCATCCACATGCGTCTCTACGATATAGACAAACGCCGCACAATGATAGCTTCCCCCTAGTACTAGGGGTCGTCTTACCACTCCTCTAGGAAAGTGCAAAAATATCTCTTTACTATCTTAAACAAGTCCATGAATACTTGCATACATCCATAAAAGACACCAAGAGCTATTGGTCTAGTGGTTAAGTCAAAGCTAAGAGCTAAATAGTTAAGCACATTCTTGAAGAATAGTGTTGGGATGGGTGACTTGATTTTACTCACTTCCACACCACTGAAATTAGACTTAGCTAACGCAAGTCAGCAAGCTTGCTTGCTGACTGAGACTCCGTCTCCGCCTCTGCGCTCACGCACCTTTGCTCCTCGAAGCATCTAAACGTCTTCCTAACACGCACTCTACATCACAAACGTCTCTTAACATGCTCTCCGCACCGCAACACTCACGCTCACTCTTCTCTTGGAGTAGAGTAGAAACTCAGGTCAAACACGCACAGGAAGATAATACACCCCAAACAACACTTCAGAAGGTCCAACAACTCTAGAAGGTCAAAATCTGCCAAAGATACACGCGCGGGCAGATTTATGTCAGATTTTGAACAACCCGCGACCTTCTTTCTCTTGTAACTCCCTCGATCCTTCACCAAATCGGATGTTTTTTGAGCGTTGGAATCGTTCTCAGTGTGCACCTACTGTACTCATCAGCACCAGGTGCGTTGGTTAGATTGTTGACCAATGCTTACTCAAGGTCTGCTAACGCACATATGTCGATCTCCGAATTGACTTCAAAAATCTATCATCGGAAATTTCAGCAGTGCTTCCGCACTACCTCATCATAATTTGACCAAGAATAGGTCCAAACACTACTAATCCGCATAGCAATCAAACACATGATCAAAAAGAACCACTCCGCGAACGCTGTCGAGGAGAGTCCTTCTCAGGAAGGGCGAGCCTTCTGGCTGTGATAGATCGCGAGATAGAAGCAGAGTTTGTATACCAAGACAAGAGCCAAGCAAGAGATCGCAACAGCTGGAGACGCTCACAGTGACTATGACTATAGATCACTTACTAATCAACGGATCAAGTCTCAAGTCTCAAGAGACAGATCCACCTTCAAACACAACAGATAGGAGAATACTGAACTCACGATGCTTTATTTCTCTTCCAAGCACACCCAATAGTCCTCCACATATATCAATTTACAACCTATCTCTACTCAGCTCCTTACGTTGATCACCGCAGATGTAAAACGGCCAATTCCCATTCAACTGGTCTTTCCTCCAGCAGATTTCTCTCCAGAACCTTCAACTGATGAAGATCTGAACTCCAACGCCTTGTATCCCCTCCAACGACAGCTTCAACACTGAAATTTCTCAGAAAAACCTGACCTTCTCAGTCTCAGTCCTCCTCCTCCGCTCAAATAATGCTCTCTTTCCACCAAATTCACCTCAACTCAAGCCTAATAGGTGAAATTCGGACACCAAACTCTTAATCTCCTCTCTGCGTCAACCTCTCAACTGAAAATTATCAAGAATTTAATCCAACGTCAATCAAGAGTCCCTTGCAGATTATCAAAACGATCTCCTGAATAAAACTGCCTCCTGTCCGATCAGAAGAAATTCTGCCTCCAAACTGCTCTCAGTCCCCCAAATACTTGTCCGTCCCTCTGTCACGATCACCCAAATCCTCAATTCAGTTCTCTCCGGAAAAAAATTGATCTCCCTCAGCCTTCAAGCTTCTCCTTGTGCTTTAGCTCCCAGCTCTCTGTAAAAAAATCTCCTCAGAAAAAGTGTCCCCGATCTTCAGCCGTCGCAGGTATTTGACCTAAAGGCTAAGGGCCCAGCTTAAGCTGCCCCCCTGCTGTCCTTATAAGCACAGTCGCTTATCACAAGCAGGCCCCCAGCTTAAGCTGCCCCCCTACTGTCCTTACGTACAAAACTCTTCTTTCAGAACTGACTCTTTTTTAAATAAAAGTACACAGCTACCTCTGTAAAGCAGACTCCTTCACTGTAAAACATCACACTGCTTCCTTCGCCATTGCTAAACCGACTCGATGGATAATTAACAGATTGACAAAAGTTTCCCGTGCCCTTGATGCCACCCTGAATATACTACAAGCCATCCAATGTAGGCCGAAGCCCTAACACTTATGGGGCTGCCCCACAGGGCTTACAGCCCCCCCATATGCGCATCAGGTATCTCCCATAGTATATTCAGGATGGCATGCGGAGGCTTAGGCCAGGAAGCCCACGATTAAGGGAGATACCGGTCTCCCGCCCCTAGATATGCAGGACATGGCTGCACACCCAACATAGACTCCCATCCGGGAGGCCAACATGCCGGAATAGGAACCAGAGGCCTGGAGGGATTGATCCTGAGACCACTTCCCTCCTAGGCAGGCGCCCTATCACTGGGATGGCCTTTGGTTCCGTTCAAAACAGTAAAATTCTCTGTACACATGCTTTTACTAAGAAATTTCTCTGTAAAGTCTTTACTAGCCTTTCCTACGCTAACTTCACTATACAACTCCATTTTTAATGAATAAAGAGTCAAAATTATAGTACTTGTGAACACCTACACGCTCACGCTATCAGATTCTGAGTTTGAGCCACGAGCTAAAATCGACAGATTTCCCTCTTTCATACATTTCCCAATCTAAAACCCGCACTAACTACTGCTTAAAACACTTTCTGTCGAAACTGGAAGCACGAAGTCGCTCTCCTCGCCGAGCTCTGCATTCTAATGCTCTTCGACTTCTTTCAATGTGATATTTCAGTCTAAGCTAGGGGGCAGCTTGTCAAGCATGGCCCCAGCTTAGCTCCTGCCCAGCTTGATAAGCTAGGGTGCAGCTTCTCGAACAAACGCAGGCCGAGTGTCTTCTGAAGTTCCATTTCCGCACCTTGAACGTCATGCACTACGACATTCACCCCCTCCAAACCTGCACATCCTCCGGTATGTGCCAACTTTTTCAGTAGTCTCCAAGATTCTCTAAATCGTCGTCGTCTTCTTCAACGTCCCCTTCGTCTTCTTCGGATAGCAGATCTGCTTCGGCATCCATCATCTGATCTGACTCTAGAAATTCACTTAGCTCAACGGATCCTCCCCTTCTTCTGAACAACTTGATCCGCTTGCCAGCAACAGGAAGTCTTAGATGTGTACCATCAAGCTCCTTTAAAGAATAAGTAGCATTCTGATACACTTCTAAGACAACATACGGACCAAACCACCTCCTAGAAAATTTCCGAACTGTAGAGTGCTGATTCTCTAATGTGCTGTCATACACCAAAACCCAATCTCCAGCATGTATGGGCTTCGGCCGGAGTTTATGGGTCTTGTCAAACCTGTCTTTGTTCTTGAGACGGGCCTCTTTCAGCTTCTGTTGTGCCTCTATAAGATCCTCCTCCCTATGTTCTAACTGTCTGATTCGAAGTGTCAGAAGTTGTACACGATCCATTTCTTCCTCCCATGGTAAAGTAGCCCATGTAGGAAAGTCCTCTTCTGCTGGCATAATCGGCTTCTGACCCAGCATCAGTTCAGTGGGCATGTACCCAGTAGTAGTGCAATGAGTCGACCTGTCAGCCCACAGAGCAAAAGGAAGCAACCTAGGCCACTGTCTATGCCTACCATCACATGCCTTTACCAAAGATTGAACAATCGACGGGTGCCCTCTCTCGCTCTTACCAATCCCTTCCGGATTCATAGCAGTAGTGAGTTTTAGTTTCACTCCGTGTTGGGCGAAGAACTCCTTTGCTTCCGTACCACGCAACTCTCCTCTGTCTGCACGCAATCTTCCTATAGATCCGTACCTACAGATAATATCTTCAAGAACAAACCTACATATTCCTTCTGTGGTCTTCGTCCTCAGGGCTCGTCCTTCCACAAAATTGGAGAGGTCTTCTCGAGCCAACACCAAGTACCTCATACCCCATAACCCATGAGGCATTGCTACTAAATCAAGAACCCATTGAAAATGGATACTGGGCGGATAAGTTGGTACTAGACCATCCCTGTAACGTACCTTTGAATAAAATTGACAGTGTAGGCATGAGCTTACAAAGTCCACCACATCCTTATAAAGTCCTCTCCACCAATATCTCTCCTTCAGTTTTGTATAGGTAGCCCAAGCTCCTCGATGTCCGGCCCACAAGGTGTCATGAAACTCCTTCATCAACCGTTGCTTGGTCTGCTGATCGTCTATAACTCGCAAAAGCGTTCCATCTCTTCTCTTTGGACGTTTCCAAAGATATCCATCTCGCAACAAGTAATCGTATGCCTTCCTCCTTATCTCTCTGAACTCTACATCACTCAAACCCTCCTGTCTGTTCAAAGAACTCAGATAAAGTCCAATGTCACGTAACCTTCCCGTGTAGAACTCCTCTTTGAATGGCAGTGGCTCCAAATCCGAAGTTTGCTGACTACACCAAACATCTCTCTTCTCTTCATTCTCCACCTCTGCAAACATCTCATCCTCATCTGTGTAGCGAGCCCTAGACAGCATGTCTGCAACTGGATTCTCTTTCCCGGCAATGTGTTTCAGCTCAGGGTTCAAACTCCGGATGTAAGCAATCCATCTCAACATTGCTATGTCTGGAGTACTGCAGTTTGCTATCATACCGAGCAAGGGCAAACAATCTGTTTCTAAAATTACATGAGCACCTATCAAGAACTCCCGATCTACCTTCATAGCAGTAACAGCTCCCCATAGCTCACGCTTTACTTGAGGATAGTTACGCTGTCTGTCTGTCAAAATCCGGGCTCCAAATCTAGAAACAAACCGCACACCATCTGCATCTTCTTGACCAACTGCCCATCCAATCGCCTTTGGACTCGTGTCTACAGTTAGTATCACAGGTCTTCCTCTCTGATAGTTAAGTCTCCTTAGTATGGGTGGAGACTTCAGAATCTCCTTCAGCCGTTCCATTGTCTCATGATGTTCTTGCCGCCAAGTAAACCTCTTCCCTTTTCTCAGAAGCGCATACAAAGGCTCGGCAATGTGTGCATAATGAGGAATACTCACACGAAAGAACACACAAGCTCCCAAAAAACGTCGAACCTCAGTGATATTCGTACAGTCTGCTATCCTTGCTATAGCATCTACCTTCTCTGGGTTCGGTCTTCTTCCAAATGTGCCACACAAATGACCAACCACCATAACCTCTGACATCCCAAAACGAGACTTAGTACCTGATAGAGTGAGGTGTACCTCCTCCAGACGTGTTAGAATCCTATCCACGTCATGAATATGATCAGCAATAAACTTCCTGCAACCATTGGAAGTCACAGTCTCATCCTTGTCTTCCACCGGACAGCCCTTCATGGGAATGTCATCCAGAAATGGGATAGTGACCTCAGGTACAAATTCTCGCAACACCTTATGCATCGCATTCTGCATATGTGCTACAGAGTTTGTAGCTCCCTGAGGAAGAGTGCACATCCGCATCAATCCCAAGGGCGTGCGCATGGTAGTCAAGTCTCTACTCTCCAAGGCAAGTTGAAACTGATCATAATCCGAAAACAAATCTCCAATAGAATAGACAGACCTCCCAGCAAACGCCTCAGCTACCTCATCAACCACAGGTCCCGTTCCCACGTTCCGAATCGTGATGTTGTTGGCAGGCTACAAGTCTTGGATAAAACGCAAAGCTCCTGACTTCTTAGGCACCGTGAACCATCGACTGGAATACGGAGCCATGGAAGGCTCGAGGATACCCATCTGCATCTTCTCCTTCAGTAGCTCAATGAGCTTTGGCAGCAAGGCACGAGGGACTGGAATCGGCTTCAAGTCCCAAGGCACATGAGGTACAGTGAAGATAACCATCGGAGCTATCACATTAGGATCCACACAACCAATCTCTTCAGCTGAAAAAGAAAATGCTCTACCATGACTGACAATCATCTGTTCAAAAATCTTCTTCTCTACTTCAGTCAAGAAATCACCCCCTCCTATCTGGAGTTGTTCGAGTGTTTCCTGAGTAAACTGATGCCCTATTCGTCCAGGATTTCTGAGTACAGGCTCAGTGGCGGCTGACTTCATCTGCTGTTGCGAATCAACAGGCAATTGGGTCGCCACAGGCTTCACCTTCCTTGCTACAGCTTTATATTTGGCGTGTACTTCTGCTTCCTGACGAGAGCCGCACCAGCAGACTGCATCCTTCCATTCATTCTCCAGTCTCGGATGAGGACGATATCGCAAGTACGAGACAATCTCCTCATAGACTTCAAGAGAATGGATGGGGATCACCACCCTACCTCCCAACTGTCCTTCCATCTTACCCACTTCATCTAGCCAACGAACAAAAGATTGTACACCGATAAACTCTTGATACACACCAGAAATCATTTCATTTTCTTCCAGAGCTCCTATACAGCGCAGATCAGTTATACGTTTCTCCACCTGCCTCCTACTCCTTTCAGTAAGATCTTCTACTCTTGTAAATTCACTCCAATCCTCACAACTCAAACTCAACAAACCAGATCTCCAACTTGGTACTCTATATACATTCTCATAACCTCGAGCAGCCTCCTCATTAGTCTCCTGTGATCCCTTGGGCTGCTCAAGCGGGATCATAGTAGTCTTTGATCCTTCACTCTTGTCTTCCCGCTCTACAAGAGTGGGTTCTAAAAACCCTTACCTCTACAAATAGGGGAGTCCCTCAAGGTCTGTCTGTTTCGCTCGTGGTTTGACCGAACAGTCAGAAATTGAACAGAACGTTTGTCATCAGGACTACGGATCCTAGCAAAGTGTGATCCATCGTCCATCACTTTGGTCTCCATGCGCACTGCAGTGATATAGGGTTGACCAAGAATGACTGGATACGAAGCAGAAGATTGCACAAAAAAGTGCTGATCTACTTCTACATCACCTATCCTCACTCTCACGTTAGGACAAGCTCCATACAACTCTCCCTTCTGGTTGTTAGCAGCACGCAGCACCCATCCATGATTCAGCTCGATAGACCATAGTCCTCTCTCATATATCTCTCGTGACATGATATTGATTTCTGACCCGTGGTCAACTAAAGCAGCAATAGGTTCAGGCAAACTTCCAAGACGTACCCGTGTCGCAGTTGTAGCACGAGCCCAATGCCTCTTCTTGAAGTCACTGTCAACCGTTGGACTCTCTCCATCAGCTTCATCATCATCAGCTTCAATAGTGCTAGTTCCAGCAACTAATGCCTCCTGCTGGTACCTCTTGTCTCCAGTCTCCTGAAAATGCACCTTCCCAAACTCCACATCATTTACAGAAGCCCCTATCACATCTATCATTTGGCTCTCTACCTGCTCAGATATGACTTGCCTCTTTCGCTTGATGACATCAATAATCAGCTCATGAAACTCTCTCTTTGCGATACCAAGAACTTCTCGAAGCGAAAACTCAACCCGTGCATCTAATATCCTCTGCTCCAGAATGCTTTTAAGATCGGTGGAGGTCTCAATATCTGCAGCCAGCTTGTAAGCAGGCCCTTTCCCCTTCTCTTGAGCAGTGAACCTTCTGCCAGCAGTCGTTGCTTCCTGCTGTTGTCTCTGTACGTCCTCCATTGGACCTGGAGCAGGTGGTGGAGTCTGTGAGGTAGACGGAACATCCTCTGGAGGAGCTGCACGTCTTCTAGTGACCCTCCGTCCCTGTCCCTCTCTAGTCTCCTCTGGATTCCCAGTTTCAAGCTCAGAGGCATCTCGTCGCCTCTTCTCCTCTACAGAAGCGTCCTGCCAATGAACATGCTTATCTACGTCCAAGAAAGCTTTAATGGACGCTGTATCTACGGGATCTTTCCACCCTGTGACTCTACGGATAGTTTCTGCTCCTCTTTTCAACACCTCAGAAGGAACCTCAGTACTGTTCTTATCAAGAGACCTATCCAGCAAAGTAGGGCTAGAAGAAACTTCAATATGCCCAGCATACACATCAAGATTCATCGGCGGTACTGTTACTGTAGTTACTGTTGCAGTTGCAGCGACTTGAGGTAGACTCCTCATACCTCCTCGTCCAAACTGCGTGTTTAATGGCTCTCCGGTAGAAACAAGGTGCAGTCTACCATTTTCATAGCGAACCACACCATCTCGTAGAGCAGCTGTAAGCTCTTGGCAATCTCCTCGAAGATGATCTGGACTGTCACACCAGATACACCTACGGATAGGAGCACCCCCTGGACGAGCAGCACCAGGCGTTGGTGGGAGCTCCCTATGTAAACCAGCCAGCTCTACTTTCAATTCACGCATCTGTCGGATCAACTCCTCAATTTGATTGTGCTGACCCTGGTTCTCAACCACCCTCTGAACAGGTACCCTCTGTGCAGGAACTGGCACAACTGGCACTGGAGGCGCTTCTACAGGAATAACAGGTCTAGGAGCAAGAGCCGGGGGCTGTTGTACCTGAGGAGCATAAGGTTGATGGATCACCTCTGCAAGCGGTCGTCCTCCTACGGCCACTCTCCCTCGCCGCTGTCTTGTTAAAACGGCCACAACATCTTCCACTCTTCCTCAATCCATAGTAACACCTCCTTCAGCTGATCGATCTGCTAACATGAAGCATAATCGATCTGCTGTAGCCTCATCGGTGGCTTGCAAGAAGAGCTCTGTCCTTCTAGCATCCAAAGTTATCCGTTCGAGCGTCGAAAGCTGTCGGTATCTTCGATCGAACTCTCTTAGCAACTCATTCAACCCCATCCTATGGCCAGGTTGCTGCTCAATCCAATCCAAAAAAGTCCTCCTAGTAACTCTCTCAGAATCCTCCTCCAGGAATTCCTCTCGGAGAGCTCGCTCAAAACTTGCCCAAACCCCAAGATTTCTCCTATGTACATCTCTGACTTGATCTCTCAACTCAGGAATCACAGCCAACTCAAAACTTCCAATCATCTCTGCATCGGTCACCCTCACAAGCTCCATCTCTCCTCTGTACTCACGAAGATATCTGGAAATATCCCTGCCTTCAAATCTTCCACACCTATTTACAATCGCCTGCAAAGCTTTTGTAGATTTCAACTCACCCCCTCCGACAATCGGATGTTGTTGAACCAAAGCTGCAAGCGTCTTCAGTATCTCAGTAGTATCCAAGCCTGATGCTGCAGTGGCTGCTGAAGACATAGGCGTAGCCGAAGGTGCAGCAGTAGACGTCGATGCTCCAGCCGTAGAGGCAGTAGCACCACTCCCGCTCTTGCGATCCATGTTGCCTTGTATGCAAATCTCAACCTCAGCAACCTCAACGATTAATCACCCCAAGATGACTCTCAGTGGAAGCACCAGATTTATGTCGAGGAGAGTCCTTCTCAGGAAGGGCGAGCCTTCTGGCTGTGATAGATCGCGAGATAGAAGTAGAGTTTGTATACCAAGACAAGAGCCAAGCAAGAGATCGCAACAGCTGGAGACGCTCACAGTGACTATGACTATAGATCACTTACTAATCAACGGATCAAGTCTCAAGTCTCAAGAGACAGATCCACCTTCAGACACAACAGATAGGAGAATACTGAACTCACGATGCTTTATTTCTCTTCCAAGCACACCCAATAGTCCTCCACATATATCAATTTACAACCTATCTCTACTCAGCTCCTTACGTTGATCACCGCAGATGTAAAATGACCAATTCCCACTCAACTGGTCTTTCCTCCAGCAGATTTCTCTCCAGAACCTTCAACTGATGAAGATCTGAACTCCAACGCCTTGTATCCCCTCCAACGACAGCTTCAACACTGAAATTTCTCAGAAAAACCTGACCTTCTCAGTCTCAGTCCTCCTCCTCCGCTCAAATAATGCTCTCTTTCCACCAAATTCACCTCAACTCAAGCCTAATAGGTGAAATTCGGACACCAAACTCTTAATCTCCTCTCTGCGTCAACCTCTCAACTGAAAATTATCAAGAATTTAATCCAACGTCAATCAAGAGTCCCTTGCAGATTATCAAAACGATCTCCTGAATAAAACTGCCTCCTGTCCGATCAGAAGAAATTCTGCCTCCAAACTGCTCTCAGTCCCCCAAATACTTGTCCGTCCCTCTGTCACGATCACCCAAGTCCTCCTCCTCCCCTCAAATAATGCTCTCTTTCCACCAAATTCACCTCAACTCAAGCCTAATAGGTGAAATTCGGACACCAAACTCTTAATCTCCTCTCTGCGTCAACCTCTCAACTGAAAATTATCAAGAATTTAATCCAACGTCAATCAAGAGTCCCTTGCAGATTATCAAAACGATCTCCTGAATAAAACTGCCTCCTGTCCGATCAGAAGAAATTCTGCCTCCAAACTGCTCTCAGTCCCCCAAATACTTGTCCGTCCCTCTGTCACGATCACCCAAATCCTCAATTCAGTTCTCTCCGGAAAAAAATTGATCTCCCTCAGCCTTCAAGCTTCTCCTTGCGCTTTAGCTCCCAGCTCTCTGTAAAAAAATCTCCTCAGAAAAAGTGTCCCCGATCTTCAGCCGTCGCAGGTATTTGACCTAAAGGCTAAGGGCCCAGCTTAAGCTGCCCCCCTGCTGTCCTTATAAGCACAGTCGCTTATCACAAGCAGGCCCCCAGCTTAAGCTGCCCCCTACTGTCCTTACGTACAAAACTCTTCTTTCAGAACTGACTCTTTTTTAAATAAAAGTACACAGCTACCTCTGTAAAGCAGACTCCTTCACTGTAAAACATCACACTGCTTCCTTCGCCATTGCTAAACCGACTCGATGGATAATTAACAGATTGACAAAAGTTTCCCGTGCCCTTGATGCCACCCTGAATATACTACAAGCCATCCAATGTAGGCCGAAGCCCTAACACTTATGGGGCTGCCCCACAGGGCTTACAGCCCCCCCATATGCGCACCAGGTATCTCCCATAGTATATTCAGGATGGCATGCGGAGGCTTAGGCCAGGAAGCCCACGATTAAGGGAGATACCGGTCTCCCGCCCCTAGATATGCAGGACATGGCTGCACACCCAACATAGACTCCCATCCGGGAGGCCAACATGCCGGAATAGGAACCAGAGGCCTGGAGGGATTGATCCTGAGACCACTTCCCTCCTAGGCAGGCGCCCTATCACTGGGATGGCCTTTGGTTCCGTTCAAAACAGTAAAATTCTCTGTACACATGCTTTTACTAAGAAATTTCTCTGTAAAGTCTTTACTAGCCTTTCCTACGCTAACTTCACTATACAACTCCATTTTTAATGAATAAAGAGTCAAAATTATAGTACTTGTGAACACCTACACGCTCACGCTATCAGATTCTGAGTTTGAGCCACGAGCTAAAATCGACAGATTTCCCTCTTTCATACATTTCCCAATCTAAAACCCGCACTAACTACTGCTTAAAACACTTTCTGTCGAAACTGGAAGCACGAAGTCGCTCTCCTCGCCGAGCTCTGCATTCTAATGCTCTTCGACTTCTTTCAATGTGATATTTCAGTCTAAGCTAGGGGGCAGCTTGTCAAGCATGGCCCCAGCTTAGCTCCTGCCCAGCTTGATAAGCTAGGGTGCAGCTTCTCGAACAAACGCAGGCCGAGTGTCTTCTGAAGTTCCATTTCCGCACCTTGAACGTCATGCACTACGACAACGCTCGCACTTGCAAGTCAAAGATACCAATGATATGCACACGCCGATAGAAATCCATGACCTAAAAGCTCTCAACCAGACCTCGCGAATTCAGTTCTTCAAGTAATAACAATATATACTCAAATCGGCACTAAACAAACACTAAAGTCGAACCACGTCCACTTTGTGCATCAAAGAATTCAAATTGCACTCACCAAGACAATCCACCATAGTCAAGAGCTTGAAGCCTCAACTCGAAGAACTAAAGCCTACAAGCTCTACCCCTAGTGGGACTAGCCCAAGAACCCGCCCTAACAACACTAACGGCCCTACCGGGACTAACCACTACGCACTCTATCAACCTAACCGAGGTGCTAAACTGACATGACACCTCACATAGACTATTAACTTTCAATAAATTTAGACTCACGATAAGATTCTCTATCAGAATCTAAATTGACTTTCCTCTGCATACATATCTTTGGTTCTGAGTTATAGTCGTTAGCCTCTTGTGACTATATGTAGATTACGGTTCGCAAGTCTTTTTATTCCTTCCTTCCTCAATCTTCTCTTCCGGACTTTTAGACACCACGTGTAATATAATCACTGCCCATGTAGTTACATACTTAGCTTAGTAAATGGCGTTACAATCACCCCCACCAACAAAGAGCAGTTCTTCCACTGAACTATAGTACCTGCAAAATAACATTATATAAAACCGTTTCTCAATTTAAGAGAACACTACCTCATCTAGGATAATAGCATGCTCTCTCTCATCTCCTTACTATGATCCACCATAATAGCTTCAGCCTAAACTTGATCGACATCCGACAAGCAGTAAGCAGATCACAATTTCACATTTAGACGAGCAGATTGAGCAGCTCTACTTGGTTCTAGTGTCCTATAAGGGCCCTTCAGCATGACTCGATTCAATCCACCACTTAGTTGGAGGAGACCAGTGCAGTTTATTGTCTCGCAAAATAGAGCTGGTTCTTAGAGCTTATAGAGCGTTAAATAATCCAGGATTCACTTATCAATCTCGGAACTCTACTTGTCCAACGACATAGATATTTGAATAACTAGATAGGGTGCTGCTCTCTAGCTCTAACTAGATTCGGTGCTGCTCGATGATTTACAATCTCAATCAACTGAAGATCATTAGCACTTGGTAAAGCTTCTAACACAAGGTGTCGTTTTTTATATCTTACTTATAATGACTCTAGCTCCTCGTGGAACGCTTTCAAGTTAGATACATGAATAATAGGATGATAATGTTCACACTAGCTAGAAAATGTAACTTATACGTCACTCGACCTAACTTCTTCTCAGTCAAGAACAATCTTGCTCACTTTGAAAGAAGTTTCTTGGTCAAGACCATCCCAGTTATAATTTTGAAGTTCTTGGTTCGTAACCAAACTCTCTACTTTTCTTCAACTGAACATCTCGCTTATCACGATTTTCATACTTAGCACAACGTTGTTGCACTTTCTCCATGTGTTTCTTTGCATCTTGAAACACAATACCTTGGACACATATAAATATGGAGGATCTCGATTTGACCTTCCTGTATTTTCATGTCTCTTGGTAGCTAAAGCTATGGGAGTCCAAGGTGCATGAGAATCACGATAAATCATTTCAAATGGTTTAAATATAATGCTTGAATGCTTGGTGTTATTATGTGCAAACTCCACAAAGTCCAAGTGCTCACTCCAGTCACTCTGATCTCGCATGACATAGTTTCTCAACCCTTGTTCTACTATTAATATAGTCTTTTTTGTCTGTCCGTCAGTTTTAAGATGATAGGAGGAACTTACTTAAAAACATATCTTATGAACAGTTCAGTTGCACCTGCTGAAGTCAATGTCCTTACAAGAAATGAGATGAGCTTGCTTGCTGAAACAATCTATTACAACTAGCAAAGTGTCGAAACCTCTTGATTTAAGCAAACTAGTGCATAAGTCCATACTTATGCTATCCCGATGTCCATCAAATATTGGTAACAACATCAATAATCTTGTAGGTTGTCTGCGTTCGATTCATTATTGCTGACATGTCAAACAAGTCTGCACATACTTGACTACATCTTCTAACATGGATGACCAATAGAATTATTTCTTAACTCGTTACAGAGTTCTATTTTGTACTCCATGTCAAACTAATTCCACAATCATGACATTCTTGCATGACTAGTGTCCTTAGTGATACGACTTGAACATACACTTTGGTTTTCTTATAAAACCAAAGATCATTGTGAAATGAGAGATTACGTGCTAGTGGATCTCTCTCTCGCTAACATGTCTACTGTAGAGCTTGAAGATCGTCTGACAATGGTTGTTTAATTCAATCTAAGAGCTCTTCACTTGTCTCTTATGTTGTCAACGCTTGGACACATCTGCTCAGTACATCTGCTGGAATATTTTCTTTTCTTTTCGATATCGTCATTCAATATTGAACGGGCAAGTTTCACTTGCCATCTCTATTACTTTAGTGACAAACAAGGTTTACTCTGGCCATATGTATTATCCTCGCAGTCTGTTACAACTATGACTTTACTTGTCAACCAATAATGCTCCCAACACTTCAGACAATGAACAACAACAAACATCCCATGTTCATGAGCATACCACTTTGCTTATGTCTCTGAAAACTTAGGACTTTCATAACCCACTAGATTTTTTCCTTGCATCAACACTCCTCCAATGATCCACTGAGAAGCATATGTGTGAACTTCAAAAGGTTCTCTCATCTTTGGAAGAGCTAGCACATGCATTTCTGTCAATGCTTGTTTCAACTCTTGAAATATTCTTTCAACTGATAAGTTCCAAGTAACCTTAGACGACTAGTACAGTAAGTCAAACAAAAGTGCGACTTTATGTGCAAACTGATAAACAAAACGCCAAAATTCTGTGGCTAAACCAAGAAAAAATCTGAGCTCATAAACACTCTCAGGTCTTTTCCATTCAACAATAGCTCAAATCTTGACTTTGTTATGATCAGTGCCATGCACATCAATCAAACATCCTACAAACATCACACTTTCTTATCCAAAAGAACACTTGCTCTTCTTGAGATAGAGTTAGTTTGGACGTTTGAATATTGTTTCAACATCTGTTAGATGTTAATCTCAAGTGGATGAGAAGATGATGATATCGTCCTAGTATACGATAACACTTTTATCCAAGAGGAACTTGACGATCTTGTTCATAAGCTTGTAAAAAGTACCAGGTGTGTTGGACAATCCAAACGATAACACAATATACTCGAACAAGCAATATCTCGTCTTTACAACCGTCTTCTCTTCATCTCCTTCTTTGATCTGAATCTGATGATATCCATAATGCAGACCCAACTTAGTGAAATATCATGTGATCAATCGATTGGTGGTTTCATCCATGAGAGGAAGAGGGTACTTGTTCTTAACAATAACATTATTCAATGCATGGTAGTCTGCACACATGCGAATACCATCATCTTTCTTGATCATGAACAACACTGGGACAACATAAGGTGACATGTTGAGTCGCAAGATACTTTGAGTCACCAACTCCTTCAACTGAGTCTTCAACTTTGTCAGCTCATACAACAACATTTGTAGGTGTAGCTCCAAGAACCAGATCAGTGACATGATCAAAAGCTCATCTTGGAGGAAGTCTCAGTGGTAACTATTTAGACATTATATGAGAATATCTTTCAATCAGCACTTGCATCTCAAGATGTATGAGAAGAACAACAACACGATATTTTTCATCACTCTTTATATTGGGTTTAGATATCACTGCAACTCAAGCTTCGTCAAAGATTTGATCTACTTTTCAAACTGTCTGGCTGTGCATATCTAAAATCTGACCTCATAGGTTGGAACCTATGAGGAGAATGGGTTGGCTCCTTCTATCTCTCTCTGATAATCAATGTTTGTTGTTGGTTCAACCTCATCGATCCATTATTATAACGTTCTTTTCTTGCAAATCTAGCTTCGCCTTGGTCTCTTGTAACCAAGACCATGATAAGATATCATCACATAAGAAAAAATTCATGCTTCCTATTTACTCCTCCACCGATAACTGAACACTCGTGAGATTTTCTGTAATGGTTGTGCTATCTTGCACAAACCTTTCTAACAATGGGCTCATAATCTTAGTTATAGTCACCCCTAAGGTCTTGACTAGTTTCTCATCTAAGACATTCACATCCACTCCAATATCAGTGAGCAAACAACACTCTTGGTTTTCTATTTTCATTTCAATCCACGGCAGAAAATCTCCATGTTCCACAAAAAACTTACCAACACATACATCTGCTCCATCAGTTACCTCAATAGGTTCTTAACCATTGATTGTTTCTTAACCTATCAAACCACGAATGTTGCTCGTTGATGGATGTTGAGAGCACTCACGAGCAATATGATCATCACGTCCGTCTCGAAAACAAATGATAGTCCTTGAAGGTGTAGCACTGTTAGCTCCATCGTTCTTAACACTTGAAGTCAAAACTTGATTTGATCATGCATTGGATGCATTAGATCTTGCAAGTCGTGTCTGGGTGGAACCATCACCGAAGATCGATAGATGAGATGGTTGAATTCCAGATCTCTAAGTGGAAGGCTTAGGGTTCAAACCCTCATGCTCTCTGTTGAAGGTGCTCCAAAAAGTTGTTGTTGTATGAATCTGGTCCGGGTACGTTGTTGTTACCCATAAAGAACAGTCTGATGCCCCTTGAAGAGATAAAACGGACATGGTAAAAGACTTTATCTCTTTATCCTCTGCCATCCATATTCTGTGAGGACGCAACTTGACTTTCAAGATTTCTCAAGAATCTCTTACCACGCTCATCACCACTAGTTCCATGCTGAAACTTAGAAGGTTGCACTGTATAATTGCATTCTCTTGTGTTCTCTGACTTGTGAAATATAACCCAACTATCAAACACACTAGCATAGAAACCTTACAGACTTTTCTTCAAGTGAAACAACAAGTCGATGTGATCCACCATGTGCAGACGAGTAATCAACTCAAAAAACCGCTGGAAGTAAGGTCTGATACTCCCTATCTATCTCAAATGTATGAGCTCCAACCGAAACTATATAACTTCATCAAATGACGTCAGAGCGCATATTTCAGCTCCGACCAAGTGGACATAAGAGCTGTTCGTTTAAACTCCTCATCCGTTGTTGACCTCCATATCATTCCTTAGCCTCTCCTTCTAGTTTACTAACAGATAGGTGAACCAACTACGCTCATCAAAATTCTGCAAGTAATTTTCATCTCGGTAACCCATAACTCAAACTTTATAAACTTTTCTCACCGATGAAAGCTGATGGAGTTGCTGGTTTAGCCCATTTGACTTTCCGCTTATGTCCTTTGGCTGAACTACCTTCTGCAGTATTATCTTACGCTTTTCTTGACAAATCTTCAGTCTTGTAAGCATGAACAACATCAATTGCTTCTGCTGCTCCTTCACCTAGTAGTGTTATATCGTTAATTGGTCTCGTTTGTGCTCCATGAGCCTCTGCTTCCTTCTCCTGTATTATTTTTCCTCGAGTTAAGTCCGCCTTAAGCACCTTGTTCTTAGCTTCCACCTGCTCAAGTCGACCTTCCAACTTCTTCAGCAACACTTTCATCTCGTCCATCTCGTCCATCTCGGTTGGCACAACTTTCATTGTCGACGGTGCTCAGCAAAGATCAAGCTTGAACTTGCTCTGATACCAACTGAAATGTTCGCCCACATATCTCGTAATAGAATCGCTTGTCTGTCATGAATGGATCATCGAACGTGAACCTCCTTGAAGACCGTCTGCAGATCCAATTCTTAAAAACCTTCTGTTAATAAACGCAAGAAGCTTGATAATCATCGAATCGTTTTAGATAATTGAGTAGTTTTCAGCGGGTCGTGGTTCCTAATATAGGTCTCAATACATAGCTTAGGACTACTCTGGCTTGGGATTGGAAGATATTTGAGCAGCGCTTCCGCTACCTATGTTCAAGTCAGAACACAAGGAATCAAGAGAAGCAACCGATAAGAAAATAATCTCTAGTGGACGCTTCGAAAAGAAAGCAAGATAACTGCACAAAAATAAAATCGACACCATATCAGCGCTTCCAGTTCAACTTTGGCATACAAATCTAAGCTTTATTTTCACACTAACGAGAAAATCAAGGACTCAAAAGCATTACACGGCGTTTGTTTGCTGACATAGATCAAGAAAGGTTCCCAAGCTGACAACTGTCTTGCTCCTCCAGCTGTACTTCGGGAATTGAGTTCTCATGCAGAAATTTCTCAAAATACTTTACTTTCTCCTTACATTTTGATTTCTCACTCAGAAATAATAAGAGTGTTTTTTAAACCTTAACTCTTCTCAGAGACTATTAACCTCCAGTAAATTCAGACTCACGATCATAATCTAAACTGACTCTCCTTAGCTTGCACGCAAGTCTATTCTACGGAACACAAAACCTTTCCTATGGTCTTTGGTTTTGAGTTCTAGTCTCTAGCCTCCCGTGACTATATGTAAATTGTAGTTCCCGAGCTCTTTTATTCCTTCTTTCGTCCAAGTTTCAACCTTCCCTTTCGGATTTGTAATATAATCACTGCCCATGTAGTTACATATTTAGTTTAGTAAACTACGTTACACAATAGCTTCTGGTATGCCACTTCTGTTTACTGTATTTTTGCATCGTACTCAAGTCCATAATAAATCAACAATATACTCACAAATATCTCCAGAAAACTCTATTTTATTCGCTTTGCCATGGACTGCTGTTTGAGACAAGGGAACATTTTCGGTGGAGAGGCCCACTTGTGACCCCACTTGTGAACTGAGTGCACGAGCTGCATGTGAGGAGTTCGGTCTAAGATCTCAAAAGATGCTGTGTCTCAGTGTATTATATACATAAACAATTTCTTCCATTTCTCTTTGTATTTTTAATGGATTATATAAGATAAACTATCGGCTTTTTCCAATGCACCACTATCTAGGTTCGCAAAACTGATAAACCATAGTTTAGGCTCCATGTAGGTTATGAAAATCAATAGGTCATTGTTTGACTCGGTTTAGGTTCAGAAATTTGATAAACTCATTATTTAGGCTCGGTAGGTTCAAGAATTTGATATACCACTTTTTACTTAATCAATTTTTTCTTTCCAATGTATTTTGAATCTGAAAAAAATTTCCTTTTCGCTCCAAGAAACCTCAAAATCTTCTATCTTCATTTTTTTCTGTCAAAACTCAATACTTTGTTTAGAGATGGGTCATATCTTGTAAAGCTAGTGACTAGCTTTATGTCGATTCTTTATTTCCGAGATTTGAAGTTGAAATGAAGACGTAATCACCAAAACTATTTTATGTGTAATGATTAAATTTCTCAATTCTCTGAAAACAAACCCGGAAAATAATGTCTTCAAGGTTACCCGAAGTACTTGTAATCAAACTTGGACTTTAAGCAAAAAAGACGCTAAGTGTAGATGTTTTATCAGGATATATATATGCAATCAAACTTGGACTTTAAGCAAAAAAGACGCTAAGTGTAGATGTTTTATCAGGATAAATATACAAGGAAGTTAGACTTTAGTTGTAAGTGAATGAGTAAAACCACATAAATATATATACATAAAGACGGAACTCTCCACGGGGTTGGTTATGGTAGAGACAGGAAGACTAAGACTGGGTCCGTGCAGGAGAACACGTTTCTTGCTTTATGTTAAAAAAATAAAATTCGAACCATTAATTCTAAAACTCACGCAAGATAATAAAGAAACAATGTTGGACTTGAATGTTACTTATTAATCGATTATAGAGAAGTCTATTTGGTGGACATAAGCCATAAGAATACGTGTACAACGCACTTCACGAAGTAGAAGTCCGAGTATGTAACAGAGAATAACATTAATTTAATTCTAGCGTTAATTTAAAGCCTAACGCTTGGTCGAGAAGGGTTAGGCAATAAATTAACGATCGTGCTAATTTTCCATCTTGGAAAAGGGTGAATAATATTACTTACTTCCACTTTTGTGTATTACATAAACCACTACCTTCAGAGGTTTATGTAGTACATAAAGTATTTGCATGCTGAGGTCACTAATTAGTAGGAGTGGGCTTTTCTCTATACAGAAAAATGTAGACAACAAGATGAATCTCGATTTACTTTCGCTATAAAGAAAAGAAAAGAAGAGCTCTCTTTGAGATGCACAGGAATCAAAAGCTGATGGTAAAACGAGAAGGAAGACAAAGATTGTGGGAAGAAGTGACCGATTCCTCGCCAGCCTTCAGGATTCGCCACGTAGACAAGATAGAGTTACCGAGACTTCACTTGACGACGGTGAGGTCATTCCCCATCAAAATATTTATTTCTTTTCATCTGAGAAGTGGATGGAGTTGGACAAGCTTTCGATCTTGGCATGAGTGTCCGTTGAACCTTTCGGCCATATCTTCTCTCAGTCGTCAGTTCAAATCGGCAAGTCATCATCATCATTGAAAGATATTCTTATTTCTTTCATCAGACAGTCACAAAATGTAACTATTTTACTGGCCGGCAAATCAAATATTCACTATGATGACAGTACGAATTCATATGTCGGGTTCTGGGTGCAACTGGATGAGGGAACGCAAGCTCGAGGCTCGATCCGGCAAAGTAAATAATAACTTGATCTCACTAAAATATGTATTTTCTAGAGCCCGGTGACTTTTGTGAAACGGTGTTGAAAGAGGAAGTTCTTCATCAATCTGTTGATAGCCTCATTCCTGGATAGTCGTCCACTTTCTAGTAGCAATTTTCTGCTCTCAAACTCTTTGAGAATGTTGAGTCATATTCTCACACTCAATTGAAAATTTATTGATAGAATAAACCTCAAGTATCGGTATAAAAGGAGAAAAATGAATATTCTTTTTCCCCTCTTTAGACTTTAGTTCAGGAGGAAAGATTTTCTCTTTTTCCAAGAACTTCAACTCCATATATCTCAGTCATTATTAATCAGATTGACAAATCACAAGTGTAAAGCTCTTGAACAGGGTTAAATTGATTCCTCTCTCTTCTGAATGAGAACTTTATGTTACAAACATTTTGGTAAGTTAAAAAACATTTTTTACGTTAAGTGTTTTTTTTGGCTCCGCGAATGTAAACTCAGAAAACAATAGCAACCGTGCAGTAGCCAGAAGTGACATACTGTAACTACTGTACTGTATGACAGAGACAAGGTAGGGCAGGGTGAAAGCGAAAACGGTTATATCCGGAGGTGCTAGACTGAACGAGTGCTAACAATCTTGAGCATACGATAAAAAAGTAGGGCCCTCCGAGTTTAGACAAGTTGCGAGGTTAGTGTTTCCATGGTTGGTCCATGTTTCTCATCGGTCCATTAATAAGTTTTTCCGCCTCTCGCTTCAAAAAGAAAAAGAAGTCGACAGGGAACTAGAAATGCATTACGTACAGAGAAACGAAAGAAAGAAGGAATGAAGAAATAAATATCCATCCAAATTTCACTTCGAGGAAAATCGAGGAAAAATATAAACATTAAAATAGGACACCAAAATAATCATGAGTAATTGATTGACAATAATATTTAAAAATATTGAGTGAAAAATATAATTTACTAAAACATAGAGGGACGGAGAAGAGTGGTGTTGGAGTGAATTTACAAATTGTAACTTGTAACAAAGTTCTCTAAAATTATTTCACTAAATATGAAACAAAGATTAAAATTAACGTTTACTAAAGCGCAGAGTCACGAGAAGAGTAGTGGTCGACTGGGTTTGTAAATTCTTACTTGTGATAAAATTTTCTAAATTTACTTCGTTAATTTAGAACTCACTTGATAACGTGATTACACCTGGTCATTTGAATTACACAAAACCTATAAGTGATTAACGTGAACATAATCTCTTTTTGGTATAAAGACTTATACATCCTACGAATAGAAATATTTTTAATTTCAAATTTTAATTCTGTAATTAGTTTTTCTAAAAAATATATTTAAAATCTAAATTAAATTACATATTCCCCTCTTCCGAACTTAGGAACAGGTGAATAATCATGCTAATACAAAAGAACAAAGGAAACAAGTGACTACTGACAGTGATCATTCATTTGCATGTATACTGTAGTGTATATAAAGTAGCCGAGATATGCAAGGCCAGATACAATGACCTGTTATTTGCTGAGAGCTGGGCCGTCGTAGTCTTTACACAGTTCTGTAACAATCAAATGGTGTTTGCGATGAAGCGAGATCTTGCGGATACAAAAACATATGTGTCTGCTGACGACTTGAGATTCTAGCCGTTATCCCCGGATATTCGTTGCTTTTCAGAAATGAATCATATCTTCAGAAGGAGCAGCCCCACTAATGAACGATCAACTGACTAACTGATCCTTTTACCTTTACTGCTAGTTTGAACTACGCAGTAGGCTAATGAAATTCGCACCTGCTCGGTCCAGCCAGTGTTCTTGGACTACCGGTGACAACTGTTAACCTCTTGCACCAAGATGAGAAGACCGGCGTTATGGGTACACCCTATTATTGCTATGCGTGTGAAAATGAAAAGAGAAGGAGACGGGATAAGTACTGATAAACCGCTAACGCAGGGACTCGCAATTCCACCACAAGCGTAATTCCTTCGTAGTGATAAGTCTTTTTATTTATTATTTATATATTTTTTTAAGGTTTTGTTTTTAAACCAGATTTTTTCTCTCTCAGTCCCCCATATGGATAATTGAACTTGCTCAGTCCTTACTCAGTTCAAACTTACTTCTTAAGTCCTTGACCGGCTGGGACATCGGTGCCATTGCAGTAGAGGTGTTACCTGATGAACCAAATGCAAGTTAGCAAACCTGACCGCAAGAAAGATTATGGGTCCATAGAGACAGTTCGAAAGATAGGTTCTGGTATGTTAGGTCGGAGAGAGCATGAGGGCTAGACGACTAGGCATAGGTCGCAAGGTATTTTCGAGGAAGAGCTGGCTGAAATGATAACGTGTTTGCACAGAGATACGTACAGTGAGGAATCGAGTTTATCCTAGACTCTGAATCTATGACGGAAACAACTGGATGGTTTGATGAGAGTGTTGCTGCGTACGGTGATTTTGAAAGAGTTCGTTTCTCTTATGGAGAGACAGACAATTTTAATGTCCTGACTGACGCTAGCGAAGGAGCCAGTGATACAGTCGAAATCACTCCTTGGCAAAGATGGAGATAGATAATGTTGGCGGTGGGCAAGACAAAGACTTCTTTAGTTGGAAAGACTTATGTCCAACTTCCGTCCGAAGTTGCACGTATTAAGTTGGGCTCTAACTTGAGTCAATGGAGGATTTCTAATTCATTATGGATTGTTGGTCAGTGTATAATTCCCAGATCAACAAACATTAGGAGAATTATTATGTTCGGACTTGCATATTTGGATTTCCAGTGAGACCTAATCTGCCTACCAGGAAGAGAAATAGAGAGATAGTGCACTGCTGTACTGACAAGGGAAATCAACAGCCGAATCTGGAATCAAGGTTTTTTTCTAAATTTATTCAACGTCGTCCATCTCAGTTGTGAGAGAAACTGATTTGAATCAAGAAGCTGGATTGAGTGACATACGGTTTGAGATGGGTGTTCGTCCACGCAAGGTTCTCAAAGTACCTACAGTCGGTGCATGCAGACAGGTAGTGAGACATCAATCGACATGTCCATTTTCAGAGTTTGGAGCGGAACACGAACCAACTGAGTGTTCGAAAGAGAAAAGACTTGTAGATAGTGACATTCATCACTATCTACAAGTGGAGAGTTCGATGCCAAGTGTTTTTCAGATTACTATATGTAACTTGCAGTATACATGTCGCAGTCATTTGCATAGTTGGAGAGGCCCATGTCAAAACGTCCAACACCTTGCTCTCTTGATATGCAATCGTGTTGTTATAGATCCTAATATGCCGTGTGGTGGACTAGTCAATGACTTCCGTCAGACTTTCGAGAAACGAACTATTTACCATGCTACTTACCGAATGCGAGAGAAGGTCTGGGACTAGGTGGCCAGACAAAATTTTTTTATGCTATTCCTGCTCTTTGTCGAAAGATGCAAGAGGTACATTTTGAATGCGTAGTTGAGTATAGAATGTGGTCATGTTCTGGTATATTCCAACGTGTTTTCGTATGTCTTTCAGCATGTCGACATGCACTGTTATTTTCTGAGAAAGTCATCACTTTTGACGCATGTCACACTAAAAAAAGAAATATCTTTCTCAAATATTCACCGCTAGTTGTTCTGATGGAAATAACCAGTCCATTATTCTCCGCTTTGCTGTAGCTACTAGAGAAGATGAGGAAACATTGACGTGGTTTTGTACTCTCATGCGACGTAGTATTATACGTATGAGTCAGAAGCATATAGTCATTCTATCCGATTGATGTAAAAGGTTGTTGAGTGCAGTGAAGAATGTTCTCCCATAGCACATCCATGGACATTGTTCTCAGCACCTGAGAACTAACGTGAAGGTTCGCTTCGGCATAGACGCAGAGAAGGCATTTTGGTCATGTGTTTATGCACGAAAAGAAGCAAAGTAAGTGTTTCATCTCACTTTCTGTAAGTTATATATTTGACAATTGTAATGACATGAGTTCTAGTTGTCTCAATGAACTCTTGGTGTTTGCTTGGTTGTGTAAAGGTTCACTCTTATACTTGACAATCTGAAAAGTAGTGGATATAGTGGGTCTGAAGGAGCTGCCTACATCCGTAAGATTCCTATCCATTTGTGAATACAGTGTCAATTTCCGCTACCACGATATGGTAAAGTTGCTTCGAACGTGACCGAGTTTGTGAATGCTGCTCTTAAGCCTATTAGAGAATTTTCTCTTTTCCGTGTAGTCATCGAGATGTGGACATATATGATGAGAGCGTTTGCGAAATGGAATGTGGATGCACGGGTGTATGGTGTCTTAACTCCAGTTGCACAATTCCGCGTTGATGAGAACGAGAGAGTTTTGTGGTCAGTTTATCTGTCGTGTGTCAATGATGACATAGCTCTTGTACAGAAGAATGGGGCTAGAGAGAGCAATACGTGGTGCGTCATAGAATTTTTTCACGTTGTGAATGCCTTGAGCTGCAAGAGATGTTGTGGGCTGTGCGCCGATTTTATTGTCTGAGATAGAGAATTCAGCAGAGATCTTATGCGTAATACTGATAGTTCAGCAAGACCTTGCGTAGAATATATGCACGTTCCATTCTTCCTTTGGTCATTACAGATCTTATGTTGGCATTCAGGTGTAGTCCTCCTCCAGTAACTCTCTGAAGAGAGAGACACCGAGTTGTCCGAATATCATCCGGTGACATACAATGTAGAAGAAACGAGAGTCGAGTTGTAACGGAGCTTGAGTATCCACTGGATGAAGATCCAGTGCACCAGAGCTTGAGTATCCACTGGATGAAGATCCAGTGCACCAGAGCCATATGTTGTAGGCTGATTTACAGCAAGATAACACGCACCAAACTCAGACGAATGGTGAAACATTTTCATACTCCTTGAAGAACATATGATACTATTAGCAACCGGACCCCTTCATACAAGACATCCAAGCTCCAAGCAAGGCCAGCGAAGGTGTTCTATCTGCAAAGCTCTCGGGCACAACATACACACTTGTCCACAATATGCAGTAGTGAGAAGGTTTGTTACTACACAAACAGATACTCATCATCCTGTGCCAGAGGTTGTACAAGCAGAAGAGACAATGAGCACTACAGTTTTCCAGCAAGACTCGGATGGTCATCATGTTGCCAACGGAAGCGACGAGGACGATGTACCCGTGTATAACATAAGAGAATATGTATTTGAAGACCACTTTAGTGTACTCTGAAGTATGTGTCTGAAAAGTTCAATCTCCTCGTGCTTACGATAAGAGGGTCATATTTGTTTCATTGTGCTACATTTTCTTTCACCAAATTATTTATCTCTGTGCTGAGTGTTCAGAACTATAGTGTTTTTAGAACACATATGCCACATAATATGTGTACATTGGTCTGGGCATAGAAGCACGAGCAAGGAGTTTGATTTTCTGCTCGTAGATGGTAAGTGATTGTTGTTTTGACACTTGGATGGGGCATTAATGAACCCTGTGGCTGGTGGTTGCAGCGAATGCATGGATTGGTGAGCTTTTCGACTAGCCATGATCTTTAAATAAGCTGCTCCTACCCTCTGGAAGTGCTCTAGTGAATTCCACTTTCACAAAAGCACGGCAGACTCCACGAGGTCCAACTACTTTTTTGTTTCAAATGCTCCACTATCCTGCACGAGAAGACAACTACTCGGTTGTTCCAGATGTGAGGAAGCAAGGTCCCCGGTCATTGTTGCATGTTCCAGACTACTATATTCAAATTTTCGTCCGACGTGATGTTCTTTACAGGTGATGCACCAGAATTGTATTTTCCTAGAGGGAGTCAACAATCAACATGCTCTTTTCTGAAAAGCTTGATTTCCAGTTCTTGGAGGAACAATGTGGTTGCCGTCTGCGAATCTCTTCTTATTTACAAACACTATAGTGTACAGTCTAAGTGACAGAGTGCTGGTTACTGCAGTGGCTCATACTTACGTGACTCAAGCTTAGACTTAACAAACGATGATGTGCCAAAATCTAGTTCAGTCTCAGCATATGTATTGATTGTCCATGATGTTTTCTAGAAGCGATGATAATTGACATATCATCGTCTCTCTGTCATACATAAATACAACATTTTTCTGTTTCAAATCATACTCGTAGGTGTTCAACTTGAGAGAAGACTGTACAAAAGGAGGAGGAATTCGGTAGGAATTAATTTAAGAGCCCATCCGACAGCCAAAAGGCTTCTGTTTCAGTCCAAGCTACCACAGAAAGAACAGGGCTATGCTGAAACATAAAATGACTTAGATCCGACACACATGGAGAGCTATGAATAGAAAGATATCATGACCGTGGACGTTGATGATATCTAGATATTAAAAAGAGTATCGCGTCAGCAGTTGCAAGTAACCATGAGTTGTAGAGTTCGAATTCTCAGATCAGTTACAAAGCAGTTTACGAACACACAATTATGTACAGCTACGTAGATGTTAATAATTTCTTGATATCTTGAATACTATCGCATAGTAACAGCTTCGAATTTTAGATCAGTGAACAAAATGTACATACCCCGCAACGTTACAGCGACATACAAAATAAAGTTACATCTATCAACTAATTGACTCGAGACTTAGACATGTTGGACTCTAAAACATTACTGATATAGCATTACCACTGATGATGTAACTAGTAAAAGCCACGCATGGGGGTGAATTATTCAATAGAAAGTCAGCTTTGTTTACCAAATAGCATCCACGGTTGCATGTACGGTATACCACCAAATATAAACTTCTCCAATGCATTTGATCCAGAAGATCTGTATTGTCAAATGTGATTCAAATAACTAGAGTTCTATTCAGATTTCCGACTGGAACAAGCTGTCTTACACCTCTACAATGGCTTCTGTAAGGTGATGATAGATACTTTTCTTATTTTGATTCTGTCGTAATGCTCGTTTTGCCTGGTATTTTCTTTAGTGTCTTTTCATGCAGATCTTGCAATCTTGTGTAGAGTGCGACAACCAGCTTAAGACCAAAAATATAATAATTGACATTGTATGATCATCGCAAACATAGCATACCAATAGGATTTTTGGCAAGGCCTTGGAAGACGCTTCGCTTTGCTCCTCGCATCGGATATGCGAGATCCAATATTTGCAGCTTTTTGTTTCATGGAAGTCTTCCTACCCCCTCCTGTGGACTGTGAGCTTTGAAGACTGTCCACCGGTGCCTTGCTCAAACCTATTGCACTAGTGGTACATTCACCAGACTCGATTGATATCCCATCCGATGCTTCAATAGGTGAAAGCGAGCTTTCTAGAAGTAGTAGTGATAGTGTGTTGATAGTACGAGCTGTTTAATGATAAGAGATATTTTACATTTTCCTCAGTCAGCACTGCCAGAAAACTGAAAGTTCAACATGTAATCCAAAGCTCCGAATTGGTGTTAGTTTACTCTTGGTTGCAAGCCCAAATCAAGAAATGTCGAACTCACGATGCTAGGATTAAGCCACTGCGAATGCTCGAAGAAGAGGTGCATTCAGCCTGAAACTATCTAACACACATATCTAGCCTCATTCATTTCTAATCTAACATGCTAAATCTGTGTTGAACCTCGATATACAAACTGCGGAGCAATTCTATCATCATCCTCGAATCTACAACTCCATAATTTTTGCCATCATCACCACAAGATCTTCAGTAAGCTCTTTCAATTATCTATGTTGCTCTACCACACATTCCATCTCCCTCATAATCATGGCAAGCGTGTCTTTTGTCTCGAATTCTTTATTCTGCATCGATATCATCCGTCGGTGTAATGATAGGTCTCGTGCTCCACTTCACTCCCTAAGATCTCGCCTTTCAGCACAGGCTTTGCAGTAGGATAAAATGTGCAGTCTGCAAAATCTTTAGCTAAATCTTCCACATCATCTTCAAACTCCTCTGGTCTCTCTGCTTCTAGTATGGTGAAGCGATTTTTTTTATTGTTCAAGATAATTTTGAACCGTCATGTGCTATCGCATATCGCATTCAAACTTTGCTCCTCGGCTACTGGGGATAAACGTTCAAACTCTTCAGCAGACATGCTTACAGCTTCCCGCTTATGCTCCAGACAATGCAAATGGACAGGGCTTCTTGCTCCTGATGCTGCACCAACAAATCTGTAAGTGCTATATTAAATCGATATTGTCACCGTGAGTCCCGCTGTCTGCAAGAGTGTCATGATGTTCGTTCTCTGCTTTCTGTCGACTGGTTGAACATCAAAAACTTTCTTGCGGTCGAGCTGCTAGATGTTTGTGTAACCCTCTTGCTGCAACCCGTCCAGCTGCACTCTATATATGAGAGTGATCTCTCTCTATTGTTCTTTGTGATTCGGTGAATAGCTGCTTCTATCCACATGTACGCTACATCATTCTAAATGCCTGCTTCGAATTCCACTAGAGAGCACATTGCGTTCAATCGGTGACAATTGCTCTATCACGTTATCAACTGTTCCATGAGCGAGCACTCCTCTCTCGAGTCCTCTTCTGTCAACACTATGCTCTTTCTCTCACGTTCTCTTCCAACAGCACTCGACTCTTCCCGTTTTGACAGTATGATCTAAATTCAAAAGGACTGTGCATTACCTCACCCGTGCTCGCGAAGTTCTCTGATTGACTGCGATTTGTTTTCAACCGGCTCGACCGGCATGCTTGACGATCGATACCCGATAGAGAGATTGAGGAAATAAGTTTGAACATCGGGAGACTGAGCAGGTTCAATTGTCCATACAGGGGACTAGGGAAGTAAATTTCTGGTTTTTAAACTAGTTTTCTTACAATGCTTTACTCTTACATAGATTACACCACCTCTTGCAGTATTCTGCTCGTGAGTACCGAAGTTGCCCATATGAGAACAAGGAGATTGAGGCTCTTTCTTTCTCTGACACTGAGACCTACAAGTCAACCCCAACCACCAGTCGAGGTTGAAACATAATGACAAGTTAAATCACACAAAATAGAAGAAAAAGAGTTCATTTCACGCTTTCACACATACTTATTAAATATGATATTCTTTTTCACGTAAGGTCAAAATAATAAATTTTGTATTTTAATTATTTATCATTTTCTCATATTTTACGTGTGCTAAAACATAAAAAAATCTATGTAAGATGCTTTTAGGCAACAATGGTCATTTCGTGCATGTTCTCAATATATTGTATTACCATATTACACAGGGCTCTGAATAATTTCCCAAAAATTTTGCACCCCTATGCATGAAAGGTAATTTATGCACGAAGTAGCTTGTAACTATGGTAGTATCACTTCTTCCATCTTTGGATGGGAGAAAGCACAGTGCATTAATTTATTATGCATTAATGATTTTCTAAGAGAAGTTAGATAACAATTAATTTATATATATTTTGCATCAAAATCTCAGAGTTGTATGTAGAGAGTGAGTTTGCTTTATGGTTCTTTTGGAAACTCTCCAAAATTCTCAGTTTAGGTAACATATAATAGTAAAAAAAACCTATAAAGAGGAAACATATAATATTTTATTATATTTTCATATAATTTTGATATAATACTTATTAACACAAAGTGAAAGTTACTATGATTTATGAAACATATATTTAAACCTCAAGTTTAAGTATAAAAGCATGAAAGAGAATATTCCTTTTTCCTCCCGTGTATTTTGAGTCTGAAAAAAATCCCTTTTGCTCCAAGGAACCTCAAAATTTTCTAAATTTTGTTGTCAGTACTTAGTTTTTAGTGCATTTTTTGCCAGTACTTAGTTTGTTTGAAGACTTATTCATAATTTGTAAAGCTGGTGAATAGCTTTGAGTTAATTCTTTATAGTCTTGATATCAAACTTGCAAAATAATGTCTTATGGGTCACCCGGAGCATGTATTCATCCTTGGGTTTTAAACATCATTTTTTTGTATAACATGGTCTGACCCAGCCAAGGTTCAAATTTCCCTTCTACGATTGTCTTTTTTCTTCTTCTTTGAATCGTAAAAACCATGTTGTATGTATAATTATTTTAATAATAATGTATATGAGCATGTTTATTCATCCAAGTTTGGAAAAGAGGAATATACAAAGAGCTTTAATGTATGTCTTAATTTTTTTTCTTGAAAAAATTAGGTTATAAATTAAAGCTTTGAAATTAAAATTTTTTTTACTCGTGGAATGCAGATGTCTTTATACCAAAAATATGTTATGTTTTTGCGAGTCATTTCTGAGTTTTGTGTAACTCAAGTAACCATGTGTACTCACATTACCAAGTGGATTATAAATTTAATAAAATAAATTTAGAAAACTTTATTACCCACTCCATCACCATTCTTCCCTGTGACTTTGCGCTTTAGTAAGCTGTATTTTTCATTATTGTTTTTGGAAGCTGTTGTAAGTCAATTGCTTATGATTATTTTGATTACCTGTTTTAAAATTTATCTTTTTCTCGTTTTCTTAGAAGTAAAATTTGGATGTATATTCAGCATAGTTATACATGTAGATTTTGAAAACGAATAGGAAGAGAGAATTTTTTTTGTCGTGTAACGGACGGTTATGTGACCGAGGACGCGGACGGAGCGGACGAAGCATACGTGAAAACTGAGAATTTTTTTGATAAATTCGGATAAACAAATAACGCATAGCCACGCAATTACACTGCAAGCATATCTCCTTATTTAAAATCTTCGGGAATGTCTCCCGAAGACAAAGGAGAGTGCTTGAATTCCTTATGTTCTCGGCCTAAAGCGGGGCACAAGCGTTGATGGGGCCTCCGGGGCAATTCCCCGTGTTTATTAAGAAAAACAAGGCCGGGCAAAAGATTTTGAGGTCTTTAGTTTTCTTACTGATCCCTAGGCCGGATATCTTTTAGTTGAGTATAGGTCAGAAGATTAAGAAACTGCTGATTTGCGATGTCTTTGAGTCAAATGAGGAGAAAGTTGAAGAGTTTTCTTCTATGAAGGTTGAATCAGTGTGATGGGGTCATGAGGAGGGAGAAGAAACGAAACGAAATGTTTAGATGGAGATATTGTTTCAGTCTGTTTGATACTGAGTTGGAGGCGGCCGAATGACGAGATAGGGCTTCCCGGGGCTTGCGCTGTATATGAGTGAGAAGACGAGGTGGATATGGCAACAATACGTTTGTTCGACTTCTCCACGTTAAGAATGGAGGTGACGAGTGATGTGGTAAGAAAGGAACGGGCACTGTGGAAGAGTGAAACTTGGGGTCGCTGCTCTCTTGCTCGCATGTTGAACAAAAATCCTTACCCAGATGCCAAATGCTTATGCTGGATTCAGATTCTTGGTTGAGGGACGGTACAAGTAGTTTAATCCTTCCTCGTGTCCTCAGAAAATCAGAACATTAGTAAAAGTACTCAGGTGATACAGATCTTGGACATACGATGGAGTATGTCAAGTCAAGAACAATAAAAGAAAACTGTTTGTAGAGAACATGATGTTTCCTTCACGAGTGCCACATGTTGCTCAGAATAGTAGTCATAGCATTCCGTAGTGAAATCTTGGGTAGTTCCAGTATTGTGCGCAGGAAGAGACATTTCGGAGAATAACCGAATCTTTGTGGTGTCTTCCGTTTTAGAGAAGGCTCGAGTCGTGTGACATCAACCGAAGTAAACACCTTCAAGAAATGTGTTTGAAGATGTAGGTGCGGCCGAATGAAAGATGTTGGTCCATGTGTCCATTCGCTTATCAAGATGCCCTCATTTTACTCCTAGTAGGTCGCCGTATCACCTAGATGCTCAAGACATTTACTCGGTGTTGCTCAAGACATTTACTCGGTGTTGAATATGGATGTGGCTGGCTACAGTGGGTAGCTCCCTTGGAAGGTGGAAGTTTGGAAATGTGAAGTCTTGAAAAACTTCCGTATAAGTTCTCACGTGCAGCATGTTCCAGGTTAAAAGGGATCGCTTTCACAAATTCGCGGTATCTGGCTCGAGTTAAGACAACTAGAGAGAAAACTGTGGGTAATACATTTCATCTCACCGAGAACGACAGATGTTACTCCTACCATAGTAGGCTGGGCATCTTTGCTGGATGTAGGGTTTCGCGAGGATGTACACGTAAGACATTAATGTGAAAGCATCAAGAAGATCAATCTAACGATAGAGGAACGCCTTGAATGGGAATGATGATGATGGCCAGGACAACGATGGTCGGTTCACGGTCAAACACGACAATTCAAGTTTAGCGTGACGAAAGGAGGGGTGAATACCCTGGAAACCGTGAAATACTACCTTGTCAAGTGGATTGCAAGGACGATGGATAGTCTAATGGAAAGGAACACGGTACGAGAAGGAACCGGGAGCTTGGAGAAAATCTGATGCGGACTAGAAACGAGGACGGTGGAATGCTACCCTACTGAGTGGATCGGAGAATCTTATCAGTAAGCAACGGACACGGTTAGGAAAGGAGCTGGGAACTCGGAGAAATGGAAAGTGGATTGGAAACGAGAACGGATCGGACGGAACATGATCTTGAAGTTGAATTTCGATCCTAATTCGAAGGAATGGTTAGTCCTAAGGTCAGGTTGTTTTAGGTTCTAACCGTATCCAAACTGTACGCGGAGGTCTCACGAAATTATTCATCTCTCCAGTGGGTAATCCTTCCTCACCCGTCACGAGTAGTATCCCCTGCAGATTTACCACAATCTATCCATCATGTTGCATGCATATTCACTGATGGGATCTCGTCACTGCCAGGTAGGATCGAATTTGTGAGAGGCTCATGGAGATCTTTGGGCCAGCTTTGATGGGCAAATCTGCCAATCCTGCGTCCGTGTGGAGCTCCAACTTGCTACGTATCTTAATCGCTGAAGACTTCATTTCAAGATTTGCTCACTGGCAAATCTTGAAATGAAGTCTTCTCGTGATGACCTTGAAGCCAAAGCGAAGTGTGTCCCTTTGCTTCAGATCTATCGACAAAGCTTCAAGGGAAATGATCTCCGGGGATATGATTGCAAATTTATACAGGATCCCACTCGCCAATTCACTCACCCACCCAGCATAGCCAGCCAGCAAGGATTCGAGCCCCACCACTTCAAAAGGCCCAAACAGAATACCATCTTGAGGTTCAACTTACTAAAAACTCACTTTTCTCCTTGGGTGTACTTTTGAGCCATGGGACCAGCAGGCCGCCAGGCCTTGCTTCTGCTGAAAATGGTCGAACAAATATCAGTACAATGCGGACTTGGTCGTGGAACAGCCACCAACTATCAACCAGGGGGGGAAGCGAAATATTTCCTCACCAGAAATATCTTTTCAGCTCTGAGCTGTATTTTGCCTATCACGGTTCACCTCTTGGTCGCTTTGCCTTGTCTTGAGACCTACATCTATTTGCCCTTCATTCTTATTGCATTGAGACCCTTCCCATTCGGTACGGGTACCTGATGCACAGTTCTATTTGCAGATGGTTCAGCCGAATCTTACGCATGGTGTCAGTCACCCAAACATAAAGTCTCAAGTTGCTACGACATTCCCTCAAAATAATGTTTCAAAGTTTTGCCAGCTTCAGCAAACAGATCTACTGCCGTACTTCTTAGATGAACATTATGAACTGCGATTTATAACAGCTTCATCAGTGGTCTCCAACTTCAGAGGGTCATACAGTAGGATGCATTTACCCGCATATAACAGAGAGTAGGTCTTTACAAACAACCAAGTTGGAAGTGAAGAGATGAACAACTTGATGAACGTTGAGCTTGCTAATAACAGCTGCAGGTCGTCGATTAACATTATTTTACAGGATCCCAGCGAGTTCCGTGTGAGTTTAGGTTTTCCATGAGACGGGATCCGAACCTATTTCTGTGTGCACTCATCTGGGCCGTTGACAATGTCTGCTTCAGTATATCCGGAACGCCGTTTACCAGAGGTTTTCCATCCAATCATGCGTGGCGCATTCTGGTTACGATGATTGAGGTAACGAAACACTGTTCATTCTGAAACCTAAAATACTAGATGGTCTAGGACAACCGTATGTCGCAATCAGAACTATCTTTGAGGTTGTTTTCTTGCCCGAATTCTTTCGTTTTCTAGTTTTCTACCTTGATCTGCTCTGTTCGTTTTCCAGAATAGAAAAACGAACAGAGCAGATACAGTTCGTTTTTCTCCGGTTTTATGTCTCATACAGTTAAACTAAGCTATACTAAGTAACTATTCCCTTCTGGCTTATCAATATCGATGGTTCCGCTTTATACCGACGTGATTCTCGGTATTCCAGTAAAGACTGGAAAGTGTGACCGTCCAGAGTCAAATCTTGGCTACTGAACCGTGTACTTTTGGCCGCTACTACCGCATAATATCCTCCCCCACGGCCTTGTACAGGCAACGTGGAGGTGAAGAAACCGTAAAGTAAAAACCTACGTACCCGTTAGACACCGCGGATTTAGCAGTAGGCAGTTGTTTTTCTTTCTTCTGTATTATTGTAACGTCTTGTTCTTAGCGGACGTAGCGCGAGAGCAAACAAGTCAGTTTATTAAATTCTCGCTACTTTTATGTTCGTGTTTCGACGTTCGCTTATGTACCGCGCCCGTGCTTCGTCGGCGTCTTTGGTTGCGCGTTATGTTTCACATGCGACTTATCGCTGTTTGCAAGAGAAACCTGCTTGCAATCTTCAATCTTCAAAGTAGCGACCACTCTTTCTTGCTTTCATTTTCTTGCCGTCACTGTCGTCATGTCCATCGCTGCATGTTCTTGGACGGATATAGCGACGCTTTCTTTTTGTCGTCTGGACACTTGCTCGAGGTTCTTCATCTTTCCCGCGACCGCCTGCCGAGCCACGGGATGGGAGCAGCGTAAGGGCCATTCCGCGATAAAGCGATACGATACGACCGACTGAATTGACCGCTGCTTTCATCACATCTGCTACAACTTTCTCTCTACGCGTCAACGTGCATTTCTGCTGTCTAATGCATGGAACTCTGTGACGAGAATGTCGTTATTTCCGACCACGAAGAAGATCCATCTCAAGGAAGTGTTTCGACTTGTGCTTGCATTCTGCTTCTAATTCTTTCAAGTATGTCAGAAGAAGCTTGTATGAAATCTTCTGAGAACGATGACTTTGTTTTTTTGACTCATTTCTGGCAGTTTGCTCTCACCATTATGATCTAATTCCACCGTGTAGTATAGATCGGATTCGTAGACCGGATTCTTTCAGCGCTTTTTCTCTATAGTATTTGCTTCCTTGCTCTCATCGTTATTTCTGTCATGCAAGCAACGTAGAGCACGAACTGGACTCAAATGATAATTCTCATCCTCCCAGCTGAAGTGAACAACTTGCGGTATCAGTAGAACAACAATACTGCAACAGTACTCTCACCGCTGTCTTATACAGTTTCTATGCTCGCTCGTGCTTCCTAGTGCAGTCAATTCCTTGCACGGGCTATGGCTACCATACTGTATTTTCTACACTGCACTGTTTTTTACAGTACCATTTTTTTGCCACTGTCTTATACAGTTTCTATGCTGGGTCGAACGTCCAGTACAATCAATACCCTGCACGGGCTATGGCTACCATACTGTACATAGACCTAGAGTACACTGTTTTTTATGGTATTGTTTGGAACAGTTGCACAAAATGAAAATTTCGTTCCTGCCGTCGTCGTTTCTACAGGAACTGTTTTATACAGTACAAGCGCTACTCTTTTGAACTATTTGGGTGTTATGTAATTCTCGTAATAAATTCAATTTTTGCAACGTTCTAGCTCTCCTGTACCTGCTGGGTCATCTGTTTCCTCTCATCGACGGAAATAAGCACTTTGGTTTAGTAGAAAATCTCCCTATGTGCTCGACAATGTATACCAGCAAATGAACGCTGTTCACAAGCTCGATCATGTATTATCGTGAAATGAATGCAGTTCACGACTGACACGAAGAACAAAAATTGAAAAATGACAGAGGAAAAACTGTACTACGTACTGCAAAAAAAACAGTAACGAAAGCAAGGAAAGACCGTCTGGTATTTGGAAAAGAAGGCCAACGCATAAATATTGTATTGTTTTTCTCTGAAAACCTGCGAAGAAGTCAGGAAGGAAGCACAATGTGGAAATTTTTATTTTCCCAGCAAATACAAATAACGATCATCGAACTGTACTGTACATGGGGTGAATAAGAATAAGAGCATGACGGCATAGGCATCCCCAACGGCCTTGTATAGTGAATTTCGTTTTCTCTTATCAGAAAGCCTATAAGTATTATAAAAATATATTATACTAAGTTAAAATAAAAAATTAAAATCATTTATAAACATTATATGTTAATCCGAGACGGAGTAGCAAACTCATCTGGAGAGTACCCATAAGCGAAGAGCGGGTCGCTGCGCTCCTGGGAGTATAAGTTCGAAAGAATAACTGTAAAACAGCACCGTTTACAGAGGACATTAAATAATGTTCTAACCCTTCCCGCCGGAAGAGTTAAAACGTTATTTAGTGTACACCCATGTACACTTGAGTGTACATGGGTGAATAAATAAATAAGCAGCCTAGAATAAGCTGGTGAGAAGTCATTTCCTGGGTCGGTTCACCCCAGCTCAAACCGGACTAGAGCAGAAAAGTAACGGTTTTCACCTTTCTACTGTACGTTGAATGGCTTCAATGTCAGAATTTGAGTACCTGGTCGCGCTTGCAATAATCAGAGAGAAGCTATACGGGAACCTCGGACCCACTAATATGACCCACCAGAGATCTTATTTTTCATTGGTCGAGAACCGTACTTGGAGAGACTTGGTCATGTTTAACAAGTTTCTGGTACCAACTCTGGAGGTGGTACTTAATTTGGGGCGTAAGATGATTTTACAATTGAGGCTTGATCTAGGGTGGTGCCTTGGTCTCACTGAAGGAATCGAACGGTGTCAGGCTGAGACCGGATGAAGCTTGGCAAAACAAGCCATTACGGTCCATTTCGACTTTCTTTCACTAGATAAGGTAAATAATGCTCTCGACCACTTCCATCTGCCATTCCAAGTAAGGAGCTTATGCTGCCACGTAAGCCTGTAGCACCGAGGGGATATTTAGCTGTAAGCTATATACTGTACACTGCTGGAGGCGGAATACCGGAAGGCTCTTGACTACAACTCATCAAGTCACTCTACTCTGTTGTTTATAGATATTCTTAGAGCACCTGCATATTTGCCTCTCCATCGGAAGATGGAGGAGGTAAATATACAGGTGTTTAATTTAATACTTAATTCTTTCGGTAAGAAAGGTTAGGTATTAAATTAATATCACAGTATATTAATGTATTAACGAATGTGGACTCCTGGATTTATATTTTTTGAAGCGTGGCACTGAAGATAATATTTATGGGTTATTTTATATTCTTCCCGTGTTTCTAGGTATGGATAACAGATAATATTTATAAAATATTTTAATTTTTTATATCTAGTTAGTATATATTTTTTACTTAACATCTATATATTCCTGATATCATTAAGCGAGCAAAAGTTCCCCGAGTTCATCGGGCATGCATATTAGGGGTGTCAAAGTCATGAGATTTGATTTTCTTACGGGTGAAAGAATATTATCCTTAACTCTGGAACTCTACTTTTTAATGAACGTGGAAAAGTAACTTTGTTCACGGTTCATTTTTAAGTTACTTGAAAGAATTCAAACTGCTAAATGGAGTTTAACGTCTAAATAGAAATGAATGAGGTGCTATCATGTTTATGAGTCTAGTAGGCGTTCAAACAATGCATTCACAAGGCGAGGAAGAGTAATGGAAAGAAGAATGGAGTTAGGTTTCGTCGTCTGAATTTTTAAAAACTTGGATACAAAATGATAGCTATTAATAGTGATAATACTGGGACTAGATTTGTAAACATCGCTGCTGACATTGAGAGTACTTTTGAACAACTTTGTTCGATGACAACGAAGAATATAGATGTGGTGAAGAAAAAATAAGTTCGTTTGGCATAGATGATTATCAGAAGATGGTGCTATATATTGAAGTGATCGAGAATTTTATGGCAACCCATGGATCTGGTCGAAAGATTAAGAATGGTAGACAAAAATGTTTGAGTAAAGATACTATTGAGATGTATAAGAAAGCAAAAGAGTTGATGGATAGTATGAGTGAAAGAATTACAAAGATAGAATTGCAATTGGGGTTTACTTTGGAGGACAAAATTGAATTTGACATGTCCTTACTTCTTTAGGATGATGTAGTGTTCGGCAGTAGAGCAAATATGGATCCGCCTGCACTGAGTCCAACGATGATATTTACATGCTTGATTTGCAGTTTCAAGCAGAATGTTCGGTTCCTTCTTCATTTTCAACAGACAACAATGTCCATTCTCAATCTCCATGTGATAGCACCGCTCTTTCTTGTGATGAAGAAGGAGACGAAGAAGGATTAATGAATACTTCTTGAAGTCTAAGTTCAGACCCAATTCACGAAGGAGAACTGTATACTCCAGATGAAGTTTGAATGAAAGACGGTGAAGAATGGATTGAGGAGGTGAGAAATGCGGAGGCAATAACCATGGATACTACTCCACTTTCTCGAAACATGAATGAAGAAGTGATGAAAAGTGGAAAAAGTTCTAATGTGAACAAGATGAAAGATGATGTTTTGTCATTGTACGAAGAGAGCTTGAAAGAAAACGCAGAATACAGAAAAGTGTTAGTTGAATATCGATTAGCTTCTTTGGAAGAAAGAAAGAGTTTAAAAGATTTATCACTTGAAGAAAAGAAGAGAGCTAGAGATTATCTCTTGAAGAAAAAAAAGGATCAGAGAGAGTACACACAAAAAATAAAGTAAGAAAAGACACAATGCTTTGTATCTTTAGTTGTATCAAAAAAGAAAAGTGTTCAAAGAAATTAAGCTCAACATTGTACAACTAGACAACATGTAACCGATTTGATTCAATAAAGTATGTTTTTGCGAACCGGATTGTATGATGCGGATCGAGTCTTCGCATCTCTTGGATGAATTCTTTTTCTGGTTGGAAGAAGTGATATCATTGTGTCACTTCACAAGATTGATTTTTTGATTAGAAGTAGCATATGTCATTTGTGTAGAGGAGAAAGAGAGCTGTTGTGAGAAGGAGGTGAATGAGAGAGGGGTTGAGAAGAGATCAAGGAGGAAAGGAGGAGAGGGGTGAGAGGAAAAGAGAGCAAATGTGAGAAGGAGGGTGAAGAGAGAGGAATGTGAGAGTGAGAGGAGAGGGAGGTTTGGAGCTGTTGAGCTCAACTTGGAGATGGAGCATGTGGAGATGGAGCGTTTGCGCAATCGATGAGAGGACTGTGGAGGTGATCAAAAGATATGAAGAATAATCAGGGAGAAGGTTCCTATCACCCTTTGTGATTCTGCTTGTTATGAATGTGTTTCATGGTTGATGAATGTGTTTGGTGGTAGTTGAAATATTTTCATGAAGATTTGCTGTAGATGTTGGTTAGTCTAATCAAGTGAAAACTTGGTCGACGCGATCTTCATGTTGACCAATTTTAATGACGATCTTCAAATTAGGTCAAAATAGTTTATTTTGATCTAAATTAAACGGTGAAACAAGTCATTTTGACCTAAATGGAAAGTCAAAACAACCTTATTTTCACCTTAATTGTGTCGTCTCTTGCTACAGAGACAAACAAACTTGTTTTGATCTGTAGCACATCGTGTCATTTTGACCTAGACGACAAGAATAATATTTTTGTTTTAGGTCAAAATGTGTTTGTTTCGATCTGTATAAATGATATGACTTTTTTAGATCAAAACTATGATGTTTCAACCTAAAACGTCAATACGGTCTACTACAGATCAAAACAAATCTGTTTCGATTTGTAGGTCATGGAACTGTAATGACTAACACTCGGAGGTGGGTTTAGGAGTAGAGGACTAGAGTTTGTGGTTTTTTTTATCTATTTCAGGGTCCTTGTCGTGGAAGTTTGAGGTGTTTCACGTGGAGATGACTCGTGAGAGAGACGATAATATTCCTGAGGGTCCGTGGTTACTTATATTCTGTGTGCAAGACGAGAGTCACTCCATGACTAAATGAAGATGGATCAACAAGAAAAACATCTTGCAAGCCGTGAGTGGAATAACAGAAGAAGAACTCGAGCGCTTGGGACTGTTGATAGCACTTTTGTTTGATTTCGCACACCCGAAGGTATATGAGAAACCATCCTTTACTATTGTTGTTCTCAAAGTGTTTTGTCAAGCCATGAGTTGTTTAAATGGATGGACGGAAATTTTGTTTGTGTTTTTATATTATAGACATCTATGTGTAAAGCACTCAGTGACAATTTTGACATAGATATGTTTACCAGATCTGTACTCGATCGAGAGATAGTGTTGGATGAGAGTACTCTCAAGGATGCATTTGTGCTTCCTACTGGTTTTACCGATTGACTCGAGCAACTCAAACGTTGTTGCATCAAGGATTGGTTCCTTGACTTGCACTTTAAAGAGAAATGATACTTTGCTCGAGAGTGTTATCGCGAAGAGTGTAGACGTGTGTTCCAGCTCCTCAACTATCTTTTGTTGACTAGATGTAGATCTAAGGTTGTTACTGGTCAGCTCGCTCTTACGGTGAAGTCCAAGGTGGAGGGACCAGATGAAGATTACGATTGGGTTGGATTTATGCTGGAGAGCATAGCACATGAGGTGATGGCTATTAAGAAGCATCTTTTGACTAGACCTCCTGCTCGATATGTGGAGACCTTTGTGGATATATCTTCTCACTCACATGTTCTAACATCTTGGAGTTTTGGACGAGAGTGACGTGGGTCATTATGGATCAGAGGATGTACGAGTGGTACATTATGATCCAACGGACCTAGGTGACGATGTCCATGTTATGGTGCCGTGTCAAAGTAGTAGAGATCCAAGTAAGAGTAGTGGAGAAGGTATGAGTTTCTATCTTGTCACTTTTTCTTATTGAGATTGTTTATTATGCTAATTGAGTTTCTCTTATTCTGCTAGTCTTGAAGGATTCTCACTTGTTGTATTTTGGATCGCAGGATTGGTATATTCATGGACTCATGAGGACGAGGGAAGAAGAAGTTTTGGAAGAAAGGATCCTCGTCGTAGCTGCAAAGGAGGTTGAACTCCAACGCTTGCAAGATGAGGTGGCTTCGGCTAAGGATGAGTTGGCGAGGGTCAAGAGCTCTTTAATGTTTAGATCAAAGATGATCCCACCTACTGTAAGACGTCAGAAGGTTTTGATCCTCGACTTGGATGGACTATTGGTCAAGATAAGTAACAACCCTATGGAACTCCAAGGTGCTAAGGAGAGTGGTATCCGATCATGACAACTAAGAGCTAGAACATATGATATGTGTCCCGGAATGGAGTTAGTCACTTTATAGATAAGTGTCTTGAGGAGTTCTACTTGATTATATGGACATCGAGGACTATGCAAAATTATAGTATACTTCTACGAGCTATGGAGGGAGAGGAATAGCTTCCACTCGGTGTGACTAATGGCGAAATAAGCAACTTAAGAACTATTATTGCGTTACCAAGTAGAATTGCAAAGTAGGTAGAATTAGAACATAAACCCTTTAGGACAAAACTTAAGTCTAAAGTTAAATCTAAAGTTTCAAGTCAAAACTTCAAGTCAACTATAGTAGGTCAAAACTCAGTTGTTTTTGTGTTTTGGCCTGTAGGACAGAAACTTAAGTGTTTCATCGTGTATCAGATCAGAACTTAAGTGGTATTAAGTGTTCTGACCTACTACAAGTCGAAAATTGAAGTGTTACGACTTAAATCAACACTGAGTGTTTCAACCAACTTTTCATCGAAACACTTTGGTTTCGAGCTGTAGGTCGAAACAATCGTGTTTTGACTTTATTTCTAGATGTCAAAACATGATTGTTTTGACCTGTTCAGCCTCGATGAGACAACTCTTTGTACTCTGCGAATAACACATGCGAAAATCATTTAAAGATCAAAACTAGCATATTTTTGTTCTATCAATTTTTTAAATTTTATTGAAAAAAATCTAAAATACCCTTATCTTTACATGCATGTGTTTATAACAAAAACTGTTAGTGAACCTCAACGAAACAACATATTTTTATCTTATATCATATATGTTCGAAACAATATATTTTGATCTCATGTAAGTCGGAACACACTGTTTAGACTTGTACTCCTCTACCATGTTACTAAGTTACTTGTTTGTGTGCAGGTTTGCAAGGTGTTCGTGCCAAATATGTGCGAGAAACACAAGACCACGAGAGAGACATTCACTGATTCTTTTTTGTATCTCAAGGATTTTGAAAAAGCTCTACACATTGAACATGTCTACTCGAGATGTTCTTTTGGTAGATGATGGTCCATAGAACAACTCGACAAATCATCCTTTCAACGTGCTTCATCCTTCCACTTTCGCACATGAGTCAGGAGATAGAGATAAAGATGGTTGTTTGACTAGTGTCATTCTTCCTTGGTTGATGACTTGGAGTGAGAGTGAGATGTAGACAACGAGATATGTTAAAACATGATATAGTCATGCTTTTGGTTGAGATCCAATTCCAGAGTTGAAGAAGTATTGGAGAGAAATGACTGATAATGAGAGACATCTTATATGATGCTCTATCTCATATGTATAGAGAAGAGAGTTGATTCCATTGTATCAGCTAATTTCTATACAGAAAACCGCCTTGAGATCGGTTGTGTTTCGAACATATCTGCATAATTTTATTTCTAAAAGAAGTTGCTAGTCTACCTCTGTCTTCTAGATCCACGTCACCTTTAGGATCTGATCTATCTCTTTCTAGAATGAGTTCTCCATCTTTTTCCGTCCAATCGTCTTTGATCTTCACATAGAAATTATGTAACATCACACAACACATAATCCATCTCACTAACAACTGGTTTTCAGATTTTCTCTTGAGTTGTGTTCTCAATTGCTTCAGAGAATACCATCTGGATTTCAAAACCCATATGAAATGCTCATTTGTAACTCTCGTAGGAGCTACACAAGTATTAAAATCCATTTTCTTTCTATCTCTAATTGCCATTCTAAAAGCAGGGATTAAATGTCACATAGGAGAATACCCTGAGTTGTTTAGAATGCATTTGTGTCCAAATGCTATCACAGAGGAGACTTTTTAAAAATAAGTGATGTCTTGATAACTTCCTAGCATACCAGTTAACAAGTACATAATCTTACGACGATGACAAAGTGCTTTTACAGAGTTGTTACATTTTTGTCATAATATGGTTCTCTGTCAAATCGCGGTCGTTGTCCAAGAGGCAATAAAGATCCATTTATCAAATCTATACAATCGGGAATCCCTTCTCAGCAAAAGCATTGGAAATGTATTTCCTCTCTTGAGGAGATGATCACTTCATCTGATTGGATAACATGACTCGAGGACTAGGATTATTCTTTTTATGTACATGAATAAAGATCTTCTTATGCACGCACCATTCGCTTCGTGCTCAAACATATCTAAAGCCACTTCTAATTGTAAAGAAAATAGAGCTTGCTTCACGTGTGAGTTGTTCTTGAATATCGAATGATCTTTGATCAAATTTGATAAAAAAAGATCGGTCCATCTTATAAGCTGTCTAAAAGAGTTCTCGGACAGTTCTGCAGAACAGTTATCTCGGAAGTCTTTGCTTTTCAAAAATGTTCAGACCTCTGCATATAAAGGGAATCTCTCACATCAACATACAACTCAAACAAATCATCGCGGCTTGAGTCAGACTCTTGAATGAAGTTCATCGGATGAACTAGTGACATCTGACGTTGAATTGCCCTAGTTGTCGTCTGTGCAGCTAGATTGATTGATCATCACTTTCGCTTGTAGAACTGTCACTAGAAGATAACACGATCTGCAATTCAACAATATCTTTCCCGTCCAAAAAAAGCTTTCCGTTTTGATTCTCGTGGTATTTTGCTAAAAAAGCATACGATAATCTCTAAACTCGTTGAGAAATAACATCAAGATGAGTGTATCGTTTGTCAGATACGTCCAATGTGTAACTCTTCCAAAAGGAAGAGGTGAACTGACTGCAAAAGAAGAGACTAGAATGCAAAAATGTTTTTCAAAATTCAGATACAAGACAAAACCTGAAAACAAAACTTGAAAGGAAGAAGACAAATTGTGAGAGAAGAGGTCAATTCAATTTGAAGTCTAAGTGTCATTATGAAATGTATGGTGTTTTGACACCTACGGATGAACTTGCCACGTGCATTACGAAAATGCCCGAGGGCTGTTTCTGGGGGTACCTCAAAAAATACACGCAGCTTGGACGGGCACAGCCCACAATTATCGCCCGCCTGCGAAGGAATATCACCCACGGGAGTTAAAATTTGACACCCCTATTAGGGGGTGTCAAAGTTAAGGAACTTCTGAAATATTCAAAATCCGCGAGAGTGAGTTACGGCTTCGGCGAGACTGCGGCCAGTGTTTCATGCGGGCACCTCCTGAGGTACCCGCAAGAAAACGTCACGGGCGGTTTCATAACGGCTATTCAGTGGTTTCGTCTGCTTTCTTTTGTAATAGATTCTTTGCTGCTCAGAGTCATTGTCTTGAGTGTACAAATGAAAATTAATCAATGATAAAATCTTGATGTTCAGTCACAGGCGCAACCCAGAACGAGTCGCGGTTATATACAAACTTACCTGTGATAATTTTACGGCAAGTTAGCTCTTTGCCTTTGAAGAATCTTTCCTCCGAACTTTGACACCCCATATTAGTCTTTCCTGATGGAGTGAACGGGTTGAAAGCAAATCTGGTAGATAAGGTGGCGGGTTTAAAATAGACCACAGCTGAAGTCTTTAATATCAGAGCACGATTGTGAATAGCTATTCACACGTAATTCATGTGCCATGTGCTTCTTCACGTCTCAGGAAAATGAAGATCCTTTCAGGGTTGGCAACCACGATGGAGTAAAGTAGCATATTCTAATCTCGAATCGGAATGCACTTGGATGCAGCCAACCCTGACTTCGCACAGGATTACACACATATCGCATCATGGTTAATTGAGCCCAGACGCAACACCTTGGCTGTCGTCCTCAAGCATGCTGGTCGACTCCAGAAGTTGCTGGTGAAAGTGTCGGAGCTCTAGCTTCAGTTGGGTGATGGTGCCTTCTTTCGCTTCTAAAACTCCCTTCACTCGCTCTTCTACGTACTCCATATCCTTCAGCTGCATATCAGACACAAAACTGCCATGTGTCAGAACAGCATAGCGCTGACATACTTAGTACTTACCTTCTAGTTGGAAGTCTCTGCAGGCCCACCTTGGACCAAGATAAGATGCACCTTGCGTTCAGAAATTTTGGTCATCTTCGGGAATCGGCACACATGCTAATAATCAGATTATTTTTTGTTGTGACACCTGACATTGGAAATGGTGCGGAACTTCGATGTAGCTTCACGATTACCGAAGGTTGAGCTTGACAAAGCGCATGGCCCAAAAAGTTGGTAGTTAGACTTAATTCGCGTCATGACATTACTGGGAAACCCTAGCAAGGACTTACATGCACCTAGCAAGGTCACACCAATTGGAGCGAAAGGATGAACAGGAGGGATGGAGCCTTGACGACTTCGAGGTGCATGTCTATTGCAAGACCTTCCCAGAGTGAAGTGAGTGATCCTCAGGAAGTAGTTTATAACTATCCGATGTTTCAGCCTCTGTGAGAGTTTCACCTTCTGCGTCTTGTATGTTTGCAAGTTTAAAATGTGTTGCTCCCTCTCGTCATCCCTCTCCTTTCTTAGCTTCTCTACTTGCAGCTCATACTCCTGCCCTGGCAGAAGACAGACGCTCCAGCTTGGTGAGAACGATGTCTCCAGAGGATTATAAATTGTTCTTCAAACGTGATGATAGTTTACATGGAAATAACAACTCCAGAAAAGATACTTGATCTTCACACCCTGGACAGGAAGTCACTCAAGTTAACTTAACGCTCCTGTTGATGTGACTATACCCGGATCGATGTGAACAGCACCTTACTAAGATTAAACACACAACTAGATGATATGACTAGAGGATTGCGACACGGGCGGCAGAAAATTCCTGACGTGTGTAGTGGGGATTTATGTAACGATAGTCATTATTCAACTCTGTGGTAAACAATGCCTGTCTTGACATCTAAGAGAGTAGCTTCATATCCGTTTAGCAGAAAAGTTATCGTGTCACAATTCACCTACGAAGGGACTTTATTTGGAACTGATGCATGGCTGTTACGTGTTGGAGCTTCACATTCCATTCTTTCTCCTGTTCCCCACACCCGGAAATAATCTCGCTGAAGCCGCGCTCGAGTTTTCAAGTATGTCTTTCCTAGCTGACAGTTTGCATGATTGACAGAGTAACGAATGGAGTTCAACAGAAGAATGTAATGAAGTTAGGACCATGCAAGCCTGACGCACGTCACTAAGCAGCATTGCTTATTTCCTCTTAAATTACTTGCAAGTTTGTGGTTGAGTACATTTAACAGTAGTTCGCGGAACAGAAGAAGACCTGTTCCTCGTAATTTGTCCTAAACTTCGAAGCTTGTTCGGCTACAAGCTTCATCTGCCCATCAAGATACTTCATATGATTGTCAGCTTTTGCTTTAGATCTTTCCATCTGCTCCAAGCGAAAGCTGTACTCCCGTTCTAGCTTTTCAATCTGCGAAAAGCTACTAATAAGATAACCTGCTAAGAATTCTGCTCGTGTACTGAGTGAGAGAGAGAGAGAGAGAGAGAGAGAGAGAGAGAGAGAGAGAGAGAGAGAGAGAGATGTCAGGTTTTTAGGTGCCTGCTAGGACTTGCAATGACTCAAAACATCCCAGCACCAGCAGAGGTGCTAGGACTCGCAATGTGCTCAAAACATCTCAGCACCAGCAGAGGGGCAACATAAAGGTGTACCGTCAATTACTTCGTTGGTTTGTGCTTCATTAGTCTTTCTCAAAGCCTCTACACTATCATCGTAAGCAGAAATGAGCTTTGAAGTTTCATGTTCTTTCTCCTCCGCAAATGAATGGACCGAAGAAGTGTATGCTTCCGTGTGTAACTGAAGCTCCTGTAAGATCAGAAGAAAATACAAGTTAGCTCCCTCAGTGCATGGTCTTTGGTGGTCTTGAAGCACACTTCAACTTGGAGTTTTCTCGTCCAGCAACAGTCAAACCTGCAGCGGCTGGGCGGAACACCGAATCAACCGGTCGGTACTTCTGAGATCTCAAGACCTGAATCTAGCTTACCTAAGGGTTTGGTAAGAAAACATCAGATCGTAATACCATAACAACTTGGACAGTTTTTTTGGTCTTCAAAGGAACTTTTGAAGATTATAACGACATGCGGTTAACGCTGCTGTTAGAAATGTGGCTAGCAGGGGGAGGTAGTACCCTGTTTGGAGGGTCATTCAAATAAATTGCACCGGAGCGAGAGGGGGATTTGTCATCAACAGGCAACCAATTCGGAACGCTTCAAACAGCTTCCTTGAAAGTCTAAACGACACAATGCATTGGTGCAACAACCGATGACAATGGGTCCTCGGTTCGCGCTGCGGTACAGAACCAGAACTGCGGGGTACAGAATCATGGTTTGCACGGAAGGAGATATCAGTTCGGTCGCTCGAATTAACTAGAGAACTGATGGAGTTCAAAAGCATCGTAGCTTCCCACCTTACCTGGCTGAAGTGCTGTAGCAAAAATTTGAAGAGATTGTTGACCGTTCAGTTTGGAAGAAAAACGATCATTGCAGCCACCCACAGTCGATATTCTGTGCAGCATTTCCAGATTGACTTCGGAAATTCAGTCTCGGTGGCTAGTTAACATTCTGGAATCCCCATGAGTAGTCCTGGACAAAGAACCTCAGAAACTGATGATGCCCAAGATGAAGCTGACATTAAGGTGACTGACCCTGCTTCTTTGCCTATATAAGCAGTATCAAGATTAGTTTCCTGAGAAAGTCACCAGACCCAGAGACTTTATTGTCAGCAACATCTTGGGCACCTTCAATTTCGAATCACATGCCACTAGTAGTAACACGCGATCTGTATCTCCGATGCTGCCGTTGCGACAATCAACAGCAATGTGAAGAGCCCGGTCCCATCCTTATTCCCACTGTGTGTTGCTCACGTCCCCAGGCATGCTCAGGGAACTTCTTAGTTCCCCACAGGAGCCCGCAGGTATCTCAAATAGCGGTGCGTGCATCTTGGAACACACAAAAACTAACCTGATTGCTCCGCTTATGCTACCAAGAACTCGTAGGACTGCCAACTGTTCCGAAGATTAGTATCTGAGGTCTATTAACTCATGCGAACGAGCACGAAGATATCCTCTGCAGTTGCATTCACCTGTGCATGTCGAGTAGCTTGCCCAGACAGTTGTTGTTCGAGCTGTTTCGACTGATTCGAGAAGAACGCGATCTTTGCCTCCAACTTTTTCCGCTCCCGATCAAAATGCTCTGTTCTCCTCGTCCTGTCTTTCAACCTTTCCCGCAGCTTTTCCACCTCCTCTTGGGTCTCCTGATGGTCATAAAACGGATAAATATTTTGCACAAAGAAATTCTAATCCCACTCTCTCGAGTCATTCCGGAAGTGGCTGACAATTCACACGCTATCTTAATGCTTATCAACTTTTGTCTGTCTTCATGACAGCTCGCCGACATCACCACCCCCGTGAAGATGAGGTCCTGCTCAGATATTTCTCCGAACACCGCCTTTTCTATTTGTCAACACTCGCGGTAAACTAAAAAGTGTTTGTTGTGAAAGAAGTTCATGGTTGGGAGAGTAGCCATAACTGAGGGCTATTCTTCCAGCGGGAGCATGTCAAGCTCAATGCGAATCAAGTTCCCGTCTCCAGCTCAACAACAATTGCTACGCTAGACCAGAACGATATCAGAAGCCAAGAGACTGAGGGACGACCTTCCAGATGTGACAGGTGTGGGAAACACCCTGGGTTCTACAGAACTGGTTTGAAGAGCTTCACCTTCAGTTTCACTTCACAGTCCACTCGTAGCGCCTGCATGGCGTAGCTCTCGAGTAAACCGCTCGCCTCGATCTGACGCTGGTGAGAGTCATCTGTTTCGATACCTGGCCTCGCAAAGACCGGGGATGCCTTTGAAAAATAAGCGGCGTACGGGACCAAGGAATCGGAGGATCGAGAAGGCGGCGGAGTAGAGTGAGCTGAAGCAGAAGCAGGAGCAGATCGAACTCTACTGCGCAAAGCTGCAACGGATGTTTTCAGATGCTCGTACCGACGCCTTCTCTCCTCTAGGCCCTTCGGCAATTCCGAAAAGATTTCCCCTTGCTCTTGCTCTTGCTCTTGCTCAGATACTGTGGGCGTCATCTTCGGTCACAGCTTTATGTCTTCAGGGTTCAGGCCTGTGGCTCATCTGACTGCATGCTTCCTTGTCCCGCCGACAGGACAAGTTGGGAACTATGATTATATGTAACTGATGATATTCAAATCATGCTGGCGTAGCATTCCATCGCCTACTTTTCTGCACAATATAGCAGCAATAATTGCTGCAAGAAGTACGACAGCGAAGGACAGCCGATGAATTGGGAACTGCACGATCCAAACGAATTGAACCAATCTTTGAACATACACTAAATTCATACGACTAGACTGAATCGTCCTCTCTTCTTGTTAGTTGTGCCCGAAGGAAGGTTCCCAAACCCACAGGGCATTCACTTGAACCAAGTTCTCGTCAGTGATCTTGCACTTATCCTAAGGACAAACTACTGCATGCAAACGTCCTTGCTTACCTGAACACCCAATCGACTTCTGAAGTTGGGACTGCAAACGACTCAACGAATAATGAAGCTTGCATGGTACCGAGCACTCTCACTTCTCAGCCTTCGCTGAAGTTCGCTCGTCATGTTCGGTGAGTAGGTTTGCCGATCTGATGTCAGCAGGCAGGTAATGAGTTCATTCTCTACTGCTAGGGGCGCATTTATCAGAAGTGTGCGGAAGAAAGCTCGTCTTTGAATAGTGTGGATAGTAATTATCCCTGGTACAGTAGAAGCTTGACAGTCACAGTTACTCACTACAAGGACTGCCTGAGCTAAGGAAGCCAGCACCGCCCAAGAAGAGTGTCCTCACCAAGCAAAATGGATCCAAGAAGTGAGTACTGTACTTATTTCTGCGTTTCGACCTCCAGGAGATCTGAAGCGTTTTAAGTGTCCGAGCTGTTTGTGTGTGGTTTCTTTGACGACTAACATGTTCGGAGTGTAGAATCGAGCCGTTCCCGGTCGAAGTCAGAAATTTATCTTCAGTAAACAAATTTCCGTTCAGATGGTCTGAAGTCACCGGACTAGTACGGAGAACTCCATCTGTTCCTGAAACCTTTCCCTGTACAAGCATTAGCTTGGTTCACCCAGACTTGATTCAATTCCTTCAGAGCTTCTGTGCCAGTGAGCTCAAGGCGGACTGATGCCCGCTGCAACTTGGAGTTGCTTCATGTCTGTGCACTGATAAAATTGGAAACGATGAAGGAAAGTTTTACGCAGCGTGCAAGACGTTACTCTACATTATCGACGACATTCGAAGATTTTCAGATGACATAAATCCGTTCCAGCCTTGGTGCAAACTGCTGAACTATTAGTTGCCGGCTTCCACGCGTGATGGTTACAGAAACCTGGCTCGCTCGAGAAGGCAACTCGGTAGGCGATAAACGATCTGATCTCGGACCTTTGATATGGAGCGTTACATCAGATATTCTCGCAGAGCGAGGAAGAATTTCGCAGTTTCAAGAAGCAACCCTAACTGCCGTAACAAGAGGAAAATTTCGGCTTCAGGTTATATTGTGTGATCGAGCTCGTGGTAGGTCTTTGCGCTTCCTTAGCCATTACATCAAGAGGCGTCTTTCCAAACTGCCTGGTTGTCTGCACAAATACAGAAAATGGATTCTAAACTGCCTTTAGGCAGTTTAGATGCTGATCACAACTGTCGCCTTGCTGTGGCGTTTGTTTGATCACCTTGCCATTGGCTGCGAAGAAGAAGGATGCTGGATGCACACGGATCCCCGCCAACTTGAACTTGCTACTTGCCACTTGTTCATTCCATAGTAAAGAACCTTTCTCAGGATCATCTTGAATCTTGATCGGTTCATTTTCTTGAGCCGAGACTCTCGACAGCCTTGGCACTTTAATATTCTGACCAGACTGTGTCGTCGCGATGATTATCCGGCTCATATGAGCTAGATTTGTTACTTCCTGACCACAAGCCTGTGAAAGGAAAGAAGTACTTGTCTCCATAGAGGCTCGGTGGTAGGAAGCATCCACAGAGCAATGGGACCCAAGAAGAAGGCCAGATCGAGTCGGATAGGAACAGATGACGCTGGTCCATCCGAGAACAGGGACGCTGGCGCTGCTACAAAAGGATGGATTCGAAGCAGACCAAGATTGGGGTTCCTGACAATTATGCTTTTCAGTATAACATTACTTGTGTACTTCTCACTGTTGCTTCGGGAAACCCTATTCATATCTCAACTTCGCGCCGGTTTTAAGTTCGAAGTTCCCGGGTTAAGCATACTGACGTCAATGAGTCGTCAGGTAGTCTTCATACTGTCGTAAGATTATTGAAGTGCAGCTTATTGCCAAAGATCTACAAATCACAACAACAATAACACTCTCCTTCTAGAACATCTCTGAGGGTTATGTTTCAAGTCATCACCTCGAGTTTCACTGAACGCCCCTGCCCCTTAAGATCGCTTAAGCTTCAGTGATCGAGAATCTAATCCGCCACACCTTTGAGCACTTAGGACTTCCCATTTAACCAACTGGAACTTTCCATTCTAGTGCTTGAAACCGGAGTTAACATTCAAATGATTTCAGATTCAGATCATCTCAGGAATGGATTGGATGTAACGATGAGTTCTCGCATTTCGGATCGCACAGGTCGCAGGAGAGGGATGGGTGCGCTATCCAGCTGCTCGGGACGAAACAAACCTTTATCTTCACCGCCTCCGAGAGAATTTAACATCGTCAAATCCGTGCATTCGAGTGCGAACTCACCGAGCTTTTGTTCTCGGGTTTCCAAACGTTGGTATGGGCAACGTGGTGCGCCTCAGCACAGACAGAATTCATTCGATGACAATCGTCTCTTTGGGTATCCAAGGAGGAAGGCGCTGCGCTGGAGGAGACTACTTCGAAACAGATCTCAGTGGACCGTACTGGAAGTCTCGTCCTCCGGTGATCGACCTCGGGAATGGATCTTACGAGCTCAAGCTCCAAGTGGACTCTCGTTTCGCAGGTCGCTATAAGTTCACAGTCATCCTCTTGTTTGCGAACTATCATGGACTTGAATTACTCCCGCCCGGCTCCAAAAATACGTGGGTTCGTGACGACATGGTGGCCAAATTCGAGATTGAGTTTGTGGAGCCGGAGCGTAACGGGAACTCAAGCCCTAAACCCAAAGCGGCTCTGAGAACATGCACAGCTCGAGATTTTAAGCTCAAACAGTGGAGTGGCCGCTGGACTCGAGAACTTTACAACAGAACTTGTAGCATCGAACCCACCGGAAGATTTATCTGCCTGGATCTGGATACCCCTTGCGAAGATCCATGGTGTGATGGTCCTCTGGGCAGACTCGAGAGTAACGGGTGGGTTTATTCTGCCCACTGCTCGTTCAGGATCTTTACTCAGGAGGAAGCGTGGAAGTGCTTGGATGGTAAGTGGATTCTCTGGTGGGGAGACTCCAGCCATCTCGACACAGCTCGAAACTTGCTAAACTTCGTGCTACGCTCTGAAGCGAGCAATCTCCTCACAGACAACTTCGACAGGTATTTTCACCCAACGACGAAACTGGAGCCACAAAAGCCGTCCGAAGGCAATGTCGCCAAGCGGCGGCTCGACTTTGTCTTGTCAGAGTCTGATAGGATACGAACAGTGCGAATGAGCAGCGCATATTATGGTTTTGATCCAGTCTCCAGAAAGTATGTAGGCCTCAATTCCCTTCAGAATCCCAAGTCTCAGAACCTCATGGACTTGTACTTCAACAACGCATCGCGCAGTCCAGATTTTGTGATCCTCAACTCAGGCATGGACGATGCTTTCACCTGGACCGAGGACCTGGACAAGTATGTAAACTTGGGAGCTGAAACTGCAGCTCGATACTGGAAGAAGACCCTTTTGAAGAGCAGAAAAAGAGCATCTCGTGTGATTTACCGCCACTCTGTCGCAGCAGCGGGCTCGGCTCGAGCGCACAGCATAAACCCTCAAAAGTTAGAGATGTATAACAGCCTTTTAGCGGAAGCTTTGATTAGAAATGACATACCCAACCTCCTTGTGGTGGATAACTTCGATCTCTCGTTTCCATGGCACTTTAACCATGAATGCAGCGATGGGCCGTATTATGGACGACCCCCTTCGAAGGCCAAGTGGGTTGACGGACGATTAGGCCATCAGTACTTCGTGGACCTCATGTTTGGTCATACTCTTTTGAATGCAATGTGTTCTTAGTGATCCATCATTTTGTCTCCAGACTGTTAAAGATGTTGTGCAATGTCTAGATAGATAGGTTCAGTCATCAGTCATCCTCGTTTACTGCAAAGTACTACGCTAGTGTGCTTCACATGAATGACTAGCGACCATTGTCTCTTTATCCCTTTCTCAAGTGTAGACTACCATAGTGTATATAGCACACCCTCTAGGGAGACGATGATGCTGCTGATCCCTTCGTTAGAGAGTGGAGAGCTTGTGCTCCTTCCTGGTTTCAACATATCGGCAGGGTAGGGAACTGAAACTCATGTCTAGCAGAATGAGCTGACCACATGGATCATTAATGGCACAAACATTTTCACCAAGCGACTGCATGATCAATGCAGATGGATTTAGCTTAGCCATGATCCTACATCTCTGTCAAGTGTCGAGTAGCTCAACCGGAGATAACTGTCGAAGATCAAAGACGATGACAGTAGAGAAGACACATGCAGTTCTACTCGAAAGAGCAAACATCCGCCAAACGATCAGAACTTGTGTAAAGATTCCAAAAGTAATTCGCAGAGAATAGGAAAAGGCTAAAACAGTGAGTTCTACATGCCAGAAAGTGCAACTCACTCCACTACAGTAGTAAGCCGTACCACCGGATCTAGACCCTCAAGGAGCAAACAACTCTTAGCTTTATAGTCCTGCATACAGAACTTGAACTTCCTCCGAACACCAACCAGAACAAGAATATAGCATCGTGCAATAAGCTATAACATTATCAGCCAGCATCATACTGATGTTGAAAGCATTAAGGTAAGAGAACAAACTTGTAGAAAGGAGAATGCATGACATGAGAGTTGGAATGATATATCAGATTAAAAGAATTTTTTTTACTATTATCAGGAAATATTTTTCACACTCTGCGGGGTCTGGGTCGCCCAAGTGTTAAGAGTTCACCACCTCGCTTGTTACTAACAACAATAAGTTTTTATTTTGCACACTCAGCTAGGGTAAATTCGTGCGAACCTCCTTGAGCGGTAATAACAACTTATCGTCATTCTGCTACATTCAGCCACTCTAGATAGTTTTACATAATAGCGACGTATTGTTATTTTGTATGATTAATGTTAACACTCAGAGTTCATCACGGAGTGTTTCTGATACTAAGAAAACTTTGCTAATATTAATTCCTAATATCTGGTATCGTACTCCCCTGCATGACAACAGATCAACAATAGAACAATAGTGATTTACAACTTCGTTTGTCTTGCAAAATTCCGTTAATCGAATACCAAGAAACAAATATAACTAGCTCTAGATCTATATTCAACCTCAACATCCAAATGTGATGCTTTCCCATGAGATCATTATGAGCTAATTCTGAGTTCAAATGACAACTCTATTTTCTTCAGCATGAGTGAAGAGTTTGTCACGTCAGTTTGGCACCTCGGCTAGGTTGGCCGAGTGCGAAGTGACGGATCCCGGTAGGGCCGTTAGTGCCGTTAGGGCGAGTGGGTGAGATAGCCCACTAGAGATATACTTTGCAGGTTAGACTTGGAGGTCTTAGTTCTTCGAGTTGAGCTTTCAAGCTCTTAGCTATGATGGATAGTCTTGGTGAGTGCAATCTGGATTCTCTACGAGCACAGAGTGGATTTAGCTCGACTTTAGTGATTGTTTAGTGTCTGTTGACATGATGGAGTGAGTACATATCATTTATCACTCGAAGAACTCGAATTGTGAGGTTTGATTGAGAGATTTCAGGTCGCGGATTTCAGCCGGTGGTTTCTCTGGAGTTTGCAGATCGTTGGTATCTTCGATTTGCGGATGTGTACGTATGCGGAGTGGTTCTTTTTGGTCGTATGGTTGATCGCTGTGCAGATTAGTGGTGGTTGGATCTATTCTTGGTCGGATTTGTGTTGAGGTAGTGCAGAAGCGCTGCTGAAATTTCTTATGACGAGTTTTTGTGATCAATTTGAGATCGACAGAAGTGCGTCGGCAGACGTCGAGTTGGTGTGGATCGGCAATTTCTGGTGCTCAAGAGTGCAATAGGTGCGGGCTGGGAAGACGATTCCAACGTACCAAAAATCGTTTGATTTGATGAAGGATCGAGGAGCAGAGGTGCGTGAGTGCGGAGACATGAGAAGCGGAGTGCGGTCGCGGAGCGGAGCCTGAGCCCGAGCCCGAGCTCGCCGCAAGCCAGCTTGCTGGAGTGCGTGAGAGAGGTATGCAAGTTTCACTTGTGTGAGAAGTGTAAAACCAGTAGGTCACCAACCCCAACACAATTCTTGAACTTGCACACTTAACTTTGTAGTCTTAGCTTTGGCTTTACCACTAGACCAATAGCTCTTGGTGTCATCTAAGAATGCGTGCAAGTACTTACGGACTTGTTTAAGGTAGTAGGAGATCTTCTCGCACGTTCCTAGAGGAGTGGTAGGACTACCACATAGTGCTAAAGAGAAGCTGTTGTTGTGGTAGTGTTTGTCTATACCGTAGAGACGCGTAGGAGGTAGTTGGTGACTGTTGTCTTGGGTGAGCTAGTAGAGCTATCACATAGATACTTTTGGAGCTACTAGAAGGGTGGACATCTAGTTAGTGACCTTAAGTACCGGTTACGATAGTTGGTGATCATATATTGTGCATGTGGTCACCGAAGAGAAGACGTCAGTCCGGATGGGACTGGGTTTCTCATTATGTGAATGTTTGAGTGTGGATCGTTATCATTTGAACTTCTTGTGGTTGGAACTCCTTCATATTCTGCTTCTTGTTTGTGCGTCGCGTTTGCTTGTGTTGGCGTTTGATTTTCGGAGTGTGTTGTCGGTAATGAGACTGGAGTTGCGGACTAGTCAGACTATCTTTGTTTCTCTCACGGTGCGGTTGGATTGATGATCAACAAACCGTGAGAGACTGCTTGTCGTGATGGCAGTACAGGTTGTCCTTATCTTGACCATTCTAGTAGAGGATAGGTGAGCTCAGTAGGAGCGAGGTTAGACAAGTTGTGGTTACGGTGGTGACGGAGATTTCGACATTCTGGTTGGAGAGTGTTCACGAGGTTCTATCATCATGGAGTTCTTCGGAGGTTCAGGTGAGGACTTCTCGGACAGTGGGTATACATGGAGTGGAGTGAGATATCAACTACTTACGTCGGTGGTTCCAGAGGACGAGTCAGACGTAGACAGTTGGTTTTCTGATGGTGAGTCTAGTGTTGTCACACCGTTGTTGTGGGACATGGACAAGATCTATAAGGCACGAAGGGACCTCGACGTTACTCGGATACGGTGGGTACCATTGAGCTGGATGACTTCATCTAGGAGTTCTACAGTTGATGCGATCTGCAGCAGATGTGGAACCCACAGCTGTTTACACTCTTCATGACGTGGAAGGGTTTGTTCCCACACTTGGAGGAATCGTCGATGGACGATTATCATGAGTTCAAGCGAGACTACAGTGTGGAGATTGAGTTGTGGAGACAACATTGGTCTCCCAACTATGTTTCTATCACTACTGGTGCAGTTTCAAGAGTCGTAGCATCTGCGAGTTTGAGTGCCAGTAGCAATGATACATCCACGGATAGCGGAGTATTACTACCAACGGTGCATCCACTAGTAGTGGAGCATGTGATAGTGCCAGCGAGATACCACCAGGGTTTAACTTTGTGCTTCAGTTCTTCTAGTGTTTGAGGAAGAACTATCAGGATGTGCGGACCGACAAGGTGAGGAGTCTGCAAGAGATCTAGCGGAAGATTGGAGAGAGCTTACGTGAGACGTTTACTCGCATGAGGCGGTTGATCAGCGTTACCCAAGAGGTGACGGAAGCACATGCAGTCCAGTTCTGGTATGGGATACTAGACCGGGAGCTGCGTAGGAGAGTAAGATATGCCACTCTCCTTAGAGATACCGCTCCGACGTTGGTCGTTGTCTTTGGTTTGGCTAAGCGAATTGAGCTCAACATGGTGAAGGAGAGGGTGGTGGTTACTGGGTTCAGCAGAGAGACACCACATGGAGCGACCAACTCTTCTCGAGGATCACAAGCTACACAATAGCGCGCTGGTGGTGGTGGTAAGGATCGTGCGGGACAATCACGATCTCAGGGAGGTGTTGGAGGATCTAGTGGACAGAAGTCCATGCTGTCCTTCTCTAGTCAGCAGCAAGTGGGTCCTTGCTGGACGTGTGATGGTCTTCATCAGCAGAAGGACTGTCCACAGAAGAGAGGTGGTTATGAGACGTGTGAGACGTCTCAAGCGGTGCCTAGACAATGTGAGCATTGCGTGCGACCAGGTCATAGTAGTGATCGTTGTTTTGATCTTCATCCCGAGCTACGGCAAGGAAAGGCTGATCGTGGACGAGGCGGAAGAGCTTAAGGAGACCATGGTGATCGAGTTGGAGGTAGAGGTCCAGCACCTGAGAGAGGACCAGTAGATCCACCGTCTGCTACGATGTCAGATGCGGGTATGACTGCTCGGATTGAGCAGTCGGAGCAAAAGATAACTAGTATGGCTATGGCTCAGCGGAGATGTGGTTAAGGAATAGAGGCTTCCACGTCTTATGGAGGAGAAAGAGGTTACTTCGACTTCATGGCTGAGGTGGCGTAGACTGAGACATCTGCAGCAATGACTCAGAGTGCAGTACTGTAAACCCCCCGTGGTCCTATCGATCAACTACCCCCCCGATCTCTCAACCTCCACGATCGTCATCCACGAATCTGCAACATGTCGGGCCTGTCTCTCACTCAGGGGTCACCTCTGATGGCTTTGATGGAAGCACACCATGAAAATTGAAGGGAAAATGCTGAGTTCACTCATTCATACACCCACAAACTTATCAACTAAAAATCTCCTTAAACACATCAACTAAAATCCTCCATTCTAACGACGTCTCTCAAGTTCTCACATGCTAAAAATATCCCACACTCTCTATATTACTCAAGTTGTCATTACGACAATGTGAAAACAAGGATGAGGAGCTCTTCTCTACTCCTCTATTTATACATTCTAGGTTTTTACTTTGGTACCCTCCGGTAACTCAGCCGTAACTACTTTTACCGGGTTTTACTAAGATATTACTTAAGGTAAAAGCATTGATCACATGGGCTTTTTACCTTTTCACATGGACTTATTCCTTCAAAGTCAACAACTTCTAGAAGGATTCTGGAATATTCTCAAGGAATCTCGAATTTCCACCCCCCCTCTACACTAGGACCCACTAAAAAGGAAACATGTGGAATCTCTTCTTGTTTTTAATGCCCACAAAGTCCACAACTTTAATCCAACCACTAATATCAAGTCAAAAAGGAGATAAGGGATACTTTCCACCCCCTTTCTATCTTTTAGACAAGATGACAAGATAGTAATGCTCACTCTTTAGCAAATATCTGAATTCTGCCAAAAGTACAGCTAAGTTTAACCATAACTAACTTTTAGCTAGTCATGACTAACTTGATACCTCCTTAAAGTACTTTGGCAGCCAATAAACATTCTCAACACTTAGTTATAACTAAACACCTTACTAATAGACAAACTTCCTATGTGTAACATAGGTCGTTACATTTTACCCCCGGACTAAATTTTCGCTCCATCCTCGGAGTGAAGAGAGAACTTTCGTCGATGAAACAACTTCAACTTGTCATGGTTGACCCGATCGAATCTCCTTCCTCCCAACTCCTGAAGGTCATATGTGAAGTTGCTCCACACCTTATCTACAACAAAAGGACCAAAATATCTAGGAAGAAACTTCTTCCTAGCCCTCTTGAATCTGATAGCATCATATAACATAACCCAATCTCCAACTTGAAAAGGTTTTATCTCTCTCTTGCCCAACCGTTTGTCGTAACTCTTCTTTTGATACGCCTGAGCTCGTTCCATCCGGATCATTGCTACCGCTCGGGTCTCTTCCAACTCCATGAGTTGCTCCCTTCTTGATCTGACCACGTCTTCTCCTCTCAACCTCTTCAACTTTCGTTGAATAGTTTGAAAAGTATCCAATTCGAATTGGATCGGCAACTTGGACTCCACTCCATAAACCAGTCGAAATGGAGAGTACCCAGTAGAAGTCTTTGTTGTCGTTCGGTACTCCCATAAGATGGCATGTAGCCTCTTATCCCAAGTATGTTTCGCAGTCTCAACACCAGCATCTTTGGCGAGCATCATACAAAGTGTAAGATTGGTCTTCTCCGCAAGACCATTAGCATTTGGTTTGTATGAGGTCGTTACTCGTGGCTTGATAGAAAAGTGTTGTAGCATAGCAGTAGTCATGCTCCCTACAAACTCTCCTCCTCTATCTGAGACCAACTCTAACGGACATCCAAATCTTGTGATGATCCTCTCATAGGAATCTATCGACTTCTGTTTCATTGGTCTCTCTCAAAGGTCTAGCCTCTACCCACTTGGTACAATAGTCAGTGGCGACTACAATGTATCTATTGCCTCGAGGTGTCTTATTAAGAGGACCTACAAAGTCAATACCCCATTTCTCAAATGGTCCTAATATTGGAATTGATCTTAACGGAGGTGTTCTAGTAGACTTCAGAGCAAATGCTTGACATACGTCGCAAGTTTTGCAATAGTCTAAACACTCCTTGAAAATCCCTCTCCAGTGATAACCCGCATCCAGAATCTTGAAAGCTGTTATCTTACCAGCAAAGTGACCTCCGCAAACCGTGCCATCGTGAAACTCGTGCATAAGCTTGAACGCCTCCTTCTGACCAACTGCTCTCCTTAGTAACCCATCTGCTCCTTGATGAAATAGAATTCCCTCCACCATGGTGTAAGGTTTGCATCTCTTGATCAATGCGTTACGTTCTCGGGTATGCATACCTTCTGGAAAAGAGCCATCTGCAAGGAAACTCCAAATTTCCTTGTACTCGTCCGGTATCTCCTCAATGCTTGTGATGGTCATCAGATGTTCGTCTAGAAATGAATCATCAAACGGTTCTTCTCCCTCATCATCATAAGCCCTCGACAAAAGATCAGCATTCGCATGCTTTTTGCCTGGTCTATCTTCGATCACGTAATCGTATTCTGTTAGAAGGATCTTCCATCGGACAATACGACCTTCGGCATTAGGCTTATTAAAGATATACTTTAAAGCCTTGTGATCTGTGACTATGGAAAATTTCCCTCCTAGCAAGTAGTGTCGAAATTTCTTCAATCCAAAGATCACCGCTAATCCTTCTCGTTCAGTCACGGAGTAATTCTTCTCCGCTGGAACCATCTGCCTACTAGCATAAGCTATAGGATGATCATGCCCATCTCCATCTAGCTGACTTAATGTATATCCGATTGCTACATTGGAGGCATCCGTATACAGAATAAATGCTTTACTCCACTCAGGTTTAGCAAGTATAGGAGCTGTCACTAATGCTTTTTTCAACTCCTCAAATGCTTCCTTTGCCTTCTGATCATGCACTATCAAGTCGAAATCAACTCCCTTCTTCATGTACATAGTCAAAGCTATTGCTTTGTTTGAGAAGGAAAAGACAAACCTACGATAATATCCAACCATGCCAAGAAACTGCCTCAACTTTGTCAAGTTGATCGGAAATGGAAGATCCACAATCTTCTTCACCTTCTCAGGATCTACCGCAATCCCATTCTTGGAAATGATGTGCCCTAACAGCAGACCTTCTTCGCAGCCAAAGATGCACTTCTCTGGATTCAGAGAAGCGTTAGCTTGCTCCAACCGCTGCAGAACTTTGATCACATGATCAAAGTGGTCCTCCTTTCTTCCGTACACACAGAAATCATCAATGAAATCACGAACAAACTTTCCTATGAATGGTTCGAACACCTTGTTCATGAACCTCTGAAACGTGGTCGGAGCATTACACAGTCCGAATGGCATCACTCGAAATGCAAATGTTCCCCAAGGAGTAGTGAAAGTAATCAACTGTTGGTACTCCTGTGCTATCTTGATCTGGTTGTATCCACTATAACCATCACCAAAGCTGTACCACTCATGACCAGCAACTTCTTCCAAAATCTCATCTATAAATGGTAGAGGATAATAATCCTTCTTGGTAACTGCATTCAGTTTCTTATAGTCTATGCACACTCGCAGCTTACCATTCTTCTTCTTGACAATCACAATGGGTGAAACCCATTCTGAGTTCTCCACCTCGTAGATGAAACTCGCCTCCCTCAACTTGTCTATCTCCTCCTTGACCATCATCGCTGTTGTAGGATTGACCCTTCTCTGCTTCTGTCGAACTGGTCTTGCGTTCTCCTCCAATTCGATTCGATGAGTCTCGAGGGTCACCTCCTTCAAATCCTTGTAGCTGAAAGCAAACACATGGATATATTTTCGAAATATATCTAAGAATCTACTTTTCTCCTCTTGAGTGACATTGATACCAAACTTCAGGGTAGAGAGTCTTCTCACAATCTCTGCCTCACTCAACTCTTCTTTGTCAGGATCTTTCTCCACTGCTGGTCGAGGCAACAAGTCAATAGCACTAAGCTGATGTAATGATTCATCTCGACCAAATCCTTCGTCCTCAGACGAGGATTCTTGATCGTAAGAATCGCCGGTATCTACTTCTGAGACACTCTGATCGTCCTCCGTATCATATTCCCAGTAGTCACTAGTGGGTCTATCAGAGTCAGAAGTCACAACTCCAACACCCGAGAGAGGAACTATCACTCTATGATCTCTAGGCCCAATCCGTAAGTATCCCTTGTGCCACCTATCCGTGGTGCGCACAGCTCTCAACCAAGGCCTACCTAGGAGCAAATCATAACTAGAGTCCTTTAACACTTGAAAGGACATCAATGTTTGAACTCCCATCACAGACACGACCACCTTCTCTAACACACCAAGAGGTCTTACCCGTTGCTTGTTAGCCATCCCCACGACAATGCTAGCCGGGCGAGTTGGTTCCATTCCCAACTTCTTCATCAACCTCTCCGATATGGCATTTACAGCCGACCCTCCATCCACCAATACGTCAGAGACGTAGTGACCATTCAACCGGACTTCAATCTTTGAAGCCCTAGTGCATACCTCTGAAGCATGCACATCCACCACACCAACTCCCACAGACTTTGATGTCTTGCTCTTGGGTTTCTTCTTCTTGCTTCTCTTAGAACTCAGTCCTCCTCTGAGTTCCCTTCGTAAGCTGGGATTAAGTGCGATCAGTTGTCCAACAGTGATGTTGGCTTTTTGAGCACCCACATCTTCAACCACATCATATCCCGCTTGGGAAGATGAAATGGTGAAATCCGCCATCCCCAGCTTCCTTCTTGGCTCCCTTGGTGTACTCGAAACATTACTGGAACGAGTACTTCTACTTGCTGACTCCTCCATGAAAACCGGTTCATCAGAAAATCGAGTTCTTTTCCTTTCTTGAGCTAAAAGCTCCACCGGTGCATGAGAAGAGTTTGAACTCTCTCCTTTCTCGTAAATGGGATCTCGTACGACATCGATAGTAGCCACCCCCTTGTCTCGTCCTTGTGATGGATTTTCTCCACCCACATTCATTCTGACAGCTTCGGCACCTCTTGCTCCGTTGTTAGGACAATTTCGCTGGAAATGAGAACCTCCACACGTCCAACAAGTGATTCCTCCAAAGTTACCTTGGTTGCCTCCAAAGTTATCTTGATTTCCTCGTTTGGGATTGTTGTCGTAACCTCTTTGACCTCCTCCTCCACCTTTGTTCCTCCATTCTCGTAACTGCACCACGTTTATCTTGAGATCCGCAAGAGTATCGGTGATGCTCTTCAGCTCAGCATGAAAATCAGAGGTGGCAGTAGACATCGTTGTTGGGACAAACGGTCTTGGCACCACCGTTGGAGTAGGAGCTGACGTTGAAGCAATCACCAATTGTGATGGTGCAGGTGCGATCGTCGTGGCTACACCAGGAGTCAGAGTCGACACCAGAGCAGCATGATGAGGTTGGATGATATCTCCTTCATCCAAACTCTCTTCCATATTTGTCGCAATCTTGATGGCCTCCGCTTTTGTTGCTGGCTTCTCGTACCTCACTTGGGTTCGAATTGAAGGCCTCAACCCTCCCACCAAGTTCTTGGTCAACACTGCTCCAATCCCCGCCATCGTTAACTCCACATTGTCTCCACTCTTCCGTAGGACCGTCCGAAACCGTTGCTCCAACTTATCCACCCTTTCGGCATATTGCCGAACTTTCTCGTCGTCCCGTTGCTTCAAATGAGTAAGTTCCACCATGAGCTTCTCATAACTCTCTTCTGGAAGAAATTCTTCGATGAGTGCATTACTCAACGTCTCCCATGTGTCTTCAACTGCACTAGGTGTCTGGCTCTTCACTCGGTCTTCATACCACGTAAGAGCAAAATCTTCTAAAAACTCTGGCAGTAACAACACCTATTCTTCCTTCCTTCTCACGTTGTTTCCGATGCAACCCCTTTTGAAATCTCGTACAAATGGTTCTACATCTTCATTGTCCTTTCCATGAAACACTGGTAACTTCCCCATCTTGTAACTACTCTTCTACACTTCCAATTTTCGTGCAATAACTACTCGTTAAAAGAGCACGAACATCACCAATTCCATTCGCGAATAATCTACCATAGGTAAAATGAAAGGAAATGGTTGTAACAACACCTCTTGTGCCATCTCTTCTCCCAAGGTAATCATGAGCCTGAGTCGCATCACCGCCTTCTCCACCATCCGAATGACGATCTCCATCACAACTCAGCTGAGTCTTCTTTTGAAGTCGACAACTTCTCCGTCTCAGCTCTTTGAGTCTCGTCCAACTTCTCGACTACTGACGTAAGTAGGGCGGCCACATCGACGCACTTGTGTCCTCTGGATAGATCACCCACTCCACAACTTGGACAAGGATCTTCGCCTAGAAGATGAATTGGCGCTGGTGACGATGGACCCACTCGAAGACTTAAATCAGTAAACTCCCGCTTCCCTTTAGCTCTCTCGGTTCTGATTCTAGTTGGACAATTCACTACTTTGTGTCCCAACCCTCTACAGAAATAACACCACAAGTCGGTTTCTACTCTTCTCCTCGGAGATTCTACTTGAAGTTTAGTACTAAGGTTTTCAAACTCGACGATAATCTCTCTCGAACTTTCTCCGACACTTACTATGACATCTAAACCTTGAGGAAGGTTTCTAAGTCTAACTTTCCAATCTTTTAAATTTCCACTCATGTTGCACCTTCTCAACCATTAAGTGGACAAAATATCATAGAGGAAAATAATTCTACATCACTTTCTTAACTCTTCCGAGCTTTATATTGGAAATCGTGTATTATACATGCTATACACGAACTAAAATCTAATCTAAATTTAACTATCGAAGATATGATCCTCCTCACCATCGTTTGTACTAATCACAACAGACATCTTGAACTCACTCTTGTAAAAATCCAACTCTACTTCACCAGGAGCATTCGTGGCCTCCACAGTGAATGATGCTTTAAACTCGACTTTCTTCAAATCTGTGCCAATGGTCGCGGAAGCTTCTTCGTATAGGGTAAAGAGGGCACCCCAAGTGCTATAGATGCGGGTTCGTAACTCATCTATACTCAACTTGGGCTTCTCCGTCTCTGTTCGAACTCCTAAACATCTCTTCTTCCACCTCGTCATTCGAACAGGATTCCCCATGAAGTATCTTCAAGACCTCCTTGTATGCCGAAACGTGTATCTCTTAGTTGGTACGAGATCTCTCCAAGATTTTTGTTATCTCTAGTAGCTCAACCTCCAAGCTACTAAATCATGAAGTTTCAACAGAAACTTCCCTAATCAGAAGAGATGGTGATGACTGTACAAATTTTCAGAGAACTAAAATTTGTATATTTTCACTTCCCTCGTGGTTGTCAACCCCCTCCACTTTGAAAAATTCTTTCTCCCTCTTCAGACCTCATCTTCTCATGATTTCTTTTGTCCTGGATAGCTTATCAGCCACTCTAAAACACTGGAAAGTTTCTCAGGAAAATAAAATTCACAGAAAATCTGACAATCACTGTAAATTTTTTCCAGATAAATGAATTCCTCAACTCTCACGAATAGACCCCCTCAACTTTGAAAATTCATTGCTCCCTCTCTAGACCACCTTTTCCTATGATTTCTTTTGTCTTAGATAGGTTATCAGCCAATCTAAAACACTGGAAAGTATCACAGGAAAATAAAATTCACAGAAAAGTTGACAGCGACTGTACAAATTTTCCAGAGAGCAGAATTTCTAAACTCACAAATTTATCTCCTCTAATAACTTTTCTCTCCTCCTTCCTCTTACAACTCTTGTTGCACACTCTTTCAACTCTCCTCAAACCCTTTCTAAGTGAACAAGATGTAAAGAATGACTTCGAACGCGTCATATATCACTACGGGATACACGAAAGGTTCTAACGTTGCTAACATCGCGTTAGCTCTCTCTCCTCCCAACGTTCTCTCCATGTGCTCTCTCATAATCTCCTTTTGTCGAATATAGAACTGAACTCTAAACATCGTTCAACGATCCCTTCAAGTGAGGTCCCGGCAACGGAACCAAAAATGTAAACCCCCCGTGGTCCTATCGATCAACTACCCCCTCGATCTCTCAACCTCCACGATCGTCATCCACGAATCTGCAACATGTCGGGCCTGTCTCTCACTCAGGGGTCACCTCTGATGGCTTTGATGGAAGCACACCATGAAAATTGAAGGGAAAATGCTGAGTTCACTCATTCATACACCCACAAACTTATCAACTAAAAATCTCCTTAAACACATCAACTAAAATCCTCCATTCTAACGACGTCTCTCAAGTTCTCACATGCTAAAAATATCCCACACTCTCTATATTACTCAAGTTGTCATTACGACAATGTGAAAACAAGGATGAGGAGCTCTTCTCTACTCCTCTATTTATACATTCTAGGTTTTTACTTTGGTACCCTCCGGTAACTCAGCCGTAACTACTTTTACCGGGTTTTACTAAGATATTACTTAAGGTAAAAGCATTGATCACATGGGCTTTTTACCTTTTCACATGGGCTTATTCCTTCAAAGTCAACAACTTCTAGAAGGATTCTAGAATATTCTCAAGGAATCTCGAATTTCCACCTCCCCTCTACACTAGGACCCACTAAAAAGGAAACATGTGGAATCTCTTCTTGTTTTTAATGCCCACAAAGTCCACAACTTTAATCCAACCACTAATATCAAGTCAAAAAGGAGATAAGGGATACTTTCCACCCCCTTTCTACCTTTTAGACAAGATGACAAGATAGTAGTGCTCACTCTTTAGCAAATATCTGAATTCTGCCAAAAGTACAGCTAAGTTTAACCATAACTAACTTTTAGCTAGTCATGACTAACTTGATACCTCCTTAAAGTACTTTGGCAGCCAATAAACATTCTCAACACTTAGTTATAACTAAACACCTTACTAATAGACAAACTTCCTATGTGTAACATAAGTCGTTACAGTACGTACTTCTGAGCCACGAGGTGCGTCGGTGGAGTTGGATCCACAACGCAGGGAGGCTGATAGATAGACTAGGCTTCCTCAGTCATTCACGAACCAGAGGCGATCAGGATCACATCTATGGTTCCTAAACGACCTACAGATGGTACAGTGGAGTTAGAGACATCGACATCCAAGAGTGAGATGATGCAAGATAACCCTCGACGTCTGTGGATGCGATGTCGAACTCGATGTTGGGGGCAACTATAGCAGTTTTGCGAGCCCCACTATTTTCAACCACAGATATGAAGACATTGGGAGTAAGCTTGGCTCCAGTGTTCCATTTGGCAGCCACGCTCAGTGAGAGCGAGGATGTAGTTATCTCTAGTGCTGAGGTGGTTCAGCGAGAGACGGTAGATGTGTCCAGGAGTCGAAGATCAAGACAGCTACCAGTGATACTTGACAAGCGGCGATTATCAAGTTAGACGAGTTACCAGCTAGGTCAGCGATTGACCGTGCTGGTTTGGCACCAGGTGTGGTGTTGTTGGACAACAGAAGTGGTATCTTCAGTTTGGTGGCACCTTCAGAGAAGTTATATCAACCGTAGAAAGTCTTGTTGGACTCTGGAGCCCAACCGTTGATATTGAGGAAGGCGATGTGCATTGGTTTGGGTTTGAGAAAGTCTGAGATGGAGAGATGTCCATTCTAACTACAGACATCTCTAGGAGGATCAAGAGGTACAACTCTACACATGACACGCGAGATGCTGACGGTGAGAATTTGATCATATCATCCCATGGATGGCTCTATGGTGAAGACCAAGGTCATCGTTACGACCGCGAAGTCGTATGATGTGTTGGTTGGAGGTGATGTGTTATACCCTATAGGGTTCGTGATCGACATTGGGCAGAGACAGCATCTTACAGATCAGATTGGCAGTCCGGTGAGAGACGAGTGAGTCCCTTATCAGTGCGATTCAGTGCTAGAGTTGAGACAACATAGCTTACACCAGGGACAATGACATTCGTTGTAGAGTTCAGTTCGGTCGTCACTTGGTTGAACGAGTTGTTAGAGGACAATGTCCATGCGAAGGATACTCCGGTCTTTGAGGAGGTGGAGGACATGTTTAGCATGACTACCGTAGTACCATCTGTCTTGGATGTCTCACTCTGGAGTTCTAGTGGAGAGTTGCAACAGTAAGCTGACCGATTGATGCAGCAGGCTTGGAGTGAAACCTTTGTACCGCCAGAAGAAGAACAAAGAGTTGTTCTTGCTACTGGTCATATGACCTTATCACCGTTGGATACGACTCTCATTGTGTGGCAATATCTAGAAAAGGTTGTATGTGTGCTGGAGCTATTTGGAGAGATCAACATAGGTTTGACTGCGGTATTGTAGGCAGGCATACAAGTACATCGATACTTGTATGTGGAGAGAGATGAGGTTGCAAGATGCATCTCATTGCGTCATGTGACACATTTGGTGCATAGATATTCTGAGTTGTTGTCCATATCAGCCGTTAGAGGATACGAGCAAGCATTACCATCAGATATTTCGCTGTTGAGGACACATGATCTCATGTTTGTTGACATCATCCACTTGGTGATAGTCGGGTGACCATGTCAAGGTCACACGCATGCTGGGAGAGGTCAGGGTTCATATGATCTACGATCTAGGATGTTTTGGGAGATTTTATACGATCTTATGACATCTCTAGATGCATCAGGTGAATCTCCAGTCTACATCTTGGAGAATGTTTCTTTGTTGGGTGATGCTCGTACACAGATGATGACGAATGTGCACCAGGTGCGGTCCTAGGTTGCACAGACAATGCTGTTGGATGCAAAACGAGTGAGATCTCGTACACATCGTCCACGATTGTGGTGGACGAACTTGTTACCAAGGGAGGTGCTCAAGCGCACACACGATGCAGTGAGACGACCAGTGCACCTCACAGTTGATGGCATCTTGGATGCAGGACGACGATCTTAAGTAGTGAGAGTCGTCGATAGGTCACTCATGGCAGTGGTGAACCTACTGAGACGGTCCATGGGATCAAGCAATGGACTTGAACTGCTTGACATGGATTGTTAGCTTTGGATTGGCTGAGTAGCGTCAGATGCGATCGACGGGTGTTATTGCTCGGACACTGTCGAGCTCTTTGTCTACCGAGTCAATGGAGGCAAAGACTGGAGGCGAGACGTGTGGAGTTCGTCATCCTTGGACATCATGGGATGTCGTAGGAGAGAGTGTGGAGCTTGTAGCTAGGACTGTAGGAGTTTTTTCGCATAGTGGAGGTGGAGCTTGTTGGTGAAAAACAGAAGGAAACTGCTCTAGAGGCTGCAAGATAGCAGTCAACGACTTCATCTTCTACCTCTAGCATGGTGACAGATGATACTTGAGAGCCGGAGATTGGACCCAAGCTTATAAGAGAGGAGAGACGAAAAGTTCAGAGATTCTTGAAGAACTACAGGAATTGTTTTGCCTTCAGTATGAAGGATTTGGGTTACTTTGAAGAGACCTGGTATACTGATCGACTTGACTCATGACATGTCAATCTTTCGACGTCCTTACAGATACAGTGACACGGAGAGAGCCTTGATCCAGAGTAGGAGTCAAGACTTTTCGGAGGTTGGGTTCGTGGAGATGTCACGTGGAGAGTATGCATCTGCCACAGTTATGTCAGCAAAGAAAAATATGTATGGCAACTACACGGATAGACGCATGTGTGGAGACTACTGTCCTATCAATCGTCAGACGAAGTCCGATAAGTATGCCATGCTGACACTTGAGAAGATCTTTGATGCAGTGAGGCATGTGAAGGTCTTCAGTACTTTGGACCTTCCAGCAGGGTATCATCAGTTGCCGGTGAGAGAAGAAGAGAATTGACTCTCACAGCAAGAATTGTTTATATCAATGGCGGTTGTTATCATTTGGGTTGAAGAACGCCCCTACTGAGTTCTAAAAGGTGATGGACAGAATCGTAGCATGATTGGATTTTGTCAAATGTTATATTGATGACATCTTAGTCTATAGTGCTACAATGAAGGAGCACGAGAGACATTTACGAGATGTGTTCGAGCTGTTGAGAGCTCATAGGTTGAAGTTACACCTTGAGAAGTGTAAGTTCTTCCAAGTATCTGGGCTACGTCATCTACCCAGGTGGGTTGGGTGTTCAACAGATGAAGGTTGAGGCTATTGCACGTATCTCACGTCCCACAGATGTGAGTCGAGTTCGAGCATTTGTTGATTTGGCGAACTTCTATCGTCGATACGTGAAAAGGTTTAGTGCAATTGCGAAGCCATTGATCAAGCTGATGAAGCTGGACTAGGAGTGGTAGTGAGGAGATGAACAGGAGCGAGCTTTGGTAGAGCTCAAGGATAGATTGACATCTGCTCCCATCTTGAGGAGACCCGTTAGGGGGCGTCTCTTCCAACTGCACACCGATTGGAGTATGTTGGGACTTAGAGCAGTGATGCCTCAACATGATGATGAGAAAAAAGAGTTTGTGGTGGCGTATGTCAGTCGCTCCAACAATTCGGTGGAAGCGAGATACAGTTTGTACGAGAGGGAGTGTTTAGCTACAGTGTGTGTTGTTGCACACTTCCGATGTTATTTTTTTAAGAACTCTTTTACTCTCATCATTGATCACCAGCCGCTCAAGTGGTTGATGGAGTCTGACAAGCTTACAAAGAAGCTTGCACGGTGGGCTTTGATCTTATAGGAGTATGACTTTCATGTAGTGCATAGACCTTGAGTTGTAAACTTAGATGCCGATGAGTTGAGCCGCAATCCATGCACGAGTCAGCAGGATCAGACTGGAGCTCGATGGCATGACGAGGTTGATGAAGAGATAATATCAAGGTGGCATCATCTATCTTTCTTTGTGTGTTGGTCATGAACTCTAGTATGGAGGACCAAGTCGTATCTTTCTCTGGTCAGAGAGTAGATGATGAGTCTTCAGATTGATGTTCCAGACCAGCGAGATATCCACGACGATGTGACTGTAATGGAATATCTATGTATTGATGTGGTGGTAGATACAATAAGTGTCAAAGAGCGAGATCGTGTCTTTCAACGAGCGAAAAGATTTTGACGAGAAGGACGACATGTACTTCGAGTGTCAGATGATGAGAGAGTACGGATAGTGCACATCCATCCCAAAGGGCACAGTTAGTACGACATGTCCATGAGGAGTTGAGACATTTTGGAGTGAAGCGTACGCATAGCTTACTCCAAGGACAATATTGATGGCGTGGTATGCACATTGATGTGCAGCAATTTGTCGCACGATGTGTGATTTGTGATCGAGTACGAGCATCGTTTAATGCTCCTACTTCACAATTACACCCTTTATTGATTATGGGGTTGGGTTACCGTTGAAGTTTGGATTTTGTGAGATCCTTATCATTTATTGTACGTCGTCACTGGTATGTGTTGGTGATGGTGGAGCACTTCTCCAAGTGGATTGAGTTGGTGACATTACCAGACAAGGCGAATGAAGGGACAGCGTATGCGTTCTTAGATCGAGTGTTGAGTCGTTTTGGAGCACCAGCTGAAGTGCTGACGGACCAAGGTACAAAGTTTCTTGGTGAGTTTCAGACCTTGTGTGATCAGACGCTGATTGATCATCGAACTACATCTCGAGATCATCTTGAGGCGGATGGTTTGGTAGAGAGAGTAGTTCAGACGATGAAGAGAATATTGTGCAAGTATGGCTTGCAGAAGGATCACTTGGGAGATTGGGATGTGCAGTTACCATGGTTGACTATGGGTTACCGTTTTAGCCGACAAGCATCTTTGACTTCCTTCTCATCGTACTTTTTATTATATGGCTGAGATCTACCTCCGGCCATTCGTCGTGATTCTGTTGAGGTGCTGAACCTTGATGACTCGGATATGTGAGTGAGAGCATGTTCTCAACGAGCAGAGACATTTTAGAGAGTTATGCCCATGGCTTTTGAGAACCTAGCGATTGCTCAGCATAGAGACATGTTGCGATATGCCTCAACCTCACCTTTGATCACAGTCAAAAAGCTCTACCCTTTCCTAAGAGTTGCTCTCGTCTTATGACAACGCTGAAATGACAATCATTTGACTTGTTGTTGACTTACCACATCTTTTTTGTCATGTTGCAACTCTTTACATCTCCTTAGATGACAATATAGAGTTGATATGGTGGTTAACACTGACAATTAGTAGACTTGTTGTTATTTTATCGTTGGCATTGATGTGGTAGTCAATTGCTCTCACCATCTTTCGTAGATATCCTCTAAGTGTTTTTTGGTCCTTTTTTTCCTCTGGTATCATTTGGTAGTCATCTCTTGTATTTCTATCATTATATTTCTTAGACATCCTCATATATCTTTTGGTAACCATGGCTTGAACTTCATTGCATGCGAAGATGCCGCTCATTTCAGATTTCCTTTAAAGGTGATATCATCTCTCATCCTTAGGTACGGCGGAAGTCGCACCCAACGTAATCCTTCATAGTGAGGGTCGACATGGAGTTCCATCCGAGTTGTGTGTAAATAGTCCGATGATCCAAGCATTCCACATAAGCATAGAAAAGAAAAGCGGAAAGGTTTTATGATTTTTATTGTTTTATTTCCTCCCTTTACATCTTTAAAGTTGCATATCTTTGTCATAACAAGTCAACTTATGACGATTGAAGTTCCTCAATTATACTACACACCAAAATCTATGTGTTTGATATACTAAGATCTCCAGCTCCTATGCATTTTCCTCTTTCATATTTTACATCTAGCTCTAAACCACATCTTTGTCATCGTAATCATATCTGTTCCAATACGAGCCTTGCTCTGCTAAGCTCAACGAGCTCTACTACATGGTATCAATCAATTTTATATTTCTAGAAAAGTTCATATTTTAAGCTATGGTCCATCTCACCTAAGCCTTAGCTTAACCACGTGTTTAGCTTACCAAGAAAGGAGTTAGGTTGCTCGATATCCTCCTAGATTAATCTTTCACACTATAAAATCATCCAAGGCACCAAATTATCCAACTTTGTGTTAATGGATCATCTCTCTCTTTCTCTCTCTCTTAAATCTACCGCTCCCAATCATCCACAATGTGTGCTGGTACTCACTTCAACCTTCTCATGAGGAGCATCTCCATCATGGTCCTCAAATGTTCACTCCTTATGTACACTACATAGGACCTTCAGTATATTTGGTCAACTTTTGGAGAACTCATATGGATTAATAAACTTTATACAGTAATGAGTTGTTGTTGTAGAGCTCTATCTTCGGACAGATCCGAATTTTGTATAAAGGGGTAGGATTATTGCCAAACCATAAAACTAAAACACCACAAATAGCATAAAATTAATCAATACAACGTTGGCACAGCTAAATCTGAAAAATTTACAAATAGCAATCGCTTTTTGATGCCATGGTGTAATAATTAACATATTTGGTGGAAGTCATACTGCTTCTCTAGAACTCCTACTAAGGTCCTAGCCACCTGAACTATTCTATCATTCATTCAAGGGACTATCCTTATCTCTCGGATAATCATGATCTGGCGTCTGATGAAAGCCGCCAAACCTTAACCTCGCCCTTCGATTAGCGGTGAACTCGCAACCTCCTTCTCTTGCTTCACTTCTACACGTCACATTTGTTATGGTATTTGTGTCAAGAAGTATCGCTAAACTAGAAAAAAACTAGTCTAAACTCAATTGAGGCTAACTGACGAGCAGTCAGCCACTCCATACGAGGTGATGACTCTACAGTGTGACTGTGCTCTTCTGGAGAAATAGTCAACTAATAGCTACTTTTGTTATATTCGCAAGAATACAACTTTTACATTTACATATGTGGATTTATAATGTATAGATTTATAACTATATGTTCGATGCTCACATAGTTTCAGTTTTAAGTGTTGTGATTAATATGTATGATGTATGGTCAAATCTGGATCAAAAAACGATCACAAAAATGATCATGATCAAAAAATTGATGTATGATCAAATCTGGATTTGTTTTTTTTCCAACAAATTTATATTTTCCATGAGAAGACTCCTGTAGCGTTATCGTAGCCCAAAATGAGATATATGTGTATATATAAAGGTGTATGAAGATCATTCAGCATGTAATGTATAAAACATTGTAGTTACAACTCACTTGGCTTAGTATGTGTGTATATTTATTTTGATGTAACATATCTTCAAGATTGTTTGTAAGTTCATTATAAAAAAGTTTAAGTAGTTCACAAGTTCTCTTATGCTTAGTTTCAAGTCAAAGATAACTTAGTTGAAGAGAAAAACTCAATATTTTAGAGTAATAAAGTTATTTATGAAAAAATGATATGTGTTTGTAATAAACTAGTTATAGCCATGGTTTTCATAAGAGAACTTCAAAGGTTAAGACATTTTGATGAAATCATTGAAATATTCTTCATATACACTCGTTATCGACAAGCGAGTGAATATATATGAACTCAAATTTTCATCAATTCAAAATGTGGTGACCAAGTTATAATATCATGTGAGTTCCAGTAACATATAAATTATCCGTAAATAGTTATCTACGTCAATAACTATAAACAGTTATAGTTGCCGATATCTATAACTATTCCGTTGTTTAGTTATTGACTTATAAACTTCACTAGATATCGAAGTTAGATATCTATTAGAAAATCTACTGTTTAATTATCGACATATAAAGTTCGTACGACAACGTCATCTATCTATCAGAGTTTGATATCTATGCTTGACATGCAAAGTACTTAAATTTTTATCATAATTTTTTCATGATAACACTTTCCAAAACGACTTCTGATTTACGATATCAAGAACTTTAAGATATCAGTATATCATAAATTATTTTACAGACATGCTTATATCCGTCATGGACAACTGATATTGTTACTAGTGCCATGGCATGTTTAACAATCTAGAAATTGAATCTACAGAAACTGAATATGCATCCCAAGCGCTATTGTGAAGCCTTGGTTTTTCGTTTTTGTTAATTAATTGATTAGTTGTAAAGTAAATAAGAAGAATAGATGATAGAAGATAAACGATATGAGTAGAATAGTGTTAATTAGAAGTTTAGTGAAGAATCCCAGTTCTGGAGGAATTTATCGAATCTATGGAGACACTGAAAGATGATTTTCTCATAGATGAATTCCTCGGACGAAGAGCTTTCTAACGATATGTTGTGCGAGGCAATCGGAGACCGAACGACGAAGTTACACCGACTGAAGAATGTCAGTCGTCAAGAGGAAAATCCTAACTTCGGCACGTGCAGGAAAGCCTATCGCGGGATATAAGCAAGGTAACAAGTTGTTTACTTTACTGTTTTACTACTCCCAGAGCGAGCGATAGCAGGGCGCAGAGAGCCGCATTTACCGAACGCCGAAGTACATAAGTTACGGGCGAGGAAGCCAATTCGTGGGTGATCGGCGAGGAAGCGAATTTGCGAAGAAGTACATCAGTTACGGGCGAGGAAAGGATTGCAGCGAGGAATCCGTTTGTAGCGAAGATCGTTGCAGTAATCATAGGGATGCGCGGGATGCAGACGACTAAGGCACCGAGGCTCCGATCGTTTGAAGTTAATCGACTGGCTCTTCGCCGCTACGACAAAGAGCTCGAGGAAATGGGGTTATCGTTCCTCTTGCTTCCTTGGTGGGGGATGGTTTCCTCCAAATTGGTGCACGAGTTGAAGGTCTGCAAGCAGCATCCGGCCGATGAGCACTATGGACGACCGAATAACTGGACCGAAGCTCACTGGTCCGCTGTTTTGGGAATCGACGATGCAGGTCGGGAAGGTGATCTTCTGTTTGACACCACCTCTGCCGCTGTTTCGCCCGAAGCAGTGAAGACCTTCCCGAATCTGTTCAAGGAATTACCTCTGGGGAGGAACGGCTACCGAACAAGCGATTACTGCGATCCGAAGAAGAGAGAAGTAGCCGATGCGATTATGGCGATCTTCAAGCCACGAAGAACGACATACTTGTCGAACTGGCAAATCAACTTCATCGAGCAGCTCTTCGCCGGACGAAGAGCACATTGGGCGAGGATCATCCACCGACATGTGCTGAAGCTTTGGAATGCGAATGACTTGGCATACATAGGACCGTTTGTATCAGTGTTCTATATGGGGATGGGGTTGCTATCTGAGGCACAGCAGACGAAGTTAGGTTTTACCGCAGCTGCCGAGGATGATGAATTTCAGGTGGTACAGACTCCAGCACGGGATGTACAACTCGAGAGGTTCTTTGACGAAGTCGAAGCCGAAGTAGCAGTGGAGGTAACGAAGAAGAACGAGGCATCGACTTCAACGCCAACTCCAGAGAAGACGCCCGAAGCAGTTACTCCGGCCGAGGACGAAGATGTAGTCGAGGTGTCTCCTCCGATTCGCAGGAGTGGAAGGAAGAAACCTCTGGAGGAGACGCCGAGGTCTGTGCAGAAGTCTCGGAAGAAGATGAAGATGACGAAGACGGTTCGGACCGATGATGAAGCAGTTGAAGAGGCGACCGAGGAAGCCGAGGAAGGAAGTACTCCTCAAATGGAGAAGGACGTTGCCACTACACCGAAGAGCGCTGTTTCTTCATCGACAGTTGGTGAGATCGAACGATTAGCTTCTTCGGCGGATTACCTCAAAGATGTAGTTGTACCGTTACTGTACAGCTTGGAAGCGAACCGCGGGACCTACGAGGAAGTCGTCGGTAGGAAGCTGAACCTGGCAGAGTTAGTGCATACGATGCACTTCGGCCGAGGTAACTGGAAGGAAGAGAAGGAGAACCTGAGAGCTGCACTTCGCATGGCCCAGAAGGAGGCGCAGACGAGGATCGATGAACTGAAGAGTGTGACATCAGAGAAGGAGGAACTTCTTCGACAGAAGATTGATCGCGACAACGAGCATGAGAAAGTTCTGTCTTTGATGAAGAAGGAGTTAGACGAGGTACGACTTCAGCGGGACAGGAATCTGGATGTCGTCGCGGAGATGACGCAGGAGATCGAGGATCTGAAGCGGCGCACCGTCAAGGCCGAGGAACTGAGTGCTCAACTTCGGAGTAGGGTCGAGCCGGTGCTGAAGAACTACTTCGCCGTTGAGCTGGATACCGAGGAAGTGGGATTTCTTCGCCAGGTTAGAGAGGAGTTCTTAGCTGCAGATGCGGAGGGTACTTCAGCTAGGAACCGGGTAGCTAGGTTAGGCCAGCGAGTAGTTAGAGAGCTTAGGGAGGTTAGAGCAACCGTAGAGTTCTCAGTTTGTGAGATAGGTAGAGAGTTAGCAGTAGAAAGCGGTGTCGTTCCTGGTGTCGTTTCGGACACAGGACCTTCATCCGACGATCCAGAAGTACGCTCGACTTCTTAGGGAGAAGATCCGTCATCTTCGGGAAAATCTGTATATAAGCGTTGTGTTGTTTGTATTCAGGACCTCTATGTGTTTTATCATTTTTGAGTTTTCTATTTCCTGAGTTTACGGAGCCATTGAGTGTTTTGTCTTCTGCGAAGGATTTACCTACGAAGTATCGTAGTTTGCTGTGGTAGGAATTAGTCTGGGTGCCGAAGAATTTGCTGTTGACATTTGAAATCAGAGTAGAACGTTTACGGCGAAGACTGAGAATAGACCAGCATCTGCGGAGTTAGTTTCCTACGAAGACGTTCTTGGGCGAAGTTGAATTCGGAAGAAGTTGTTCTTTGGTGGAACACTTAGGAAGAAGTTCAATCTAGTTCTTCGGCGGAAGAAGAGTCTTCTTCGCCAGAGTTTTCCGAGAGCAGTAGTAGTGAAAGTAACTTAGTGTGAAGATACTTAGCGTTTATGGTGTTAGAGGCTACTTAGGAGCACTTCAGCAGTACTTCCTCGTGTGACATTTCCATCCGTGACTCTGTTTCTCTGTTGTTCATCTGTTTCTTGAGGTCCCTGACCTGTTCAGTACCTGTTATGTTTGTTTGTCAGGATTGTCAACTCTGTCTGTTGGATAGATCTGAGTTTGATCTCTACTGGGACTGACTTCTGCCCGTGAGAATAAAAGACAACTATAAAGAATCACCTTTGTTACGTGTTTACTACTTTTGGATGATCTTTACTTGCATCTCTGTGGGTTCGATCCTTAAATTACTACTTTCGAGCATCTTTTGGTTTTCTTGTGCGTTACAGCTATGCAAGAAGAACACATAGAAAGGGGTCAAACATAACAATAGAGTGAAAATTCTTGAGATGGTTAGCTATGAACCAACAGCCAAGAATGCAGTGCGCTGTGTCTCTTATAGAAATAATTATTTATGTTCTGATATCAGAAAATAATAATAGATAAATTTAGATTAAATCAATATCAAAAATCAAAAATTTGGTAAGTGTTAAATGTTACAGAGGCGAGAGTTGTAAACATACGGAAATAACGCATACGACAACCGCGATTCTGGAACCACGACAATCCCACTACAAACTGCAATAACTTGTGACCAAATAAACATTACTTTCCACAATTTACTGTACATATATTAATTTAATGTTTAACTTTCCTAAAGATGAGATTAAATAATAAATTCATGTGCATGCTGCTATCTCTATCTGGAGATGGATATGGTGCATAGACATCCCCAAGCGGGAAATGCATGTGGATGGCGTTACCTTCGACCGTGCGCTGTTTTTTTTAACGGCGGTTGGCTGGCCGGGGTCTGTTGGCAGGCATTAAATTCCCTCAAGTTTGCCACCTTGGTTTTCTACGGCTTCAAAATGTCTTTTTCGCGGGGCGGAGGACGGATTTAAGTTGGAGCCGTTGCCATAGACTAACTTCCAGACGGCGCAGTGCTTTTTCGGCCATGCACGTTCCACCGATAACGTTAAAGCGGACCACGGCCATACTGCAGTTTTAGGGGCATGGGTATTCGCAACGTGCTAGACGACGGGACCGCATTTTTGATCTTCTCCTCCTCACGCTCCACGACGTCCTGCTTGTTATGGATTCATTTTCGTCGGAGGCTTCGAGGTCTCGTCCTCGTTCTCGTGCATTGCTCGTCTCGATTCATTTTGTCTTGCTCGCGGATTGCTCCCGTCGTCAGCAATTTCTTGTTCTTTGTCGATTGTTCGCTATTTCTGATTCAACGATTCATTCTTGGTATTCTCTTTCTCGGTTTGCTAATACATTTTTTGTTTGATCGGTTCTCCTTTGGAGAAAAACCAAGCAATCAACAAATTGTCCTTCAAGTTTGGCGTCGTCGGCAGCATGTTTCTCACGTTCACGATCTTTACTGGACGACGACGACGACGACAAGCAACGTGGAGTGATCGTCGTCCTCCACGCTGCTTGCACGGTTCGTTGCATCGGATCTTTGTTTACTAGACGGTTGAGGAGTTTGGTTCCGTTGTGCTTTGCTCCTGCTCGTGATTCTCTGCAGGGGATCCACCGCGTTCGCTATCGTCTTCTGTCTTTGCAGGGATGACGAATTCTTCCAGGCTGCCGACGCTTATGTTAGGTCACGCGGTACATCATCTCGGTTCTTTCTGTTCGTGCTTTCTCTGAGTATATGTCATTGTGTAGTGCAATGCTTCGTGACATGACGGCCAGGCCTGCAGAAGGTGGGTTCTTATGTTCGTTGTCTGCAAATTTGGCTGTGTTTGTTGTTGGACTCTTGGAAAGTTTCGTGACTGTTTGCTGTTTGTCACATGTGAAAAGAGCAACGACGGATCGTCCAGCAATATAGAAGGGTAGGATAGTTTGGAAGTATATAGAACACCCGTTGTCGTTGTGTATATACAACGGCCGTTAGTTCGCACGAGTACACTGCGAACACTGCCTGACACTCGTAGAGAATGAAATTGAGTAATGCCGGTTTAGCTCCGAGCCGCTGTACTTGGATTACATTGTGAGAAATAAAGTTTGGACGGCCCACTGTGATCTTTTTGTTTACAACAACGGTGGAACTCGGTAAACTGAAGTAAGACGAAGAAGGGGAAAAACGAAGAAAGAAAATCCCCGAAGGCAGAAACATAAAGAGGGGCCTGTCGATCGTCGGAGTCCAGAAAACAGAGCGGAGAAAATCCACCCGAAGATGCCGTCACACACCAGCAGAGGAGAACTCTTTTTATTTGGAGACCTGGAAAGTAATCAAAATCTTTTTGCATGGGCGTTAGCGTTAAATGAATTGAAGCAGGAGGGAAAAAAATTCCCCGTCCAACCGTAAGCCGAACAAAAAATAATGACCGCGAAATGAGCCAAAAACGTACGAGCACCCTTAGGGTGATATGCAAGCTTAGAAGTATCTATGTATATGTATGCTACTAAAAAAGTGAATACGTGAGAGATGAAAAATAAAGTATGATTCGAACCCCCACGTCAGCGACAATATTTGGACTTCTTTGTTCCATAAACTTAACACAGCCATTTTTATTGAGAAATAAATTATTGAATTCGAAAAGCTTCTTGCGTTTCGTTCAAGGTAATATGAATAGTCAGATAGGTTTATGTTTAGTTAAGTTAAAATGTCACTAAGTGATTTAGTTTCCAAGTAATTTTTATCAAAAACTAACATAAATAAAAGTTTTAGAAAGGTTCTTCAACTCTTACCATTTCGAAATATCCTTTCAACAGTAAACCACTGTGTATGTTTACTCTGAATTGGAGTTTACTTTTCCGAGAAAGAGCAGTTAAAAGTTTAGGTCTAAAAGCAGTTGGCGACTGTAAGTCACCGACTACCGTCGGATTTTGGACTATGCACAGCTTTAAATTTACCTTATCCAAAGGCACGTGAAAAAGTCAAGAAGTCAAAACTTCAAAGTACTGTAAAAGCGGAAAAGCTACCCTGAGGACTAGGAGTCTGGGACCCAAAAGGTCACACCCCTTCGCTTTTCCCACTTTCTCCACTAATCACCAATCTTCACCGAATATTGCTGTTGAAGAGCATCTTCCAGATAAAATTTTGAATCTCGTATATAATCTTGGGCTTCAGCGACAGGGCACATTCAGGTCTCACACATTACGCCTTCTTGCAAGTGGATATATTCACTGTTTTACCAATGACACGCATGAAAGGCATGCATAGTCACCCTTTCCTTCGATTGAGATTGTTTTTAGTGTATTATTTTTACATTCAACAAAATTATTTTTGATTTAGTCAATCGTGTACGAGGTTTGGACACATGGTTGTCGATGTATACCCCTCTAACTAGTTTGTGTAAATTCAATTTTTATTTTATTTTTTTAGAACGTCTATCAAGATAACAGAGTCAGATCACAGATCATGAACACAAGTGCTTGTTCCAGATTCAAACTCTGGATGCCTGAGCTCTAAACGAAATGTCTTGCCAGTGTAATAAAGTTTAGTACAGAGCAGAACAGTACATTCATGTCTAATATATCTTATCTCACAGACCAATGTATTGTATCTTTGACAAATTGTATTTTTGACATCTGACTCATCCATACGTGGAGTCGAGACAAAAAGACTTACTGCAATAAATATACTGATAAAAATTATTGGTGTGTAAGAAACTGACCCTCATGTATATTCACTCTCACACTATATTTAATTTATTATAAAAATAACTGTTCTCAAACACCTCAAACAACGAATCAAAATTTCAATTTTTCACCCGCAGATTCAGCTTGTCCATTTCCTCCTCACATCCAAAGTGTCACTTTGGATGCATATTCACCCTCTTTCATCTGAAGAGGGAAGAGAGGTGCAAGCTTAATTTATTACCTAACCTTTCTGACGGAAAGGGTTAGGTAATAAATTAATATATTAATTAATAAATGGTTATTGTCAAGTTGACTCCCTCACTTGTACTCCTTGAAGAGCAAAGTACTGCACTTCACTTATGGGTTTTCTAACCACGTTTCTATGTTTTCAGCAACAACTAACATATAATGTATAATATTATTATTTTGATTTTTATTAAATTTAATTTGTAATATTTAAATAAGAATTATAATATTTTTTATAACATCAAAGGAGCAGAAGTTCTCGAGAATCAAAAGAACATGGTTAGAACATGACCACCATCTTTAAGCTGCACCTCTTGTCCTCTTCCTCTCTCGTTTTTGTCCTCTTCCCCCTCCTGGCCAAACGGTCATTTTGTCCGCATAATCACCCTCTTCCGAGTTCGGAAGAGGAGAAAATATGCATGTCTGTTTAATTTAATATGGGTTAAATATTAAATTAAACCTCTAAGTAAATTGATGTATATATGAGTATAGTTTTTCTATCTTGTACTGTCTGAAGCGCGAGAGTCGAGTCAACATTTATAGTTTTTCTTCTGCTCTTTCCGTGTTTCCAGACATAAATTAACAAATAATGTTTATAAAATATTTTAATTATTATATATTATATATTTAACATTTATATATTTTCCTGATAACAAAAGTGAACAAAAATTCCCAGAAGTTCATGCAGCATGCATATTTGTCCTCTATCTGCAACCGGACCAACAGTCGCTCCGTCTCACTCTTGGACTCATTGCCATTTTCCAGTTAGCTATTGGTCCAGTAGCTGACGGAAAAGTTTTCGCCCCAGTAATACTGGGGTGAAAACTAAGATTAAGTTTAAATTAATAATGACTGGGAAATATAACCCCCTCCAAGTTGGCTACACCAACTTCCGTTCTCTCTCCAAAGTCGGCATCAAGTCATCAGGTACCTCGGCTATCAAATTCCAACAGCAGTATACATGACCCAATGTTAGGGAAGATCCGGCACTGTGAGTACTGATTTCCGGTTCATATCAACCCTCCCCGAGAGAATCCAGAATTTAGTCAGAAATGCTACCGAGCTGGAAACTTGAGGATGTAGGTGAGTAGCGCCGGAAATTTTAGGATTTTGGTTTTTTCCTCGCCGGAAATGGATCACTGTAAAATATTCATCATCCGAAAAAAAACTGAACTTATTCTTCAGCTTTCGGAGAAATTCCTAAACATAAATTAATGAACAGGAATGCCACATCAGTCGCTTGTTGATGTGGTATGTCACATAGGACTGACATGTACTAGAGCGTCACGTGGCTAATTCTTGTGCATACACGTAGCACAAAATTCAAATTTTAGGTTTATAGCGTTGTAATGTGTGTTAAGCTAGCAGTGCGGACCGCGACATACTTAGTTCATTCATTGAGAAATGGGTTTTGCTTCGCAGCCTTTTCCCTAATGTCATTTTCGCACTTTGCACTGTTGAACGTTGCGGACATCGTTCATCGAGACTCGAGACTCTGGATTCGCAGCCGAGCCATAATCTTGTCTTCTCACTTTGTAGTATTTGCGACATTGTTCGAGCTCGAAGAGAGTCTGGACTGTGGACTCTCGACTCGCTTCACCTGATCTCGAGTTGCTTTACCTGATCTCGAGTTGCTTTACCTGTGCTTCTTGGACGGCTTGGTCCTTCGCAGCTCTCAACTCGTCTAGTTCTTTGCGTTGTGCTGCCATTTCTCGCTCTTCTCCTCGTTGCTTCTCGTGGATCGTCTGAAGCGTCAGTTCCAGACGCGGTGGGCGGGATGAGATACCGTGTTACTTTCCTGTCAAGCAGAGCCAGCTCTTGCCCACAGCTTCTTGAAGGCTAAGGTAAGTTTTCTGCTTTCCGCATTTATAACTAGTAAGTTTTTGATCATCAAACCCTGTATTACAATGAATAATGTAGACGAGTGGATAGGAATGTTGTTGTTTTAGTAACATTCTTGGCAATGCTCAAAGATTCTAACGTTCTTCCGTGCCTTCTGCACTTGGAGAAAATATTGTCATCCACTGGAGAGACCCAACGGAATGTCTTTGCATTTGCTTGCTCATTCTGTAGAATTAGGGAAGGAAATTTTACTCTAAATGCATCTATGAAATTATCTGAAATTAGTTTGTGCATGAAGTAACAAAGATAGATGTTGAGGATGAAGCTACTCAGACTAAACCAAGGGCCAGGGTGGGGTATGATTATAAGTAATCATCGACCCGCTTGCTACCCCATGTAAATGTGGTCAAAATCTACTAAATCCACCTTGATGATTAGACGAACCAACTATGGTGAAGTCCCCACATGAAATCAACAGGACCTCGTAGACCTATATCAGACGACTTGATACACATATAATCATGATCTAATCTGGTCAAATATGAGTTGACAGAGGTTCAGGATCCAGCAACTGACAGTAACCATGTCCGAAACTTATGTATGGTCACCTTTGCCGGAAGGATGCCTAGATGCATGTTAGTTCCAAGGTATAGTAAGTAACTGCTCCTACGAGCTTCTGTGCTGAGTATCCTCGATGACAGGGGTAGGATCCACCGTGGTCTAGATCTGACCACCAGTGCTCATTTGAAGCTAATGACTTCACCCAAATAGAGTTTGACTGACTTACAATCTCAGGTATCACTACTAAATCTTTGGAGAAGGGAATCAATATTCACTTGCAATCTCTTTCTCTCTCTCATGTTGGAATGACAATGAGCTAGCTAATGTGGTTAGATGAAAGTTTCCGCAGTTGTGTGAGAAACTGTGTGGTTCCCATACCCAGATGTAACTTCCGGGGGTGAACATAGATCATAGCTTCTACTTCTGTGGTTTCACCCGAATGTTAAAATCTGTGCAAAATATAATATTGGCAAGTTTAGGGTTAGGGCTTAGTGGACGTGCAGGGCCGAAGACTATCTGACAAGCGAAACTACCACAAGGCTTTTGAACCTCACCAAGCCTGTATGTTGCAGCTGTTTGGTGTGATGCATGTATGGTGAACATTTGGATTAAACGGTTGTTAAACTACGTTGTACGTAAACTCTGCCTTATCGCAGTGTGGGTTCACATATGTTGGTTCTATTTGTCGTTTTAAATAATCGATCTGGTTATGAATCGGCAGCTGCCAAGATCGCTCCTTCTATTCCTTCGAACTGCCGGCATAGCTCTATGTGCTTATAGTCGCCGCGTCAAAAGGTGCTCGGTCCTTTAGTCTCCCTCGTCCACTGAGGCAAATGCTGGACAAGACTAGAAAATCCAGAGAAGTCCAAGAGCCTCGTTAAGGAAAACCCCGGTGTTTCTTAAAGATTGACTGACTTAACTAACTGACTTGATTTAAGAGACTGACTTTCGCTGCCTCCTCACTTGCAGGTGATCGTGGTTCCCCCTCGAGCTCATTCTGCTGCTCCTTGTTTATTTTCGCTTTCATTCTTATTGTTCTCATTGCCGGCAGGGTGTGTTTGGCCGGTGGCAGAGTGATCTTGGGCTTGGACTTCTTTCCTTCCTACTTCAGCAGCAGTTGTGTTTGAGTCGCTTAGCTCTTATAGTCATTGTATTTGATCTATTGCACTTCGATATTTCACAGAATGTCTAACAAACACAAGAAACAAAAGAGTCTCACGGAACGCAGGTTTCACGTTGAATAAATCGTATGTAAACCTCCAACCTTGTCTAATGCAGTAGATAAAACCTCTGGAGATGTGCGAGTTCTTACACAGAGAGAAATAGAAGAGAACTGTAGAACTTCAGAGAGTCGTGGCTCTTAGATTTTAATTGGGTACATTTTGAACCCAGTATAGGTAAGTTGTTCTGTAAAGTGTGTCAGCAAGGTCGTGGAACCACTCGCTTTGCTACTGATGGTTCCAGGAATGTCAGAACGTCGGCTATAATAGATCATGGGCGTTCAGTAGAGCATCGAGCAATTCTGATGACTAAGCATTTGGGGAGAAAAGTAATTGAGAAAGCTATGACGACTGCACGATATGTTTGCAATAAGGCAATTCTTATGTTGTTTCGAACATCATACTTTATCAGTAAAGAGACCATTTCGTTTTCCAAGTATCCTCACCTTTGTACATTGTTGCGCTCTTCCACAAAAGATACAACGGTATCCATGTATCAGGATGATAAATCTTGTACTGAAATGATTTTTTGCATAAGTCAGATCTTGCACAAACGAAATCTTGATAGGATTAAGAAGTCTAGATATTTTTGTATCATGGTAGACGAGTCTACATACATATCAGTGACCGGTCATTTTGGTAGTATTTGCTTCATTTTTGGAAGATGGGTTAGTCCGCATTGCTTTCCTTGGTTTGATTCACATCATTGTGAAAGATGCAGAAGCTATAGCTTCTACTATAGTTCGTTTACTTGCAGAATCCAACCTAGAGTCCACTCGTTTTCTGAGTTTTGGATCCGATGGTGCAAGCACAATGATAGGTATTCGAAATGGAGTCGCAGCACACCTTAAAAGGTATGTTAATCCTCATTTGATCTCAGTACACTGTATAGCACATCGTACCAACCTGGCTTCTCTTTCTGCTGCGAAAGCTCCCGCTTGTAAGGAGGTAAGTGATGATGTAGATCTGATATTAAACACCTTGGTTACCTATTTTCAGTCTTCTTCTAAGCGCAAAGCTTCTCTTGCTGCTTTGCAGATAGCTTTTGTTGATGCGCGTAAGTGTATGAAGCGGTATTTGAAGATTAGGTGACTATCTAGATGTCATGCAGTGACTACTGTTTGTGATAGCTTAGAGTCCATTCTAGTATACTTACGTGACCAAGCGAAACCGGATGATGTTGTTGCTCAGAATTTGTTTCAGAAGCTTGCTACCTTCCGAATGGTTTATATACTCTACTTTTTGGCTGACATTCTCAGTAACTTGACGAAGCTGAACAAAGCTTTTCAGCATAATACCGTATATTGTAGTTCTATAGGTCCTCTTGTGAGGACAACCATTACTGAGATAGGAGTGAATTTCTTAATAGAGACTACTGACCTGAATGCTTGTGTTATGAATGAGGAGACATGTTACCATATCCTCCCAGAGTATGGACCTCCTGGAGGTTACATGAAACGCCTCCGATCAGAAATCTGAGGACAAAGTTTTCATTCTGTTACATTGGAGAGAGATAAGTTGGGTAGAGATTTAGAGTCTGCTTTGATGTTTCAGAAAGCATTTGCACAAGCAATGTTGTTCTGCTTTAGATGAACGTTTCGAAGACAATAGCATTATCTCTTGTTTTAAAGTATTTAATCCTTTGTTGATGCCTTCTACCGCTTTGGCTGTAAGAGAGTGGGGTGGAAAAGAATTAGATATGCTATGTGAGTTTTATGGGCAAGATCGTCCAGTGTCTCAAGGTCAAACTCAGAAGGCCGTGATATCAACTTCTGCAGCAAAAGGTGAGTTCAAGAATTTTAAAATCCATTGTAGATCTGAGTGGTTTGACAATAAATTTAATGATTTGTGGTTTATGTTGGCAGGAGATGCACTGTACGAAGCACAATATCCAAATTTATTGATTCGGGCTAACATCACACGGATACAATGTGTATCTACAGCAATCTACGAAAGAGGATTCTCTTTCCAGAACTCTATAATGACCAAGTTCAGGAATAAGCTAACAACACGAAACTTGGAAGCATGCATGCGTGTCTCATTAGAGGGTCCTTCTAGTGTAGACGATGATATTCTGTCTGATGTTGTTCATTTCTGACTGAACTCAGTAGAATATAGACATCTATATTCTAATCCGATGGTGCATCTGAGTTCTGATTCGTGTGGTTTTGCTTCAGCTTGTTATACTTCCAACAGTTCTGCATCGTGCGAGTCTGACCATGAAAAGAGTAAATAACTGTGATGACTTTCAAGTTTGTTGTTATGTAGAGTTGGAAAGAGTGTTTTGTTTAATGAACTAGTAGATAAAACTCTCTCTAGAATACACAGCACCAGGTATTTTAGAGGGGGTAGACTTCCATTCCCAGTTGAGGGATTAACGGGTTCAAATCCCGCTGGAAGTTGTACTGTGGTGAGTTCAGAAATTTTTGCTCGCAAGTTGGAGCAACTTCCTCACATTTCTGTCATTTTTCAAGCTTATCTTCCGTCCGCGAGAATTGAATACTGCAGCACTAGGCATTACATGTGCATATTTTGTTTGATCCAATCATTATCATTCAGCCCTGCCACTGACCTGGAGTTTAAGATTGTATCTAGGATGAGTACTCTGTTTGAGGGACGACGTTTAACTTTCTTATGGTAACTTCTCTTATGGTGACTCAGGAAGGCTGCTTTCATATGCCGAAATGCACAAATGGCTTTCTTATGGGCATGGTAGGCACAGTCTGACTGAAATATAATCCCCTCCATTTGTATCTCCTATCAACTGCTGTTTTTCTAGGTGATGCTTGTATTGTGACTTCTACGTCTTATGGAAACACCTTGAATTTATAGATGGTAAGCATCATGGATGTGATGTCTCTTACTTCAGCCGAAGGGAGTTTTCTTTCACACTCGAACATGATATTTATCTTCGATACTTGTCATTCCATGATGCCTCTGCCATGGAGGCTGCTATCCGAGAAAAATGTCCCCATAAGATTGATATTGGAGTTGTTTACAACGTCGACGTAAGTTCTGTTTGTCCTCTCTGTCAACGACAAGAACAGTGGTCTTGAGGACTTAATCACTGCATTTTTACACACCACGTTTTAAGACATTTGAACGCTGTATTTTGTATGCGGGTGTCCGTTGTTCCAAAAACTATACTTCATGACTTTCTGCATTGTCTGCTAATATTTCTCATAGCCTTCCAAACGAACTGCATACTCTCAAGTGTTGGTGGAGACAAGGTCTTCTCGCCTGTTGAAAGAGAATTGATGTTTGATGTAGTATATGTCAGATTCCATGCGTAAATTTTCTTTTGGTTCAGAAATTACTGCTCGCTTGAGCACATCAGAAGCCTTGCCCGGCTCAGCATTGACAAGTTTGTTTCGTCCAGGATATGATCGATTATGACGATATTCGGATAACTTTTGAAATAGAATTTTATATGTCGGAAAAGAACAGAGATTAATTTACAAACGACGGAAATATTAAAAGGATCAAGTTTCTCGTCGGAAAAATAACGCGAGAGTTAACTTCACTCCGGAAAAATTACAGGTTTCAGTGAGATATCCGGAAGCTCCCGGACTCCAAACTTGTTAGTTGAGATGTGACGACCAGCTTCATGTAAAAAGCCGGTTTATGTGAAAAATCTACCCGAACACTGACATGGCAATACTGCACTTATAAGTTGATGCGCATATTATATTATCTGTATACTCATTCACCTAGAGTTTTTAGTCGCACGTGACTCGCTCCCAGATGAAATAACGTAGCTAGGAGAAGAGACCCTTAGTTCAACTTAGCTACCTTTGGGTTTACATGGCACGTAATGGGATAAAGAAAATGTACAAATTAACCAAAGGTGAATGCTTGACTTTTAGGTCGAAGAGTGTGTAACGTTGTCCTGTTGTAGGACCAACTAGTATGTAAATTACGCATATAAGTGCATTTTGCGCACAGTTGTAGAAGTTGTGGTGTAATGGGATCTAAAACTTTGATCTTATGAGCTTAGAATGCTCTATTATCTGCTGGGGGTCTCCATGGGGCAGAAAAGGACAAGGTTGAGTCCTTTAACTTCCCATTGGTCCTCCAAAAAGTGAAGATAACTTGTCATCTACCTAAGTGTGCGCTCTGGGAGGATCGGGGCACTTCGACGAGGGATTTTGGAGATCAGAGAGCATGGGCGGAGAGCTCTCGACGGGAGGAGCAACCTGAGCCCAAATTTCACTCGATTTGGAGGTCCAAGGCATACGTTATGACATTTTGAAGTTCATAGAGTGATGGGAGTACATAGCTTTCTCTTCCGATTGTAATATTAAGGGGTTTGAGTGATTGAGCCGTGAGATTGAGACCAGATTTCATGAGCTTGTAGTCTGTCAGTTGCTGAAGCTCTGACCCCAAATTTCACCACCGGATGTTATGCGGATTGAGCGCAATGGCGATTTCAAGGCGACGGGGTGCAGAAAGCTTTCAATCTGGAGCAACAAGTTTGCAGATTTATGGAGGATGATCCGAACAGTCAAATCGGCTCAAATTTCCTGAGTAGTGAGTTTACCTTCTGAATTGATAGCATAGGAAGTTTGAGTGGAAGTGGACGGTTCATTTAGGCGAAGAAGCTTCTGTCCTGAATCTGAGATTGGAAGTGCGTGTTAGTTTCTGAGAATTTGTGTTAATTGTGGGAGAAGATCTAGCCGTCAGATCTTCCTGAAATTTGACTTGTAAGTAGAGATTCTAGTATCCTACCTACGTGGCAAGTTTGAGAGGAGACTGAAATGTAGATCTGTATCTATCATGTGTGAAAGTTCGCTGTATTTTTGTCGAGTTGTATCGGCAACGGTATCTAGTCCAGGTCCGAGTCTTGTTAGCGGCAACTGGCAAAAAGTATCCAGTGTGACGTTTGTATTGCTTTGGGGAGTATTCTAGGCGTAGATAAGACTTTAGCGACCTACGTTGTAACCACGTCATGTGGTTGTCAGGTTCGCACTCAACGTGGCAAAGTGCGATCTTTTACCTGTAAAGTCGACTACCTGTCTAGTCTAGTCTCTTGTATTAGGACATGTTACGGTGCATGCATTTGAACCTTTCACCCAGACGACCTACACGTGGATGAGTATGACGGCATCAAACATGCGATGTGCATGTGTGCCACCTCATCGACCTGTGTGGCTTGGGTTGCTCGGTTAGGGAGCTTGCACCTATCCTTGTTTTGTGTTCGAAACCTATAAGCAAAGGAGAGTGACCTGTGTGGGGGGCATTCGACCTGGAGAAATTCAAAAGTTGTTCGTGGAGAGATCGTGGTGATCTTATGAGATTGTATCGGAGTTTTGGGGATCGAGATACCTTTGTAGTTGGAGTGCACATGTTGTGAGAGATGGACGAAGGACTCTACTTACCGCCCAGATTTCCTTTTCGAAACCCTTTTCATATTAAATTGATGTACATGGAACGAGTTCATTTTCAACAGTTTTTGATAAGATCCTTCGGGTATAACTTTACCGCGCAAGTCATGCTCTCGCTTGTCCTTGTGATCTTATCTGTTGTCACTTACGGCCAAGAATGGGATCACACTGTCTTTATCCTCATCTAACGAAGGATGGATCTAAATCAGCTCGCTCCTGTAAAATTTAACATCGAGTGCGAGATAAGATACATTTGTCGACCCAAAGCTATGTACAAAGCCCTAGTAGTGAGAAACTTCAGAGAGGAATACTACCGAGAGATCATGTCATCGCATATCTCGTTTGTTGTGTCCATGATCATCCTACGTTTTCGTGTAGTTATCTTGACCCTTTACTGAAAGAAAGAAAGTGCTTAGTTATCGAGGAAGTCAGAGAGAAATCTACGAGATACTAGTCGCTCTGCTGTGCATCGATCGCTAACCACAGCCAGAAGGTACGCCCTTGCTCAAAGGAAAGGCTCTCGCTACGACATATTTGGTGCTTCCATTGAGAGCACGCTTTGAGGTGGTTGAGTGAGTTGTTGCCGAGGAGCGTCAAGTATGAATCTTCCCGAAGCAATGGGGACGAGTGGAGGAGGAGCGGACGATCTGCTTCGAGCATTGACGATGTTGTTGAGACAACAACAAGGAGGCGATGTTGGGGAGCAGAAGTCTACGAGAGCTCTACAAACGGTGGTGAAGAAGTTGGGGAGGTTCGATGGAAGGAACATCATGAAGTATGTTCGGGAGTATATTTGTGAGATGGAGGTAAATCGTGTGCCTGAGACAGAGATGATTTCTAGTTTCGAGTTGGCTGTGATACCTGAGATCCGTAGTCAAGTGACAAAGCTGAAGGATGCACGTACGAGTTCTTGGGAGGAGTATGAGCAGAGGTTGAAGAGTGAATTTTTTGATGATGATGCGGATAGAGTAACCAAGAGAACGTTCTTGGAGTGGATAGAGCAGCGTCCGGAGAATGAGATGACACCAATGAGTTGCTACGTGAGTTTGAGAAACGGTTCTGTCAATTGTCTCCATCTGAGAGGACGACGCTTGACTTAAGGAAGACAAAACTTTTTCTAGAAGCTGCTGATGAAAATCTAGAGGACAAGCTTTTCTTGATGCTAGCAGACAAGGGGGAAGAAGGAGGAGTGAGCACAGACTGGAGAAAGGTAGAGGAAGCTGTTACTATTCTGACGAAGCAGAAACGTGGAAGAGATAGAGCTGCAACCTTGAGGTCTGATGTCTCTTTAGCTCCATTGCCCAAGCCTGTCAATAGCAAGATTGAAGATTCTGCAATCGATGAGTTGGTTAAGGGTCTGAGAGAGTTAAGGATAGAGATGGCAGAGCTAAAGCATAGTCGAAGTCCTGGTGATATCAATGCATCTTCAACTAGCAGAAATTTTGTTAGAAGATGTATCTGGTGTGACAGTACTGAACACCAACGACGAGATTGTGAGGAGTTTTCCGAAGCTTTCAAAACCGGAGTCGTGAATTTTAGAGATGGAAAGATTCATCTCGCCCAAACTGGTGCGCCGTTGAATACCAACTTTGGTAAGGGAGGAATGAAGAGTTTGGTGAGAGGTCAGGTTGGTATAGCGACGGCGATACGCACAATAGAGCTAGAAACATTTGCGATTGAAGTAGATGTACCGGTTGTAGCAGCTGTTAAGAGCGATGTAGTTGAAGTTCCACGAGAAGTAATGTTACGAGGTGCAGAGGCAATTCGCCGCATTACTGGATGGGATGATCCTGTAGAGGCAGGGTGTGTCAAAGCTTACCTGGTACAAGAGAAGCATGTAAGCTGACAGGATGCGATTGTGGAAGAGAAAAGGAGACGTGATGATGATGTTGTTGATCCGGAGGAGGCTACAAGGAGAACTAGAGCCACTAAGAGGAGAGGGCAACAAGAGGCATCACCTTCCGATATTCCTTCGATGTCTCATAGGGCATCTACATCTGAACCTATGGTTGATGTTCTTATTCATGACACGGAGATGAGAGAGAAAGGCAAAGGAGCGTCTTCAAAGGGCAAAGGTAAAACACCGACCTACAGACTACAGTCAGATATCGAGACCAGCACCAACTTGAAGGAGATTCTTGAAGAGAGAATTTTGGATGCAAAGATAGAATTTTCCTTGCGAGAGGCCTTAGGGATAGCAAAACGTGACTTTCATGAGTTGATCATAGATGTGATCAAGAGAAAGAGGCAGATGACTGCAGATATAGTGATGGTGAAAGCATTGGATACTGACATCACTGGGGAAGAAGATGAAGAGTTAGATCGCGTATTTGCCCAAAAGCATGTACTACAGGCGTCGAATGGAAGAGAGGCAAGAGTTTCAGACTGTGCTGCAGAACATGGCGACGAGAAGCAGCATGAGAGTCACTATTCTCGAGCATATTGGGCTCGTGCAACTACAGAGACAAGGGTCCGACTAGGTAACTTGTCAGAGGCTATAGTGGCGTTGGTGGATCACGGTTCGGAGATTAATATCATGTCCAAAAACTTTTACGAGAAGGGGAAGTGGCCAATCGACACAGGACATGGATGGGTTCTTCGTGCTGCTAACAACCAAAGAGGTGAACTTTTTGGTGCTTGTCCAGCTGTCAAGACTCGAATAAGAGATGTAGAGATAGAACAAAACTTTTTTGTTCAGAGTGTAGCTGCTTATCCTGTGATCCTTGGTCAACCATACATTACTGCGTCTAGGATGGAGACGAAAGTAATGGACGATGGATCTCATTATGCTCGTATTAGAAGTCAAGATGGTACGAGGGCGGTTCAGTTTCTTATTGTACGTACGGGTCATGAAAGGAACAGAGAGAAGCTGAGGGACAGTCCCTTAAGGACTGACAAAGAGTTCTCAGATTTTTAGTTAGCACTCCTGTAGAGCGGGAGTATGGGAGTGCTGATAGGAGAAAGAGCCTTCCGCTAGTGCCAGAAGATGAAGAAGAGATGTTTAAATGTGGATTTGCTCAGTTTTCTGAAACATGTGTAAATAGATTTCGAGTGGTAGAAGAGATGGATAGTGTACAAAGACGATGTGTGAAGAAGCAGGAAGATCTCTTCAAAACTTAAGGAGTTTTGTTATATCAGGAGTTCATTAACGGAGTGTATGAAGAAGAGGGCTTTGAAGATACTCTTGAGGAGGTTTTGTCGTTTATAAGCACCGATTCTTTGGTTAATGGATTTGTCGCGATCCGTTCACGTGAGTTACATGAGGAGATTACAAGATTCGTCGAGGATGGCTACAAGGTTCAGCTTCAGATGAAAGGAGATCATGAGTTGGAGTTAGAAAGGAGTAGAGCCACGAATCACCAAGAAGCGCAGGTTCATACAAAATACAAGACTGTAGCGCGTAAAGTGAAGCCGGTGGTTACTCAACTACCTGAAGACTCTAACAAGCAAGTGGAACGAGCATCGACTGAACCAGTTCTGCGAGATTCACAGAGAGTAGGACACAGGTTCACAGAAGAGACACTCAAACGACTGCAGATTGGAGGGGGTGAGTTTCTCACTGAGGAAGAGAGAAAGCGTTTTCATGAGATGTTGAGAAGGCATGGAAAGGCTTTTGCTTTCAGTGCAGAAGAGATTGGATGTGCAGATACGAGTGTCGTAGCACCCATGGTGATCTTCACAGTACCACATGTGCCTTGGGACTTGAAGCCTATACCAGTGCCACGAGCTATGTTGCCAATGCTTGTTGAATTGTTGAAAGAGGAGATACGCATGGGTATTTTAGAGGCATCTATGGGACCTTACTCGAGTCGGTGGTTTACTGTACCTAAGAAGTCAGGGGCTCTTAGGTTCATCCAAGACATGCAACCGGCTAACAAGGTGACTATTCGGAACATGGGATCAGGACCCATAGTAGATGAAGTTGCAGAAGCTTTTGCTGGCCGTGCTATCTACTCGATTGGAGATTTATACTCTGGGTATGATCAGTTCCAGTTGGCAATGGAGAGCAGAGATCTCCCCACCATGCGTACTCCGCTTGGGCTTGTAAGGATGTGCACATTACCGCAAGGAGCGACAAACTCTGTTGCTCATGTGCAAAATGCAATGAATAGGATTTTGAGAGAATTCATTCCGGAGAAGACCATACCTTTCATAGATGATATTCCTATGAAAGGGTGTGCGGTCGAAGACAAGGATGAGAAGCTGATTGAGGATGGATGTCGAAGATTTGTGGTTGATCATATTCACGATGTGGAGATGATCTTAACAAGGCTTGAGGAGGTAAATCTCACTCTTTCAGCAGAGAAGTCGAGCTTTGGAATACCAGAGATTGTTGTTGTTGGTCATCTTTGTGGAGCTTTTGGCCGACGTCCGAACCCATCAAAGGTTGATGCCATAGGGAGGATGAAAGATTGTGCCAACACCACAGAGGTTAGGAGATTCTTGGGAGCTTGTTTGTTTTATCGAGTGTGGATCTCTCATTTTGGTCATATGTCTGAACCATTGTATGAGTTGCTGAGGAAGCGAAGAAGGTTCACTTGGGCTGAGGAGCAGAGGGTCGCTATGGTGCGACTAAAAGAAGCATTGAAATCACCACCAGTTCTACGACAGTTAAGCTATGATTGTCGTAGATCCATAATCGTTACTGTTGATACTAGTGCTATCGCTATAGGTTGGGCAATAGGGCAAGATGATGGTGAGGGAAAGAGGTTTGCAACAAGATTTGGTGCTCGTATACTTACGGATCGACAAAGGAGATACCCTCAAGTCAAACGAGAGCTCTGGGCGTTGTAACTGCAATGAAAGCTGAGAAGGAGTATCTCATTGGAGCACATGTACTACTTGAAACTGATTTCTTATCTTTGTTGGGAATGATAGCAAACTGCACAACGCCTGATATTGCTATGTTACGTCGGATAGGTTACATTAGGTCGTTGAATCCAGAGTTGAGACACATAGCAGGGAAGATGAATTCGATGGCAGACATGTTGTCTAGAGCTAGGTACTCTCGAGAAGAAGATATGGAGGCGGAAGATATGGATGAAGATGATGCAGAGGAGGGGCAAGTTCTACAACTATCAAGCGAGGACCGGAGTCGCTTGGATGGTGTTCTTCCTTTCAAGGAAGAATTTTATTGTGGGAGGCTCAAGAAAATCAGACGCTATCTAAGCACTCTTTAGAAGTATGAAGAATGGACGGAGAAAGTCTTCAAGGAGATACGACATCAGGCCTATGGCTATCTATTACGAGATGGATATCTGTGGAAGAGGCCAAAGAGGAGAGATGGAGTACCCTTGAGAGTAGTGGATGATGCAGAGACCAAGAAACAAGTACTCGAACAATTTCATGATACCTTATGGGCAGGACATCGAGGTACATGAGCAACCTTTACCGAGATTAAGGAGAGGTATTGGTGGAAAGGATTGTATCGAGATGTAGAGAAGTTTGTTGGGTCATGCATTGAATGTCAATTCCAATCCAAGATTCAGTATAGGGATGGATTGAGACCCACATATCCCTTGTCCATCCATTTCCAATGGGTTTTGGATTTGGTTGCCATGCCACCAGGAATTTGGGGCATGCGTCATTTAGTTTTGGCTCGGGAAGAGCTATCTAACTTTGTAGAAGGGAGGGCTCTACGCACCAAAGCTACTGAACCTGTCTGTCGATTCATATTAGAAGATATTGTTTCTAGATATGGAAGCGTGGGGAGAATCCGTGCAGATAGAGGAGAGTTGAATGCAGATGAAGCATGTGAGTTCTTCAACAGATACGGAATACGATTGAAGTTGACCACTTCAATGAACCCGAAAGCGAATGGGAAAAGTGAACGAGGGCACCACCAATCATCCAAGCATTGGTGAAAACGTGCAAGGGGCGTCATGGGGATTGGCCTAGACTTCTTTCTTTTGCGTTGTGGGCTGATAGAACTACTCATAGTACTGTCACTGGTTACATGCCTACAGAATTGATGACCCATCAAAAACCTATCATGCCAGCGGAATGAGACGTTCCTACTTGGGTATGTCTACCTTGGGAGGATGGTTCCGATAGGGAAGGACTATTGGCACTACGAATTCAGCAACTTGAGCGACGTGAGGAGGACCTCGAAGAAGCATTGATCAAACTCAAGGAGGCGAGGTTGAAGAACAAGGAGCGGTTCGACAAGACACATCGACTGCGAAAGAAGCCGATCCGAGAAGGTGACTGGGTCATAGTATATAACAACAGTTTGGATAACCAACACATCACTATCAAGAAGTTTGCACGACGTTGGTTTGGTCCTTATGTTGTTGTTGTCGTTCACGACAACGCCGCATATGGTTTGTGAGAATTGGATGGTACACTCTTGAAGTTACCCATTGCTGGTAAAAGGGTCAAGGTTTTCCGAAGACGTGAAAGATTTCTTGATTTCGATGAATTTCTTGAGTCTGGTTCTCATCTTTCCAGACCTTATGCGAGAGAAGATGATGATGAACTTGACAATTCATAGCATGATGAGGGCTACGATGATGACTATGGATAACAAGTTGGCACATACCGGAGGATGTGCAGGTTTGGAGGGGGTGAATGTCCTGTTGTAGGACCAACTAGTATGTAAATTACGCATATAAGTGCGTTTTGCGCACAGTTGTAGAAGTTGTGGTGTAATGGGATCTAAAACTTTGATCTTATGAGCTTAGAATGCTCTATTATCTGCTGGGGGTCTCCATGGGGCAGAAAAGGACAAGGTTGAGTCCTTTAACTTCCCATTGGTCCTCCAAAAAGTGAAGATAACTTGTCATCTACCTAAGTGTGCGCTCTGGGAGGATCGGGGCACTTCGACGAGGGATTTTGGAGATCAGAGAGCATGGGCGGAGAGCTCTCGACGGGAGGAGCAACCTGAGCCCAAATTTCACTCGATTTGGAGGTCCAAGGCATACGTTATGACATTTTGAAGTTCATAGAGTGATGGGAGTACATAGCTTTCTCTTCCGATTGTAATATTAAGGGGTTTGAGTGATTGAGCCGTGAGATTGAGACCAGATTTCATGAGCTTGTAGTCTGTCAGTTGCTGAAGCTCTGACCCCAAATTTCACCACCGGATGTTATGCGGATTGAGCGCAATGGCGATTTCAAGACGACGAGGTGCAGAAAGCTTTCAATCTGGAGCAACAAGTTTGCAGATTTATGGAGGATGATCCGAACAGTCAAATCGGCTCAAATTTCCTGAGTAGTGAGTTTACCTTCTGAATTGATAGCACAGGAAGTTTGAGTGGAAGTGGACGGTTCATTTAGGCGAAGAAGCTTCTGTCCTGAATCTGAGATTGGAAGTGCGTGTTAGTTTCTGAGAATTTGTGTTAATTGTGGGAGAAGATCTAGCCGTCAGATCTTCCTGAAATTTGACTTGTAAGTAGAGATTCTAGTATCCTACCTACGTGGCAAGTTTGAGAGGAGACTGAAATGTAGATCTGTATCTATCATGTGTGAAAGTTCGCTGTATTTTTGTCGAGTTGTATCGGCAACGGTATCTAGTCCAGGTCCGAGTCTTGTTAGCGGCAGCTGGTAAAAAGTATCCAGTGTGACGTTTGTATTGCTTTGGGGAGTATTCTAGGCGTAGATAAGACTTTAGCGACCTACGTTGTAACCACGTCATGTGGTTGTCAAGTTCGCACTCAACGTGACAAAGTGCGATCCTTGACCTGTAAAGTCGACTACCTGTCTAGTCTAGTCTCTTGTATTGAACATGTTACGGTGCATGCATTTGAACCTTTCACCTAGACGACCTACACGTGGATGAGTATGACGGCATCAAACATGCGATGTGCATGTGTGCCACCTCATCGGCCTGTGTGGCTTGGGTTGCTCGGTTAGGGAGCTTGCACCTATCCTTGTTTTGTGTTCGAAACCTTTAAGCAAAGGAGAGTGACCTGTGTGGGGGACATTCGACCTGGAGAAATTCAAAAGATTGTTCGTCGAGAGATCGTGGTGATCTTATGAGATTGTATCAGAGTTTTGGGGATCGAGATACCTTTGTAGTTGGAGTGCACATGTTGTGAGAGATGGACGAAAGACTCTACTTACCGCCCAGATTTTCTTTTCGAAACCCTTTCCAGATTAAACAGATGTACATGGAACGAGTTCATTTTCAACAGTTTCTGATAAGATCCTTCGGGTATAACTTTACCGCGCAAGTCATACTCTCGCCTGTCCTTGTGATCTTACCTGTTGTTACTTACGGCCAAGAATGAGATCTCACCGTTTTTATCCTCATCTAACGAAGGATGGATCTAAATCAGCTCCCTCTTGTAAACTTTAACACCGAGTGCGAGATAAGATACATCTGTCGACCCAAAGCTATGTACGAAGCCCTAGTAGTGAGAAACTTCGGAGAGGAATACTACTGAGAGATCATGGCATCGCATATCTCGTTTGTCGTGCCCATGATCATCCAACGTTTTTGTGTAGTTATCTTGACCCTTTACTGAAAGAAAGAAAGTGCTTAGTTATCGAGGAAGTCAGAGAGAAATCTACGAGATACTAGTCGCTCTGCTGTGCATCGATCGCTAACCACAGCCAGAAGGTACGCCCTTGCTCAAAGGAAAGGCTCTCGCTACGACAACGTGTGTGATGTTTTAATTCTAAAAATATCAGGAACTGGACTGACGTTCTGGATTAGATCCTGCAGAATCTTCTTGCTTAGTTGATCTCGTAGCCTCTCTAACATAAATTTCGTGTTGACTCTATTCATTTTAATTGTTCTCGCGCGTGTAAGATGTTTAATTTACAAATGATGTTATTACAGAACGTACCTGGAATATCTCATGGGTGCGTTGAGATAATATCATGATAAGGCATATAGGATGTCTATGCTGTATCCTATATTTAAGACATGTATACTATGTCCATGCGATAATGTTAATGTGACGAGGTGAAACATGTTTATCATGTTTTTGCGAGAAAGTGACGAGTAACGATAAGTTTCATTATGATTCTCTTTATGAAAGCACAACCGGACGAACAACGAGGAACAGGATTGGTGACAGATTACGAATCAGCGTACAAATTTAGAATTAAAATCACTTTCATTAGAACTATAGTAGCTATAATTGACGCATATGACAAAGTATATTCTTAACATTGTTCTTTTTTCATCTGCCTGTGTTCAATAGAATAAACTGCTCTGCTCTTTTTTAGCTCTTCGTAATCTTATTGATTCATGGTTTGGTTTGAATCCAATCTAGATAATGCTCTATTCTTATATGAAACTAGTACGGTAGTGAAGAGCAGTTCCAACGTTTATTTGTGGCTCGTTTATTATCATCAGCCAGCAGTGCTAGCCGTATGAGGCTACTCAGAACTATCTTTGTTTTCAGTTTCTAGTGTAAGAGAGTTGCATGTCTGTCTCTGCTGCATGTAGGATTTTTGCATCTATACACAAAGCTAATCAGAAGACGTACGATGATGATCTCGTTGATATTAACTCTAATCAGAGATCCAATTCCATAAGCTTTAGCATCTGTTTCTTAGCTCTCTAGTATCTCTGCTCGTGCTCTCTACACTGCTCCTCCTTCCGTTCCTTCTCATTGGTTTTATGGATTTTTGCAATGTATCAAATCTTTTTGACGTAGTACAAGATCAACATTGGGATTGTATCCTGGTAGATGGTAACTCAAGAAGGTTACAGTTCAGGTGCCTTACCCAGGATACTAAACATTGTACCTCATGGCAAAACCGTGAATGTTTCAGAAAATTTTCATGAATTGATATCGACAGCAGCTAGGCGTGGAAGACATAGATTTAAAGCAGGAAATCAAAGACCACCAACTCTGTCCATGAATGCCGTAGATAGATCTTCATGTCATTTTTCAACAGAATGATAGAGGAGATGAAAGTATCAAATGGAAATGATACTATGAAAGGTGAAATTACTTTATCCGTTGTGTGAATGAAATGATATGTAGGTGATTCAAAGTGATCTTTCTCTAATAATTTATTACATGTAGGTTGAGAAGCAGATGCATCAGAGAGGAGTAAATGTCACAGATATGATCAAGGCAACAGCATATTATTCTAAGTGGTGTGCATCTGACACGAGAAGCATCACTATGCAGATGTTATTGGACCGTACAGTGCAATATTGGATTGATAAAGGTTACCAACCAACAGAGGCAACTATAAAGGTATGTTGCAATATTGTTAAATATGTGTGTACTTTTTCAGAGTTCCTTGCTCATGTCTCTAATTATTTATTTTCTTAAATATTTATAAGGAAACACTCATGTTGACGGTCACGAAGTTACTCCTCTTGAAGTAGAGCCTGTTATTTTCACTGATGGAGAATTCTTGAGAGTTGGATGCAAACTAGTCTCAGTTACTAGTCTTGAGTTGAATCATGTATAAAATATTGTTCAAGAAGAAAATAACAATCACAACCCACAAAGCGAATCAGAAGAAGAAAAGTAAACACATAGTTCAGAAGCTGAAACAAAAGACACATCTAAAGACTACAACGAACGAGAAGAACAAAAAACATCTTATGGGTAACATTGATATGGACGAAGATCCTGTTCTTACAGAAGAGTTCGAACATATGCCTAATACTCCTCCAGACAATGACATGATCTATATTTATGTTTTGTTTGGTATTGCATTTTATTTATTCTACTAGGTGTTGATGATCATAAAGTCTAAGTTTTATCATTTGTTAAACTCATGGAAAGATTTAACTCCAGTTGCAAGAGAAGTGATGAACGAGTCAAGGTCCGCGAGACGTGCTAGAGTTCAAGATGCTATTATAGATTGTCCAGAAATTCATGTCTATAGGAGGAGCATCTCTAGATCCAGAACATCTAGACCAAGAGGACCTAAGGTCAGAGGTAGATGAATTTGTCTATATGGTGAATCTAGATAAACCGTTTTATATATTTTTGGCAAAAATCAGAAAATTTTTGTTTACAATTTTGGAATGTTCCTACTCCAACTAAAGATGTAAGTTCTGATGAAAACCAGACTATTCTTTTGTATGTTTATTTTGTATCGGCTCGAAGAAAACTATGTTATGTTCTGTACCTGCCACATAAATATTATGTGCAAAAAGAAGATTTTTATTTCTGTGATGTATGTGTCTTGAAGACGGAAGAGTGAAAGTCTTGTATGATGGCATATTTTACGCAAAAACAAACCGTCTTCGAGTAGTGATTTAAGAATCCACTATACAAAAAGGATGGTTGTTTCCATAAACATGATTCAACATATATCATTATTTGAAACATATACATACATATTTGAAACATATACATATTGTTATTTGAAACATATACATTGCAGATCACGTACAATCTTAGACTCAAATCGATAGTATTTTGTGTGTGTTTAAAAATATATATGATTCAAAATATATTGTTATTTCATCTTCATGTAATAACAATATCTAACAATACAATATATATGTATAACAATATATTGTCATTACAAAGAAAAGAATAACAATCTATGCCCACAGTTTATAAGTAAGTGGCTGAAACGATCAAGACATGACCCATGCTACTAGGTGACACGGATTATGGACAAGCTTGTACTCAAAACGATCTTGTCACCATGTAATAACAAGATCTAACAATTATATATGTGTAGTACAATATATTGTTATTTCAAAAAAATCAATAATAATATATACGTATTACACATATACTCCAATACATTGTTATTCCATAATATAATAATAACATCATGCTTGTTGATGTAAATCATAATTTTTTAAATGAAGATGTATGATATCACAGAGATATATCTTAATGAACATTACATTGATACACACCATAGATTCAGAGCAAGACATGCACATGTTTAACATTCCAGGTACATTCAGTAATAACATTGCTTCTTAAACCACAAGTATAGATATAAAAAAGGTCGTTCACACGCGACGGTCTTTTTTGTCACTGTAGTCTTTTTTTGCGAGGACGCCGGACCGCGCCTGACTAACTTCCCGGTGCATCTGCTAGGGTTCAGCCTGAGAGTGTTTGTGTGGGTGGGGTCGACTGCACGAACGAGACGATTTCTCTAGGCTGTGGATGGTGGCTGTTGGAATTACTCGCGGCTGCTTTGGAGGGACTCTCTCGTTGCTGTGTCCTTTGTTTATTCAGTAATGAGTGCGTCAGTGATAGAACGACTCAGCAGTCTTGACTTTCTTGGATTCGCTAGGTTTTTAAACTGAAGCGAAGTTCGCTACCGTGCGCACATGCAGACCTCCATTTCAGCGACGTTTGGTTCAGATTTGGTTCAGATTTGGCGGTAGATTGGCTTGTGCGTTGTTTTGTGACAGTGTCGACGTTCTATCCAAGGGCAAAACCTCTACATTGTTCGGTTCTACATCGTGCAATGATGTTTGCATTCGGTTTGATTTCTTACTCGTTTTTTACTGAGTTTACTCACCCCGCTAGTCTTGTCTGTAGCGCAACTGCAGACCTCCATTTCAGCGACGTTTGGTTGAGATTCAGTTTTGATTTGGCGGTGGATTGACTTACGCGTTGTTTTGTGATAGTGTCGACGTTTTGTCCAAAGGCAAAGCTTGTACATCATTCGGTTCTACATCGTGCGGTGATGTTTGCATTCAGCTTGATTTTCTAATCATTTTTTACTGAGTTTACTCACCCCGCTGGTCTTGTCGATTATTACAACGTGTTTTAGCTACTTTCACCATGTCTTCTCGATGGTAGGGATGTGAGGTATATGCTCTGTAGTACTTTGTTTTCAGCCATTCACATATCTCTCCGTCGACCCCTTGCATTTGAAAAGTCGTTTACAGCGAGAGCTCATAACTAACAGCTTTATGTATATGTTATCTTGTTGCGGCCGTAGACAGATTATGTTATCATTTAGGTTTAGATTCGTTCTGTTATTCGTTTGCAGTCTGACGGCCGAGGTGCATAAGTAAACTCGTTTGGTAAGTGTCTTCGTTTGACGCGGTAGTGTGAAGTGCAGCCAGGTTTTTTGTTTCGAGCCCGTGCTTGGACTTAGCGAGAGATCATTATCATTATCTTAGACTTCGGGGGAGAGTCTGCGTTAGTTGTGTTTTGCTTTATCTGTGTTATCTGTGTTTTGCGAAGGGTTTCTTGGTGGATCCTGGTCCATCTTTTGCCCATCCATCTATCGAGCAGCGAGTTGACCACGAAGGAGTAACTTTGGACTATGTCTGAAACTTTCTTGAGTTGGTTAGTCTCATGGACGGAGGTTCCGAGTCAATATTTGAGACACGCATGGACTCCGTGCAGGATGTCTAGAGCAAAGCAAGATTTGATTCTGTACTGGATGACGTTTGGAAATCTTTTTGGTCTGGGACAGATGCAGACGGAGAGCCGAGACGCTTTACAAAACTAGTGAGTCTTGATCGGTTGCGAGAGCTGTATCTCCATTTCAGTGATGCATGCGAGGTGTTTGCTGTCTCTTTAGAGATGAAGGTGGATACATTTTTGATGGCAGCTTGTTATTCTTGATCCGAGAGTGAACCTAGGAGGAAACGATTGCAGGTCTACAAGCAGTTGTCTTACGCTGCAGGATGATCTGAGAGAAAATAGTTTTCATAGTGTTTACAGTCTGCTGTCCAACGGACTTGGGAGGAGTCGAGCGAGATACATGTAGGGTATATTCTTTAATTTTATTTGTTTTCTTGTCAACTTTATCTTGTTTTTTGTTACAAGTGTTTATTGTTTACCGTGTATTTTTTGGCTTGGGCCACCTCTCCTCCTGCTGAGGGGAGTGAACCTTCGCTGGGACGGCCAGCAAGATGGGTTCAATTCCCATTGAAGGTGTTTTCAAGGTGACTTATTGGGTGACTCAGTGCTGGACAGACGATTCCAACAGTTATGTTATCATTGTGTCGCTATCGAAAGTCAGTGCTATCATCGGTTTTGCCTGTTGTATGATTGTGTTTATATTACTCAAGCTTCGACTTCTCCCTACCCTTTATCAGAAGTGGATTTTATGGGTTACTAGCTTCTTCACTGAGTGACTCGGTTCTCACTTGAGTAAAGAGTCGTGACGTGAATCGCAGGCATGTCTTGGGACAGATGATGACGACTTCTTCCTGTCCTGTCCTATCTCAGTTAGTTGCTTGACTAGACCAATAGTATGGACAGACTAGCTCCTTATAGGAAGCCGACGGTCGATGAGTGCCATGCTGGACGATATGCTCAAGTAGCCTAGCAGAAATTTTGCAGTAAGCGAATCCTGTGATGTAGTTTTATGTTCTGAAAGGTGTATGACATGGTGCTAGAATTTCTCTCGTGCTCTCTGTTGCAGCGGCCGCGCGTTTACAGTGGCAGTACGTAGGGTGGACCAGCTTGGCTCCATGCCATATCGGTAAGTACTGTGGTCTATGGCCAATTTCAACTCCAAGAAACGGATGGAAAAGGAGAAAATATTGTTGTCGTTCTCTCTAGAAATTAGCTCACTTGAGGTAAGACTATGTTCTGTACCTACCAAGATTCATTAAGATATCCATTCAAAGTGCTTTACGAGTCCAGAATGTCAAGTTTTTCCCAACTCAACGGGCTCGGTCGAACTCACAGTGTATCACGTTGCTGACTAGTTGTAGTGACGCAAGATTACTCCTTTTGCCCATTTAGTATACAAGATATCGTTCCCACAGAGGATTTGCACAAGTAACGCTGCTCTAAGTTCTAAGATCTGTTCAAACACACACACACACGGGTTTTGCCTAGGAATCCCGTCATCTCACAAAACCACGCGTCTTGCAGGTACGCCAAAATATACTCTGGATCTAAATAAACGACTACTAACTAAAATATCACACAACTATTCACAGAGAATCTCAGGAAGACGATCTTCCTGCTTCCAGGTCACTTCTTCCGATCTTCTCGATATCGTCTTCCCGAAGTGATTCTCGTCTTCTGGGGGTTCAGCTCGTCTTCTCGCACCTCCAGAAGACTGTCCTGCTTCGCAGAAGTCGACTAGCAACGGCTGACACACATCGCTCTCTTACTTACATTCCAACGGGTTAGATTAATCACATGGTGTATGCCCCTTGTAGCCTTCCCAGGCTTCTGCCTACGGAAATGGTCTTCCTGCAGCACTAAAATGACATTCACCTTCACGGAAGCTCAATAGAAGTCTCGGAAGCTCACTAGAAGAAGGTAAGAAGATGGGGAAGATGAGAGAAGATGGGGAAGAAGAGGAAATCCAAACAAGAGAAAACAAGATGAAAAGAGGAAATTAAGATTTCGACATGCTTCTAGTCTGGATCCTGACTAACAAGTCATCCCTGCTTGTAATAGTTTGGGGAGGAAGACAACAAACATGTGTACAGTTGCACCGTCTTCTTCTTGAGGATGTCGTCTTCTGCTGTGGGAAGAAGGCTTCTTTCTTCTTCACTTCGCTGCTCTGACTACTCTGTCTTCTGGGATCCCTTATCCATAAGACCGTCCGTACGTAGATCCCAAGTGCTCTACTGAACGAGCCAAGCTACACTTCCACAACTGCTGACAGTCACCGCCACTCAAGAAGAACACTTCTCATGCACAATTGGGAGCAGATTCAAGGAACCCACCATCCAGAAGACACGAATTAAGCTTCTGCACTCAAATCAACAATCTATTCCCCGAAAAGAAGTCACATTGGCATTGGGAAGCTCACTCCCTCTACTTCATGCGTCTACTCCTCGACACACCAGTCTAGTCAACAGGACTGCACGAGGATGCCGTTCCCTGCTCCTAAACTGTCCACTACCTCTATCTACATCTTCGAACCACTACTGCAATGAGCATGCAGACCCCTCATGTGTATTCCAAGACTATTCGTATGTTTCCAACAACGGGTGTAGTGTGCCAAGAACTATCTGTCATGTGTCTCTAATGTGTCTAGTCTGCCTGCACCATAGAATCGATATCGGTGTGCAGCAGCTAGCGAACTCTATTTCCTACTCCTCGATCCTACTTATGTCACTACCATGAGAACCAGAGGGAACGACCACCATGGAGAGAGAGGCGCTGACAGGAGGTTGCCACCCCACATGCAAGCGGTTCCCCTTCCTAATTAGCCATCCACTTTGTTGCCTACGCTACTTATGCTGCCACATGGTGTCCTAACTAATTTTACATGGAAAACTGCCACCCTTAAGATAGCATGTTTGTTCCTACTAAATCTGGAATTGTCAATCTTCGGTTACTAGCTACTCTGATTGCTTCGTGGCAATCTCCACCTGATCTGCTCCTATCGGAGCTACTAGCTCGGCTTCTGATGGGCTGGGAAGCCCTGCGCTTACCTCGGGTGTCACTGAGGTAGCTTCCCTCTCATGGCTCTTCGCTGGCCCTGCTGTCGCTGCGGCTGCGTCTTTCTCGGCTTCGGCTTCTGCTTCGGAAGACGAAAGCGTCTTCTTGGAAGCAGAGTCGAGTGATGTGTCTTCGGTCTTCTGAGGCACGGTGTCGAGTTGAGAGTCTTTCTTGGGGAGGGCGGACCTCCTGACTGTGATCGATCAGAGAAAAATGACCTGAAAGGAAAATAGGTTGCTGCTGACGATGAGATCTCACAACACTGCTCCTTGTGCTCACCAATTACAAAACAAACACTCAAATACACACTCAAGTACACAGATAGATCTCTCAAGATTCAATTAACTTTATTACAGTGTCGTCTGCATCACCAATTTCTCCAACTGTACAGAAAATCTCTCTCTTCCTCTCCTGCGCACCTCTCTTCACCCGTCAAGCCAAAAGTCTACCCAGTACGTCTCAATCCGAACTTAATAGAGAAATTCAGGCCCCTGAATCTTATTCCTCTCTTTGCCTTAGCTGAAGCTCTCAGAGATTTGATCCAGCGTCGATCAAAAAGTCCTCTCTAGATTTTCAGTCTCTCTCAATAAAACTGCCTCCTGAGAGTAATTTCTCCTCAGAACAGTTTATTAGACAGCGTCCAAGCTTAAACCTCCTGCTCCTCTCCCTACGATGATCTCTCAATTCAATCTATCAACAATTTCCTCTTCTCCCAGCCTCCAAGCTTCTCCTACGTGTCCTCAACTCTCTCTGTAAAAACTTTGCAAAAAAAAAACTCCCCGCGATCCCAAGTCGCCGCAGGTAAATAACCTAAAAGTTAAGGCCCCCGCTTAAGCTGCCCCCCTGCTGTCCTTATAAGCATAGCCACTTATTAGAAGCAGGGCCCTAGCTAAGCTGGCCCCTGTTGTCCTTATCAGACCCCCTTTTAAACTATAATTCTCCTCCTTCCGCCCCCGCTTCCATTGTAATCTTCCGCTCCAAGCTTCCGCGGTAATCTTCCGCTTCCGTTGTAGTTTTCCGCTTCCACTGTAATCTTCCGCTTCAAGCTTCCGCGGTAATCTTCCGCTTCCGCTGTAGTTTTCCGCTTCCGCTGTAATCTTCCGCTTCAAGCTTCCGCGGTAATCTTCCGCTTCCGCTGTAATATTCTGCTTCAAGCTTCCGCGGTAATCTTCCGCTTCCGCTGTAGTTTTCCGCTTCCGCTGTAATCTTCCGCTTCAAGCTTCCGCGGTAATCTTCCGCTTCCGCTGTAATATTCTGCTTCAAGCTTCCGCGGTAATCTTCCGCTTCTGCTGTAGTTTTCCGCTTCCGCTGTAATCTTCCGCTTCAAGCTTCCGCGGTAATCTTCCGCTTCCGCTGTAGTTTTCCGCTTCCGCTGTAATCTTCCGTGGTAATCTTCCGCTTCCGCTGTAGTTTTCCGCTTCCGTTGTAATCTTCTGCTTCAAGCTTCCGCGGTAATCTTCCGCTTCCGCTGTAATCTTCCGCTTCAACCTTCCGCTTCAAGCTCTCTAAGAAACATTTCTCAGAAAAATGTCCGCTTCCGCTTCAGTTTTAAGGCCCCTGCTAAAGCTGTTCCCCTGCTGTCCTTATGCGTACATAATAATCAGCAAAAGTTTCCCGTGCCCTCGATGCCATCTTGATGCCACCCTGAATATACTACAAGCCATCCAATGTAGGCCGAAGCCCCAACACTTATGAGGCTGCCCCACAGGGCTTACAGCCCCCCCATATGCGCACCAGGTATCTCCCATAGTATATTCAGGATGGCATGCGGAGGCTTAGGCCAGGAAGCCCACGATTAAAGGAGATACCGGTCTCCCGCCCCTAGATATGCAAGACGTGGCTGCATATCCAACATAGACTCCCTTTCAGGAGGCCAACATGCCGGAACAGGAACCAGAGGCCAGGGGGGATTGATCCTGAGACCACTTCCCTCCTAGGCAGGCGCCCTATCACTGGGATGGCCTTTGGTTCCGTTCAAGAAGGTAAAAACTTGTGTACATATGTTTACCTGAAGAAATTTTGCTGTAAAATCTTTACTAGCTTTTCCTACACTAACTTCTCTATACAACTCTGTTTTTAATGAACAAGGAGTCAAAACTATAGTATTCGCAAACACCTACACGCTCACGCTGTTCGATTCTGAGTTCGAGTCATGATTCAGAATCGACAGATTTCCCTCTTTCACATATTTCACAGCTTAACTCTCGTACTAACTATTGCTTAAAACACTTTCTGTCGAAACTAGAAGCATGAGGCCGCTCTCCTCGTCGAGCTTTGCATTCTGGTGTCTTTCGACTCCTTTAGGGGTGATATTCCAACCCAAGCTAGGGGCAGCTTGTCAAGCATAGCCCCAGCTTAGCTCCTGCCTAGCTTGTTAAGCTGTAGGGCAGCTTCCTTTACACAATATAGAAAAAAATCTCTCTGCAATACTTTTCACTGTATAGACCTATGTACAATACGACATTCACCCCCTCCAAACCTGCACATCCTCTGGTATGTGCCAATCCGTCACCGATCCTCGTGGTCCTCCAAATCGTCTTCGCTCTCTGCGACCGTCTCAGAAAGGTCTTCATTTGCTCCTGTCTGCTCTGAACCTAAGAACTCAGCTAGCTCCACAGTCTCCCCTCTCTTCTTGAATAACTTCACTCGTTTCCCTGCAACTGGAAGCCTTAAATGCGTGCCATCTAGCTCTTGTAAAGAATAGGTAGCATTCTGATGTACATCAGAGACAAGGTACGGACCAAACCACCTTCTCGAAAACTTTCGAATTGTAGAGTGTTGGTTCTCCAATGTGCTGTCGTATACCAACACCCAGTCTCCAACTTGTATCAGTTTTGGTCGAAGTCTATGAGTCTTATCAAACCTCTCCTTGTTTCCAAGTCGAGCCGCCTTCAGCCGTCGCTGCGCTTCAGCGAGATCCTCCTCTCTACATTCTAGCTGTCTGATTCATAGTGAGAGAAGCTGCACACGGTCCACATTGTCCTCCCATGGCAAGGTAGCCCAGGTAGGAAAGTCTTCTTCTGCTGGCATCATCGGTTTCTGTCCTAACATTAACTCAACAGGCATGTACCCTGTAGTAGAACAATGAGTTGTTCTATCTGCCCATAAAGCAAAAGGGAGTAACCTAGGCCACTCTCTATGCTTACCATCACACGCCTTCACCAAAGCCTGAACTATTGATGGATGTCCTCGTTCGCTCTTGCCAATCCCCTCTGGATTCATCGCAGTAGTAAGCTTGAGTTTCACACCATATCGAGCAAAAAACTCTTTTGCTTCTGCGATGAACGTAGCTCTCCCCTATCTGCCCGTAGTCTTCCTACGGACCCGTACCTACAAATAATATCCTCAAGAACAAACTTACATATCCCCTCTGTGGTCTTCGTTCTCAAAGCTCGTCCTTCTACAAAGTTGGAGAGATCCTCACGAGCCAGAACCAAATATCGCATGCCCCATAACCCCAGAGGCATTACCACCAAGTCGAGAACCCACTGGAAGTGAATGCAAGGCGGATAAGTTGGCACGAGATCGTCCTTATACCGGATCTTTGAGTAGAACTGGCAATGCAAGCAGGAATTGACGTAGTTCATCACATCCTGGTATAGACCTTTCCACCAATACCTTTCCTTCAACTTGACATAGGTAGCCCAAATCCCTCGATGTCCGGCCCATAAGGTATCATGGAACTCCTTCATTAGTTGCTGCTTAGTCTGCAGATCGTCCACTACTCGTATGAACATCTCATCTCTTCTCTGTGGTCGTCTCCAAAGATACCCATCATGCAGAAGATACTTGTAAGCTTGTTTCCTTATCTCTCTGAACTCTACTTTGCTCCACCTCTCTTGCCTCTCCAACAAGCTCAGATAATACCCTATGTCACGAAGTCTACATGTGTAAAGCTCCTCTCTGAACATCAACGGCTCCAAGTTCGTAGCCCGTCGATTAACATGACACTGAGCATCCTTTCTCTCCTCTTCCTCAGCTTCTGAAATCATGACATCCTCATCCACAAATCGAGCCCTTGACAACATATCTGCGACCATATTCTCCTTTCCTTTTATATGCTTCAGCTCTGGGTTCAAGCTTCTAATATAGGCAATCCAACGTAACATCGCTATGTCTGGCGTGCTACAGTTGGATATCATGCCTAGTAGAGGTAGACAATCCGTCTCTAGGACTACATGAGCACCAATCAAAAACTCACGGTCTGTCTTCATCGCTGTCACCGCTCCCCACAATTCACGCTTCACCTGAGGATAATCTCGTTGCCTGTCTGTCAAGATCTTAGCTCCAAACCTAGAGGTAAACCGCATACCATCCGCATCATCTTGACCTATTGTCCAGCCAATCGCCTTTGGACTAGTATCTACTGTAATAGTGACATGTCTCCCACACCCATAGTCTACTTTTCTCAGAACAGGTGGAGACTGTAGAGCCTTCTTCAGCCTATTCATAGCTTCTCTATGGACTGAGGTCCATACAAACCTCTTATCCTTCCTCAATAATGCATACAAAGGCTCAGCAACATGAGCATAATGAGGAATGGATAAGCGATAAAATACACAAGCACCTAGAAAGCGTCGAACCTCCGTGATGTTCTTACAGTCTGCCATCCTAGCTATAGCTTCAACCTTCTCGGGGTTTGGTCGCCTTCCAAAAGCACCACACAGATGTCCAACCACTAAAATCTCAGACACACCAAACCTGGACTTAGCTCCTGACAGGGTGAGATGCACCTCCTCCAGTCGAGTCAAGATACGTTCTACATCCCTGATATGATCTGCAACAAACCTCCTACATCCATTCGCAAGTACTACTCCATCCTTATCTTCAACCGCGCAACCTTTTATAGGAATATCATCTAGAAACGGAATGGTAACATCAAGCACAAACTCCCTTAGTACCTTATGCATCGCGTTCTGCATATGAGCCACCGAGTTCGTTGCTCCTTGTGGAAGTGTACACATCCGCATCAATCCCAGGGGCGTACGCATAGTAGTTAAATCTCTACTCTCCACAGTCAGCTGGAACTGATCATAACCAGAATATAGATCTCCTATCGAATAGATAGCTCTCCCTGCAAATGCCTCTGCTACCTCTTCAATCACAGGACCCGTCCCAACGTTACGAATGGTTACGTTATTCGCAGGTTGTAGGTCTTGAATAAAACGCAAAGCTCCTGACTTCTTGGGCACAGTGAACCACCTGCTAGAATATGGTCCCATAGACGGCTCAAGTATCCCCATCTGTACCTTCTCCTTCAACAACTCGATGAGTCTAGGCAACAAAGCACGAGGAACTGGGATCGGTTTCAGGTCCCAAGGCACATGAGGGATTGTGAATATAACCATAGGCGCTATAACCTGCGGGTCTACACAACCTATCTCCTCTGCTGAAAAGGAGAATGCTTTACCATGCTTTACTACCATCTGTTCAAACACTGTCTTCTCGACCTCAGTCAAGAAATCACCCCCTCCTATCTGGAGCTCCTTCAGTGTCTTCTCAGTAAACTGGTGCCCTACTCGTCTATGATCACGCAATATAGGTTCAGTCTCCACTCACTGTACTTGCTGCTGGGAGTTAGCAGGTAGTTGAGCTGCTACCGGTCTTACCTTTCTCAGTACAGATTTGTACTTCGCTTGGACGTCTGCTTCCTGAGGAGTGCACACCAACAACTTGCTTCTCTCCCTTCACTATTCTGCATCGGATGAGGGAAGAACTGCAGGTATGTAGCAATCTCCTCATATATGCGTCGAGAGTGGATAGGGATCACCGCTACACTATTTTTCCCTTCCACCAATCCACTCACATTATCTAACCAACCGACAACTGACTGTACAGACATAAACTCTTCAAACAACCCAGAAACCACTTCGTCTTCAGGTAGAACTCCTACACGCCACAACTCTGATATCTGTTTCACCACCCATCTTTTTGTATTTTTCTCCATATCCTCAACTCTTGTAAATCGACTCCACCCATCTACCTCAAACATCAGCAATCCAGACTGCCAACTCTGTACACCACACTTGTCTCCAGACCTCTGTACATGCCTCGCTTCCAACTCTGACTGGACCTCAACAGTAGGTTCTACACCCCTGTCTTCCCGCTCTACAGGAGTGGACTGTGAAAACCCTTACATCTCTTCGACTGAGAATCTCTAAGGGTTTGTCGGTTCCGTTCATGTCTTGAACAAACCGTTAAAAATTGTACTGAGTACTTGTCATCAGGACTCCGAACTCTGGCATAATGAGACCCATCGTTCATCACCTTTGTCTCCATTCGAACAGCGGTGATGTATGGCTGGCCCAGTATGACAGGATAGGAGACAGACGACTGTACAAAGAAATGCTGATCAACCTCTACATCTCCAATCTTCACACGCATATTAGGACAAGCTCCGTATAACTCACCCTTCTGATTATTTGCTGCACGAAGTACCCAACCATGATTCCTTTCGATTGGCCACTGCCCTTTCTCATACACCTCCTTGGAAATGATGTTGATCTCCGACCCGTGATCCACAAGTGCAGGTACTGGTTCAAAAAGTCCCCCAAGTCGAACCTGCGTCTCAGTTGTCGCTCTTGCCCAATGCTTTTCTTTGAAATCGCTGTCCGCGCTTGACCTATCCTCCTCATACTCTTCATCTTCATTCTCAATAACAGCAGGACCAGCAACCCATGCCTCATACTTATCACCTCTGAACAGATCAACACCAATAACATCTACTGCTCCAACCATCTGACTATTCACTTGTTCAGTCAACACCACTTGTCTCTTTCTCTTCATGATGTCTATTATCAACTCATGAAACTCTCTCTTTGCGATACCAAGCACTTCACGAAGAGTAAACTCAACCCTAGCATCCAAAATGCGTTGCTCCAAGACAACACGCAAGTCTGTTGTTGTTTCTATGTCTGCCGCTAACTTGTAAGCTGGAGCCTTCTCCTTCTCCTGTGCTGTAAACCTCTTTCCTCGTACTCTATCTGTAGTAGTAGTCTCTTGTGGCAAATCCTGTACATCTTCCATAAGATCTACTACAGGTGGTGGAGCTGTAGAGGTAGAAGGTATATCCTCTGCAGCAGGAAATCTACCAGCTGGTACAGTTGGTGATGGTTCTGCTGCTCTCCTCCTCGTAACCCTCCTACGGTTACTGTCCTCTGGTACCCCTGCATCTAAATCAGAAGCATCCCGTCTTCTTTTGTCTTCGATCATGGCATCTTGTTCACTGCTCGCTTCTAAAAATGCTCGAATAGAAGTTGCATCCACTGGGTCTCTCCATCCAGTAGCTCTCCTAATGCTTTCAGCACCTCTCTTCATCATTTCAACCGGAACCTCAACAGCCTGCTCAACCATAGTTGGATTGGAGCGTACCTCAACTCTCCCAGTATATACATCAGCCTCTGCAGAACCCGCAGTCATCGCTGTAGTATTCGCGCCAGTAAGTGCTGGAAGAGAACTCCTCATTCCTCCTCTCCCAAAATACGTGTTCAGAGGCTGCCCCGTGGCGGTTAAATACAACCTGTTATTCTGATAGTTGACTACGTCCTCTCGCAAGGCAACCGCCAAGTCTTGACAGTCTCCTCTGAGATGATCTGGGCTGTCGCACCAAATACATCTCCTTGTAAAGGTTCCTCCTACAGGTCGAGCACCTGGCGCAACTGGTCGTTGATCTCTCCTCAAATCTGCCATCTCAACCCTCAAATCTCTCAGCTGCTGAGTGAGCTCTTCTATCAAGTTATTCTGATTTCGGTTCTCAGCAGGTCGCTGTTGCTGTCTAGGTCCTCTTTGTGCTGGGATAGGTACTGCAGGCGCTTGAGCAATCACTTGGGGAACCACTATGGGTGTTTGAGGAATCACAATAGGTGTCTGAGGTATAGTAGGAGGAGCTACATGAACTTGAGGAGCTACTCTCTGCTGCTCTGGTAAGGTTTCTAGCTGTAACACCATCCTACCACGACGTTGCCTAGCAAGGGTAGATACTGCTTCTTCCACTCTCCTCCAATCAGATGTAACTCCCCCTTCAGTCCCTCGATCAGCCAACATGAAACAAAGCCTATCTGCTGTGAACTCATCCAGAGCCCCCAAGAACAACTCCGTCTTCCTAGCATCCAGCGTCAACTTCTCTAGACCAGAAAGCTGAGAGTATCTCTTCTCAAACTCCCGAATTATCTCATTCAATCCCATGGAACGTCCAGGCTGACGCTCTATCCAATCCATGAGGGTTCTTCTGGTGACTCTTTCAGAGTCCTCTTCTAAAAACTCTTCTCTCAATGCACGCTCAAACAAAGTCCACCCACCTAGATGTCTTCTCTGTAAATTTCTCACCTTCTCTCTCAGTTCAGGGACAACAGTCAACTCAAAGCTTAGAATTACCTCAACTTCAGGTGCCCTCACCAACTCCATCTCACCCACATACTCCCGCAGATACCTAGTAACATCTCTTCCATCAAATCGTCCACATCGACCAACAATAGCTTGTAATGCCCTTGTGGACTTCTGCTCAGCTCCCCCAATTGCAGGCTGTTGCTGAATCAAGGCAGCCAACGCCTGAAGAATCTGAGACGTGTCTACAGCAGGCTGTGCTGTTGCTGTTGGAACCACTGTAGGTCCTCCTTGAGAGCCAATTCCATCTTGACCAGGAGTCCCTTGAACAGGAGCACCTTGAGCAGCAGCTACACCTTGTACGGCAACACTGTGATCCATCTTCTCAATTCAGTCAATTCTCCAAATCAATCACCCCAATAGCTCTCAGTGGAAGCACCAGATGTCGAGTTGAGAGTCTTTCTTGAGGAGGGCGGACCTCCTGACTGTGACCGATCAGAGAAAAATGACCTGAAAGGAAAATAGGTTGCTGCTGACGATGAGATCTCACAACACTGCTCCTTGTGCTCACCAATTACAAAACAAACACTCAAATACACACTCAAGTACACAGATAGATCTCTCAAGATTCAATTAACTTTATTACAGTGTCGTCTGCATCACCAATTTCTCCAACTGTACAGAAAATCTCTCTCTTCCTCTCTTGCGCACCTCTCTTCACCCGTCAAGCCAAAAGTCTACCCAGTACGTCTCAATCCGAACTTAATAGAGAAATTCAGGCCCCTGAATCTTATTCCTCTCTTTGCCTTAGCTGAAGCTCTCAGAGATTTGATCCAACGTCGATCAAAAAGTCCTCTCTAGATTTTTAGTCTCTCTCAATAAAACTGCCTCCTGAGAGTAATTTCTCCTCAGAACAGTTTATTAGACAGTGTCCAAGCTTAAACCTCCTGCTCCTCTCCCTACGATGATCTCTCAATTCAATCTATCAACAATTTCCTCTTCTCCCAGCCTCCAAGCTTCTCCTACGTGTCCTCAACTCTCTCTGTAAAAACTTTGCAAAAAAAAAACTCCCCGCGATCCCAAGTCGCCGCAGGTAAATAACCTAAAAGTTAAGGCCCCCGCTTAAGCTGCCCCCCTGCTGTCCTTATAAGCATAGCCACTTATTAGAAGCAGGGCCCTAGCTAAGCTGGCCCCTGTTGTCCTTATCAGACCCCCTTTTAAACTATAATTCTCCTCCTTCCGCCCCCGCTTCCATTGTAATCTTCCGCTCCAAGCTTCCGCGGTAATCTTCCGCTTCCGTTGTAGTTTTCCGCTTCCACTGTAATCTTCCGCTTCAAGCTTCCGCGGTAATCTTCCGCTTCCGCTGTAGTTTTCCGCTTCCGCTGTAATCTTCCGCTTCAAGCTTCCGCGGTAATCTTCCGCTTCCGCTGTAATATTCTGCTTCAAGCTTCCGCGGTAATCTTCCGCTTCCGCTGTAGTTTTCCGCTTCCGCTGTAATCTTCCGCTTCAAGCTTCCGCGGTAATCTTCCGCTTCCGCTGTAATATTCTGCTTCAAGCTTCCGCGGTAATCTTCCGCTTCTGCTGTAGTTTTCCGCTTCCGCTGTAATCTTCTGCTTCAAGCTTCCGCGGTAATCTTCCGCTTCCGCTGTAATATTCCGCTTCAAGCTTCCGCGGTAATCTTCCGCTTCTGCTGTAGTTTTCCGCTTCCGCTGTCGTGTTGTGGTTCGGCTCCTGTGTGAAATTCTTGTGTAACCTATGTTGTGTTTCTTTTCCGTGTTTCGTGAACCGTATCGCGTAACTCGCCGAACGGTGTGATGAGTGCCACGTTTGTGATTATCTGTTTAAGTGATCGCACGGTAGAGGAATGTGCCAAGTCATCGATCTGTGCGCGTTCACTTCAGTGGTCCTTGTCGCCGCGATTGTGTATAAAATGGGGGGTCGAAGGTTCATACGACATTCTCTCTCAGCGGGTGATTCGTAAGGGTTCTCGGTGGTCTGCATGGAGGAGTGAAGAACTGCAGGAGTGGTGGTTATGGACGGAGGTGTGTTACCGGTTCCAGATCTTCCTTTCCCGAATCCGTTTCACATCAAGCTTCATTGCATCCACCGCGATCACTTTCGACAGTGGTTAGTTGCGTACTTTGGTGATGAGTTCATGGGGAGGGTGATGGAGTTACAGCTTCCGGTGATCCTTCCAATCGTAACATACGGAGAGACTTGGGATATGACGGTGTACATTTTGTTGTGAAGAACGATGGATCTCAACTATCCATCGAACGTTCCTTTCAACCTTTGGGTCGATGTCCGGTGCCATTGCAGACCGAAGATCAATCATGGGGCTTGGATCGTGAGAAACTTCGGGCAAGAATATTACAATCAAGCTTCAGAGGTCCATTCGCGAAACGGAGGGTATGGTTGGAGAGCTCTCGACCGGGGCTACAATCTGGGCTGAAGAATCGATCGATTTGATGAAAGTATGAGCGCGTTATGATCGATTGAGTGGAGGGGGGTGAAATTTGTACCTACTGCTACGTTTCTGGTTGTTCCGAGAGACTCGCGAGGAGTTTTTAGGAGCTGTCTGTTGGGTTGGAGAGCTGACGACGTGCTGGTCGTTTTGATATCAATTTCATCAGTTTCTTGATCGATTTGGATTTTGAACCGACCGATTGAAGTTGAGAAGTGCAGATGGGATAAGGCGGGACAGCGAACTGTGATAGCCATGGATAGTTTGCTATTGCTTAAGATCTGAGTCGAATTTCTGAGTGAAACTTTCCAGGATTGAAGAATGTCTTATCAGTAAGATACTTGGGAAGTTTCACCTCAAATGGTCGAGTAGTTTGTTCAGAATCTTGGATCAAATGTACCTGGGTCTGTAAAGCTCTGAAGTTAGCACAGATTACGGTTTGATCCATATCTGAGAATTGGTTTGAGATTTCGACCTGAAAATTGTTCAGGGTAGGAGTGAAGGGTCCAATCAAGCTTCCTGTGAAGTTTGATCATCATTGGTCGAGTGGTTTGGAAGGACTGAGGTCTCAAAGTTCGAAAATACTTCTGTTATTAGCTATTTCGGGTTTTTCGGTATCATCTATGATCATTTTGGTCATTTTCGATCAATTTGGAGAGAAGTTTGTTGCTGAAACTGCCATGCCTGCATGCAATTCGACATTGGAGGGTATGGGGCTGATTTCAGCTCTTGGTGATGAAGGAGAACGGAGTCGCCATGAGTCTTAAGCCGCTGTTTGGGTTCTCGGAGCTGCCAGGTACTATCGCCGTTGGTGCTATATTGAGATCTGAATAGTGTTTTGGAGTATGCATGCTTTACCTTGCTGGAATGCTTGGTAGACCAGGGTGTACAACAAGTTGTATCGATACTCTATCAAGTTGATTGAGTGATCTTATAGCGTCTTCTGGTTGTACTATGAAGTTGTGATAGTTGGATTGATGGGCAGTTAGCGTCGCTGGAGAGCTATTCAGAAGTCAGGCTTCCAGTGATATAGAGGAATAACTTCAGTTAGATAATACAGATCTGAGTATTTTTAGTTAGAATACAAAAGATCTGTTTGTAACACAAGTTTATGCAACCTATACGTAACCTTGGATCGTAGCAAGCTTTAAACTTGAGACGAGCGGATACAAGGTCACTCAGGCTAGAAGAATAGATAGTGAAACATTTGAGTGGAAACATCCAGATCTAGATCCAACCTTGTCAATCCACATACCTCTGCACAGCCATATACCCCGTGTATTCCTAGACAGAAAAACACGTTATACGATACCGCTGTAATCTTCCGCTTCAAGCTTCCGCGGTAATCTTCCGCTTCCGCTGTAATCTTCCGCTTCAACCTTCCGCTTCAAGCTCTCTAAGAAACATTTCTCAGAAAAATGTCCGCTTCCGCTTCAGTTTTAAGGCCCCTGCTAAAGCTGTTCCCATGCTGTCCTTATGCGTACATAATAATCAGCAAAAGTTTCCCGTGCCCTCGATGCCATCTTGATGCCACCCTGAATATACTACAAGCCATCCAATGTAGGCCGAAGCCCCAACACTTATGAGGCTGCCCACAGGGCTTACAGCCCCCCCATATGCGCACCAGGTATCTCCCATAGTATATTCAGGATGGCATGCGGAGGCTTAGGCCAGGAAGCCCACGATTAAAGGAGATACCGGTCTCCCGCCCCTAGATATGCAGGACGTGGCTGCATATCCAACATAGACTCCCTTTCAGGAGGCCAACATGCCGGAATAGGAACCAGAGGCCAGGGGGGATTGATCCTAAGACCACTTCCCTCCTAGGCAGGCGCCCTATCACTGGGATGGCCTTTGGTTCCGTTCAAGAAGGTAAAAACTTGTGTACATATGTTTACCTGAAGAAATTTTGCTGTAAAATCTTTACTAGCTTTTCCTACACTAACTTCTCTATACAACTCTGTTTTTAATGAACAAGGAGTCAAAACTATAGTATTCGCAAACACCTACACGCTCACGCTGTCCGATTCTGAGTTCGAGTCATGATTCAGAATCGACAGATTTCCCTCTTTCACATATTTCACAGCTTAACTCTCGTACTAACCATTGCTTAAAACACTTTCTGTCGAAACTAGAAGCATGAGGTCGCTCTCCTCGTCGAGCTTTGCATTCTGGTGTCTTTCGACTCCTTTAGGGGTGATATTCCAACCCAAGCTAGGGAGCAGCTTGTCAAGCATAGCCCCAGCTTAGCTCCTGCCTAGCTTGTTAAGCTGCAGGGCAGCTTCCTTTACACAATATAGAAAAAAATCTCTCTGCAATAATTTTCACTGTATAGAGCATGTCTAGAGAAAGTTATGGCACTTCGTGTTAGCAAAGGAAAGACGAAATACCGCAGCTTTCTAGCATATTAGCTTAGAAACTGGTCTTCAAAACCAGTTGTGAGATCAGCTTCCGTTGTGTAGTTGAGAAACTTGTAGGGAGGAGGTCTCCGGATCAAATCCCTTCAGACTCACAACCGGCTTGGAGTAGGTTGGCCCCTTCGGGGGAATATGAGGGACACCAAGTTGCCTAGGGGCGGGACACTAGATGTCCCTTAAACGGCCCGTGAATGCGGGACGCCTCCGTCTACCCCTGCACTAGTGCAGTCACCTAGTGTGGGTGCTAGAGGGAGATTACCACCGGGTTTCGAAATGGACCTCTCACCTTCGGGTTGGCGGGGTAATTAGTACGAATTCGGTTGCGGCCCTCTAAGTCCTGGGGTAGCGAGATGGCATCAAAGATACTCCAAGTCGGTACCAATTCTTTTGTAAAAAAATGTAGAGTTCGAAATATTATTCACTTGGGTCGAAAAATCAAGTGAAACTGACACCTGAGGAAATACTTACGGCACTTCGAAGTTTAAGGGGGCCGGGAAACGACAATGATGATAACTCGGGCTCCACGTGTCAGAACGAGGTGATTCCGGTGGTCAGAGGTAGCCGTGGTGGAGTTACTTCGGATGGAGGTGTCAAATGCTGACTGTACGACCGACTCGGTGGCCGTTCGTATAGATGAATCTGCGAAGCTTAGTGAAATAGTCTTCTTACGTGTAGATGTATTATCAGTGATTTGTTTTTCTGCTGCCATCTGTTTAGGGCGTCTTTTACCCCTGCCAGGTGACACTGAAGGTTATGTAGGGTGAAGGAGAACCCAGAAGGGGGTACTCCGGAGGGGGAGAATTCTCAGTCCATTATCGCATTATCGCAGATTGTCGATCATCGAGCAATGTAGAGTTTACCGTGCGGAAGCTATCGAGTAGAGAGGAACTGAAAAGCTAAGAGATTTTACAGAGACTACATCTGAAGATATTTTCTGTCTGATCAGAGTTTTGATATCGAGGGATTGAGAGTAGAGAGCAGAATCGAGTAGAGAGGAGACCAACAACTTGTACGCATACTTTTCTGAATAGAAAACGGGAAGCTTCTAGGTGAACGCGCTGGTGCTTCACATGAGCAGTTTTCTGATATTCTGAGTTACTGAACGTGAGCTTTGCAATCTGAATGATCTGGAGTTGAAGATATACTTGCACGCCGTGTGTTTTATCTTGGCCAGATCGAGAACGTGGTGGTGTGTTCTCTTGCGATCCGTATTCCGTGTGTGGTTTTTCGTCCTCCTCTTCACGATCGTATCACAGCTAGAAGGTTCGCCCTTCCCAGGAAACTCTCGCCTCGACATACAATCTGGTGCTTCCACTGAGAGGCTTCTTGGGGTGATTGACTGTGAAGTTGAGTTCCAAGACGAAGAGGAAGATGGATCGGAAGAGCGGAAGCGCTGCTGGTGCTACCTCTACGGCTGCTGCATCTACGTTTGCTGCAGCACCTGCTGTTGCGCCTGCGACTGCTGCGACATCTGCATCTGGTCTCGATACAGCTGAGATCCTGAAGACGCTTGCGGCCCTGGTCCAACAGCATCCGATCGTTGGAGGGGGTGAGTTGAAATCTACCAAAGCTTTGCAAGCGATAGTTAATAGATGTGGAAGGTTTGAAGGAAGAGATATTTCTAGATATCTGCGTGAGTACCGAGGAGAGATGGAACTGGTTAGAGTTACTGATATAGAGATGATATCCTGTTTTGAGTTAGCTGTAATTCCTGAGTTGCGGGACCAAGTTAGGGACATACAGAGAAGGAATCTAGGTGTCTGGATGAGTTTCGAACGATCTCTTCGAGAGGAGTTTCTCGAAGAAGATTCAGAGAGAGTGACTAGGAGGACGTTCTTAGACTGGGTTGAGCAGCAACCTGGTCGTATGATGAGTCTGAATGAGATGTTGAGAGAGTTTGATCGGAGATACCGACAACTTTCAACTCTAGAGCGCATAACTCTAGATGCTAGGAGAACTGAACTTTTTCTGCAAGCTACCGATGATGCTACGGCAGATCGGTTATGCTTTATGTTGGCTGACCGATCTGCTGAAGGAGGAGTTACTACCGATTGGGGGAGAGTTGAGGATGCTGTTGCTGTATTGACGAGACAAAGGCGTGGAAGAGTGGCTGTGGGAGGACGTCCGCTTGCAGAAGTGACCGCTCAACCTCGCACTGCTCCTCAAGTACAGCAACCTCCGGCTCCTGCTCCCAGACCTGTTGTACCGGCTGCAGTACCTTTGATACCAGTGGTGCCAGTTCCTGCACAAAGGGCACCGGTTCAGAGACTTGCAGAGAACCATGGACAGCAGAACCAGATCGAAGACTTGATTCGGCACATGAGAGAACTGAAGGTGGAGTTAGCTGGTCTGCAGAGAGAGCAGCCACCGGTGCCTGCTGCTGCACGTCCAGGAGGTGCTCCTGTTCGTAGATGTATCTAGTGTGACAGTCAAGATCATTTTCGAGGGGACTGTCAAGAGCTCACGGCTGCTCTGCGAGATGGTGTGGTTCGCTACCAGAATGGTAGGCTGCACCTTTCTTCTACTGGAGAGTCGCTAAGAACGCAGTTTGGACGAGGAGGCATGAGGAGTCTACCTCAGATTACAACTGCTGCAACTGTACATGCATTGATGGCACCACCGGTAAATCCTGATGTATATGCCGGTCACATTGAAGTTTCTTCTAGTCCTACGTTGCTAGATAGGACTACTGAGAAGAAACCTGTTCAAGTTCCTTCTGAAGTACTGAAGAGAGGAGCAGAAACTATCCGTAGGGTCACAGGGTGGGGAGATCCTGTTGATGCTGCGTCTATCAAAGCATTCTTGGACGTGGATAGACACGTTCACTGGCAGGATGTTTCTGTGGAGGAGAAGACGCGGCGAGAAGCCTCTGAACTTGATACTGGAGTTCCAGAGGAGACTGGAGATAGACGGAGGGTCACAAGGAGGCGAGCAGCCCCTCCAGAAGACGTCCCATCTACTTCTGCAGCTCCTCCACCTGCACCAGGTCCGATGGAGGACGTGCAGAGATCCCAACAGGAGCCAACGACTGCTGGTAGACGGTTTACTGCCCAAGAGAAAGGGAAGGGACCGGCTTACAAGTTGGCAGCAGATATAGAGACTTCAACTGATCTCAAGAGCATCTTGGAGCAGAGAATACTTGACGCGCGAATCGAGTTTTCTCTTCAAGAAGTTCTTGGTATTGCGAAGAGGGAGTTTCACGAGCTGATCATCGACATCATCAAGCGGAAGAGACAGGTGATGTCCGAGCAGGTAGAAAGTCAGATGATTGATGTGATAGGAGCTTCTGTGAATGATGCAGAGTTCGGCAAGGTGCATTTTCAGGAGGCTGATGACACAAAGTATCAGCAGGAAGCGTTGGTTGCTGGTACCAATACTGCTGAATTCGATGATGATGAAGCTGGCGATGAGAGTCCAGCTACTGATAGTGACTTCAGGAAGAGACACTGGGCTCGTGCTACGACGGCTACACGAGTTCGTCTCGGAAGTCTTGAACCTGTTGCTGCGTTGGTTGATCACGGTTCAGAGATCAACATCATGTCACGGGAGGTGTATGAGAGAGGTCAGTGGCCTATCGAACTGAACCATGGTTGGGTGCTACGAGCTGCAAACAACAAGAAGTTTAGGGTTTAGGGTTTAGGGTTTGAAGAAGGGCGCTTGTCCCAACGTGAGAGTGAAGCTGGGTGATGTGGAGGTAGATCAGCACTTCTTCGTGCAGTCTTCTGCTTCTTATCCTGTGATTCTTGGTCAGCCTTATATCACCGCAGTTAGAATGGAGACAAAGGTGATGGACGATGGATCTCACTATGCTAGGATCCGTAGTCCAGATGACAGACGTTCTGTGCAGTTTCTGACCGTTCGTACGAACCACGAACGAAACAGACAAACTTTGAGAGATTCTCCTATCTGTAGGAGTAAGGGTTTTCTGAAACCACTCTTGTAGGTCGGGATACCAAGAGTGACGGATCTGCTGTTACTATGATCCCGCTTGAGCAGCCTGTGGGATCACAAGAGGCTGACGAAGAGGTTGCTCAAGATTCTGAAAACTGTTACACTGTACATAGTTGGAAATCTGGTTTGATGGCTTTCAGTTCTGATGATTGGAGTGAGTTCACGCGAGTAGAGGATTTGACTGAGAAGAGTAGAAGGCTGATGGAGAGGTGTGCAGCAAATCTGCGCTGTACAGGAGTTCTGAAGGAAGGTGAGATGATTTCTGGCGTTTACGAGGAGTTTGTAGGTGTACAGTCTTTTGTTCGTTGGCTGGATGATGTAGATAGGTTGATGGAGCAGATGGGAGGAAGGGTGGTGATCCCTATCCACTCTCGTAAGGTCTATGAGGAGATTGCCTCGTGCTTGCAATCTCGTCCTCATCCGAGACTGGAGAGTGGATGGAAGGATGCAATCTGCTGGTGTGGCTCTCGTGAAGAAGCAGAAGTTCACACCAAATACAAAACTGTAGCGAAGAAGGTGAAACCAGTGACGACTCAATTACTTGTTGACTCACAACAGCAGATGGAGTTAGCGGCCACTGAGCCTGTACTGAGAGATCCTAAACAGATAGGACATGAGTTTACTCAAGAGACACTCGAGCAACTCCAGATAGGAGGGGGTGGCTTCTTGACTGAAGTGGAGAAACGAGCTTTTGAACAGATGATAGTTAGCCATGGTAAGGCATTTTCTTTCTCGGCTGAGGAGATAGGTTGTGTGGATCCTAGTGTGATAGCTCCGATGGTTATCTTCACTGTTCATCACGTACCTTGGGACTTGAAGCCGATTCCAGTCCCTCGTGCCTTGCTACCGAAGGTGATTGAGTTACTGAAGGAGAGGATGCAGATGGGTATTCTTGAACCATCTATGGCTCCGTACTCTAGCCGATGGTTCACAGTACCTAAGAAGACAGGAGCCTTACGCTTCATCCAAGACTTACAGCCTGCTAACAACATCACGATTCGAAATGTTGGAACAGGACCTGTGGTTGATGAAGTAGCCGAGGCATTTGCTGGAAGATCTATCTATTCTATTGGAGATCTGTTTTCAGGTTACGATCAGTTTCAGCTTGCTTTAGAGAGTAGAGATCTGACTACCATGCGTACACCTTTGGGGTTGATGCGGATGTGTACTCTTCCTCAGGGCGCAACAAACTCTGTAGCCCATATGCAAAACGCGATGCATAAGGTGTTACGAGAGTTTGTACCTGAGGTTACTATCCCATTTCTTGATGATATACCCATGAAAGGCTGTCCGGTGGAAGACAAGAACGAAACTATGACTGCTGATGGTTGCAGAAAGTTCGTTGCAGACCACATCCGAGATGTGGAGAAGATTCTGATGCGCTTGGAAGAGGTACACCTCACTCTGTCAGGTACCAAATCTCGTTTTGGAATGTCAGAAATTGTGGTGGTTGGTCACTTATGCGGTACTTTTGGAAGATTGCCGAACCCAGAGAAGGTAGATGCTATAGCAAGGATAGCAGACTGTACCAACATCACTGAGGTTCGACGATTCTTAGGAGCTTGTGTGTTCTTTCGTGTGAGTATTCCTCATTATGCACACATTGCCGAGCCTTTGTATGCACTCCTGAGAAAGGGAAAGAGGTTCACTTGGCGGCAAGAACATCACGAGACTATGGAGCAGCTGAAAGAGATTCTGAAGTCTCCATCTGTACTAAGGAGACTTAGCTATGAGAGCGGAAGACCTATCATACTGACTGTTGACACGAGTCCAAAGGCGATTGGATGGGCAGTCGGTCAAGAAGATGCAGAAGACGTGCGGTTTGTTTCAAGGTTTGGGGCTCGGATCTTAACAGATAGACAACGTAACTATCCTCAAGTGAAGCGTGAGTTGTGAGGAGCTGTTACTGCTATGAAAGTAGACCGAGAGTTCTTGATAGGTGCACGTTGTCAGGTTGAGAGTCTTCCTGGGAAGGGCGAACCTTCTGGCTGTGATATGAGCTTGAAGGCTGTGTTCAATCTACTCAGGAAAGCGTTGAGCTTCAGACTATGGCTGGTTTACTCACATGATAGGCTTCAGGTCTCAAGGTGATACTGAAAACACTCATATAAGTCTCCAGGCTCTTCTGATAAGTTCAAGAAGCAAAGTTCAGGCTTAACTAGCAATGATAAGATCAGATGGCGAACTTTGACACTCAAGATTGAGAAATATGTGAAGGTTCAGACTTCAGAACTCCTCCTACATGTAAACAAGGTTCTACTGGATACACAAACGAAATTTCAGCTTCAGATCAATTCAGAGCACTAAGATATGAGCAGAAACTTTCTGAGTAGAGAAATTACGGCAGTTTCTGGTACCCAGACAGCTATTTCGACCTATATCAAGGAAATGGCTCGATCACTTTGGGAAATTCTTACAGGACTTGCAGTACACAGCTTGATGAACACTCATGTGAAGTTGGGCCACCTGATTCCACACAGAACTCCAGATCTCGCTCTCCAAAGTTGCTGCTCCAGATTGAGAGCTTTTCGGACCCCCTCTACTTCAGCGGTCGCCCTGAATTATTCACTGACTCAATTGACATGAAAATTTGGAGACAGTCGTAGCCCTGCTGACAGTGAACACAGCCACGAAGTTTTGAAGCAATTTCCTCGATTCTGCTGAAAATGACACTCAAAACCCCAAATTGAACAGAAGTGCTTCAATTTTGACACAAATCGAACTTCAATCAGCCATAACTCCTTGTTTATTGCCTCAAATCGATCAAACTTTTCGCTGACAGTGCTTGGCTCGACGAGCTCTATCTCCCCATGCTCTCAGATTTCGAAGTGCCCTCACAAATTGCTCGAACTCCACTCTAGAGCTCTGTTTCTAAATTTAGAGTTAACAAAAGACAAAAACAGACCAATGGGAGTTCATAGCTCCACTTGGTTGTCCTTTAGTACCCTAAACCACGTGGCAACTTAGTTTTACTCATAGGCTACCACGTCAAGCTCCCTAGAGTGCCAGCGTAAAACTTAAACTACCTAAAACGACACGCAGCCCCGAAAATTAACTTAAATCAGCTAGGAAGCGTGCATGGGCGACACGCAAATACAACCCATGAGCTTAAACCCCTATCAACATGCTAATCAACCTACTAAGACTCAAAATATATAACATCCTCAAGTGTCGACATCTCTGAGGTCCTAACTCTACTCAGAGACACTAACGCTTGACAAAGAGGTGAATTATTTACAATGTAAAATAATTCACATCACGACATCCACCCCCTCCAAAGCTGCACATCCTCCGGTATGTGCCAATCTCCTCAGTCTTCTGTTTGATCTTCATCATCATCGCTCTCCTCCGCCTCAGTCTCATCAGACACTGGGACGTCTCCGTCTCTTGTTGTCCTCAGCTCCGACTCCAGAAAGTTGAATAACTCAACTGACCCTCCGCGTCTCTTGAACAGTTTCACACGTTTGCCAGCCACAGGTAGCTTCAAAGGAGTACCATCCAACTCACGCAAACTATAAGTGGCATTCTCATACACATCTAGCACAACATAAGGCCCGAACCATCTTCGAGAGAACTTACGGAGTGTAGAATGCTGATTCTCCAACGTGCTATCATATACCAGAACCCAATCACCAACATGTATTGGCTTCGGTCGTAGTCGGTGAGTCTTGTCAAAACGTTCCTTGTTTCTGACTCGAGCCACCTTCAGCCTCTCCTGCGCATCAGCAAGATCCTCCTCTCTTCGCTCCAACTGCCTAATACGTAAAGCAAGGAGTGAAGTACGATCTATATCATCTTCCCATGGTAGCGTAGCCCATGTAGGAAAGTTCTCCTCAGCAGGCATGATCGGTTTCTGCCCCAGCATAAGTTCAACTGGCATATAGCCAGTCGTAGTACAGTGTGTAGTTCTATCAGCCCACAAAGCAAACGGAAGTAGTCTCGGCCATTCTCTAGGCCTACCATCACATGCTTTCACTAAAGCATGAACAATAGAAGGGTGTCCTCGTTCACTCTTACCAATGCCCTCCGGATTCATAGCAGTGGTAAGCCGAAGCTTTACTCCATAACGAGCAAAGAACTCCTTCACTTCAGCACCTCTCAACTCGCCTCTATCTGCACGTAATCTCCCAACCGATCCATAACGACAGATGATATCTTCAAGCACGAACCTGCAGATATTCTCTGTAGTCTTCGTCCGTAGTGCTCGTCCCTCCACATAGTTGGAAAGATCCTCTCTAGCTAACACCAAATAACGCATCCCCCATAACCCCGGTGGCATCATCACAAGATCAAGAACCCACTGAAAATGAATACTAGGTGGATAGGTAGGTACAAGTCCATCTCTGTAACGGACCTTAGAGTAGAACTGGCAGTGTAGACACGACCCAACAAAGTCCACCACGTCTTGATACAAACCCTTCCACCAATAACGCTCCTTCATCTTCGTGTAAGTAGCCCATACTCCACGGTGTCCAGCCCACAAGGTGTCATGAAACTCTTTCAGCAGATTCAGCTTCGTCGGTTGATCATCCACCACTCTAGCAAGCATCCCGTCTCTTCTCTTCGGACGTTTCCACAGATAACCTTCACGTAGAAGGTAGCTGTACGCCTTCCGTCTGATCTCCTTGAACTCTGCATCACTCCATCCTTCTCTCCTGGATAACGAACTCAGATAAAATCCAATATCGCGGAACTTTTCTGAGTAGAACCCCTCATTGAACGGCAGTGGTTCCAAGTTTGAAGTCTGCTGACCAACTTGGCACCAAACGTCTCTCTTCTCTTCATTCTCCACCTCCGCAAACATCTCATCTTCATCTGTATAACGAGCCCTAGACAACATATCTGCAACTGGATTGTCTTTCCCTGCTATATGCTTTAGCTCAGGGTTCAGACTCCGGACATAAGCAATCCATCGTAGCATTGCTATGTCTGGTGTATTGCAGTTTGCTATCATACCCAATAAAGACAAACAATCTGTTTCTAGTATCACACGAGCTCCTATCAAGAACTCTCGATCTACCTTCATAGCAGTAACAGCTCCCCACAACTCACGCTTCACTTGAGGATAGTTACGTTGTCTATCTGTTAAGATCCGAGCTCCAAACCTTGAAACAAACCGCACACCTTCTGCATCTTCTTGGCCAACGGCCCATCCAATCGCCTTTGGACTCGTATCAACAGTCAGTACCACAGGTCTCCCGCTCTCGTAGCTAAGCCTCCTTAGTATAGGTGGAGACTTCAGAATCTCCTTCAGCTGCTCCATCGTCTCATGATGTTCTTGCCGCCAAGTAAACCTCCTTCCCTTTCTCAGAAGTGCATATAGAGGCTCGGCAATATGTGCATAATGAGGAATACTCACACGAAAGAACACACAAGCTCCTAAGAACCGTCGAACCTCAGTGATGTTGGTGCAGTCAGCTATCCTTGCTATAGCATCTACCTTCTCTGGGTTCGGACGCCTCCCAAAAGTACCACACAAATGACCTACCACCACAATCTCTGACATACCAAAACGAGATTTGGTTCCTGATAGAGTGAGGTGTACCTCCTCCAAACGCATCAGAATCTTCTCCACATCCCGAATGTGGTCTGCAACGAACTTTCTACAACCATCAGAAGTCACTGCTTCGTCCTTGTCCTCCACCGGATAGCCTTTCATGGGAATATCATCCAGAAACGGGATAGTGACCTCAGGCACAAACTCTCGTAACACCTTATGCATCGCATTTTGCATATGGGCTACTGAGTTTGTCGCACCCTGAGGAAGAGTACACATCCGCATCAATCCCAAAGGTGTACGCATGGTAGTCAAGTCTCTACTCTCCAAAGCAAGCTGAAACTGATCATAACCTGAAAACAGATCTCCAATAGAATAGATTGACCTTCCAGCAAACGCCTCAGCTACTTCATCAACCACAGGTCCCGTTCCAACGTTTCGAATCGTGATGTTGTTGGTAGGCTGCAAGTCTTGGATGAAGCGTAGAGCTCCTGTCTTCTTAGGTACTGTGAACCATCGGCTAGAGTACGGAGCCATAGATGGTTCAAGAATACCCATCTGCATCCTCTCCTTCAGTAACTCAATCACCTTCGGTAGCAAGGCACGAGGGACTGGAATCGGCTTCAAATCCCAAGGTACGTGAGGAACAGTGAAGATAACCATCGGAGCTATCACACTAGGATCCACACAACCTATCTCCTCAGCCGAGAAAGAAAATGCCTTACCATGGCTAACTATCATCTGTTCAAAAGCTCGTTTCTCCTCTTCAGTCAAGAAGCCACCCCCTCCTATCTGGAGCTGCTCGAGTGTCTCCTGAGTAAACTTGTGTCCTACCTGTGTAGGATCTCTAAGCACAGGCTCAGCAGCCGCTAACTCCGTCTGCTGCTGAGAATCAACAGGTAATTGGGTCGCCACAGGTCTCACCTTCCTCGCTACAGCTTTATACTTGGCGTGTACTTCCGCTTCTTGATGTAAGCCACACCAACAGACTGCATCCTTCCATCCATTCTCCAGTCTCGGATGAGGACGATATCGCAAGTACGAGATAATTTCCTCATAGACTTCACGAGAATGGATGGGGATCACCACCCTACCTCCCATCTGTTCCATCAACCTATCTACACCATCCAGCCAACGAACAAAAGACTGCACACCTACAAACTCCTCATAAACACCAGAAATCATCTCATCTTCCTTCAGAACTCCTGTACAACGCAGATTTGCTGCACACCTCTCCATCTGCCTTCTACTCTTCTCAGTCAAATCCTCCATCCGTGTGAACTCACTCCAATCATCAGAACTGAAAGCCATCAACCCAGATTTCCAACTATGCACAGTGCAACTACTTTCTGAATCTTGAGCAGCCTTTCCATCAACCTCCTGTGATCCCTCAGGCTGCTCAAGCGGGATCATAGTAGCAGTAGATCCATCACTCTCGCTATCCCGTCCTACGAGAGTGGTTTCAGAAAACCCTTACCTCTACAGATAGGAGAATCCCTCAAAGTTTGACGGTTTCGTTCGTGGTTCGTACGAACGGTCAGAAACTGCACAGAACGTCTATCATCTGGACTACGGATCCTAGCATAATGAGATCCATCATCCATCACCTTGGTCTCCATTCGAACCGCAGTGATATAAGGCTGACCAAGAATCACAGGATATGAAGCAGAAGATTGCACGAAGAAATGTTGATCCACATCCACATCACCTATCTTCACCTTCACGTTAGGACAAGCGCCGTATAGCTCACCTTTCTGGTTGTTTGCAGCACGTAACACCCAACCATGGTTCAACTCGATAGGCCACTGACCTCTCTCATACACCTCTCGTGACATGATGTTGATCTCTGATCCGTGATCAACTAAAGCAGCAACAGGTTCAGCCAAACTTCCAAGACGAACTCGTGTAGCAGTTGTAGCACGAGCCCAATGCCTCCTTCTGAAATCACTATCAGTAGCTGGACTCTCCTCGCCAGCTTCCTCATCATCGAACTCAATAGTGTTGGTACCAGCAACCAACGCTTCTTGCTGGTATCCCTTGTCATCAGCTTCCTGGAAATGCACCTTTCCAAACTCTGCATCATTCAGAGAAGCTCCTACTACATCTATCATCTGACTCTCTACCTGCTCGGACATCACCTGTCTCTTGCGCTTGATGATGTCGATGATCAGTTCGTGAAACTCCCTCTTTGCAATACCAAGAACTTCTCGGAGAGAAAACTCGATCCGTGCATCCAGTATCCTCTGCTCCAAGATGCTCTTCAGATCAGTAGAAGTTTCAATATCCGCTGCCAACTTGTAAGCCGGTCCCTTCCTCTTTTCTTGGGCAGTAAACCGCCTACCAGCAGTCGTTGGCTCCTGCTGGGATCTCTGCAGAAGTAGACGGGATGTCTTCAGGAAGAGCTGCTCGTCTCCTTGTGACTCTTCGTCTATCCCCAGTCTCCTCAGGAACTCCAGTATCAAGGTCAGAGGCTTCTCGCCGCCTCTTCTCCTCCACAGAAGCATCTTGCCAATGAACGTGTCTATCTACATCCAAGAATGCTCTGATAGAAGCAGCATCTACAGGATCTCCCCATCCTGTGACCCTACGAATAGACTCTGCTCCCCTCTTCAGTACTTCAGAAGGAACGGTAGCAATACTCTTCTCAACAGTCCTATCTAGCAACGTAGGACTAGAAGAAACCTCAATATGTCCAGCATATACATCAGGATTTACCGGTGGTGTCATCAATGCATGTACAGTTGCCGCCGCAGCAATCTGAGGTAGACTCCTCATGCCTCCTCGCCCAAACTGCGTGCTCAACGGCTCTCCAGTAGAAGAAAGGTGCAGCCTACCGTTCTGATAGCGAACCACACCATCTCGCAAAGCAGCTGTGAGCTCTTGACAGTCTCCTCGGAAATGATCAGGACTGTCACACCAAATACATCTACGAACCGGAGCTCCTCCTGGACGTGCAGCAGCAGGCGCCGGTGGCTGCTCTCTCTGCAATCCAGCTAGCTCTACCTTCAGCTCTCGCATCTGTCGAATCAGGTCTTCAATCTGGTTCTGTTGACCATGGTTCTCCGCAGGTCTCTGAACAGGTGCCCTTTGTGCCGGTGCTGGCACAACTGGCATCAAAGGAACTGCAGCTGGGACAACAGGTCTGGGAGCAGGGACCAAAGGCTGCTGTACTTGAGGAGCAGCATAAGGTGGAGTGACCACTTCTGCAAGCGGACGTCCTCCCACAGCCACTCTTCCTCTCCTTTGCCTTGTAAGTACAGCCACAGCATCCTCAACTCTCCCCCAATCCATAGTAACACCTCCCTCAGCAGATCGATCGGCCAACATAAAACATAACCGATCTGCTGTAGCATCATCGGTAGCTTGCAGGAAAAGCTCTGTTCTCCTAGCATCTAGAGTTATTCGCTCTAGAGTTGAGAGTTGCCGGTATCTCCGATCAAACTCTCTCAGCAACTCGCTCAGACTCATCATACGACCAGGTTGCTGCTCAACCCAGTCTAAGAACGTCCTCCTAGTAACTCTCTCTGAATCCTCCTCAAGAAACTCCTCTCGAAGAGATCGCTCAAAACTCATCCAGACTCCAAGATTTCTTCTCTGTACATCCCTAACTTGGTCCCGCAACTCAGGAATGACAGCTAACTCAAAGCTTGCTATCATCTCAGCATCTGTAACCCTAACCAGCTCCATCTCTCCTCTATACTCACGCAGATATCTAGAAATATCTCTACCTTCAAACCTTCCACACCTATTCACTATCGCTTGCAAAGCCTTGGTGGATTTTAACTCACCCCCTCCAACGATCGGATGTTGTTGGACCAGGGCCGCAAGCGTCTTCAAGATCTCAGCCGTGTCCAGACCAGATGCAGTTGTCGTTGTAGAAGACGCAGGTGCAGTTGACGATGCAGCAGTAGACGTTGATGCTCCAGCTCCAGAGGCAGCAGCAGCAGCTCCGCTCTTGCGATCCATCTCTTCTCCTTGTAGCAACTCAACCTTCTCAATCAATCACCCCAAGAGCTCTCAGTGGAAGCACCAGATGTCAGGTTGAGAGTCTTCCTGGGAAGGGCGAACCTTCTGGCTGTGATATGAGCTTGAAGGCTGTGTTCAATCTACTCAGGAAAGCGTTGAGCTTCAGACTATGGCTGGTTTACTCACATGATAGGCTTCAGGTCTCAAGGTGATACTGAAAACACTCATATAAGTCTCCAGGCTCTTCTGATAAGTTCAAGAAGCAAAGTTCAGGCTTAACTAGCAATGATAAGATCAGATGGCGAACTTTGACACTCAAGATTGAGAAATATGTGAAGGTTCAGACTTCAGAACTCCTCCTACATGTAAACAAGGTTCTACTGGATACACATACGAAATTTCAGCTTCAGATCAATTCAGAGCACTAAGATATGAGCAGAAACTTTCTGAGTAGAGAAATTACGGCAGTTTCTGGTACCCAGACAGCTATTTCGACCTATATCAAGGAAATGGCTCGATCACTTTGGGAAATTCTTACAGGACTTGCAGTACACAGCTTGATGAACACTCATGTGAAGTTGGGCCACCTGATTCCACACAGAACTCCAGATCTCGCTCTCCAAAGTTGCTGCTCCAGATTGAGAGCTTTTCGGACCCCCTCTACTTCAGCGGTCGCCCTGAATTATTCACTGACTCAATTGACATGAAAATTTGGAGACAGTCGTAGCCCTGCTGACAGTGAACACAGCCACGAAGTTTTGAAGCAATTTCCTCGATTCTGCTGAAAATGACACTCAAAACCCCAAATTGAACAGAAGTGCTTCAATTTTGACACAAATCGAACTTCAATCAGCCATAACTCCTTGTTTATTGCCTCAAATCGATCAAACTTTTCGCTGACAGTGCTTGGCTCGACGAGCTCTATCTCCCCATGCTCTCAGATTTCGAAGTGCCCTCACAAATTGCTCGAACTCCACTCTAGAGCTCTGTTTCTAAATTTAGAGTTAACAAAAGACAAAAACAGACCAATGGGAGTTCATAGCTCCACTTGGTTGTCCTTTAGTACCCTAAACCACGTGGCAACTTAGTTTTACTCATAGGCTACCACGTCAAGCTCCCTAGAGTGCCAGCGTAAAACTTAAACTACCTAAAACGACACGCAGCCCCGAAAATTAACTTAAATCAGCTAGGAAGCGTGCATGGGCGACACGCAAATACAACCCATGAGCTTAAACCCCTATCAACATGCTAATCAACCTACTAAGACTCAAAATATATAACATCCTCAAGTGTCGACATCTCTGAGGTCCTAACTCTACTCAGAGACACTAACGCTTGACAAAGAGGTGAATTATTTACAATGTAAAATAATTCACATCACGACAACGTGTGATGCTAGAAACAGACTGTTTGCCTTTGCTAGGTATGATAGCAAACTGTAATACTCCAGACATAGCAATGCTACAATGGATTGCTTATATCCGGAGTATGAATCCTGAGCTGAAGCATATAGCAGGAAAGGATAACCCTGTTGCAGACATGTTATCTAGGGCTCGTTATACAGATGAGGAAGAGTTGTTTGCAGAAGTCGAAAATGAAGAGAAGAGAGACGTTTGGTGCCAAGTTGGTCAGTAGACTTCAGACTTGGAACCACTGCCGTTCTACGAGGAGTTCTACACGGAAAAGTTCCGCGATATCGGGTACTATCTGAGTTTATTATGCAGAAGAGAAGAATGGAGTGATGCAGAGTTTAAGGAGATTAGAAGAAAAGCGTACGGTTACCTTCTACGTGAAGGTTATCTGTGGAAACGTCTGAAGAGAAGAGATGGGATGCTGGCTAGAGTAGTGGATGATCAACAGACGAAGCTGAATCTGCTGAAGGAGTTTCATGACACCTTGTGGGCTGGCCACCGTGGAGTTTGGGCTACATACACGAAGATGAAGGAGCGATACTGGTGGAAGGGTTTGTATCAAGACGTAGTGGATTTTGTTGGGTCGTGTCTGCACTGCCAATTCTACTCTAAAGTCCGTTACAGAGATGGGCTTGTACCTACTTACCCACCTAGTATTCATTTTTCGTGGATCCTTGATCTTGTGATGATGCCGCCGGGACTGTGGGGGATGCGCTACTTGGTGTTAGCTCGGGAAGATCTCTCCAACTACGTGGAGGGACGAGCACTGCGCACGAAGACTACAGAGAACATATGTAGATTCGTGCTGGAAGATATCATCTGTCGTTATGGATCTGTTGGAAGACTACGAGTAGATAGGGGTGAGCTGAGAAGTGCAGAAGCGAAGGAGTTCTTTGCTCGTTATGGAGTAAAGCTTCGGCTTACTACTGCCATGAATCCAGAAGGGATTGGTAAGAGTGAACGAGGACACCCTTCTATTGTTCACGCTTTAGTAAAAGCATGTGATGGTAGGCCTAGAGAATGGCCGAGACTACTTCCATTTGCTTTATGGGCTGATAGGACTACACACTGTACCACGACTGGGTATATGCCAGTTGAGCTTATGCTGGGGCAGAAACCGATCATGCCTGCTGAGGAGGATTTTCCTACGTGGGCTACGCTACCGTGGGAAGATGGTATAGATCATACTTCACTCCTTGCTTTACGAACTATGCAGCTGGAGCGAAGGGAGGAAGATCTTGCTGAGGCGCAAGAGAAGCTGAAGGTGGCTCGAGTTAGAAACAAGGAGCGTTTCGACAAGGCTCACCGACTACGACCAAAGCCAATACGTGTTGGTGATTGGGTTCTGGTGTATGATAGCACGCTGGAGAACCAGCATTCTACACTTCGTAAGTTCTCGCGAAGATGGTTCGGGCCTTATGTTGTGTTAGATGTTTATGAGAATGCCACTTATAGTTTACGTGAGTTGGATGGTACTCCTTTGAAACTATCTGTGGCTGGCAAACGAGTGAAGTTGTTCAAACAACGTGGAGGATCAGTAGATTTGTTCAACTTCCTGGAGTCTGAGCAGAGGATGACGAGAGATGAAGACGCCTCGGCTACTGAAGAGGTTGAGGCGGACGAGAGTAATGAGGATGATGAAACTACAGAAGGATGAAAAGGTTGGCACATGCCAGAGGATGTGCAGGTTTGGAGGGGGTGGATGTCGTGATGTGAATTATTCCACATAGTGAATAATTCACCTCTCAGTTAGAAGTTAGTCTCTCTGAGTGAAGCTAAGACCTCAGAGAAGTCGATTCTGGAGGAAGTGTGCATTCGAAAATCTGAAAACACCACGACGTAGGTCTCGTCGCGTTGATCACCGTGGTATGTTCAAAAGTTACAAACGAAGTTGCAGGCGAAAAGTTACTTGGAGTTCTTCTACAAGATTTCTGATACCGGGAATTTTACCATGAATCAGAGTGAGTTCGAAAAATAATTTTTAGATTTTTCTCATGTAGATTGTAATATGTAGTATTTGTTTAAAATTCGAAATGTACAAAAAGAGCATGTCTAGAGAAAGTTATGGCACTTCGTGTTAGCAAAGGAAAGACGAAATACCGCAGCTTTCTAGCATATTAGCTTAGAAACTGGTCTTCAAAACCAGTTGTGAGATCAGCTTCCGTGGTGTAGCTGAGAAACTTGTAGGGAGGAGGTCTCCGGATCAAATCCCTTCAGACTCACAACCGGCTTGGAGTAGGCTGGCCCCTTCGGGGGAATATGAGGAGCACCAAGTTGCCTAGGGGCGGGACACTAGATGTCCCTTAAACGTACCGTGAATGCGGGACTCCTCCGTCTACTCCTGCACTAGTGCAGTCACCTAGTGTGGATGCTAGAGGGAGATTACCACCGGGTTTCGAAATGGACCTCTCACCTTCGGGTTGGCAGGGTAATTAGTACGAATTCGGTTGCGGCCCTCTAAGTCCTGGGGTAGCGAGATAACATCAAAGATACTCCAAGTCGGTACCAATTCTTTTGTAGAAAAATGTAGAGTTCGAAATATTATTCACTTGGGTCGAAAAATCAAGTGAAACTGACACCTGAGGAAATACTTACGGCACTTCGAAGTTTAAGGAAGCCGGGAAACGACAATGATGATAACTCGGGCTCCACGTGTCAGAACGAGGTGATTCCGGTGGCCAGAGGTAGCCGTGGTGGAGTTACTTCGGATGGAGGTGTCAAATGCTGACTGTACGACCGACTCGGTGGCCGTCCGTACAGATGAATCTGCGAAGCTTAGTGAAATAGTCTTCTTACGTGTAGATGTATTATCAGTGATTTGTTTTTCTGCTGCCATTTGTTTAGGGCGTCTTTTACCCCTGCCAGGTGACACTGAAGGTTACGTAGGGTGAAGGAGAACCCAGAAGGGGGTACTCCGGAGGGGGAGAATTCTCAGTCCATTATCGCATTATCGCAGATTGTCGATCATCGAGCAGTGTAGAGTTTATCGTGCGGAAGCTATCGAGTAGAGAGGAACTGAAAAGCTAGGAGATTTTACAGAGACTACATCTGAAGATATTTTCTGTCTGATCACAGTTTTGATATCGAGGGATTGAGAGTAGAGAGCAGAATCGAGTAGAGAGGAGACCAACAACTTGTACGCATACTTTTCTGAATAGAAAACGGGAAGCTTCTAGGTGAACGCGCTGGTGCTTCACAAGAGCAGTTTTCTGATATTCTGAGTTACTGAACGTGAGCTTTGCAATCTGAATGATCTGGAGTTGAAGATATACTTGCACGCCGTGTGTTTTATCTTGGCCAGATCGAGAACGTGGTGGTGTGTTCTCTTGCGATCCGTATTCCGTGTGTGGTTTTTCGTCCTCCTCTTCACGATCGTATCACAGCTAGAAGGTTCGCCCTTCTCAGGAAACTCTCGCCTCGACAGCGGTGAAGTTAAACTTCTTCCGAAGCGCTTCCACCGACTGTGCTAGCACCCCTTGTGCACGAGCCTCCGCTACTTCCCGCTGTGTCTTCTCGACTGCAACTCGCGCTTCTGCGGCTTCTCGCTGCGTCTTCCATGTGGTCTTCTCCTCGGCGAGGACGGTGATCTTCTCCACCACTCGGAGGACCTCCTGATCACGCTGATGTACACGCGCTTGCATCTCCTGGTTGCTCTTCCGAAGTTGCACCAGCTCCTTGGCAGAAGCGGCTACTTCCACCTTGTATCTGGCTGCAGCTTCTCCGTGGTGCGGAGACTAGCTTCCAGCGACTCCATCTTCTTCTGGTCTTCTTCCTGTAGCAGCAAGGTGCGCAGACCAAATCCAGGTTGCAAGGGCCTCTCCTGAGCCTTAGCTCTCTTCTCCAGCAACTCCATAGCTGGCTGGATCTCCTTGTGGAAGAAGGCGCTGAACTCTTTCAGTCTTCTTCCTGCGGAAGACAAGTTTATCTCCACTACTCGCTCTGAGGTGTCGACCTCGTCTTCCAGAGGCAAGGAAGTCTCTTCCATCACAATGGCCTTCATCTTCTGCGCACGAGAAGAAGCTACTCTTCTCATCTTCCGGGGTGGAAGATCCTTCGTGGCAGGAACGGTTCTCTTCATTGCGCTTCCCCGCATCGCAGTAGGAGTATCCCTTCTTCTCTTGTCTTCTGGAGTTTTCGAAAGACTCCCAGGTGTTGCAGAAGCGATCTTCTGCTCCGATTGTAGTGACGTAGGATTTCTCCTTTTGCCCATTTAGTATACAAGATATCGTTCCCACAGAGGATTTGCACAAGTAACGCTGCTCTAAGTTCTAAGATCTGTTCAAACACACAAACACACGGGTTTTGCCTAGAAATCCCGTCTTCTCACAAAACCACACAAAACAACACGTCTTCCAGACACGCCAAATGGTGCTCTGGACCCAAACAAACAACTACCAATTACAATATCATACAACTATTCACAGAGAAGCTCGGGAAGACGATCTTCCTGCTTCCAGGTTGCTTCTTCCGGTCTTCTCGATACCGTCTTCTCGAAGCGATTCTCGTCTTCTGGGGGTTTAGCTCGTCTTCTCACACCTCCAGAAGGCTGTCCGACTTCGCAGAAGTTGACTAGTAACAGTCGTTACACCTTATTCTCGCACTCACATTCCAACGGGTCAGATAAATCACAGGGTGTATGCCCCCTGTAGCCTTCCCAGGCTTCTACCTACGGAAGTTGTCTTCCTGCAGCACTACAACGACATTCACCTTCACGGAAGCTCAATAGAAGTATCGGAAGCTCACTAGAAGAAGATAAGAAGATGAGGAAGATGAGGGAAGATGGGAAGAAGAAGAAATCCAAACAAGAGAAAACAGGATGAAAAAGGACAATTAAGATTCCGACAGGCTTCTAGTCCGGATCCTGACTAACAAGCCATCCCTGCTTGTAATAGGTTGGAGAGGAATACAACAAACGTGAGTACTGTAGCACCGTCTTCTACTCGAGGATGTCGTCTTCTGTTGCGGGAAGAAGGCTTCTTTCTTCTTCACTTCGCTGCTCTGACTGCTCTGTCTTCTGGGATCACTTACCCAGAAGACCGTTCGTACGTAGATCCCAAGTGCTCTACTGAACGAGTCAAGCTACACTCCACAACTGTTGACATTCATCGCCACTCAAGAAGAACATTTCCCATGCACAATTGGGAGCGAATTCAATACATTCCACCACCCAGAAGACATGAGCGAAGCTGCTGCACTCAAATCCACAATCTATTCCCCGAGAAGAAGTCACAATGGCATTGGGAAGCTCACTCCCGCTACTTCCTGCATCTACTCCTCGACACACCAGCCTAGCTAACAGGACTGCACGAGGATGCCGTTCCCTGTTCCTAGACTGTCCACTACTTCTATCTACATCGTCGAACCACTGCTGGTGCGAGTATGCAGACCTTTCCGGTATATTCCAAGACTATTCGTATGTTTCCAACAACGGGTGTAGTGCGCTAAGACTGTCTCTGCTCTAATGTGTCTCGCATGCCTGCATGTAGAATCGGTGTGTATGTTCAATTACTACAGAATTCTACAGAACTGGCAGAACTGGCAGAGCTCCATTTCCTACTCTACGATCCTACTTAACCATCTGCCTCGAGAGTCAGGGGAGGCGACCACCAGGGAGAGAGAGAGAGACGCTGACAAGAGGTTGTCACCTCACATGCATGCGGTCCCTCTTCCCAATTAGCCCTCCACTATGTAACTCCTACGCTACCTATGCTGCCACATGGGGTCCTAACTATTTTTACATGAAAAACTGCCACACTTAAGATAGCATGTCCGATCCTACTAAATCTGGAAGTGTCGATTGAGTTTGCTAACTACTCTGATTGCTCGGTGGCAATCTCCACATGATCTGCTCCTACCGGAGCTACTACCTCGACTTCTGATGGGCTGGGAAGCCCTGCACTTACCTCGGGTACCACTGAGGTAGCTTCCCTCTCCTCGCTCTTCGCTGACCCTGCTGTTTCTGCGGCTGCGTCTTCCTCGGCTTCGACTTCGGAAGACGGAATGGTCTTCTGGGAAGACAAGTCGAACGGTGCGTCTTCGGTCTTCTGAGGCACAGATGCAGTACTAGGGACCATGGCGACCTCATAGGGGTCCGGGGAAGTCGCTTCCTCCACGCGGAATACCTGGGAAGACGGCTCGTCTTCTTGTCTTCCAGAAGACATCATGTCTTCCGGGGCGTCTTCTAGAGTCTTCTCGTCTTCCAACGCTGTCACTACCAAGTGTACAACGAGATCAAACTCCTCCTTCTCCATTCCGGATCCAGTCGAGGGTGCTGAGGCTTGGGAAGATGCGGTTGCAGGTGTCGGAAGTGAGGGAAGACCATAAAGTGTCTTCACTCCTTCTATCTGTCTATCCAGGTACTTGAACATGCTTTCTCTGCATTCCACCAACCTCGTCTTGGACCCGCTGTCCCATTCCCTAGCTAAGGTAAGTAACTTCTTACCCGCGATGAAGTTGAACTTCTTCTGAAGCGCTTCTATCGACTGAGCTAGCATCTTCTGCGCACGAGCTTCCGCTGCTTCCCTCTGCGTTTTCTCCACTGCAGCTCGCGCTTCTGCGGCTTCTCGCTGCGTCTTCCAAGTGGTCTGCTCTTCTGCGAGGGCAGCTGATCTTCCCTAAGATCCCCCATGGCTACATACAAGTAGCAGAGGAAGGGCGTCAGGTGTCCTCCCGCCGGGGTACCCAAGTATGCTAGCTCCGTCTGTACATAGTTGTGGATGTACGCGCCCCAGTAGATTGGCACTCTGTCATCCCACACTGATTCCAGGAACTCCACGTCCTGATCTCCTAAGTACCTTGTCTTCTGTGCTTTTCTCTTGGGGAAAAGATGTAGAAACAACTTCGCCAGGAGGCGCTTCTTCGGCTCCCGGTAAGACTCTATCTTCCAACCGTTCCTCTCCTGCCTGTCTTCCACGAAAAGGCAGGTGGTACTCCCAGGCACATGCCATGAACTCACAATCCTAGGCAAGATCTTCTTCTCGTACCAATATCCTCGGTTCTCGGTCTCAGGCATGTGAAACGCCTTACGCCACCAGTCTTCAGTCCAGGAAGACGGTCTTTCTCGAGCTACTCCTGCCTTCGCAGGTACACGGTTACGCGGTGGTAACGCTGCCCAGACCTCCTCTAGAAGTGTAGTGACGTAAGATTTCTCCTTTTGCCCATTTAGTATACAAGATATCGTTCCCACAGAGGATTTGCACAAGTAACGCTGCTCTAAGTTCTAAGATTTGTTGAAACACACAAACACACGGGTTTTGTCTAGAAATCCCGTCTTCTCACAAAACCACACAAACCAACACGTCTTCCAGACACGCCAAATGGTGCTCTGGACCCAAACAACCAACTACCAATTACAATATCATACAACTATTCACAGAGAAGCTCGGGAAGACGATCTTCTTGCTTCCAGGTTGCTTCTTCCGGTCTTCTCGATACCGTCTTCCCGAAGCGATTCTCGTCTTCTGGGGGTTTAGCTCATCTTCTCACACCTCCAGAAGGCTGTCCGGCTTCGCAGCAGTCGACTAGTAACAGTCGTTACACCTTATTCTCACACTCACATCCCAACGGGTTAGATAAATCACAGGGTGTATGCCCCCTGTAGCCTTCCCAGGCTTTTGTCTACGGAAGTTGTCTTCCTGCAGCACTACAACGACATTCACCTTCACGGAAGCTCAATAGAAGTATCAGAAGCTCACTAGAAGAAGATAAGAAGATGGAGAAGATGGGAGAAGATGGGAAGAAGAAGAAATCTAAACAAGAGAAAACAAGATGAAAAGAGGCAATTAAGATTCCGACAGGCTTCTAGTCCGGATCCTGACTAACAAGCCATCCCTGCTTGTAATAGTTTGGGGAGGAAGACAACAAACATGAGTACTGTAGCACCGTCTTCTACTCGAGGATGTCGTCTTCTGTTGCGGGAAGAAGGCTTATTTCTTCTTCACTTCGCTGCTCTGACTGCTCTGTCTTCTGGGATCACTTACCCAGAAGACCGTTCGTACGTAGATCCCAAGTGCTCTACTGAACGAGTCAAGCTACACTTCCACAACTGCTGACAGTCATCGCCACTCAAGAAGAACACTTCCCATGCACAATTGGGAGCGAATTCAGTGAACCCACCATCCAGAAGACATGGACAAAGCTGCAGCACTCAAATCCACAATCTATTCCCCGAGAAGAAGTCACAATGGCATTGGGAAGCTCACTCCCGCTACTTCCTGCATCTACTCCTCGACACACCAGCCTAGCTAACAGGACTGCACGAGGATGCCGTTCCCTGTTCCTAGACTGTCCACTACCTCTATCTACATCTTCGAACCACTGCTGGTGCGAGTATGCAGACCCCTCCTGTATATTCCAAGACTATTCGTATGTTTCCAACAATGGGTGTAGTGCGCTAAGACTGTCTCTGCTCTAATGTGTCTCGCCTGCCTGCCTGTAGAATCGGTGTGTAAGTTCAATTACTACCGAATTCTACAGAACTGGCAGAGCTCTCAGAGAGCTTTTCTCCTACCCTGCTATCCTACTTAACCATCTGCCTCGAGAGTCAGGGGAGGCGACCACCAGGGAGAGAGAGAGAGGCGCTGACAAGAGGTTGTCACCTCACATGCATGCGGTCCCTCTTCCCAATTAGCCCTCCACTGTGTTACTCCTACGCTACCTATGCTGCCACATGGGGTCCTAACTATTTTTACATGGAAAACTGCCACCCTTAAGATAGCATGTCCGATCCTACTAAATCTGGAAGTGTCGATTGAGTTTGCTAACTACTCTAATTGCTCGGTGGCAATCTCTACATGATCTGCTCCTACCGGAGCTACTACCTCGACTTCTGATGGGTTGGGAAGCCCTGCACTTACCTCGGGTACCACTGAGGTAGCTTCCCTCTCCTCGCTCTTCGCTGGCCCTGCTGTTTCTGCGGCTGCGTCTTCCTCGGCTTCGACTTCGGAAGACGGAATGGTCTTCTGGGAAGACGAGTCGAATGGTGCGTCTTCGGTCTTCTGAGGCACAGATGCAGTACTAGGGACCATGGCGACCTCATGGGGGTCCGGGGAAGTCGCTTCCTCCACGCGGAATACTTGGGAAGACGGCTCGTCTTCCTGTCTTCTAGAAGACATCATGTCTTCCGGGGCGTCTTCTGGAGTCTTCTCGTCTTCCAACGCTGTCACCACCAAGTGTACAGCGAGATCGAACTCCTCCTTCTCCATTCCGGATCCAGTCGAGGGTGCTGGGGCTTGGGAAGATGCGATTGCAGGTGTCGAAAGTGAGGGAAGACCATAAAGTGTCTTCACTCGTTCTATCTGTCTATCCAGGTACCTAAACATGCTATCTCTGCATTCCACCAACCTCGTCTTGGACCCGCTGTCTCATTCCCTAGCTAAGGTAAGTAACTTCTTACCCGCGGTGAAGTTGAACTTCTTCCAAAGCGCTTCTACCGACTGAGCTAGCATCTTCTGCGCACGAGCCTCCGCTGCTTCCCTCTGCGTCTTCTCTGTTGCAGCTCGCGCTTCTGCGGCTTCTCGCTGCATCTTCCAAGTGGTTTGCTCTTCTGCGAGGACAGTGATCTTCTCCCGTACTCGGAGAACTTCCTGATCACGCTGCTGTACTCGCGCCTGCAACTCCTGGTTGCTCTTCCGAAGTTGCATCGACTCCTTGGCAGAAGCGGCTGCTTCCGCCTTGTACCTGCTGCAAGCTTCTCCGTGGTACGGAGATTAGCTTCTAGAGACTCCGTCTTCTGCTGGCTGTCTTCCTGTCGCAGCAAGGTGCGCAGACCGAATCCAGGCTGTAAGGGCTTCTCTTGTGCCCTCGCTCTCCTTTCCAGCAACTCCATAGCGGGCTGGATCTCCTTCTGGAAGTAGGCACTGAACTCCTCATGTCGTCTTCCTGCAGAAGACAAGTTCATCCCCACCACTCGCTCGATGGTGTCGACTTCGTCTTCCAGAGGCAAGGGAGCCTCTTCCACCACTACGGCCTTCATCTTCTACGCACGAGAAGAAGCTACTCTTCTCATCTTCCGAGGTGGAAGACTCCTCGTGGCAGGAGCGGCTCTCCTCTTTGCGCTTCCTCGCATCGCAGTAGGAGTACCCATCCATCCTTCGTCTTCTGGAGTCTTCGGAAGACTCCCAGGTGTTACAGAAGCTGTCTTCTGGTCCGATCGGATACTCAGCAAGTCTTCCTCCGAGTCCGACTCCAATCCTGAATGAATGAGGGAGATGGGTGTCCTCGGTACACTTCTGTGACCCATCTTCCTCACTGGCGTGACGTCTTCCGACCCACTAGACTCGTCTTCCCTCACCAGAAGCGTCTTCTGGTGAGAGCCGGGCCTCAGCTGTGGCATCAGAGTGGGAGGGGGCGTTGCTGCTGCCTCTCGGTCATCGTCTTCCGAGGTCTCCTCCTTCACCTCCTGTCGCTCCGTTGGCCCATACACTGCCAGCTGATCTTCCCTAAGATCCCCCATGGCTACATACAAGTAGCAGAGGAAGGGCGTCAGGTGTCCTCCCGCCGGGGTACCTAAGTATGCTAGCTCCGTCTGTACATAGTTGTGGATGTACGCGCCCCAGTAGATTGGCACTCTGTCATCCCACACTGATTCCAGGAACTCCACGTCCTGATCTCCTAAGTACCTTGTCTTCTGCGCTTTTCCTTTGGGGAAAAGATGCAGAAACAACTTCGTCAGAAGTCGCTTCTTCGGCTCCCGGTAAGACTCTATCTTCCAACCGTTCCTCTCCTGCCTGTCTTCCACGAAAAGGCAGGTGGTACTCCCAGGTACATGCCATGAACTCACAATCCTAGGCAAGATCTTCTTCTCGTACCACTATCCTCGGTTCTCGGTCTCAGGCCTGTGAAACGCCTTACGCCACCAGTCTTCAGTCCAGGAAGACGGTCTTCCCCGAGCTACTCCTGCCTTCGCAGGTACACGGTTACGCGGTGGTAACGCGGCCACACCTCCTCCAGAAGCCCTTGATCTGCGAGGTTCCAATCCCACAAGAAGAAGTCGAGACCCAACTCCTTGAGGAAAGGAGTGGCCTCGGCCAATTCTGCCGCGGGTAACACCAAGCCTCGCGGATGCATCGACATACCTGGAAGATCTGTTGCACTAAACCACAAGCACCTACTATGAGCTGAAGGCTCAGTTCTTCCCGAGTGCCCACAGTCTAGCTTCTACTTCTCAGAAGACGAAACTAGTCTTCCAGAAGACAGCTACTCCGTCTTCCGGGATTCTAACAGTACTTCCTAGATAGCTCTCGTCTTCCGAGCTATATCTAAACAATCCTATCTAAGCAAGGCCTCGCATGGATTACCAAGAAGACAACCCACCTTGCATTACATCCTACTTCCTATCAGAAGATACAAGATATGCGAGAAGTAGAGTATGAGAAAGGTTCAGAAGATGGTTGCGGGCTCCTGCGGTGACAGTGGCCTCTAGGAAGACTCCCGAGACAGCTTACGATTCAATGTCTTTCTCGGAAGACTTCTCGAAGTCAGACTTCCCTTCACTGGTCTCACCTGTCTTCGTCTTCCTACACGCAATCTATCCTCACAACAGACTCAAGACAACTGCACTCTGTTCTTCTGACTTCTCACCTCTCATACACACTCATAAGAAGCTTGCTGCATGATGAGAAGACATGACCCTCGACCATTCTCTCCAGATTCTGCCAGCAAGACTTCTCACAACTCTCTTCTAAGTTCGGGAAGAAGAAGGAACGGCTGCTATGGATCGAACAGAAGAGACCCGAATGGACCCTCGCGTCTTCTCGCTCATTTTGCCAGCCTTCCAGTCTTCTAGTCTCTCTAGGAAGATGGGGAATTGAGAAGCTTGGAAGACAGGAAGGCACAAGCCTAATTCCCGACTTCCAACTTCTCGGAATAACAAAACAACTCACCACTCCACTCAGGATTCGTATCAAGCCTCTCTAAACACAAAAGCAAAGCAAATCCACTCTCGATACGAATTGTGTTCAGTCGACTTCCGAAGACAGTCTTCCGAAGACGGTCTTCTGAAGACAGTCAAGTTCAAGAAGCGTCTTCCGTAGATGTTCCCATCTTCCGAATCGTCTTCTGTTCCAAGTTTCGGGGATAGAGAGGTATGGGGGTAGGGAAATTGATAGTTGGGGTCTCCAATTTGAGGGCTAGGAGTAGGGAAGCTCGAATTGAGCTCGGGAAGAAGCAAGGAGATGTCTCGACAGAAATTGGGCAGCGCTTCCGCGCCCAATGTCTCAATAGAAAGAATGGGGGTGGGGTAATCGATCAGGCTGCCTGCACATAATCAAGGAAGCGCAAGGAGTACCAAGAAAGGCGAGAAGAAGTGGGAGGGAAAAGAACAGGGGGAAGAACCTCTATAGTCTTCTTCGGCTCCCCGAGTTGCCTTCGACCTCCGCGCGCTTCTGGCTCTTGTCCTAGCTTCCAATGCGACTCCACACGACTGCGCCTGCTGTCAATTTCGGTCCACACCTCGATTCCACCTCTGCTTCTACTCGTCACTCTTCACTGTCAGCTTCTCGGAAGCTCCACAAAAACGCCTTCGCTTTCTCTGCTGTTTGTGCTCTCGCAATTCGATCTCACTCTTCGTCTAGCTGCCAACTTACTCTCTCCTACCTCGATGTCTCACTTGATTCCTCTCTCAATGCTAGCTCGCGAAGCTCACTCTCTCAATCGATCTTCTTCAGACGCGCTATGCTGCGGGAAGTTGGAAGGTGCCTAATGTGCTTCCTCACGCATCTTCCCCGCAGATTAGGGGTTCTCGTCCTTGGTGTCTTCCTGACCTACCTACCTATTCGGTGCGCTCCAGTAGGTACACCTACTGTCTTACCCGAAAACTCGTGGTTGGTCCTTCGCGGTCGCTGTCTTCTGGAAGATAGGTGTCTTCCGCCGTCTTCCCATCTTCCACAGTCTTCTCGTCTTCTGAAAACGCAACTGAGAAGACGATCTTCCGAAGACGGTCGTCTTCTGAAGAAGTCAACTTCTTATTACAAACAGCTCTTAAGATCATCTTCCTGTTAAGGAAGACGTAACCTTAAGTAACAACGCTTCTTCAGTTATACAAACAAGTCATTATTCTTAAAAATTTCAAAAATTCGTGTATCCTGTAATTTGTGGGCACCACATACGCCCACCCTCACATGTTTGCGTCCATCAGTGGTTCCTGCACTTCTATTTACGTCCAGTACTTCTTGACGCGCCATCCATTAACACGAGTGGTCATCAGTGTACCGTCCAACTCTACCAACTGCAAGGAGCCATTGTCGAAGACCTCTAAGACACGGTAAGGTCCCATCCAGCGAAAATGAAGTTTCCCAGGGAACTTAATATGGCGGTTGTCGTAGAGAAGTACCAAGTCCCCGTCCACAACAGTCACCTTCCTCAACTTGCTATCGTAGTTTACCTTACGTTGCGCTTGCACCTCGTATGTCTTCTCCAAAGCTGCATTCCTGTCTTCTTCAAACTCTACGAAGTTCAGAAGACGCTGCTCTTGGCTCTCTTCTTCTCTCATGCGTTCGGATACGGCTAACCGGTATGTTGGGACCTCTAACTCAATGGGCACAATGGGCGTCATGCCGTAAGTTAGGTAGAAAGGCGTCTTCTGGGTTGTGACTTTAGGTGAAATTCTGAAAGCCCACAACATAGATGGCAGTTTCGTGTCCCAGTCATACGCATGGTTAACAATTATCTTGTTCAGGATGTTACACAGAAGACCGTTCGACTTCTCGGTCAGCCCATTCGCTTTCGGGTTGTATGGCGTCGTCTTCCGATGCTTAATCCTGAAGTATTGGGTCAGGAGGGAGATAGTCTCATTTAAGAAATGAGTGCCCCTATCTGACACCAATTCTAGCGGACATCCATACCTAGTGATGATGTTATGTCATAGGAACCTTGCGACTACTGCGGCATCGTTCTTTCTCGTGGCCTCGCCTTCCACCATCTTGGTGGTATAGTCGGTAGCTATTAAGATGTACCTTGCTCGTGTTCTTCTCGCCACCGGGGCGATAGGATCTACAAAGTCGATTCCCCACTTTTCGAACGGGGCAAGCGGAAGAATGGGAGTAAGAGGCCACCTTGTTGTAGCGGTCGGTTTTCCCACCCTCTGGCATGCATCGCACTTCTTGATCTCCTGAAAAGTGTCTCGGTACATAGTTGGCCACCAGTATCCGGCGTCTAGCATCTTCTTCACTGTGGTCTTCAATCCGTAGTGACCCCCAGCATCTTCGTAGTGAAGACCTGTGATCACTGCTTTTATCTCAGACGGCTCGAGACATCTTCTCAGCTTCTCGTCATGTCCCTTTCGAAACAGGATACCCTGGAAGATAGCATATGGACCTGCCTTGTGTAAGAAGACGGTCTTCTGCTCCGCATCCATTCCCTCGGGATACTGTTAGTCCTCCAAGAACTTCCTCAAGTCCTTGAAGATCGACTCTTCTGTGGAAGTCGCAAAGACTGGATCAGAAGATCTAGTCTCGTCTTCTGGGAAGCAAGCGGTACGCCCCCCCCTCAGATGAAAGTGTCTCTGCGAAAACTGAAAACAACTTCTCGTCAGGAAACTCGTCTTCCACTTCATCTTCTCGTCGTTCTGTCTCCAACCTGGATAGGTAGTCAGCATTAACATGCTGTCTTCCGGGCCTGTACTCAACTGTGTAAGTAAATTCCTGGAGTAGGAGAATTCACCTAGCTATCCTACCAGACAAATCTGCTTTCTTTACAAGATGTTTCAAAGAGAAGTGATCTACATAGAAGACAAACGGGTTTGCCAGAAGATAGTGTCTAAACTTCCTACAGGAGTAAATCATGCCAAGACACTCCCTTTCGGTTGTCGAGTATTTCTTCTCTGCATCACTGAGTTGTCTTCCCGCGTAGTAGATGGGGTAATCCTTCTTCTTCTCATCTTTTTGACTCAACACCACCCCGATGGCAAAAGCAGAAACATCCACATAAATGTGGAAGACTCTTTTCCAATCAGGCGGCCGTAGGACAGAGGATTCCGACAGAACCCTCTTCATTTCTTCGAATGCTTCATGCTGCTCAGAAGACCAAATGTATGGTTCGTCTTTCTTCAGCAACTTAGTGAGTCTTCCTGCTACCTCTGCGTACCTGTCAATAAACCTCCTGTAGTATCCTACGTTGCCAAGGAAGCTTCTCAACTGTGTCAGGTTGGCAGGTGGGTGGAGTTTCATGATGACTTCCACCTTAGCACAGTCGACTTCTATACCTCTTCCGGAAATCCTATGTCCTAGCAAGATCCCCTCTGACATACCAAAGAAGCATTTCTCAGGGTGAAGTGCCAAACGATGTTCTCTACACTTCATAAAACACTTCCTCAGAAATATCAAGTGGTCTTCTCCCGATCCAAACACACAGAAATCATCCAAGAAAATCTCCATAAAGGTGCGAAGATACTCCTTGAAGATTGTAATCATCAACCTCTGGAACGTGGCGGGTGCATTGCATAAACCAAACGGCATTTGATTATACGCGTACGTGCCTCAATCAGTAGTGAAAGTGGTTTTCGACTTGTCTTCTTCTCTGATTGAAACTTGGTTGTACCCAGAATACCCATCCAGGAAGCTGTAGAACTCATGCCCTGCTACCTGGTCTAACACAGAGTCGGTGAATGGTAAGGGGTGATGATCCTTTTTCGTGGCCAAGTTCAGCTTCCGGAAGTCCTGACACACTCGGATCTTCCCTGTCTGCTTCTTCGGCACGATGACAATAGGAGCTACCCACTCACTGCTAAGTACCGGGAAGATGACTCCTGCCTTCAAGTATTGATCAATCTGGTCCTTCACCAGAAGCGAGTACTTGGGGTTGAGCCGGTACTGCCTATGCCGTGCAGGAACAACGCCCTCTAGCAAGTCGATGCGATGCTCTCCCAACTCTCGAGGTATGCCCTTCATGTCTTCTATGGTCCACGCGAAGACATCCTGGAACTCCGTTAGAAGTTCTCGAAAGTCTTCCAACTGCTGGTCCTCGATCACCTTGGAAAGCTTCAGCTTCTTCCCAGGAGCAACCTCCATCTCTTGGAGATCATCCGGGTTTACCATTCCTTCAGTGTGACTGTACTCACTGGCACCAAAGTATTCCGGTTTGGGAGCTTCTTCTAGTTCAGATTCGTCTTCTGGAAGACCAACTGTCAGATCTTCTGAAGGGAAGACGGTACTTTCGTCTTCTGGAAGACCAACTGTCGGATCTTCCGAAGGGAAGACGGTACTTTCATCTTCTGGAAGCTCTTCTTCTACAATCTCGTAGCACTCAATGTATCCACAGATCACATCTTCCACCTTCTCTGCTACTTCTGTAGCACACACGTTATTCGCCACAAACTCATTATACCGTTCATCGCTGTCAGAAGACGCAGCCGAGTCTTCTGAAGTGTACCCCTCTGTTGTAGACGGAGTTTCACCTTGGTGTCCAATCTTGATCCAAGGAAGCGAGACCTTACTCTTCTCACCTGGCTTGGGTGTAGGATTGGGAAATCTCAAACGATGCCTTCTCCAGTCGGTATTTACATTTGCAGCATACAGCCATGGTCTTCCTATCAACACCTGAAATCCAACCTTAGCTACAGGTCGCAAAATGATGTAAGTGAGGTAAAAAGATACTCCACCAATTACCGTGAGGACATCTTTCAGTTGCCCCAAAGGTCGTCTTCTGGTCTGGTCCGCCATTCTGAGAATTCTCGGAGTAGGCTGGAACTCAGTGAAGCCTAGGGCATGTGCCGTTTCTTCAGTCATGATGTTAACTCCAGAGCCGGAATCAATGGGTACCTTCTTCAGAAGACAGCCATAGATCTCCATATCAAGTTCTGGGGCTCCCAAGTCCTCATGCTCTATTCTTAGGATCGGGGTGCTCTTGGGAAGTTTAGCTGCCCTCCTCTTCCTCGATCCTCGAAGCACAGATTGTAACAACTTCCTGTAACCAGCGTTGTCATCCAACAGCTGTTGGAAGGTCACATCCGCCTTCTGATTCCACAAGTCTCGCAAGAAGTCGTACGGAGATCTTTTCAGAAGAGTGACTGGTGTTTCCAACAGAGAAGATGCAGTAGCTGCTTCCTTGGGTGGAAGACCAGAAGAGTGTCTTCCCTCGACTGGAGGCTGTTCCAGTGAGACAGGTGTTGCCGTAGTCAGTGTAGGAAGTTGCTGTACTATCTTCCGTCTCTTTTCCAGCTCTTCTTGCATGATCGCTTCAACCTCTTGTCTTATGTCAGGAGCAAAGTACTTCGGATCTTCTCGGTCGTAAGTAGGAGAAGATGGCCGCTCAGGAGAAGATGACCTCTCCTTACGCTGCTTCTTCTTCTTGACGTTGTCGTGATGTGAATCATTTGACATAGTAAATGATTCACTTATCACTGCTGTCGCGTTACTTAGCGCATGTTATTTCTACTCCGACACTTGATGTTTAGTAGTCTTAGAAGTTAGCTCTGTACTGTTCTTAGTCTTTTATGTTTATGGTTGACACCTTTTGCATATGGTGTTAACTCTGTCATATATTTTGGATCCTAGTAGGTTGGTAGTATGACATTTATCTTGTTCAAGCATTCGTACGCTTGTGCAAGTGAATTCATACTTATCCATGATACTCAATGTACATGACTTAGATTTACCATGTAGATAGGGGTTTGAGCTCATGGGTTGTATTTGCGTGTCGCCCATGCACGCTTTCTAGTTGATTTAAGTTATTTTTCGGGGTTGCGCGTCGTTTTAGGTAGTTTAAGTTTTACGCTGGCACTCTAGGGAGCTTGACGTGGTAGCCTATGAGTAAAACTAAGTTGCCACGTGGTTTAGGGTACTAAAGGACAACCAAGTGGAGCTATGAACTCCCATTGGTCTGTTTTTGTCTTTAGTTAAACTCTAAATTTAGAAACAGAGCTCTAGAGTGGAGTTCGAGCAATTTGTGAGGGCACTTCGAAATCTGAGAGCATGGGGAGATAGAGCTCGTCGAGCCAAGCACTGTCAGCGAAAAGTTTGATCGATTTGAGGCAATAAACAAGGAGTTATGGCTGATTGAAGTTCGATTTGTGTCAAAATTGAAGCACTTCTGTTCAATTTGGGGTTTTGAGTGTCATTTTCAGCAGAATCGAGGAAATTGCTTCAAAACTTCGGGGCTGTGTTCACTGTCAGCAGGGCTACGACTGTCTCCAAATTTTCATGTCGATTGAGTCAGTGAGTAATTCAGGGCGACCGCTGAAGTAGAGGGGGTCCGAAAAGCTCTCAATCTGGAGCAGCAACTTTGGAGAGCGAGATCTGGAGTTCTGTGTGGAATCAGGTGGCCCAACTTCACAGGAGTGCTCATCAAGCTGTGTACTGCAAGTCCTGTAAGAATTTCCCAAAGTGATCGAGCCATTTCCTTGTTATAGGTCGAAATAGCTGTCTGGGTACCAGAAACTGCCGTAATTTCTCTACTCAGAAAGTTTCTGCTCATATCTTAGTGCTCTGAATTGATCTGAAGCTGAAATTTCGTATGTGTATCCAGTAGAACCTTGTTTACATGTAGGAGGAGTCCTGAAGTCTGAACCTTCACATATTTCTCAATCCTGAGTGTCAAAGTTCGCCATCTGATCTTATCATTGCTAGTTAAGCCTGAACTTTGCTTCCTGAACTTATCAGAAGAGCTTGGAGACTTATATGAGTGTTTTCAGTATCACCTTGAGACCTGAAGCCTATCCTGTGAGTAAACCAGCTACAGCCAAGAGCCCAACGCTTCCCCGAGTAGATTGAACACAGCCTTCAAGCTCATATCACAGCCAGAAGGTTCGCCCTTCCCAGGAAGACTCTCAACCCGACATCTGGTGCTTCCACTGAGAGCTCTTGGGGTGATTGATTGAGAAGGTTGAGTTGCTACAAGGAGAAGAGATGGATCGCAAGAGCGGAGCTGCTGCTGCTGCCTCTGGGGCTGGAGCATCAACGTCTACTGCTGCACCGTCAACTGCACCTACGTCTTCTACAGCGACATCTGCATCTGGTCTGGACACGGCTGAGATCTTGAAGACGCTTGCGGCCCTGGTTCAACAGCATCCGATCGTTGGAGGGGGTGAGTTAAAATCCACCAAGGCTTTGCAAGCGATAGTGAATAGGTGTGGAAGGTTTGAAGGTAGAGATATTTCTAGATATCTGCGTGAGTATAGAGGAGAGATGGAGCTGGTTAGGGTTACTGATGCTGAGATGATAGCAAGTTTTGAGTTAGCTGTCATTCCTGAGTTGCGGGACCAAGTTAGGGATGTACAGAGAAGAAATCTTGGAGTCTGGATGAGTTTTGAGCGATCTCTTCGAGAGGAGTTTCTTGAGGAGGATTCAGAGAGAGTTACTAGAAGGACATTTCTAGACTGGGTTGAGCAGCAACCTGGTCGTATTATGAGCCTGAGTGAGTTGCTGAGAGAGTTTGATCGGAGATACCGACAACTTTCAACTCTAGAACGAATCACCCTAGATGCTAGGAAAACAGAGCTTTTCCTGCAGGCTACCGATGATGCTACGGCAGATCGGTTATGTTTTATGTTGGCCGATCGATCTGCTGAGGGAGGTGTTACTATGGATTGGGGGAGAGTTGAGGATGCTGTGGCTGTACTGACAAGGCAGAGGAGGGGAAGAGTGGCTGTGGGAGGACGTCCGCTTGCAGAAGTGTGTGCTCCATCTTATACTGCTCCTCAAGTACAGCAACCTTTGGCCCCTGCTCCCAGACCTGTTGTCCCAGCTGCAGTTCCTTTGATGCCAGTTGTGCCAGCTCCAGCACAAAGGGCACCTGTTTAGAGACCTGCGGAGAACCATGGTCAACAGAATCAGATTGAAGACCTGATTCGGCAGATGCGAGAGCTGAAGGTAGAGCTAGCTGGATTGCAGAGAGAGCAGCCACCGGCGCCTGCTGCTGCACGTCCAGGAGGTGCTCCTGTCCGTAGGTGTATTTGGTGTGACAGTCCTGATCACTTCCGAGGAGACTGTCAAGAGCTCACAGCTGCTTTGCGAGATGGTGTGGTTCGCTATCAGAACGGTAGGCTGCACCTTTCTTCTACTGGAGAGCCGTTGAGCACGCAGTTTGGGCGAGGAGGCATGAGGAGTCTACCTCAGATTGCTGCGGCGGCAACTGTACATGCATTGATGGCACCACCGGTAAATCCTGATGTATATGCTGGACATATTGAGGTTTCTTCTAGTCCTACGTTGCTAGATAGGACTGCTGAGAAGAGTATTGCCCCCGTTCCTTCTGAAGTACTGAAGAGGGGAGCCGAGTCTATTCGTAGGGTCACAGGATGGGGAGATCCTGTAGATGCTGCTTCTATCAGAGCATTCTTGGATGTAGATAGACACGTTCATTGGCAGGATGCTTCTGTGGAGGAGAAGAGGCGGCGAGAAGCCTCTGAACTTGATACTGGAGTTCCTGAGGAGATTGGGGATAGACGGAGAGTCACAAGGAGACGAGCAGCTCTTCCTGAAGACATCCCGTCTACTTCTGCAGCTCCTCCACCTGCGCCAGGTCCTATGGAGGATGTGCAGAGATCCCAGCAGGAGCCAATGACTGCTGGTAGGCGGTTTACTGCCCAAGAGAAAGGGAAGGGACCAGCTTACAAGTTGGCAGCTGATATTGAAACTTCTACTGATCTGAAGAGTATCTTGGAGCAGAGGATACTGGATGCGCGAATCGAGTTTTCTCTTCGAGAAGTTCTTGGTATTGCAAAGAGGGAGTTTCACGAACTGATCATCGACATCATCAAGCGCAAGAGACAGATGATGTCTGAGCAGGTAGAGAGTCAGATGATAGATGTAGTAGGAGCTTCTCTGAATGATGCAGAGTTTGGGAAGGTGCATTTTCAGGAAGCTGATGACAAGAGATACCAGCAAGAAGCGTTGGTTGCTGGTACCGACACTATTGAGTTTAATGATGAGGAAGCTGGTGAGGAGAGCCCAGCTAGTGAAAGTGATTTCAGAAAGAGACATTGGGCTCGTGCCACAACTGCTACGCGAGTTCGTCTTGGAAGTTTGGCTGAACCTGTTGCTGCTTTAGTTGATCACGGATCTGAGATCAACATCATGTCACGAGAGGTGTACGAGAGAGGTCAGTGGCCTATCGAGCTAAACCATGGTTGGGTGTTACGTGCTGCAAACAACCAGAAAGGTGAGCTATACGGCGCTTGTCCTAACGTGAAGGTGAAAATAGGTGATGTGGATGTGGATCAACATTTCTTCGTGCAATCTTTTGCTTCATATCTTGTGATTCTTGGTCAGCCTTATATCACTGCGGTTCGAATGGAGACCAAGGTGATGGATGATGGATCTCATTATGCTAGGATCCGTAGTCCAGATGATAGACGTTCTGTGCAGTTTCTGACTGTTCGTACGAACCACGAACGAAATCGTCAAACTTTGAGGGATTCTCCTATCTGTAGGGGTAAGGGTTTTCTGAAACCACTCTCGTAGGACGGGATAGCGAGAGTGATGGATCTACTGCTACTATGATCCCGCTTGAGCAGCCTGAGGGATCACAGGAGGTTGATGGAAAGGCTGCTCAAGATTCAGAAAGTAGTTGCACTGTGCATAGTTGGAAATCTGGGTTGATGGCTTTCAGTTCTGATGATTGGAGTGAGTTCACACGGATGGAGGATTTGACTGAGAAGAGTAGAAGGCAGATTGAGAGGTGTGCAGCAAATCTGCGTTGTACAGGAGTTCTGGAGGAAGATGAAATGATTTCTGGTGTTTATGAGGAGTTTGTAGGTGTGCAGTCTTTTGTTCGTTGGCTGGATGGTGTAGATAGGTTGATGAAACAGATGGGAGGTAGGGTGGTGATCCCCATCCATTCTCGTGAAGTCTATGAGGAAATTATCTCGTACTTGCGATATCGTCCTCATCCGAGACTGGAGAATGGATGGAAGGATGCAGTCTGTTGGTGTGGCTTACATCAAGAAGCGGAAGTACACGCCAAGTATAAAGCTGTAGCGAGGAAGGTGAGACCTGTGGCGACCCAATTACCTGTTGATTCTCAGCAGCAGACGGAGTTAGCGGCTGCTGAGCCTGTGCTTAGAGATCCTACACAGGTAGGACACAAGTTTACTCAGGAGACACTCGAGCAGCTCCAGATAGGAGGGGGTGGCTTCTTGACTGAAGAGGAGAAACGAGCTTTTGAACAGATGATAGTTAGCCATGGTAAGGCATTTTCTTTCTCGGCTGAGGAGATAGGTTGTGTGGATCCTAGTGTGATAGCTCCGATGGTTATCTTCACTGTTCCTCACGTACCTTGGGATTTGAAGCCGATTCCAGTCCCTCGTGCCTTGCTACCGAAGGTGATTGAGTTACTGAAGGAGAGGATGCAGATGGGTATTCTTGAACCATCTATGGCTCCGTACTCTAGCCGATGGTTCACAGTACCTAAGAAGACAGGAGCTCTACGCTTCATCCAAGACTTGCAGCCTGCCAACAACATCACGATTCAAAACGTTGGAACAGGACCTGTGGTTGATGAAGTAGCTGAGGCGTTTGCTGGAAGGTCAATCTATTCTATTGGAGATCTGTTTTCAGGTTATGATCAGTTTCAGCTTGCTTTGGAGAGTAGAGACTTGACTACCATGCGTACACCTTTGGGATTGATGCGGATGTGTACCCTTCCTCAGGGTGCGACAAACTCAGTAGCTCATATGCAAAATGCGATGCATAAGGTGTTACGAGAGTTTGTGCCTGAGGTCACTATCCCGTTTCTGGATGATATTCCCATGAAAGGCTGTCCGGTGGAGGACAAGGACGAAGCAGTGACTTCTGATGGTTGCAGAAAGTTCGTTGCAGACCACATTCGAGATGTGGAGAAGATTCTGATGCGTTTGGAGGAGGTACACCTCACTCTATCAGGTACCAAATCTCGCTTTGGGATGTCAGAGATTGTGGTAGTGGGTCATCTGTGTGGTACTTTTGGGAGGCGTCCGAACCCAGAGAAGGTAGATGCTATAGCAAGGATAGCTGACTGCACCAACATCACTGAGGTTCGACGGTTCTTAGGAGCTTGTGTGTTCTTTCGTGTGAGTATTCCTCATTATGCACATATTGCCGAGCCTCTATATGCACTTCTGAGAAAGGGAAGGAGGTTTACTTGGCGGCAAGAACATCATGAGACGATGCAGCAGCTAAAGGAGATTCTGAAGTCTCCACCTATACTAAGGAGGCTTAGCTACGAGAGCGGGAGACCTGTGGTACTGACTGTTGATACAAGTCCAAAGGCGATTGGATGGGCAGTTGGCCAAGAAGATGCAGAAGGTGTGCGGTTTGTTTCAAGATTTGGAGCTCGGATCTTAACAGATAGACAGCGTAACTATCCTCAAGTGAAGCGTGAGTTGTGGGGAGCTGTTACTGCTATGAAGGTAGATCGAGAGTTCTTGATAGGAGCTCGTGTGATACTAGAAACAGATTGTTTGCCTTTGTTGGGTATGATAGCAAACTGCAATACACCAGACATAGCAATGCTGCGATGGATTGCTTATGTCCGGAGTCTGAACCCTGAGCTAAAGCATATAGCAGGGAAAGACAATCCAGTTGCAGATATGTTGTCCAGGGCTCGTTATACGGATGAGGATGAGATGTTTGCAGAGGTGGAAAATGAAGAGAAGAGAGACAATTGGTGCCAAGTTGGTCAGCAGACTTCAGACTTGGAACCACTGCCGTTCAATGAGGGGTTCTACTCAGAAAAGTTCCGCAATATTGGATTTTATCTGAGTTCGTTATCCAGAAGAGAAGGATGGAGTGATGCAGAGTTCAAGGAGATCAGACGGAAGGCGTATAGTTATCTTCTACGTGAGGGTTATCTGTGGAAACGTCCGAAGAGAAGAGATGGGATGTTTACTAGAGTGGTGGATGATCAACCGACAAAGCTTAATCTGCTGAAGGAGTTTCATGATACCTTGTGGGCTGGACATCGTGGAGTCTGGGCTACATACACGAAGCTGAAGGAGCGTTACTGGTGGAAGGGTTTGTATCAAGACGTGGTGGACTTTGTTGGGTCGTGTCTGCACTGCCAGTTCTACTCTAAGGTCCGTTACAGAGATGGGCTTGTACCTACTTATCCACCTAGTATTCATTTTCAGTGGGTTCTTGATCTTGTGATGATGCCACCGGGGTTATGGGGGATGCGTTACTTGGTGTTGGCTCGAGAGGATCTCTCCAACTATGTGGAGGGACGAGCACTACGGACGAAGGCTACAGAGAATATCTGCCGGTTCGTGCTTGAAGATATCATCTGTCGCTATGGATCGGTTGGGAGATTACGTGCAGATAGAGGCGAGTTGAGAGGCGCTGAAGTGAAGGAGTTCTTTGCTCGTTATGGAGTAAAGCTTCGACTTACCACTGCTATGAATCCAGAGGGCATTGGTAAGAGTGAACGAGGACACCCTTCTATTGTTCATGCTTTAGTGAAAGCATGTGATGGTAGGCCTAGAGAATGGCCGAGATTACTTCCATTTGCTTTGTGGGCGGGTAGAACTACACACTGTACTACGACTGGCTATATGCCAGTTGAACTTATGCTGGGGCAGAAACCGATCATGCCTGCTGAGGAGAACTTTCCTACATGGGCTACGCTACCATGGGAAGATGGTATAGATCGTACTTCACTCCTTGCTTTACGTATTAGGCAGTTGGAGCGAAGAGAGGAGGATCTTGCTGATGCGCAGGAGAGGTTGAAGGTGGCTCGAGTCAGAAACAAGGAACGTTTTGACAGGACTCACCGACTACGACCGAAGCCAATACATGTTGGTGATTGGGTTCTGGTATATGATAGCACGTTGGAGAATCAGCATTCTACACTTCGTAAGTTCTCTCGAAGATGGTTCGGGCCTTATGTTGTGCTAGATGTGTATGAGAATGCCACTTATAGGTTGCGTGAGTTGGATGGTACTCCTTTGAAGCTACCTGTGGCTGGCAAACGTGTGAAACTGTTCAAGAGACGCGGAGGGTCAGTTGAGTTATTCAACTTTCTGGAGTCGGAGCTGAGGACAACAAGAGACGGAGACGTCCCAGTGTCTGATGAGACTGAGGCGGAGGAGAGCGATGATGATGAAGATCAAACAGAAGACTGAGGAGATTGGCACATACCGGAGGATGTGCAGGTTTGGAGGGGGTGGATGTCGTGATGTGAATCATTTGACATAGTAAATGATTCACTTATCACTGCTGTCGCGTTACTTAGCGCATGTTATTTCTACTCCGACACTTGATGTTTAGTAGTCTTAGAAGTTAGCTCTGTACTGTTCTTAGTCTTTTATGTTTATGGTTGACACCTTTTGCATATGGTGTTAACTCTGTCATATATTTTGGATCCTAGTAGGTTGGTAGTATGACATTTATCTTGTTCAAGCATTCGTACGCTTGTGCAAGTGAATTCATACTTATCCATGATACTCAATGTACATGACTTAGATTTACCATGTAGATAGGGGTTTGAGCTCATGGGTTGTATTTGCGTGTCGCCCATGCACGCTTTCTAGTTGATTTAAGTTATTTTTCGGGGTTGCGCGTCGTTTTAGGTAGTTTAAGTTTTACGCTGGCACTCTAGGGAGCTTGACGTGGTAGCCTATGAGTAAAACTAAGTTGCCACGTGGTTTAGGGTACTAAAGGACAACCAAGTGGAGCTATGAACTCCCATTGGTCTGTTTTTGTCTTTAGTTAAACTCTAAATTTAGAAACAGAGCTCTAGAGTGGAGTTCGAGCAATTTGTGAGGGCACTTCGAAATCTGAGAGCATGGGGAGATAGAGCTCGTCGAGCCAAGCACTGTCAGCGAAAAGTTTGATCGATTTGAGGCAATAAACAAGGAGTTATGGCTGATTGAAGTTCGATTTGTGTCAAAATTGAAGCACTTCTGTTCAATTTGGGGTTTTGAGTGTCATTTTCAGCAGAATCGAGGAAATTGCTTCAAAACTTCGGGGCTGTGTTCACTGTCAGCAGGGCTACGACTGTCTCCAAATTTTCATGTCGATTGAGTCAGTGAGTAATTCAGGGCGACCGCTGAAGTAGAGGGGGTCCGAAAAGCTCTCAATCTGGAGCAGCAACTTTGGAGAGCGAGATCTGGAGTTCTGTGTGGAATCAGGTGGCCCAACTTCACAGGAGTGCTCATCAAGCTGTGTACTGCAAGTCCTGTAAGAATTTCCCAAAGTGATCGAGCCATTTCCTTGTTATAGGTCGAAATAGCTGTCTGGGTACCAGAAACTGCCGTAATTTCTCTACTCAGAAAGTTTCTGCTCATATCTTAGTGCTCTGAATTGATCTGAAGCTGAAATTTCGTATGTGTATCCAGTAGAACCTTGTTTACATGTAGGAGGAGTCCTGAAGTCTGAACCTTCACATATTTCTCAATCCTGAGTGTCAAAGTTCGCCATCTGATCTTATCATTGCTAGTTAAGCCTGAACTTTGCTTCCTGAACTTATCAGAAGAGCTTGGAGACTTATATGAGTGTTTTCAGTATCACCTTGAGACCTGAAGCCTATCCTGTGAGTAAACCAGCTACAGCCAAGAGCCCAACGCTTCCCCGAGTAGATTGAACACAGCCTTCAAGCTCATATCACAGCCAGAAGGTTCGCCCTTCCCAGGAAGACTCTCAACCCGACAACGTCCTTCTGACGAGATTCTGACTTCCCTTTGCTTCTGGTACTTACCTTGAACACAGCTTCATCCAAAACTTCCTCCGGAGGCCAACTATCTGAATTCGGGTCAGGATTCCGAACAGTACCATCCGTCAAAGTGAGAGATGACGCTTCTTCAGGTGTCTTCATCTTCTGAGCTGCAGTCGTCTTCTGCAGCTGAGGTTCCTTTCCTTCGCGCTTCCCGGGGTCTGGTTCGTCTTCCTCGATATGGAGACAATCCGTACAATCCCCAGGATCTTCTTCTTCTACCGTGATGTGCTGTACCACTGCTAACTCGAGCTTAGAAGATGATGCAGCTTTTGCAGGAGTCGTGGTATCTGCAAATCTCACCATTTATCGGGGTCGTAAGGTCTGAGGACAATTCCCTGTGAAATGACCGGCTTCCTTACAGTTCCCACACAAGGGCACTTGCCCAATCTGTCTTCTCGGGTGAGGATAGGTGGACCACCAGTGTCCTGTCTCTCCATAATTATTGCACGCTCCAGGAAGAGGGTTGAGAGGTCGTTGTGATGAAGAAGGCTGCCAGGGTGTCATGGTCTGTACATTGCTAGCTCTATCCCTCGGTACATAACGATTATATTGGGCGGGAGGCGTAGGAGTGAAGGGTTGGATCGTTTCGATCCTATAGCAGGTTTCCCCACTGGGATCGTGTAGATATCCCTCATCATCTTCTTCCCATCCTGCCCAGTTGACAGCTTGGTCCTGCGTACACTGATCTCTGGTGTGTCCAGAAGAGTTACAAAGGTTGCACCAAAGGTTTGTCCGGGAAGCTGTAGGTTGCTTCCGCTTGTCCTTTTGGTTCAGAAGATGAACTTTCAGGTCGGCAAACTGCTTCAGAACCTCATCGATGCGGGGATCAGGTGCAGACTGAATGATCTGAGTTTGAGGTATCTTCTGCACTGTAACGACCTATGTTACACATAGGAAGTTTGTCTATTAGTAAGGTGTTTAGTTATAACTAAGTGTTGAGAATGTTTATTGGTTGCCAAAGTACTTTAAGGAGGTATCAAGTTAGTCATGACTAGCTAAAAGTTAGTTATGGTTAAACTTAGCTGTACTTTTGGCAGAATTCAGATATTTGCTAAAGAGTGAGCACTACTATCTTGTCATCTTGTCTAAAAGGTAGAAAGGGGGTGGAAAGTATCCCTTATCTCCTTTTTGACTTGATATTAGTGGTTGGATTAAAGTTGTGGACTTTGTGGGCATTAAAAACAAGAAGAGATTCCACATGTTTCCTTTTTAGTGGGTCCTAGTGTAGAGGGGGGGTGGAAATTCGAGATTCCTTGAGAATATTCCAGAATCCTTCTAGAAGTTGTTGACTTTGAAGAAATAAGCCCATGTGATCAATGCTTTTACCTTAAGTAATATCTTAGTAAAACCCGGTAAAAGTAGTTACGGCTGAGTTACCGGAGGGTACCAAAGTAAAAACCTAGAATGTATAAATAGAGGAGTAGAGAAGAGCTCCTCATCCTTGTTTTCACATTGTCGTAATGACAACTTGAGTAATATAGAGAGTGTGGGATATTTTTAGCATGTGAGAACTTGAGAGACGTCGTTAGAATGGAGGATTTTAGTTGATGTGTTTAATGAGATTTTTAGTTGATAAGTTTGTGGGTGTATGAATGAGTGAACTCAGCATTTTCCCTTCAAGTTCATGGTGTGCTTCCGTCAAAGCCATCAGAGGTGACCCCTGAGTGAGAGACAGGCCCGACATGTTGCAGATTCGTGGATGACGATCGTGGAGGTTGAGAGATCGGGGGGTAGTTGATCGATAGGACCACGAAGGGTTTACATTTTTGGTTCCGTTGCCGGGACCTCACTTGAAGGGATCTTTGAACGATGTTTAGAGTTCAGTTCTATATTCGACAAAAAGAGATTATGAGAGAGCACATGGAGAGAACGTTGGGAGGAGAGAGAGCTAACGCGATGTTAGCAACGTTAGAACCTTTCGTGTATCCCGTAGTGATATATGACGCGTTCGAAGTCATTCTTTACATCTTGTTCACTTAGAAAGGGCTTGAGGAGAGTTGAAAGAAGATGCAACAAGAGTTGTAGAGAAAGGAGGAGAGAAAAGTTATTAGAGGAGAGAAATTTGTGAGTTTAGAAATTCTGCTCTCTGGAATATTTGTACAGTCGCTGTCAACTTTTCTGTGAATTTTATTTTCCTGTGAAACTTTCCAGTGTTTTAGATTGGTTGATTACCTATCTAAGACAAAAGAAATCATAGGAAAAAGGTGGTCTAGAGAGGGAGCAATGATTTTTCAAAGTTGAGGGGTTCTATTCGTGAGAGTTGAGGAATTCTATTTTCTGAAAAAAATTTACAGTCAGTGTCAGATTTTCTGTGAATTTTATTTTCCTGAGAAACTTTCCAGTGTTTTAGATTGGCTGATAAGCTATCAAAGACAAAAGAAATCATGAGAAGATGAGGTCTGAAGAGGGAGAAAGAATTTTTCAAAGTGGAGGGGGTTGACAACCATGAGGGAAGTGAAAATATACAAATTTCAGTTCTCTGAAAATTTGTACAGTCATCACCATCTCTTCTGATTAGGGAAGTTTCTGTTGAAACTTCATGATTTAGTAGCTTGGAGGTTGAGCTACTGGAGACCACAAAAATCTTGGAGAGATCTCTTACCAACTAAGAGATATACGTTTCGGCATACAAGGAGATCTTGAAGATACTTCATGAGGAATCCAGTTCGAGTGCCGAAGTTGAAGAAGAGACGTTTGGGAGTTATAACGGAGACGAAAAAGCCAAAGTTAAGTATAGAGGCGTTGCATCAAGCTTCTATTGCAATTGGGGTATATTTTTGCTTTATATCAAGAAGCTTCTGCGAGCATCGGCGCAGATGTGAAGAAGGTTGAGTTCAAAGTATCATTCACTGTAGAGGCCACGAATGCTCCTGGCGAAGTAGAGTGTGATCCTTACAAAAGTAACTTTAAGATGTCTGCTAGGATTAGTACAGACGATGGTCATGAGGATATTATCATGGACTCTTAATTTTAGATTGGATTTTATTTCGTGTATAGCATGTAGAATACACGATTTTCAATATAAAAGAGTTAAGAAAGTGATGTAGAGTTATTTTCCTCAATGATATTTTGTCCACTTAATGGTTGAGAAGGCGCACATGAGTGGAAGTTCAAAAGATTGGAAAGTTAGACTTAGAAACCTTCCTCAAGGTTTAGATGTCATAGTAAGCGTCGGAGAGAGCTCTAAAGAGATTATCGTTGAGTTTGAGAACCCTAGTACAAAACCTCAAGTAGAATCTCCGAGGAGAAGAGTAGAAACCGACTTGTGGTGTTATTTTTGTAGAGGGTTGGGACATAAAGTAGTGAATTGTCCAACTAGAATTAGAACCGAGAGAGCTAAAGGGAAGCGGGAGTTTACTGATTTAAGTCTTCGAGTGGGTCCATCGTCACCAGCGACAATTCATCTTCTAGGAGAAGATCCTTGTCCAAGTTGTGGAGTGGGTGATCTATCAAGAGGACACAAGTGCGTCGATGTGGCCGCCCTACTTACGTCAGTAGTCGAGAAGTTGGACGAGACTCAAAGAGCTGAGACGGAGAAGTTGTCGACTTCAAAAGAGGACTCGGCTGAGTTGTGATGGAGATCGTCATTCGGATGGTGGAGAAGGCGGTGATGCGACTCAGGCTCATGATTACCTTGGGAGAAGAGATGGCACAAGAGGTGTTGTTACAACCATTTCCTTTTATTTTACCTATGGTAGATTATTCGCGAATGGAATTGGTGATGTTCGTGCTCTTTTAGCGAGTAGTTATTGCACGAAAATTGGAAGTGTAGAAGAGTAGTTACAAGATGGAGAAGTTACCAGTGTTTCATGGGAAGGACAATGAAGATGTAGAACCATTTGTACGAGATTTCAAAAGGGGTTGCATCGGAAACAACGTGAGAAGGAAGGAAGAATGGGTGTTGTTACTGCCAGAGTTTTTAGAAGATTTTGCTCTTACGTGGTATGAAGATCGAGTGAAGAGCAAGACACCTGGTGCAGTTGAGGACACATGGGAGACGTTGAGTAATGCACTCATCGAAGAATTTCTTCCAGAAGAGAGTTATGAGAAGCTCATGGTGGAGCTTACTCATTTGAAGCAACGAGACGACGAGAAAGTTCGGCAATATGCCGAAAGGGTGGATAAGTTGGAGCAACGGTTTCGGACGGTCCTACGGAAGAGTGGAGACAATGTGGAGTTAACGATGACGGGGATTGGAGCAGTGTTGACCAAGGACTTGGTGGGAGGGTTGAGGCCTTCAATTCGAACCCAAGTGAGGTACGAGAAGCCAGCAACCAAAGCGGAGGCCATCAAGATAGCGACAAATATGGAAGAGAGTTTGGATGAAGGAGATATCATCCAACCTCATCATGCTGCTCTGGTGTCAACTTCGACTCCTGGTGTAGTCACAACGATCGCACCTGCACCATCACAATTGGTGATTGCTTCAACGTCAGCTCCTACTCCAACGGTGGTGCCAAGACCGTTTGTCCCAACAACGATGTCTACTGCCACCTCTGATTTTCATGCCGAGCTGAAGAGCATCACCGATACTCTTGCGGATCTCAAGATAAACGTGGTGCAGTTACGAGAATGGAGGAACAAAGGTGGAGGAGGAGGTCAAAGAGGTTACGACAACAATCCCAACCGAGGAAATCAAGGTAACTTTGGAGGCAACCAAGGTAACTTTGGAGGAATCACTTGTTGGACGTGTGGAGGTTCTCATTTCCAGCGAAATTGTCCTAACAACGGAGCAAGAGGTGCTGAAGCTGTCAGAATGAATGTGGGTGGAGGAAATCCACCACAAGGACGGGACAAGGGGGTGGCTACTATCGATGTCGTGCGAGATCCCATCTACGAGAAAGGAGAGAGTTCAAACTCTTCTCATGCACCGGTGGAGCTTTTAGCTCAAGAAAGGAAAAGAACTCGATTTTCTGATGAACCGGTTTTCATGGAGGAATCAGCTAGTAGAAGCACTCGTTCGAGTAATGTTTCGAGTACACCAAGGGAGCCAAGAAGGAAGCTGGGGATGGCGGATTTCACCATTTCATCTTCCCAAGCGGGATATGATGTGGTTGAAGATATGGGTGCTCAGAAAGCCAACATCACTGTTGGACAACTGATCGCACTTAATCCCAGCTTACGAAGGGAACTCAGAGGAGGACTGAGTTCTAAGAGAAGCAAGAAGAAGAAACCCAAGAGCAAGACGTCAAAGTCTGTGGGAGTTGGTGTGGTGGATGTTCATGCTTCAGAGGTATGCACTAGGGCTTCAAAGATTGAAGTCCGATTGAATGGTCACTACGTCTCTGACGTATTGGTGGATGGAGGGTCGGCTGTAAACGCCATATCGGAGAGGTTGATGAAGAAGTTGGGAATGGAACCAACTCGCCCGGCTAGCATTGTCGTGGGGATGGCTAACAAGCAACGGGTAAGACCTCTTGGTGTGTTAGAGAAGGTGGTCGTGTCTGTGATGGGAGTTCAAACATTGATGTCCTTTCAAGTGTTAAAGGACTCTAGTTATGATTTGCTCCTAGGTAGGCCTTGGTTGAGAGCTGTGCGCACCACGGATAGGTGGCACAAGGGATACTTACGGATTGGGCCTAGAGATCATAGAGTGATAGTTCCTCTCTCGGGTGTTGGAGTTGTGACTTCTGACTCTGATAGACCCACTAGTGACTACTGGGAATCTGATACGGAGGATGATCAGAGTGTCTCAGAAGTAGATACTGGGGATTCTTACGACCAAGAATCCTCGTCTGAGGATGAAGGATTTGGTCGAGATGAATCAGTACATCAGCTTAGTGCTATTGACTTGTTGCCTCGACCAGCAGTGGAGAAAGATCCTGACAAAGAAGAGTTGAGTGAGGCAGAGATTGTGAGAAGACTCTCTATCCTGAAGTTTGGTATCAATGTCACTCAAGAAGAGAAAAGTAGATTCCTAGATATATTTCAAAAATATATCCATGTGTTTGCTTTCAGCTACAAGGATTTGAAGGAGGTGACTCTCGAGACTCATCGAATCGAATTGGAGGAGCACGCAAGACCAGTTCGACAGAAGTAGAGAAGGGTCAACCCCACAACGGCAATGATGGTCAAGGAGGAGATAGACAAGTTGAAGGAGGCGATTTTCATCTATGAGGTGGAGAACTCATAATGGGTTTCACCCATTGTGATTGTCAAGAAGAAGAATGGTAAGCTGCGAGTGTGCATAGACTATAAGAAGCTGAATGCAGTTACCAAGAAGGATTATTATCCTCTACCATTTATAGATGAGATTTTGGAGGAAGTTGCTGGTCATGAGTGGTACAGCTTTGGTGATGGTTATAGTGGGTATAACCAGATCAAGATAGCACAGGAGTACCAACAGTTGACTACTTTCACTACTCCTTGGGGAACATTTGCATTTCGGGTGATGCCATTCGGACTGTGTAATGCTCCGGCCACGTTTCAAAGGTTCATGAACAAGGTGTTTGAACCATTCATAAGGAAGTTTGTTCGGGATTTCATTGACGATTTCTGTGTGTACGGAAGAAAGGAGGACCACTTTGATCATGTGATCAAAGTTTTGCAGCGGTTGGAGCAAGCCAACGCTTCTCTAAATCCAGAGAAGTGCATCTTTGGCTGCGAAGAAGGTCTGCTGTTAGGGCACATCATTTCCAAGAATGGGATTGCGGTAGATCCTGAGAAGGTGAAGAAGATTGTGGATCTTCCATTTCCGATCAACTTGACAAAGTTGAGGCAGTTTCTTGGCATGGTTGGATATTATCGTAGGTTTGTCTTTTCCTTCTCAAACAAAGCAATAGCTTTGACTATGTACATGAAGAAGGGAGTTGATTTTGACTTGATAGTGCATGATCAGAAGGCAAAGGAAGCATTTGAGGAGCTGAAAAAGGCATTAGTGACAGCTCCTATACTTGCTAAACCTGAATGGAGTAAAGCATTTATTTTGTATACGGATGCCTCCAATGTAGCTATCGGGTGTACATTAAGTCAGTTAGATGAAGATGAGCATGATCATCCTATAGCTTATGCTAGTAGGCAGATGGTGCCAGCGGAGAAGAATTACTCCGTGACTGAACGAGAAGGATTAGCGGTGATCTTTGGATTGAAGAAATTACGACATTACTTGCTAGGAGGGAAATTTTCCATAGTCACAGATCACAAGGCTTTAAAGTATATCTTTAATAAGCCTAATGCCGAAGGTCGTATTGCCCGGTGGAAGATCCTTGTAACAGAATACGATTACGTGATCAAAGATAGACCAGGCAAAAAGCATGCGAATGCTGATCTTTTGTCGAGGGCTTATGATGATGAGGGAGAAGAACCGTTTGATGATTCATTTCCAGACGAACATCTGATGACCATCACAAGCATTGAGGAGATACCGGACGAGTACAAGGAAATTTGGAGTTTCCTTGCAGGTGGCTCTTTTCCAGAAGGTATGCATACCCGAGAACGTAACGCGTTGATCAAGAGATGCAAACCTTACACCATGGTGGAGGGAATTCTATTTCATCAAGGAGCAGATGGGTTACTAAGGAGAGCAGTTGGTCAGAAGGAGGCGTTCAAGCTTATGCACGAGTTTCACGATGGCACGGTTTGCGGAGGTCACTTTGCTGGTAAGATAACAGCTTTCAAGATTCTGGATGCGGGTTATCACTGGAGAGGGATTTTCAAGGAGTGTTTAGACTATTGCAAAACTTGCGACGTATGTCAAGCATTTGCTCTGAAGTCTACTAGAACACCTCCGTTAAGATCAATTCCAATATTAGGACCATTTGAGAAGTGGGGTATTGACTTTGTAGGTCCTCTTAATAAGACACCTCGAGGCAATAGATACATTGTAGTCGCCACTGACTATTGTACCAAGTGGGTAGAGGCTAGACCTTTGAGAGAGACCAATGAAACAGAAGTCGGTAGGTTCCTATGGGAGAGGATCATCACAAGATTTGGATGTCCGTTAGAGTTGGTCTCAGATAGAGGAGGAGAGTTTGTAGGGAGCATGACTACTGCTATGCTACAACACTTTTCTATCAAGCCACGAGTAACGACCTCATACAAACCAAATGCTAATGGTCTTGCGGAGAAGATCAATCTTACACTTTGTATGATGCTCGCCAAAGATGCTGGTGTTGAGACTGCGAAACATACTTGGGATAAGAGGCTACATGCCATCTTATGGGAGTATCGAACGACAACAAAGACTTCTACTGGGTACTCTCCATTTCGACTGGTTTATGGAGTGGAGTCCAAGTTGTCGATCCAATTCGAATTGGATACTTTTCAAACTATTCAACGAAAGTTGAAGAGGTCGAGAGGAGAAGACGTGGTCAGATCAAGAAGGGAGCAACTCATGGAGTTGGAAGAGACCCGAGCGGTAGCAATGATCCGGATGGAACGAGCTCAGGCGTATCAAAAGAAGAGTTACGACAAACGGTTGGGCAAGAGGGAGGTAAAACCTTTTCAAGTTGGAGATTGGGTTATGTTATATGATGCTATCAGATTCAAGAGGGCTAGGAAGAAGTTTCTTCCGAGGTATTTTGGTCCTTTTGTTGTAGATAAGGTGTGGAGCAACTTCACATATGACCTTCAGGAGTTGGGAGGAAGGAGATTCGATCGGGTCAACCATGACAAGTTGAAGTTGTTTCATCGACGAAAGTTCTCTCTTCACTCCGAGGACGGAGCGAAAATTTAGTCCGGGGGTAAATGTAACGACCTATGTTACACATAGGAAGTTTGTCTATTAGTAAGGTGTTTAGTTATAACTAAGTGTTGAGAATGTTTATTGGTTGCCAAAGTACTTTAAGGAGGTATCAAGTTAGTCATGACTAGCTAAAAGTTAGTTATGGTTAAACTTAGCTGTACTTTTGGCAGAATTCAGATATTTGCTAAAGAGTGAGCACTACTATCTTGTCATCTTGTCTAAAAGGTAGAAAGGGGGTGGAAAGTATCCCTTATCTCCTTTTTGACTTGATATTAGTGGTTGGATTAAAGTTGTGGACTTTGTGGGCATTAAAAACAAGAAGAGATTCCACATGTTTCCTTTTTAGTGGGTCCTAGTGTAGAGGGGGGGTGGAAATTCGAGATTCCTTGAGAATATTCCAGAATCCTTCTAGAAGTTGTTGACTTTGAAGAAATAAGCCCATGTGATCAATGCTTTTACCTTAAGTAATATCTTAGTAAAACCCGGTAAAAGTAGTTACGGCTGAGTTACCGGAGGGTACCAAAGTAAAAACCTAGAATGTATAAATAGAGGAGTAGAGAAGAGCTCCTCATCCTTGTTTTCACATTGTCGTAATGACAACTTGAGTAATATAGAGAGTGTGGGATATTTTTAGCATGTGAGAACTTGAGAGACGTCGTTAGAATGGAGGATTTTAGTTGATGTGTTTAAGGAGATTTTTAGTTGATAAGTTTGTGGGTGTATGAATGAGTGAACTCAGCATTTTCCCTTCAAGTTCATGGTGTGCTTCCGTCAAAGCCATCAGAGGTGACCCCTGAGTGAGAGACAGGCCCGACATGTTGCAGATTCGTGGATGACGATCGTGGAGGTTGAGAGATCGGGGGGTAGTTGATCGATAGGACCACGGAGGGTTTACAGCACAACTTCCTCCCTTGCTCGCCTCTTCTCCTTCTTCTTCTTCCGCGTCTTCTTCTCTTGTTCAGATTCGGATTCTGAACTTTCGACAGTAGACTCTTCAGAAGTAGAGGCTGCTTCCGAATCACTGTTATCAGTTTCAGTGGACTTGGACTTCTTCTTGGACTTCCGGGAAGACTTCTTCGACTTCTTGGACTTCTTCGAGGTCTTCCCTTTGTCTTTCGTCATATTTCGAGTGATGCTCGAGGTTTCATACTGCTCGGCATGCTTCTGTACCTCTGCTAAATCATCACCTCCTCCTCTTCTGCAGTACAATTCCATATCCTGAGACAATCCTCCCAAGTACCAGTCCACAGCTTGCTGAGCACAATAGCCGGGTCTTCCTTGGTTCTGAGGGATGTGATCCAAGAGATCTTCAAATCTCTCGGTGTAATCCCTCAGTGTCTCTTTCTTCTTCCGTTCGAGCCTCTGAAGCTCTATGAGGGTCATACGATCGTAGCCCACTCCTCTGAACCTCTTCAGAAAAGCTGCCTTCATAGTAGCCCAAACGGCCATTACTACAACATCATCCAACGTTTTGCTCATCCACTTCCTTCCTTTCCCTTTGATCAAACTGGGAAATACACGGAGTCTGTCAACATCAGCGTCTTCCTTGTTGGATCTAGAGATGGTCTCGAACATTGTGATGAAGTCGTCCGCGTCAGCATCATCGTCGTACGGATGGTACTTCTGCCGAGTGTGGGAAGCCATGTTGACTGCCGGCTGGTGCGACTGCCAACTTCTTTCTTCCTCAAGTCCAGGTGATGGAGATGGTCTTCTCGAAGGTCCAGGCCTGTCTGAATCACGAAGATCGTCTTCTGAGTCAGAGCTACAACCAAGTGCTTCCAAATAATAGACAAGAATATCTAATGCTGAATGAAAAACATAAGAACTAAAGATCTACACTATACCATACTAAAGAAACGAAAAATGAAAAATATCAACTACAAAACATCAATGTATGTTCGTAAGTAAATGTCATGGCAATCCTATCTATTTCCACCTGAACCTAAAAAATTATGATAATACTTGCACAAGGAAGAAAGTAATAAAACAGAGAAATTGAAGGAGGGCAAGAACGAAAGAAGAAGAGAGCAGGAACAAAATCTGAAGAGAGCCTCTTGAAAAAAAAAGTGAGAGTTGGAATGAGCCAAAAGAACATGGGGTTCAGGTTTAAGGGATAGAGAGGGATGTTTCCCTCCTGCCGAAGATGCAAAGAGGGAAGCTCCTCCTCCTGCCGAGGATGCTCGGCTGCTGGCAGCCTTTCTCTCCAATGAGGAAGGAAGGCTGCTTACAGCCTTTTCCCTCCAATGGGGAGGAAGGCTGCTGACTGAAGGCTGTCGGCAGCCTGTCTTCTCTCGTAGAAGGAGGAGGGAGGCATGAGAAGAGGAGGCAACTTGCCTCGCCGGAAATGTTCCTCGCCGGAAATCTTTTCCGGCACACATAAACTCCCGTCCAGTGACCTCGTACATCGGTCGACACAGTACATTGGACCTCGGTTTTGGAGAAAAAACATCGGAATGTGATAATTGTTCTTGTATTCAGGTGATTGAGTCTCTATCCGAAATGTTGTTCAGTATAAAGACAATATGAATTTCAAAAAAAATAATATACTTTTTTTGTGACTAAGAGTCATTTGGACTTCAAATGCACACTGTACAGCCATCCGAACTCAATTTCATCTTATCATTGACGTATTTCAAAGGTGCTAAGATGTTGATCATTTCAATACCTAGATCGCAAGATTCGAGACAGAACTGAAAAGATGAAAGCGTATCGAGTTTCTCATGGATGTCTCTTCTGGACCAGATTTCGCTTAGTTAACTCTAAAAATGATTAACAGTGGAGATCCCCATCGCTAAAGTAGCCGAACTTGTGGTTTAATTAAAAATCTTACACGCGAGAGAACAATTAAGATGAGTAGAGTTAACGCGAAGTTAACGTAACCCTTTTTGTTCGTCCGACGCGTCTGCGAACGACGAAAAATGAAATTACCGTGCCTGGGCAACCGCGGCAAGTCAAAGACTCCAAGCTGTTAATAGAATATGCAAGTGCCTGTGGATCGAAGGCGAAAACGTGGTGACTACTGTGCTCTTTACTACAAAAGATTGACCAACCCTATCCGCCCACGTAGTGTATAACCAGGAGATTCCGGAAATGCGGTTCGCTGGGACCAGATGGTGCCTCAGCTATGACCTTTTAGCGTGACGTGGTGTGCTCGTAAAGTGTGCAATAGTTCACTTTTAATCCAGCTCCATGTTATGTGCTACTGGAGTCCTGGGGATTCGGAAATCCGCTCTCTCATCTTCGTCTCCTGCTCATTTCTCTAAGAGTTGAATGCCCGCTCTTACTGGTTTCCACGTGGGTTTTGGTTAATCTTCAAGCTTCCAGTTCTTCGGTCTCATCTTCACAGCATCGAGACTCAGGCAGGATGGACTTTCTTTGATGCCTTCAGTGAGTGACTAAGGGAGCGTCGTCTGTCTTAAACCAGTGTGGACTCATAATGGTAGTTAGGGGTGGAAGGGACTTGGATTCTGCGTAGTAGCTGCATTTGGTTGGTGCAGTGCGATTATCAGCGGCATTGCACCTTGAGGTTGTAGTGGTGTTGCGGTGAGCAGCAGGAGGCTTACGAACACAGTCTGCATTCATCTGTAATGGGACTCGAGAGAAAATAAGGTTCGGTGCCCGTATCTGCTCTTGACCTCCTTGCGCTACTTTCTGGAGAAGGAATGGCCGAGTTGGCGAATGAGAGGTGGAGGTGAAAAATGGCGTGCATGCACTCCTAGGGCTAGAGGAGTGCCGAGAGATCGCGTACCGTTCCTGTCATTGATTTGACTGGCTCTAATTCGCAGGTGAACGAGGATGTCTTTCGAGGGAGTAGGGTTGTAGTTTCTTTTCCTTGGGACCGACGGACTGTCCTTCCAGTGCATGGACGCACCGCTGCAGTTTGGGGCGTGCTACAGAATGTTGTTGTCAATGTAGTTCAGCGGAACTGGTGACTGTGAGGACATCGATTTGGAGCTCTGGCTTCGGGCTTTACAAAGTAAACTGGAGCTGCATCTTTATGGATGATCGAGTTTGCTAGAAAAGAAGTTACAGTTTCTGAAGGTTACACCAAAGTCCTGTTCCAGTATGTCTCCGGACCACTATGATTTCAGAATCTTCGAAATTCTGCAGTCGCCAGCTGAGCGTAAACAGCTAGAAGAGGATTGAACGAGAGATGGGATTCGCGGGAACATTCTCATGAACTTATAATTTCACCTTGGAGGCTGATGGAACGTGATATGAGCAACGCCGCAAGCTGGTCCAATCCCGAGTCGGTGCAAGTTGAAAATTTCGACTACTGTCCTGCACCTGAACCCGAGGTATGAAATTAGGAAGGAGGCCAATACGTAAATCTTGGGTCCGTCAGTACGGAGTTGGATCATTCGATGTTCTTTAGAGTATTTTGGAAGATTTTTCTTGTTTCGTCTTCTCAGGTGCTACACGGATGACCTCGATTGACCTACGTCACGAAAGGAGCGCACTCTAGGAGACAAACGGTTATCCAGTTGAACATTACCAATTGGTTTAGCATGTAGTGCAGTCGTAGGCTATATGTGTCTATATCAGGCTTCTTGCGTGCAGGGTTACAGGGACGTTTAGAATCCATAGATGTAGAGTTCTTCTCAGTTAGGATCTTAATCTAAGGCTTAAATGCTTGATGCCTCCTAGCGTGAGGAGCCGGTTCACCAAGCCTTCGTATCCTGATTAGACTTCTCGTTTGTCGATATATGACTTTTTGTTGCATGATACACATTCCTTCGTCAGTTCCCTCACTTGTTCTCTCAAGTGCGGGTGTGGAACAGCCCGGTCGATTTGGTTGTAGTGCACACATGCGTTTGCCAATTCCTTCAACTTGTTGCCTCACCTGGGGTCCAATGGCGCAATCCAGTCCATTTTTAGTCTTAAGCTTGGTGTTTTGGATCAGTGTTCAAGGGAAGCTACCGTTATTTGATGGTTTTTTGTAGTACCGTGCTTTCTTGGTACTAGTTCTGTTCTCTCTTGGTGGCCGGGCTGGGCCATTTAGCGAAGACTAAAAATGATCATTCATCTTATCCATCTGGTAAGGAGATAGGAAATAGGGACAGACGGAACTATCACACCAACCTCTAGTATGAAGGAAGAGGAAGGACATACTTGTGGAGGATAACCTCCTCCCCATCCAGCGCACCTGACCTCTTCCATCTCAAATTGAGTTGGAAGAGGTCTGATTCAAAGGTGAGTTCAGCTGCGGAGGAGGGGCTGTTGTCGACCAGGTATTAGTATGGATAACATCCACGGATGCACTACAGTCGCTAGGAGAGATCAGAAAGGCAGTTGTGGCCATCCAGATGGATAATGGGTTTGACAAATCTCCCTTAAGGAATAGGAAGCCTATAAGAAATAGTTACCAGGATCCATGTAGGTTAGCATTAGAAGAAGTTTATGAGGATATCGAATATCGAACTGATAGACCAGTTTCGACACAAGATTGAGAGGTTAACCCGGTACGATTCTGTATAGTAGGGTCATAACATGGTGGAGCTCTATCTAGGCTTAGATTTATTCAGTCAAGTAACCCAAAGTCTACTCGTGACGAGAGAGAAAAGGAAGTGACGAGGAATGGAAGTGGTGAAGACTCGAACAACCAGAGTTCTCCTTGGATAGGTGAGATACAACTAACTGGAACTTATATAGGTTGGAATCATCGGCTGAGGGGTTTGTTGTTGTAATGAGCCAGGCTGTAATCAGAAGGGTGTTACTTTTCGGACCAGGTGACGCAAGGAAGTGAGAGGTTAGGACTGCTGCATGTGCTTCACACTCGACGCTCCTTCCTTGTTGCATGTTCAAGGAGGTCAGCGAGCATGTGGTGCAATTTGCACCTTAGTAAAATTTGTCAATTACATGGCCGTTCAAATCCCCCGTATGTTGTTTTATTCTATTTCGCTATATCGCCTCTCTTTTCGGTGGTAATGGAAAGTATCATTGCATATTGTTTAGTACTTGGTCTGAAAATAATGGGGGTATTGCTTCACTGTTCACTATTAGCGTTTGGATGTACTCTTTTCTCCTGCGTTCTTCTAAGGATCAGGAGTTTGTGTTACAGGGTTTTACTGGATCCGGAAAGATGTATTCGTTGCGAATTGCAGGCCGTAGTGTTTGGACCATAGGCCCCGCGTCCTGGCTGAACGCTGCTAGAAGCAGGAGTGGGAAGGAATGAGTCAGTTGCTGTAGGTGCGGGACCAGTTAAGCCTACTCGTTTCGCCCGGTTTTCTTCCATTCAGGAGTTCTCTTGCGCAGACTTGTGTCGATTTCAGCGTTATAGTGGTTCTAACAGGTCCTCTTCCCGTTCCAGTTGAGGCTACTCTCTTTTCTACTACCTGGACAGCCCAAGGCCCTCATCATGTAAAGAGTGTATCGTGATTTGACTTCTTACACATAAACTTTGACATGTTACAGAAGCCTTGTATGCTTCCTCTGGTCGGGTCAAGTGGCTTGCAACCTAAAGTCATATCCCATTAAGTCAAGTTGTATTGAGCTTTTAGTCCGGTGGTCCTTCGTTTGTTAGTCGATTTATAGTTCTGCGACATGCAGCTTTGTACGAAGAAGTCTTCATTTTAAATCTAAAGCCGATTTGAACTAGGAAGGAGGCATATGATGGACAATATTTGCTTGCTGAAGTTCATAAATGTTTGCAAACGTGCTTCTTCTCCTCTGACGACATAGGTAGTCATCTTCTTTATCTGGTATTATCTGTTCGAAGAAAATGCCTTTACTCGCCCTAATTTAGTTGACTGTCTGCGTGTCATTGATTGAAACGGGCAACTTATTCAAGTAGTATTAACTGTTTCAGGTGACGTAACCCTGAAAAGACTCAACCGTGAGGTGTGTACATCGTTGCCAAGTACTACGAACTGCTAGTATATCAGCGGACTCTATCTTTCCTCTCACTCCACAATTTCTTTTACAACCGTATGTAACCTCTATGTAACCGGATGTAACATACTTCAAAACTTCTCGTAAAACAACTCATCTGGAGACTCTTGTCATATTGCTCGTAGTATTATGTACGGCCCGGCGAATGAAGAAGTTAAAAAGAATTTCGGTTAAATCGGGGACTGCGTTCAGGTTAAGGTTTCATAGAGGTGTGGCTGCGTTCTGTTGAACACGGTAGAGATGTGGCTGTAAATTTGTTTCTCACCAAAATGCGAAGCATCGAAGGACTATTATTCAAGGGTGCCATGTAAAACTGTATCTCGGATCTTCTTCCTGCTAACAGGAGCGTTCTGATGTTTAATGGTATTCTTTTCTGCATCTGTTGATGTTTCGTATGGTTCTGGGTCCTTTTTCCCATGTCCTGTTCAAGTAGCTCTGTACACGGATGTTTCCTGGATCACGGTGCTTTCTTCCAAGTGCTGCTTTCGGTTAGCATATCATTGTACGTATCCTCATTCTGTATAGATACATCTTGTGTTCGGTGATGTGCAGCCATATGACATATCGACAATCGACCCAAGCCATATTATCTATCTGATAAGACAGTTGCTTCCTAGCAAACCTGTTGCTGACACAGTACAGTCCTTAACTGAGGCTGTAGAGCTTGAGCCATCAGAGAAAAATGGCATAGGACAGTCACCATGTAGGCTGGCAGAAGGTAGAACACCAGGTAAGAAAGGTGCCGTTCATGCAGAGCAGGCAGCAGGAATATCGTCCACTCGTCAGGACCGAGAGTGGGACGAGAATATTAGTAGTTCAGGATTTGCCCGTGAACCCGGAAAGGTTGAGGTCCAAGCAGGCCTTTCTCTCTACGAAGAACCGCAAAGGGTTGAGCGTATTGTTCATCCAAACGGTCATCACCTCCACGACATAGGCGATCCCAGCAGAAAACGACTACGGGGAAGTTGCAAGGTGTTGGAGCAGGAAGGAAGTAGTCCAGTTGAAGTTGAGAATGGTTTCTGGAGAGGTCCAGAAAAGGAGTCAAGAGGTCCTTCACCTACTGCAAAGGTCATTAAGATAGAAGACCATGTTCTATGTAGAGTTGAAGGCGAGGAATTGGAGAGAGATACAGAAAACTTGGTCGGTACCGATGTACATCAAAAGGTTGCGTGCGAAGAGGACCCTAGGGAAGAGGCTGGCTGTGTCCTCTGGGACCTGGCTGCAACTGAGTCCCACGCAAACTTTATGGTAAGGCTTAGAGCACTGAAGCGAACATGGGATTGAACAAGCTCGAAACTCTACTCACCGTACAACAATCTTAAAGTGGATTTCCTCGTTAGAAAGTCTAATATTGCTGATGTTGGATCAATCTGCTCCCTTCGTCCTTCCCTGAATTTCTTTTTGTCACGTGGTTGGTCTTCTCTGTGACTTCTTCTACTCAGTGGTTAAAGAGGAGAGATCCGAGTATTTTCAGTAGATCATACTGCTCCTCTGGTCTCATGCTAACATAAAGTGTTTGTAGGTTTTTCGTTTTCGTCCATTTAGTGCAGTGTCCATACTCGATCTGGTTACACCTAACCTGAGCATCTCAGAAATCTGCGTTGATTTAAGTAAGGGCGAGATGCAGCAACGGGTTTTATTAGATGGAGTGCGTCAAGGTCTCTTGCAAAAGAAAATTTTGAGTTTAATCTTGTGGCGTACGTTACTTGTGAGGGTGTAAGGCGGTCAACGTTGATGCCCAGTGTCTGATGACTCGACGAATCAGCTGCTGCCTGGTGCGTCTAAAGATCAGTTGACTTAAAAGCACATTCTGTCCCTTCACTGCAGGTGGAGAATCACGTGCTAGATGTACTTTCGACTGTTTTGTGCATGCCGCATTCAGATCGAATGGGGGTAAACCGATTCGATACCTACCTAATCAGTGTTCTTGGGAGATCTCTGATTTTAAGTGGATTGCTTTTCTCTTCTACTGTTTCATCATGCTCCAGTCTTCCTATTTTAACCCAGAGTTGCTCGTGAGCCGCCGAGTTATAGTGATTCTCGTGCTTCGGAACGTTCAGACGTTGAAAATGAACTGAAATAATCTGAAATGTTTCTGACTGCAGGAGATTTGCCTCGGCATTTTTGGTAATTTAGCTTGCCATTCGGGACCTGTGAAGGCAATGGTAACAGTTGAGGGTTTGATCCCGACTCTTGTCGAGCAACTTTTTGGCGAAGATATACCTAGTCTTACAGAAGCCTGCAGGTAAAGCACTGATGACTGTAGTAAATCTGTCACCGATTTTACTCTACAAGAACACAGGTTAAGTTTTAGCACAGAACTTTTTGCTCGAATCACGTAGTAAGACCTAAGAATAGCGCATAGAAGAGAAGTTACGGAAGAGGCCTGAGTCATGTAGATGAACGTCCGCGCTACCGTTGTTAGTAGGCTCCTCTTAAGCAGGGTCTACTGGAAAGTCGCTATAAATAAGTAAGTAAGCAAGCCATTAAGTAAGCAAATCGCTGCATTAAGTACGCAAATCACAGAACCAACGCCTTGTAGCGTAATAATTCTGGTCTCTCTCTATCAGAACGATCCTGCAGCGTTCAGTTGCATTCCGTGCACTCAACGCTGAATCTGTGCGACTTGTAGGTTGCTCAGCGCAGGTTTGCACAGCGAAGTGGCTGTCGCGTGGGTTGCAACCATTAAGTCACTTAAGGTATTAGAGCGTATAGTGTGGATGGCAGCGAACACGTTGAACTGCCAGCTTCTTGAGAAGGTAAAATTTTCTCGTTCGTAAAGTTCTCGTTATATTTCGCATTTGAAACTCATTATGCGACCTTACAACTGGTTTGTTGTTTGTCGGTTACATTTCGGGACGCTTACTCATGGAAATCGGTTTCAAGTAAGTTAGTGTGCGTTGTTCGAACAGAATCAAACCTACTGCTCTTTACTTGTCCTAGTAATCAATAACGTGAAGAAATTGCCCTTACAACCATTTTTTGACTTTTGCAGTGCACGGAGTTGATTCTTGCAATGGCGGACAGCAGAAGAGATGCAGCTTCTGTGCTCCTTCCCCCCTTGTTGCAGTTGGGACTTCGTGATCTGTTAACTGATTTAATAGACAGTGAACTAATGGCTATTAGTGAAGGCGTATCCTCGAGAGGGTAAGCGGTTCACGTTAAACTTTGCACACTTAGAATGCATGTCGTGCTGATGTTCGTTTTGTGTAGTTAGCCGTCTCGCGGGTTCAAGTGTTCTTCCCCGCAACGTTTCCTTTCTTTGGGAAGTTCTAGTACCAGCCATCGAGTGTTCATATTAATATTTGACGGTTATAAGCCAAAGCATCATGGAATCAAGTTACAGATACCAGATATGTCTGCTTTTCTTTGGTTGAAGCATAACTCAGAACTTTTGTGTCTCCGTATGAGGGGCTCTGTGCTTTCTGTTATGCCCATGTTCTATTTGTGCAGACTTCAGGTATTGTCGCCAGCATCTGAGCCGTATGGAATGTTTCCAGGGACGTGGTCTTAGACATTGTTTTGCAGATAGCGGAGGCGCTTTCCATATCGGATGAATTTGCCTCACAGCTAGCTGCGAGTAAGATACTCTTTTGCCTAAGCTGCCAGATCATTCTTCTGTCGGCTAGAGACGAGGTAATACTTTCGATGTGTTTTACTGGATCCTTTGCCTGCGTAAAGTTACTTAGTCCAGAGCTCTGCCACACTCTGTTGCATTTCAGAGCATTAACGGCTGTCCGGTTAGGGGTTCATCTTACAAGGGCTAAATCCACGATTAAGACGAACATTTTCTACCTTCGAGTAGCTGCGGACCTGGTCGAACTTTGTTCCGTTCTGTTTATGGAAGAATCTGTACAGTAGAGTACTCAAGAGTGTATGGTCTATAAACATTCCCGTACTGGCCGCCGGCTTCGTCTCATGGATTTACGAGATGATTATGCTAGACTCGATATTGTACTCAAGGTGGTCCTGTTACGGAAACCCTCTTACCATTTTCAAGCTTTTGTTGTTTCTTCCTTCGAATCTTCTTGTTTATATCGCAGATTGGACCATCCGGTATCACGGCGACCGTACTGATTGCAAACCTTTTGACAGAAGAAGCCGGCCTTATAGAGCAAGTCTTGCACGGTTGGGCTTCAACTTCTCACGTTATCTATGCCTACTTCTCAAATTTCTTGCATTATGTTTTCTGTTTGTCCTCATGTGAATTAAGTGGGAGATCTGTTGTCGTGATAAGTTGTGTCAACTGAATACGCATGCCATGTCACCTCAAAGTTTTACTGGAATAGGTTCATCGCCTTCGTGGTGCAGTATGATCGTTGACTTTACAGCTCCCGATGACTGGTTAAAACTCTGGACTGGTACGGATGATCTCTTATGTAAACAGATCCCGTACTACTTGGAAGGTTGTTGGCTCTTGTACCTTCCGCTGGAGATGACCCGGGGGCTCGGAATGCTTTGTGGAGCATCTTAGGAAGAATATGCCGCTGGCTGGTAGGCACTAAGCCTGAAGATCCACCGAATGGGACGGTAGGGATGATTGCAGTCCTAGCCGATGGATGTAGTCTTCTGTTGGATGACTTGGATGTACATCTAGAAGATGATGTTGAAGAAGATGAAGACCGAGCACTTGCAGGCCATGATGCAGCTGCCAGCACCAGCAGGGGTCTACAAGCGAAATTAGCGACTGTACAGCTTCCGCCACACCCAAACTCGTCCATTCTGAGCTTGTGTGATTGGATCCAGCAATCAGATACCATTATAAGTTCTTATTTTCAGTTGTTGTATCACGAACTTATGACCATCATTTTAACAAGTATTTTGCAGGTATGCAATATGCTGCGGATAATGGAGAACTGGACAGTTGTATATGATGGGAAGCCAACTCGAGATGCGCAAATGTTGCGAACCATAAGTGACGCAAGCATTTTGCTGAGGAAGCATGTAGCTGCCAGTGAAATTAGGTCAGGACCCGCAGGGGGTAGTCGACTACATCTGACTCAAGATAATGGGCCACCATATTTATCGCAAGATAACTGGCCACAACGGAATGGGGATCATGTTGATTCTCCTCCAACGAGTACAGTGTAATCTGGACTTATGCTCAAGTTGGCAGGTATGCCAACAACATTCCTGTACTAGACAGATGGATGAATCGGCGAGGCTACTGTAATCAGCAGCCCTCATGTACAGCTGCCTGTGAAGTCAGGAGCTGATTTGAAGGCTGCTAGAGGGATTCCACTCGAAAGTGGAATATTTTCCCTTTGTTTCCCTTGAAATTAGAGCATGAAATATCCATCAAGTACGTGTTGCACCAATATGTGGCTTTGGGCTTTTACTTGTGGAGGGTTGGCAGATATATTGTCTACTAGAACTGATTCATTTAGCAGTATCCACGACATCTTTCTGATCCTAATACTTTCTGTACTTCTCGTGATAATCAAGTTCGGGTAAGGTCTACTTTCCTGCATCTAGTCCTGGTTGCACGCACCGAGTGATTCTTAGTCTCCAAGATTTGTGTTGTAGAGAAAGCGGATCAGAGCTTGGACCATATTACTGAAACTTTCCTGGTTGTGTCTAGTCTTGTTGCTTTCAGTTCAAAGACAACACTTTCTTACTTGAGGTGATCTAAGGAGCAGGACAACAATGTACCCTTCAAGAATTCAAGAAGGTTCTTTAGCTTCTAGGTTTGAGTTTCCAAAGTGGACGCAATATAGCAGACGTGGAAGTGGTTTTGAGTATAATTCTTAACCTGATAAGAAGGAATTCGAAGTTGTATATGTTTAGGGTTCTGTCTGTATTAACCGGTGGTCTGGATCGTGTAGTCATGCACCAGAATTTGCCTACACCCGCATGTTTATTAATGTGCTTTTATTGCACCAGTAGACGGCTCCACAGTAAATAATGCCCACTGATTTGAAACCATGAAGATGTTTTGTGCCGAACAGATATTGCTCAAGGGATGAAGTGGATAGTGATAGCCTAGAGACTAATGCCATGGTGAGCAGTATTAGCGTTGTACTGGTAATTAATTGTGGAGTACATCTCCGGTTCCGCAACGTTACGTACGATCGTCGTCATTCGGCTCTCGTTAAGAGATCTTTCTGACAAGGCTTTTGTTTAGTACAGTACAAACTCCTCCTCCGCCTTACAGGTGGATCCCGGCTTGAGCTTCGATCCCCTGACATTTAGTTTTTGCAAGTGTTTAGAGTGAAAGCACGGAAAATCAAGGCTCTTTTGACGAAAGCTGGACTCTGTTCAGCAGTATGGGACTTAGGTCCTTACCCTTCATTGTCCAGTTCAAGCAAAGATGGGAGAAAATAAGTCAAGATTATACCGTTGGACCATATCTCATGGTCAGACGGGAGATTAGAAGCGAGACGCTTATGACTGGCCTTCCTCGTCTCCTCCGCTGATAACTCGTATGGTTGTTGAATAAGCTGTATCGGAACTCTAGTCGTGGAAGCAGACGGATGGTACTTGTTTTCATCAGCTCTTGTCGAGCAAGGTATGCTAAGTGGAGTTCTGTACAAGTTCGGCATTTGCTAATCTGCTTGATCCCAGTTTTTGTCTTTCTGGTTGAAGGCCGGCATTGGGTTGTTTGTTGGACCTGACGAAGGGAGAAAATAGGTGGAGCCGTACCTGGTGGACGAATATTGTTAAAGAACGACCACCTTAGGTCCATATGCTCTTGAGCAAGCCGGTAGTGTTGTCACAAAGCGTACATGCATGCTTTCTTCCGTTTGAAGTAGGGTTAAAGCTGACTTGTATTGGAGACTTCACGTCAACTGCAGTTGAAGGAGGACAGGATTGTGTTGTGGATGTACTCAACGTTGTTGTATGTGATGAACACCAGTAAATGTCGCGACACGTAGTTGGCATGCTCTGCAAGCTGCGTTTCTAGCAGCTTTATCGCATGAACTTTTCTGTGACTTCGCAGGGTCTGCGAACTTGCACGCAAGGTTTTCTGTTTTTTGTTACTCAACCTGTTTTTTTTACTCAAGTGATGACAAGCCTGGCAGCGTTGAAACGCGTTTTTCTTCGAAACTACTTCCGGTATTTGCATTGCATCGGGTGACTGTTGGAGCTTATTCGGTAATATTCTCAAGAGGTCATTTCCAGGTCCACTATATTCTCAGAGGCCCTTTGTACAACAGTGGTATACCTTGTGTGGAGGATAAGGTGGACTGAACATGCGAACAGGACGGGGAAGAATTATGGAAGTGGCCGGACTTGGCCAGTAAGCTGCGGCAATGGATATCCCTGGTTTGGTAAGACGGATGACGAAAGGCAATGCACCTTACGTCCAGTCATCTCTCTGAGTTCGCAAATTAGATTTGATCATCTGCTAATACTGGAAATGTCCTAGGAGTTGGTTACCAACTTACAAACGACTCAGATTAATTTTCATCATCTTTGGAAGTTGAATGGTGAGGGATCCGAACTTGGACTCCATGCGGCCACCTCAAAGGACTAGACAGAGCGAGTATGGACGAGTAACCGAAGTTGGTGCAGTTCCAGCTGTTTCAGGTCGTCTTGGACACAGTTTGAGGCTGGATTTGGATTGGCCTTGTTTTTGTGCTTCCGTGACGAAGTATTGTGGCAACTACAAGGTCCGGAGTTCATGTCTATCGCGGTTCAGGTTACCCGGTTCAGTGTGGGTGCAGATTCAGTGTGGGAGGGTGGTGTCACAGTTCGATCGACGCATAAATGACTAACCTCTTTGAGATGCAGTTACATATATTGACGCGGCTGATATCTCGTTACGACCTGGATTCACTGGGTATAATATAATGGAGCCGATTACCTCGAGCAGAACTGAACATGGTGGATAGGTCATCCGTATCATTTTATCTTTCCCGTCAGTTAGCCGGCTATCGCAGCAGTGTCTTAAACGTCAGTTCCTGTTTTGGTCAACTCCCTGTTTTAACGGGAAGCTCTGGAAGAGGCATGACTCAGTTCGGACAAATCTCGCAGATTTCAGGGAAGCGTGGTTAACTTAGCCGAACCACACCACCCGACCCGTTCCGACCCGCCCCGCTAGACCAAACGGAACCAAACCACCTGCGTGTTTTTGTCAGACGGACTGAGCCTTCAGCAGTTTCAGATAACTTCGACGAAGAATTACTTGAAACCGAAGGTTGAGATCGCATTTGTGTCCTAACAGTGGGCTCTCTTGTTCATTCTCGTCTGCTGTGCTAACGTAGAAAGGCGTGGGCATCAAAGAGACACAGTTCACAAGGGAAAGCTGGAAACAATCACATAGCTTCTGGCTTCACAGAGGAGTTGTGCAATGAGAGTACAGAATCGAGACTCTTTTGGGTCGTGGTCCTATGTGGTCTGTTGACACGGGCAAAGAAACTGTCCCGCTGTATCGGCTGATATAGACAGGTTCTCCTGGAATACAACTTACTCTTCGTGATGTGTGACCCGTTTTGGACAGAGATCTGAAAAAGAAGTGGAGTTCTCTCTTCATCCCGCAATCATCTGGTATTCAGGTTTCTGTCGCATGACGATGAGGCTGTTTTCGATGATGACCTCGAAACTATCGAACTAAACATATAACATAATCACACGGAACCTAAATACCAGGTTCATGTGACTCTGTCTGGCGGTCGCCTGCACGCTTTAACTGGAAGAACTTTATTTTGATATTGAATTGTCTCCCGCTGGTTTTTTAGGGGATCATAGATTTACTCGGATTGCAATGAATGTATCTGAATGATTGTTTCATTGAGTGAAGGATTTGAGTGCAGTTCATTTCTTTCATTGATATGAATGCTTGTCCACAATTCAATTCTCAAGATTATGAATTTTTCTTTAGACGAGTATACTCAGGAGAAAAAATGGTCGGGGTTGCTAGGACTTATGAGATAGTTAAAGATACCATGGCTATTAAAGAGGTAAAACTTGAGAAGAAATTAAAGATTCTTCTAAATCTTAATTACTATAAGAAGATTAAATGATATTTAGCAAACTTAAAGAATTTCACTTAATTACATGGTGCTAGAGAGTTAGAGTTCGATGCTTAACTAAAATGGTTGTTTCCAACATTATGATGGTTTCTCTTTGATAACCATGGTTTTCCAATTGCAACAGGTGAGGAATTGAAGAAGCATTGACAAATATGTGGATACGTACAAGAAAGTTAAATACTTAAAGACAACACAACTAGAGGAGTATCAAAGGTAGAGATGTTATAGACAGCACTTTAGAGTAGAAGTTAATCTTTAAATGTTTATATTTGGATTAGGATGAATGCAATTTTGGTTGGAGGTCTATTTTTGATGCAAGTCATTATTTTGATTTTGTATTGAATTTTATGTCTTTTATGTTATTTTTATTTTTATTTTTTTTACGAGGATGAGCATTTTATTCGGGGATTGAAATATATTTTATTTAAGCTCTGAATATGTAAAAATAATTTAGAATCACAACCCATCTATAATGCTAAGTAAGAAATAAAACGATACCTAATCTTTTTTCTCATGGATTCATTTTGTATCAATCAAGTTTATCTATATTCTAAAGAGATTTTGAGATTTCAGAGATCTTATTAGTGATCAAGCACTTGAGCTATGCTACAATAATAAAGAGAAAATTGATCGATTTAGAGTTTTGAGTGAGAAATTATGATTATTAAAATAAAAGAGATCAAATCAATACCTCGAGTCATGTTTTTGAATATCTTGAGAGTTTGAGAGATGATATTTTGATATTGTCATAGAGGTTGGATATTTGTTGCATTGATATAAATTAATCATACGTTTAGGTAGGATTTGATTTTGAAATAGTCGATTGAAGTTGGTTGTAATAGTTGAGAGATAGAAATAAAACCGTTCAGCTTGGATTCAAGGATTCAGTTGTTTTTTAAATATGATATAAGATCTTTGAGTTGAAATTTCTAGAATTAGATTGTGTTCTATCAACTTACTACATGTGGAATTTTAGCACATTTGGTTAAGAGAAAGTGTTGAGGTCGTGCATTTTAGCCACCGGGGTTTGTAAAGTTGATAAATTAGCACAGATGAAAGACTTGGTCTATTTTGAACAATTGGTTTGAGATTTGAAGCTAAAATTCCAAAGAATAATGATAAGAGGTAAAAAGAATTTCATGTGAAATTTGAGTCCGATTGGAAGTTCAAGTTGGAAACAATAGGTTGCTGAGTTAAGACTACAACATGCCAAGTTTTGGAAGAAAAAGAAATTTCACCTACATCTCTTGGTTGATCTTGAACAAACGACTTGGGTTTCAAAGTGAAACTTCTTGAAAGTACTCTTGTGAACTAAAATATACATTTATCGTGTATAGATCATTCATGTACTTAGAATAAGATTGAACATTTAGTTGTATCGTGTGATTACACTTAAGGTCAAGTTAGGTCAGTAAAAACCGAGACAAAGCTTGATAGATTGGGTAGCAAACACTAAGATTTTATCGAATTGATCTAAGATCTTGTCGTATCTCTCAACCGTCAAATACCTTCTGTATTCTCAAACCAAACTTCACGTTCTATGACTGTTGGTGAATTCAACGTGAAACATCTACATTTTCAATTTTGCAACCATGGACGTTGAAAGTTTGTTCAGTTCATAGATGAGACTTCTAGTCTAGAGAGGCTCTAAAGGTGATCAAGCTTTTGTGGTGTCATATGCGATTGTTTGAGACATTCACGTTGGTAATGCAGTTACAACAAGTCATTGAACGGAAAGATGCAATAGCTATCAAAGCCTTGCAATGTGATTTTGGTAGATCAATTTGACGAAAAGAACATCTCCAAGTACTTGAAGTACTATTCTCTAGAGATGAAGTTGAATAAGATGTTGAAAAGAGCGATGATGAGTACATCTGAATTTGCTATCGTATCAGAGCTACGAGAGCATGTGACGGAAGTCATCCGATCTCATGATGTTACATGAGAACATTTTACTCTTCAATTAAAAGAAGAGTATTCTTTAGAAGATGCATATCAGATTATTGACAAGTCATTTATGGAATGGGTTAACAAACCCAATAAAGAGATTGTTATTATAGAGTTATTTCGGTAATTTGAGAGACAATTCCTTCTGTTGTCTCAAGTGGAGAAGCTCACATTGGAGAACGAAAAGATGGAGTTGTTTCTACAAGCAACTAACAATGAGCTATAGAGTGAGTTGGAGTTGCTTCTAGAAGACAAGATTGAAAATAATGGTCTCATAACTAATTAGAGAAAAGTTTTTGAAGCAATAGATGTACTTGTCAAGTGAGAATATCGAAGAGAGAAAGTGATGATAAGACAAGAAGTGAAACCACCGCCGATCATACTACCTCGTAGGCAACCAATAGTACCTAATTTACATGCACCTACTTTACTAGTGCATCTTGTTCCATTTCTTACTATTCTTGTCTCCACTGTTGCATCATAAAGAGACGCAATAGAAGAGTTGGTAAAAAAGATGAGAGACTTATAGATTAAGCTAACAAAGCTAGAGGAGAAAGAAGAAGCACTTGAAAACAAAACCGCTCCAAAGTAATGATATGTGTAGAGATGTATATGGTGCGATAACACAACATCATCGAAAAGAGTGCGAAGACTTTGCTGAAGAGTGTGAAGACTTTGAAGGAGGGTAAGATTACCTTGAAGGACACAAGTTAGATTCTCAAGACTAACTTTGGAAGGAGGAATGAGCAAATTTAGAGGATTGTCTTTCACAACAGACAGAGGCATTAGTAGAGGTTGCTATCTATGGAGTTGATGTCATAAAAGATAGAGTTAGTACTTTTGAGAAGAAGAAAGAGACGAGTGAATATGGACTCAAGTTGTGACCATAATGGAAAAAAGAAAATGACAAAGGACGATTACCTAAGGTGGTCACGAACAATCAAAGGTACTATTGGATAGAGTGATCCAATAGATATAATGTTTGTACATGCTTACTTGTAAGAGTCAACATGAGATTCTCATGGAACAGAAGCGAAAGAGATGAAGTTGATTCTACTGAGGAGAGAGGTACTCCTAAGAGGTAGTTACAAGGAGAGAAGCCTTGGCAAGATCTACACCGATGTCAAAGATACTATAGAGGAAGCTTCAACATCTACCATAGAGAGATAAAAAAAGAGTAAGAAAGATAAGCCTTCTACATATAAAATGCAGACTGATATTGAAGCATCTACAAATTTGAAAAGAGTGTTAGAAGAGAGAGTACTCAATGCGAAGATTGAGTTTACTCTACGAGAGATCTTTGGAATTGCAAAGAAAGAGTTTCATCATCAAGCGGAAGAGATAATTGACAAGAGAGATTGTTATGACTAATGCTCTAGACACGAGAATAACAGAAGAAAATGAGCTAGAGTTAGTTGAATGTTGCATCAACCGGAAAGTTCTATTTGTTGTAGATGAAAATGAGAGATGATATGGTTCTTAGTCACTACACTAGGGGACATTGGACTAGAGCTAAGAGATCTAACAGATCTGATGGTTCTTCTCATTGATTACGGATATTAGATTAACATTATGTTTAAAGATGTGTACAAGTTAAGAAAATGACTCATTGACACAGAGCATGGTTAGATGATCCAGACAACGAATAGCACGCGAAGAGAACTCTATGGTGCTTGTCCAAATGTAAGGGTGAAGATTGGAGATGTAGTTACAGAACAAAAACTTTTTTTGTTTAAGACACTACTTCATATCCAGTGATTCTTGGACAATCATACATTACGGCTGTAAGGATGGATGACCAAGGTGTTCTTGATCATCAGATGATGGATCCATTTATGCTCGAATTAGAAATCGAGCTAGTAAGAGAGCAGTTTAGTTCTTGACTGTACCTCCTAATCATGAGCGTAATCGAGAATACTTGCGGAGTTTGTATCTATCTCGAGTCATTGAAGAGTTCGAGGATTTTTGCACATGACCACTGTAGAGCGAGGATATAGTGATATCGACAAAAAAAGAAAGTACTCTCGCTAGCGAAAATAAGTCCTTTTGTATAAGAATTCTGAGATTTTTTGAAAATAGATTTGTTTTATATACACAACTTGCTTATCTATAGAAGTGAGAGCGGAAGGCTGTGGAGAGAGTTGAAAAAGACCTAAAGAGAGTGGGTGTGCTTGATGAAGAAGATAGAATAACGAGTATTTACATGACGATGAGATTAGAGGATCCTTTGGAGGAGCTTACCAAGATTGAGAAAGAGAGTGAAGATTAAATGGTGGAAATAAATTCTAGAGAGCTCTACTCGATCACAGAGTCATTTCAAAAATCCGAAGTCAAGGTTGAAATCAAGTACAAAATGGTGGATAGAAAAGTTAAGCATGTAGCTCAACCTTTACTTGTGACTCCAACCACCATGTTCAACAACCTTCAAAGGAGAAGAGCGTAAGGGGTCCTCGTCAAATGGATCACAATTTAACTGAAGCTACCTTCAAGGAATTGAAGGTAGGATCTACAGATTTTCTCCTTCCTACTGAAGAGCGAGAGTTTAGAGAGATGTTGAGTAGACATGGAAAAACTTTTTCTTTTGAAGCTTCAAAGATAGGGTGTGTGGATCTGAACGTCTGATTATTATCTTTATAGTTCTACATGCTCCTTCAGACTTGATGCAAATCCTTGTACCTATGGCTCATCTATCTAAGCTTATGGAGCTCTTGAAAGAGAAGATGCACATGGAGAGTCTAGAACCTTCATTTACTCCTTATTCTAGTTGTTGGTTTACAACGTCCAAAAAGAATGGAGCGTTACGTTTCATTCAAGATATGCAACTTGTGAACCAAATGATTACCAAGAATACAAGGATAGGATCGGTAGTAGGAGAGTTTGCTGAAGTATTTACTAGAAGAACGATCTACTTCATAAGAGCTCTCTACTTTGGATAGATCAATTTCAACTTGCCGAATGGAGTAAGGATGTCATCACTATGAGGACTCCATTGGTATTAACAAAGATGTGCACATTATCACAAGGGGTCACAAACTAAGTGGCGTACATGATGAAGGGAATGAATATAATCTTATGAAATTTTATTCTTGAAAAGACAATGTCATTCTTGGATGACATTCTAGTTAAGGGTTGTCTAGGAGAGGAGAAAGATGAAGCGACAAATCAAAAATAGTGTCGTAAGTTTGTTGCAGATCACATTGCAAGTGTTGACAAGATATTATCAAGACTTGAAGAAGTCCACTTGACGCTATCAAGAGTTAAGTCCTCATTTGGAGTACGAGAGGTTGTGTTTGTGAGACATTTGTCTGGATGGTTTGGTCATAGACTTGATCCAAGTAAGATAGATGTCATCCAATAGATGAAAGATACATGTATTTCTCAAACAGAAGTATGAAGATTCTTAGGAGCTTGTGTGTTCTGTCATGTTTGGATTCCTCACTTTGCACATGTTGTTGATCCTCTGTACGACTTGCTTCGGAAGGACAAGAAGTTTAAATGGGACGAGAAGCACTCAATGGCAGTTCGAAGGCTAAAAGAAATATTGTCTTCCGCGTTGTACTCCATAGGATCAGCTATGAGGGTGGTAAATGTATAGTTCTGACCGTTCATAGTAGTCTTATAATCATTGGATGCGTTGTGAGATAAGATGATGAAGAAAAAAACATGTTTGCTTGTGGTTTGACGCGAAGGTGTTGAGTGAGATGCAGAGGAAGTAATCACAAGTGAAGAGAGAACTACGGTGAGTGGTTATAAGATTGAGAAGGATTACTTGATTAGAGTCGGTGGTAGTGGAGACCGATTGTTTGTCATTGTTAGGGATGACTACAAACTATAACACTCATGATATTACTATGCTAAGATGGATAGCGTACATCAAGTCATTGAATCTTGACTTCAAGCACATAGCAAGTAAGAATAACCCATTAGCAAATATGTTATCTCGAGCAAGATATGATCGAAGATATCAAAGATGTTGACACTATCGTCTTTTCTAGGGCTCAAAAAGGAAAAGCACTGTATCAAAAATCATTCAAAGATGAGTTATATGAGGACAGTCCCCCTAGGGCCCTGTCGGACAGTCCCCCCCAGGTGAATGGATAAATATTAGGTGGATCTTACCACACTATTGAAGCACCATGAATGGAGTAATACATGTATTAAACAGATCAGACGAAACTACTTACTATAAGGCGATTATCTGTGGAAGCGATCTAACCGAGATGTTGATTTATCATAGAGAGTTGTGTGCAAGAAAGAGACGTAGACATATCTTATCCAAGGTTTCATGACAGCTTATGAACTAGACATCGAGGTATTTATGCAATCGTAACAAGGCTCAAGGAGAGGTATTGGTGGCGTAGCATGTACAAAGGTGTTGTGAGGTTTGTAGAATCCTGCAAAACTTGCCAGATGTACGTAGAGATCGGACATCGAGACGTTTGCATCTTACGTATCCACTTGCAATGCATTACACGTAGGTAGTTGATGCATTACAAATAGATAGTGGATCTAGTTATCATGCTAGTTGGGATATGATAGATGCAATATTTGGTTCTTGCACGAGAGAATCTATCCAATCAAGTAGAAATACATGCTCTATGTACAAAGTCCACTGAAGGAGTTTGTAGATTCTTTTTCGCGTACCTATCGCTTTATTGCGCCAGCGGAAGCTCTTGCTCAATAGATCATGAAACTCACAATGCTAACATGTAAATCACAATCACACGTTGGCATTCATGCACCACTTATCTTTGTCTCATTTCATCTGGATCGGAGTCGGACCTTCTCTCTAACTCTCAAACTCAACATTCCTTAAGTTCCGACCTAGACCTCGCTAGGTCGGAAAACAGGAGCAAGTCACAACATGACTTAAGACGGACTTCCTATAAAGTCCAAGGTCCTAAACGATACCTCCAACACACCTAGCAGTCCAACCGGCCGTGATGTCCGTCTGGGTCCAGGCTCCCAAATGGTGGTCTAACCCGCCGTGTCGTTCTTTAGTCTTGCCCCAGCCTTTGGGTTATTCCTAAGTCTAGACCGGGACGCGCCTTGGTACAGACCCAACCATCACCTCATGTTCTCAAAATCCGTCGGCCGAACTCTGGTATCGGGTGACTAAACCCACCCAGGCATCGAGCTCTCCTCATATATACTTTTAGGGATCGGCGGCCCCACTCTCCTCTTTGATCCTTAAAAATTATATCACAACTTGATCTAGGGATCGATAATAATTCTCAGCTCCGATGTCAGTTCGAAGAGTTCTACATATCACTAGAAAGCTCTCGCTGAGACCTTTCCAGTGATATCTTACTCGCCACGAGATCTTACGTAGAGCTCCGTCCACGACCTAAAATGTTACCGGAGCTCCACGTAAGATCTAGGACCAACGCCAGACTTGGACCTTGTGGTTCAGACCAACATCCTACCAAGGTCCGTCTATGTCAGACCCACGTCTCGGATCACATCTCGGATCCACATCTCGGACATATCTTTTGATCTTATGTTTCGGCCGTTTCCTGACTTGTCCTCTCAGGCTTTCGTATAAGATTCTCTTGGAATAGGCACTCACGTCTTAGCCCAATGTTTAAACCTTGGTTCAGAGAACCACTTAAGGTTCTTCTGTTCCTGACTTCTCAATCAAGTCGTTAAGTCTTACTCGTAGCGTTCAGAACTTAACGCAAGTCCACTAGAGTTCTATTGTTTGCATTTGTATCCGATCTTAAGACTGAGGATCATGACATTCTTGCTATAAGACGTGATTTGTAGATATGGGTGTTTTGAGAAGATTACAGCGGATCGTGGAGAGTTGAATACTCTTGAAGCTAAGTAGTTCTTTGAAAGATGTAAGGTCAAACTAACTCTTACTACGATTTACAATATAAAAAAGAATGCTAAGAATGACACATCCTCCTATTGTGAAAGCCATTATGAAAACTTTTATAAGAAGAGTGAAAGAGTGATCGAGACTCTTACCATTTGCTCTATGAGATGATCACTGCATGACGACTCGCGTACTTGTGAGCGGGTACTGTAGAGAGTGGTGTAATCCGTGGAAGAAAAAGAAGCTTCATTGCCAGAATTGCTTTCAAAAAATTTAAAATTGGTTTAAAATATTCTTTTTTGATCTAAAATTAGTATATGTTTTTGTCTGAATAAAGTTTCTAAAATATCTCTTCTTGATTTCTTTTGTTTTGTTCACATCTGCCTTTTGTACGGGATGAAAGACGACTGTCGGCCTTGTAGTGTGTTTTCAAGGTTTTACAACGTCTATTGGTGATTTGGATGATAGTCAAAATCCGATATCTCTTCTGAAAGGTATCGTTCAGTGTAAGGCTATAAGCATCTTTTGTCATTATAAGCATCTTTTGTCTTCCAGTGACATTCAATGATGTTTTGTCCGAATGAAGATTCACCCCTAAAACTTTTCAGAGACCATGAAGAACTCTACGTAGAATCTACGGTGATCTCGACCGGCCAGGCTCCTGTGCATAGTGGTCTACAAACCTGTTAACACGGGTGGACACGATGTACTTCTCCTGAGACGTGAAGGAAGAAGGAAAATTGTATACTCTCACTGATAAAAGAAGTATATTATTCTTATATAATACGCAAAAAGGGGTATTCTGAATAAATAAATTCACTACAAAATGGAAAATGACTTCAGCCGGAGTAGTGAAACCAGTCCACCCGAAGAAGATACCGGTACCCAGTCAGCTGTCCCAGTTCTGACAGGAGTCAGGAGGAACACTCCCACCCAAATATCTCACGGCTCTACAAGCATACGGTACCACGAGGACGCTCAAGTGGGCTCAGTGGCAGTGGGATAAAACCTGCACGCGAGGCTCCTTTCTGTGCCACGCCTTGTCTGGCTATTGGCGAGCTTCAATACCTCCATCTGTTGCATGAGAAGTTGTATTTCTCTACCCCGCAGTGCTCTTCCAACACTGCTCGTTCAGGACCAGGATTGCAATACACGCTGCTTCCGGTGCTGGAGTATGATTGCTGAGCCCCCAGTTCAAATTTTCGGCATGTCCCACGCTCATGAGTAGGTAATGAAGATGGAGATAAAAGTAGTCCCGTACAGGGCACTGTTCCGATTTTATCGTACGATGTGCAATAGGAACCCAAGTCAGGATGAGAATGCGGATCTTGTTACAGGCTCCGATGTAACTCAACGAGTTTGTTACTGATGTCACCTCGACCTTAAAAACCTTCTGTTCCCAGTTCGCAGCCGTATTCTAACTTGGAAATGTCATAGAGAACCGCAGTACAGTACTTTACAAGAAAAAGTTCACCTATAGCAGCAAAAGGAAGGAAATCTTCCGAGCCCAAGCACGAGCGAAAGTTGAATCGAGATCTTCGAGACCCCCTCGAAGCCGTACGTAGCTCCTCGTCCAAAAAGTTTCCCCCGGAAGCATACGGAAGTGCATCCCCCGGCGGCTGCCCTCACACAGCCACCTGTAGAATTTCTCCTGGCGTTCCTACCTTGGTTCCATTAGAGACCCGTCTGAGTGCAAAGTTGCACAGAACACGAGGTCAGCCAGGTACTGTAAGACCACTAGATGTTTAAGACTGCGGGGACAAATGGTGCTCACCTTCAACATACTAATAAACCACCCGAAGGCCGTGGGAAAATGCATGTTATGTGAACGAGCAGCCTGTACCTCGAACAACAGTTGAACACAACTCTGTTCACGTGAACGAAATAACTGACTGGAGTATACGTGTCAGATTCACTTCAGTTCACCTCGCTGCCTTGCGTTGTTCAGAGTCCCCATGCATGAGAGCTGCTAGCCCAAGACAAAACAAAGAAACGACAGCGAATCCAAACCCAGAGTACACGACATACCTTCCATCCACTCGTGCATAAATCCGCTTCAACCTCAATCAAACGGACAAACGGATATGTCCCCAGTAGTGAATTCCTTTAGATGATTTTCTATATTAGATGCTTCAAAGTACAACTCCATCCCAATAGATGGTTGATTTCTCTTGTGAACAGTTCTTGGGATAAATTCATGGTTATACCAGAGGAAGTATTCACAAGCATCCAATCTTCAGCCAGTCTAGCCACACTTCCAACTCACTTGGAAGGGTAACCGGCCGAACGTGATAACGCAAGACTAATGGAATTTTATACACCTCTTCTCCAACCTGAAATTAGTCACCCTACCCTTCCCTAAACTCGTGCACTCCCTACAACGAGGTGCTAGATGAACTTATGTGTTATGGACAGCTCGTGGAGCTCGTTCAATATCCATTCCTCTCCTGTATGTCCCCCCAAAACGACTGCACGAGTGCCACCTACAACACAGGTGCTATGGCCCCAAGCAAACTTCGGTGTTTGACCAGGCACATTCAAAACTCTCCAAGAAGAATTCTCTTCCTTGGGATCCAGAACGAAGAGTTGGGCAGGAGAATGTAGTCCAGCAATAGAACCACCGAAGATAAGAATCCTTCCACCAGGCAGACTAACGGCAACATGATCCAGTCTCGGAGCGGGTGGAGTGCCTGCTGGTGCTGCTCCGCCTGGAAGGGTGCTGCCTGTCACATACTTCCACTTAGGTTGCTCCTCACTTAAGTCTATTGTAAAAACATCACTAGACCGTAACCTCAAAGGACCACTCTTGGCTAGCCCACCAAACATGAGAACTTTCCATCCCTGGTAGACACAAAGTGTGTGACCCAGACGAGAAGGTGGGCTCCATGCTACATGAATTTCTCGCCACATTGGTTTCTCCATCGTTAGGTCCAATACGAAAGTGTCACTGAGAAGTACTCCAGAGTCCGCGCAACCCCCCGAGACCACTAGCTTGGTTCCGTCCAAGGTGCAGGAGCTATGCCATGATCGAGGGATAGGGGCACCAGCACCGGCCCCAACTTCTCTCCAGGTAGGCTGTTTCGCATCCAAGTCCACGATGAAAACATCATTTAGTAGACCGTCTCGTCCACATCCACCGAAGACCACTAACCACGACCCGTTTAAACAAGATAAGGTGTGACCCCATCGGCCTGGAGGTGGTGATTTCACATTCACATGTTGCCACGCTGGATGTTTAACGCTCAAGTCCAGCACAAAGGTGTCATTCATTGGCTGCATATTTACACCTTCTCCACCAAATAACACCAACTTGTTACCCACTGCGCAAGCACTGAAGTTGCATCGTGAGGGTTCCACTGCACCTCCCACTGTCAGCTTTCTCCAGGCAGCTGCCTCTAACGTGGTTAGTTCTCTGGCAAGCCTGCCCCATCCCAGAGTTCCAGCACCGGGTACCGATTCTAGCGCTCTAGTTGCTTCGATACCCCAAGAGTTTTCACAAACTGACCTCCAAAGATTATCGTTTTCGGTGAGTTCATGAAGTCGTCTACAAACTAAGCCCAGAGCAGCAACATCCCTCGGTGCAACGTATGCAATGATTTTGTGGGTCAAAACTTCGTCACTAAGCTGAAGAAGTCCACAAGCATCTTTCGAGGACTGACCAGGGCCAACAGGAGACCTCTTGTACGAATTCGCCTCTTTCAATGGCTGATCTTTACTCCACAGCAGGGACTCTTTCCAAGGAAGAGGACCAAGATCAAGTTTAGCTTCTGTAAACGTCTGTATCCCAATAACATGAGTAATTGTCCCATCCTCCGCATGTATTGGTGTCATGCACAGCTTGTTCATTAATGGGGTACCATCCTTCCTAAAGTTCAGTAACTCTCCACGAAACTCCACTCCTTCAACAAGGCATCGCTTTATTGTCGCCACGGTCGTCGGGTCAACGAGTGGATGCCGTCTCTGAGCGAATGGTCCCCTCCATTGCAAAAAGCGACTGCAAAAAGAGAATCACAGTCTCTTACATCAGTAAGCAGTCGGACAGCCGGGATTAGATAATCCTCGCCCAACAACATACGATCTATCTAAGAACCGCGCTACTCTTGTCAAAAGACTTCCAAACTCTAACATCTCATTTCATCTCTAGCCCTGAATAAGACAGGCGAATTGTGATCTCCGAACACGACCAAACAATCAAAGACTTTTACTCCCCAACTCTTCCCTCCTACACCTCAGTTATTCTTAGTCCAATGGAACAAAACGACTGTACCGATTAAAGAAGGGAAGCCGAGTTGACGTCGCTATCTATCAAATGGTGTGCGGTTAGATATCCGCAGTGTCGACGTAATGGTTATATCTTCCTATATACTTATTGAGATAAGTCAATCCATTCCGGTTGATCCTATCCAAATCGCAAAATCAAATGGGGACCAAGTCCAAACGTGGCCTACTTAGTTGCTAATCCTCGAGCAAGGTGGTTCCCCTTGTTGTCCAAACCGTAAAAGCTTGACTATCTAGAGACAGCTACTGGATAGAGCCAAGAAATAGTGAGAGACAGACTGACACTGACATCTGAAATATGCCAGCGGCTTGAGAAAATTTCCCAAACCAAGCTGGAAACGAACGGTACATATCATGAACCCAAGGCTTCCACTGAACAGCCGTGTGGATGCAGTCAAGAACACTCACTTAGTCCCATACTTCCTGATATTCAGTCCTTTTTTAAGACAACGAAGCTCACGTGAAGGCTCTAGGAGTATGTTGATGTTGGTATCCATGCTACGATTCATACAGCGAAACATCAAGGTAACCTTACAAGACGAGGAGAGTGTACCAATTTCTCCGTAATTTTTGTACTTCAGTGCGAGAAAATGAGCCGAAATGCGGCGAATTCCAACTTCAGATGAATGCTCCATCTGGCCAGTGTACAGATCTACAAACCTGCATATTGCACTACACAAGACAATCACATCAGTGATGGGATTGCCCCGGGTAGTCCAATCTGCAGTCCTCGACAAAAAGGGATAGTAAAATTATCTATACGGGAGTGGAGGAATATAGCTGGCAGATTCCTTAATCCTGTAAACGTCTCCCCGACCTCCCCATCCTCCGGGCCTATTTCTTAACAGCACAAGAAACAGGTCCTTGTTCCACCAGGCTATCCATTCTTACCCCTATCCAACACATACGATAGAAAACCCGCGTAGTAAATGCCTCACCAGTTCCAAGCTAGATACCGAGCTGGTGAACGGTTCAGATTAACTTTACTCAAGTGGCAGGTTCATAAGTTCCTGCACCCCAACATGAAACTCTGTTGCATGACGTCCCTGTAAAAATTGCTATCAACAACTACCTAGACTATGTCAAGTTCCCGCAAGAATTGCCTGAGTACAAAAATTGGCCACTGGACCGCAGGGAGAATCTAGAGCATTATATCCGGGTTGCCCATGCACACCGAAACGAGGGAAAAATTTCCAGTATCTGCTGAAGACTTGCTGGAAGCGAGCTGCCAACCGAAGGCACAAGCCTATGTTGCGTTCTTACTTGACGAACCTCGCAGAGCATCACTTCCGGAACAGTGACTGGGCGGAAGCAGAAGTCAGCCAAGAATATATAGTCCACGTGATTTAAGTATATGACCCAACAACCGACCAGCCTCTGTTAACAAAGGGGCCTACAACTCAAGCTCATACAACGGACAGCGATCACCTACCAGTTTTTGCCCAAAATCTCCTCCGCTTTGTAGCCTGTAATGAACTCGAACACTGTGTTCACATAGATGATAGGCTGGTCCGGCTCTAAAGCATCTGTAACGATCAAGCCACATGGGCTGGAATGCAGTAGTACTTCCAAACGTTTTTGAGAGACATCTACTCTCTTGTGGGAAGTCTCCGTATCCGTTCTTAATTCTGAACATCTCCCTGATCTATCCATCTCCTGAACTTCTGCCTCCTCCATACTACCCAAGGACATATCCGAGTCATCGGTATCTGTATCCCAGTCCATTTAGCTCTGCGGCTACCGGGAGAAGTTGTATGATCCTCTTCTCCGTTTGCTACTAAAGCGTTCTTCTCCGCCTTGAACCTGTGAGCCTCACTTCAACTGGTACAATTATCGGCGTTTCCCACTTTCTCGCAAGCAAAACGAACGAACCAAATTGCTACCTCCAACAGTAGTAGTAGTACTACCCTGCCCTAACTTACAAGGATTGTTAAATTCTCACAACTGCAACCAGTTCAATCCTCTAGGACCCATCGAACAACCTAATCCCGTCCACGCCGGACATCCTCCACAAGTTCCCCAAGACCCGACCATTGCGCTTTGGGGCGTCTTGGTAAGGGCACTCGACCTCCAAACAACAACTGCTGCTACTGCACCGCGCCAACGCTCCACGGTACTCGCCACTCATGTAAATTGCAGGCAACCTCTACACCCATGGTATCTGTAACAACTCCTACCTTTCACCTCCCAATCTCTACGCCCTTCCACCACTGCCTCCGTGCTCCACCTCCTACTCTCCACCGCGCTCTAGCAAACGGGAACCTCGACTACTAAGCAAGAGCCCCCTACTCCACGGACACGTGACGAGATCGTCCACATGTCGGACGAAGCACCGGCTCGACAAGGCTGACTTCTCTCCAACTAGGAGTCAGCATGCAAAGCCTGCACACATTTCCTCTCCGAGGAATTCGCAGGTGGTCCATAGCTCGAGAGAGTAAGAGACATCCTCTGCTTGATGGATCAGCTGTCGCGAACGAGGCCAAACAAAGGAAGTATTGTCCCGAACATCCTCCCCTAAACACAGTAAACGTGAGAGAGACAGTCGAGCATATCATGAGACATGGAGGAAGGCAACCAGCCCGGGAAATCAATCACCTGCACTGCCTGCACTTACTTCCCGGTCCGAACTCAACTCCGCTCCACTGCTATAGGTACACTAAACCGACAGAACTGCAGTCGAGAGTGGAGACGGGACGAGACGGAAGCTGACACGTCTATATAGAGCGAAGGAGAGCGAGCAAGAGATAGCTATTGAGTGAGTGAGATGGGAGTAGGAAGAAACAAACGAACGCACGAGAGGGATGACGACTGCATGCATCCACCCCGCACGGAGACCACAGTACGAGACGACTGCGCCTCTGCTGCTGCTGCTACTGTAAAACACATTTCGTAAACTGCGACGAACTATCGAGAAAGATATCGGAACTTGGAGACCAAGACAGACGGAGATGGGCAGAAAAACACCACCTCCTCCGCCTCTCGGTCCCAGTCTTGATCGTTCTTCTCCTTGTCTTTTCCTATTTTTTCTCTTTTTCACTATACCCGAGAGGTATATTTAAGAGTGATCATGAGTAGGCAACTTCATTTCATGTCCATGAAATGATAAATTTCTCGTGCAAAGGTAAAGTTACGAATAAAAACGTCAGCCTACTTTCTAAGGTTGAGCTACCGAGTCTACTATTGGTTTATTCTTTAGATTTCTTCACCATTCTGCTCAGTTTACTAATTTGTAGTCGACAAGCCAACACGTTTCATTTACCTTGTGGGGAGGTTGCCTTTGGTGTTTCTGCTACTATCATTATGCTTTTGATTAGTGGTGACCTTGTTACTCTTTCTCGATGTTATTTGAGTCGGATTTTGTATGATATCTTGTGCTCAATCCAGAGTCTTGTAGTCCCTTTTTTGGTACAGTGTCAGTATCCCTAGTCTCCTTTCATTCAGGTTCTTTTTGTTTAACAAGCACCCAAATGCAAAAGAAGATCTTTAACAAACTGCAGTGAATTTCCTTACTTAACTGGTTGGGTTAATGTTTTGTGAAAATGGTTATCATCATCGAGACTGATAACGGGACAGCAAAGATATAGTGCACAGTAAAGAGAGAACCGAGATATAGCGCACAGTAAAGAGAATCTCTGGATGGACACAAAGTGGTTTTTGTGGAAAAGAATAATTTGAGTTCTTCAGGACGGTGAAAAGTAGATAGAAACTTCATATTTACCTCATCTTGACCGCCGGGTGCTGGTTAAGCAATAAAATTCTTTGTTAAACCCAGTCTTTTGTATTTTGATGCTGGTTAAAAAACACTTCCATTCTTTTTAACTCGAACGATCGCATGCAGTTGATATATAACATGGTATCTACTTTTGTGATTTATATTTCTCACTGCATATTGATACGAGATGTTTTCTTCTTTTCTTCTGTTCTCGTATTTTGACATTAGAGTATCAAGATTTCTCATCATCTCTCACACTGTCTCTCGCTCTCAAACTTCTATTCTGAGAAATACTCAACTCGCAAAGAAATGCATGCTCTAGTTATACATGTCACTATGTTGATCGAGATAGATATTCGTTCTTCTTACATCATTATGTTTTGCTTTGATCATCTGTTCACCTCTGTCCGGCCTCCGTTAATTTCTTCTTTCATCAATCCGGTAGATCTGTCTATTGATGATCTCAATAGATCTTGGGACCGGTATAGTCAACTCATTCTGAGGCCACTACTCGCACAACGCTAACTCTCTAAGAAGAGTCCCGATCTGTACTTGGATTAACACCTTGGGTATCGATATCTTTTATCGATAACTTTATTGAAACTCTAGCGGATTTAATATACACAAACACAATACAATACATATATCAATTAGTCCAACTACAATGATCAGACAAGATGAGACACATCGTATCTCAAAATGATTGCCTATAAGACTTTACTTAAACTTTTTGAATATTTTCTTAGTCTATCGATAGAGGATCTCCCGGAGACGTTCCCACCTCACTCCTGCACCTAACCGATGCGCTCACAGATACCTCGGGTCCTCTATCTAGATCTCGGAGGAAGAAAATACAGGCAAGTCTTTAGTGGCATTGATACAAAATCATTGTAACTTTTGTAAAGGTCTCTTTCTCTTCGACTTGCTATATTTTATACCTAAAGATTTTCTATAATATTGTTATCGATAATCATGTTGACTAGTCTTAATTGGTTATAGATCCTACGATCTCGAGAGGGGTAACTCACTTTGAGTCTTCCAAGAAGTACTCCTCTCTCAATGCACGTGAAAACATTTACCCATCATTGACAAAGTGTTTCCTCAATGTTTTCATGTGATCACGAATCTTGTGTACCATTTTGATCATCTCATCCTTTGGCATCCAATTCAACTCTTTTTGACATAATGTCTCAAGTAGTTGATAGTCTAGTAATCTCTCATCGATTTGATCGATCTTATCGACAACAACTTGAAGTGCATTTATCGTCAAGGTTCCTTCCGTTCGTTTGCCTGCTGCTTTTTCATGAACAAAAAACATCTGAGACATTTGAGCAGTGGCAGGATCCAGTTGCAGCTCCAGCACTCTCTCTGACCTGCTAGTTCCATCACTCTTCTCGTCTCCACTCATGGTTGCATTTTCGTTTCTAAGCCTTAACTTCTTTCTACCTCAAAACTTTCACTTCGAGTTGACCACTTGTCATATCATAAGACGCAAGAGGTCTGTCCAGAAATATGCAAGGTATCAAGCTGTGAAAAGTCATGAGGCTTGAGAAACACTAACGATAACGTAAGAGTGCATTCTTTTAACCCAAAATCTTACTTGATTTTGGGTTAAACAGCTACAGCATTAGGCTATAGGTTTTTGAAGGCTAATGCTATAGCTGCATAGCCTTCAAAAATCAAATCCAACTGTATCCAATATGTCACTCGTGGAAGAAGTTACATCACTTCTAAGTCCACGATCTTCAGGCTCTAAAATCATTTACACTGTTTATCAAATTTGAATCCCACAAGCCATGTCCATTCCTCATGGAAACTCGGTTCCAACTGTACCCTTTGTGACATTAACCGATATCCCAGTAGAAAGTTACAAGCATTTAAGGTTTCGGTCCTCCAAACTCTTTCCTTTGGTAAGATTTGTGCGGACCCTCGCACAAATTTGCTGCTTAGGTCTGAAACGTCTTTCTGGCTTCAAACCAGTGCAGTCCTCTCTCTACACATTCAAATATGTCGGTCTTGGTCTCCTTAGAAAGCTCTCAAAGCCCTCTTTCCAACAAAATCACTTTCGGACCCAACTAACTTCTACAACTCTAGTTATGATCAATCAAAATCGTCAGACCTCTCCTAGAAATTTGTGCGCTCCTCGTGCATACTGTTACCTCCTAGTCCCAAATTTTTTCTCCTCCTGAAATATGTGCGACCTCTCGCACAGATTTGACATCCAACCCAAAAGTACTCAGTGAACTTCAAACCCTTATAGTTCTCTAACCACGACTCCAAATCCAACACTTGAGGTGGTTATATAAGCTGCAAAAAGTAGGTAGATTTCTTTATCAAGGCCTTTTTATTTATGCTGACAAGTATTTTATTATTGTAAATGACTTAGATGAGCTCTAAACATTTATTAAAACCAAAGATGACTATGTAAATCACTAGAAGAAAAAATCTTTAGTTTCTCATTGATAGATAAAAATTCCAAAAGTACCCCTTAGGTTTCAAATCGATCTCATGGTCTCCATAGAGGTGATCTCAAGGAAACTCAAGATATCACTGGAAAACTCTTCTTGCTGGCTTGCGGACTAAATCGAGAACATGTCAATGTCAGGTTAAGAGGTTGGAGATTTACCCAATTCAAGTTTGAGTAATCAATTTTTTAGTATTCATATTCAAAGCCATAGAACGTGATGTAGATTTGATCTGAAAGAGATTAAGTGATGGTGGAAAGCTCTCAATGAGTTGATAAATTGGACTCAACGATCATCTGATTTGAGTTTAGAGGGAGCAAGATATCATCGATTGAAGTTTGAGTAGTCAATTTTTGAATGTGTATATTCAAACAGCTATAGAACGTGATGTGTGAGTAATTTGAAGGATATTGAAATGTTGTTGGAGAATTCTCAAGGATTTGATAACTATGGACTCAACAATCAACTGATTTGAGTTTAGAGTGAGCAAAATATTATCGATTGAAGTTTGTGGAGTCTGAATGTCCATCTTCAAGTAGTCATAGATATCACTGTAGATTTTATTTGAAGGAGATCAAGGTAAGGTTCAAGAGATCTGATGATGATGGTTCTAATTTTCAGTCAATTTGGACCTGAGAAGATCGAGATATACCTATTGAAGTTCTGGTGTACAAATTGCGAGTAAACAACGATACATTTGAAAATTCTAGAGCATGTTTTTGTTTTTGTGGATGGATCTGGTCCCAATCTCGTGTGAGTATGCTCAATGAATGTTTTCTTCTGTGAGTCAAAGTTTCATACTGATCCAAACCTCAGAGATCAAGATATAGCCGGTTGAAACCGTTACAACGTTGAACCTTATACGTTTCATGATAGTTTTGCACTTACCTTGTAGCGTTTGTAAGAGAAAATTCAGACTTTGCAAAAGGGAACCATCTGAGTGCATTCTATCATCCCATAAAGTTGTAGAGAGAGTGCATTGCCAGAACTGTCTCTATTGAGTCTCAAAGTTCATTCCAAACACTCTTACGTCCATCTCTAGAACAAGGTTTTGTACTCATGACGCTGACGTGGTTGGCCACGTCTGATGTAGCATCCGACATGTTGATGGAGCATAGTGCTGACAAGGTAGGATGCTATTATGGCGGTTTGTAAATGGACAGAGACTTTGATCGTGCATTAGAGCTGAGATGGCAAGTTTGGATGACATGGCATTGTGCATGTGTGCCACTTGATGGCCCGATACAAGACTTGGCATGCATGCATAGATGTCAATTGGTAAGCACAAAAGACGACACATGGACTTTTATCCTCCTGCTCGCAAACACTATAAAAGTGAAGATTCTAGGGTTCAGCCGGCAAAATTTGACAAAAGCGTCGAGATGTTGTTCATTTTTCCGTCTAGAAAAGAAGAACTTGGGCTGAGTTTTGGGGCAAAATTGGATTTAATTAGCAAATATGCGCGAGATCTCGCGCAAACTTACTAAAAGAAAGGGGTCAATCATCTCTAAAGACTATAGTTTTCTATAAAAACCTTTGTTTGCGTCATGCTTGGTAATGTTGGAGAGAGGACGACGAGGTCTTTCCAACGCCAACTCGAGTGTTGGATTTGGAGTCATGGTTAAGGAACTCCAGGGATTTGAAGTTCACTAAGTACTTTTGGATTGGGTGTCAAATCTGTGCGACGTAACTTCTTCCACGGGAGTCAGTAAGTGATATATTGGATACTGTTTGATTTGATTTTTTGAGTGCTATGCAGTTGTAGCATTAGATCAGGATTTTAGAGATTTTTGTTAAGACCGTAGGCCGTTGAGTCTGTTTGTAAATTGTGTTGATACTTGGCCGGAATAAAGAGTATGATTGTGGATTAGAAGGTTGACCTCATATGTTGCCGTTCGTGTTTCTCAAACCCCACGTGCTTTCCACACCATATATTACATATATATTCCTGGATACACCTTTTGCATCATATATGATACGACAGTATTAGCGGTCTTAACGGGACTATCTGTTGCACATTCTGCTAACTAGCAGAGCCGTTACACATGGCTTGACAACCTAAATAGGGGGTGCGGGAAATGATCTCTAGTTTATCAGAAATAAGCCATGGATAAATATAAAAAAGATCAAAATGATTTATGTTACCATACTGCATGAACAATTTATCATTAAAGCCATAGTATGACTACAAATGCTTTGGTATTCTAGAATATCTTATTTTGCGAGTTCACATTCAGAGAATTGAGAGATTTAACCGTTATGCAAAGTATGTTTTTGGTGACTAGGTCTTCATCCCAACTTGGAATCTGTGAAATAAAAAATCAACTTAAAAGTATTCACAGCTTTACAAGTTATGATCATCTTGAAACAAACTAATGAGTATTGATAGAGAAATGTTAAGATGAAAGTTTAGAGGTTTTTTGAGCAAAAAGGAATCTTTTCTTGAAACTCAAAGAACAATGGGAGGAAAAGAAATATTCTTTTTCATGCTTTTATACTCATACTTGAGATTTAACTGGACGCTGAAAGTATAAGCAAGATATCAAACGATCTAAAGGTAGAGTTTTCTCACTTAGATGCGAGAGATCTAGTGGAAAAATTCACCTATCACTTTGCAAGGAACATCATGATAATACACTATTGATTAGTCTGCATTTTGTAGCAATTGAGAACGACTCTATATTAGTTTTAGTGTCTCATGTTCCGGCTATGCTTCTATTGTACCATATCTCAGTATATAACCAAGTCCGATGAAATGATAATGAAAATAATATTCTCCCATCGGCAGTATTCGGGAGAGATTGATATATCAATTCACATTCATCATCCTAAACATCATGAACATATATATATATATATATATCCAAAGCTACTTCTCTTGTAGAGAGTAGAAAAAGACAAACATGATGGCGGTACTCTCTTACTGGGTGGTAACATAATATGGATGAAAGTTGTATGATTTGCTTGCAGTTAGGAGAAACTTATTCAATGGAAACAAATTTATTCGTTATCAGCAGGAAATTCCCTAATCCTTGAAATTTCCTCTCTACAAAGAACCTCTTCACTTCTCACTACTGTAGTTTTGGGAAGTCTGTAGTGCTTATAATGACAATAAACTTTATTTTAATGTTATAAACTTGAAAATTGCAATGCTGATCTGATCTGGTTTCCGCTTGTCTCAAAAGAAAAGAATCAACTTGTAAACGAGATACACCTAGGTGTCCCAAAGCTACCATAATAACAGAGTAAACATATCATAAAGATATCAAGTACATGATACATGTCCATGAGAAAAAAAGTAAGTGATCACAAAATAAAGTTTTTACATACTTTCTCTTTTATTTTTGAATGAGAAAAGTGAACATGTTGAAGATATGATTAATATGCCAGCATATCATCGTCAATAAAATACCATATCATAATATATAAGAGCTAAATTTGGCTTCCAATATAATATTTCCTCTGATTCATCAGGTTTCTTATAATATTATGGTTCCTAAACTGAGAAAAGAAACATAAAATGAGAAAGAATATTATATAACCCATTTATAAGAAGACTTCAAGTTAACATACATGATTCTACTTCTCCTTGCTAGCTTAGCCATTTTGCTATCTCCGTCCCTGCGCCACGCCGCGCTTCTCTTTCATAGAATACACTCAGAACTCTCTTTCGTATCTTTTGCTAGGGATTTGGAAATTGGTGATGTTTTGTCTGCTTCTGAGAACTAGTCTTTGAACCACAACACATCATGCTTCTTTGCTCTTCAATCGTTCTCATACTGCGGCTCCCTACGAGCCCGTCCATTGGAATTTTCGTATCAAACCTTAATCTATGCTAACTTATGTAGACTTGAACCAAGACCTTGAACAACTATCGACTATTCAAGATATCTTACTGATAAGGCATCCTTCAATCTTGGAGTTTCAGTCAGAAATTTGACACAAAACTTGAGAAATAGTCAATCCTCATGACTGTTACAATTGCAATATCCGTCTCATCACGTCTGCACCATTCAACTTTAATCGATCGATTGACAATCCAAAACAGTCAGAGTCGGCTGAACTTGATACCAAAACGATCAACTCATCGTCAGCTCTCCAACCTCAACTCACAACTCTTAAAAATCCACACAAGTCTCTAGAAACAACCAAAAATATAAAAGTGGATATAAATTTCATTCCCATCACTCAATTGATAATAGTATCTTCAATCCTCCATGAAAATCACTTGATTCTTCAATCCAGATTGTAGCTCTGGTCGAGAACTTTCCAACCATATCATTCTTTGTTTGAATGGTCATCCAAAACCACAAAAAAGTCATGAGGAACAGCTAGAACATCATTGGTCTAACACTCTCTAGTAGCCCAATGAGAGCAACTTTAAGTTTGCTTTTCCTCACTTTTTCCATTAGAACTACTTGTAACACCCAAGGAAACAACTAGACATCAGTAAGACTAGAAAAAATCATAAAAATCCTTGAGACATGTTGAAAGATTTTTTGCAGAACATAAATACGTAGGAGCTCTCAACTAGAATGGAACAATTGAGTCACCGACTAATACAAAGTCAATATTACAACCTGAAAATGATTTACAATGAAAGATACGACAAAAAAATGATGAAGCTATCACTTGGTTGAAATACTCTTCTCCAAAGTTCCTCATGATCCATGCTCCATGATTGATCTTTGGTATGCAATTATACGGAATATCAACCCAGACGTTGAAAGGAACGTTGACTGGATAGTTGAGATCCATTCTTCGTCACAACAAGATTTACATAGTCATATCTCAAGTCTCTCTATATGTAACAGTAGAAAAGATCACTGGAAGTGATAAGTCCATCACCCTTCTCATGAATTCATCACCAAAATATGAAACTAACCATTGTCAAAAATGATCATAGTGGATGCAATAAAACTTGATGTGAAACAGATTCAAGAAAGAAAGATCTAGGGCTGATATGAAACCTTCATCCATAACCACCACTCTCGCAGTTCTTCACTCCTTCATGCAGACCACCGAGAAATCCTCACGAATCACCGCTAAGAGAGAATATCTCAAGAACCCTCGACGCACCATTTTATATCCAAATTCAGCGACAATGACCATTAAAATGAATACGTACAGACTGCTGATTTGACACGTTTCACCATCGTGCAATCCACTTAAATAGATAATCGTGATCATCGCATCCATCACACTGTTTGACGAGTTACGCTCTATGGTTCACGAAATATAAAATGAAACACATTTTAAGTTCTATGAGAATTTCACACAAGACCCGTACCACAACACGACAACGCGTGTCTAAAATTTTCACCTTTGAGTCTTTTGCTTCTCTTTGGGACTTGTCATAGTGTGACGGCAAATCATGTACTCCTCGTTTATGATTAATAAACTTCAATGGTGTGCTTTAGGTCTTTCTTAACAATAAATTTTAAAATCTTAAAAAGAAATATAGAACCCCTTTATATGTGACATTCTACCAGATGTTATGAAGAGAGCAAAAATAGATCAGACCATCGATCTACCATCGATATAGTTCAGATGATCGGTAAAGCAGCATGTTTCAAATACACTTGTTTCTTTCTTTTATGTATCTGCAACAACACGCTGGCGATTATAAGTAGTTATTCTTTATTTCCACTCGGGTGTCCACATTTGTTAACATTATTAATAGAAAAAATTATCTATATTTGACAAATTTATCGAGAAAAAGTCAGAAGAGTGTCTTCTCAATCCGCTGTCGTGTCGTGGACCGGCTCCTACATGAAAATCGAATTTCGACTTTTGTCGCTCCAAAGACACTTATGGGTAAGACAAGCTAGGCCCTAGTTTACGGGCTTTTAGCATCATTTCGGATCTCCATTTTCATCGCATAGATGGGTAGAGCTCCTTGTCAGCTTTCCATAGGCACTTTGTCTACTTCGTTTGGACGCCTAGTGGAAAAGTTACACGACTCGAAAGATGGAGAAAATAAGCTAGGCCCCAGCTTACGGGTTTTTGGCACCACTTCGGATCTTCGTTTTTATCGCACCAGTGGATAGAGCTCCTTGTCAGCTTTCCATAGGCACTTCGTCTACTTCGTTTGGACGCCTAGTGGAAAAGTTACAAGACTCGAAAGATGAAGAAAACAAGTTAGGCCCCAGCTTACGGACTTTTGGCGCAACTTCGGATCTTCACTTTCATCACATGGGTGGGTAGAGCTCATTGTAAGTTTTCCATGGGCATCTTGTTTACTTCGTTTGGACATCCAGAGAAGAAGTTATGCGATTCGAAAGAAGGTAAAATCAAGCTAGGCTCCTAGTTACTTGCTGATTGGGTATTCAGGGCTTCAGGCGTTATATCAAAGACGCAAGGGGCCTGCTTCTTATTATTCAGGATTGATGAGAGAACTGTACGTACAGAGAATGTAACAAGGGGGCAGCTTAGGGGCTAGCTTGCACCTGCGACCTGTCAACGGACGGTTCGGGAGATTTAGGAGTCCAATGCAAGTGCGCAAAGCGTCGTTGGGTTCAGATCTATGCAAGCTACACACTGGTTCAAACAGTTTGGGAAGAGACGGATCAGAGAGTGCGTACTGAGTGAAATTGAGACGCAGGAAGCAGATTTGGAGTTTTCAGTTACCTGTGAAGGAAAGTTGGACCGTTCGGGCCGTTCCGGAGTCCAAACTTGCTGTCCTTGGATCCATCGGGATCAGAACACCGAGTTCTACAGGAAATTGAAGACGATACGAGTTTTCATCGGACGGTTTGGGAGTTCTGAGTGAAATTGGCTCGCAGGGAAGCGCTTACATGAGATTTTAGTTCACCTGCGACCTGAGGTTAGGTTGTTCTTTGCGATCGGTGAGCCAAGCTCTTCGTTCTTGGTGCCTACGCGATCAGGGAGTCCTTATCTACTCATAGGAGAAGACCGTGTGCGGATTGGGTTGATGGTTTGGGTGTGGTGAGCAAGTTTGAGCCGCAGGGAGCTGATTTACGTCAGTTTTTTGCAACCTGTGACCAAATTTCTTGCGTAGTTTTGCAAGGGGAACTCCAAACGGCTTGTTTGGAGTCTTGTTGGGTTCAGGGTAGCTAGATCTATCTGCCAGAGAAGACGGATATCAGTTTAGATGATCCGTTTGTGCGTGGTGTGCGGTTTTAAGCCGCAGGGAGCAATTTTTGAAGGTTCGATCACCTGCGACCGAAAATCGGCGATATCTCGGCTGATGGGAATCGGATCTGAAGGTTTCTTGGGTTAACAGAGTCAGCGGAGGAGATCCTATCGACATCTGAAGTCCGTTCGGCGAAAGGTATATTTAAGAGTGATCATGAATATCCTTCCCCACGGACTTGTACATGAAAGAAGCCGGGGGTGCAATGTCAATTTAAATACTTCTGTTTTATTGGAGTACAGTGAAAGAAGCGAGGGATACAGTGTAAATTTAAATATATTTTGTTTTATTGATGTGCAGTGAAGGGGGTGCGATGTATACAGTGAAAATCACGCCCGGTTTTGTGAAAACATCTAAGTAAAATTGTGTTAAAGAAATTAAATTGTGTTAAATTGTGTTCACGTCAAAACGTCCAAGTCAAACGTGCTAAATTTAATATATTAAAATTAAAACACTTAATTTAGACTTCTCTTGTGAGCGAAACACATGACTTGTGAGAAGCAGAAAAACCCATAAACGTAGCGACAAACCTGGAACGTATCGAGGTATAAGTCAATTTCTTTACAAGTCAGGTGAATGATTAAGGCATAATTTAGAGCTAACCCTTCCTAAAAAAAGGGTTAGCTCTGAATTATAACCCATGTACACTCTGTAAGTGTACATGGGTGAATGTCAGATTTTGTATAATATCTTGTGCTCAATCCAGAGTCTTGTAGTCCCTTTTTTGGTACAGTGTCAGTATCCCTAGTCTCCTTTCATTCAGGTTCTTTTTGTTTAACAAGCACCCAAATGCAAAAGAATATCTTTAACAAACTGCAGTGAATTTCTTTACTTAACTGGTTGGGTTAATGTTTTGTGAAAATGGTTATCATCATCGAGACTGATAACAAGACAGCAAAGATATAGTGCACAGTAAAGAGAGAACCGAGATATAGCGCATAGTAAAGAGAACCTCTAGATGGACACAAAGTGATTTTTGTGGAAAAGAATAATTTGAGTTCTTCGGGACGGTGAAAAGTAGATAGAAACTTCATATTTACCTCATCTTGACCGCCGGGTGCTGGTTAAGCAAGAAAATTCTTTGTTAAAACCAGTCTTTTGTATTTCGATGCTGGTTAAAAAACACTTCCATTCTTTTTAACTCGAACGATAGCATGCAGTTGATATATAAATGGTATCTACTTTTGTGATTTATATTTCTCACTGCATATTGATTCGAGGTGTTTTCTTCTTTTCTTCTGTTCTCGTATTTTAACATTAAAGTATCAAGATTTCTCATCATCTCTCACACTATCTCTCTCTTTCAAACTTCTATTATGGGAAATACTCAACTCGCAAATAATGCATGTTCTAGTTGTACATGTCATTATGTTGATCGAGATAGATATTCGTTCTTCTTACATCATTCTGTTTTACTTTGGTCATCTGTTCACCTCTGTCCGGCCTCCGGTAACGTCTTCTTTCATCAATCCGGTAGATCTCTCTATTGGTGATCTCAATAGATCTTAGGACAAGTATAGCCAACTCGTTATGGGGCCAGTACTCGCACAACGCTAACTCTCTATGAAGAATTTTGACCTGTACTTGGATTAATACTTTGGATATATATATCTTTTATCGATAATTTTATTGAAACTCTACCGGATCTAATACACACAAACATAAAACAATCCAAACATACATCAATTAGTCTAACTACAATGATCAGACAAGATGAGACACATTGTATCTCAAAATAGTTCTCGATAAATCTTTACTTAAACTTTTTATATATTTCTTTAATCTACCGATAGAAGATCTCTCGGACGCATCCTCACCTCACTCCTGCACCTGAACCAATGCACTCACAGATGCCTCCGATCCTCTATCTAGATCTCGAAGGAGGAAAATACTTGCAAGTCTTTGGTGGCACTGATACCAGATCATTGTATCTTTGGTAAAGGTCTCTTTATCTTTGACTTGGTATATTTTATACCTAAAGATTTCCTATAATACTGTTATCACATGTTGACTACTCTTAATTGGTTATAGATCTTATTATATCGGGAGTGCTACGTGGTAGGTCTGGTTTTATCCTACCATGACTAACTATACTCTAGTTTCCTAATACTAACTATGTTCCCAACATATATCCTCCTCAAAGAGAAAGCAATTCCACACGCTTCACACTATTGTACTACAAGGTACCTCAAATATATCACAAGATTTTACCGAGAGTTTGGTATTTGTTCACGTAGTCGATAGTTTCTCGGATTACTCCATTAGTTCTTGGTATCATCATTCGATGGAGGTGTGGATATAGTCGGAGGTGTCGACATTGACAAAGACAGAGCAGTCATAGACTCTGAGTTGTGAATGTCGGCATATTTCGGATGACTCCGGGGTGGAGACAACCGAGCAAGACTCAGTTTCATACGTAATCGATGGAGTTCGTTGTCAAGCTCCTGGTTCTCAGTCTGGAATCGGTTAACCTTGCGATTGAGTAGCTCTTTCTCATCTTTAACCTCTACCAACTGATGGGTGAGCTTATTCTTTGTAGCTTCTCATTCTTTGTAGATGGAGGTGGCGATACGACCATCAGAGTTTCCCAGAGCTTATCCATCCCGAGTAAAGTGAGTTTCAACTTAATTCCTTCAACGAGATCTAGACGGGTTCCGGAGATCATCGAGTTCCATTTTTAGCGAGTTGGTCGACGATCCGGACAGTGTTCCGTTCCTCGAGGAGAAGTAATTTCTTCCCGAGCTGGTTCGATAACACCAAATCGTCTTGAGGTGCTCCAGTTCTTGCTAGACTTGCGCTCTCATCTCGGTCAGCGACTCATGCTATTGGTCTCACTCCTGCACTACTGAAGGGCTTCTGCTCGCTGGACTTCAGCCGCTGCTCACTCTTGGTAAGCTTAGACATACCGATCCATCACGTATTGGATTTGAGAAGTCACATCATCATACTTGACTTCCGTTTGATCCAACTTGGTGAAGGCTTCTTGGACTAACTCTTTCATAGTTGTCTTTGCTCCCGACAACTTGAAGATCTGCACAACTTTGACTTCCATGGCTGTCCACTCTCAAATGTGTTCCTCCAATTCATCAATCCGGAGCTGATCTCGATTCTGTTGCTCATTGAGCTCTACGAGCATATTTATGTTCTCCATCCATTGGATTTTAAGCCGGTGATGTGCTCGAGATAATACGCATCTCTCGAGAAAGCTGAATACTCTCCTAGAATGTGTGTCAAGAAGACATCACATAACGTGACTATTTCTGTCGTGATCCAGTTAGTTTCTGGATGACTAACACACGCCTACTGTCTCTGTGCATCCTCCTCCTGCTTTAGTCTCTACCCGTAGTTTTCTACCAACTCCTTTACTGCTCCGGTAAGATGACATAGGTGAAAATGTGGATACCTACTCGTTATCTCTGACCACTCTAGCTTCACCCAATTCTTCATCTTTAATAATTTCTCGGTAGTGAATGTCACTTCTCGCGATAGAAGTGACTCTACATCATGATCTTGGATCTGAATCGTTCTACCAAGATCCGAGGATGAAAGATGATCAACGGTACGCTTCTCCTTCTTGATCTTTTCTTTCTAGCCGCCTCTCGTCGTGTCGCTAGTTGCTTCTTTGTTAGCTCCCAAGATGCTTCCGAGTCAATAGATGCTTTCAAGACTATCTTCATTGCTTCTTCTTCGGTTGCCGCTACTGTCCTCTATTCTACTACGAGAGGATCTTTTGGTTCCTTTGGTTTATTCTCCCTCTAGTATTTTGTTGTTGATTTAGCCTCGAGAGGTCTCCTCCATCGACACCTTCATGACTGACTTCTTCGATGGTTCGACTTCCACTATCTCTTCATCATCTGGTAGCAATCCGTGAGAGTTTCACCTATTCATGATCTAGAACCAAAGTATGTAAGTGACGAGTTACTTCTTCGTTGAAGTTCGGGGAGTTTATTACTCAGAGTCGACACGGTTGCTTACTGGCTTGTCCATTCGGATGATTTTCAGCAACCCTAACAGTCTAAGAGAAGGATTTTTCTGGAGACGCTTTGATGTCTTTGATCTTATCTCTTCTTCTGCTATGACGGTTGGTGGTGGGACTACCTGATGTATCCAAATTGGTTATGGTATCACTTTTCGTGCTATCGATCTTTCCAAGTCAGATCTATTTATCATCGATGGCTCTTGAGTTTGATCTCTTGACTCTTGATCCCAAGGTTGAGAGTCGATGCTTTATCCGTGCATCCCAATCCTCTTCTGATAATTCGTTGCCATCCGGGGAAGGTGACAGGAAGGCGCTCGGGACTAATTATACCTTAGGTGCCGAAGCTATCGGCAAATGATATTAATCGTTAGTAGACTGAACCGCATATTGACCGGATCAGGAAACTTCTGCTTGAGCTCATGGGACGTCATATGATCAGTCTACTATGAGTTCACCCAAGCCGTCCATGTCTCATCATCCTTCTTCAAGGTACCTTCATAAAATGATCGTCTAAAATGATACAACAAGTGCATTAGTATCAGTGCTCATGTTACAAAAATTTTCATCAGTTTAGTGCATTGTTTGCGAAAGCCAGGAAGTTTACAATAGCTACTGACAAGGAGCTGGTAACAATTTCTCCCCAGTTGATCCGGTACCTATCCATCGCTCAAAAAAATGTGTACATAGCGATGACATAGAATTGTTTGGAGTTGTCTTTAGAAAGTCCTAAACGACTGTAAGTGGTATTATCATCATACCCTCTGGTTGGCCTGCCTTGTAAAAGACTCGCTCCTTTACTTTCTCTCATATCATCTTCATGTATGTCTCCGATTGTCATTCTTCTATGCTCGACAAGTTGATCCGGCCGACTTTGGCTTCTGAATCCTCGTCGTGCATCAAGTGAAAGACCGTCCGCACACTGACGCCATACAAGACGACGCGACACTCTTAATATCCATAAACGTAGAAGATTTTATCGACCATCCGAGAAATGTATCAATACCATGTGCATCAAATATTCGAGGATGTGATCCAAGTTGCAGATTGTAGTGAAAGGTACAACTCGCAACGCTTGCAACATCAAGAACTCATTGTGATTGAGTTGTCCCGAAGTGGACATTGCTTGTTGATAATATTGCACATTCGAAATCAAGTACCGTTGTCATACGAGAAGTCAAGGTCGATTCTCCCACTCATTAATGTTGGTCCGTCCTGTTAGTAACGGGAGTAGAAATCCATAGTCTGACAAGATTCACCAATCTTCTATTGTGACCTATTCTTACTCATGGTGTCGTCCGAGATACTTTTGTTATGCAATGTGATACTTCAAAAGAAATGTGATTACAGGTCATAAGAATAACACCTTTTGATAAGCTCTCGAGGTGCTGAGTGCAGTAGCGCTACAATGTGATCACGAGAACACAACGTCTAATTCACACACTAACAAAACAACACTGAAAGAAAACTTGAGAGACAAGAGTGTATGAGTCGAAGTACTTCTGGTCGTGGATGTTCCGGCTCAAACTAGTTTGAACACCGTGCTGTTTCTGCCTCCTACATTTACTGAGGATGTATGTTGATAATAATGTCGAGCCGTCATGTGATATTCATCGAGAAGTAGCGTTTCAATCGATTCAAGTCTATCGATTTTGTTATTTCCATCTCGGTTAGCTCTTATAATTGCACGGTATCATTCCCACTAACACCGCTGATGCGATATGGGTATTTTTATTGAGTTTGAAACTTTCCGTCTTTTGTCAGAATTGAACCTCGATACTACAACACAAGATCACCTACTTGAACGATGAATTCATGTTTCCATTGTTGATACCATGATATCTGTTGGTCTTGGTGGTGTTCTCGAATACTCCCGGCTACCTCGCATTCTGCCTCCACCCGAACCCAGATTTCTACCCATGATGCATAGACATCAAATATAGAACTAACTGAGACTTCTTGAGGTTCAAAGAGAAGCCTTGGGATTATGCCATAAGTCATGTAATGTCTTAAGACTTCTCCTTTACATCATTGTAGCATAAAGATTTCATTCCCCAAGAAGATTTACGCTAGTTACACTATTCTAAGTTCTAAGATTTGACCAAATTCACAAATATATGATTTTGTCCAAAAAGTTTCTTCTAACCCACACAACCACGTTACTTCTAGGTCATCAAAATGATGCTCTAAGACGTAACACACAACTACTACTTCAAATATAACCCAAATGTACACTGAGAAGACAAGGAAGATGATTACTGATCACTTGCCAAGCTTACAGTCTTCTCAAGTCGGCTTCCAGAAGTAAATCTCGTCGTCTGGTGGTTCAACTCGACTTTTGACACCCTTATAACACTACCACTGCTAAGTAGATGCCAATTACTACTCCACACGACAAACTCATGTAGAGAGAATATTGCGCTTCTCACGTCCAGTTGAGACTTCCAGAGGCTCACACCCTCTAGAATGAGCTCTTCTGAACTTCTGAGAGTCCCTAAGTCCATGTCACGAACTCAAAACTCACCATACCACACAATGCAAATCATCCTTGTGGATGCTCAGCTGATTAGATCAATTATATGGTGTCTGTCCTCTGTAGTAGTCTACTTACTTAAATAGTCTTCTGATAGCACTACAACGACACTTACATCCAATGATGCTCACACAAAGTTTTTGTAACCGGGTAGAAGATAGAATGAAGATGAGAAGATAATAGAAGAGAAGAGAAGAATAGAAAATGAGAGAGAAAATGAGAAATAAAGCTTTCGACATACTTCTAGTACGGATCCTGACCAAAAATCCATCCATGCTTGTAGTAATATGAGGGAGAAGACTATTCACATACTTAACAATCCCATCGTCTTCTTGTTGAGGATGACGTCTTCTCATGTGGTAAAAAGCGATCTGTCATCTTCTATGTACCTTAGGTTTTCCTCGAGACAATATAAAGTTAATTACTTGTGGTGCCCACAATTTGCAAGATTGAAGATTTTTTTAAAATTTTAAGTTAATGATGTGTCTATATAATTGAAGTAACCTTAATACTTAAGATTACATCCTGCTTAGCGGGAAGATGATCTTAAGGCGAATTCATGAGAAGAAGTCAACTTCTTCCGAAGCCGGAAGACAGACGTCTTCTGGAAGACGGAAGCCGGAAGACAGAGTGTGCTTCCTAGGAAGACGGTGACTACAACCACAAGAAGTATCAACCGTGCACCAACTAGATAAGGGTAGGTATACCTAACGGACATTCACTACCGCAGTAGCTAGAACTAGGATAGATCGAGCCATTACCTAATCGCGAAAGAGAAGACATGGAAGCTAGAGACGCAGCAGCATAGTGTCTTTCATGCTTCTCTATCCGATTTAGAATTGAGGGAGAACACTAGAAGCGCGTATTGAAGTGAATTACTGTGAGCGAGTGAGAGAGAATGTCTTCCAGCAAGAAGCGCACTCAAGGTAGAAGGATTGGGAATCCTCACGAGAATCGAAGATTGGAAATTAGGAGTCGAAAGAGGAAATCGAGAGTTGGAAGCTTCATATCGCAGCAGCTTGAATTTGATTGTAGAAGCAGAGTCGCATCAGCTCGAGGTTGAAGACAGAGACAGGACCGTGGCAAGACGAAAGCATTGAGAGCAGAATTGAAGCACTGAGACGCGTAGAAGACTGAAGAAGCAAGCAGAAGCGTAACGCAGTGCAGTATTGAGGTTCTTCTCTCTTCTTCTCTCTTCTTCATCGCTTCCTCCTTACTGTTCCTATGTTTCCATGCTTCTCTGATCGTTTGCATGAAGTCTATCGATCTCTCCCCTTCCCTGAAATTTCTCTAGGAAGATTGGACGCGGAAGCGTCATCCAATTTTCGACAGCCCTCTTCTCAATCTCTTCCTAAGAATCGAAATTGAGCTTCTTCTTCTCTTTATTCCAAAATTCTTTGTTCTGTCTATCAATTTCTCTATCCTACTACGCTTCTATCTCAGAATTCGTGGACAGAAGACTCGTTTGAATGCTTGGATATTTTTAGAAACCGAATGTTTGGAATTCACATCATGTAGTTGGATTGGATTGGAATTTGAGTTGTGAGAAGCTTGGTGTGAATCCAGAGTAAAACTGAGAGTTGATTGTTGTTTCGAGAAGCAAGAAATCGAGAATCGGGCCAGTGCCTCCCAAGCTTCTTGGCTTCTCAAATCCACACCTTCTTAGAGAGCTAGAAGATTCGAAAGGCTCGCAAAATGCACGAGAAGATGTGAGGATCTTCCACGGGTCTCTTCTGTCTGACCCATAGTAGCATGTTCCTTTTTCTTCTTGAACTTTGTGAGATGAGAATTGTGAGAAGCCTTGCTGGTAGAATATGGAGAGAAATGTCAAGGGTCATGTCTTCTCATTACGCAGCAAGCTTCTTCTGAGAGTATATGTGAGGTGAAGAGTCGAAAAATAGAGTGTGAATTTCCGTGTCTGTTGCGAGACTAGATTGCATGTAGGAAACCGAAGACAGATGAGACCAGTGATGAGAAGCTTGATTGGTATAGATCGAACGACGTGATGTACTTACGAAGCAGTCTTAGAATTATGGAAGACATAATAGCTGTCTTCTGGAAGACTAAATTCATCTTCTGAGAGTGAAAGCTGGACTGTGAGGACTTGGTAAGGATTGAGTCTTAGGCTCACAACAAACATGTGTGGTATAGTGTAATAAGCTCGAAATGATGATGTATCCTCGAGGGTTTTTACCACAAGCGGAGCTGATCGAGGCCAAACCTTTTATCAAGGAGTTGGGCCTCAACTTCTTCACATGAGACTGGAATCTTTGCTGACTAGGGTCTGCTGGAAGAGGTCTGGGAAGCACTACCTCCACAAAACCATATACATGTTAAGGCAAGAGTCGCTAGAGGAAGATCAGTCTTGTGGACGGTGGAATGGTGCCATAGAGCTTTCCACCGACCTGAATCAGAGAACCACGGTTATGAGCTGAAGAAAGGAAAGATTCTCACATCAATTCAGAGAAATGACATGTATCTGAGAGTACTACATACCTCTTCCTGGAAGATCATCAAGAGAGGAACGGATGCAAAGTGAAAGCCTATCGACAGCCAATGAAACATCTTCTGGGGAACCTGTATCTTCATCTTTTTCCCAAGGGAAAGGTTCAGAAGGTTAGATGCCTTGGAGATCAAGATGTGGAGTTCCTGGAAGTTGTTGGGCAGGAGAGGTCATCAACTGGGACACCTTCTTCCACACATACGTCCATGCCGAGTTAGCTTACTTGGGCATCCTAGCAGAAGGGCGTCTCATCCCTTCTTTTGCTATCTGTATGTGTCCAAGGGAGACCTGAAGGAGAACCCAGTTGACCAAGTATGGGTGTGGTGACCACAATTTGTAAAATTTGTGATTTTTTCAAAAAAGTTAAGTTAATGACATATCTATATAATTGAAGTAACATTATTACTTAAGTTTACATCCTGCTTAGCACGAAGATGAACTTAAGGTGAATTTGTGAGAAGAAGCCAACTTCTTTCGAAGCTGGAAGACGGACGTCTTCCAGAAAATATCTTCTGGAAAATGGAAGTCGGAAGATAGAGTGTGCTTCCCAGGAAGACGATGACTGTAAATGCGGGAAGTATCAACCACATACCAACTAGGTAAGGGTAGGTATACCTAACGGATAGTCACTACAGCAGTAAGTAGAGCTAGGATAGATCGAGTCAGTACTTAATCGCGAAGGAGAAGATAAGGAAGCCAGAGGTGTAGCAGCACCATAGCTCTCTTTCAGCTTCTCTACTCGATTGGAATTGAGGAGGACATTAGAAGCGCGTATAGAAGCGAATTGATGTGAGCGAGTGAGAGAGGACTTCTTTTAGCAGGAAGTGCACTCAAGGTAGAAGGATTGGGAATCCCCACGAGAATAGAAGATTGGAAATTAGGAGTCGAAGGAAATCGAGAATTGGAAGCTTCAGATCGCAGCAAGCTCAAATTCAAATATAGAAGTAGAGTCGCAGCAACTCAAGATTGAAGACATAATCAAGATTGTGGTAAGACAAAGACAAAGAGAGCAGAATCGAAGCACTGAGACGCGAAGACTGAAGAAGCAAGCAGAAGCGTAGCGTAGTGCATTACTGAGGTTCTTCTCGCTTCTTCCTTCTTCCTCATCTCTTCCTCCCTACTGTTCCTATGTTTTCATGTTTCTCCGATCGTTTGCATGAAGTCTATCGATCTCTCTTCTTCTCTAAAATTTCTTTGAGAAGATTGGACGCGGAAGCGCTGTCTAATTTTCGACAGCCATCTTCCCAATCTCTTCTTGAAAATTGAAATTGAGCTTCTTCTTCTCCTTATTCCAAATTCTTTCGTCTGTCTATCAATTTCTCTACCCTACTACGTTTTTGTTTCAGAATCCATGGACAGACAGAAAACTTGTTTAAATGTTTGGACATTTTCAGAAGCCGAATGTTTGAAATTCACATTATGTAATTGGATTGGATTAGTATTTGAGTTATGAGAAGGTTGATGAGGATGCAGGAGAAGATACCTCGACTAAGAGGTAAACTTGAGGAGAGAGGTTGCAAGAAGAGCTTAGGAACGCAAGGACGCAAGAATGGAGATGCTCCTTCTTTATCAAAGGAGAAAGCCGATTGCATACGAGTTGTAGTCGGACATTGAGGTCATGACAAAGAGATTCTCGAAGAACGCATTCTGAATATGAGGATCAAATTCACATTGCATGAGGTTTTGAGAATCATCAAACACGAGTTCTAGATGTTATAATCGACATCATTAAACAGAAATGACAAATTACGAGAGAAATCATGTTGTCACACGCTTTGGATACAATGATTATCTAAAAATGAAAATGAATAGATCGCAAATTGTATGAGGAGAAGGGTTTGGATCTTCGACTGCATTTCGATGATGAAGAGAACAACGACCAGTAGAGCTCGAGCCACTACAATCATAGCCATTGGGCTCGAGCAACGACTGAGACTCTCGTAAAGATCAGAGATTTACATGAGACCATCATTGCTTTAATCGATCATGGGTGGGTGGTAAGAGCTACAAATAAGAGTGAGGAGACATGTACGGAGTTTGCTCAAATGTTCGAGTGTAGATCGACGATGTTGTTATTGATCAACACTTTTTTGTTCAAGAAGTCACATCTTATGTGCTTATCCTCAAACAACCATACATCATTGTTATACGAATGGAGATGAGGGTATTGGATGACAGATCAGCAAACGCCAAGATTCAAAGTCTTGATGGTCAGGATTTCGAAGTTTTTTAATCCTGGCGTTTTTAACTGTACTAACGAATCACGTGAGGAATAGGAATCACTTAAGGAAGAATCCACTTCTGAGGAAAGGAGTTTAGAGATTTTTGATAGGTGGTGCGCTAGAGGAGGTACTCTTGCTGGAAGATGAAAGTGCTTTTTTATAAGATTTATTGGATTTATCGAAGTGAAGTTGATGTATATACGAGGGTAGAAAATATGAGAAGAAAACAAAAAAGATGTGTACGTGAGGTTGAGATGGTGTTGCGAGGATTGGATGAGTTGAAAGATTATGAGTGGATTTTGGATGTTTACCAGGAGAATGGACTAGAAGATCCGTTAAGAGAGATTGTGTCAATCGGATGGGAGGATGGAAGACAAGGTTAGGCAGATTCATTCGAGAGGGGTTTATTTGATAATCGAATCATTTTGGACACCTGAGGTTCGACTTGGAACAAAGTATAAGATCATTGACAAGAAGGTCAAGCTAGTAGTCAGACCTCTACCAGAAGATTCAAAAAGACATGTCGAACGAGGATCGAGGAAGAAGAGCTTACGAGATCCATCGAGGGTAGGGCATAAGTTCTCGAAAGCAACTTCTGAAGAACTTACGATTGGGACCAATTCTTGTATCACGAGACACATTTACCGAAATTGATAGAATTGCTGAAGGAGAAAATGTGAATGAAGATATTGGAGTGATCTTTTGCATCGTATTCCAGCTGATGGTTTACAGTACCGAAGAAGAATGAGTCGTTATAGTTTATTCAAGACATGCAATCAGTGAATGCCATGACAATCAGGAATGCGAGTATTAGACAGTGGATGAGTTTGCAGAGGCACTTGCAGAGAGAGCAATCTACTCGATGAGAGATTAATATTCAAAATATGATCATTCAGTTGGCTGAGGAGAGCAAGGATGTGTACGTTGTCACAAGGGACTACTAACTTACTAGCGCACATGATGAAGAGAATGAAAAAAATCTTAAGAGACTTCATTCTCGAGAAGACTGTGTTATTCTAGACGACGTAATTATTAAGAGGTGCAAGAAGGATGAAAAAGACAAAAGGAAAATCTTAGACCATAGAGGATGTCGACGATACGTCATCAATCATGTCAATGATGAAAAGATCTTGTCTCGACTGGAAGAAGTTCATCTCATGCTATCAAGCAAGAAGTCTACATTTGAGGTTAGAGAAGTTATCATCATGAGTCATTTGTGTGGATCATTTGTCATCTTAAAGTTATTTTGAATCCTGAGAGACATGTCTGTGTACATGAATGTTTGTTGAGTGTTAGTTTGTAATTGGTGGACGAGAGAAGTCGGATTTTGAGATCTCATCGCCAGCAGCAATATGTTTTCCCTTTTGGTCGTTTCTCTGGTCAATCACAGTCATGAGGTCCGTCCTCTGCAAGAAAGACTCTCGCAACGACACCGTCTACTTCAGTCTTATCAACTCAACACCATCCCGAATCCTTTGATACTCTGGAGTGAATCGGTCCGCGAGCAAGTCCTTGAACTCTTCTCAACCAAGCACTGAGATGATCAAGGCATGTTCGTCTCTATGCAATCCACCAGCGAAGTGCATAATCCTTCAGGAACGTAACCTCAGCTCTCACCTTATCTGACTCCTTAGCCTGATGCGCTTCAAAGTATAGGTCCAACTCAGTTAAGAAATCATTAACCTTACAATCCCGTCTTATACCTGAAAACGGGTCGGCAAATTCATTTTACAAAGCTTTCTTGTAGACTAAGAACTCCCTTGGTCTTCCTTAAGCTCAACGATACGTTTATCCCTGGGAATCATACCTTCATGCATGATCTTCATCATCTTGATGAGTTCTGCATACAAGGCTCCTTGACTTCTCGCGTCTGAATCGTTGGGCACCGTTGGCAAGACTCCATCTTGCTGCACCGGTGCCGCAGCTAGTACTGGACTCTCTTGACGACGGACGAAGGTTGTCGGTTATCGTCTTCTAACTGTGCCTCTAGGCTAGCTCGAGTCGATCTGATCCCGGTGTCAGTCGTCAGCCGTCTCTTGATCTTCCTCTTGGAACTCTGTCTTACGTCGGTCATCGCTTCAAGTGTTCCCTAGAAACGTTGATCTGCTTCGTGTCTCGTGTTCCTCCTCAAGCGTCCAACCTTCAGCTGCTACCTCAAGTTCTCGCTCATCGAAGCGTCGGCTCTGATACCATTTTTCGCACACCTACGCCTTGTTATGCCAACGGAAGCTCTTGCTCAGTAGGTCACGAAATCTACACCGCTAACCTACAAACCACAATAACAAGTTAACGTCCATGCACCACTTACCTTAACTCTGTTTGGTCCGGACCGGAGCCGGACCGTCTCCCTAATCATCAAGCTCAGCATTCCCTAAGTCCCAACCTAGACCCGCCTAGGTCGGTCCCAAACATGAGAAAGTCACAAGATGACTTGGGGCGGACTTCTCATAAAGTCTAGGGTCCTAAACGTTATCTTCAGCACACCTAGCGACCCAACCGCCCGTGATGTTTGTCTGGGTCTAGGCTCCCGAACGGTGGTCTAACCCGTCGACTCGTTCTCTAGTCTTGCTCTAGCCCTTATAGTTCTTAAGTCCAGACGTCCAAGTCTGGACCGGAACGTTTTTTGGAATCGGCCTAGCCATCACCTCATGCCTCCAGGGTCCGTCCGTCGAACCCTGGGGTCGGGTGACTCGTCCTGGCCCATCCAGGCATCAAGCCCCCCTCATATATACTTATGGGGGTCGGCGGTCCCGCCCTCCTCTTTGGTCCTTAAAAATTATACCACAACTCGATCCTGATTCAGTCATAATTCTCAGCTTGGAGGTCAGTTCGAGGAGTTCTACATATCATTAGAAAGCTCTCGCCGAGACCTTCCAATGTTAACTTATTCGCCTCGAGATCTTACATGGAGCTCCTTCCACGACCTAAAACGTCACTGGAGCTCCAACACTTAATCATTTTTCGGAAACCGGTGGCTGGTCCGAACCAAAGTCCATCTGCGTCTCGGACCCACGTCTCATACCTATGTCTCAGACTTATGTTTCGATCTGTTCCCAAACTTGCCCCCTTATGTCAGCGTTTGTCTAGAGTTGTCTTGGGGTAGGCCCTTATGTCCTAACCCAATGTTCCAACCTTGGTTTTGAGAACCACTTAGGGTTCATCTGATCTCGACTTCTCGGTCAAGCCTTTCAGTCCTACTCGTAGCATTCACAACCTAGCGCAAATCCACTAGGGTTCTATTGTTCACGTTTGCGTCCGACCTTGAGAATGAGGGTCGCGACATCATGGCAGCGTTGCCCACTTTGGTGAGCTTTTCAACGTCACATGCTTACAGAGATGGAGGACATGGGCTTGTGTGGGATGTTCGGTTACAACAGTTGGTGGAGCCTAATGTCGATGAGAGAAAGCGAGCGATGGGTTTCTTTACAAGTATGACGGCAGTAGCTTTGGTGTCGAAGACTTCACGTCGTCAGATATTGGATCAAGCAATGGACTTGAATTGCTTGACATAGATTGTTAGTCTTGGATTGGCTGAGCAGCGTCGGATGTTATCGACGGGTGTTACTGCTCGGATACTTCTGCGCTCTTTGCCTATCGAGTCGGTGGAGGCAAAGACTGAGACGAGGCATGTGGAGTTCGTCATCCTTGGACATCATGGGATGTCATAAGAGAGAGTGTGGAGCTTGCAGTTAGAACTGCAGAAGTTTTTCACACAGTGGAGGTTGTTGGTGGTGAGCAGAAAAAAACTGCTCCAAAGGCTGCAAGATAGCAGTCAACGACTTCGTCTTCTACCTCTAGCGTGGTGACAGAAGATACTTAGGAACCAAAGACTGAACCCAAGCTTATAAGAGAGGAGAGACGAAGAGTCCAGAGATTCCTGAAGAGCTACATGAATTGTTTTACCTTCAGTATGAAAGATTTGGGTACCTTGAAGGGACATGGTATACGGATCGATTTGAATAATGACATGTCAATCTTTCGACGTCCTCACAGATACAGTGACATGGAGAGAGTCTTGAGTAGAACTCAAGACTTGTTGGAGGCTGGGTTGGTGAAGATGTCACATGGAGAGTACGCATCTGCTACAACTATGTCAACAAAGAAGAATATGTATGACAACTACACGAATAGGCGCATGTGTGGAGACTACCATCTTATCAATCGGCAGACGAAGTCCGATAAATATGTCATACCGACACCGGAAGAGATCTTTGATGTAGTGGGACATGTGAAGGTCTTCAGTACTTTGGATCTTCGAGCAGGTATCATCAGTTGCTAGTGAGAAAAGAAGATAAGTCCAAGACAACATTCTGATGTATTGACTCTCACGACAAAGATTGTTTGTATCGGTGGCGATTCTTATCATTTGGGTTGAAGAACGCCCTTGCTGAGTTCCAGAAGGTGATGGACAAAATCTTAACAGGATTGGATTTTGTCAAATGTTATATTGACGACATCTTAGTCTATAGTGCTACAGTGGAGGAGCACGAGAGACACTTACGAGATGTGTTCAAGCGGTTGAGAGCTCATGGGTTGAAGTTACACCTTGGGAAGTGTAAATTCTTCCAGGAGTTGGTAGAGTATGTGGACCACATCATCTATTTAGGTGGGTGGGTGTTCAACAGACGAAGGTTGAGATTATTGCATGTTGTCGAAGTGAGAGTCTTCTTGAGAAAGACAGAACCTTCTTGTTGTGATATGACCGTTAAGACTGAAATCTGTCTACTCAAAGAAGCGTTGGGCTTCTAGTTGTGGTTGCTAACTCAAAGGGGTAGGCTTCAGATTACAAGGTGACACTGTAAAACATTATACAGGTCTTTTGGCTCTTCTGATATGTTCAGAAAATGAAAATCAGGTTGAACTAGTAATGATAAAATCACACGGTGAACTTGACACTCAAGAATGGGAATTATGTGAAGGTTTGGACTTCTAAACTTCTCCTACATGTAAAAGAGGCCCCACTAGACACACACTCAAAGTTTCAACCTGAGATCAAATTCTAGCACCAAGATGTGGATAGAAAAGTTTTTTGAGTTAAAAAATTACGGCAATTTCTAGTACCCACATAGCTATTTCGACCTAGAACAGAGAATTGACTCGATCACTTTCGATGATTCTTACAGGACTTCGAGTTCATTGAAAGACCCCAAAATCAACAAAAGTGATGCAATTCTAGCACAATCTGAACTTCAATTTGGCATAACTCCTTCTTTATTGCTCCAAATCGATCAAGAATTGCACTGACAGTGACTGACACGACGAGCTCTATCTTCCTATGCTCTCGGATTTCACAATGTCCTCACCAAATGCTCGAACTCTCCTTTAGACCCCTGCTTCTAAAGTTAGAGTTTTACAAAAGACAAACACAGACCAATGAGAGTTCATAGCTCCACTTGGCTTTTCTTTAGTGCCATAATCCACGTGGTAACTTAACTTCACTTATAGGCTACCACGTTAGCCCTTAAAGTACCAACGTAACTCTTAAACTACCTAGAATGACATGCAACCCTGAAAGATAACTTAAACCAGCTAGAAAGCATGCATGGACGGCAAGTAAGTACAACCCATGAGTTTAAAACTCTATGAACATGGTAAAAAATCTACTAGGACTCAAAATACATAACACCCTCGAGAATCAACATCTCTGAGGTACTAACTTCACTCAGAGAGGCTAACTCTTGACTGAGAGATGAATCATTTACTATGTGAAATGATTCACATCACGACATCCATCCCCTCCAAACTTGCACATCCTCCGGCATGTGCTAACCTCTTCATTCTGCTGTCTGTTCTTCATCATCGTCACTCTCCTCCGTCTCAGCCTCTTCGGTAACCGGGACGTCTTTATCTCTTGTTGTCCTCTGCTATGACTCCAGAAAATTCAATAACTCTATTGATCCTCCACACCTTTTGAATAGTTTCACACGTTTGCCTGCCACAGATAGCTTCAAAGGAGTACCATCTGGCTCTCGTAAACTATGAGTGGCATTTTCATAAACATCTAGCACAACATAAGACCCGAACCATCTTCGAGAGAACGTACGAAGTGTAGAATGCTGATTCTCCAACATGCTATCATACACCAGAACTCAATCACCAACACGTATTGGCTTTGGTCATAGTCGGTGAGTCTTGTCAAAACGTTCCTTGTTTCTGACTCGAGCCACCTTCAGCTTCTCTTGCGCTTCAGCAAGATCCTCCTCTCTTCACTCTAACTGTCTGGTACGTAAAGCAATAAGTGAAGTGCGATCTAAATCATCTTCTCACGGTAGCATAGCCAACGTAGGAAAGTCCTCCTCAGCATGCAAGATTTGTTTCTGCCCCAACATAAGCTCAACCGACATATAGCCAGTCGTGGTACAATGTGTAGTTCTATCAACCCATAAAGCAAATGGAAGTAGTCTCAGCCATTCTCTAGGTCTACCATCACATGGTTTTACTAAAGCGTGAACAATAGAAGGGTGTCCTTGTTCACTCTTACCAATGTCTTCTAGATCATGGCAGTAGTAAGCTGAAGCTTTACTCCATAACGAGCAAAGAACTCCTTCGCTTCAGCGCCTCTCAACTCGTCCCTATCTGCTCGTAATCTCCCAACAGATCCATAATGACATATGATATCTTCGAGCACGAATCTGCATATGTTTTTTGTAGTCTTTGTCCATAGTGCTCGTCCCTCCACATAGTTGGAAAGATTCTCTCAAGCCAACACCAAATAACGCATCTCTCATAGCCCCGATGGCATCATCACAAGATCAAGAACCCACTGAAAATGGATACTAGGTGGATAGGTAGGTACAAGTGCATCTCTTATACGGACCTTAGAGTAGAACTGGCAGTGCAGACACGATTCAACAAAGTCCACCACATCTTGATACAAACCCTTCCACCAGTAACGTTCCTTCATCTTCGTGTAAGTAGCCCAGACTCCACGATGTCCAGCCCACAAGGTGTCATGAAACTCTTTCAGCAGATTCAGCTTCGTCGGTTGATCATCCACCACTCCAACAAGCATCCCATCTCTTCTTTTCGAGCGTTTCCACAGATAACCTTCAAGTAGAAGATAATTGTACGCTTTCCATCTGATCTCCTTGAACTCTGCATCACTCCATCCTTCTCTTCTGCATAATGAACTCAGATAAAATCCAATATCGTGGAACGTTTCTGAGTAGAACTCCTCGTTGAACAGCAATGGTTCCAAGTCTGAAGTCTGATGACCAACTTGGCACCAAACGTCATTCTTCTCTTCATTCTCGACCTCTGCAAACATCTCATCCTCGTTTGTATAACGAGCCCTAGACAACATATCTACAACTAGATTGTCCTTCCCTGCTATATGCTTTAGCTCAAGGTTCAGACTCCGGACATATGTCTGATGTATTGCAGTTTGCTATCATACCCAACAAAGTCAAACAATTTATTTCTAATATCACACGGGCTCCTATGAAAAACTCTCGATCTACCTTCATGGCAATAATAGCTCCAGACAACTCACGCTTCACTTGAGAATAGTTACGTTGTCTATCTGTTAAGATCCGAGCTCCAAACCTTGAAACAAATCGCACACCTTCTGCATCTTCTTGACCAACTGCTTATCCAACGCCTTTAGACTCGTATCAACAGTCAGTACCACAGGTCTCCCGCTCTCGTAGTTAAGCCTCTTTAGTACATGTGGAGACTTCAAAATCTTCTTCAGCTTCTTCATGATGTTCTTGTCGTCAAGTAAACCTCCTCCCCTTTCTCATAAGTGCATACAGAGGCTCGGCAATGTATGCATAATAAAGAATACTCACGCGAAAGAACACACAAGCTCCTAAGAATCATCGAACCTCAGTAATACTGGTACAGTCTGCTATCCTTACTATAACATCTATCTTCTTTGAGTTTGATCGCCTCCCAAAAGTATCACACAAATGACCTACCACCACAATTTTTGACATTCCAAAGCGAGATTTGATACTTTACAGAGTGAGGTGTATCTCCTCCAAACGCATCAGAATCTTTTCCACATCTCGAATGTGGTATGCAATGAACTTTCTGCAACCATCAAAAGTCACTACTTCCTCTTTGTCCTCCACTGGACAACCTTTCATGAGAATATCATCAAAGACGGGATAGTGACCTCAGGTACAAACTCTCGTAATGCATCGCATTCTGCATATGGGCTACTGAGTTTGTAGCACCATGAGGAAGAGTACACATCTGCATCAACTCCAAAGGTGTACGCATGGTAGTTAAGTCTCTACTCTCCAAAGCAAGCTGAAACTGATCATAACCTGAAAACAGATCTCCAATAGAATAGATTGACCTCCCAGCAAACGCCTCAGTTACTTCATCAACCACAGGTCCTGTTCCGACGTTTCGGATCATGCTGTTGTTGACAGGTTGCAAGTCTTGGATGAAGCGTAGAGCTCCTATCTTCTTAGGTATTGTGAACCATCGGCTAGAGTATGGAGCCATAGATGGTTCAAGAATACTCATTCGTATCTTCTCCTTCAGCAACTCAATGACCTTCGGTAGTAAGACACGAGGGACTAGAATCAGCTTCAAGTCCCAAGGTACATGAGGAATAGTGAAGATAACCATTGGAGCTATCACACTAGGATCCACACAACCAATCTCCTCAGCAGAGAAAGAAAATGTCGTACCATGACTAACTATCATCTTCTCGAAAGCTCATTTTTCCACTTCAGTCAAGAAGCCACCTCCTCCTATCTAAAGCTGCTCGAGTGTCTCTTGAGTAAACTTGTGTCCTATCTGTGTAGGATCTCTAAGCACAAACTCACCAGCCGCTAACTCCATCTGCTGCTGAGAATCAACAAATAATTGGATCGTCACAGGCTTCACCTTCCTCGCTACAGGTTTATACTTGGCGTGTACTTCCGCTTCCTGATGAGAACCACACCAACAGACTACATCCTTCCATCCATTCTCCAGTCTCGGATGAGGACGATATTGCAAGTACGAGACAATCTCCTCATAACTTCACGAGAATAAATGAGGATCACCACCCTATCTCCCATCTGCTTCATCAACCTATCTACATCATCCAGCCAACGAACAAAAGATTGTACACCTATCAACTTCTCATAAACATCAGAAATTGTCTCTTCTTCCTTCAGAACTCCTGTACAATGCATATTTGCTGCGTACTTCTCCATCTGCCTTCTAAGTCATTGATTAATAAACTTCACTTGTGTGCTTTCGGTCTTTCCTAACAAAAAATTTTAAAATTTTAAAAAGAAATATATATCCTCTTTATATGTGACCTTCTACCAGATGTTGTGAAAACAGATTGGACTATCGATCTATCATCGATATAGTTCAGATGAACGGTAAAGCAGCTTGTTTTAAATACAGATGTTTCTTTTTTTTATGTATCTACAACAACACGCTGGCTAGCGTGTTGTTGCAGCAGTTGTTATAAGTAGTTATTCTTTATTTCCACTCGGATGTTTATATTTGTTAACATTATTAATAAAAAAAATATCTATATTTGACAGATTTATGGAGAAAAAGTCAGAAGAGTGTCTTCTCAACCTGCAATCAAGTGAATGTACAGAGACAGCCGGTAGTGTCCGAGCGAGCGCTGCGTGACTGTCGAGGTCTCTGAAACTGCACTCGTGACTCGTCCCTAAGACATGTCGTACATTGTAATTTACTTTACCATTTACCACATCTCCCCTTAAGTAAATACCGTAAGTTAGGAAAATTTCACCCTCTCCATTTCATTCTTCTCTAGAGAAGACGACAAATAATATGCATCCAAAGTGATGTTTTGACTAGAAGAAGGAAAAAGACGAACTGCACGTGAAGAGAAAAATAGAAAGATGCCATTGGACCGGATACAACAATGCAGGTTTGGTGGAAATGTTATCAAATTTTTTATATATATTAAAAATATACAATTTGAATACTTTTATATTTAAATATATATTACACATAAATATTATATGTTAACTATAGAGTGCATGTAAGATTTTCTGCGAAGAACTCATAAAGAAAGTGTGTTGCATCACGCATCAGAAAACATAAGACAGGAACACTGTCTCCTTAAGAAAATCAATTTGGTATGATGTTTCATTATCATCTAATCTTTTCGTCAGAAAGATTAGGTGATAAATTAAACACCTTTGCATATTCCCCTCTTCAAAACACGGAAGAAGTGAATATGCATGCAACATTACCTTCTGGCCAGAAAGAAGGAAGAGGACAAGCAGGAAACTAGAGTAAAAATTCACTTTTATTACTGGTCACAAGCACTCCAGAGAATTTTTATCATTTCATATCGAACTGATTAAAGAGAGGACCATGAACAGATCAAAGTGATATTCTGAGCCAGCCGTGTGTACTTCTAAAAATACTAACTCTATTGTAGACCACTGGTGATATTTACTTGAGATAAAATAAAGAAATTAAATTTATACTTCTAAAAATACAAAAATTTTGACACCTGGATGCATAACCATCAAAGCAGGATAATAGAACTGTAAGTACTGCGAGAAGCAGTGCTCCACTTGCGGAATAAAGGAAGTGGAGCACCTCATGAACATAGGTTCTCATTCTTATATTTCATTTTGTTTATACTTGATTTATAGATTGTTTAGGTAGGTAGAAAGAAAAATAGAAAGTGTGTTATGAGACAGCAGTCTAGATTGTCATTGGTCCGTGTCAAAAATAAAACTTTAATATTTATGCTAACTGCAATCGAACATCAGCTAGGTGAATATGCAAGGAAGTGGTGGACAAAATCAGGAGGTAGCTCAGGTTTGGTCCATTATTAAGCCCTTCCTCTCCACTATAGCTTTTGCCTTATGCAATAAAACAATACTACAATATGTACTAAACTGAAAAGAAAATTGGGTTTCGGTGTTGGGGAAAATCTATCAGTCTCTGATTATATTTAATGCTTGGTATATGGGATCAAATCGACCGGCGAATTCCGAAGCTTTGTATATGTCACTAACTTCTTTATATTATATTATTTGGATTTCACAGTTGCTGGACAGCAGCACTTGGAGGGAGTATCTTCTACATTCTTCGGTGCGGAATATAGATGGCAACAAGTTGATCATATTATAACCTTTTGAGTAACAGACGAAATGACTGACTCGTGTTAAGAATCAGCATATGAGAAGTTATATTCTAGCAAGGCGGTTTCACATCCGCCGGTGCTAAACCTCTAGTGTGGGTATTTGAGCTCCTTGTTGAATATTCACGTCCAAGCGTGCATATTATTCACCCTTTTCCAAGTTGGGAGGAGGGAATATGCAAGTCTTTTCATTTATGCATTATGGCTTTCCTCGTTCTACCAACATCTATGTATATTTTATATGAAAAAATGAAGTTAATTTAGACATTTGAGTCAATCAGTCAAATCTTCTTTGTTGAATCGTCAGTCTTCTATGTTATTTCAATATGTCATATTTTTGTAAGACTCTGAAGTCAAGTCAGTCTTACGTGTATTTTTCTAAACAAATCAGTTTCTCTAGTCAGCTAATTGTGAGCAAATCGTTCTTGACTATTTTCCTGCTTATATATCATGGATTGTTTTTCTTTCCTTCTGCCAAAACGTCATTTTGGATGTATATTGATCTCCTTTTGGAGGAGGCGGAAATTTCCTTTACACATTCCTGCACATCGAGAAAATCTTACCCATAGCCCGAACTAGTCTGAGAATTCGCCTGTGAAGTACAACTTGTTCTTCAAAGATTCACCTTTGCAATTTTGGCATCAAATCGATTTTGACATAAGTCATATATTAGTATGAGTTTAGACGAGGGAGAAGTTGACATCTTAAGATACAGAATATCTACAATTTTCAGTTTTCTTCTTCTCGTTGAGCCTGCTGGATAGATGCCACGTCAGCTTGTTTGTCCCCTAGCATATTATACCCACACCAGGGGCTTAAGTTCTCACACAGAGTTAGATCCAGCGAAAGTTAATAGTTTAACCTCGAGTATGAACATAAAAGCATGAATGAGATCTTTCTTTTTTTTCTTCTGAGTGTATTTTGAGTTTGAAGAAAGGATCCTCGAATCTTCACCTTAATCTTCATCTCTTTCAATATTCAGTAGTTTGTTTAGAAATGAATCATAACTTGTAAAGCTGGTGAATAGCTTCAAGTTGATTTCTTATTCCATAAATTCTAAGTTGGAAAAAAACATAGTCACCAAACCCATTTTCTACATAAGGGTTAAATTCTCAGTTCTCTTAAAACGAACCAGCAAAATAAGTTCTTCTGGGTCACCCGGAGAACTTATAGTCATACTCGGGCTTTAACAAAAGTAGCGAAGTCGAACCTTTTGCCCAAGAGTCAACCTGTGAAAGGGAAGTGACATACGGATGTATAGATCTCCACGGAGAAAAGGAGTAAAGGGAGTCCTCGAGTGGCATGCTTTGCTTATGAATCAGTACTTATGACCCACAAAAATGACAAGATTAATTGTGTCAATCCTTCTCGAGTCTTGTCAATGTCAAGAGGAATTCTCACTTTGGGAGGAAGGTATTGTGTACTCACGTATATAAGTGTGACACTCCTGAGCTTCTATGTGTGAGAAACTCAATCATGATTAGGAATGAAATGCTAGCACTGATGCTATTGATTTCTCTTTTGAGGATATCCAATTGGAGGAGTGCATATATATATTCACCCTCTCCATCTTCATGGAGAGAGCATACCCTTTATTCTATGACTAATCTTTTCTTGACACAAATTTAAAATAAAATAAGAGATTAATAAATTTACACTATTCCTTAAGGACGAATATCGAGGAGGCAACATCATACTGCGATCATAGTTTGTTCCTTGTTTCCAGCCAAATGAAAAATATACAAAGATGACAGTGCCTTCGTTTTCCAGTCCTCAATGGAACTTCACAAGAAAGACAATGTTAAGTAGTTAGATTTAGAAGTTCTGTGAAGATGGAGTTAGAATATATAGACGGTTTAATATTTGCCGAACTTCCTCGTTTAGAATAGTTTGGTAAAATATTAGATATTAGTTTTAATTTTGTTTTAATCCATCGTGAATAGATATATGTTAAACTTTTAGAGAATTGGGTACGTACACAAATGCTTACAAGTTCTTTTCGTTTTCTTTCTTCTACATATAACTTGCACGCTGTTTCCAAACACTGTTTCTATTCCTATAGTTTTCCAGAGCGGATTCTCTAGAAATAATCCATAAATATTTGGTTTCCTGTCAATGCCTCCAGTGTCCTTGTAAACTGATCAAGATCGGGATGCTCGTTCCCACCAAATTCTTCTCTTGCTCTCCATTTTGGTTCGAAAATTCATCGCGGTATTACATGTCATAACGTGCATTTTCCCAGAAAGCAAATGCACTTCTTGGATTTTCCCTCACTTGTCCGTTTCCTTCTTCTGTCCTTTTTCCTTCCTCTCGTGTAAGATTGTTGGAAATCTTGCATCAAAGGACAGGTGTGTACATTTACATCAAGCAACACTTGTTTACTTCAAAGGAACATGGGATTTCGTACTTGGTTCATGCAGAGACTTGTGTTGTATGCAAACTGTCTCTCTTCGAACCCTTACTCTTTTGTGCACTTCATCAGTCGATGTCCCTGGTGAAAACATTGTTTATTCAGTGAAACTGACACAAGAACAACATCCTTCACATTGGTGTCGTTCTGACAAAGAGTGGAAGTTCACACGTCGGACTGACTAAGTATATTTCTGGGGTGCTAAGAGCGCTGTAGTCACTACCTCTCGTGTTATTTTTGAGACGTACTTGAGCTTAAGGCACTGCTCACTTCGTGTCGATGAAAAGACGACGAAAAGCACTAAAAGATCCTTGGAGGGATTCTTCAAAGACTTCTTCCTACCACCGCTTCCTCTTTTGGTCCTAACAAGCGGAAGTGAGACAGCACGTACAAGGATCGCACCGGTGTGCAAGAGAGCCATGTGCTGCAATTCCCAAGCATCCCGCTCCATCCATTACGTCGGAGTCCATATGAGAGGGTATTAAAGGCGAATGTGATGGCTCGTTCGTATGCAACGCCTCTGACCATGCCATCAGTTTTAATGCTTCGCGACTTTCTTGCTCCAATCACTTGCGGTCAGTGACACTTCACACTTCAAGCAGCATTCATACAGCAGACGACCACAGATGAGCGTTGGCTGTTAATTAAACAGCTTGAAACCTTAATAGGAGCCCGTTCGAGTGCTTCGAGAAAATACAAACACCGGCCAAGAGACGGATACGGAAAGTGAATTTCCCAGCTACTGCAACAGAAGTACCAAAACTCTTTCGGGTGGGAACCAGTCTGAGATGACCTGCAGAGAACAAAATTTCCAGCGAATCGGAGTAAAATGTACTAAGAAGGACCCACATTTTATTCCTCGGCCGGATTTTCTCGTTTGCTTGCATCGTGCGAGCCTTACACTGAATCCTCGCCAGGACCAACTGAGTTCGTTCGAGCTTGTACGCCGGGGCGCCTCTACTTGCATGCATACATGAATCAAAAGACTACATAAGAACAGAGCTCAACTTGATATTCCACACATAACCCTCACTATCGTTACTACCACGGATCAACTGTTACAATCAGAAGTCGGCTGCTTCTCCTCCCACACTATAAGACGAGCCGTATCGTACCATATCGATTTGCCGTCTGTTCTCATTGGCCACGACCGTATCCCTGTCTCAAACAGCTAATCCAACCGCAAGGCTTTCATCCAGCAAAGTTCTCATCTTAGCTTACAAGTACGTCAAGCACGATGATAAGTTCCATTGTCTAGTCTCCAACATCGCAACATTCTACTATACCAATGTAATATTCTCATGTATAATGGTACACGTGTAAAAGCAGTTTCCAAACAAAACAGTGACTTACTCCGCACACTTAAGGTAACCCCCAAATAGTTTTGAACCGATGCAAGCACAAGGTGAGTAACAAAGAGTTGTGAACATGTATGCTAAAATATATAGCAGAAATATATATAACCGATGTCGGACCGAGGGAAAATGTTTAGGGAAAGCACATTTCCAAGATGGGTACCCCCAGGTAAGCAGATGCATGATAGATGGCTAGTACAATACACGATGCCTAACGATCTGTGCGAGACAGCAACTAAAACTTAAACCTGTAAAATCGAGCCGCAAACCTAAATCCGAAAATCAAAGTGCATGAAGGGTGAGTTACTAAATGATTACCAAACATAAACCTACAGGAAAACTATGCATAGTCTGTAGAAATACTCATGCTGCAACCGGGAATAATCGAACTAGCATTCGCAGCACTGAAATGAACACATGAAGAATGTACTAACAAATTATCACCAACGTACGAAACACTTCAAGGACCAAGAAGAACGCTGGATGCCCCAGCCGAGGAATACATTCACCAGAAATCATCACATTTCATCCTCCATAGCTCATGTTCTCGCTGGTCAATGGTTACTTCACAGTACAATGATACAGGGAATCAACGTCGCAAACGATCATGTAACTTGCAACTAACACTCCAACCAAGATAGACGCAGATGATCACCGATTACGGTTGCAACATCTTCAGTGACCAGCTGAACTGGACTCTTCCTCACGTTGGCCAACAACTTCCAAGCGCTGTAAAGCGACTAGTTCAACAATAGATCCTCAATTGTTAAGAGACCATTACCAGCGATGTACATTATCTTCGCGTGCTCGTTACTAGAGTACAAAGTAGAACGGATCGAACGCTACTACCATCAATGCACTGCGCGCGGTTGTTTAAAGAACACTGGAATACTACTTAACCCAAGCTAAACAAGGTGAGGCACATCAACACTGATGCTCAGTCCCGTAAGCAAGCACTCTTCTTACCTTGTGAGTGCTGGAATACTCTAGATACAAGGTATACAGCTTGCTCTGCACTGCTGAAACAACAGGTTCCTATAAAACTTAACTTGACTGCACATCATCGCCGTTGATACACGGGACAGGTTCCATCCTCCGGTAGTAGTCATCTCTAAGATGCAAGACAGAGGTCCTGGATGCTGTCAAAGACGACGACAACTATCGAACGTTAACCTACGAAACGGTAAGAACCTCAATCCACCAAAAGCTCCTCGAAGAAGACTCGCCACACCACCAAAGTCGCGAATTGGTGGTTTAAAAATTGCAGTAAGGAGATAACACATTCCATCAAAATAGGAAGTTGTGATAATTTATGCATTTACAAACACACTAAGCTCTTTCATTCGAGCCGAGGCGGGGAAGGAACATGACACCTACTCTCCACATGTGGGTAACAATGTCTAGCACAACAATTACATGTCTCAATGGTCGTTCGTGTTTCACTAGCGGAACAGCCAAAACCCAACCAAAGACGAGAGCTGGAGAATGAGATAAAATCTCGACTGCCTTTGCGCAACTCTCCAAGACCATTATGTGAGATCATTATCGTCGTCTATCTCCTTTTGCTTCAGATCATTCTTTGCCTTCAAGAGAAGCATCGTTTTCCATTGGTCCTGCGACAACAAGTATGGCTTCTTCAGTGATATCTTAAGACATGGTTGAGACTCGTTTCCAGGAGCTCGACAACCGGACATACAGTTTAACACACCCGAATTCGAATATGATCACGGCCTAGACACATTGATCTCCGAAAAGACATGGACAGAAACTGTGAAGGAAACTTACTAGGCGGGACATACTGTCGTACTCCTTCACAACGTCAGTGAATTTCCCAACATCCTCCTCATCTATTGCAGTCGCCAAGTCCTGCGAATTCACACAAGACGCGATGTTAACTGTTCTTCTGGCCAAACCTTTGCAGCCCATTGCTTAACGGAACTAACCCCCGTCAATCTCTACCAAACTCGCATGCCATCCTCAAAACGAACATCTACACTGACACGAAGGACACAATCGGGTGATCGGGTATAAACAGTACTGCTAACAATTTGCACTCCCGCGTATTGCCGAACGTTGGATCAAGATCCTGCGTCGTAAGATTGCCAATTAAGAATTAGTATTCTCACACCCATGTTGAGGCATTGCGAGTGAAGCCAAGAAGAGGCGACAGAACCACATTTGAGTACCAATCAGCGCATCGTTGACTGTATCGACTTGCCTGATATTTCTCCAAAGCATTCTGTACACCAACGATGTCACTGCTACAAAGGTGGCAGAGGCCTGCGTTCAGAAGATAACCCTTAACACTGTACTTGAGAAGATTGCTGTCCAGAGACTGTCTGGCAACCACCTCGTATATTTCTATAGCCTTTTGGTATCTGCGGAAAGAAAGTGAGGCATTAGCTAAAGCTTGCGCAACCACCCCTAAGACTACACTCTCGTGAAGTCGTTACAACTCCAAGAAGCTGGAATGAAAGCTTCATCAAAGCATTTCCAATCTTCGACTCAACGGATGCGACCAAAAACTTACTGTTCAAGCTCGGCAGCGTACTCCGCCACCTTCAGTCTGCATTGATTGCCGGTGCTGACGGCCTCCTCACCAGAATAGAGATCAGCGGCTCTCTCGTAGTAGTCCATGGCCATTTGGGCATTCTCTTCTTTTCCGTAGATATCGGCAATGTCCTGTAAAACACACGACAGTTACAGACACGCCAGCCTCAAATTTAGCTTCACCTGGGAAACGTCTTACTCGAACTAGGGTTAGAAGAACGAAGCGTTTGAGCTTCCGTACAAAAAGATAGCTATTCGGTAAAAGAAGCAATAGTGACCGACCGCTCAGAAATGATATGCAATATAAACTTCGAGTATGCTTATATAGCCAACGTGGACAACATGCATAAACTTTTCGATCAATTAAAGTGTTTCAAATTCTCGACTAGAAGTGTCCGACATCGTGTGTCGAGAAACCATCTGCAGACAAAACCGCATGATGCCAACCATTACAGCCGGACACGAGCCCAGCACGCCTTGAACAGAGTCTCCATACGAGTTCAAAATTCTCAGATGACTTGCCTTATATCCCAGTCATGTCATACAAGGACCGACGACCATATCTTTAACTTTTACATGGTTCCTGTGGTATAACTACCGTACGAAGTCCACTCCCTACAAGAAAGAGTGAAAAATTACATCCTTCTGCGGTTAACTGCTTGGACTCATACCCAATGTGGGGAAGAACTGGCCACCACTAACCAGAGTGGAACCATCAAGTAAAGTGTTCTCTCGAACATTGACTGGACATCACCCGACAATCATATGCTCCTCGATCAAGACAATTGAATAAATTTCCTTCCGGCGAGATATCATCGAGGATCAGTACGGGAGCTTCAAATCAACATAGACTAATATCCACTCGAATCATACGACAGAATAGTTACCTTCAGATATTTAGCAGCCGTAGACAAGCGTCCATTCTCCATATACAGAGCAACTGCGGTGTTCAAAGCTTTGATTGCCTCTGCATGAAAATTGCACTTGTTTAAGTCAGTTCGAAAATCGCTTACAGAGTCCACATGAAATCGTGAACTCTCAATCGGAAAACTGAAGAAGACCGCAGTAGAATGTGGACAAGAGGACGGAACCAAAACAACAACCGCGACTAACAGATGCCAACAGAAAGATCACATAATTGTTAAGCGAAAGCGACAGAACGAGGAACCCTATACTCAGATGGCCAGAGCACTGGTCTTGTGAAGATATACGGATCTGGGCGGTGGGCGTTTCTGATAAGCTGGAGAGCTTGACCAGCATGAAAGTTAAAGCGCTCATCCGCAATACGTGGACTATTCTATGTTTTTTAGCTCAAGATGTCATATGTACCTTGTGGTTGCGTTTTCTTGTAACAGTTGGCGGCATCGACGTATGCACCTGCTGCTTCATGTTTGCTCTCAAGCTGCACACAACCAAATAAAACATGACTATTTTACACTAGAACCAATGAGTGTCGTGATCCAAACGAGCGTTCAGACGATCCGACTCACAGATGCTTTTCTGTTTTGTGCTTTGAGGGCCATATTCCTACGTGGTCAAGAATGTGTAAAGTGAATGTGGCGAAGCAATTCAAAAGAGACCACAACAGCTCCTGGTTTATACTCCCGCCATGAACAGATACCAGAATGGTAAAGAGAAAAACAAGACGAGGTATTCCTCTCAGTAAAAGAAATGTACTTCTTTTGGGACGAGTAAATATGCTAAAGCCTCGAGTGAAAAGGTTACGGCGAAAAGCGAGAGAACACGCAATAACTTAAAAGTCTGCGCAACCTCTAACTCAGAATGTACCTACACATGAGAATCCACATCTAAGTAGAAGAACAACGCGCGTAAGGCTCATGTTATCCGCACGAAGCGAGAATGCGGACACCTAACTACTACTACAGTAAAGAGCACTCTGGGTTCATGCTGAAGGTCGTAAGACAGGAGATAAGCGGAAACGGAACAAAATCCACTTATGAATTGCAAGCATACACTGAAGCAACAAGATACATACATACTCGATTTGTCTTATATGTGGAAGACGTATAGCATCAGGAGCTTACAAACCATATTGTGAAGGTTGACGCTTTGGGGGGGTATCTAATTTTAATCCAAATGGGTGGTTGAAAGATCGCTATTTAGACTGAAAGAAAACCATTGACGACTTTCACAAAACCATCGAAGTAGATTAAGACCAGCCCAAAGGCAACAAACCTTGCTGTGACAATTCGCAAGTTTTATGTAGACCGCAGCAGCTTTATCCCCTGAACAGAACAAATTGACAATAATCAAGATTGCATAACCTAGTTCGCAGGAAAAAGCTAGGGAAAAAATGGGGCACAGGAATTATCAAGTACATGCACAAACTGTGGACCCCAAGCATTGGATCAACCGCAAAGTATTTATTCGACTGTGAACCCAATTCAAATGACCATCCGCGTCATGCTGCTATGTGAACACGGTTGAACACAGACAGAGCCAAGTTCCTCACAAGCTTTGGCAAGTTTGTAAGAGTTCCCCGCTTTCTCAAGAAGCTCCGCGGCATCATCATATTTGCTTCCAAAAAGACCCCATCCTTTAACCTTCTTGTCCGCTTTCTGCTCGTACTCATTGCCCTGCGCCTCCAAGTCCCCCATTCTCTACTACACAGGAAACCTTCGCCTCACTTCTTGTCACTCGGCAACCACTTTCCACCGGAGCAACACGATCTACCGGCCGATCGATCCAGGAGTAGATTCTAGATATTCCACCGTATTCTCCCACAATCGATCCGCTCGATCGCGCGTTCCCCCTCCTCCTGCTTCAACCTACTGTCACATCAATAAGACTCATAAATCTGCTTCCGCTTCCCAACCTCCACAGCTCCTGGCTCTGCCCGCTCGCTTGCTCGGCACCAACAACCACCAAACTAATCTGGATCAATACGAAGCCAAAGGAAACGAATTTCCTCTGAGACAATTCCCTAACGTAGATCACAACAAAACATCATCACGAACGACTCGGGCTCTCCTTTCGTTCTAGACTGCCAACTTTTTGCCACTGCCTATGTGGTCAGAGACAGACGTACAATACAATACAGCCAGCCAGCCAACTAGACCTGACCGACCGACCGGCTGAGTGATTGATTCAGCCCGCCTTCCGGCATTCCAATGTTTTCCTTCCCACCATCTACAGCTTCTCCTCCTGGCCCGATTTCCCAATGGTCGGAGTAAGCAGGAGGAGGAGGTCTTCCTGGTCTCCTACTTGCTCCTTCTCCTTCCTTCCTACCGTAGTAACTTAACACCCAACTGCGTTACCACACCAAACTCCTCCAGCATGTACAGTCCCTCCATGGAGGCTGACTCTTGGAGACTGGTATCTCCTCAAGTCCCGCTGCCACGTGCAGGTTCTAGCGGCACCGCGGTTCTATATCAGCTGTCGTCGGAAGCGAACTTTTGTCCCGCGACACTCCGAGTTTTGATGTACCATCGTTTGACACGTCTCCGGTGGAATTTCTCCCCGGGCCTGGAAGGGTCCGGCATTCACCCGAAATCAGTTATTTACTTGTAACTCGCTCCTGTAATACGAATTAGGATCAGGATTTTGGTGGTAGATCCTAAAGTTGAACTCTCTCTTTCTGTTTCTCTTTCAAGCACTGGTTTGAAGAATAGGAAGAAATATAAGCACATGTTACGTCAAAAGTTGGCTAAAAATAGCCGAACACATGGTAGACAAAAGTTGTAGACGAATCTGTGGACTTAATACTCACTCTGTTTGACAAGTTCTAAAGTCTAGAATTTGGGAAATTAGTAGCGAAATGTTAGTTAAGCTTCAGCGTACAAGACAAACAGCTAAATGTAGTTCTTCATCTTAAACCATTTGCTCTGCTTTTTCCTAATGGTAAATATCTGAGGTTTTTATTTGATAACCCATCACAAAATACGGGAGTTTAAGGGACTGTGGTTTATCCAAGAAAACGGTAAGAGCAATTGTGGTTTATCAAACAGACGGTGGGGAAACACTGTGATTTATCACCGACGATGGTTTAGTGAAATAAATATATTAAACTCATGTTGGTATTTTTTTTTATTTTATAATTTTATAATGGAACTCAGATTAGATAACGTGACCTTTGCATTAGATTTTACTCTTGCGTCTGAAAGACAGTTCTGACATCTCTATGTGAACATTATTTTGAAAAACATATGAATCTCTAACTATACCTTCTCGGAAAATTATTCATCAAAACGTCACGAACAAGAGCAGAATCCATGAAAATTTAATTCACTTGACGTTAATGCAGGAGCAATGTCTCAGATACCATTAGGAAAGAGAAGATGGTTTAAGTCTTAGACAGTTAATGGTTTATGTTGTACCTCAAGTCTTCTTCGTCAAGTTTGAAGAGGGCAACTTTAGAAGGTGGAGCAGTTTAGTTCGCCATGAACCTCTTCTGAGAAATTCGCCCACTGCGTTCTGTTCTGTTCGGCTCCTTGTCAATCAAGGCTGTGTAACATTGTGTGTATACATAATTCGCTTGATCGTAGAATTACTGCTTGGTTATGGTTGGGGAGGTTTCTCTGCCATGAAGCATGAAGCAGTGCATGCTGTTTGCTTTCTTGTCCGTGTGGATATGAGAGAGAGGTGTCAAAGTTGAAAATGAAGCTCTTGATGACTATTTCATCATCCCAACTATTCAGGGTGTTTACGTCGTTAGATGTGTAGAGGACATGTCCTCCACGTTCATATCTTTGAGGACCGGAGGATCCTTCGGTTCTGAGTTCTTTCCAGAGGTGGTACGATAACAGACACTTTTCTGATCCAGTTGTATCCGCAAAGCAGGCTCGATAGCAGGCGTATCTTCCTAAAGATTGGTCGGCTCTTCTCTGCCATCGTACTCCGGGCCAGGGGCTTCCGCATAATAGAGTAGTCATTGGAACCCTTTCAAGTTGCAACAAGCTCACCGTATGAGCTGTTTCGCGTCTCGAGAGGTTACTGCTCCGCGGCGAGAGGGAAGCGGAATGTCTCGGCTGTGGAGCCCCATGGTAAGAAAACCTCGACTTAGACTGGTTGATGGAGTAGGACGGTGCGTGGTCAGTTAGGAACATGGAAAGTGGGAAGTAGTCTCTGAGGGCGACGTAACGCAACAGAGTTTGACGGTACCGGTGTAGAAGGAATTGGCTTGTAAGTTGGTACGATACATTTCTGAGCGCTGAAATGATGTGGACCATTTAGCGATGTGATACCTGGAGCAGCTGGACTTTCGTACTCTTACCGGTAGATAATGTACTGGAAGGGCCAGGATTTTACACACACACACACACAGAGAGCAATGTGAATCATCCGAAGTCCCTGATTGTGACGTCTGTACGGTGGGGCTGTGTCTCGTATTCCTTCTGTTTGTGTATTCTGTCCATCTTGGTTGGAATGAACAGGACTGGCAAGTTGAGCTTAAATGGTACGTGAATGCTTCTTTGATTATACTTAGCAAATTGTCTAGGGGGGAATTGCCACGTTACATACAGAGGCTAGACTGAATGCAGTCGTGCATTTCTCAAGTAATTTCTCATGTATGGAATGTGAAGGATATGCTGGCTATTTGCTGCGGCAACAGTATTGTTAACAAGCTGTACTTATTTTCAGGCTAGACTTTGGATTTCTGGGGCAGAAGACAGGCCGATTTGCATCATTCTGTTGTCTATATATTTGGCAGCATCCACATAGACCGAAATATTATCATTTGCAACAGTTGAAGTCGATCCTATATGAAGACACCGATGGCCTGCTTCTTTTGAAAGAAGAAACAAGTTTAGTTCTTTTACATGTAGACTGCTGCCTTGAATTCTCAAAACAGTTGTCCTGGTTTCGCAGCCGATGTCGTAGTTTGCTCGTTGGGCACACTTTTTCTGCTTGGACAGTTAACAGTCAGAATTTGGTCAGGTTATATATGATCCAGGTGAAATCAGGCACAAGGTCAGAGTTCTTTGTGGTGCAAAATCTAGTGGGGTGTAAATCCTTGCTGTACATTTTGTACAGATAAAGATTGGTTGCACCCAGCTGTTTTAGGCTTCGGTCGGTTCGGCTTGAGTAGGTTCTGATGCCGAAGAAGAATATGGTGACCTGTCATTCAGTGAAGTGGGATATATTCCCCTATCATTACCTCTCTTTGCTTGCGATCAAGAAAGTATTTGACTACTTCCATTCTTTCTAGCACTGATGAGTTCTACGTATGATTTAAGTTCTCTCTCTGACTCGTGTCTCTTTATGCAGTTACGGCTATTGCTGGGTATCACTCTCGTGTGCCTCACCCCAGGTGTTATGGGGGAGACTCCCACCCCAAAAGACTGGCCTTCACGTTTCTATGCTCTGTTGTATCAGAATTCCAGCGGCAGCATAGGCATCATGGATCTGTACTACGACTGGAATGGTGGTAGAAATCTACACATCATCAAAAACCAATACCAGCCTGTGGTACACGACATGGAGTACCAGAACGGGACAGTCCTCAAGTGGCAGATTGGAGCCAAGTGCAGGCAGCTTGATGCCGGTGTGGGCCTTCTGCCTCCAAACTGGCTCAAAGGCGCGACTTACCTTGGAACACAGAAAGAAGATGGCTTCTCCGTCAATGTGTGGACAAAAGCTGACTTCATCACTTACAGGGAGGATGTTGTTACCAAGATGCCTGTTGGCTGGACGTTTTACACAGGTGTTCTCACTCTTTACAGTATAGCTAAAGTGGTTAGAAATCGGACGTCGGTCATACTATCTTTCAAGCCAGATAGCTGATTTATTCCCTAGATTGGTCGCAAGCAACCTGCTTTAACCCTTGCCATTGTATGAATACCCGTAACGTTGAAGATATGTGCACGGAGACTCCTAGTGCTGACTTCACATGTTGCTTGTGCAGGACGTGATGTTCATGTGATATCGTTTCAACCGGGATTCATTTTGGCCGAAGAAAAATGGAACGTTCGAGCGGATTGTCTTCTTGACGATGTGAAAGATAAATCTAGTGCCTCTGTTATCCATAGACATTGTAACCCATTACATGAACTAAGAGAATCTATGGAAAGGTGAAGTCTCTGAGTGCGTAGCAAACCACCTTCCAAATGCTGGCCTTGTGAAGAGTACAGCACTCGGCACATTGTCTTTCAAGCAGTCGTGGAAAAAGAATTCGAAAACTGTAAACAGTTTCCTTCACAGTTAATGCATTTCAAAGAGTCATTCTTCGTTCACAGCGTCAGTCACGTACTTGTTCCAGGCACCTTCCACAGAATCTCGTCAGAGAGCGTGGATGACACATAAGAACATAGTGCGGACGAAACTTTCTACCCACGTTTTGACGGTGTATGATGGTACTGCCGATACAAAGCTGCCTTGATAAGGTCTTGCCGGAACTGTACTCTAGCGCGTATGGTGGTTCACTGAAGTAACTACGTGAATTCCGAACTGTAGTTTTGAACAACTTCTCAGAAGCTAAAAGCTCCAGTCTAAGGGTCGATCGATCCTGGTTTCCTGTCAGTTTCAGAGTTAAAGGTACACGATGAATGACGGGATCTTAGTATGCAACAGGGAACTGCTTTGGAGCTCTTGGAACTATTGGACAAAGCAATGTTGTAATAAGATGCACCTCGGTGTACTTACATTACAATTCTCCTGCATTCACACTTGCTTCGATTGAGCATTTTGTCATTGTCCGTCTGTAGCTAGGAAGCGAAGAAAGAAACCAGCAAGGAAGGAACAGAAACGGATATGTTGGTGAAGAAACGAAAAGAGAAGACAATCCTTCGAAGGCTTCCGCACGTAGAGATGGCGCGATATTCTGGTTCTTGAAAGCTTACATGTAGCGTGCGTGTGCAAACGAGCTAAGAACCGGCCAGGCGCGCAGATAGGTGGTAAAGTATCGAGCCTCGGGAAGGTGAGAAACGAACGCATAGAATCAAAGCGTTAATAAAAGGCTTCCCAATGTGAGGCCCGGGAAGACTCTGCAGCAGGTTGAATTTCACCGCGGAAGTGAGTCGAAGTTCAGTCGCAAGTAGGAGAGAAGTGGGGAACTGATGGTGATGCGGATGATGGATTGGAAGAGGGTGAGGGCGAGGAAGATGACTTTCTCGCGGAGTTTGCATCGGTTTCTAGACGAGCTCGTCCCAAGGATTAGTGCAGCGGGTTAGTACTAGGCAGTGCAGAGTGGAAGAACAGAACTGATTAGATGCTTGACCAATCGAGGGGTGGATACGAATCAAGCAAATAGTGACGGCAATAGTCCGTTTGACTCGTCTCTTTCTTTTGGGAAATGTTTTCTACCATCATCTTTATGAAGAGTAAAGATCCGAGTCTCGAACGAGAAGAATGTCTCGGGCATACAGAGATGGTTCATGATCAGCGACTGTGATTCTGTGAATTCCGTGTGTCCTAACTCGGTCCTCAATATTCATAACTCAGTTGGAATTGTACGAACCGACACTGACATATTCTTTTAGAGAGATCACGTTTACCTTCAAAGCCTCAGTCTCAGTAGCGTACGTGTTCCAGACACCTTCCACGAGCCTTGTCGAGACCGTGGATGACTCTAAACTTCTGAAGGTAGTCCGGTCGAAGCTATGTACACACGTGCTGACGGTGACAGTACTACCGATTGAAAGTTGCCTTGATAGAATCTTGTACTCTAGCGGATGTTGTGGTTCACTAAAGCCTCGACAAAGCGAATTACGAACTGATAATTTAAACAACTTGTCTGAAGCTAAGCAACCTGGAGTATGACGTTTTCCCAGTCAAGAGTCTGTCCCGAGTTTCTGTCAGTTCCAGAGTTCAAGGTAGACTCTATCAAGGTTCAAGGTTTTGAATGAATGGATCTTAGAGTTAGAGCCAGGAACCTCTTTGGACGTTTCTTCCAGAACTAATGGACAACGCAATCGTTGTAATAGATGCATACAAGTAGAAAATCCAAGGAAGAAAAAGCTTCACCAAGAGAGACTAAGCACGTAGAGAGGGCGCGAGATCTACTTCTTGAAAGCTTACATGCAATGTGCCTTGTGAACTAGATACGTACAACTAGAGGTTCGTTAAACATGTCATCTGTCCGGCCAAGTGCAGAAACTTGAAGGCCACTACAGTAAACGAAAAGTACGTGAGCATGTGTATATGTATATACGCGCGTACGACGATTGCTTGTCCTCGCTCCCAGACACAGGATTTGAAGCAGATAGCAGATGAATATCGTACATCATTAGGAATAGAACCTTCAAGTCTTCCTATTCCCGTAACTAAGTAAATCGACAAAGCAGTGATGGTGGGAGGAGTGTGCAGATCTCCACCTAAAGGGAGCGACAGAAATTTACGCACTTTGTCTTTTCCAATCTTCAAGATCAGTAGAAGGAAATGAATCTGAGATCACATTTTCGATCCGAATAGATTTTACGCCTGCGGGAAAGCCACTGAAGCCTTCGAAGAGTCTACGAATATAACACGACAATGAACAACGCGTCACTTCAGTGGAAGTGCGGCGTGGGAGGAACGGGAGGAACGGGAGGGATTCACAACGGGGGTCATAATTTTCATCTGTGTCAGGACGGAACGTGAGAGTGACTGCAGCCATTCAGGAACAGCAGGTGTTACGGATCATGGGCCAAACCGAACTATGGAGCAAAGACGGTGCACTGGGCTACGCGCAGGCCTATGAGCTTCGAATCTGTGCCAAAGACTGCCAGCGAAGCCGAGGTAAAGGAGTACTGGCTAAAGTGGGATGACAAAGTGCCCATTCTTCTTCCAATGCTGATTCGGTTCCTCGTTCTGAGCTTGTTCCGATTTCGCCACTGACGTGGATATTCTTCACACATACAATGAAATAATTATTTCACCCCTGTGTCTTAAGAAAGCCGTGAAGCGGAAGCTGACAATGCCCTCTTTTTTTTATTTTCGTCTCAAGATGGTCAATTGCGTGGAAAAGTGATTCATCAAGTCAGTAAGAATCATGGGACTATCTTGAATCTTTTCCGTGGTTCATCCACCTGGTGCCCGTGATGTATCAACCTTAGGCCATTCATCACTCTGTCGTGATGTCTTTGGCTTGAAACTTTAAGAGTATATACATATTCCATTGCTGATACTGACCACTGGCAGGAAGACTGGCCAAGAAGGCCTCTTATTGACCGACTCATCTGAAGCGCCAATGTGATAAACTTCCTGGCATTTCATAATCAGATCGATGGAATAGTAGCTGAAGCTCCTAACGCAGATGACTCACATGCAAGTTCTTCTCACAGACCCCAGCGAGAAAAATATATCTGTTGGAAGCGAGATCTTTCTCCCGAGACCGGTCAGTCGGCCTACGGGAGTGCTCATACCAAGCGAATCGTTAGTTTCAATCTAATGCTGATACTTGCGATCCACCGCTTTCGTTGTTTGTCTTTGTCTGTGTGTGAGCGAGTGAGCGAGGGCGCGTGACAGGGAAGCGGAAGGGCGCCTGCTTTGTTGCCGCTAGAGCGAAGACAGACAAGCAGACAGACATTCATCCACGCTTCCAGGAATCTCTAGACCTCCCTCCTGTAACGCAAGTACAGTCAGTACAGAACTTTTGCAGCCTTTGGCAACGACTGCTACGGTACTACGTCAGCGTCGGCATGCCATGCCTCCTGACGTGGTCACCCGGCTGAGAGTAGGTAACGGGGCACCGTATCTCGTACAGCGCGAGGGAAGAACAATCAGGCAAACATTGTGCGAATTGGCATTTGAGGGCCCCGCAAAAGTCATGTGACTAAAGCAACTGAAACGAAACGAAGTTTATTGGATCCAGTCTGGATCCGCAATATATCCGAGGTCGTGTGGCGACATAAAAATTAGCAGACTTGGCATTCGAGAGGGTCCAGTCCAACGCATACGTATCGCGGACCTCTCATCGTAGAGCATATCGGAGTGGAAACATCTGATGACAGGTGCTCTTGACTTGTTCCCAAGATTGATAGATTTGTTGGGAGTCACTTCGACATGTTCCGTGTAGGACTAATGTTTACTGCCACTCGTGAGTTCATCTTGTCCATCCTTTGGGTTTGGGAGTATATCTGCTGTCCTATCCAATCAGCCTACAGTAATCCATACTGGAACAGAAATCCTTTCGTAGAGTAAGAAGGAAGTACCAGTTGGTTACTTTGGAGTCTCATTTCTCTTTGTTGACGAGACTGCTGAGAATACTCTAAAACATGATGTAGCAGTAAATCCAAGAAAGATAGACCGTCAAATTTCGCTTCAAGGCGGAAAAGGAATGTAACCGATCGGATGCGAGATACACCCCAGTGCTTTACTTTGCAGCGTTGTGGGCGTTACATCTGCAGTATTTCCCAGGTGTGTGCCTGGTTCTCCGGAAAGTATCTCCAACGTTGTCCTCGGTGTACTCAGCTAGATATTGAAGGAAAACTGTCTTAAGAAGACGAGCAACTCATGATGAACAAAGGCTCTAGATCTTGGAACTTGAACGTCAACGTTGCAGCGCTCTTCAATGTCATTCCAGGGCCGGTACTGCTCGGTTTGGGGAAAGATGGGGGTCGAGTAATATGTGACTCGAGTATATTCGAACGATCGGTCACCTGCACTACGGTAGGCTACACCGTCTACTTGGTGAGAGTCTGCGCATCGAGCGCGTGAATACTGGATTTTGAAGTAAGATGCTGTTTGCTAATAATTTAATTCAATTCTGATAATATTATTAATTTAATTACTGATTTAATTTACTTTAATTTATTTCGGCTATATACAGCCGAGGGAAAAAAAGTTCATTTCAGTGGGCTACGGCCTTTAGGCTCATTGTACTCCGAAATTGCTTCCACACTGGAAATCAACTTGCACGGCACGACGATTTTTCGGAACCCCGTAGAGACACAAACAGGCCAACCACCCGCAAGTAAGTGATGAGTGAAAACCGTATACATCGAAAGCGACCTCCGCGGCGAGGAAGCGGAAACGGGAAAACGCGAGGTTCCGGTGAGATCGGTTTGTTGTCGGTTGTAACCTATTCCGGAAAGAACTTTCGGTTGTGTTATTGGTTGCAACTTGCAACCTGTTTCGGGAAAGATTTTCTTCGCTTTCGGAGAAAAATAATTCGATTACGACGGATTGGTTTCTTCCGTCTCTAATGTCGTTTAACCGACAACAACAAAAATATCTTTGCGTTTGATGTTTTCTTTGTCACTGGAAAAAATGCTGTTTTTAAAGAAATGAAATGTTTTCTTATACTATCCTCGAAATGAAACGCATACTTCTTTAGCCGCGTTTGAGGTCTGATAAATGTGATCTAGTGTTTCCATAACGTGAAAAGATAAACAAAATGAAGTAGAATATTTTATCGTATGTTTTGATAGAACTTGAGCATTGACATCTGATCCACTGATAGGATAGTTTGAGAAACAATGTTGTATCTTTTGTTTCTTTTCTAAACCTTTAAAAGTGAGATTTTAATTATAATAGATCTCTTTTATTTATTTTAGGATCAACTTTTGGAAAAGAAAACAGAAAAGATAACATTCGAACTATCTTCTCAAAATGCATGACACGGGATTGGATCAGATGTCCATGCTCAAGTTCTAATAAAAACATACGATAAAATATTCTACTTTATTTTATTTATCTTTTCACTATATGGAAACACTAGATCACATTAATCAGATATCAAACGCGCCTAATGAAGTATATATTTCATTTCGAGGATAGTATATGAAAGTTACCTCATAGATGAAAACGAAGGGAGAAGAGTAGTGGAGATTGCGTCATTTTTTATGACGTGCTAAGAACGCTGACCTGCTACTGTTTGCTGACTGGATTACGCACCGCTTGCAACGAACGAATACGAGGAAGTAAACGTTCAGGGCACCAGGGTATAACCAGAGATTTACTTGATCCACCCCCCAGATAGAATCCCGGACTTGATCCACCCTCTCTTAACGATACCCTTCTTGATCAACCCCCAAACTGGCTACCGCCCGCTCTGTAAGTAACTTTACCACATGGACGTCCAGTCAGGTAGTCCGGTCAGCTTTCCGAAGCTGACGTGTGATCTGACGGGAAGAAAGTTGACGTGTGACCTGACGCGGGTCAGATGTCAGTTTGTGATGTCCGACGTGGTACAATGTTAGATTAATGCGCGGGAAGACAAGAAGGACTGTGCAGCAGAATGTTACATTGCGTAGAGTTTAGTGCAGCACGTTAACGTTGAAGTTTTAGAGTGCTCGGCTCATATTCTCGTTGAAGTTTTAGAGTGCTCGGCTCATATTCTCGTCGATGGCTGTGCAGATTATTGCTCTTCGTGGATTTTACGTTGAAATCGAAACGATTGGGAAAAATATAGAACCACGATGGACCAGATGCGCGATAGTGAAAATCGTCCGCAGCTGCAATAGTTCCATGACTTATCAGGCTTGCGCCAGATGTTTGAAAGCTACCGGAGGAGTTCCTAAACCAAAAGAATTCCTATCTCCTGGAGCAAACTCTCCAAGTCCAAGCAGTTGTTGTTCTCATGTTCGTAGTGTTCGAGCTTGGAGATTCAGTATGTCACTGATGGACTCGTCAACAAAGGAATGGAAAGTTGAAGACTGTGGTGTTTTCACAGTGTGGCAAGCCGGGAATGAACTCTTAGGCATGACAGCGACAGATTTTTCCATTTTGTCTGAAGGGGAACAGAAGGAGCTTATCCAATCTACTATTTTGCGAGGATTATGGGAGCTGCAAATCGGTCTCAGTCGTAAAAATAGAGAACGCACAGTGTTCGCAGCGCGTAGAGTAGGATGTTCAGAAGCAATTTCTGATGTTATCGAGCGAGTTGGGGTACAGTCTATTGTTTGAGACATGGGCCGATTGGTGATGGAAGAACCTATAGTCATAATTAAACATGTTGATCATTGCCGGGACGTATTGACTAGGTTTCGCCAAGTTAGAGATCATATTGCAGAGGTGAAAGACCGAACTGTGGGTCTGTGTGAAGAAATAAAGAATACACTCTGTGTGTGCGAAGATGCAATTGAAAACCTCGAGAAATTATACAGTTTGTTAGAGTAGTGGAAGAGTCTATTTTGATAACAATGTTGGGTAATATTGCGGAATAAAATATATCTTCTTCTATATATGTTGTTATCTATTTCGATAACAATGACGGGTAATTTTGCGGAATAAAATGTATGTTGTTATTTTGTTTCGAATGGTTTTAGAAATGAATGCGTTTTCGAACTTCAAACGGAACAAACTGAACTTCAAAAGCTTCGATATCCTTTCTCAGACTTTCTTCAGAAAGTCGGGAGAAATTAAGGCTACTTCAAGCTTTCGATTCACTTTAAGCTTTCGATTCACTTCCTCACACCCTTTCGAGTAGGAGACTTTCGAGTAGGAGAGTTTCTCACGTTTCGATTCACTTCCTCACACCCTTCCAGTAGGAGAGTTTCTCACGAGAGCCAAAATAGTCGAGAGGAGAGTGGAGAAGTTCAATCAGTCGAGAGGAGAGTGGAGAAGTTCAATCGAGAGGAGAGTCGAGAACATTCGAGGAGGAGATCAGAGAGGTATCGATAGAGGAGAGGTTTTGAGGAGGAGATCGGAGAGGTTTCGATAGAGTGAGGCTGCGAGGTCTAAGGAGAGGTTTCGATAGAGTGAGGCTGCGAGGTCTAAGCGAGGCTGCGAGGTCTAAGCGAGGCTGCGAGCTCTGAGTGAGTAAGGTTGTTGTAAAATTGATCTAACTCTGAGCGATTTTGAATCGCTGTGATGAAAACGAGAGGAGTTCCAATTCGAGGTCGAGGCAGAGGAAGAGGACGAGAGAGCGGAGGGTACCACGACGTACCCATCGAAGTGTCGATCGAAGTGTCGAGAGAGCGGAGAGTACCACGACGATCCTGTGAGTTAACTAGATGCTAGAAGCGAATGTGTTTATCGATTGGAATTTGTGAGTTAAGTAGATGCTAGAAGTGCATGTGTTTATCGATTGGAATTTTGTTTTTCATGTTAGGGTTAGTGAAACGAACATGTTTCGCGAGTAATTGGTGCAATTGGCAGAGCGGAACACGTTAGTTCCGCTTTAGACAAGGGCGATACATGATGTATCGCCTGTTTGCTTTGCATGGTGGAGGGCGATCCATGCTGTTTCGCCTTGGTGGAGGGCGAAACAGCATGGATCGCCCTCCCATAGAAGAAATTGTTCTTACTGGGCAGGACGAAACAACATGTATCGCCCTCCCATAGAGGCAATTGATCGCACTGGGCAGACGAAACAACATGTATCGCCCTCCATAGAGGCAATTGATCGCATTGGGCAGGCGAAACAGCATGTAGCGCCCTCCCATAGAGACAATTGATCGCACTGGGCAGACGACACCGAGTTTTACAATGATTCTCGTGTGTTTAAAGATTCAAACATTGCTTTGACTAGCATACTTATCCTTATTATTATGTATTTTGCAGATTCCTTTTTGTATAGAATTCATCCAGTCATATGAAGAAGAAAGTCGTCGAGCTATTGTTCAAGGACGTCATATTGTATTGGATGAGTCTTTTATCAGAGAGTCTTTAGTTTTGCCAATGGGAACATCAGTACCTCGTCCTCATCATGTGAAGAGATCTTTGATAGAGGATTGGTTTCCCACAAAAGACGAGAAGAGAAAACGATATTTACTTTGGATGTGTGAGTTTCCAGAGTGGAGACCGGTGTTCCAACTTATCAATTGTGTTCTTTTGGCTCGTAGAAGACCAAAAGAAGTTCCGGGACATTTAGCTCTATACGTGAAAAGTAAAGTAGAGGAGAGTGAGGAGGATTACGATTGGACTGAATTCATTTTGGATTCTTTGGATGCTGAAATCTCTTCTATGGAAAAGCACATGAACAAAGAGAAGTTGGTACGACATCCAGAAACATGGGTGGGTATGATCTTGACTCACCTCATGATACACATCGGTATACTTCCTGAAGGAGGAAGAGTAGAATCTTCTCGGAGAATTCAACAATCATCAAGTAAGTTTTTGTTTTTGTTTTCAGTTCTAAAATGTTTGTTGACTTTTAAAACTTAGATTTTCCAGCATGGATAAACATAAGAATTTCATGTGATTATGTTCAAGTCCTAGTTCATGACACTCTCATGGATCTTGCAGATACTCCTCCTGCTGAGCAAGATCCTCAGGCCTCTCTTCATGTTCCTCTTGATCAAGATCCTCAAGCATCACTTCAGGATCCTCAATCCTCTTATCATGCTCCTCCTTCATCAGGTAACATATTACTAGTTGACTCACCTCTAATTGACATTTGTATTTATTTTGATCTTTTTATACTAGGCGTCTTTTACTTGTTCGACTTGTATTAGACTTAAATATACTTAATGAGAATTACACTTAGTATAGTTTCCTGAATGCTTCTTATTAATCCATATTTGTTTTGCACTGTATATTTGTAGATGATGAGGCTATTCTCATAGCGAGAATGATTCAACTCCATGAAGAAGAAGGAAGAAGAGCTTCAGTCCAAACATGTTGAACTAGAGCATGTGAACTATCAACTCATGGTCACTAAAGAGGGATTAACAACGATGCGAGTTGCAGAAGAGTTCTATCCTCATCTAGTTCACCCTACGGCAAATCGACGTAAGACCTTAATCCTTGATTTGGATGGTCTTTTAGTCCGTGTGGGAAGGAACGAGCACGAGTTGATGCCAGCTCGTGAGAGAGGATATGTAGTGAAAACTACATCGAGGCAGTCTATATGATACGTGGCGTCAAGCAATTCATGGAGATTTGTCTAGATAAATTTCATGTCATCATATGGACTTCTCGTACTCTGGTCAACACGGGCATCTTACTACGTGCTATGGAGGATGCTGATTATTTGCCTCCTGGAGTTGCAAGAGGGAAGGTATGCTACTTCTTATCTTTTACTTTTCATCATCTTAAAGTATTATATGTTATATTCTTGAGCTATGATATTTTTTATGTGTTCTAATACATATGAATGGCATTTGTAAGTGTGTCACGTTTTTGCTCAAGATATGTGTTTGAAATATAAGACTATGAGAGAAGCAGCCTTCGGGAACCACTTATACTTGACGGATTTTTCTGTTCTTCATGATCGTAACTTGAGCACAAGAGACGTTCTGTTGGTGGATGATAGTCCTGTCAAGAATTGTACCAATCATCCATTTAATGCTATCCACCCTCCTCCTTTTTCTCCTTTCACTATAGATAGTGATCGAGAGTTATATTTAGAAGCCACCTTGTTGCCTTGGCTTCTTCGTTGGGGAGTTTCTCCAGAGGAGACTCCATCTTACGTCTCAACTAGATTTTCTCAAGTTTTTGCTCAGGATCCCTTTCTTGCACTCAAGAATTACTGGACCAATATTACTCAAGAGGAAGTTAATATTGTATGGAGATCAGTGCCACATACAGTTTCCATGGATTTATATCCTAAACTGAAGTGAGAAATATATGTACATTGAGTCTCCATTATATAAAGTTTAAATTTTGGAAAATGACTTCATTACCCTTTTTTTAAATGAATGGAAATCTTTTTAACAAGGATTTGATATGTTACTTGGAGAAAAAACGAAGCAAAGGGGTACCCCTTTGGGGAGTATCGACGGAGGCGATACATCCATGTATCGCACTCACCGGAACTCCGCAAAGGGGTACCCCTTTGCGGAGTTTCCAGGGGGCGATACATCCATGTATCGCTCCCCGAAACATTGTATGTTTCGCGTCACCAGGGCGGAACATGCTTGTACCGCCTCTGGCGGGACACTCTGCGAAGGCGAAACATTTATGTTTCGTCTTCCGATATCGTGAAACACTAATGTTTCGCCGCGAGAGGGCGGAACATTATTTGTATCGCCTCTGGCAAGAACTCGCCAAGGATCCAGGAGGACGAAACATCAAAGTTTCGCCTTCTGAAATCGCGGTACATTAGTGTTTTGTCGCGGGAGGGCGGAACTCGTGTGTCTCGTCTCTGGCGAGAACTCTGGGAAGGCGAAACATGAGTGTTTCGCCTCCAGCCAGGACCAAACTAGGGAGTTTCACACTCCCTGGGCGAAACACTCTAGTATCGCGCTGGGTGGAGGTGCGGTACACAGTGTTTCGCCTCCAGCGGGAGTAAAAGTGATAACTCTAACGGTGATGGAGTACAAATAATCTAAAGTACAAATAATCTAACGAGGAACAAGAACCTGGATTGCTTTATATTAAGCATTGCATAATGAAAGAAAGATAGTACAAGCTAACCATTTACAACCGGTACCATTCCTAAAACTCTTTAAGTTTTTGTAATGCTTCTACTATCTCTGATAGCTCTCCCTTCTGTTCTCGTTGGAGCTCAACAACCGCTTGCAAATCTCGAACTATACCGAGCAAGCTCGATTCAATGTCTTCTGATCTATCGACTAATGTCTGTACTCGATGATGTAACCTCTCCATCTCTAGAACTTCAGCGTTATCTCTCAACTTCGCCTTCTCACTTCCTTCCGAAGGATAAAATGTTACACTATCCATTGCAGAAGCAAGATCTTCTATTCTGTCCTCGAACTCGTCCGATTCTGCTATTTCATGTTCCACGTCGAACACCGTATAACGATTTCTGCTCGTGATCTGTTCAATCCTCACTCACTTCTGCGTGTACTTGCATTGATACACGGACACAATAAATAAGAATATGAATGAATGTTTCAAGAAATTGAAACATTACAGCAAAGAAATCACTCTTGGAAAGGAGTTATGTAACGAACCTGCTGGTACATCACTATTGTTGTCTGTGAAATCGAGTTCTTCATCCGAGGCCGTGAAAATTACATCGTCCTCTCGATGCAATGTTGGCAGGTTAGATTGATTCGATAGGTGCTCAGCGTAATTGATATCAGCTATATCATTTCCTTGACATGTTCTAACATTGTGTCCAACATGCTTGCACCTACTACATCTTCCAACTTGACTTTGCCTGCTGCCACTAGCCGTAGTAGATGATCGCCTAGTTCTACGAATAGGAAATTCAGAGGGAAAATGAGATATTTGTTCATCTGCTACATCAAACTCCATTTCCACAGCATTAACACTATCATTACTAGTAACAGGAGGTCCTGTGGCACTCTCTTCAACAAAATCCGTTGTATTTTCTGGAACTCTAACTTGCGACGATTGAGTATTGTTATCCATTCGTACCACTCGGTGCCTTCCTCGTCGAATTGCAATAGGAGGTGGACCACAAGTCCAAACTGGTTCTAAGTCGTCTATTACTATTGGAGGCAGATGCTGTTGTCCATAAATTGAAAATAGTGACGAACTGTACCAAATTTGATCAACGCGTGTCATAGAATTCTCTCCCATCTCTCTGTCGAAGGTAATGACATGTCCACACGGCCATCCAATTTCCTGGTATTCAACGCAAGTGCACGTTCCTCGCCCATTCGAGTTATGTTTCACTACATGAGTTGATCCGGAACTGTGACAGCGAACTGTGGTCTCTCTAATGTTGGAAACTTGACAAATGAATCCTTCTGCAGCTTTCTCATTCTTTGTCTGCCTGCTCTTTGCAAATTTGGTGAGTAGATTTGTCTCTTGCTCCAACTGTTGACGTCTCGTGGTAAATTGTTGCATGATGTAATACCAAATTTCAAGTAAAATTCTCAAAGGAGCATTAAAACGGATGGTCCTCAGAGCATTGTTCATACTCTCAGCTACATTCGAAGTTACCTTCCCATATCGTGGCTTCGGAAATGCACATTGACTATATCTTTCTGGCATGATACCTCGTAAATAACTAGCCAACTGCTTGCCTCGATCTCCAAAATCATCGAGTTTTCTTAAAACCTCGTTATACCTGTAACACATTAAAACACACCAAATCAAGTAAATTTCTATAATTGACATAACAAGCTACACCAATTAACCAAATGCTCACAACTGAAATAAGAAACTAAACCAACTAACCAAATGCTCACAAGTGAGATGAAATTCTTACGCTTCTCGATTTTTAGCGTATAAACAAGCCAAAAAAGGTTTTTCGGCCTCCTTGCCAAATCTCGCCCTCACGTTCATTCTAATGTGTTGGCTGCAATGACCATGGGTCACAGTAGGAAATATCTCAGCAACAGCTTTCTCCAATCCTTTTTGTCGATCGCTGATGATGACAGTTTTAGGACTCTCAATTCCATTTATTGATTCTTTCAATAAACCACAGAACCAAGTCCAGTTGGATGTATCCTCTCTCGGAGCTACAGCATAAGCTAAAATGATAGCCTGGTTTGCACCATCGAGTGTGGAAGCCAAGAAAATTTGACAAGGAAACTTACGAGACTTTGAATGACAAGCGTCAAGACATATCACTTTCTGACATGAGCTAAAAGCATTATGAGTAGCACTGGGACAGACAAAAAAATGACTGAAAATTGTTGGATGATTTATCCATGTGCCCCAGTCTACAACAGCTAACGGATCCACATCTTTGATCTTTCTGCATACAGATGGAATATAATGAAAAGAGACCGTCTGATTACCTTCTAACCAATCTCGCGAATGCTCATGGCTTCTCCAGACTTGGTTATATGGAGCTCGTTTATTAAAACTAGTCCGAATTTCTTCCATTAAATTCCTGATTGGGATGTTGGGATCTATTGCTACTCTGTTACACAAAACTTGTGCAAGGAATTTAGAGTTTGAGGCTGGTCCACGCCAGTAAGCTTGTTGTCCAGGACAAGTATGCTCCAGATTACACACACTAATGGTTATTCTCCCTGTGAATTTCTCTCTCTGTGCACGTACTCTCCATTTGCACGACTGCGTTATTGACCCTTCTCTTGCCTCAACTCCAGTTCCATAAAATGTTTCTCTACCAGAGGTTAAATATCGCATCTTCTCGCCACATCAACCATTCTGAGGAACTCGCCGTGTTCTTTGGGTCACAGTGACATCTTCTCGTCTTCTGCTCTATCTTTCTCTCTGTCATTGAGTGAACTCGTGGAAGCTACGAGGTTGACTACTTATCAAATTTGGATCTAAGTTCTCGTTGTTTTCAACTCGCTGTTCTATTGATTTTCTGCAACGAATCCTCCCTCCATAACGACAGACGCGCACTCTGTGAGTAGAATATGACTTGAGCTTGTTACAAGCTCTACTGTTCAGAAAACACCAACAAGTGCTTAGCGCTAAGTGCTATGTCCCAGATGTCTCGCTGTTACCCCGCTGTTACCACCATGTACGGTGCAAATCTATGTCCCAGATGCCTCGCTGTTATCACCATGTACTACTGTTCACACATCTGCACTGTGCACATATCTGCACTGTTAATAGCCTTTCCTTCTTTTCCTGTCAAGTACTCTGTTTTTCCTGCTGTGCAGTTCCGCTTCTCTTCCCGCGCACTAGTTTCTTTCCGCGTCAGGTCAGGTCACACGTCAGCTTTCTTCCCGCGTCAGGTTACACGTCAGCTTTCTTCCCGCGTCGGATCACACGTCAGCTTTCATCACACGTCAGCTTTCTTCCCGCTGACCGGACTACCTGACTGGACGTCCATGTGGCAAAGTTACTTACAGAGCGGGCGGTAGCCAGTTTGGGGATTGATCAAGAAGGGTATCGTTAAGAGGGGGTGGATCAAGTCCAGGATTCTATCTGGGGGTGGATCAAGTAAATTTCTGGGGTACAACACTACTGTAGGATTTCGGCGGAGTTCAATACGTATGCGCCATGTGGTTCCGTAAAGGATTCTGGAAGTATAAAGTCTCGTTTTCTTTATTTTGAAGGCATTTATGTACGATATAGTATTTTCTGCAGACGATCTAGTTGATAGACTACGATTCATATATGTTATTCTTATAAACTATGATCTCTAAATATTATTCTATCTTAAACGTTGCATCGTATAAAAATTTCTCTCACCTTTATACTCCCAAAACTTTTCTTTTACGCTGTGCAAGCCACGAGAGTGGTCGTGGCTTCTCAGTCTTGAATGGTTCAGGAAGGAGAAGCCACTCCCTCCCGTGGCTTGTGCTATAATTGCAGACTAGCCAGCATATGCTGACCGTGGCCAATAGCGCACAATATGCTATTACCGTGTGATCCCTCCCAGTAATCCCACGCGAAGGTGAAGCATGATCCATGGATTTATATTTTCCAGCTTGTTTGAGTTGGAATTCGCTTTAATTTGAAAATTCATGTAACAAGGAGGAAAACCAAGAGAGCCAAGGAAGAGGAAGAGTACAAAAGCCGGCAAAGGTGGTGAACAGTTCAATAGTGGCGGAATTTGAACCGGAAATCGGAGTAGAGGGAAGCACGACGGCACGCACGATGGGATGGGACGACGTCTTCTAGACTGACGCGAGTCGTCCATCTGACGTGAGAAGGGACGGAGACGTTGAACTACCCGTCCATCCATGCGTAGAATAGGTGGTGCTGTCCAGCGGGTACTGTAGCAAAACGAAAAGAAACCGCAAAGAAGAAGCTGATGGGGCCCACTAGTCGACTTCGGTCAGTCCGTCAGTCAGGGCGATGCGGAGGGTCAGGCAAGGAGGGGCGAAGGATGGGGAGGCGGGGAGGTAGTTGATGCTCCTGCAGCGAAAGAAACCAAGCGAAATCCTGCGCCTGGAATTGACCTCATGTGAAACTCTTTTTCTGTTTTCTGGTTCCGTCTTTTCCTTTTCTCTTGCTCTCTCTGACGGTGGAGACGCTCATCGATCGTATATTCTTCAGCTGTGCTTCTTTGTTGCAGCAGGCAGCGGTGCTCACTCTCTTCTGCCTTTGAAACGAGACCCGCTTTGTCGCGCTCTCTTCTCTCTCCAGTCGCAGGTTTACAGGCAGGCAGCAGGCTACCGTAGCATGCAGGCTGAGAAGGGAGGCAGGAGTGGGAGGAGGGGTTAGTGTAAAGAGAACGACAGAGAGAGAGAGGATTTCAGAGCCGAGCGCCTCTCGGTGGGTGAAGTGCTTTTGAGGCAGAATATCTGGAGATCGACTTTAGGGGTAGATAGTTCAGTTTCTGTGCAATACTTGGTTGATGCGTTGGGTTCGGTCGAGGTTTTGTGTTCCGGAGATTGGGTGCTTGTGGATTTGGGAATGATTAGAGTGGAAAGGGGCAAAAGTTTGAACGTTGTGACCAGTTTGATGGATTGCTGATGTTGGCGAGAAGGCAGAGGTAGGGTGGTGGATCAGGTCAAGAGTAGGAGAAGTTACTGAACGTCGAGTGAGTGACATAGTGGCGGGTATCGAAATGGCGCAAGCGGTGTCGGACTCATGGCTGAAAGAGTTCGAGGAGGCCATGCGCCTCGCGGATGATATTCTGGCTCGTATCAATGAAAGAAACATGATGTTGGCATCGGGCAATGATCCGACACGCCTTGTCTCAGCAACGCGCAGGAAAATTACCATGCTTGGCACAAAGCTCGATCGCCTGGAATCTCTTTTGCAAAATCCACCTATCAAACCGAGCATGTAAGGCCCGATCTTACTTAAAAAAATATTGTTATTTTGTGTGCGGCAATGTTGAAGATCGTGTAGTCGGCAGGGTTGCAATGGTGACGGACTTGGACACACGCTCATCGGCAAAATGGAGCATATAATTCTGTTCACTTACATTTCTGGCGGGCCTTAAATGGTTGAAAAAACTTATGTGGCTTTTCCTGTTGAGGTCTTAGTCCAGTGAAAATCTGCCTCCGGCAGTACTCTCTTTGCATTTGAGTGACCAGAAAAATTTGATTTCAAACAGTCTTACTCGGAAAGGACGTTAGATCTCTATGATTCATCACTATTACCTGCCTAAATCGTTGTTTGAAGTTTCGGCGAATCTATCCGTCGTCGCATGTTTTATAGGCGTTCAGCAAATCTTGAGCAAAGGGGAGCAAGGACTGCATGCAGTTTGTGGGTCACGATTATAAAATAGCTATGTTCGTTACGCTACATCTGTGTTACCAGGTTCTTAAGGGCAGACTTGCAGCTTTTAGTCTTACAGGTGGCGTTCTGTACACGCGACCATCCCGTATACAGTATGTAAGGTTCCACTCGTGCTGTTGATAGGTAACTCATTGTATTCTGTTCTCAAAGAGTATAACTTCACATTGTTACTGTGTAGAAGCGAGAAGGAGATGTATCGCCGCCAGGACATGCTGCTGGGTATACGCTTCAGGACCAAGCAAATGGCAGCTGCTTTGAGCACTTCTCAGCCTTCAAACAGGTACTTCTGGCAGTCATACACAGGTATCTGCAGATCTGTGGCTGGAACATGACTTGCAAACCGTGGTTATTCAGTGTCCAGTTCATTGTTCTTTCAAGTGGGCTTAAATTGGGCTTTTGTTTTGTTTTGTTTTGTTTTGGTATGGTTAGCGCTCTTTAGTGGCCAGTGTATGGCCTCCATGCCAAAAACAATGCTAGTTAGTGTCAAACGTCTCGTCATGCTAAGCCGCATGACGAGACGATGGAGGGATGACAGTTTTGTGAATGTAGAGAGTCGTACGAGAGCTTGGTGACTCCGAACCTCTTTCATCAGCGCCTATGTTATGTTTTGCATTTTGGCAAAAATCGAGTTATGTCATTGATATCTGGGTTTCAACTTCCTAGGGCAACTCTCATGGGTAATGATTCTCGACAAACACCACCGGAGGAGACAAGTAGAACTACTGGTCTTGATAACTACGGCATCATCAACTTGCAAAAGCAAGTAATGAAGGGTGCGGCTTCTTTACGCTGACTTTCATTTGCTTTTTGTATTCTAGACTTCCCGTGGGAATGGTTTGCTGCTGTTGCTGAGGATTACTACAGCCTTAGTGTCTGATGAAGTTGGCCCTTACGACATTGTAATCGGTGTCTACTTACTTTTACTAGCGTTTCTCAGGGAGTACGATGGTTTTTAGCTGCTATGCTCTACACTTGTCCTTACAGGGCAATCATAATTTTCTCTAGAGGAAGCGAAGATACATTGAGTATCTGGAAGAGGTCTTCTTACTGTATCGGAGCAATCCAAGTCTTAAGTGGCTTTAGGGGCTACATAAATCTATCGGTGTGGGTGAAATCAGTTAGTGTCCTAATGAGTTGCCTTTCCTTCGGTATACGATTCAGCTCAAGACGATGATCTGGCTGGTCTGGAGGCCACTGTTACCAGTACAAAGCACATTGCTTTGGCAGTCCATGAAGAGCTGGACTTGCAAAATAACCTCTTGGTAGTGTATCTCCTTCCATTTTGCACTGAATCAGCAATTGCATCATTCCCTACTACGAACTGAGTCACCAGGAAGGGAATCAGAAACAATTTGCTTTGCATAGTAATGTTTAAGTCACGCTTACTTCTTTACTTATCTGTCATGGATTAAAATCAGTCATGCTATGTGGTACGAATGTCTTTGATCTTTTGGAGAAAGCCTTGTCTTTTATCCGGGAAGACTGGGATAAGTACCTCTGAGTAAACGTATCGATGTGCCATTTTCAGGACGATTTTGACAAGGATGCAGACGCCACTAACAACCGCGTTAAGGTACTGATTAGGTTCCTGTCTTTAACAGAAATTCGCATGTACTATCTCAAATCAGTAGTATGGTCGATGCAAGTCTCCGTGATAAGCAAACATCGTAGATGGGAAAGTTGTTTTTCTAACTTCCTTTCTTTAATTGCAGGCTGCACAACGGAAAGTCGGCATTCTCAACAAGAACTCGAACAAGGGTTGCACTGTGATGTGCATGTGCTTGATGCTGTTAGTCATTGTGCTACTGGTCTTGGTTGTTTTGATGTTGGTCAAATCTCTGTGAGTTTCAGTTTTAAGGTTTCGCGTGTGTTGAAGGATTAGATATGTTCCAGCAAAGATAAGGTTTCAAACCTACAAAGGTTGTATTTCTAATGGCCAGTGTACATATGCCCAAGCAAATATAAATTGTGTCTAAGAGCCTGTTACTCATAGAAATTGATGCAAAAGCATTTTGTGAAAGAGGAGTTGATTGTAGTAAGCAAGGGTATATTTGTTTCACTCTGTTTCTTTTCCCACATCGTAGTCTTAGCCTTGCACACTACTTAAGAACTATAAGATTTCCTCTTACCCGTAACTTTCTCACCGTTTTTTGTAAATGAATAAAATTGCCCCCAAGTGCGATGACGCGATCTGACAAATAAACATCCTGTTACTACCATGTTCAAACTCCGTTGTCTTGTGTGTCGTTATTGTTACCGAGTGGATCTACTTGGTTTTCTTGACAAGAGTCCACCTTGTCCCGTTACTATCATATGTCGGTTAAGCAGTTGGACATAAAGACACGTTTGCTTGTTTGAACATGATCTGGGACGATGTAGGAAACTGCAGGTACTGACAATGAGTGTATGCCGCCCAGCGATGAGGAAGTCCTGTATTGCATCTGCTTGCTCTGACGGAGATTTTTGTTGCATAGCATCTATATCCTCGTAAGGGTTACCTCTACGTGATTTAAGCTCAGAATAATCGCCATGTCCTCTCTCCAACTACTAGTGAGCACGTTGGTTGTTTAGGAAGTCCGAAAGGAGTTGGGTGTGGTGTTTCTGTCTTACTGCCACTTTCAAGTGCAGAGGACGGGATCAGGGGAAGAACTTTTGGAAGTACCTAGCTGATGTGGATATGTTTATATGATTATTTGTATATTTCCCAGCGGAATAAGTTCCATACAGATCCAGTGGTAGGAAGGAGGAGAGACGTGCTTGTTTGGGCACCGTTGGGTAGAGCTAATTACCGGGAGTAGATGTCTCTAGTGAGAAATATAGGAAGGAGGAGTGACCTGGTTTCTGAGAACGGTGCTAAGCAGTCCCAAGAGCAAGAAGCGAGTTGGAGCGGGGCCGAGGGGCAATGACTCAGATTGTCGATGGGGACGCGGGACACGAGCCTGTTGGAACCAGAACGCTGCTCTCGGGAGCAGCGTGTATGCACTACGCCAGGAAGATCTGGAGTTGCATATACGTAGAAGCGAGTAGCAAGTCCGACGTTGGCTTCCAATGAATGAACTGATGACTTTGAACGTTAATGACCGCAAAGGTCATAAGGGGACTAGAAAAGTTTGAAGGTTGGTGTCACTTCTAGTTAATGTTCGTGCAGCGCAAAGTATGCAGGTGACAGTTTTCTCTACTATCGTCATACTTTATCATCTTTACTTTCGCACGTCATCTTTACTATCGTCATATCGTCATTGTGCGAAACAGTCTTCCGGTGCACATGCTGAGTCTTGATTGATTGTGACTGAGGATGCAAAACACAGGGAAAACGACAAATCATGGAGCTGCATGATTTTCCGCTACAGTACTTCGAGTACAGTTTTACACATGGAAAACGACAAATCATGGAGCTGCATGATTTTCCGCTACAGTACTTCGAGTACAGTTTTGCACAGGGAAAACGACAAATCATGGAGCTGCATGATTTTCCGCTACAGTACTTCGAGTACAGTTTTAAAGCAGTGCAAGGCGTTTGCACTGCTCAGAGGTGAACGCATGCTATGTCGCTTACGTAGAGTGTACTTTGATGGCCTTGTTACTGCTCAGAGGTGAACGCGTGCCATGTCCCTTGCGTAGAGTGTACTTTGATGGCCTTGTTACTTCTCAGAGGTGAACGCGTGGCATGTCCCTTGCGTAGAATGTACTTTGATGTCCTTGTTACAACATTGCAAGACACAGTTTGCACGGCCTGAATATCAGTGCTTGTACTCCTTGTCCGTTGACCCTTACGTAATTCGGAGAGAAAGGCTGCAGGTAACCTTGAGGAACTGTCCATGGTGTGTTTGGTACCCTTTAAGTAGTCTAGTCTACAAGTCTGTCTTACTTAGGCCGACTTGTTTGACAGATTCGGTGATACAACGAGATGTATCACTGCGCCCACAGCTCTGTTACATCTACTGTTGTGCAGCCTTGTTTTAAACTTCCAGGTCATAGCCGCAGATCAAACAGATCATACTACACTGGATGGCACTTCTCGTACACGTTGACTGCCTTGTTTTTGCTTCAAAGGTAATGCTGCTGCATTATCTTCGACCCTCTGAAGTTCAATATGGTTTCACTGCTGTGCTTTACTTGTCATCTCTTCCTAACTTCCTTTCAGTTGCTGGTCATCCAGACTGATCATCTCTTGACTTGTCATCTCTTGACTGATCCAGACTTGTCATCTCTTGACTGATCCAGACTTGTCCATCCAGACTTGTCATCTCTTGACTTGTCATCTCTTGACTGATCCAGACTTGTCCATCCAGACTTGTCATCTCTTGACTGATCCTTTTATATGGAGACTTATTTTCCGATATCCAGTTTCGATGAAATCTAGATAATAAGGCAGTTTTATTCAAAAGGTACTGCCCGAAGGATGTAAGATAACGCATTTCATGGTCTCACACAACGAGTGTACAGCATTTCAGTCAATCGTCCACGCGTTAGGTATAACTTAGAGTGGTAGAGTACTGGAATTGATACTGATTAGTATCCTCAGTTGCATGGAGGATATCTACGGTATCTGATCTTAAACGTCATAGCAAATGCAGGCAAGAGGACATATCTTTTATTTGATTATTAGAAATATCGGATGTGCGCTATGTAGACTACGCAGGAAGTAAGAAGTACACTCTGATGTAAATGTCTCATTTAACCGCTTATCTCCATATAATCCAGTAGAAATGCCACTAAGTTCTGTGTTATTGATAGCTTGTATTTTTTGGATATATTAAGTCTACATTCTGTATTATTTTAAAGTAACTTCTTCAATGAATAAATATCCTTCCCCACGGCCTTGTACAATGAAGTTTTTTTTCTTATTGGAAAACGTGTAAGTGTTATAAAATGTATTTTATTTAATTATATAAATAAATTATAAAAAATAAATTTAATTTATAAATGTTATATGTTAGTCAGTCTTGGAGTAATCAATTCATATGGAGAGAACCCATAAGTGAAAAGGGGGCTGTTATACTCTTGGGAGTATAAGTTCGAAACAGTAATTGTAAAGAAGTTCGTTTATCGAGGATATTAAATAATGTTTTAATTTTTTTCGTTGAAAAGTTTGGAACGTTATTTAATGTACACAGAATTGTACATTGGGAGAATTGTACATTGGGTGAATATTGAGTGAATATTTTTTTTCATGGTTTTGTATAATGAATTTTGTTTTTTCTTTTAAAAATATGTGTAAAAATTATAAAAATTAATTTTTATAAATTATCATAAATATTATATTAATTTATAAATATTATATGTTAATTTATCTCGGAACAGCGTTAATTAGTGTACATGGGTGAATATACAGTCTCAATTGAAAATTTTGTTATGATGATAGTACAATAAAAGCAAGAAGGTATACTGTTATTTTTCTGGATTCAGGTGATATTCTAACTAAACATTTTGGTGAGATATATTTCTCTCTTTTTAGTCTTATTAGATTTTAATATTGATGTTATAAAGTAAATACTTGGAATGATATACGAAATCCGGTTAATACAAGAGTCAAAACAGACCCGCAGAAACCAAAACCGCTTCAAGAATTCGAGAACGGCAGCATAATCCGTCCTTACCCAACTGACACTCGTAAGTCGGAAAGTGAAGTAAGGTCACGCAAGACTTCTACCGTGGCTCTCTACAATAGGAACGGAAAGGATTACAGGACCATTTAGCCCATACCACTAATGGTGGTTAAAACTAGTTCCATTACATTCAGGAGGAAAAATCTCCATTCTGAATATGTGAGTGCTTACGTCATTGGGAGGTGACATTTTCGTTTTTTGTACTAACACCAAAGCTATTAGTGTGAGCAAGTATTATGACCATGCCTCGAGTGGAACATAATAGTTTATTGACAGCTTTTACTTATACGATGTTGTAATAACAGTACATTCTTGTTAGTTCTTAAACGATGGTTCAAGACGGATATAATACGTTTTCATTTATATATTTTTTTGTCATGGTTTCCATTTTTTAACTCTGTCGTGTATGTGTTATTATTTTGAACTATAAAAATATGGTGAAATCTTGAAATCATTTCAAATTACCATCGTAATCTCATCTTCTGGACAATGATGTTACTGTTTTATACTTTCGTCCTTAATCAGAAGTTGCCATAAGATATGATTAGAACTTACTATGATTTGAAAAGAAACTTATTAATATCGTTATGTTATCAGTTTATGATGATGATTCAGTTTACGAGTGTAAGGGTACAATTATGAAGTTATAAGATTTCAATTATAAAATTATAAGATTTTCTATACTAGTTAGCAATTATACATATGATTATAAATAAAAATAAAGATATATTATCCAAATAAAACGTAGAAATATTTTTACATCACCATGAACTGTAATAAACATTTCAAATTTTAATCTGAAAATAATAATGTACATTTCTCCCAAAGAAATCAATTCTGCCGTTTTTTAAGTAACGGTCAGTTTTGCTTGTTGTTGTCCGTGATTCTTGTAATAGAGGAAAATAAAAAGGAAATTATTCACGGCTGAAATCAAGTACCACCACGGCTTCACTTGTGGTTGTCACAAGAGGTAGCCTTCTGGACTGTAGACCTCACCATGGTACATGTGTACCATTGTGGCTTCTGAATCTTTCTCAAGTATTCAAACTTGGACACATCCTACTAGTTTGTTCGATTGAGGCTTTGCTGCTCGTTGGTATCTGTCCATGATCAATTTTTGGACCTTCTGCTGTTGTTGCAAGGCATTTGTGTTCTTGCTGGTGATTGTCATTGCTCGAGTTTGTGTCCTCCTCTCGTTGTTTCACGACATCTTGTTCAACTTTGGGATGCTCGATCAAAATGAAGTGCATTTTTTTACTGCCGGCTCTGGACTTCTCTAATCGATCTTGGTTGAGTACTTTTCAGTCATTTGGACTGCATGCTCTCTTGGTGTAGTTCTGTCTTCGTCTTCATTGCCGCACGTTTTCTTTCTTATTTGTTCCAAACGTTTTATACTTGGCAACGGTGTTTTGAGACTCAATTTCTCAGTTTTTTATTGGTGAATATTACTAAACACCCATTCCTTATCAAACTATTTAGTACATCAAAATTATCCTCGATATGTGGTATGTCTCTCGATATGTGATATGTTGTATGTTGTCGTTTTCATTTATTTCCAGTTTCCATCGTCTTAGCAAAATAAAAATGATCTTAATGATCACATTCAAAGGTGATACAACTTGGACTTTAGTCGGTTCATCTCAAATTTGGATCATTTGCAAATTCTAATCAAATAAATATTTTTTATTTATTGATATAAAAGCAGTAATAAAATACAAGATTTATTCATATGAATCTTATATTACTTTCAGAGATCATTTATATAAAAGAAGCTACAATGAGATTAAATCAAATTCATAAATTACAACAGTATTATCTTCTATACATTAGTTACTCATACTTATGATACATGAACATAGTGATTAAATTATGATGATTTTGTATTTGATAAATAGTATATTTACATGAATCATCGATATAAATTGAGTAGATTTTAGTTATGAATAATTAAAAGTAAGTATAAAATTTTACACACATAGTTTATATTTGCAATATAAAAGAAATACTGAACACTGAACTTCTCTTTTTGAGATGTTGTGTTATATGTATCGTCTTACTCGATCATATACATTAAGCAATAAAGATATGTATACTTAATCTAAAGATACTTACATGGTCGTAAGTAAAAAATACACCTTAACGATTCAATTTATTAAAACAAAACTTACTAAAGTAGAGCTCCCGTCTTTAAGTTTTTAACCATAACTAGTGTGTGTCTTGAGTGATGGACGGTCGTTCTTGTCTTCAATGATACAATATGATTTCGTGATTAGAAAGTTGTCGAGAAGTTTAAAGTTCAATAGTTCAATGTTATTATGTATTTGATGTTTGGATAAATATTTTAATAAAATCTTTATTTTCTATGATATCTTTCAACTCTAGTGCAAGAACATATTGAGCAAAAACATGTGGAGAAAAAGCTCAATAGTACTCAAGCCATGAAGAAATTGGCATCCGCAAATACCACATGTGCCAATTGGGCTTATATACCCAGTTATGATTTTTTATTATATTATTTACATCCCGATGAGTGGATCTTGGATTACATATGATTATATTAATGTTCACTACTTGTCTATTTGTCGAGTTTCTTGTGGGTGGTTTATATCAAGATATAACTTTTTATGAAGTTGTTGAGTAATATAATAATCATGAATGTTTATCATATTAACATATTTGGTCCAAATTTTTATGGTATTTGAACTCAACTATCAAATTTTGCCCATTGAATGGAGGAGATGAATAGTATTTGAAGCATAGTCCACTTTAGATATCTAAGAATTTATGGATTGACGTGCATATTCAAACTGTGAATGGAAGAATTCAAATGATGTCACGTCAGTTTGGTACCTCGGCTAGTTTGGTACCTCGGCTAGGTTGACCGAGTGCGAAGTGACGCATCCCGGTAAGACCGTTAGTGCCATTAGGACGAGTTGGTGAGAGAGCTCACTAGGGGTATACTTCGCAGGTAGGGCTTGGAGGCCTTAGTTCTTCGAGTTGAGCCTTCAAGCTCCAAGCTATGGTGGATAGTCTAGTTGAGTGTAACCCGGATTCTCTTCGTGTTTAGAGTGGGTTTGGCTTGACCGTTTGTGAGTAATCTTTGTTGTAGTGCTGGAGATGGTAATTTCTCAATGCAGATTACTCGAAGAACTCAGTGTAGGTCGAGATGGAGTTCAGTAAGAACCCGCTGATCTGAAATCGTCCGCTGGTTTGAGTTGTGGAGACAGCATTGGTCTCCCAACTACGTTTCTATCACTTCTGGCGCAGTTTCGGGAGGCGCATCACCTGCGAGTTTGGATGCCAGTAGCAGTGGTACAGCCACAGGTGGCGGAGTATCTACTACCAGCGGTGCGTCCACAAATAGTGGAGCAAGTGGTAGTGTGAGCGAGATACCACCAGGGTTTAACCCTGTGGTTCAGTTCTTCCAATGTTTGAGGAAGAACTATAAGGGTGTGCGGACCGGCAAGTTGAGGAGTCTGCATGAGTTCCAGCGGAAGACTGGAGAGAGCCTACGCGAGGCGTTTACTCGCATGAGGCGGTTGATCAGCGTTACTTAGGGAGTGACAAAAGCACATGCAGTTCAGTTCTGGTATGGGATACTAGACCGAGAGCTACGTAGGAGAGTTAGAGATGCTACTCTCCTTAGAGATACCGCTCCGACGTTGGCGGTTGTCTTTGGTCTGGCTGAGCGGATTGAGCTCAACATGGTGGAGGAGAGGGGGTGGTTGCTGGGTTCAGCAAGGAGACACCACATGGAGCGACCACCTCTTCTCGAGGATCACAGGCTACGCAACAGCGTGGTGGTGGTGGTGGTGGTGGTAAGGATCGTGCGGAGCAGTCACGATCCCAGGGAGGTGTTGGAGGATCTGGTGGACAGAAGCCCATGTCGTCTTTCTCTAGTCAGCAGCAAGTGGGTCTTTGCTGGACGTGTGATGGTCCTCATCAGCAGAAAGACTGTCCACAGAGGAGAGGTTATGAGACGTCAGAGACGTCGGAGACTCTCAAGCAGTACCTAGGCAATGTGAGCATTGCGGACGACCTGGTCACAGTAGTGACCGTTGTTTTGATCTCCATCCCAAGTTGCAGCAAGGGAAGACTGATTGTGGATGAGGCGGAGGAGCTCAGAGAGGCCGTGGTGGTCGAGCTGGAGGTAGAGGTCCAGCACCTGGGAGAGGACCGGTCGGTCCACCGTCTGCTACGACGTCAGAAGCAGGTATGGCTGCTCGGATTGAGCAGTTGAAGCAGAGGATAGCTAGTATGGCTATGGCTCAGCGGAGATCAGGTGGAACAGAGGCTTCCACGTCTTATGGAGGAGAAGGAGGTGACTTCGACTTCATGGCTGGTGTGGCGCAGATTGAGACATCTGCGGTAGTGACTAAAGGTGCAGTACGTGCCTCTGAACCACGAGGTGCGTCAGTGGAGTTGGATCCACAACGCGGGGAGGCTGGTAGACAGGCCAGGCTTCCTCAGTCGTTCACGTTATCGGAGGCGTTGAGGATCACATCTATGGTTCCTATACAGCCTACCGATGATGCAGTAGAGATGGAGGTATCGACATCCAAGAGTGGGTGTGATGTGAGTCCACCCTCGAAGTCTGTGGATGTGACGTCGAACCCGTTGTTGGAAGCGGCTACAGTAGTTTTGCGAGCCCCACTATTCTCAGCCACGGATATGAGGGCATTGGGAGTCAACTTGACTCCAGTGTTCCAGTTGGCGGCCACGCTCAATGAGAGCGAGGATGTAGTTACCTCTAGTGCTGAAGTAGTTCGGCGAGAGGCGGTAGACGTGTCCATGGAGTCGAGGATCAGGACAGCTACCAGTGGTACTTGACAAGCGGCGGCTGCTAAGTTAGATGAGTTACCAGCTAGGCCGACGATTGACCGTGCTGGTTTGGCACCAGGTGTGGTGTTGTTGGACAACAGAAGTGGTATCTTCTGTTTGGTGGCACCTTCAGAGAAAGTGTATCCAGAGTCTAACAAGACCCAGAAGGTCTTGTTAGACTCTGGAGCCCAACCGTTGATGTTGGGAAAGGCGGAGTGTATTGGTTTGGGTCTAAGGAAGTCCGAGGTGGAGAGATGTCCATTTCAGTTGCAGACATCTCTAGGGGGATCAGGAGGTACGACTCTAACATGACACGTGAGATGTTGACGGTGAGAGTTCGGCCAGATCATCCCACAGATGGCTCTATGATGAAGGCCAAGGTCATCGTTACAGCCGTAGAGTCTTATGATGTATTGGTTGGAGGTGCTGTGTTGTATCATATGGGGTTTGTGATCGACTATTGGGCAGAGACAGCATCTTACAGATCAAGTTGGCAGTCCGGTGAGGGACGAGTGAGCCGCTTACCAGTGCGGTTCAGTGCTAGAGTTGGGACGACGGAGCCTACACCAGGGACGATGGCATCCATTGCAGGGTTCAGTTCGGTCATCACTTGACCGGACGAGTTGTTGGAGGGCAATGCTCATGCGGAGGATGCTCCGGTCTTTGAGGAGGTGGAGGACATGCCTAGCATGTCTACGTTAGTACCATCTGCCTTGGATGTTCCACTCTGGAGTTCGAGTGGAGAGCTGCAGCAGTATGCTGATCAGTTGGTGCAGCAGGCTTGGAGTGAAGCCTTTGTACCACCAGTAGAGGAACAAAGGGCTGTTCCTGCTACTGGCCCTATGACCTTATCACCGTTGGATACGACTCTCATTGTGTGGCAGTATCCAGAGGAGGGTGTATGTGTGCTGGAGCTATTTGGAGAGATCAGCATAGATTTGGCTGCGGTATTGCAGGCAGGTATACAAGTACAGTGATACTTGTATGTGGAGAGAGATGAGATTGCGAGACGCATCTCATTGCGACATGTGGCACGTTTGGTGCAGAGATATCTTGAGTTGTTGCCCATATCAGCTGTTAGAGGATACCAGCAAGCATTACCGTCGGATATTTCGCTGCTGGGGGCACAGGATCTTGCGTTTGTTGGCACCATTCACTTGGTGATAGCCGGATGACCATGTCAAGGTCACACGCGTGTTGGGAGAGGTCAGGGTTTACATGACCCGCGATCTAGGATGTTCTGGGAGATGTTACGGATCTTACGACATCTCTAGATGCATCAGGTGGATTCTCCAACGTACATCTTGGAGAACGTTCCTTTGTTGGGTGATGCTCGTACACAGATGATGACGAGTGTGCACCAAGTGCGGTCTTGGATTGGACCAGCAGTGTTGTTGGATGCAGCGAGAGCAAGATCTCGTGCACATCGTCCACGGTTGTGGTGGACGAACTTGTTACCGAGAGAGGTGCTTAAGCGAGCACCCGATGGAGTGAGACGACCAGCACATCTCACGGTTGATAGCATCTTGGATGCAGGACGACGATCTCAAGTAGTGAGAGTCATCGATAGGTCACCCATGGCAGTGGTGAACCTAGTGGAACGGCCCATGGTAGCGTTACCTACTTTGGTAAGCTTTCCAGCGTCACATGCTTACAGAGATGGAGGACCTGGGCTTGTGTGGGATGCTCAATTACGGCAGTTGGTGGAGCCCAATGCCGATGAGAGAGAGCGAGCGATGGGTTTCGCTACGGGTACGACGGTAGTAGCTTCGGTGTCGGAGGCTTCACGTCGTCAAGTATTGGGTCAAGCAATGGACTTGAATTGCTTGACATGGATTGTTAGCCTTGGATTGGCTGAGCAGCGTCGGATGCGATCGACAAGTGTTACTGCTCGAACACTCTTGAGCTTTTTGCCTACGAGGTCGGTGGAGGCAAAGGCTAGGGGTGAGGCACGTGGAGTTCGTCATCCTTGGACATCATGGGATGTCATAGGAGAGAGTGTGGAGCTTGCAGCTAGAACTGCAGAAGTTTTACGCACAATAGTGGTGGAGGTTGTTGGTGGTGAGCAAAAGGAAACTGCTCCAGAGGTTGCAAGATAGCAGTCAACGACTTCGTCTTCTACCTCTAGCATGGTGATAGAGGATACTTGGGAGTCGGAGATTGGACCCAAGCTTATAGGAGATGAGAGACGAAGAGTCCAAAGATTCCTGAAGAGTTATAGGAATTGTTTTGCCTTCAGTATGAAGGATTTGGGTACCTTGAAGGGACCTGGTATACGGATCGACTTAGCTAATGACACGCCAATCTTTCGACGTCCTTACAGGTACATTGACATGGAGAGAGCCTTGATCCAGAGTCGGACTCAAGACTTGTTGGAGGCTGGGTTGGTGGAGATGTCGCATGGAGAGTATGCATCTGTCACAGTTATGCCAGCCAAGAAAGATATGTATGGCAACTACACGGATAGACGGATGTGTGGGGACTATCGTCCTATCAATCGGTAGACGAAGTCCGATAAGTATGCCATGCCGACACCTGAGTAGATCTTTGATGCAGTGGGGCATGTGAAAGTCTTCAATACTTTGGATCTTCGAGCAGGGTATCATCAGTTGCCAGTGAGAGAAGAAGATAAGTCGAAGACAACATTCTGGGGAATTGACTCTCACGGCAAGGATTGTTTGTATCAGTGGCGGTTCTTACCATTTGGGTTGAAGAATGCCCCTGCTGAGTTCCAAAGGGTGATGGATAGAATCCTAGCAGGATTGGATTTTGTCAGATGTTATATTGACGACATCTTAGTCTATAGTGCTACAGTGGAGGAGCACGAGAGACACTTACGAGATGTGTTTGAGCGGTTGAGAGCTCATGGGTTGAAGTTACACCTTGGGAAGTGTAAGTTCTTCCAGGAGTTGGTAGAGTATTTGGGCCACACCATCTATCCAGGTGGATTGGGTGTTCAACAGACGAAGGTTGAGGCTATTGCACGTATCTCACGTCCCACAGATGTGAGTCGAGTTCGAGCATTTGTTGGTTTGGCAAACTTTTATCGTCGATACGTGAAGGGATTTAGTGCAATTGCGAAGCCGTTGACCAAGCTGATGAAGGTGGACCAAGAGTGGCAGTGGGAAGATGAGCAGGAGCGAGCTTTCATAGAGCTCAAGGATAGGTTGACATCTACTCCCATCTTGAGGAGACCCGTTAGAGGGCGTCCTTTTCAACTGCACACCGATTGGAGTATGTTGGGACTTGGAGCAGTGCTGACTCAACATGATGATGAGAAAAAGGAGTTCGTGGTGACGTATACCAGTCGCTCCAACAATTCAGCGGAGGCGAGGTATAGTTCGTATGAGGGAGAGTGTTTGACGACAATGTGGGCTGTTGCACACTTTCGATGTTATATGTTTGGGAACCTCTTTACTCTCATCACTGATCACCAGCCGCTCAAGTGGTTGATGGAGTCCGATAAGCTTACAGGGAAGCTTGCACGATGGGCTCTGATCTTACAAGAGTATGACTTCCAGGTAGTACATAGACATGAAGTTGCAAACCTAGATGTCGATGGGTTGAGTCGCAACCCATGCACGAGTCAGCAGGATCAGACTGGGGCTCGATGACATGACGAGGTTGATGAGGAGATAGTGCCAGGGTGGCATGCATCTGTCTTTCTTTGTGTGTTGACCATGAACTCTAGTATGGAGGACCAAGTCGTATCTTTCTCTAGTCAGAGAGTAGATGATGAGTCTCCAGATCATGAGGGTGGAGATGGTGTTCCAAATCAGCGAGATATCCATGATGATGTGATCGTGATGGAGTATCTACGTAGTGGTGTGGTAGTAGACACAGTAAGTGCCAAGGAGCGAGATCATGTTCTTCAACGAGCGAAGAGATTTCAACGAGAAGGACGACATGTACTTCGAGTATGGGATGATGGGAGGGTACGGATAGTGCCACACCCATCCTAGAAGACACAGTTAGTACGACATGCCCATGAAGAGTTGGGACATTTTGGAGTGAAGCGTACACATAGCTTACTCCAAGGACAGTATTGGTGGCGTGGTATGCACATCGATGTGCAACAGTTTGTCGCACTATGTGTGGTTTGTGATCGAGTACGACCATCGTTTAATGCTCCTACTCCACAGTTACACCCCTTATCAGTTATGAGGTTGGGTTACGGTTGGAGTTTGGATTTTGCGGGACCCTTACCGTTGATCGTACGTCACCACCGGTATGTGTTGGTGATGGTGGAGCACTTCTCCAAGTGGATTGAGTTGGTGGCATTACCAGACAAGGCGAGTGAAGAGATGGCGTACGCGTTCTTAGATCGAGTATTGAGTCGTTTTGGAGCACCAGCTGAAGTGCTGACAGACCAAGGTACAGAGTTCCTTAGTGAGTTTCAAACCTTGTGTGATCAGGCGCTGATTGATCATCGGACTACATCTCGAGATCATCCTGAGGTGGATGGTTTGACGGAGAGGGTAGTTCAAACGATGTCGTAGTGCATGACGTTCAAGGTGTGGAAATGGAACTTCAGAAGACACTTAACTTGCTTTTGTTCGGGAAGCTGCGCCCTAGCTTATCAAGCTGGGTAGGAGCTAAGCTGGGGCCATGCTTGACAAGCTGCCCCCTAGCTTAGATTGAAATATCACCTTGAAAGATGTCGAAGAGCATCAGAATGCAGAGCTCGGCGAGGAGAGCGACTTTGTGCTTCCAGTTTCGACAGAAAGTGTTCTAAGTAGTAGTTAGTACGGGGTTTTAGACTGAGAAATGTATGAAAGAGGGAAATCTGTCAATTTTGGCTCGTGACTCAAACTTAGAATCTGATAGCGTGAGTGTGTAGGTGTTCACAAGTACTATAGTTTTGACTCTTTATTCATTAAAAATGGAGTTGTATAGTGAAGTTAGCGTAGGAAAGGTTAGTAAAGACTTTACAGGAAAACTTCTTAGTAAAAGCATGTATACAGAAAATTTAACTGTTTTGAACGGAACCAAAGGCCATCCCAGTGATAGGGCGCCTGCCTAGGGAGGAGGAGGTCTCAGGATCAAATCCCCCTGGCCTTGGGTTCCTATTCCGGCATGTTGGCCTCTCGGATGGGAGTCTATGTTGGGTGTGCAGCCATGTCTTGCATATCTAGGGGCGGGAGACCGATATCTCCCTTAATCGTGGGCTTCCTGGCCTAAGCCTTCGCATGCCATCCTGAATATACTATGGGAGATACCTGGTGCGCATATGAAGAGGCTGTAAGCCCTATGGGGCAACCTCATAAGTGTTAGGGTTTCGGCCTACATTGGATGGCTTGTAGTATATTCAAGGTGGCATCAAGATGGCATCAAGAACACAGGAAACTTTTGTCAGTCTGTTATTTATCCATCGAGTCGGTTTAGCAATGGCGAAGGAAGCAGTGTGACGTTTTACAGTGAAGGAGTCTGCTTTACAAAGGCAGCTGTGCAGTTTTAATTAAAAGAGGGTCAGTTTTGCAAGAAGAGTTTTGTACGTAAGGACAGTAGGGGGCAGCTTAAGCTGGGGGCCTGCTTGTGATAAGCGACTGTACTTATAAAGACAACAGGGGGCAGCTTAGCTAGACCCTTAAGCTTTTAGGTTAAATACCTGCGACGGCTGGAGGATCGGGGACACCTTTTGAGGAGACTCTTTTACAAAGAGCTGGGAGCTGAAGCGGGAGGAGAAGCTTAGAGGCTGAGGGAGATCGATTTTTTCTGACAGAACTGAATTAAGGAATTGCGTGATCGTGGCAGAGGGACGAGCAAGTGTTTGGAGGACTGAGACTTTATCAAATTTACAGGTTGGAGGCAGAATTACTTCTGATCGGACAGGAGGCAGTTTTATTGAAGGAGATCGTTTTGATAATCTGCAAGGGACTCTTGATTGACGCTGGATTAAATTCTTGATAGTTTTCAATTGAGAGGTTGACGCAGAGAGAAGATTAAGAGTTTGGGGTCCGAATTTCACCTATTAGGCTTGAGTTGAGGTGAATTTGGTGGAAAGAGAACATTATCTGAGCGGAGGAGGAGGACTGAGACTGAGAAGGTCATGTTTTCTGAGAAATTTCAGTGCTGAAGTTGTCGTAGGAGGGGATACAAGGCGTTGGAGTTTCAAATCTTCATCGGTTGTAGATTCTGGAGAGAAATCTGCCGGAGAGAAGGCTAGTTGAGTGGAAATTGGCCGTTTGGCATTTGCGGTGGTCAACGTAAGGATTTGAGTACAGATAGGTTGTACATTGATATATGTGGAGGACTATTGAGTCTGTTCGGAAGAGAAATAAAGCATCGTGAGTTCAGGTTTCTCCTATCTGTTGTGTCTGAAGACGGATCTGTCTCCTGAGACTTGAGACTTGATCTGTTCAGTAGTAAGTGATCTATAGTCATAGTCTCTGTGAGTGACTTCAGCCGTTGCGATATCCTTATTGGCTCTTGTCTTGGTATACAATCTCTACTTCTATCTCGCGATCTATCACAGCTAGAAGGCTTGCCCTTCCTGAAGGACTCTCCTCGACAACGGTGAAGAGAGGATTGCGCAAGTCTGGCTTGCAGAAGGACCACTTGGGAGACTGAGATGTGCAGTTACCATGGTTGGCTATGGGTTATCGTTTTAGCCGACAAGCGTCTTTGGCTTCCTTCTCACCATATTTTCTATTATACGGTCGAGATCCAGATCTATCTTCGGCCATTCGTCGTGATTCTGCTGAGGTGCTGGACCTTGATGACCCGGATATGTGGGTGAGAGCATGTTCTCAACGAGCTGAGACATTTCGGAGAGTTATGTCTATGGCTTTTGAGAACCTAGCGATTGCCCAGCATAGAGACACGTTGCGATATGCGACTATCCGTGGAGGAGGTTATCGGCCGTCGATTCGCATGTTTCATCCTGTCGATTATATCTATCTACAGCAGACTGCACCGACGACATTGGACATACCGCAGGACGCACTATTTTACGAGTGCGTGAGGTGTTACTTTCTGGAGTACTCATGTTAGAGGGCCGTGATGGTGTTGTGTGAAGGACCATGTGCGTAATTGCGCGTCATGTCATCTTCCCAACATTGATGATACCGTTGACCCAAGCTTAGCAGTTGTACGTGCGAGCTTGAGGTGTATGTTGTGTGGGTCTGCTGGTGGAGCAGCCCGTATGTTGGTGTGTGATGGTTGTTCGAGAGGTTGGCACATGTCATGTTTGACTCCACCTCTCAATGTCGTTCCTACTGGACGGTGGGTTTGTCCTCGATGTATATAGCAGAGATAGCCGATTAGATCTTTGCGTGGTATGGATTGCAGACATGCGACTAACGATGGGGCGATGTAGCACCCGACCTCCTGATCCTTGCACCCATGAAGGTGTATATCACGTAGTTGGGATATAGAGCTATCTGGAGTTAGAGGGACCTAATCGCCAGTTAGGAGGACGATTGTGATACACTTGTGTATGTGTATGACATCGTCCATGTGTTATGTGTATGTGTGGTGTTCCTCTGACAGCGATGTATGTTGTGTAGCGATGTGTATGCTCACGACAGCTGTCACGTCAGTTCGGTACCTCGGCTAGGTTGACCGAGTGCGAAGTGGCGCATCCCGGTAAGGCCGTTAGTGTCGTTAGGACGAGTTGGTGGGAGAGCCCACTAGGGGTATACTTTGCAGGTAGAGCTTGGAGGCCTTAGTTCTTCGAGTTGAGCCATCAAGCACCAGGTTATGGTGGATAGTCTAGTTGAGTGTAACCCGGATTCTCTTCGTGTTTAGAGTGGGTTTGGCTTGACCGTTTGTGAGTAATCTTTGTTGTAGTGTTGGAGATGATAATTTCTCAATGCAGATTATTGTGGTACACTTGTGTATGTGTATGACATCGTCCATGTGTTATGTGTATGTGTGGTGTTCCTCTGACAGCGATGTATGTTGTGTAACGATGTGTATGCGCACGACAATGATCTCATTGCATCAACGGTTAAATAAGTTCTTCATAATATTCAATCGAGAAAATTCATTAATTACCTACTCGAGTCTAGGCACTAGTCATGTATGTTATAATTTTCTGCCATGATCATATTATAAATTAAATCCTAAACTCTAAATGAGGATTTTACATAGGACCAAAGACTCTAAGACAGTCGCAGGCAGAGTGCAATCACCTTAAGAGAGCGACCTACAGTGACAGAAGCAAACAAAATAACTTTTTCAAAAATAGAACTTGAGATCTGACTTCTATAAACTCGAACATTTACCAATGCGTTATCATTTTTTGGTGTCAATCTGATTGAAAAGTTGAATAATCAATCTAATCTGGTGATAAATCTCACTCTGATGCACGAGTTTGATTATATGATTTTTGAAGCAAATAACGTTCAGGACACAAACTACCATAATGATGCAGGAATTAAAAACTAAATGAGAAAGTTTATGCATAACTTTTTGATTCACTTATTTGTTGATAACTGTACAAGCTAGAGGTTACCATGAAGGTAACCTGTGCAGTTAGGCCATAGTCAAGTTTAGTAGTAGTCCAGTTTAGGTGTGGAGATCCAATCCTAGTTTACCCCTTTGTACTCTCACCTTGATATACAAGAGTGACTGAGGACACTTTGTTACATTCTTTGTGTGAATTCTTGATTTGTCTATCTTCTTCTTCACAAAGTGATGTCTTTTTGCACCGCTTGTAGATTCTAACATGGTATCAGAGCTAAGAGTGAATATGAGAGCAAAATAAGTTTTGATTAGCAAAGGAGAGACGAGTAGCTACTGGAAGGTGTGAGAAAAAAGTCAAAAATTCAAATTTTGGTTCAAGTTTAGACCTAATCTGACTTTTAAAAGCGTTTATGATACGTTGGGTGAGCTTTTCTTCACCTTGGGTTCTTGTTCAGAGCCCTCAAATTGAATAATCCATCGATTTGCATGCACTTTCGACATGATTTTTATTATTTTTGCTTTTTTCAGGCACCTAACCTAAGAATGCTACTTTGAGGACCTTCTACATCGATTTAGTCCTGAAAATGAGAGGAAGTGGATAAAAAGACTTTATCTTTTTGAGATTTGAGCCGAGCTACGCATAGAATTTTCTCAGGTTAAACGAAGGTCGTGTGCAAAAGTTACGTATTTTTATCTTAAACTTTGATGGCACTTTTGGAGATTCAAACGATGTTTTTTGACAATTCTGACGATCGATCGTGACCTTCTTACCTATGTGTTGCACACCCAACTCTACTTTCTTCTTTTTTTCACTGAGATTTTCTCCCCAAGCCCTTCGAAACTTTCATTGTTGTTCGAGATACATATCCCACTTTTGACAAATTGATACTTCTGTAGGAGGCGTACTAGAGGACAAGGACCCTCTTCTAGACGAGATTAACCCCAACACTCTCAATGCAGAGGTGAAGGTGACACTCGTTTTGTTAGTACTGTAGAACAAGGGTCACTTGGAGAAGAGTTGCTGCAAGAAGCAGCATGACATCAGAAATGGTAAGCAAGTCCAACAGGATTCTAACTATGCTTCCATGGATGACTCCTACTCTAATGGAAGTTTACTCACCATGCAGCATGGGATAGGAGTCATGATAAACATCTGATGGTTGGTTCATATACTCAAGCTGCTCTAACCACATGACTTTTCATGACTTTTCATGACTCATGGTTCAGCAACAAATAGCTAGTTAAGACACATGCACATGTGAGCACCGGTGATGGTACTAAACGTTCTATCACACATTTGGATACTGTTCTCTTTTGATTGATTTCTCCTTCATTGCTCTGCCAAATGTCTAGTCTGCTTTGTTTGTCCATCGTTCTCAGATTTCGGAGTTGAGTTGTGACACAAGAGAATAGATCATATGAACTTCCAACGCCTTAAGTCCTTACTTGGTTCTGAGCTAGTACTTGGACTTCTGAATTTCACAAGGACTATTCTTGTAGAGGTATGTGAAGCTTGTCAATTTGACAAGCAAGCTAAACAACCATTTGTTCACCAAGGTACTAGAGCATCCAGCGTGTTGGAGCTTGTTCATATAGATGTTTGCACAACAACACAAGCAAGTATGCAAAGTTCTCTTATTTTGTCTCTTTCATTGATGACATTTCAAGATTCATTTGGGTCTATTTCTTGAAGATCAAGTCCGAAGTAATGACTATCTTTCAGTAGTTCAAGACCATGGTGGAGAAGCAATACAACCACAATATTCTTCACATGTGCTCTAATGCAGAAGACGAGTTTATTTCTAACAAGTTTGATGCATTTCTACAACAGCATGACATCAAACGAGAGGTTACATGTGCTTACAGTCCTCGACAAATAGAACTGCAAAGCGAAAGAACAAGCACATTGCTAAGTGTGCTAGAGCAATCCTCAATGAGAAGGATATGTCCAAGTCCTAGTAGGCTGAAGCTCTACATCTGTGTATCTCATGAACAGATCTCCTATTGCTGCCGTTCACAAGAAGACATTGTTTGAGATACTGCACAACTAGAAGCCAGATCTTACTTCAAGTCGAATCTTTAGATCTATTTGCTTTGTACACATCCCTCATGAGAAACGTAACAAACTAATCCCAAACCTATGAAGTGCATTGGATATGCTTCTGATAGAAAAATGTATAAATATTATTACATTGTTTCTAGAGCTCTACACATTAGCAAAGATGTAGTCTTTGATGAATCCAAATCTTGGTATCAAGCTAAGACAGAACTTGCATATGCTATTTTGTCAATATCTCTTGCCCAGTCAGATTTGGTTGCTCCACCTACTTCTCAGTCTAGTAGATCTAGCACTGTGTTTCATCCACTGAGAGCACCTTGGTCTGCCACAGTTGCTCCACAACCTGCATTAGTTTAGGCTTCAACACTTTCGACACAGACCAATCTCTCTCCTCCTTTATTTCAGTAACCGTATGATCAGCAATGTATTGCAGAAGATCAGGTCAGTAGTTCATCTCAACCACGTAAAGTTAAATCTGGACCTTCTCAACAAACCTCTAATCCAAGGAGGTATAGCATGGTCAAATACTCTGTACAACACTTTCTATGCGAAAGTTTCTAGCAGAGCACCATGCATACATGATGAATGTGGTTCAAACTGTTCAAGTCCAAATTCTCGTGAGGAGATGATGTATCAAGCAAAATGGATACAAGCTATGGAAGTTGAGTTGGCAGCTTTGCAACATCAGCAAACTTGGGAGTTGGGTGAATCATCTATTGATAAGAAGGTCATTCACTCCATGTGGGTTTACAAGATCAAGATGTCAGCAGGTGCAAGCCCAGACTTGTGGCAAAGGGTTGCACGAAGCAATATGGAATCAATTTTGAATAAACTTTAGCCATGTGATCAAGATGACATCCATTCGTATACTTGTGGCATTGACTACAAGCATGAGGTCACACATGTATCAGATGGAAGTCAACAATGTTTTCTTGAATGGAGATTTGGAGGAAAAAATCTACATCATGGAACCTCTTGGATATGAAGTATGTATCCAAATAGAGTATGTAGACTCAAGAAGTCTTTTTATGGACTTAAGCAAGCAACTAGAGCTTGAAATGTTAAGATAAATATTCTTTCTGTTATCTCTTGGATTTACTGTTTGTTGTTCAGATTCTTCGTTATATTCGTTACAGGTTGGTGAGGACACCGTACTTTTGATCATCTATTTGGATAGTCTCATCCTCATTTATAGCTCTAAGAGACTTAACAACAAGTCAAGGTTCAATTGAAGGGAGAGTTTGACATAAAGGATATTCAGGAGCTCAAGTATCTCTTGGGCATTGAATTTATCAAGGATGGAAGTGTGACATGGCTGCTGCAGAGACAATATTGTCTTATCATGCTCCAAAATTTTAAGATGACTACATGTAAACTTATCGTACATCTCTTGCTACTAGTCTGAAGCTGAATATAGAAGATGATGAGTTGTTGGCTGATCCGTTTATGTACAAATATATTGTAGGTAGCTTGATCTACCTCACTATTACTACGTCAAATATCTTTTAAGCTTTTGGTCTGGTTAGCCAGTATGTTCAAGCGCCGAGGAAGACTCACTTGGATGCAGCTCGATGTATTCTGCACTATGTGAAGTTCACACTAGAGTTTGGACTTCATTTTATTACTAGTGGACTACTTGTGTTACAAGGTTATATTGATGCAGATTGGACTAGGAGTATCCAAGATAGAAGATTTACATCAGGATTTGTTTTCTGTCTTAGAGAATCTACGATGAGTTGGCAATTGAAAAGCAACAAACTGTTGTCTTGTCCTCTACTGAAGCAAAATGTAGAGAAACCTCTAATGCCACATGCGAATCTGTGTGACTTCGTACTTTACTTGAGGATATGGATGTGAGATTTTCTCACCATGTGGTTCTATGCACAAACAATATCAATAGCATGAAACTTGCTTCTGACCCTGTTTTCCATGCTAGGACCGAACATACCGAGGTCTATTATCATTTCATCATAGAGAAAGTATTAGCAGGACAGACAAATATGAGATATGTTCCCACAAATCAACAAGTTGTTGATATTTTCACCAAGACATTGCCTAGGGATAAATTTGACTTTTTCAGATTATGTCAAGGTGTTAAAGATATTGATTATACCTTGAGGGAGAGTGTTGATAACTATGCAAGCTAGAGGTTACCATGAGGGTAACTTGTGCAGTTAGGTCATAGCTAAGTTAGTAGTCAGTCCATTTTATAGTGTGGAGACCCAACCTTAGTTTACCCTTTTGTACTCTCACTTTGATATGCAAGAGAGAAGGATGAACCTCCGTCACTTTCCTTGTGTGAATTCTTGCTTTGCCTCTCTTCCTCTTCACATAGTGTTACCTTTTTGCATCGCTTGTAGAGCCTAACATTATTATGATGTATTCATGCGAATGTAAACTCTCAGTAATGTGGAGGACTTGAAATATAGTCCACATGGTTGGAAATGACACCACGTTTTCATCAACTTTCATCAGCTTATCATGGATCTTGCACGAGGATTCATAGTCACACTCCAAATCATATATGTAATATATTAGGGCATGTCAAAGCTAAATCAAAAGATTCTCTAACATCCAGAAAGAAAGGTCATAGTTTGTCCAATGATAGCTTTGTCTAGAGCCGTATATCTCTTAGGAAGTTGTCTTTGTATAGTTGTAAGTATTTATTTTTTGTCTTTTTAATTTTAAAAATTACAGAAAAGATTTTACCTACAGAATTTACTTACTGCTGAAATGGACGTCCAAACTGACAAAAACATAAATTAGAGGCAGCCGCTTGCACCTAGTCGCAGTCGTAGTAGTCGTCCGTGGACGACAAATATTTATGAAAAGTTCCAGCTTTGACACACTCTACTAGAGTTCTCATCTCTTGTACGAGGTGGTTCAGTCGGACATCACGAATGATAACACAGACGCAGTCGAGTGATGTCCAAGGGATGTTTAAGTGAGTCAGGTGTAGCGGTTGCTGTGAAGACACGTAGTGGGTAATGACAGTGAGAATAAATTTTCCGAGCGTGTTTGTATTACCTCGCATGCTGATCCGAAAAGCCATATGAGGAAACCGGTGTCGGAGTGTGATCCGTCTACCTAGGAAAGCGCCGGGCTTCTAGCTGTGGATGTTTACTCTAGAGGTTGGCTTTCAGGTTACAACAAGGGCTATAAACAGTCACACAGGTGTGTAAGATCCTCTAATATGCTCAAAAGTGAAATTAAGTCTAACTAGTAATAAAAGGTTTAGGCGGTGAACTTTGACACTCAAGGAGAGGAAAATTATGAAGGTTTAGACTTCTAGACTTCCCCTACATGTAAATGAGGTACTACTGGATACACACACGAAGTTTCAGCTTGAGATCAAATTATAGCACCGAGATGTTGACAGAAACGTTCTGAGTAAGAAAATAACTGCAATTTCTGATACCCAGATGGCTATTTCAACCTGGAACAGACGATTGGCTCGATGAATTTCAAATATTCTCACAGTATTTGAAGTCTACAGGATGCTGAACATCCTTGTGAAGTTAGGACTCCTGATTGTTTATAGAACTCCAGATCTCCTTCTCTGAAGTCGCCGCTCTAGATTAAGAGCTTTTCAAACCCCTCTGCTTCAGCGGCCGTCCTGAATTACTCAGTCACTCAATCGATATGAAACTTTTTAGGAAATCGTAGCCCTGCTGGCAGAGAACACAACCTCGAAGTTTTGAAGCAATTTCCTCAAATCTGCTGCAAGTGACACTGAAAACCCTAAATCCAACAAAAATGATTCAATTCTAGCACAATTCGAACTTCAATCGGTCATAACTTCGTCTTTATTGCCACAAATCAATCGAAAATTTCACTGGAAGTGCTTGGCATGACGAGCTCTATCTCCTTGTGCTCTTAAATTTCGAAGATCACTCACCAATTGCTCGAAATCCACTCTAGAGCTCTGTTTCTAAACTTAGAGTTTTACAAAAGACAAAAATGGACCAATGGGAGTTCATAGCTCCACTTGACTGTCCTTTTGTGCCTTAAACTACGTGGTAACTTATCTACACTCATAGGCTACCACGTCAAGCCCCCTAGAGTGTCAACGTAAAACTTAAACTACCTAAAATGACACGCAGCCCCAAAAAATAACTTAAATCTGCTAGAAAGCGTGCATGGGCGACACGCAAATACAACCCATGAGTTTAAGCCTTATCAACATGGTAATCAACCTACTAAGACTCAAAATAGTGTTAACATCGTATGCAAAGGTGTCAAACATATACATAAAGGACTAGAAGTAATATGAGCTAACTTCTAAAACTATTAAACTCAAGCGTCGGAGTAGAAGTCAAGCATGTAGCCGCCAAGTAGCGCGACACCGGACTACTCTTTCGACTTCAACTCATGACTGTGACAGGAGAACTAGCGGACTTGTCTCGTCACAGTCTCCCATCATTTCTGAAAAATTAGAAACAGTACGAAACAATAACCTATGAGTATTGCAGTTCTGCTGAAATGACATATTGTATTATTATTACAAAGGATATCGAGGTCAATTACTACAGCCGGCTAGAATCAACTCAAGTTTACAATGTCTACTCGTAAGACATGCATGTTGTATGACTTGCTTGCTTATTCCCCTCGTCTATCTGAAAATGCAAGAAGTAAAGAAGCTTCATTTATTACATGACCCTTCTGTAAAAGGTTATGTCTAGACCTTCTCACATCTCCAAGACCGGCTATCATTTAATAATTATAGATAAATTCAAAACTTTTTATAAACAGTCACTAGAGAATTTCTGCATAACAGTTATACCTTTTCCTATAACACAAAGCGGCAAAAGTTTCCCAAAGGTGGTTGAGCATGCTTGTTTATTTGATTTAGTTGGGTCCCAAAAACATCCTTTAAATATACACCATAGAATACCGAGACGTTTCAGCCTTTATATCTCCTGTTGTAACCAAGTAAAGAAAGAACCACTGCTTTCGAGTCTCATGACCTTATTATTTACAATATTGCATTGATCGGTCGGACTGGTCATCCGAAGAACTGACCGGTCCGACCGATCAGTTCCGGGCACAAACAAACTTGGGCTTTCCATCATACGGGAGGGTCTTTCCTGTAGACCCAGCTCAAAAGACGGTACCGAAAACCGGAACGAAAGCGCCTTGCCCTGTTCTCCTTTTCCTGTGCTAATTGCGTGATGTGCCTGTAGCATTATACTGGGCCTATATGCCCCCAGGTCGTGAGACCTCAAGGTCGGGGTCGGTATGTGCTTCGTGGCGACGCGTGGGCTTCAACTGCAGACCTCACAGTCCTCACTCAGTGAGACGGTACAGTGTGCTAACCTTTTGCCAACCACAGGGGCACTTGTAAGTTACAACACAAGGGGGTTTGGTTTAGGTTCAGCCGGAGTTTAATTGGTACAGGAGGTCAAACAAGGTTGCAGTTTAGGAGCAGTGGAGCGTGCGTTCCGTTTCGGGATGATTTCTTCCTTCGTTGCCGTCTCTGGGAGAAGGACATTTCAACTGGAGCAATTCCGTTCAGAGCGGTGAGAGGGGAGGATCTCACCGACTGATGTGGAAGTGCTCGAAGACTAGAGCAGGGCATGAAAAGAGGAATTAGAGAATGTGGTTGCACTGTCGAAGGATTTGGACATCCAGAGCTTCCATCTGTTTGGATCCGCTGATGGTGGATTAGTGCTTTTCCGCAAAATCTTCCTCTGCAGCTGGAAGCGCAGAAGTTTTTACTCGTGTGTATGTTCCAAGGGAAGGAACGTGAGGGCAGCGAAGACATCTTCGATCTGTTTAGTGGGGAGGGAATGAAGGTCGACGAAATGGGTACCAGGAGGAGCTGAAGCTACTTCCAGGCTAGGGTTTAGGCGTAAGATTTTCGATAGGGAGATAGAGCAGGTGCCGATAGTCATGGGTGACGGTATTGATACTTCGCGGTGGGTAGTATTTTATCCTATATACATCAACTCGAAGAAGACGTTAGCGGAGGGCAGGCGAATCAACGCGAGTGTTGCCGTGGAGAATCCGAACGTGGTTGAAATTCACGATTGCTGCAATTACCTCAAGCTCCCTTGCTCAGTGGAGGTAAGTTAGACTTTGGTCGTGAATGTACTGCTATACACCACATTGCTCAGATTGATATCTAGTTTCCCGTGGATAAGTTCGCATGTCTCTTCTTCTCCTTTCTGAAGTTCTCTTAGTCGAAATTCTCGAATTCTTGCGCCTCACGGAATGGTACCGAAGTGCTAAGTAGCTAGGAATTTTGTACACTCGAACCTGAATGGTAGAAAGTGTATTTGAACACCTGTCGAGAGCCCTTCAGTTAGAAGAATCACCGTCGTGAAATTGGTTCCACTGTTGTGTCACTCAGAAGAACGTACAACTGCATGACCATCTATATCCAGTTGATTTTCCTTGTGTCTTATTATGGATGATTCCCGTAATGGAGTAGTAAAAGTAGAAAATGTGTTATTATATAATAACACAGATGGGCGAAGAGCATGCAAAGTGATGTCTTGATTCTACAGTTTGGAACTGGAATTTCAAAAAACTTTTAGTAGTACTCGGGCGTGTACATGTGTAGGGGGCAGAGAATCATAGCACATGAGACCACGCCGAGTTTGCTGCTGCTTTTCTCATCTTTTGCTTCCTTTATCTTGCTTTGAACATCTTTTTCTGGGTGCTTGTTGTCGTCTAGCTTCATCTGGGATAACCTTTCTCTGCACGTTGTGGTTAGAACTTAGATCTGCACTGATACTCGGTGTGTTGATGCTGACAGCCTCATAAAGCATACTCCAGGGACTTCATGCAGAGAGGGCGAGTACGTGTACAACTCAAACGAGATGATGGCTCTCTAGTCAATCCTGCAATACCTTCGAGTATGTCTGCACTTTGCTTGGTACATGTATTCGATTGCTATGTGTGCGACTTGTGCGATTTTCCGATATACGAAGATATATGTGCAAGAATTGTCAATTAACCGTTGATTTCAGCATGAGGATTGCGTGCACTGCCTAGTGACTGCGTTTGAATTCTAAATCCGCTGGTGCTACAGGGAAAGCCTTAATGCTGAAGGTGGCTGAGTTGGTGCCAAAGCATCAAGGTCGGACAAAGAAGCAACAAGAAGGCTCCTCAAGCTCCGGAGCTACTGCTGGTGCAGGGGGGAAAGGAAAAAGTGGTAAAAAGAAGAAGTGAGGAGAATTACCGTCTGGGTTTTAGCTAACTCGATGATTCTTCCTGACAATTCAGGTCGGCTACTTTACTCTGACGGCCTTGCGATGCCCCATAGAAAAGAGTCCAGTCCTTAGTCATCCAGTTACTGGTCCTGGCATGTATGATCTTCATTACTCCGCGGATGTGAAAGGGTTAATCTCAACAGGATGCACACGAACGATACGTCAAGATACAAATGCACAAGGTATTTGATTGAGATTCTGGACCAGCGTTGTGATTGTATTTGGTCCAACACACCAGTTATGGCCTGTCGATCTCTAGCTTTGCACGCCCCTACAAAGCTCGTTAGGGACTAGAACTGTTATCCATATCTACAAGAAGAATTGTCTTGTGGTAATATGCTGACACTTCTGGAGGATCAGAACATTCAGAGCTTAAAGAAGCCGTTGTCGAGAAGTGACTCCCTGAAAGTTCCTTGCTAAGGCAGTCGTGCAAGAACATACAGGTCTTCAACAGGATATCCTCACCTGTCTTCACACCAGAAAGTCCACATGCAGCTGATTTATTTATGATTTGGGTGTTGGTTGTCAACGTACTGAAGTGGTAAATAGTGTCCAAACAGTAGCAGGTTGGAAAGGAACAGTATCTGAATTGATCATCAGCTTTGGATACCAGGAGACAGATTCATCAGGGCGTGGGATGGTGTTGAATGTTCAGGGTTGTGAATGATACCAGGTGCATGTATGATCCTCCAACTCGTCCTCCAACTCAAGTCCTATATGCCGCGTCCCCTAACTCCTGCTAACAAGAGGAGTACCGTCGTTGAGACTAGGTTTACTCGGTTTTGTGCATGGCTTGCAGTTCCACAAAATTTCCCATGTGCTAAACTGGATTGGACAGTCATGACTCGCATCATTGCTCTCTGTCGCAATGGCACGAGGTCAAAGGTCCGTCTTTGTCTCCAGGAGGCTCAGACGGAGTCTGATGTTTCGAAGGGAGTTTCACCTGTGCTTCTCGGCACTTGCAAGAGTTTAGGATGAAGCCGTTCTGGGGGTGTGATCCTAAAGCTTCCTTCCGATCGGCTTGCGATGGGCGACCGATCGGTGGGCTGGTGGATCGCTCATTTCGGCAGCGCACACCAGCTGTAGCAGGACAAGGCAGTTTGCGGTGGTAAGAGCAGCGATCTTCTTCACAGTCCGATTCTCCACCGGACCGCGCATTCTCTGGACTTTCAAAGCCTGTGTTCTCCCGGCAGCGATAGCCCGCCTGAACGGGACAGGACCTTTGTCTATGCCAGGTGCAACGACCAGGAGATGCAGATCTTGGTGACTCTGGAGGGGAACTGTACTTGGTTGCATCGTATGCTTTCTCTGGAGGCATTTTGGCCGGCTCAGGTGTGGCTTGTGCCTGTGGCGTAAGATCCGAGTGTATTTCATGAATGTCTAAACTATCAACCACTAAGGCTCTTCTCTGGAAGTTTTTGTTCCGTCTTCGGCAGTCAATGAAATCTGGGTTCGAGAGAGACGTAGAAGCCTTGAACGAGTTTTCTCTCTCGTCGATTGCTGACGAATATTGGGCCGAAGGTTTCCGGAGGAAGATTCTCTCTTCAGTCCCGCCAGCAGTGCCCCCACACGATTCACATATTGTGTCTCTGAAACTCACCGCGGCATCGTCGTGCAGATCCCCGCTTGATTCCCCCTGCATCTGCTCTCTCGACCTGGTGGGAGAGGGAGAGGGAGGCTGTCGAACTCGGCCCCTGACAACTCTACCGGTTTCATTATCCCATCTGGCTGGACCGTAGTCAACCATCCACTGCGCCGACTGTGGTGGTGGCGGCTCTGGGTTCCGGATACGCGGTGGCGAATTGGACCGCCTGTCCATAATTCTGATTTGGAACTTACTTGGTAAGTCATCGAACTGTAAAGAGTAACCAGGCTCTAGAGCAACTTTGAGCGTGGAATGATCAGGGATAGCAAAGCTTTCGATGACGGGAACATCATCGACTTGCTGCCTGAAGTGTGAGGCTTTGTCCGGCTCCATCCAGCTGCGTGTCACATCCTAACCTCAGTTTCTTATTCTGGATACCGAGGTTTGAGCGCAGCAAAGCTTCGTTCCTTTGAAACTTGTGTAATACGTGAATGGGCCATTTCACCGTCGGGAAATGAGGTCATCTTGCCTTCAGGAATTCGGACCCTTAGCCCACTGCACCCAGGCTCCTTGTCCTTCCTGGCTTTTTGCTGATGAGATTCTCTCAGGAAGAACTCAGGCCGTCCAGCAAAACACATCTTTTGACCAATTTTCTCGCCATTTCATCTGTTTGCTAGCTTCATATCGTAACCTCAAGGGTTCGTCATTTCCACTTGGTGGCTTCTATCGCGTGTTTTGGCCGATAGTAAAGCAGTCGACATATCGTGATAAGGCGTGTGGCCCATTCAACAGTGGATTCGGCCCCATTGTGATAGAAGCCCTAATTTAGAAACAACAACTGAGATCTGCGCCGAACAGTTGTGTCTTTTCGGCGGGGCAGCTAAATCTTTCCGGTGTATTTGGAATCGCGGAGGCAGTTTGGACCTCCTTTCCATGAATATGCGAAGATCTCCTGAGTCCTGACTGCTTCTTTGGACTGTTCAGGGAGAACTCGCTAGCATGATATTATGCTCGTAATCAGCATCGCGTCTCCACGTCTCGTCGGCAGCGTATGTGTTTCCTCCTCAGCAATTGCTGAACTCAGAGGACAACTGGGAATTGGGGATCATCCAATCGATTAACTCCAAGACGCTGCGAGGCGCCTTGTCTCCTTGTTCCAAAATCCCTAAACTTTTGTTTGAGACGGCCTCGTGGTTCATTACCAAAGGCCAAGGCCAGTTCGTTATCTCTAAAACGACGCACGCTCAACGCTTTCCGCCAGAATCGGCAAACAGTTGACAAACGACCGGCGACCTTTTCCCACTCGTTGAAGGGTTGGAGGCTCTTTCCGTTCGCAGCTATTTGTTGTCTTAGGACTGCTTAGTTTGCAGCAGCAGCACGAATGTCGACGAGATCAGCAAGCATGAACGCGCCGGACATTGTCCGTGCGCGGAAGCAAGAGCATGCTTCTCCAGCTTTTTACTTCCTCAGTCCCCCGGAGTTGAAAATATCTTCCTCAGTCCCCTACCGGCTGAGGAGTCCGTTACTACTACAGTCGCGACAATGACTCTGGAAATCAGACCTGATACAGATTATGCAGTCAACCTCACCCGAGGCAGACATCGAGCAGTCATCGCAGAATTCCTAAAAATTTAACGGCTTCTGAACGGCGATGGCGTCTGCACTCAGACGACATTTGAGCCTTCTCAATTTGAGGTTCTGTGTCCATGCTACGGACACGCAAATCTCAAATTGCTAACCTCTGATTATACTCAGGCGGTGAATTATTATGAGATTGTGGTTCCAGGTGTCGTGAGACACAGACTCCTCTTGTCGTGGGGCATTTCATATGGAGGTGGTCCGAGCTGTTAAACCGAGCCCGTATTACCGCACACTGACAGTTCTAGTATGAGTCGACTGCTAGCTTGCTACCAAAATTATGAAAATGAAGATTCTAAACTCTTCGTTCACCGAAAAGAATTCTCCCTTACATTCTGTCATACGTTTCTTCATTTACGTTCTTCCTCATACATTATTCTGCTTTACGCGTTGCGGGAGAATGGAAGTGATGCATGCAGCTCGAGGTTCGAACTTGCTGTACCCAGCACTCATATCTACCGTTAGAACCAAATTCTGAAACATAAGCTTTGTCCCGATGGACAGTGCTTCTCCCTTCATGTCCAACTGGATAGTGGTTTTCTTGAGCGCAAGTTACTGTTCAATATTCTCTCGCTTTCTCATATCAAACTTTTACTGTCACGTCTATTCCCCCGCCCGTGCAGTTCTCAAGTTACTATGAATCCTACGTATCCGGTTTTCTTAGCTCGCAAAGCCGGCGGTAGCCGATCAGGGACTGAGGAAGCTCTAATGTTGATACGGAGGACTGAGGAAGTAAAAAGCTGCATGCTTCTCGGAGGAAAGTGGTGATAACGACTCAACGGAAAAAGAAGAGACGTACTTGTACAAATTCATGAAGATTCCGAAACAGTCGTAATCACCAAGCACTCAACGACTTGACATCCCCGAAAAGGAAATCAGTCAAGGACTCAAAGACCGTTGCCTCTGTCACGTCACCGATTTCGAATCAACTGGAGCAGATGAGATTATCCTTCAAGCTCCATCCCACCCACAAGTTCATTAGGTCGCGTTTTTCTCCACAAGTCGATCTTCGATGACATGGACGTCACAACTACAGTCAGTCAGCTCGGACCAAGTACCCCGTCTGCACTAGCTACCGTAGGGTGGAGACCTGACCAGCTGCTTCTCGCTAAACTACACCACCGGTGCGGTTTAATCTAATCATATATATTTTATGGATCATATCACCACCAATAAGGATCATTTCAACACTGGGATACATTCAGGAAATTCCTTGAGGGTATACACGAAATTCATTTTATAACGATAATATGATGTGTTCAGATGATATATAAATGGTAATATATTCAGACTAAACTCACTTCAAGGTACATATTTACTGACCTTCAGAAGTATAATGTTTCTTCAGAATTTAAGAATTTTGAATAAAATAATTATTTCTATCATCATAATTTGAAAATATAAATTTGAGAATCCTAGATATTGGATCCTAGATAGATGTTCTCAACACCGACATGCCTTGTAGTTGGTGAATTGTAACATCCATATAGTCCCGTTGTACGAAGTTCTTTGTTATCTAGAATCCACACTCTACCTTTCTGAAATGATAATCCATGGAAGATTGTGGCTTTATTCTCGTTAAGCACTAGAACTATATGCATGTCTTTTTTCGTTACTTCTCTCAACTTATCTCACCATTATGCACGCAATTTCACTTCCGTGATCACATTGTTGATATACGGCATATGTGTAAATGCATCAACAAGTTGTTTCTTGCCTTCCACGTACATGATCTTCATGTTGAATCGTTGTCGTCACTTCATCCAACAAATTTGTCATTTTGGAGAGATCTTTCTGGATCTCCAAGTACATCTAAGGTTTATGATCTATTTCTATCATAAACTCCTTCTCCCCCAAGTAGCATTTTTCAATGCTTAGTAGTCAATACAATTGTCAACTCCTCCCGTTCGGTGGTATGATAATTCTGTTCTGCAGTTTGAAGCTTGCGAGAAAAGAAAGTCACAAGATGTCATCCATCTTCTTATTCTTGTTGTAATATTGCTCTGACTGTAGTTCCTGAAGCATATGTGGTCCACTTGATTGATTGTGAAGGGTCATACCACTTAAGAATAAGGACATCCAAGAGTGCATCATTCAATGCTTGAAAAGATAACTCTTGTGCAACACTTCATCTTTGTACTTTGCTCAAGAGTGCAGTCAACGCTTGAAGAATATGACCAAAGTTCTTCACAAACCTGTGAAACTTTTGTGCTGAGTTTGATCCTCAGGAGCACTCCGCTTTTGAATAGATTCTATCTTATCACTCATGACTTGAATCTCTTTTGCACCCACTCGATGACCTAAATAGTATATCTCATCTCTCTCAAATTCACATTTGGAAGTCTTGACGTATAGTTGATGCTCTCGTAAGATTTGAAGTATCTCATGGAGATACGTTTTATGCTCTTCTAAAGTCTTATTATAGATCAAAATATCATCTAAGAACACAATGACAGATCTATCCAAGTATGCACGGAAGATATCATTCATAAAGCTCATGAAGGTGGCAAGTGCATTAATGAGACCAAAAGGTATCACTAGGTACTCAAAGTGTCCATATCGAGTCAAACAAGTCGTCTTGTGTACATCTTCGTTTGCAATCTAGATTTGATTGTATCCACTTTGTAGATCCAACTTGGTGAAATATTTTACACCTTGAAGCTGATCGAATAAGTCATCCATCCGAGATAGAGGATACTTATTCATCACAGTTTTCTGGTTGAGTGGCATATAGTCAATGCACATCCACATGCTACCATCTTTCTTCTTTACAAAACAACATGGGTGCTTTATAAGGTGATACGTTGGATTGAATGAATCTCTTTTGTAACATGTCTTTCACTTCCACTTTGCATTCTTCGAGTCCGTGTGGTGCAAGTCGATATGGAGTCTTACATGGAAGTGTGCTACATGATATCATCTCAAATTTATGTTCCACTCGTCTTCTAGGAGGTAATCTTTAAGAAAGATCATTTGGGAATACATCTATGTATTCCTCTAATACATTCTTGAAGTCTCCAGGAATGAATACATTAGTTTTAGAATCCTGAGCATCACCTATTAAAGCAAAGAAACATACATCATTATGATGAATTATTGTCGAGTCTATCACATAAGAGGTAAATTTCAATCATGAGATCTCACTCTATTTCTAAATATCTTCCATTCATTACTCTTCATAATATTCTTTTTCCTCCATTAAGATATTCAAAAGTCGACGGTTTGGTGGTTTACCTCCACGGTTAGGAGGAAAGCGAGTGCGACACTGAGCAGCAATATGACCAAATTTGTCACAATTGTAGCAACATGTTGGTCATAGTTCTCAAGTCTTGTTGTCCTTGGCGCGCCTTCTCTCCTTGATGGTTCTCTAAGACGATCTCTTTGATTTCATCATTGAATAGATGTGGATAACCTTCACAAAATCATAGCTTCAAGCTCCATAGGTGTAGGACTGTGTTGATAATTTGTGTGTGTAACCATCTCTCATGCATGAGTACGAGTTGCTCCAATTCATAAGGTCTCTCCAATGGTTGCTTCCACGATGCGAGGATTGTTAACCATAATATCTTGCAAAATCCTATCATTTAGTCCTCTCTTGATTGCATCAAGAGCTTCTTCGAGACTCATATCGGTAATGGTCACTTGAAGATCTCAAAATTCTTCCATGTACTCTTGCACACTCTCTCTTTGCTTGAGGTCCCATAACTTCATTCGTGCCATTTGGACTGAAACTACAGGTTGAAAATTTTGGAGTAGTCTTTCTTGGATGTTGTTTCATGAAACGTGACGTCCTTATGTGATGCGAGATCTGCTCCATGCCATGTACCACGTAGGAGCTTTGTCTACAAAATATCCAATGACAAATCTCTCTGGTGTGTAATCATTTACTTGTGATTTGAAATGACTCATGTGATGATTCATGCACGTGATCCATCCTTCCAACACTCTCATGACACGATTACCCCGGTAGGGTTCCACATTACAAGTCTTCTTCATGTGAAAAAGTAAGGTATCCTCTTCCTTCATCATTTTTTTTGCCGCTGCAGTCGCTTCTTGTGCTCTTACGGTCTCTTCATTCTATGAAGGATCCGTTATCTCCATTGGTCTCTTCATTTGTCATCTGGAATCCACAATCTATTTTTTCTGAAATGCTAATTTATGGAGCATTGTTGTTTTATCCTCGTTGAGTGCTAGAGCTATCTACATGTCTTTTCTTGTTGCTTCTCTCAACTTATTCCATCATTCTGCATGCAATTTGACTTTTGTGATCACATTGTTGATACACGACATATGCGTAAATGCATCAACAAGTTGTTTCTTATCTTCTACGTACATGATCTTGTAGACGTTACTCTATCTAGCAAATTTGTCGTTTGAGAGATCTTTTTAGGTCTCCATGTACACCAAAGGTTTATGGTCTATTTCTACTATAAACTCTTTGTCTCCCAAGTAGTGTTTCCAATGCTTCGTAGTCAATACAATGACCAACTCCTCCCGTTAGGTGATGTGATAATTCTGTTTTGCAGTTTGAAGCTTGCGAGAAAAGAAAACCATGGGATGTCATCCATCTTCCCATTCTTGTTGTAATAATGCTCCGACTGCATTTCTTGAAGCATATATGGCCACCTTGATTCATCATGAAAGGTCATACCACTTAAGAATAGAAGCATGCAAGAGTACATCTTTCAATGCTTGAAATATAGCTCTTGTGCAGCACCCCAATTCCATCTTTGTCCTTTGCTCAAGAGTGTGGTCAATACTTGAGCAATACGAGCAAAAGTCTTCACAAACCTACGATAAAATCCACGATCATTGCAACACGAGTGTTGCAATGATATCATAGCGAAGTTCTCTCATTCTAAGAGTGTGAATCATCTCTCTTGTAATAATGAATTAGCAACGTCACCTTGCAAGGAGTGTTGAGCAATGCATAGCGGCTGAGAACAACCATTGAGTTGCAAATAATGGAGAGTGGAGAAATTTTATGTACTAAGACATGGATGGGGGATAATGTCATGATTTCTGTTTTCCAACCCAATTCATTTTCAGAATTATTTGGTGGTGCATCTTGGAGAAAATTTCATGACACGAGTGATGAATTCGCCAATCCATGTCTTAATTCTGATCGTTACATATCATCTAAATTGAGATGTCAATGTCTACACTTGATTTAGCAAGATATGGACTTGAATCGACTTCTTCCAGTCGGTTTCAATACATAGATAGAAGTTCATTACGTATGTCAACTTGATATAGTCTATCGGGAATGGATGGTTAGAAATTTCAGAGAGGAATTCTATAGAGAGGTGGTGAGATCCCCGATATCTTTTGTAATACCTTTGATAACTCAGCAATATCGTGTAGCCATTGTGACGTTGTATTGAGAACATGATTCAGAGATTGAGAGCGATCATGAATAAAAGAATAGAATGAGAGTTCTAAATGGAGAAACTGATAGAAGAAATGATAAAAGAGTTTGGAGAGATGAAGTCTAAATTACGTGTATCATAGAACAAAAGATTGTCAACAGAGAGAGAGAGAGAGAGAGAGAGAGAGACAAGATAAGGTTGCACATCCTTTACACCACTCACGAGTCATCACACGGACTGATGTTGTCACTTTCACATCACACATTCAACTACCTATTCTTGAACCTCACATGGATCGTTGACATGGATCTTATCTGATACATCAACAATTATGCAACGCGTGTCTCACAAATAATTATGCAAGATAACTGCTATTCTTCTCCTGACTAAGGCGCATTAGTCTTAGTCATAACTAGTTAAGTATGATTATAATCTATTTTTGTGTTTCGTAATCATTCTCTCACTGTAGAGAGTATCTTCCATCTATTCTAAAATGAAGTGCGTATGTGACATAACTTGTTGATACTCGATCATATATCTCTTGCTCGTATCTTTCGTCTGTCATCACATTCAAATTAGGTAGTAACACAACATGCTTCGAATGATACAAATCGATGTGTTGTCCATCAAACCATGTTCTCAATTTGTATACAAGGACATTTGCATGGACAAGATTATGCCCATGCAACCTGAGAACCTTCATCTGAGCTTACACATATTGCCCTCAACATTCCATTGACAACTACATGAACGTCTGTCGTTAAAAATATCAACTACTAGATGATCTTTCAAAAAGAAATTTTCCGTCGTAAATTGTATAAGATACACAAGTAGATCCTTCATCAAACTGCAGAAACATCATCTAGCATCAAATTGACTTGGAAGACACTATATAACGTTAATATAGTCCAAAGCTCTAGTAGATCGACAGCTCATACCAGCCGAAGTAGTTAGGGTTGTTACGTATAGTTAGTTAGATGACTAACTCACCATTAAGATTTTCCTTCTACTCAACCCCACTATATATACATGGAGAGGTTTCGCCTCTCCCATCTCATTCCTTTTTACTTCTTGTCTATTCGTTCTCTCTTCTTGAATGTCTTCTTAGAAGTATTAATCTTTTTGCATGGCATTAGAGCAGTAGAGAGCGTTTGTCTCTTGCTCATGAGTAATATGGATTGATGCATAGAGAAGTACATGAGAGAGCTGATGGAATTGTGGCTGATATTGAGCATTTTCTTGCTGATGCGTTCCAGGAGACAAAACCGTTTCTTTCGTCACAAGGAACTTTGAACGCGATTTTGGAGATCCACACGATTTTTCCCTCTTAAATCTGTTGACTAGTCCCATAAAAGTTGTCTTGTTTAGAAGGTGAGAAATGTACACTCGATCAAATTTAGTCGATTTGGAGCTTTCCAGCAGCAGATTTTCAAATGGATCTTTCTTTTATCAAAACTAGAACTTGAGTCCAAAACAAATATTATAAATAAGAAATTTGTATTGTGCGCCATTTTTTACCTCATTTGGTCTAATTTTGAACTTTCTTGGTTTGTTCTTTCGGTGTTTTTGTCTTGTTTTGTACACCTACAGTTTACATACATGTTCTTTCTTCATTCTAGTTGCATGAGGAGTGCACTGAGTTGCCCTTTTTGTGACTTGTGATCAACTCTTGATCGTGAGATGTGGGTAGACGAGTTTCGTGGAGGTTCTATGAGATTTTCTGTGTACAAAATAGTGTAATTTCTCAATTGTAGCTATGATGGAGTTCATGTCTTTGATCACTAGAGAGAAGCTCGACAAGAACAACTACCAAGTGTGGAAGTTCTGGTTGAGTATTTTGCTATAGGGACAAGATCTATGAGATCTTATCATTGAGGAGGAGAAAGCGTATGATGTACTCACTTCTGATGTGAAATTCAAAGAGTGGAAAAAGCGAGACGATTTACTATATTGCGCTGACAGTTTCAGTCACATCCAAGACTGTGACACGCCTAAGAAAGCTTGAGATGCACTCATGCGTCTATTTAATCAAGAACAGAGGCGCAAAGGCTACAATCGTTGCAGCAATTCAACACTATGAAGAAAGACTCGATGTGCATAAACGACTATGTGCAATCACGTCAAACAGCTCGTAAATCAATTATCTTTTATCCAAGTTGAGATTGATCCTACTGTCTTGATCGAGATTACATTGTCTATTGAGTACAAGCAGTTCATCTCTTCAATTTCGACCAGAGAACCCCTTCTGCCTTTTGATGAATTAGTTTTTATTGTAAGAGAGGAAGTGCGCCTACTGAGGAGTTCAACGAGTCAGCAAAAATTTGTGTATTTTGCAGGTTTTGGATGATCTCGAGATAGGGTTCATGGAAAAGATGGTGGACGTGGACGAGGTCGCGGATAGCAACAACAATAGTCTTAGCAGCAACAGTAGAATCAACAAAACTAGCAACAGGCTGGTTCTTCCAACAATCAGAGATGTGCACCTGGTTCTTACAACTACTGCAAGAAGCAAGGCCACAACGCCAATCAATGCTACAAGTGACAGAACAACCAAAGTCAGTACAACAACGACCAGCAAAGATATGCAACAACTGAGCAAGTTTATTCAGAACAGTTGCTGATTACAACACATCAGAATTATGCCGCTTTCAAGCCACGAATTGACTGGATGATCAACTCTGACGTCATCAGTCACATGACATCTCCTCGAGAGTGATTCAATTCATTTGAGCTTGTGGAGACTCCTCAGTTTATGATGACAAGCGATGATATCAACCACCAGATCCAGCATAAAGATAACATTCCGCTACACATTCCTGGTTCATCGTTTACTGATATAGAGAATGTCTTGCATGTACCCACATTGACTAGAAACCTACTATCTGTAGGACAACTGATAAAGCGAGGTCTGCAAGTGCATTTCAGTAAAGATAGATGATTTATTGAAGGTTCTAATCGCACTCTTGCTAGCTTGGGGTAGCAAGAGTGGTGAATTGCTCAAACTATATTCCTCCATGCCTAAGTTACAGATAGTCATGTATAGACAAAGTGGTCCAATAGTGTCTCATATTGACATATGGCACAAGCAAATTTGGCACATGAACTTCTAGAGGCTGAAAAGCCTTCCAAGTTCGACCGGGTTACATGTCTACTCAAATTTGAATCCAGTGAGCCCACTGGAGTCTATACAGCATGTCAATTCGGCAAGCAAGCTAGACAGCCCTTTAAGAGATCATGTATCACAGCGAACAAGCTCTTGGAGCTTATTCACACTGATTTATGGAATGCTTCACTTAACTTATGGAATGCTTCTCAGTTAAGTGTGACCAATTTTCAGTACTTGGTGTCCATCATTGATGATCATTCAAGTTATATCTAGATCTATTTGTTGAGAAACAAAGTCTTCTACCGAAGTAATGTCAGCATTCCTAACTTTCTGCAAGTTGGTGGAGAAATAGTCTAGAGAATCTGTCCTCTATTTGAGATACGATGGAGGAGGTAAGTTTCTTTCTGGGGAGTTCGATGCATATTTGCGTGAACATGACATCCAACATCAGAAGACGTAAAATTATAGTTTGCAGCAAAACAGAGTTGCAGAGCGCAAGAATCGACACATAGCAAAAGCTGTACGTGCTATATTGAACGAAAAGACCATGCTTAGACCTTATTGAGCAGAAGCTGTTTCGTATGAGGTGTATCTTATGAATCGGATGTTACAACGATAGTCCACAACCATACACTGATGGAGGTCTTCACAAGTAGTAAGCCTAATTACTCTTTCTTAAAGTTTTCAGATGTATTTGTTATATGCACATATAGTTGTTAAAATCCTTCGTTGAAGCAGTTCTATATCAATAGAGATGTTGTCGTTGATGAGCTACAGTTTGGTTTGCTCTTGCACCTTTTTTAGCCATCCTTGTACCTACTATAGAACCAAGGAGTCAGTCCACTATGGTAGCTTAGAGTAGTACGTTGAATGGAGGATATGGAGAAATCATTAATTCCATATCTACGCATCGTTCATGCAAATAATCTCTCTAGACTCGAGTTCCAGCCAATACTAACATGTCATTATACATGGAGTGAATGTTATGCTAATGGAACTATGTTAAGCTAAGGAGGATCAAATTTTGTGACTAATATGATTTAAGATTATTGTCTGGTGAACATACTAAGTTAGTCTCAACATGTACCATAGCAGCATATCCATGTAAGATATCCATGTGTACATTGTCACGTCAGTTTAGCACCTCGGCTGGGTTGACCGAGTGCGGAGTGACTAATACTGATAGGGCAGTTAGTGTCGTTAGGGCGAGTTCTTGGGATAGTCCACTAGGGGTATACTTCGCAGGTAGGGCTTGGAGGCTTTAGTTCTTCGAGTTGAGTCTTCAAGCTCTTGATTATGATGGATAGTCTTGGTGAGCGCAATCTGTATTCTCTACTGTATAGAGTGGATTTGACTCGACTTTAGTGTTTGTTTAGTGTCGGTTGACATGGTGGAGTGAGTACATATCATTTATTACTCGAAGAACTAAAGCTTCCAAGCCCTACCTGCAAAGTATACCCCTAGTGGGCTATCCGAGGGTTGATTCAGCATCACCTCCACTCCTGGATGTTGATGTCTCCAACTCCATTGCATCATCGATAGACTGTTTATGAATCATAAACGTGGTGTTCAACGTCTTCGATAACGTGAATGATTGCGGAAACTTGACTTGTCTACCAGCCTCTCGGCGTTGTAGATCCAGCTCCATCAACGCACCTCGTGACTCAGAGACACGTACTGCATCTCGAGTCACTACCGCAGATGTCTCAATCTGCACCACACCAGTCATGAAGTCGAAGTCAACTCCTTCTCCTCCGTAAGATGTGGAAGTCTCTGTCTCTGAACCAGATCTCCGTTGAGCCATAGCCATACTAGCTATCCTCTACTCCAACTGCTCAATTCGAACAGCCATATCCGCATCTGACGTCGTAGCAAGTGATAGATCGACTAGTCCTCTCACATGTATTCGACCTCTATCTCTAGCATAGTGGTACACTTGTGTATGTGTATGAAATCGTCCATATGTTATGTGTATGTGTGGTGTATCTCTGACAGCGATGTATGTTGTATAACGATGTGTATGGGCACGACAACACTTATCTACTGCATAGTCAGATCATACATCTCAGTGTTTTAATTAAGCATAATTAATCTCTTGACTTGCAATGTAGTCAATAAAATGAGTAGAGTTACCGTAAAGCAAATGAATATCGTGTTTGTTTTTATTATCGTATGTCCTTTGTATTATATTGTATTTAATTATAATTCTTCGGCATAATTTCAGATCTCGTTTTGAGATCATTAGAGAATTTATTATCATTCAAGTACTAAGATAAATATGATCTTCAACACTTCGTGAGATTTAACTTATATGTTTTTCCTCTCAAGGTATATATATATATGATCTGCTCAGCTTAAACTAGGAGGCTCTAATTGATAGATCAATGTCTAAAATGTCTGGTTTCATAATCGCGTCGATTCGAAATACCTTTTTGTTATTCACGCAATAGATTCTAAAAGTGGACCAATATTTAGTTAATTTATGCACGATAATAAGAATAATTCTACTGCATGAAACTTCAGTCAAAGAGAAGTTACTGCTTGAGAAAATTTCAACGAACGGTCAACTCTGCAGGAATTTGCTTGATCACACCCCCAGTAGGTTCCTTGAGCTTGATCACACCCCTGACTGGCTGTTGCCTGTAAAACCAGTCACTTTGTGAGTGACTGGTTTTCACATGTGAGACGAGATATTAAATTTCCGAGCATGTATAGTCTAATTATTATGAATAATGTTAAATATTTTGAATTATAACGATATTTAGTCAAGGTTGGAAAGTACTAAAATGATGAACCAAATGATAAAATGACTGGTTCTACTTTCAATAACCCGTAAGGGGTATGATCAAGCTTAAGGAACCTAAGAGGGGTACGATCAAGCTCAAGGAACCTACTGGGGGTGTGATCAAGCAAATTGCTGTCAACTCTGCTATTCCGAGCGCAAGCTACAGTACTGGGCGAGTAGCGAAATCACTACTGTACCATAAAGGATTTTCAGTCTATTTGGTCTTACTGTTTTAGTATACGTGTCTGGCTGTGCTCTTCCGGCTGGCAAATACCGTTTACGGCTTACCTGATTCCGGTCTTCTTAGACCGGGGCTTTTCCTGTTGGCGTCATGATTCCAGCCTTCCACTGGATAATAACCTCAACGGTCTTTTGGTGGGAGCCGTGAGTTTCTCCAGCGATGCAGACCTAAAGAAACTTGGGCCTGCTTGCGTCACCGCCGCCGTACATGTGGAACTGGACAATTTAGCTTAGATTACCAGAAAGAGTTTCAAGGCGGAATGTTCTTCTAAACTCCTCAACAGGCAAGTGTTACCAACACCCGTTCCTTCTCCAGAGCGCTATGCAGAGAACCAGAAGTGCACATCATACGGCAAGGCAACAAGTGGAGTCCCCAAGCATGAGGTTTACACCCGTTCCTGCCGCTTCTCATGGCCACACGTGGACGAAGATCTTTATCACGAAAAGAGATCCGAGGCTTTATCACAGTCGACTTTGAGCTTTCCAGAGGCTAGAGACATGAATCCCTTTCAGCACCACGAAAAGAGTCAAAGGATATCCGACGAGGACCTCTTTCAGTGGATGAGTGCAGTTGGGTTCGACCGAAAACCTAATATACTGATTCTATTCTGAACCTGTAATATAAGCCACGAGGGGTTCTTATACTCGGTAACTGACTCCGACTCGTGTCGACTTGCCTGACCTTCAGTTATCAGTTTCTTTCTCCTTAGACAGGAGAAGCCCTAGCCGCCAGAACTACACAGAGGTGGCGTAAGTTTGGAGGTGGGTGGAGTTTTGTGTTAGGTGTCGATCCTAATATTAGACTCTTTCCGGTGCACAAGCCGCTGGAACCCTACTCTGTATATGCTTGCAACTAAATAATTAAATAATTAATTAAAATTAAAATTAAAATTGCTTGCAACCACATTTCCTCGTGATGTATATGTCGGTAGCAAAAGGGGAAAAGATGAGGCGTGTCAAAACTAAGAGAGAATCTCTAACGTCTAGAAGAAAAAAAGCAGTTGTTTATGGAGGTACAGTTTTGTATAGAGCCGTAAAGCTTACAGTCGTATTTGTGAATTGATTTAGTTGTTTTCATTTATAGTAAAAAGTTTACGGAAATTAAAATAATTGCTTGAGTTCTAAGTTTTCTATCTGCAAAAACTTACACCAGAATCCGGAAAAAGAGGAATAAGCGACTCCCGCAGGTCCGGAAGTGCTTGCAGAAAACGTCCGTGCCTCTTGGCCGAAGTCGTAACATTCACCAGCAAAGAATATTTGATCACAAGATTTTAGGGTTGACTCTTAATATTCACTATCGTTTTCCACCGACCGTAACTATAAGGGGTTATAATAGATAATAAGAAGTGCCAAAGAAAAGATTCTTAAAGGGGAGGAGAGAAAAGCCTCAATTTATCATAGGATAATTTTGTAACCTTTGCGAGTTTGTTTTCAAGGAGCTGAAAAATGTAATCATTATGCATAAATGATTATCGTGATTATGTCTTCATCTCAGTTTCAAATCTGTAAAATAAAGAATCATATAAAAAGCTATTTATTAGCTTTATAAATTATGATTCATCTCAACGTAAACTATTTAATATTGATAGAGAATTATTAAAATGAAGATTTTGGTGTTTTTCGAACAAAACAAAATCTTTTCTTAATAGTCAATAAACATTATGAAGAAAAAAATATTTTTTTCATGCTTTTATACTCATTCTCAAAGTTTAACTATTTACTCTCTCTCACGTTTAGGATCACCTTTGCACGTGAAAGTACGGAGTGAAAATCAGAAGACCATTGGGTTAGATCGTTTACGCATAGCCTCGCAATTACATCGCAAACCTAGACTTTTATTTTACAAGAATAATATATTTTTAATTTTTAATTTCATTATCAAGCATTTGATCACAAATTAAATCCTTGCATATTATCAATATTGTATATACAGGAACCAGAAGAATGACAAAAAAGATAAAAAAATAAGTTTAAAGGGTATTCCTTTTCTTACCGAGATAAAGTCGAACTGGCAAAGGTTCAGTTGGCACGACTGAGTCCAAAGCCTTGTCCGCGCGCACTCCATGCCAACAGACGCGCGGATTCATGAATTTGAATTCACTGTGGCTCCGAACAGGATACCGTAGTAGTGCTTGCAGCCCTGTCCAAGAAGCTAACGGCAGTTTCTGTTGTTGACGAAACCCTAATCTACTGTAGTCGGGGAATGGGGAAGCATAGGACTGGTACAAGAGAGTGGAGTCTCCTTGTCCAGTGCTGATAAAGAATCAACACCACCATGACCGACACGCAGTTCGTTCCCAGACTGTATTCGAAGCACACGCAGTATTCTACAGGAGTGACGAAAAGGTAACACCTGTCCTCCTCATCTTTTAGTCTAGTGATTCGTAACTGTGTCCGGTGATCCAGTACCCGTTCAGCCAGTTTGCTTCTGATCCACAGGACACCACACATTCCTTGTCTTCCTTTGGACCTTAGAGAAAAGCTTCTGTTACTGTTCTGGTATGCCACATAAGGCTTACAAGTCAGAATGACACCTTTTACAGGCAGTCCCTTTTACTGTCTTCATTTTACAGGTCACTCTCTTAGATGAAGGAGAAAGTTGAGGTTGAATTACGGGCACTTGTTTAACTAAAATTTTAGACAATGCATCTACATTTGGTGAAAGGAATATTAAAATATAATCTATTAGAGGGTGTCAAAGTTAAGAGAAAATATTCTTCACCGGCAGAGAGAGAAACTATATAATTTCATTATGGATAATTTTATATAGGACAGTGTTTCATTCTGGGTGGTCTTTGTGAAAAGACACTACGATTTCATCATCAATTATTTTTCAGTTCTGACACTGAGAATAATTACTCAAAACAATAGATTCTCTACTACAAAAGAAAAAGGCCGAAGGTGCCCGTAAGAAACATCCGCCAAGATCTAATCGAAATCGTAATTTCTCTCTCGTGAATCCAGAATCTTCAGAAAAGATTCAAACTTTGACACCCACTATTAGACCCACTGTTAGCTTGATGAGAAGACTATGCATCTTTCCACCATGAAAATGCAAGTTTGATCCCTTGTAACTCCTTGACAGTGAGAAGTGAGAAGAAGCAACTCTTACTTGAGGTTCAATCCATGACTAGCACTTTGGAGTGTATTTTTCTCACTGCGTTGGGTCCGGCAACAGAAATTCATTTTAAAATACCTTCAAAACATTTAAAAAGTCATAATATCCATTGTGAGGCTCAAGTATAACCATGGGTTATCAAGAGCCAACTACAAGGAACTATAAAGAGCACTCTTGCGAGGTTCAGGTTAGGTGTGTTTCCAAGTTACTGTTGGTCAACAAGGGGTCAAGTGCAAGATACGGAATCTGGCTGACTACGTTAGCACGGGTACCGTGTTTGCCTGGCCCTCGGCTTGGGAAATTCAGACCCCCAGGTTGGACTGCGACTGCCGGTGGCGGTGGCGGTTGGCTTGTGATGGTCATGTCAAGCGACCTGGGTTCTCGGTAGTTTAAGAGCAAAGTTAACCGAAAAAGTTATTGCATTATTTTGAGTTTCCGTTTGCAAGTGCCTTTTGTTGTCCAGTGGATGTGTTGTCAGTATCCTGGTAGGTCATTCTACCTCATCTTATGTATCACTTAAACCTAGTGTTAACACTGAGTTTAACTGGGACATCCTCTCGAATACCGGGTTCCCTTGTGTATGCATATAGAGGATGTGGGTTAGTCTCGATACTGCACTGGGTTACTCTTTTTCCAGTCCGTGATTATTCCTTGTGAGTGACTTTCATTCTGCTTTATGATGTGAATTGCATGCGGTAAAACCTTGCTGTTCAATTGACCATCAAATTATTCTTAACAGAAATAAAAGCATCCCCTTTATTTGAATGAAAGAGAAAAGTAACCTTTTTCTCAGCTATGGTGCAAATATAATATTCTGAATGATCTCAGTGAAACAAATTCCTCATTTTTTAAGTGGGACAATTGTCTCATTATTTTGCTTGGTTTAGGAACTCAAACTCAAGCAGTACGTTCACACTGGGGTGTTGTGGGCGTGACCCCCCAGCTAGTCAGGAGTTCACACCTCAAGTTCCAGCAAGCGCTGGTCTCGGGTTCCATTTCTGGAACTCGTCCTGACTCTAGTCAGGTTAACCGTGTTCACTCGCAAGCATCTAGAATACAAACCGTTGTATGATCCAATCGAGTCGTAAAACATCGTGAATAAATTCTTCTGTTGCTACATGAATGATTATTAAATGATTTCTCACTTCATTTACAAGATTAAAAAATGAGAGGTGATACTCTCTAGGTTGAAGTTTGGAACTAACGCCTTCCAAGGTCAGAGTGCATATTAAAAATTCAAGATAAGGTGAATCTCCTGCTCTGATTTCTTTTCTATTTTGCAAAAATATAAATCCATCCATTTTCCCAGAAGAAACCAAAATGGAAATGTATTATCGTTTGCAGCTTTGATTCACATATATTTTCAACATTTACTTCCATGCTCCTTTTATTATGTGTTGTAGAAACCAGTAAGGGTGGTTTCACATGTGCCATACATGCAACAAGTATCAGACAAGACTAGAAGTATCATATTACTTTCACATGTAAATGGAGGTTTATTCTGTATTATCACAGTAATTATCCGTTAGTTAAGATTTAAATACAAAAAGAATTGAATCCAACCGTTAACCCGCGGTCTGCAAATAGTTGTCCGTAGTATTAAGGAGTTTCAAAGGTGGAACTTTTGAGAAATGTTAGTCTTCCACTGACAAGTGTTATGGCTACGGCCAAGAGGTCATGGATGTTTTATATGATTACTTCAGAAGGCAGTCGCAAAAAATTGCCACATCGGCTCTAATTCATTTTTTTCCTCTAAATCGTACGTGAGTGTCAATCATAAATAAATTTCGAATTTTAATAATTTATTAAAATTATCAAAAAGTCAAAAGATGAAAAACTTAGAGCGCTTCAGAAAAAACCCCTGAACGATACACAACTCTAGACAAAACTCGCCTTGGATAAACTACGATCATTTTTCTTTTTACCGTTAGAGAATCTTGTTTTTAGCTTTGACACGCTCTATTTCTGATGTAGCCGGTTTCGCCAATGAACTTCCCCAATATGAATATTTCCGATTAACACTGTGACTTTGTTACTATTACTGTGCTTCGCGGGACCAGGTTGAGATGGCTTCGCCAGTTTATTCGCTTTATAAAATATCACTTAAACCACAAGTGGGGGTATATAAACCCCCCACCTTGCCACGTCACTTCATGCCTGCCACTGTAGCGAATTTGAAACGCGCCCGGAGCGGCTTCCTGACGCGGCAGCGTGGTTACACTTCGCAGAAACTTCCCGACGCGGCAGCGGCAGCACAGACTTGTGCATGAGTGCGAGATACTGCGCGACGTCGGTTCGCTTCACGCTCGAATTTTCACTTCCTGTCGAGTTCTTGCGCAGGGTCCTCGTTGAGGCGGCCTCGATTCGTGATACGCTTTGGACTCGTGGTTCTTCGGTCCTCGTTGAGCAGTGAGTTTTTACTTCTTTCGTGAGTTCTTGCGCAGGTCCTCGTTGAAGCGGCCTCGCTTCGTGATACGATTTTACTCCTGGTTCTTCGGTCCTCGTTGAGCGTGAGTTTTTACTTCTTTCGTGAGTTCTTGCGCGGGTTCTTTGAAGCGGCCTCGCTTCGCGATACGTTTTGGACTCCTTGTTTCATTCTTCCGCATGTCGTGTTTGAGTTGACCTTGCTAAGCGATACGATTTGGACTCCTGGCTTGTCGTGGAGTTCCTGTCCATGGCAGTAATTGATTTCGGTATTTGACTTCAGCGTTCACTTTCCGTCCCGCAGGTCGAGACAAGTTGGCTACGCTTCTTTTCGCTTCATGAGTACTCATTTTTCACAGGTCGTCGTCGGGTCTTGGATTTTTCTTCCGCAGGTCCTCGTTTACTGTTGCTGTTGTTTTGGTGGCAGCACATAACTTGGCTCTCAGCACCGAATCATATCTTGGCTTTGAGCACTGAATGTCTCGTGCTACTACTCAGCAGCATACAGAGGCTGATGTAGTGTCCGACATCTTGTCCGAATTATTTGCAGCATACGGTTCCGAAGGCGAACTTTCTCAAGCGAGTCTTACTGCTTGTGGTGGAGGGTTTATGATGGATAAACGGGTGCTATGGTCAGAGGACGGAATGGAGGCCACAGTTACCAGGCCAGGTAATAAACCGCCTCTGCTGGTGACAGTAAATGAGCTTCGAGTGCTCTATCCGGAGTTCTTGGCAGCTTGTTCTGTTACTGCACTTCGGACTGACTTACGGTGCACATTCGAGGATGAGGTCCCTCTGCTTCGCTGCGCAATGTATGCTTATGTTGCTGTTGAACCTCGTAGCAAACGGTTCAACGTGTATAGAGCTGTAGCTTTGACTATGGGATATGTGGACAGAAACCAGCTTCCAGACGTGATTGTGGAAGCTATTGTGGCTACATGGAGTGTGCCTGGTGAGATGATAACTGGTTATATTGCTTAGTCGTGAGTTTTCAGCTGTTTAGAGAGACATATTTTTGATGTTACTGCAAATGATTTATTTTGGAAGGGTTATCTGTCATTTTTTTACAAGTTTCGGGATTTTATGTATTTTCTTGGCCTGTGCCTCCTCCCTTCTTTGGAAGGGAGTGAACTTCCGCTGGAGAGGCCAGCTTGATGGGTTCGAATCCCATCGGAAGTACATGTTGTAGTTAGTCAGTTCAGTCTGTAAATTCCTTTGTGCTCTGATTTTCATGTAGAATCATGTGTTACTGCTCTGTTTCGTGGGCAGTCCCTTTACAGCCTTATCACCGAGGTTGTGGGCAGGCCCTTGTACAGCCTTATCACCGAGGTAGTTGCAGCAGTGAGGGGCACGATGGAGTGGAGCGGGGCACACTTCTGGGAAATGGCCGGGTCGGTGAATGACAGTAATAAATCGGTGCGTCTACTTCTGCATTTCCGTGTCGCAGGGCAGAAGATACTTTACTGTAAACCATTTTCATTGCCATGAACTGTAAGGGAACATGAACATTCTTTCCCGGTTGTGTCCTACGGCTCATTGATTCCAACTTATATCTAGTTAGTACGTAGGCTCAGATGGATAGTCCTGATGGATGGATGCGTGGGCGCTTAGTCTGGAGCCCGAAACTTTCAGTACGCCCGTTGCTGCAGTATCTTCTCTGGATTTTAGCCAATGTATGCATTCAGCATTCCTAGCTAGAAGTTGCAAGGTCAGCCCCGTCTTGTCATGTCCAGATCTAACTGATCAATTGCGATGGCCATCTCGATTACAACTGGTCAAACCCACATTTATTTGCCAGACCCAGCAGATAGCTGGTTCCACGATCAGTCCAAGGGCGAGCTTCTCCGAGATGTTACAGATAAGTAGGAATATCAGTACAGTCTTGAGTTCTGAATGCTGTCACTTACAGAAAAGACGGGTACTGAATCAGTTCTACGAACTTACCCACATAGTCAGGAATGATTTTCCATTTGGCCGCAGACTACTGTTCACATACTTCCAGTCTGTGAAGAAAGCAGAAATTGCCAAGCACTGTGAGCAAACTGAGTGTCTTCGTGAAAGCAGAAGAGTGGACCAGGTACTGAATAAAAACTCCTTGATGTACGATAATCTGCCGAACAGGAACTGTCTACAAAAGTTGAACATAGAAAAGTAACTTTCCCTTCTCGTCACTTTTTTGAAACTGAAGAGAAAAAGAAGGAGGTCACGATAAGTTACTTTCCCTTCTCAAAACATTTTCGAAACTGAAGAGAAAAAAAAAGATAACAGATAAGTTACTTTCCCTTCTCGTCACTTTTTCGAAACTCAAGAGAAAAAGAAGGAGGTCACGATAAGTTACTTTCCCTTCTCAAAACATTTTCGAAACTGAAGAGAAAAAAAAAGATAAGAGATAAGACACTTTCCCTTCTCGTCACCATTTCAAAACTCAAGAGAAAAAGAAGGAGGTCACGATAAGTTTTTTTCCCTTCTCAAAACATTTTTGAAACTGAAGAGAAAAAAAAAGATAAGAGATAAGTTACTTTCCCTTTTCAAAAATTTTCCAAAACTGAAGAGAAAAAAGGAGGTCACGAAACTGATAAATACTACCACAACCTTCAACGCATTACAACTGATTTATTCAAATTTCTTTTGGCAAATGTTTACAAAAGAAAGAGTTTTATAAAGAGATTTATGGAACGATTGTTACTCCACTTTGCAAAGTTCAAAAAAGCAAGGCGGACGTCCCATGAGTCCTCTCTCTACACCTGAGGACAAACAAACAATATAATAGTGAGTATAACATGGATAAGAATATTATACTAGCTCCATATATATATACACATACAGAAAATCTCTATATTATCTTTCCTATTATTTTAAATCTTTTACACATGGATTATTATAAATGTACACATAGCATTAGTATTTACCTGTCAAGTTGCAGCGCGTTCACCAAACAAACGTTCTCTCAACTCGGTCTTCCATGTCGTCGTTCGAGGAGACAATACTCGAGTAGTCGCTGTCCTATGACGAACAGAAGTGTGTTGTGGTCGACGTTCATATATCTTGATGGGCTCCCGAACTATGTTCTCGTTCCAATCCATGGCACAAGCAGCAAGTCGTGCCTCATGTGTCTTCTGGAAATGTATCCTCTTAGTGGCAAACTTGCATATCACAGAGTTGAACGTCTCAGACATATAGTTCTCACGTGCTCGTGTGTAGAACCGCATCTTTGCAGCCGTTATGGATCGCTGAAGAAAAGCGACCATGGCTCGGTGTGTAGGTGAATCTACATCACGAATAATACCAACTACATCAAAGAATGCGAAATAATACAGTAAAAACATAAAGATTTCAGTAAAAGACGGACGTTCAGTCATCTTAGAAGAAAACTTACTCTTCTCATAGTACTTGTCAACTGTCGGACGGTTCAAGTCGAAACCATCACAACATGGTCTGTTTATTCCTGTTAGACGTTGAAGAACGAGACAAGTCACGTGATCTCCCGCCCAATGATCAGCAGCATTCCTGATGTCCAAACACATGATCGAGCAATCATCTTCCTCTTGAGCATAGCGACCACCTGGACCTACAGTCCTCCGTGCATTCAGCTGAGAACAAGTGTAAATCCAACCCTTCAGCTTGTCAGCAATGCCATGTTCAGATAACTCTGGGTACATCAATCGTCGAGATCGGGGCAAGCCACCTTCCTCTAAGTTTCTCAGCTGAGCCACTCGCTGAATCAACACTGGCTTGTTGCCAGTGATCGGTGCTCCTTGGGTACGGAGCCAAGTCACCAAATGCCTCTTCGTGAGAAGCTCCAAGTCTGCGACCACCTCGGCATCTTCCACACCGCCAAGAGCTCGCTTTTTGGTCTGGAGCTCCACCAAGAACTTCTTGATCACGTTCTTGCACTTGTGCCATAAGTCTTTCTGAGACACGATACCGTGACGTAACAATATGGCGTCCACTGAGGACTTGTCATCATGGACCACCTCGTCAGGCACGATGCCTCTCGCGATCAATCGCTGGATCCCAACCTCAAATGCTCGATCTTCGATAAGCCACGAGTTGTTGTTTGTCTCAGCGCGTGTCATGTTCACCATCTCAATCACACGCCCATCATGTGCAGCGATGAACGCACATGTACCATTGTAACCATTCCTCGTGGAATCATATCGAAGATCAGCGTACACGACAAAATTACCTGATATTTGCAAAAATCTAATCAATAAATATAAATGATCATAAATCGGTGCATAGATATAAATAATCACTAACGCAAACATAAGTAGAACTCCACACAAAGAGAAGCAAACAAAAAGACAAAAATGTAAACGTGTTTGGTTCTTACCTCCTGCGGGAGTCTCATTCAAGTCAGGGAAATGCCTTGTCATTACTTCACGCTGTACCTCATCCTTCAGCCTAGCCCATCGATCCAATGTTGCCTCTACCCATCCAACGTCACGATGTTTGCCGGTTTGGAAATCGAAGAAATGGTTTCGGGAAACATGGGCCAACCCTCCCTCTCTATACACAGAGTCTAACTGGGAAAACCCTAAACCGGCACATAATGCAGCATTATAAAGTCGATGAGTGACGTCAGGGACACTATTGTAAATCTCCATCTCAGTAGATCGCCATCCGTACGTGTGCCGATCAGGACAAACAAGCTTCAGAGACCAACTCTGATGGATGGACGAAATAATGGGAGGTAGGAAGACGTGATCGCATCCATAGTGAGGGCATCTCACTTTGAAGATCTGAAATAACTCTCTAAGCTTCGACTGTGCTACAAACCCATATACGGGGAGAGGATCAACTACAATAGAAGGTACATTCTCATGTTCTAATGTCTCTGGATCATTCAAGGTATGAGAGTCATGAACCAAATCTGAAGGAGCCTGCGAGTCCGGAACTTGAGTAGGTAATGTCTCCACAACCTCAGCTTCCTATAAATACAGTAATTAGATAACATCATCGATATTCAAAACATATAACAAACAACAAACACATAAGACTAAAAGTATACCTGAGTCAAGATTGAGTGGACACCAAGAGCGTGTAAGACATCGGGATCAGCATCAAATTCTCCTCCTTCCGCGTTTGCAGCATTAGTCTCCAGAACACCCTCCTCTGGGATTACATCTGGATCTGCTGGAATCACCTCAACATCCCTCGCCATCTGGTCTATTCTAGCATCAGCAGCAGAAAAAAGAAATCGAAAAACTGCAGCATGACCGGCTCCCGGTCCTAAAAGTCTCATCACTTGGACATATCGTGGGAGCAAACTCTCTGGGACCCTCACCATACCCGTCGGGACCTCCGGACATCCTCTAGGTGCATGACGATCTCCGGGACGCCTAGGATGTACCCTTGGAGGCATAATGGTAACAAATATTAACTCCTAATCTAAATAAACCTATCAATCCGGAGGTCCAACGAAATATAAGTAGAAGCTTACAAGTAATTGCTCTATGCAAAAACAATGCTCCACTTGTGCAAAAGTGACCCTCAAAATATAAAAAAACTACTCAAAGATAATCATATATAAAAATAAAAAACTAAATCATATAGAAACCTAGCACAAGACTGAACAACACTAAAACTTTGCTTGCTAACACCTACAACAAGAAAGAAAGAGACTATATTATGGGAGAGGACAAAGAGAAGACAAAGTGAAAGAGAGGATGAAAAGAGATAAAAGAAGTATAATAAACAGGTTAGGGGTGTGGAGGGAAGCCCCTCCCTCCATCGACCAGTTTACTTCGCATGAAACGGCCCTTGGAGAATTCCACCTAGCCCTAATGTGCATCTGAACTCCACTTAGGCGGCGCCTTGCCACGTGAGAAATTTTTCAAGGCTGTGCCAGACGGGCTTCCTCCTGCCATGTCCGGAAGTACGTCCGGACTCATGGCCGGCTACTACAGCCGGCCATGAGTCCGGTAATAAATGCTCACTGCGCCGACCGGCAGATCAGCTGCCGGTCGGCTGAAACTCGTCATTCCTCAAAGGCTCTTCCTGCCTGGGTGCCGGCTTCACTCACTCTTGTACTGAATTGCGGTCCTTCTAGCACAGACTTCTTTCCTTGAGGAACATTTCAAATTTCAAATTTAGAGAATATTCTCTACTATTGGTGTACATTCATTGAACCTTTGAGAAGACGTAGCGTGACCGTATTGCGTCCATTACCTACAATCTTGGTATCAAAATGTAGAATACGACGCCCTCATTCTTTTGAATCTAACCTCGTAAGTTTTGGTTCAAGCCTCAGACTGCATTGACAAGGCGCAGTTACGGTGGGCTATCCCGCCCCTCGAAATCGCACTTAGTTACTGACTAAACTACTTAGCGGTGGTATATCCCACCGCTTAAGTACCGCCACTTGTGGTTTAAAGGCATTTTGTCCTTTTTAAACTGTACATTGTCCGGCGATATAATACTGTACATGAAACTACAATAAAGATAATACGGAACATGGAAAACCGGCCTAACCTAATCATAGCCTTGCGAAGCGCCTTGTTACCGTACCTCCAGGTCAAATTAATTACCGAATTCCTTTCTTTATGAAATGGAATTCGGCACCCAAGATTAGAGCTAAAAAGGAATTTGGAAAACTTTCGAACCACTCCTGTTAATCTTAAGAAGTTCAACTTTTCAAATATTTCGTGCATTGTTAACTCAAATATACTGTAATTTTAACCGTTTTTAATTCGTAAGATTTCGGCATTCTACTCACTTATTCTAAAAACTGTGTAGGTGACGTAAGTATTTTCCGTCGACTCTGACCCCAAAGTACGGTATTGTTTTGTGACGGGGGACTGTGCCGCTTTTAGGCCTCTTTTCCCTGTGACGCTTTCTGCAGCCGGGAGCTGCAACCTTACACAAACTGAGGATTGGCATGCACTTGCTTGGCATGACAAATGCAAGCTTGATATCTGACCAGTGTTCGGGAAGGATTTTCGAGACAACCGGGGATTTTCGGTACAGATTAACACCAGTCGGTAATTTTCGGCTGTTTCTCAGAAATTTATTTTATTTTATAAAATATTATAATAATATAAATTTTATTATTTATTATTTATTCCATAATTTTATGTGAAATACTTTTCGAAAATTCACATTTTCAACCGAAATTCACTACTCTATCTGCCGGAACTTCCCGGACATTGAGATTCCGATCTAGTGGCGAACGAACGTTCGTTGCCAACCCAGGATAAGTAAGCACATACAGCACAGTGAGTATGACATACTGAAAGTGAATCGGAAGTTACTGCCGAGGTCTTTTCGCAATCGACGGTCAGCAAGAAGAAGAACCGGTGGGAAAATCCACCAGCGTGACGTACAAGAACGAAGAGAATATCTAGAGTTTCCTACTTCTGGTTTACGGGGCTTTTTGCAGCCGTGCGCTGCTGCCCTTTCACAGACTGAGAACCCAGCAGGGGGCCTAGACCCACCCCTGCAAACCCCGCGGATACGGGCGGATGAGGCTGCCAGAATCTCCTACTGCGCTCATGGGTTCTAGACTGGTGCTCCTTCGTCACTCACTGAGTGTGTTCTTAGCCAACCGTGTTACAGGAACAGATCTGCAGCATCTGAACTCGTTGTTTCATCCGCTCATCCACCCTTCCTGCATGTGCTTGGGAAAAGAGCCTATACAAACGCAGCTATAGGCTCTCTTCTTACGTCATTACCAGCTTCATTTACCTGTCAGATAAAAGGTCTGTTCCTCTCGTGTTCTTTTACTGTACCATTCATGTAGTCCTTCTTTTTTCTTCCACGTCAGATGTAAAGGTCCATAAAGTTTTGGCTCTACTCTATAGAAGTAGAGCCAAAACTTTAAAAGGAAAAGAAAAGAGGATGAATAGGATCAATAAACTAACTTTGGGTATTTTCCATACGTAAATACAGAATTATTAGAATATATATTCGTCATGCTGTTTTTACTGCTCTGTAGCATTACTCACACGTGGCCGGAATGTGTGGATTTCCGGAACGACGAGGTTGCTTAATTGCGTCTCGTGTTCCACACTATTGTAGCTAGTAGTAACTGATAGCCTCTGGTGCCTGGCCTCATGACTTTCGTTCGTTCATTCCAAGGTGAGAAGTCTGAGCCCGTTGGTATTCGTGTCACTTCCTTTTCCTTCCGTTTAGCTGGACCTCAGCGGTCATTCAGGCTCCAGACTCCAGTCCAGTGGCTCTTTGGCAGTTCTTTCCTCTGCCGTCATGATGCTGCTGTACTTGCGCACCAGCACAGGTGAAGCTTTCAGTTTCCAGTATGGTCTCAGACTTCCAATCGTGCCAGTAGGGGCGTCAAAGCAGGATATATCCTTCAGTGGTTGAGAGAGAAACTATCGTAATTTCGTGTAGTATCATAATGATTCATTCTGGGTTGCCTTCTTGAATGAACATCATGATTTTCTAATTAATGGTTTTTATATTAGAATTGTAATTTTTCATTAAAAATAAAAATATCATTTTAGAAAACGTTAGCGACATTTTTCTGCAGACACTTCCAGAAATGCCTGCAAACAACCGCCAAAGTTTAGCCGAAATCTAACTCCCTGTCGCGAGTCTAGAATCTTGCTCGAAGATTTCAACTTTGACAGCCTCTAATGCACCGGTTCAGGTATCCGGGTACAGGCTCTCGACTTCGCCAGTCGAGCCGTCGCGTGTTCTTCCCACTGCCGTGACTTGTCTGTCGTGTCAAGTCAAGTAGCTTCTGTATTCCTTTCGTGCAGTGGATCATTGGAAGGTAGGCGGGCCTGCCTTCAGTCGGCCTTAAAACGCTCTATCAGGCTGCTCCAGACTTTAAATTCTGGGTAACTTTATAGCCTTCTGGTCGAGGAGAGGAAAAGGTGAAAGACTGCGACGACGGTTTCAAACTGCGACGCTTTCCGTCGCAGTCTGAGCAGTCAGTTCGTGAATTGCCCCAATGCTAACTGTACGCCTCCTTACGACGGGACGACTTGTATATCCCTTCGTATACCGGTACATATCATACAAGGGATCTTTCGGAACTCTAGGAGAACGAGTAAGGGATCTTTGGGATCTTTGAGGTATCTGATTTGCTCAAAGATCCTCATATCGTTTTATTCCAATCAGCAGAACGTGTGTTGTCATGGTTCTACAGAGAGGTTTATGCCTAGTTGGGACGATCCACTATGAACGTGTTGTAGGATTTTGGACTTACCATGTTACGATGTTACGATATTTTACGAGTGACAGACAACAGTAGATGACCTCAGTGCTTCTGCTTGATGAGTTCTTCTGGTCCATTTGTTATTCATCGCCGAAGATCGCTTGAGATGTGCTGGAAGATTCTCGACCCTCTTTATACAAGCGATCATCGTAGGAAGATTCAACAGGTATAGACTCGATCGGCCCTTGCATCGAAGGCACTTACTGCAAGGCAAGGCATCCTTGATGGATGGAGGTTACATCATCAGGCACTTACTGACAAGGCAAGGCATCCTTGATCAGGCTACCATCAATCATCCATCCATTGACGAAGAGCAGTTACTGAAGATTACAATTTTTCAGAATTTGTTTTTAGATCTCTTTCGCAGTGGGGCATTTTGCAGCCGTGCGTTGCTGCTGCCTTGCACAGCTTGAGAGACCCCCCATTCCACCCCGGGTACGAACGGATGGCGTTTAGCCCTAAAACTTAAACCCTAAATCCGCAACCTCCGTTGGTGAGAAAGGAAAGCTACGGTTCAAGTTTTAGAGGGAAGATGACCTGCTGTTGACCTGATAAAGAAAGCGCCAGTCCCGCTAAGGAAAACCAATAGCGATCAAGTATATAGCTGTAGGGTTCTGGCCAAGTCCCTCTCTTGTAAGCAACTGACGAATCATGAGAAATGAAGGTACATAGTAAACGTTGTATCCAGTGTCACATGATTGTACAAATGGGAGTGCAAAGCGAATCGAACGTTCCAGATGCGATCACGTTTGAGAAATCAATAAGTAATTTATAACATACCATAGATTTATTTACATATTAACATTGCATAGATTATAGAACAAAGAATATAACTATAAAGTATAAAAGATGACGGTAGAAAAAATAAAGTATTAAAGATGAATTCTTGAAATTAAAGAAATCTCCACTCTATCTATTTTCTTGGATTGTGATATTAGATGGATTTCCTGATGTCTCTGTCGCAGATACTCTCCTTCGTACACATTCCTATGAATCATGAGAACACTTTGTCACATGATGATAAACTGGAAAGTGATTAACCAATAAATAAATACGAAAGTTAATATTTGGATTCCAATTTCATGTTATAATGATGAAATAATATGGAAAATACGAAAAATACGAAACAAGCTTTGAATTAAAAGTATCATTATAAAGATTTTTTTTTGGATTGTGATGTTGATAATGCACTATGTTCTTCACCTCTTCAAGTAACCTCTTATGATTAATGATAGTTCATGTTTCATGAACCAAAGCATACATCATGGCAAAGTTATTCCATCTGTAGTTTTAACTTATTTTCATCAGATGTGAAAAGACAATTCTGCTATTATCATGTAAGTTCAAATTTAGTTCTTAAGACAAAATAAATCCCATATGCCCTTTCAGAGAGACTAACATATTCGCCTCAACTCATCTGCAAAGAAGCTTCAAAAGGAATGCAAGCGAATTATAATAATTCAGCTACAGTCAGTGACATTGTTTTATGTGACTATAATTGTTTGTGATTGTAAATTTACAATCACGTTACTGAATAAATAAAATGTTATTAGAAGTATATAATCATTTCAATGAAGAAAATTTTGAAAATATGAAATTAGAAAAAAAGTTAAAGAGTTGTCGTGCGCATACACATTGCTACAGAACATACATCGCTGTCAAAGATACACCACACACACATAACACATGGACAATGTCATACACATACACAAGTGTATCACAATAATCTGAATAGAGAAATTATCATCTCCAACACGGCAACAACGATTACTCACAAACGGTCAAGCCAAACTCACTCTATGCTCGAAGAGAATCCGGGTTACACTCAACTAGACTATCCACCATAGCTAGGAGCTTGAAGACTCAACTTGAAGAACTAAGGCCTCCAAGCCCTACCTGCGAAGTATACTCCTAGTGGGTCATCCCAAGAAAAACTCGCTCTAACGGCCCTAACGGCCCTATCGGATTAGCCACTCCGCACTCGGTCAACCTAGTCGACGTGATAACTGTCGTGCGCATACACATCGCTACACAACATACATTGCTGTCAAAGGTACACCACACACCTACATATAACACATGGACGATGTCATGCAACATACACAAGTGTATCACAATCGTCCTCCTAACCGACTGTTAGGTCCCTCTAACTCTAGAGAGCCTCATGTCTCCACTACGTGATATACATCTTCGTGGATGCAAGGATCAGAAGGCCGGGTGCTACATCATCTCATCGTTAGTCACTTGTCTGCAATCCATACCACGCAAAGATCTAATCGACTATCTTTGCTATATACATCGAGGACAAATTCACCGTCCAGTAGGAACGACATTGAGAGATGGAGTCAAACATGACATTTGCTAACTTCTTGAACAACCATCACACACCAACATACGGATTGCTCCACCAACAGACCCACACAACATACACCTCAAGCCTCCACATACAATTGCTAAGCTTGGGTCAACGGTCCCATCGATGTTGAGAAGATGACATGGTGCGCAATTACGCACATGGTCCTTCCAAACAACACCATCACGGTCCTCTAACATGAGTACTCCAGAAGGTAACACCTCACGCACTTGTAAAATAGTGCACCATGCGATCACATCCAACGTCGTCGATGCAGTCCGTTGTAGATAGATATAATCGTCAGGATGAAAACTTGTGAATCGATGGTCGATAACCTCCTCCTCAAATAGTCACATATCGCAACGTGTCTCTATGCTGAGCAATCGTTAGGTTCTCAAAAGTCATAGACACAACTCTCTAAAATGTCTCTGCTCGTTGAGAACATGCGTTCACCCACATATCTGGGTCTTAAAGGTTCAGCACCTCAGCAGAATCACGATGAATGACCAAAGGTAGATCTAGCTCTCGATCATACAATAGAAAATACGGTGAGAAAGAAGCCAAAGACGCTTGTCAACTCAAACGGTAGCCCATAGCCAACCATAGTAATTGCACATCCTAGTCTCCCAAGTGGCCCCTCTGCAAGCCATACTTGCAGAAGGACAATCCTCTCTTCACCGTCAGAACTACCCTCTCCGTCAAACCATCCGCCTCAAGATGATCTCAAGATGTAGTCCGATGATCAATCAGCGCCTGATCACACAAGGTCTGAAACTCACCAAGGAACTCTGTATCTTGGTCTGTCAGCACTTCAGCTGATGCTCCAAAATGACTCAACACGCGATCTAAGAATGCATACGCCGTTCTTTCACTCGCCTTGCCCGGTAATGCCACCAACTCAATCCACTTGGAGAAGTGCTCCACCATCACCAACACATATTTGTGATGACGTACGGTCAACGATAAAGATCTCGCAAAATCCAAACTCCAACTGTAACCCAACCCCATAATCAGTAAAGAATGTAACTTTGGAGTAGGAGCATTAAAAGATGCTCGTACTCGATCACAAACCACACATCGTGCGACAAACTGCTGCACATCGACGTGCATACCACGCCATCAATATTGTCCTTGGAGTAAGCTATGTGTACGCTTCACTCCAAAATATCCCAACTCCTCATGGACATGTCGTACTAACTATGCCCTCTGAGATGGATGTGACCACTATCCGTACTCTTTCATCATTCCATACTCGAAGTACATGTCGTCTTTCTTGTCGAAATCTCTTCGCTCTTTGAAAGACAAGATCTCGCTCCTTGGTACTTTACTGTGTCTACTATCAGTCCAGTACGTAGATACTCCATTACGGTCACATCGTCGTGGATATCTCATTGATTTGAAACACCATCTCCATCCTCAAGATCTGGAGACTCATCATCTACAATCTGACCAGAGAAAGATACGACTTGGTCCTCCATACTAGAGTTCATGACCAACACACAAAGAAAGGCAGATGCATGTCATCCTGACACCATCTTCTTATCAACCTCGTCATGTCTTCGAGCCCCAGTCTGATCCTGCTGACTCGTGCATGAGTTGTGACTTAACCCATCAACATCTAAGTTTGCAACTCCATGTCTATGCACTACCTGGAAGTCATACTCCTGTAAGATAAGAGTCCATCGTGCAAGCTTCCCTGTAAGCTTGTCGGACTTCATCAACCACTTGAGCGGCTGGTGATCAATGATGAGAGTAAAGGGAGGTTCTCAAACAAATAACATCGGAAGTGTGCAACAGTCCACACTACAGCTAAACACTCCCCCTCGTACGAACTGGACCTCACCTCCGTCGAATTGTTGAAGCGACTGACATACGCCACCACAAACTCCTTTTTCTCATCATCATGCTAAGTCAGCACTGCTCCAAGTCCCAACGTACTCCCATCAGTGTGCAGTTGGAAAAGACGCCCCTCTAACGAGTCTCCTCAAGATGGGAGCAGATGTCAATCTATCCTTGAGCTCCACAAAAGCTTGCTCTTGCTCATCTCCCCACTGCCACTCCTGGTCCACCTTCACCAGCTTGGTCAATGGCTTTGCAATTGCACTAAACCCTTTCACGTATCGACAATAGAAGTTCGTCAAATCAACAAATGTCCGAACTCAACTCACATCTGTGGGACGTGAGATACGTACAATAATCTCAACTTTCGTCTGTTGAATACCCAACCCACTTGGGTAGATGGTGTGGTCCAGATACTCTACCAACTCCTAGAAGAACTTGCACTTCTCATGGTGTAACTTCAATCCATGAGCTCTCAACCGCTCGAACACATCCTGTAAGTGTCTCTCGTGCTCCTCCATTGTAGCACTATAGACTAAGATACCCCTGATCCCCCTAGAGATGTATGCAGTTGGAATGGATATCTCTCCACCTCGGACTTCTTCAGACCCGAACCAATACACTCTGCTTTTCTCAACATCGGGTTCGACGCCGCAACAAGAGACGTCAAGATTATCTCGCATCAGTCCCACTCCTGGATGTCGATGTCTCTAACTCCACTACATCATTGATAGACCCATAGACGTGATCCTCAATGTCTTTGATAGCATAAACGACTGAGGAAGTGTGGTCTGTATACCAGTCTCCTCGCGATGTGGATCCAACTCCATCAACATACCTCTGGCTCAGAGACAAGTACTGCACTCCGAGTCACTGCCGCAGATGCTTCAATTTGTGCCACACCAACCATGAAGTCGAAGTCACCTCCTTCTCCTCCATAAGACGTGGAAGCCTTTGTTCCATCATATCTCCGCTGAGCCATAGTCATACTAGCTATCATCTGCTCCAACTGCTCAATCCGAGCAGCCATACCTACTTCTGACGTCGTAGCAGAAGGTGGACCAACTGATCCTCTCTCAGGTGCTGGACCTCTACCTCCAGCTCGACCACCATAGCCTCCCTTAGCTCCTCCGCCTCGTCCACGATCAGCCTTTCTTTGCTGTAGCTCGAGGTGGAGACTGAAACAACGGTCACTATTGTGATTTGGTCGTCCGCAATGCTCACATTGCCTAAGCACCGCTTGAGACGTCTCAGACGTATCGTAACCACCTCTCCTCTGTGGACAGTCCTTCTACTGATGAGGACCATCACACGTCCAGCAAGGACCCGCTTGCTGCTGACTAGAGAGGGACGGCATGGGCTTTTGTCCACCAGATCCTCCAACACCTCTCTAGGATCGTGACTGCTCCGCACGATCCTTATCACTACCACCACCACGTTGTTGCGTAACCTGTGATCCTCGAGAAGAGGTGGTCGTTCCATGTGGTGTCTCTTTGCTGAACCCAGCAACACCACCCTCTCCTCCATCATGCTAAGCTCAATCCGCTCAGCCAAACCAAAGATAACCACCAACGTCGGAGTAGTGTCTCTAAGAAGAGTTGCATCCCTAACTCTCCTACGCAGCTCTTGATCTAGTATCCATATCAGAACTAGACTGCATGTGCTTCCGTCACCCCCTGGGTAACGCTGATCAACCGCCTCATGCGAATAAACGTCTCGCGTAGGCTCTCTCCAGTCTTTCCCTGGAACTCCTGCAGACTCCTCAACTTGTCGGTCCGCACACCCTAATAGTTCTTTCTCAAACATTCGAAGAACTGAACCACGGGCTTAAACCTTTGTGGTATCTCGCTCACACTACCACCTACTCCACTACTAGTGGACGCATCGATGATAGTAGATACTCTGCCACCTGTGGATGTACCACTACTACTAACACCCAAACTTGTAAGTGCTACGTCTCTCAAAACTACATCAGTAGTGATAGAAACGTAGTTGGGATATCAATGTTGTCTCCACAACTTTATCTCCACATTGTAGTCTCGTCTGAACTCATGATAATCGTCCATCGGTGGTCCCTTCAAGTGTTAGAACAAAACCTTCCACGCCATGAAGGGTGTAGACAACTGTGGGTTCCGCATCTGCTGCATATCGCATTAACTGCCGAACTCCTGGATGAAGTCATCCAGCTCAATGGTATCCATTGTATCCGAGTAACATCGAGACCCCTTCGTGGTCTCATAGATCTCGTCCATGTTCCACAACGACGGTATGACGACACTAGACTCATCATCAAAAAACGTGTTGTCTACGTTTGACTCGTTCTCTGGAACAACCGGCAGCAATGGTGTATATAGTCGGTATCTCACCCCACTCCGTGTGTACTCACTGTCCGAAAAGCCCCCATCAGAATCTCCTGAGAACTTCGTGATGATAGAATCTCAGTAAGACACTCTCCAACTAGAATGCCGAAATCTCCGTCACCACCGTAACCACCACTTGCCTAACCCCGCTCCTACTGAGCTCACTTATCTCTTACTAGGACGGTCAAGATAAGGACAACTTGTATCTATCATCACCACATGCAGTCTCTCACAGTCTGTTGATCGTCACTCCAATCGCACCGTGAGAGAAACAAAAGTAGTCTGACTGGTCCACAACTCCAATCTCACTACTGACAACACACTAGAGTGAACTCACTTCGGAAATCAAAACGTCAACACAAGCAAACGTGGCGCACAAACAAAAAGCAGAATAAGAGAGGTTCCAATCACAAGAAGTCCAAACGATAACCGTCCACACTCAAACATTCACATAAAGAGAAACCCAGCCTCACTCGAATTGACACCTCCTCTTCGATGACCAGATGCACAATATATGATCACCAACTGTCATGACTGGTACTTAAGGTCACTAACTAGATGTCCACACCTCTAGTAGCTCCAAAAATATCTACGTGGTAGCTCTACTAGCTCACCTAAGACAACTGCCATCAACTATCTTCATACGCGTCTTTACGTTATAAGCAAACACTACCACAACTATAGCTTCCCCCTAATACTATAGGATCGCCTTACCACTCCTCTACGAACGTGCGAGAAGGTCTCTTACTACCTTAAACAAGTCCATAAGTACTTGCACGCATCCTTGTAAGACACCAAGAGCTATTGGTCTAGTGGTAAAGCCAAAGCTAAGACTACAGAGTTAAGTGTGCAAGTCCAAGAATAGTGTTGGGATGGGCGACCTACTGGTTTTACACTTCCCACACAACTGAAACTTGCATACCTCTCTCCCGCACGTCAGCAAGCTGGCCTACGGCAGGCTTAGACTCCGCACTCTCGCACTCCGCTTCTCATGCACATCTGCTACGCCCAAACGCGCACTCCGGTCTGAACATGTCACTTCAAGAACATTTCGCAAAATTTCTCCAGCGCTTCCGCATGACAGAAAATCTCTACTTGACCCCACAACAGCTATCAATCAGCGAACAACAAGATACCATGATACACACACCTCGATCTCATATCCAAACAATCAAACACTAACGACGACGTCCGAAGATACCAGCGGACGATTTCAGATCAGCGAGCTCTTACTGAACTCTGCCTCGACCTGCACCCAATTCTTCAAGTAATCTGAACAGAGAAATTACCATCTCCAACACGGCAATACGATTACTCACAAACGGTCAAGCCAAACTCATTCTATGCTCGAAGAGAATCCGGGTTACACTCAACTAGACTATCCACCATAGCCAGGAGCTTGAAGGCTCAACTTGAAGAACTAAGGCCTCCAAGCCTTACATGCGAAGTATACCCCTAGTGGGTCATCACAAAAACTCGTCCTAACCGCACTAACGATCCTATCGAGATTAGCCACTCCGCACTTGGTCACCTAGCCGAGGTACTAAACTGACGTGACAGAGTAAAATTTATATAGAATTTTGATCTTGTCTAGTGTTTCATGGAGAATGGATAATAATGTCTCACAAATGAAAGCAAACCCTTCTTCTGCGTCTATTTAAAATAAAAGACGCGGAAGAAGTTATTTTGTTGTACAAATATTAAAAGTTATTTCTTTATAATCACACGCCCTTGTACTTTTTCTGTAAAATTGTGCTTAATAACTGTGTGATAATGACTATAACAAGATAAAATTAACAAAAAAATGATCCATCCTCACAAAAACTATGACTATATCGGGTGTGATTATAACAAAGTTGGACGGTACTTGCAAAGATATGTTCTTTAAGATTATTGTTGTGTTGATGTGTAACGGAGTGACTCTACTTGGAAATGATTGTGCTGTAAGGTTTATTCATTTTCTGAATTTAATCTAGTACATACCTAAGAAACATACTCATATGAAGATACACATAAAAGCATAATTAATTAAACACCATAAGCAAAACTAAACAAGAAGTCTAAAATGTTTATAAGTGTATTTCTCTTAAGAAAATAAAGTACATAAATCAAATAATAAATGATAAATGTTATTATTTGTCTGTTGAGATCTTCGCGGATCATGGGATTGTCCATGTGAGTCCACCAGAGCTGGACTTTGCTCAGAAGCTTCATTAACAATTTGCAGTGCATACATCTCCAACCATACCCGCAAAGGATTGAACCCACAACTCTTCTCTTAGAAGACTGTAGGCTAATCCACTTGGGACACAGATCTTTGATGAGTGACATGGATGTACAAAAAATAAATTTGAGTGACATGTATATACAAAGAGAAAAATGCTTTGGTTACTTGTGCACTGTGAGATCTAAACCACCAACGAAGTAGAGTTCACAGACTCGATAGTAAAATAGACCAACCATGGTCGATAAACTTCAAGAACTTTTGCTCCCTATATATTATCGGGATGTTATAAACGTTATATGGAAAATCTAAATTAATTTTAATTAAAATATACTTAAAATAAACTATTAAATATTAATCATTCTGAGAACATCGGCGACATAAAGAAAAGTCCATAAGTGAAGTGCAGGGTCACGTGCCTCTAAGGGTACAAGTGCGATAACCTGATGAAGTAAAAAAAAAAAAACATTAAACATTAAACAGTGAATTAAACCGTAAGAAAATATTAATCTATAATTAATTTCTCAGAAACGTTAAATGAGAAATTAATGTTAAGCTTGCAGCCCTCTTCCATCTGAAGATGGAAGAGGGGTGAATAACTAACTGAACACAGAGTTATAATGATAGAACAATGATCTGAATATAATGCATGTTACCAGGTTTTTCTAGCATAGGAGAGGAAGAGGAGAAACCAAGCTATCAAGAGTGAAGTAAAATCTCTGGTGCTCACTGCAGAAGGAAAACAGTCATGTGCTTCAGTCAAAAACATTTGTCGGAAGAACAATTTAGCGCAGTTATGTCAGAAGAAGTGTGAGACTCGTGCTTATTCATTACCTAGCATTTTCTTCTGGAAGGGTTAGGAAATAAATTGAATGCATACTGTAGTGATCTATATTAGTCACTGGGTCTCAGATATGTATCTTTTGAAGCGCGTCAGTCTGATTATGCCTTATGGGTTATGACTTTCTTTTTCACATCACTCTCTTCAGTTAACATTTAATATTTATCAATATTTTCTATTTCTAAATTTTATTTTATTTTATTTTATTTTATTTTACAGCGTTTTTTTACAGCATTTTGATTTCTTACAAAAAGTGCGAGTAGTAGGCAGGGGAGAAAAAAAGTACTACTTGGTTGGATAGGAAAACAAGTTTTCAAGACGTACTGCAGTAAGCAAAGGAGACAATAAAAACAACTTGGGCAGAAAAGCAAGCTTCTCACGTGGTTGGATTCTCGTGGATGCTGAAGTTTATTACCGGTCTTTTCGAGCAGATGTAAGGAAGGCGACAAGCCCAGGTAGCAGGAGTGAAATACAATCTCCGGTGACCCCGGAGATTTTTCTTTTCAGAAGGAAAAGAGATACCGAAATTTGTGAAATAGAGTTATATTTCACAAATTTAAAAGTGGAATATGGTTCACACGGCAGTTTGTCTCATACTTATGTAATTTCATACTTCTTGGAATGTAAATAAATATATAACTGATAAATAATAAATTTTATTACATGTCCCTTGAGGTCTTCCAGGACCATGAGATTATCCATGTGAATCCACTACAGCAAGAATCTGACCAGAAGTTTCATTAACAATTTATAGCGCATGCACCTCCAACCGTACCCGTAAGAGATTGAACCCACTATCTTTTTCTTAGAGGACTATCATTTGTGACACCTGTCTTTGGTATCCCCAGTGATTTAAACCCCTAGTGCAAGTATAAAATTAAGGAAAAGAAATATCTTATTTTTCTCCCCGTGTACTTTAGTGAGAGAGAATATAATGTTTTGTTCCAAGATACCACAACATCTTTGTTTTTCAATATTCCTCAGTAAATACTCAATGGTTAGTTGTGAAATGAATGTAATGCTCTAGGAGAATTTTGATTTAAGTCTTATTTAACAGATTGTTTTTTCGCAATAAAAGTCTATCCGCACAAATATTTCAAGTGTAACGGTTAAATGTCTGAGTTCGCAAACAGCCTACCCGCAAAATGAAGTCTCTTTGGCACTTGGGCTTTACTCCTTAATTCAGTGATTCCATTCCCCTTAGAGAGTCTTATTAGCAAAAGCAACTTATTCCATTAACTTATTCCATTTAGGGTTTAACGGTTAAATTTCTCAGGATTATTTCCAGAGACACCGGGGGGTTTAATGATAGTTGATTTAAAACTACCACCCCTTGTAAAAGTGAATCAAATATATTTCACTTTCTTCCAGGAATTAAATCTGTATAATATATATTAATTTCAGGTAAATGTTCAGGTAAATACAAAACTTGTACGTCAGTTTTCATCATAAACGAAGGATATTGAGCGTGCTAGAAACAGCATTTTGTGGCACATTAGATAATGTATACTGTCACAGCAATATGTAAATCAATTGTTACGAAAATACATTTAGTAAGTTAAAACCAAGCGTCCTTGCTAAACTATATGGATAGAAAGTAAGTAATGTAGTATGCATAACCATCCATTTGTACCCGGATATTCAGATAGCATGAATATTTATATTCACCTCTTCTATGTTCCGAGGGAGGAGGTGAAATATGCAAGGTGGTTTAATTTATGGGTTTTCTGGCCATGATTTGGGTTTTATGTCTTTTGTAGCGTGGTTTCATATGGTTTACAAGTTTTTTCCATCATTTCCATGCATGTATTATAAAAAAATGTAATATTTTTCATGAGGTTCGTCTATCGTTACAATTTTACGTTTGTAGAATACTCACTAACCATCATTGGAAAGGAAGGGTTAGTAAGAACTCAAAAAATTGATCCAAAGAAACAAGTTCGAACCACTTTGATAACCGCTTCTCGAGTTTATCGGGACTAATAGTGCCTTCAGATTCTCCTCCGTCTTTTCTTCTCCTTTCTTGCAAGAGTGCACGTTGCATGCATATTATTCAGTATGTGTTACGACAGATGAAATACCCTAACGTTTCATGGGTCGATGATAGAGACGTCCTATTGGTACCATAGTGTCCTTTGTAACTATAATTAACTAATTAATGATATAAATATAAATAACTAACAACAGAACTAATTGGATGTTAATTTCATCTGTTTCTTACCTCCCAGTGTTTGTTGCCCAAACTCGAAATTGTTTCTCTTAAATTGAGAAAGACTTTAAAATTCTCGTGTCCATAACGGGAAATGTCCCATGAACTTGAGTGTTGGAGGCGTGGAGAATCCTCCATTGTCTCGATTCGTGCTCCCTTTGGAGAAACTTCCTTTTCTAGTGCAAGGAATCCTTGGAAGACTTAGGGTTTAGCACTAAACCCTAAACCTCAAATCTTCACTAATGTGGAACTAGCCACTCTTTCTTTGCCTCTCAAGCGATCCAAGTATTTTCTATAATCAAATTTATATCATCTCAATTTGAACCATTTGCTTGTTGGCAACTCCATTCGCTCATAGCCATGGTCGAGTTCATTTGTGGGAGTCTCAAACTTTGCAACGGCAGCAACGCACTTACTCAAAAAGCCCCATAGTGAAAGAAACGTTGTCGTGTCGTGGACCGGCTCCTACTTGAAATTCAAACTTCGATGCTTGTCGCTCCAAAGACACTCATGAGGAATAAGCTAGGCCCCAGCTTACGGGTTTTTGGCACAATCTCAGATCTCCATTTTCATCGCATAGATGGGTAGAGCTCCTTGTCAACTTTCCACAGGCACTTTGTCTACTTCGTTTGGACGCTTAGTGGAAAAGTTACAGGACTCGAAAGATGGAGACAATAAGCTAGGCCCCAGCTTACGGGTTTTTGGCACCACTTCGGATCTTCGTTTTTATCGCACCAGTGGATAGAGCTCCTTGTCAGCTTTCCATAGGCACTTCATTTACTTCGTTTGGACGCCTAGTGGAGAAGTTACAGGACTCGAAAGATGGAGAAAACAAGCTAGGCCCCAGCTTACGGGCTTTTGACGCAACTTCGGATCTTCGCTTTCATCACATAGATGGGTAGAGCTCGCTGTCAGCTTCCCATGGGCATCTTGTTTACTTCGTTTGGACATCCAGAGAAGAAGTTATGCGATTCGAAAGAAGGTAAAATCAAGCTAGGCCCCTAATTACTTGCTGACTGGGTATTTAGGGCTTCAGGCATTATATCAAAGACGCAAGGGGCATGCTTCTTATTATTGAGAGTTGAACTTCTTACGTACAGACTGTTGCAAGGGGGCTGCTTAAGAGGCTTGCTTGTTCCTACGACCTGTCGGTGGATGTTTTGGAGAATTGGGAAGTCCAATACACGCGCGCAAAGTGTCATCGGGTTCAGATCTGTGCAGGCTACGCACATGTTAAGACGGTTCTTGAAGAGACGGATCGGGGGTTGTGTTCTGGGAGAAATTGAGACGCAGGGAGCAGAATTGGGGGTTTTCAGTTACCTGTGAAGGAGAGTTGGACCATTCGGGCCGTTCCGGAGTCCAAACTTGCTGTCCTTGGATTCATCGGGATCAGAACAACGAGTTCTTCAGGAAATTGAAGACGATACAAAGTTTTATCGGGCGGTTTGAGAGTTGTGAGAGAAATTGGCTCGCAGGGAAGCGCTTGCGTCAGGTTTTCATCGCATGCGACCTGAGATTGGATTGTTCTTCGCGATCGGTGAGCCAAGCTCTTCGTTCTTGGTGCCTACGCGATCAGGGAGTCCTCATGTACGCATAGGAGAAGACTGTAAGTGAATTGGATTGTTGGTTTGGGTGTGGTGAGCAAATTTGAGCCATAGGGAGCCGATTTACGTCAGTTTTTTGTAGCCTGCGACCAAATTTCTCGAGTAGTTTTGCAAGGGGAACTCCAAACGGCTTGTTTGGAGTCTTGTTGGGTTCAGGGTAGCCAGATCTACCTACCAGCGAAGACGGATATCAGTTTAGACGATCCGTTTGTGCGGTGTGAGCGGTTTTAAGCCGCAGGGAGGAGTTTTTGAAGGTTCGGTCACCTGCGACCGAAAATTGACGATATCTCGACTGTCGGGAGTCGGATCTGAAGGTTTCTTGGGCAAACGGAGTTAGGGAAGGAGACCCTATCAACATTTGAAGATCGTTTGACGAAAGGAGAAAGTTCCCAGATAGGTCTTTTTTTCGGTTCCTTCGCTATAGGTTTCGTCCTTTTGAGTTCGTTAAGGACTTAGTTGGTTGTGTATGGCTTGTGGTAGCTAGCTTTAGCCAAGAGCTAGTGTATGGATGTGGTTTGGACTTGGGTTTGGATCGCATGATACTGTTGTGGCTCTGGTTGTTAGCAAAGAGAAGTTCCTCTTGCTTTGAGCTACGCTTTGGCGATTTCAGACTAGGGTTGCGTTTCAGGGGTTTGTTTTAGGGCTTCTGAAGTAGGTTACAGACCGCTCTGGTCTGTTCCTCAGTTTTGTGCTGTTTGGAGAAAGAATCGACAGTGTACATACTTTCAGAGTGGTATATATCGCAGCATTCCTTTTCGTGGTTGTTCTTCTCTGTCTTGTCTCTGTTTGGCACACAGCATCTCCACAGCCAGGAACCTCGCGTTTTCCTGGACATCCTTCACGCACAAAATATCCGACACGATACGGTGGTGAACTCGACGTGAAAGTCTGGGGTGGAGATTTCTTCTGTGTGTGAACTTTGAAGAAGAGATTGGCAGTCATGAGTGGGGATGGGAAAGGTGATGGAGATGGAGCTAGTGGTTCAAGTGGGTTGCCGAAGGTGCAGTTGGATCCAGCGACTGCATTGATGTTCTAAGCTTTCACTATGTTCTTACGGCAGCAACAATCTGATGAGCGGAAGGAAGCTTTGGCAACAAAGGCGCTACAAGCGGTGGTCAGCAGGATTGACCAGTTTGAAGAGAAAGATGTCTCAAGATATTTGAGGCATTATGTGAAAGAGATGTAGCTGAACCGGGTCTCAGAAGATGAGATGATTGAGACGTTTGAGTTAGCAGCAGCTCCAGAGATTAGGGATCATGTTAAAATTCTAACGAAACATTTTAACAAGGATTGGGAGACGTTTGCTCGTACCTTGATGGATGAGTACTTCTTGGAGGACTCTGATCGAGTCACCAAGAAGTCCTTCTTGGAGTGGGTTGAGCAACCAAGGAAAGGTCTACAAGCTACTGAGTTGCTCAGGGAGTTTGAGAAGCAGTTTTCACGGCTAACCAGGATGGAGAAGTTGACGTTGCAGTCCAACAAGACAGAGCTATTTCTCCGGGCTGCAGATGAGAAGTTGCAGGAGAAGCTAGAGGTACTTCTGGAAGACCGGGAGGAGGACGATGGATTGACTAGCAGCTGGAAGAAGGTTGAAGAAGCTGTTGGTCTGCTCACCAAGAGGGAGCGGAGGCGAGAGAAGGTTCCTGTTAGGAGACTGGCGCCAACACCTACAGCTGTAACACCTGTTCCTGTAGTCCGACCAGTGGTTCCTGTTGCTAGACAGGTAGTACCAGTTGCTCCAGCTGTTCCAATTGTTCCAGTTGTTCAAGCACCTATGGTACCTCCGAAGAAGGATGATTCAAACTTTGAGGAGATCATGCATGGAATGCGAGACTTGCAGATCAAGCTCACCAGATTGGAGGAACAAGGGTCTACAAGCGAAGCGAAACCTGTTGAGAAGCAAGGCTGGATCCAGCGATGTATCTGGTGCGATGGTACCGATCATCCGCACAGAGATTGCAAGGAGTTCAGTGATACCTTGCAGCAAGGGGTGATCTTCTGGAAGGATGGGAAGGTAGTGTTGAGGGATACTGGTGCACTTCTTCAGACCAACTTTGGTAGAGGAGGGATGAAGAAGTTGGTTGAGGACCACCTATCAGCACAAGCAGTCGCCATCGTGGAAGCTGGAACTTATGGCACAAGGGTAGAGGATCAGGCTGAGAGGAGTTTCAACAAGCAAGTTGAGCCAAGTGAGTTGTGGTCATCTGCCATCTCCATGAAACAGAAAGGGAAGATGGCACGTGAGACGTTGCAGAGGACAGCTGCTACGATCAGAAAGGATACTGGATGGGAGGATCCGATAGAAGCTCTATCGGTGCATGCGTACATCGCCAAGAACCAACACGAAGCGTTGTTGGAAGAGAAGAGAAGGCGAGATTCAGAGGATTCAGGAGAAGGGACTTCTTCAAAGAGACAGACTCGAGGGGAGAAGGTTCGCCAAGAGCTTCGGGATGCAGGAGCTCAAGACCTACCGATGGACGATGCTCCTTCTCCATCGAAGGAGAAATCTCAGAAGGAGAAGGGTAAGCCGGCTGCATACAAGCTGCAGTCGGATATCGAGGCTTCAACAGACTTGAAAGGAGTCTTGGAAGATCGCATTTTGAATGCGAAGGTGGAGTTTACCTTGAGAGAAGTGTTAGGCATCGCCAAGCGTGAGTTTCATGATGTCATCATCGATGTCATCAAACGGAAACGACAGATTACGGGTGAGACTAGTTTATCGCATGCTGTGGATACTAGGATGTCTGTGGATGAGGAGAGAGAGCTTGCAAGGTGCAGTGTCTATTCTCCAGAGGAAGAAAGAGATCGAAGACGCAGGGTGCATTTTGAGGATGAAGAGGAGGATGGGAAGCGGAGCTCAAGTCATTATAGCCACAGTCACTGGGCTCGAGCTACGACGGAGACGTTGGTGAGGATCGAAGACTTGGATGAGCCGGTGGTTGCTCTGATCGATCATGGATCAGAAATCAACATCATGTCCAAGGAGCTATACAAGAAGAAGAAGTGGCCGATCGACACAGAGCATGGATGGGTCATAAGAGCAGCCAACAACACGAGAGGAGACTTGTATGGAGCTTGTCCAGACATCAGAGTGCGCGTAGGTGATGTTGCTATCGAGCAAAACTTCTTTGTTCAGGAAGCTACATCATACCCGCTCATTCTGGACCAACCTTTCATCATAGCGACCCGGATGGAGACAAAGCTACTGGACGACGGATCTGCGTATGCTAGGATCCGAAGTCAAGATGGGAAGAGAGCGGTACAGTTCCTGACTGTACCGTCCAACCACGAGCGCAACCGAGATCGTCTGAGAGAGAAGCCGCTTCCAAGGGTGAGTGAAGAGTTCAAGGATTTTCGTTGAGTACCACTATAGAGCGAGATTGTGGTGGTGCGCAAGAGAAGATACTCTCGCTTGATGGAGATAGTGCCTTTTGTACAGGGTTTGTTGGGTTTTCAGATTGTGGGATTGCTATTTACAGGAGGATAGAAGAGTTGAGAAGAAAAGAACAAAAACATTTGCGTGGTGTTGAGTTGATGTTGAAAGAGTTAGGTGAGCTAGAAGGGGATGAATGGATTTCTGGTGTTTATGAAGAGGATGGGTTGGAGGATCCTTTGCGAGAGATCATGTCTATTGGATGGGAGGATATGGATAAGGTCGTGCAGATTCATTCAAGGGAGGTCTATTCGGTGATCGAATCATTCCGTGCACCGGAGGTTCGAGTTGAGACGAGGTACAAGACAGTGGATAGGAAGGTAAAGCCAGTTGCTGGTCCTTTGCCGGAAGACACCAACCAACAGATGGATCGAGCTTCAAAGGAGAAGAGTTTGAGAGATCCTGTAATGATAGGACACAAGTTCACGGAGAAGACCCTTGAAGAGCTGAAGATTGGATCTGATGAGTCTCTTCTACCAGAAGAGAGGATGTGCTTCAAGGAGATGCTTTCAAGACATGGGAAAGCATTTGCTTTTGAGGCACATGAGATTGGGTGTGTAGATCCGTACGTTGTTACCCCGATGGTTATCTTCACGGTACCGCATGTGCCATGGAACCTGAGACCAATTCCAGTACCGCGGGCTCACTTGTCCAAACTAGTGGAGTTGCTGAAGGAAAAGATGCGGATGAAGATCTTGGAGCCGTCGTTTGCATCATATTCAAGCAGATGGTTTACAGTACCAAAGAAGAATGGGTCGCTGCGGTTCATCCAAGACATGCAGCCGGTGAATGCAGTAACAATCAGAAATGCTGGGGTGGGACCGATTGTGGATGAGTTTGCAGAAGCGTTTGCAGGAAGAGCGATTTACTCGATGAGAGATCTTTACTCAGGGTATGATCAGTTTCAACTAGCGGAGGAGAGCAGAAGCTTCACGACAATGAGGACACCTTTGGGGTTGGTTAGGATGTGTACTTTATCACAGGGAGCTACCAACTCGGTAGCACACATGATGAACGGGATGAATCGAGTTCTAAGAGACTTCATTCTTGAAAAGACGATGCCGTTCTTGGATGACATCCCCATTAAAGGATGTGTGGAAGATGAGAAAGATGAAGCATTAGATCAGAGGGGGTGTCGACGATACGTCACTGATCACATCGCAGACTGTGAGAAGATCTTATCTCGACTTGAGGAAGTTCATCTTACGTTGTCAGGTGCGAAGTCTACTTTTGGGGTTAGAGAGGTTTTGATCGTTGGTCATTTGTGTGGATCGTTTGGTCGGAAGCCAGATCCGAACAAGGTGGATGCGATTGGAAGGATGAAGGAGGTTTGCAACTCGCTGACAGAAGTAAGAAGATTTTTGGGTGCTTGTGTATTCTACCACATTTGGATTCCTCATTATGCACATGTGGCGAATCCGTTGTATGGATTGTTGGTAAGGGTCATAAGTTCAGATGGGAGGAAGAGCATACTGATGCGGTAAGGAAGTTGAAGTCTTTACTATCATCTCCTCCAGTTCTGGGAAGGATTGATTACAAGGGTGCTAGGCCGGTGGTTCTTACTGTGGATACAAGTCCAGTTGCAATTGGATGGGCAGTCGGACAGGATGATGAGGATGGAGAAAGGTTTGCGGTTAAGTTCGGAGCGAAGGTGTTAAGTGCTCGACAACGTGCTTACCCGCAAGTGAAGAGAGAACTGTGGGGTATTGTTTCAGCTATGAAAACTGAGAAAGAGTATTTGATTGGAGCAGTAGTGATGGTTGAAACTGATTGCTTGCCGTTGTTAGGGATGATCATGAATTGTTCAACTCCTGATATTGCGATGTTACGATGGATCGCATATATCAAGTCGTTGAACCCGGAGTTTAGACATATCACAGGGAAAGATAATCCGATGGCGGATATGTTATCTCGAGCTCGGTATGATGGGGAGGATGAGATGGTAGAAGACATTGACGACGTGGGTACAGAGTTCTATTCGATTGCATAGACAGGAAGAGAAGATGAGTTGTTTGTTGAAGGGTTGTATGATGGTGATTTACTTGATATCGGGAGGTACCTTAGTACGATGGTTAAGCAGACAGGTTGGACGGATGAGAGGTTTCGGCGAGTTCGAAGGAAGGCCTACAACTTCATGTTGCAGGATGGGTTTCTTTGGAAGCGACCGAAGCAGAAAGGTAGGGTACCGCTACGGGTGATTTGCAACAAGGAAGATCAGCAGAAGTTGCTCAAGGCGTTCCATGAGAGTCTTTGGGCTGGACATCGAGGGATTTGGGCCACTTTTACAAAGATGAAAGAGCGATATTGGTGGAAAAACATGTACAGGGATGTTGTATCTTTTGTGGAGTCTTGTTTGACATGTCAGATGTATTCGAACATCCGACATCGTGACGGATTACATCCGACTTATCCGTTGGCAATCCACTTCAAGTGGGTGGTAGACTTGGTGATTATGCCGGTTGGATTATGGCAGATGAGATACTTGATACTTGCTAGAGAAGATCTTTCAAATCAAGTCGAGGGTAGGGCGCTTCGGACGAAGACAACTGAAGAGGTATGTAAATTTCTCTTGGAAGAGGTTGTTTGTCGGTATGGATGTGTGGGAAAGATCACTGCAGATCGGGGAGAGTTAGATGCACATGAGGCTCGTGAATTCTTTGCAAGGTGTGGGGTGAGGTTATCACTGACAACTGCTTACAACCCCGAAGGGAATGCCAAGAGTGAACGTGGTCATCCACCCATTGTGAAGGCTTTGGTGAAGGCTTGCAACGGAAGGGTGCGCGAGTGGCCTCGACTCTTACTATTTGCGTTATGGGCAGATAGAACGACGCACAGCTCGGTGACAGGTTACATGCCAGTGGAACTCATCACAGGTCAGAAGCTTATCATGCCGATTGAAGAACATGTTCTGACATGGAGTGTGTTACCTTGGGAGGACAATTTGACTAGAGAAGAGCTTCTTGCTATTCGAATTAGGCAGTTAGAGAGAAGACCAGAGGATATCCAAACTGCTTTGGATAGGCTGCGAGAAGCACGGTTGAAGAACAAGATCTGATTTGATCAGCGACATCGTTTGAGACCCAGGGAAATCAAAGAAGGTGATTGGGTGTTAGTCTATGACAACAGTCTAGACAACCAGCATAGTGCACTCCGGAAGTTTTCCAGAAGATGATTTGATCCGTATGTGGTGAAGAAGGTTCATGACAACGCAACTTATGCCCTGCAAGAGTTGGATGGAACGAGCTTGAAGGACCCAGTGGCAGGTAAACGTGTCAAGATTTTCAAAAAGAGAGATGAGGAGGTCGATCTAGCAGATATCTTGACGGAGTTTCAGTTTGAGGATGAGGATTATGCAGAAGATCTTGAAGGTGATGTTGGTTACGATGGGAAGTAGGACGATAAGCCGGTCCACTCCTTGGTTGGTATCTCTGGTGCATACCGGAGGATGCACAGGTTCAGAGAGGGTGGATGTCGTGTCGTGGACCGGCTCCTACTTGAAATTCAAACTTCGATGCTTGTCGCTATAAAGACACTCATGAGGAATAAGCTAGGCCCCAGCTTACGGGTTTTTGGCACAATCTCAGATCTCCATTTTCATCGCATAGATGGGTAGAGCTCCTTGTCAGCTTTCCACAAGCACTTTGTCTACTTCGTTTGGACGCTTAGTGGAAAAGTTACAGGACTCGAAAGATGGAGAAAATAAGCTAGGCCCCAGCTTACGGGTTTTTGGCACCATTTCGGATCTTCGTTTTTATCGCACCAGTGGATAGAGCTCCTTGTCAACTTTCCATAGGCACTTCATTTACTTCGTTTGGACGCCTAGTGGAGAAGTTACAAGACTCGAAAGATGGAGAAAACAAGCTAGGCCCCAGCTTATGGACTTTTGACGCAACTTCGGATCTTCGCTTTCATCACATAGATGGGTAGAGCTCGCTGTCAGCTTTCCATGGGCATCTTGTTTACTTCGTTTGGACATCCAGAGAAGAAGTTATGCGATTCGAAAGAAGGTAAAATCAAGCTAAGCCCCTAGTTACTTGCTGATTGGGTATTTAGGGCTTCAGGCGTTATATCAAAGACGCAAGGGGCCTGCTTCTTATTATTGAGAGTTGAACTTCGTACGTACAGACTGTTGCAAGGGGGCTGCTTAAGGGGCTTGCTTGTTCCTGCGACCTGTCGGTGGATGTTTTGGAAAATTGGGAAGTCCAATACACGCGCGCAAGGTGTCATCGGGTTCAGATCTGTGCAGGCTACGCACAGGTTAAGATGGTTCTTGAAGAGACGGATCGGGGGTTGTGTTCTGGGAGAAATTGAGACGCAGGGAGCAGAATTGGGGGTTTTCAGTTACCTGTGAAGGAGAGTTGGACCGTTCGGGCCGTTCCGGAGTCCAAACTTGCTGTCCTTGGATCCATCAGGATCAGAACAACGAGTTCTTCAGGAAATTGAAGACGATACAAAGTTTTATCGGGCGGTTTGAGAGTTGTGAGAGAAATTGGCTCGCAGGGAAGCGCTTGCGTCAAGTTTTCATCGCCTGCGACCTGAGATTGGATTGTTCTTCGCGATCGGTGAGCCAAGCTCTTCGTTCTTGGTGCCTACGCGATCAGGGAGTCCTCATGTACGCATAGGAGAAGACTGTAAGTGAATTGGATTGTTGGTTTGGGTGTGGTGAGCAAATTTGAGCCGCAGGGAGCTGATTTACGTCAGTTTTTTTGTAGCCTGCGACCAAATTTCTCGAGTAGTTTTGCAAGGGGAACTCCAAACGGCTTGTTTGGAGTCTTGTTGGGTTCAGGGTAGCCAGATCTACCTACCAGCGAAGACGGATATCAGTTTAGACGATCCGTTTGTGCGGTGTGAGCGAGTTTAAGCCGCAGGGAGGAGTTTTTGAAGGTTCGGTCACCTGCGACCGAAAATTGACGATATCTCGACTGTCGGGAGTCGGATCTGAAGGTTTCTTGGACGAACGGAGTCAGGGAAGGAGACCCTATCAACATTTGAAGATCGTTTGGCGAAAGGAGAAAGTTCCCAGATAGGTCTTTTTCGGTTCCTTCGCTACAGGTTTCGTCCTTTTGAGTTCGTTAAGGACTTAGTTGGTTGTGTATGGCTTGTGGTAGCTAGCTTTAGCCAAGAGCTAGTGTGTGGATGTGGTTTGGACTTGGGTTTGGATCGCATGATACTGTTGTGGCTCTGGTTGTTAGCAAAGAGAAGTTCCTCTTGCTTTGAGCTACGCTTTGGCGATTTCAGACTAGGGTTGCGTTTCAGGGGTTTGTTTTAGGGCTTCTGAAGTAGGTTACAGATCGCTCTAGTCTGTTCCTCAGTTTTGTGCTGTTTGGAGAAAGAATCGACAGTGTACATACTTTCAGAGTGGTATATATCGCAGCATTCCTTTTCGTGGTTGTTCTTCTCTGTCTTGTCTCTGTTTGGCACACAACATCTCCACAGCCAGGAACCTCGCGTTTTCCTGGACATCCTTCACGCACAAAATATCCGACACGATAACGTTGAAAAGAAAAGTGCAAAAGAAACATTTGATAGGATACTATTACACTCGCGGTTGTATGTTATCTCTTTGTAGGAGAATATGCATCCAAATTGCACTTATAAGAAAATGATAAACTTAAAACAGACCATAAAATTTTTTTTCATGATTGGTTGACAACAGACTTTACAAAAATTTAGTGAAAAATACAGTTTACTAAAGCGCAGAGCCACGAGGAAGAGTGGTGTGGAGTGGATTTGTAAATTGTGACATGTGACAAAGTTCTCTAAATTTGCTATTTTATCTTCAGTATGAAAGATTTAGGTACCTTAAAGCGGCAGGGTATAGAGATTGAGTTGACTACTGATACGTCAATCTTTCAACGACCTTACAAGTACAGTGATATCGAGAGAGTCTTGATCTAGAGTAAGACTCAAGACTTGGTGGAGGTTGGATTGGTGGAGATATCGCATGGAGAGTATGTGTCTGCTATAATTATGCTAGCCAAGAAAGATATGTATGACATCCATAGTTCTTCAGATGTCTCGGGCAAATCCTCTCGCCAGCTTACCCGAAATATTGTTGGCAGAGCGACGCCAGTACATATGCTAAGAAAGTGATGAACAATTGTAAAGATAACCAGGGACGCTATAATGGACTTATAAGAATCATATCGGATCCAATGTTTCTGGTTCACTGCTATGAGAGTATCAAAGATAAGACTGGCAATATGACTCCAGGATCAGATAGTAACTATACGGATGGACGGATGTGTGAAGACTATCATCTTATCGATGGACAAATAAAGTTCGATAAGTATACCATTCCTATCATATCGTATCAGATTTTGTGTGAAGGTTGTCTAGGAAAATGCAAGGTTCCTGGCTGTGGAGGTATCGTGTGTTGAACAGATCCAAGAAAGAGAGAAACAACCACGAGAACAAGCTTCGCAAGATATACTTCTCATTTTATATACACTTCTGTAATTTTCTCTCTAAGAACACAAAATTGAGAAACAGACTTGAGTGTTTCTGCATCTAGGTTGAGATTCAGAGACTTGTTCATCACAGACTTGTATGAACAAGTCTCTTAATCTCAACCTAGACCCAGAACTACCGAAGCGTAGTTCAAAGCAAAAGAAACATCTGTTTGCTATGAAAAAACTTTACACCAATATCACACAATTCAAGCCCTAGTCCAAACAACATCCATGTACAAGTCCTTAGTTAAAGCTAGCTACCACAACCCGTACATAACCAACTAGAACTCTAACGAAGCCAAAGACGAAAATCATAGCGAAAGAACCGAAGAAATCTTATCTGAGAACTTTTTTCTTTTGTCAAACGATCTTCAGATGTCGATAGGGTCTTTCTTCCTGACTTTGTTGGCTCTAAGAACTTTTAGATCTGACTTTCGACAGCCGAGATATCTCTAATTTTTGATCGCATGTGATCAAAAATCCCAAAACTCCTCCCTGCGGCTTAAACCCATGTACGTCTGCAAAACGGACCGTGTGATCTAAGATCCATCTTCTCTGGTAGATAGATTTGCCTACTCTAAATCCAACAAGACTCCTAACAAGTCGTTTGGAGTTCTCTTTGCAATTTAGGCGCATGAAGCAAAAAACTGACTTAAATCGTCCCTCTACAGCTCAACTTCACTCATCATGCACAACACAATAGTATGATCTATGTACAATCTTCTCCTATGCTTAGGTAAGGACTCTTTGATCGAGTAGGCATCAAAAGGAAGAGCTTGGCTAATCGATCACGAAGAACAACCCAACTTTAGGCCGCTGGTGAACAAAATCTGACGTAAATGTCTCCTTACGAGCCAATTTTTCTCACATTTCTCAAATATCTCGATGAAACTTTGTATTGTCTTCAATTTCCTAAAGATGTTCTGATCTCGATGGATCCAAGGACAAAACAATTGGACTTTCAAACGGTCTGTTCGGTCCAACTCTTCTTCGTAAGTCACTAAAACACTCGAAATCCTTTTCCTTAAGTCCCAATTTTTTCCAAAACACACTCTATTATCCACCTCTTCACGAACCGTCGTAACCATTGCGTAGTCTGCATAAATAGCATCTTGCGTGCTTGCATTGGACCTCTCAATCTCCCAAACCGTCGATAAGTCGTAGATACAAGCTAGCCCTTTAAGCTGCCCTTTTATGTCAGTTCACAATACGTGAGTTTGTCCAGATTATGACCAAGCACCCCCCTTGCACCCTTGGTATAGCGCTAGGAACTGCAAATAACTAGTCAGCATCAGTAAGCTAGGGCTTAGCTTGATTTTCTCATCTTTTGGATCTCATAACGTCACCATTAAGCGCCCAAATGAAACAAATGAATTGTCTTTGGGAACTTAACAATGAGCTCTACCACTTGGTGCAATGAAAGTCAAGATACGAAATAGATCAAAAAGTTCTTATTTCTCTCCATGAGCGTCTTTGGAGTAAAAATATAGACCTCCAAAATATGATTTTCAAGTAGGAGCTGATCCACAACGCGATAATGCTTGAGGAGATCTTTGATGCAATTGGGCAAGCAAAGGTCTTCAGGTCATTGGATCTTCGAGTAATGTATCATCAGTTGTCGGTTAGAGAGGAGAACAAAACTAAGAGAACATTTTGGAAGGTTAATCCTCCCGACACAGATTGTTTGCATCAATGGTGATTCCTATCATTTTGGTTGAAGAATGTCTCTGCTGAGTTTCAAAGAAATATGGACAAGATTCTTGCAAGATTGGATTTTGACCGAAGTTACGTTGATGACATCCTGGTCTACAATGCTACGATGGAGGAGCACAAAAGACATTTACAAGAGATATTTGAACGGTTGAGAGCTCATGGATTGAAGTTGCATCATGAGAATTGTAAGTTCTTCCAAGAACAATTGGAGTATCTTGGTCACACAATCTATCCAAAGGGTCTAAGAGTACAACAGAGAAAGATGGAGATAATTTCACGTATTTCACGTCCTACAGATGTTAGTCGAGTCTGTGCATTCTTTGGACTGACAAACTTCTATCGATGATATGTCAAAGAGTTTAGTGGGATTGCGAAAGCTCTAACGAAGCTGACAAAGATGGACGAAGAGCGGTAGTGGGGAGATGAGCAAGAGCAAGCTCTTATACAGCTCAAGGATAGGTTGACATCGGCTCCCATCTTGAGGAGATCCGTTATGAGACGTCTGTTCCAACTGCACATCATTATAGTATGTTGGGACTTGGGACAATGCTTACACAAAAAGATGATGAGGAAAAAGAGTTCATGGTGGCGTATGCTAGTCGCTCCAACAATTCAGCGGAGGTTAAGTATAGTTCATACGAGAGGGAGTGTTTGGATGTAGTATGGGTTGTGGCACATTTCAGATATTACATATTTGAGAAATCCTGTACTGTCATCATTGATCATCGCTCAAGTGGTTAATGAAGTCCGACAAACTTATAAAGAAGCTTGCACAATGGGTTCTTATCTTGTAAGAGTATGACTTTTTGGTCGTACATAGACATGGGGTGGTAAATTGTGATGCAGACGATTTGAGTCAAAATTCATGCACGAGTCAACGAGATGCAATGAGAGTCTGTTGACATGATGAGACAGATGAAGAGGTTGTGCCGAAGTGGCATGCCTCTACCTTTTTGTGTATGTTGGCTTTGGATGGTCATGTTATATCTCTCTCAAGTCAGACAGAAGATGATGAGTCCTCAAACATTGAGAGTGGAGATGGTTTAACTGACCAACGAGATATTCACGAGATATGATGATTATGAGATATCTCCGTACCGGTACAATGATGGACACATTAAGTGTCAAAGAGTGAGATCGTGTCCACCAACGAGCCAACATGTTCTGATAAGAAGGAAGACATATACTTAGAGTGTGGGAGGATGGAAGAGTGCGTATGGTACCACACTCATTACAAAGAGCACAGTTAGTGCGACATACTCATGAGAAGTTGAGACATTTTTGGAATGAAGAGTACGTATAGTTTACTCCAAGGACAATACTGGTGACACTATATGCACACTTATGTGCAACAGTTTGTTAGTCGATGAATAGTTTATGATCGAGTACGAGCACCATTCAATGCTCCTATGTCACAACTACACCCTTTATCCATTATGGGTTGGGTTATCGTTGGAGTTCGGATTTTGTGGGACTGTACGTCATTATCGATATGTATTAGTGATGTTGGAGTACTTCTCCAAGTAGATTGAGTTGGCAGAGTTACCAAACAAGACGAGTGAAGGGACAACATATGCATTCCTTGATTGAGTACTCAATCGTTTTGGTGCTCCAGCAAAAGTGCTAACTGACCAAGGTATCAAGTTTTTTGAGTAGTTTCAGACCTTATGTGATCAAGCGCTGATTGACCATCGCACTACATCTTGAGATCATCTCTAGGCGGATGGTTTGGTAGAGAGAGTTGTTCAAATAGTGAAGAGAGGATTGCGCAAGTATAGCATACAAAAAGGATATTAAGGAGACTGAGATCTTCAGTTGTCGTGGTTCATTATGACATATCAATGTAGCTTACAAGCATCATAGATATCTTTTTCATCATACTTTCTGCTATATGATCGAGAACTTAATTTGCTTGCGACCATTCAATGTGATTCTGTTGAGATTTTGGACCTTGATGATCCGGACATATGGATAAGAGTATGTTCTCACACGTGGAGGTGTCTCAGAGACTTATGTCGATGGTGTTTGAAAACTTAGCAGTTGCTCGACATCGAGACACGTTGCGATATGCGACTATCCAAGGAGGAGGTTATCGATCGTCCATACGTAACTTTCATCTTGACTATTATGTTTATTTGCAGCAAACTACACCGGTGACTTTAAATTTTACCACATGATGCACTATCTTATGTGTGCGTCATGTGATAAGAGAGAATCTTTCCTAGGGAGGACAGAACTCTTGTCCGTTATTGATCGTGAGGATGACCAAAAAGAAAATAGATTACTGTCAATAATCAAAACTCAAATACAGTCTCTTGTAGCCACCAAGGTCAATCAAGCACTCAAATACATGCAAATACGTTTTCCAAGACTCAAACAACTTTATTCACGTCTTAGTTTTATAATCAATGTCCTCATCGATCACAATCTTCTCCTCTCTTTCTTGCACAAGCCGTATCTTCAACTCTCTTGAATGACCCTTGAATCATCTCCTCTCCTCGAACTCTAGTCAAACGAAGATTTACCTAGAAAACAAGCTCCCTACTAAGCATCTCCCTATGTAAGTTGAGGTCTTTACGTCCTTATAGCACATTTATTTATCAAACATCTCCTTAGCTAAGCTGACCCTTAGCTAAGCTAACCCCTTGTTTAATAAAAATTGAGACCATTAGTTAAGCTGATACCTTGTTCAATAAAACTTTCTCCACCCTCAATGCTACCCAGATTATGAACTAAGCCATGATTTTACGATCAAAGTCACAACTACAAGACCACCCCACAAGGCTTACACTCCCATAACTAAATCAAGTATCTCCAGCTCATAATATCGGTGTCATGCGGAGGTTTAGGTCAAGAAGCCCACGTTTAAGGAGGATATAAGTCCTCCGTCCCTAGATGTGTAAGACGTAGTCACACAGCCAACACAGACTCTCATCCGAGAAGTCAACATGCTGAGATAGGAACCATGAGCCAAGAAGATTTGATCCAATGACATCTTCTTCCTAGGTGGGTGTCCTTCCACTGAGATGGATCCTGCTTCCTTTTAATAAAGTAAATAAACATGTAAATAAGCTTACAAAACTTGTTTTTATCTCCTTGCTAGCTTTTCATGTGTTACTTCCATTGTACGTCTCCGTTTTTAGTAACGAAAGAACCAAAAACTATACTACTCAAGAACGCCTGTACGATGGTGTCATCAGATAATGAATCTGAGTCACCAACGGAAAATGACAAAGTTTTCTCTTTTTTCACTTTCTTAAACTATAAATGACGTAAACATTTATGTATAACCTTGTTCCGCATAAATAGAAATGCACGTCTGATCTATTCAAGAATAGCTCCTACCTGATATCTTCATAAGTTCTTAGTAGTTCTGTAGAATATAAGTCAAGGGGCTTGTATACCTTGGCTCTAGTTTAGCACCTACCCAGCTTAATCAGCTCCATGACAACTTTCTTTACAACTAGCTAAATAATGGAGGAAAAACTCTTTTATTGTTATCTTTCACTGTATAGACTATCTTGCAACATGACAGCGTGAGGTGTTATCTTCTAGAGTCTTCATGCTTGAGAGCCGTGATGGTGTTGTTTAGAAAGATCATGTGCGTAATTGTGTGCTATATCATCCTTCAAACATCGATGATACAATAGATCCAAGCTTAGCAGTAGTACGAGTTGGCTTGAGATGCATGTTATGTGGATCTGCTAGTGGAACAACTAGCATGTTATTGTGTGATGGTTGTTCGATAAGATGATACATGTCGTGTTTGACTCTACCTCTCGACGTAGTTCTTCCACGTCGATGGATGTGTTCATGATGTTTATACCGAGGTATTGATCTTCATGTGATAGGATTGCAGATAGACGACTAACAATAAGACGACATAGCACCCGATCTCTTGATCTCTGTACCTACGAAGGTGCATATAACGTAGTTGAGATATACGGCTATCTAGAATTAGAGGGATCTAACCGTCAACTAGGGATCGTTTGTGGTACACTTGTGTATGTGTACGACATCATATGTATGTTGTGTTTTTGTGTCATTTGATCAAACAGTGATGTGTATGTGCACGACAGTTGTCACGTCATGTGTAACGACTAGTTAGCATAGTGCATGGTAGCTAGTCTCGTTAAGGCCATGAGCGCTGTTAGGAGAGATTATTGGTTCAGATCCCTTTGAGAAATATAGTGCGAGGTAGAGCTTGTAGGTCTCACTACTTTTGAGTTGAGTCTTCAAGATCTTGACTATGGTAGATGAGCAAAGTGATGGTAACCTGGAGTGGGTTTGGCTTGACTAGGTTAAAGAATATAATTTACTGAAGTGCAGAGTCACGAGAAGAGTGTTGTTCAATTGGGTTTGCAAATTCTGACTTGTCACAAAGTTATTTAAATTAACTTCATTAAATTTAGAATCCACTTGACATCGTACTTACACATGATTACTTGAGTTGCACAAAATCCACAAGTGACTCACGTGAATAAAATCTCTCTCTGATATAAAGACCTATGCATCTCACGAGTAAAAATATTTTTAATTTTAATTTATAGCCTAATCTTTCCAAGAGAAAAAATTAAAATATAAATTAAAGTTCTTTACATATTTCTCTCTTCCAAACTTGGAAAAAGTGAAATTCCTTCAGAATCTTCGAGTTCAAGAACTTCAGTAATTCTAGACTGTATCAAGGCTAGTTTTCGAAAGTCTCATATGTGTTCCTTTTATTTATCGTATAGCACTCTGGAACTATTCGTGGTCCTCAAAAAAATCTTGATGACGTCTCATGAAGACCATGGAGACTAACCCTAATTAACATCTGAATGCTATCATCCTATTCCGTCGCTTGTGTGGACTGGCTCCATGACAAGTTCATGCACTCGAAGTCCGAGAAGTCTACCGAAGACCACATGAGATACAAGTCAAACCACAGGAGAAAGGGAAGCCGACACTCGACCGGTATATAACAGTCAATAGAGTCCTATTCGTTTCGTGTAGTGGGGTACTACTGTAGGTAGCGTTTGTTGAGAGACTGTAGTTGCTTCCGGTAAGGTGAAAGTACAATTTCTTATGAATGACATTTCACTCTCTTTAGGTTGATTCAAAACCGAAAATGTTTTCGCATATGCAAAGAAAAGATAATTTTAATAAATAAATGATAAATGATGTTATTTGTCACTCTAGGTCTTCGTGGACCATGGGACTGTCTATGTGAGTCCACTACAGAAGGACTCGGACTAAAAACTTCGTTAGTTGTTTGCAGTGAATGCACCTCTAACCATACCAGCAAGGGATTGAACCCACTATCTTTCTCTTAGAGGATTGTGAGCTAAACCACTTGGAACATCAATCTTCGGTGTCCGAAGTGTCCGTCTTAAATATATAAATAATATGCTAAATATTCAGTTTTCTATCAAAGAGAAAGACAAAAAAAACAAGAAAAATAATTTTTTGATGAACATTGGTTGATCATGACGGGACTAGGTTTTACAACTAGTTCGTGCACTAAAGAGTCTCTTGAATAAATTAATTTCATTTGATATCATGTTTGTTTATATTATTACTAATTATATAAATATATAAAAAATCTAAAATAAATTAAAACTAAATCTTGAGATGTAATCAAGATAAATGATCCTAACCTTTAACATCCCGACCAACGTGTTGCTTCAAGAGATTTAGAACCAGGTTATGGTTTGTATTGTCAAAGGTCTTCTCAGTCGTGAACTTAAAGAACCAATTTGAGCTCCCTAGAATTACTTGATTTCAAATATTTACAATTGATTTTAATTTTTATATACATTAATAATAAATAAATCTGAAATCTAAATATGTCCGTATAGGTTTCTCTTTTGCGTATGTACAGTAAGTGAACAGAAGAACATAATTTGAATACATAAAGTCAGAAAAACTGTGCTCCACAACGTCTCTGTTAAGTTATGGACTCCCGCGTGCCGGAATTTCGAAGGGAACCTGAAGGACCTGAATTGCAAGACGACGCTTCTTGAGGATCGTTCCTTCAACTTCCGTCATGGCTTTGCTCCAGCCTCCGGCATGAGTCCGGCAGCTTAGTCTCCGGCTACGTAGTGCCCAGAACGGACTAACGGAACAAATGTATCACTGACTATTTACGGCAGGTCATCATGAGAATAATAACCTCCTGTAGGAAGTTTCAACGCCCTTTACTTTTCTTTCTTTCTTTCTTCTACTTTTATTTTTCCCAGCGCCCTTTACTGTACTGTCCTTATCCAGTGCTGTCTATATTTAATCAAATGAACAAAAGGAAGAGCCGAAAGTAAAAGTAGAAACTTTTACTTTCGTATCTACTTTTACCATGGTACGGTATCTTGGTTGAAACGTTTCCCGGCACCGTAGGCACCGGTCATGGCGAAGAGTTTGTCCGCCTCTGCATCGGATACTTACAGTGCTCGAGTTTTGGCCTTACTGACTCGAGGTCGTAGTACATGCCGGCGGAATGCCGGAAATACAGTGTGAACACGGCCAGAGTTTGATCCTTTCTGGGCTGTTCCATGGCGGAACAGCATGATTCCGTTCATATACCACCGCACATAGATCAGTGTCCATCTTGTCATCTCCATTTCCATGTTGATGATTCCAGATGTTGCGTAAGCGTTTCCCGTCCTTATTGTCTTATCTATAATTCAGTCTCGACACACGAACAATGCCATTGACTGTGGCAGTTTTGGTTTGACTTGTTGAAGTCTTTCATCCGTTAGCCTTGCGTGAAAGTATTAAAGGAGGAGGCATTTCAAACGGAACAACCAAAAAGACGTGAATAATATGCAGGCTAATAGGGAGTGTAAAAGCTAAAACTAAAGATTCTCTAATCTCCGGAAGGAAAATGGTCGTAGTTTTTCCAAGCGTAATTTGGTCTGGAGTCGTATATTATTTAAAGTAGTGTTTTTGAATCGTTATAAATATTTTATAAATATTTTTATTTTTGGAAATATAATAAATTTTCTAAACACTAGATTTACTTGCTGTTGAAATTCACTTTCGATTCAAAGATAATATTAATTACAGAGGTTCCTGCAAGAAACACTCGTGGGTGTCTAGCCGCAGCTGTAACAGTCGACCACGGTAGAAGAATATATACGAAGTTCTAACTTTGACACGCACTATTTATTGTCTAAGAAACGTGATACATAAAAAAGATGTTGATAGATCGTGTATTTTCAGTACTCAAGGATTAGAGCGTAGCCGCAAGTGCAGTTTTAATTTCTGAACCTCGTGAAGACAGTTGAAAATAAAGGTGCAGTTCACAGTATTAAGGTCTCTTCCGACTAGGTCCTTAGTGTGCTTATCAGACACTGTCAGATTGATTCGGTAATAAAAATTGTCTTCCGACTGTAATTTCGCAAGTGTGACAATAATATATTCGTAAGCATATAACATCTCCAGGGTTTATGGCTGGGGGTACTTTAGAGCTAGCATTTCTGTGTATTTCGCTCACACAAACTCTCTCAAACGGACGCATATATACTCAAGTGAAACTGACACGAATCGATTGTCATGTCACGTGAGATTATTCTTTTCTTTGAAAATCACGAGGTAAAAAATATGTGATGGAAAGAAGATAACTATAGCGACTGCAGTGATTATCAGAAGCTGCAGGACTGGCAGCTGTACCCTTCAGGTCCGGCAGGACTCATTAGACGCGTTAAAGGGTGTAGTCGGAAGAGACCCTTAGACTGTTTCAGTTTCGGTAGACTTTGGCAGTGTACCGTACATAATCTATGGTTTTTCAGGAGACAGGTCTTTGGAAAACAGTCAACGTTTTCGTTTTCAAACACTTGAAACGTTTGTCTACGTAAGTAGAAGAGATCCTCGTGTGCATAAAATTGCATATGTGAGGTGGGGGTAGCCCACCATTCCAGATCGAAAAACTGACAGAAACTGTTGCAATTGTACCAGGTCAGAGTAGGATAGTTTTTAACAATAATATATGATAATAGAAATGGACTATGCAAGTGCAGTAAGTTTTGTATTCCCTCGATCGATCCAAATGAATGAATGACGAGAGGGGAATATAAAATAAGGTCGGGTCTCGATTATTGCAAGAAAATGAAGTAGGTTGAGATAAATTTATCCATGTTTTGCGGATTGGAGCCCTTGATGAGACCATTCATGCCAAGCAGAAAGCTTGATGGATAGCAAAGAAGGCGAGTAGAGGAATGGATGGACGACAAGGGAAGAAAAGCCAAGAAAATACTTAACGAAGTATAAAGACCAGAATATAAGTATTTATAACCAAATATTCATTTTCTCATGAAAAGGTTTTATGATAAACTGAAGTTTAAATTATCGTCTCGTGGCTATCTACTAATTCAGTACTCTAACTACTCGACGATGACTTGATGAGGTGAAAAAGAATTATTATTTTTATTTCACGTAGGATATTGAAGGGAAATCATATAACTGAAGTGCAAAAAGAATATACTCTTATAGTTTAATTCAAGGAATGCCAGTGGGGTCACATCATAGCAGAAATTTACTTGATCAGACTTGTGAAAAGAATGTCGGATTTGATTGGAACTCTCTTATAATTTTTTACTTCATTTGACTCTTTATCTATAATTGCCAGTCGTAAAGGTCATTTTTGTCTAATCAACAATGCATGTTAGCAAAAAACACTATGCATACATAGAGAAGTCAACTAACAATTTAAAATTAATTTTCCAGACAGATTAGTAAACTAATGCGTCCTTAATTAAGCAAAGCGTGTGAAAGAGAACTGCCCGCGAACTGCAGCACGAGTGAATTCACGCAAGAGATGTACAGGTCGAGCCGATCTGTTTATTAACTTGTGGGAGAGAAGTCTGTCATCATCCTCATGATGTCATGATGGTGGAAGCTCGAGTGTAGGGGAGGTATGTCTTGAGTTCTATCCTCGCGAGGTGCATTTTGACGCTGCGGTCTGTGGCCGCAGGCTTAGGGTTATTGGGCTCTACGGTGTGGCCCCCGGCCGCATGTTTAAGATCTTTGTCTTAGAAAAAAAGTCCTTCACTTCTGTGTTTAAGAAATAGTGGGCAGCTCTTCTGACAGTTCGCGGGCAGTTTATCTTCACACGCTTGGGAGCTAATTAAGAATATCATAATTGATTGATGATGAGACAATTCATGTCAAACAGAAAGCCGGATGGATAGAAAGAAGACGAGTAGAGGAATGGATGGAAGTATAAAGATCATAATATAAATATTTTATAACCAAATATAAATTTGAGAATTGAACTAACCATTTAAAATTAATTTTCCAGATCTCTTTTCGAGTCTCTTGCCAGAAAGCAAGACAAGTCTCAGTTTTAGGTGCGTCTAAGTACCATGACTTGTATAACCGGTAACTCCAAGTCAAGAGTCCAATCAAACAATCAGATCCGACTTCATTGTGGGGTCTGATCAAGTAAATCTGTGCACATCATAGACTATGGTGAACTTGCCTTATATAAATAAAAGTTAAAATTATTTACTGACAATAGCCTCTATTGTCAGTAAATAATTATCTTTAGTACACAAATTATATTCAGTTTTCTTTACACGTCAGAGAATTTATGATTGGTTTCTGTCATGTCCCGGTGACACTCTGTTCCTCTACTCCGCTCCCAGTGACGTTACAACTTGTACGTCACTTTCCACGTCAGAATATGGGTTTCAGATCGATGCCAAGGGCGCAAGTCATGGACTGAACTTGCTGCAACAAGTCACCTTTAAAGTTGTTGAACGCGTCTCGTCCGCCGAAGGTTCCCCTCCTCATGCTACTCGGACTACTCCTGCCGAGTCCTGACTGTTCTGGGCAGCAGCTACAGAGAGAGACAATAACAAGAGACAATAATAATAATAATAAGCGTCATCGTGTGACATGCCCACGAGAAGAACCTGCCAGCCTAATTGAGAGTATTAAATAAACTTTAGAAACAAATTCTGAAATAGAATACGAACGAAAATTCGATCGTAATTCTCTAGACAATAGCACTTGAACTCTAGTTGGGTTAAGTGAATAGGAGTAAACTAAGACCCGTCAAGGGTTAAGACTTGTTAAATATGCATCCCAACTCACCCGCAATGTAAGATAGTCTTTAGTAGTGCATAGCTAAAATATGATGTTTACTCCAGCCCAGTGATAAGACGCGCAAGAGATAAGAAAAGTGTTTGATATGCATTTAGCAACTATGGTTTAGTTGATCATTAACTTTCTTAAACTCATGTTAGTTAAAAGTTGATTTTTTTAATCTTGAATGACTCCAATTCAAAACAAAAAATTCCACTGTAATATACAAATAAAGTATAGATTTAACGAAGATAGAAGAATAATCCATTGTAATATAAATAAAGTATAGATTTAACGAAGATGCAAGAATAAGACTCTGGGCCACTGCTTTAAGGTCGCATTTACTTTTCTTTTAAAAGCTGTAATTTGTTCTAGACTTCAGTGTTAAGATTCACATCAGTTAGCACGAATCTGTGAATTATATACTATACATCGTGTGGATATTTATTTTAACTTGTGGGTATGACAGTCAGATCCAATCTATTTGTCAAGAAAGATGATGACAGAGGTGAAAAGATCAATATACAGACTGTAGTTTCTTCAAAATAAAGAGTTAACCATTGTTGCATATTCACCTCCACCATCTTTCAGCTTCAAGTTATTGGACTTGTACCTTTGGCTGAATAATTGTGTACTCGTGTCTTATGGTTTATATCCTGGTTTTTTCGTGTTTCTAGGCAAGAACTAAGAGTTATTATTTTTATTATTTTATATACTTAAAGTTTTATATATTTCTTGATATCATTAAAGAAACAAAAATTCCCCAGAATTTCATCTAGCATGCATATTATTATTCAGGAAAATGAGTTTTCTGGTGGCGAGAAGTCAGTTACTTCCAACTCGAGAAGATCGAGTTTTCTGGTGTTGACTGAGAAGTACCATATATAGTTGAGCAAGTAGTCGACAGCGCTCCTGGTGCTTCCGCCAAAGTACAAGCAACAACTACAGAATGAGGTGGTTCAGTTTAGTAGGTTCTAAATCTTCTTCGTCAGACTCAAAGGGTTAACGAGCAATTCTTTTAGTTCCACCTAAAGCTGAAACATGGCACCAGTATATATAAATGTTTAATATAATATGCTGATTTTTCCAACTGTGGGGAAAAAAGTTCCAAAGCTAATTATCCTAAATTTATTTTAGAAGTATAATATTCTAATTAGGGTTTTTACTCGCATGTGTTTTAGACATATAACTGAATCTCAAAAAAGCCTTAGCATAAATTCATCAGATAACATGAAAGTAGTAGCTTGTTGACAAGGCATCCTTCACCCGTGGAGTTAACTTGTCTTGATGGGTTTGACTTGAGTTGAGTTTATGGCTAGCATGATTATGAAAAAGTGATAAGATAAGATTGCAATCTACCTAAAGGATCACTTTGATATAATACATAATGATAAAAATTATATTTAAACGTATTATTAAACAAGCATATACACCGTGAATATGATATGCATGCTGGATGAACTTCTGAGAACTTTTGCTCGGGGAAATATATAAGTGTTAACTAAAAATCGTATAACCAAGTGGTTGAAAACAACTGAAATATTTCATAAGTATTAACTATTAGCTTATGCCTAGAAACGTGAGAAGGCCAGGATATAAACCATAAGTCATGAGTAGACTGCCACCCTGAAAGTTACAAGTCCGGGAATCTGAAGCTATTTATGCATTAATTTGTTGTGAGTTTAATTTATTATCTAAGCCTTCTTGCCAGAAGAGTTACGTAATAAATTAAACCTCTTCATATTTGCTGGATATACAGGTGCTCTGAACATGAATACGGTGTTGGATAGAAAAGATAAGCAGTGAATTAATATCCACTAATAAAAGCCTAAACTTGTAAGTTTGAAGTGTATTCGCTTTATATATGCTTTGCTAAGCACAGATGTGTTTCTATTCACTCCAAGGTCATCGTTAGGAACTCATCTCAAGCTTTATCACTTGAGCTTACCTAATCATATCTGTTATACTTCTGGCCTTCATAAACTTTTCTTGTACATACCACCAAAAGTGTGTTTTATGTTGTGGAGAAACAAATAAGCCGCCAATGTGGAGTCCCAGCGTTGGAAAAGTATATATGTTTCATGGAAAACTGATTCTTAATTCTTTTACAAACAAATATATACAGGTAGGCTAACAACATTTCATTGCAAAGGTGACACTATGTTATTTCTCATTTCCATGAAAGCCCGAGTATGCCTACAAGAGCTCCGGAGACCCATAAGATTTTATTTCGCGAGTTGTTTTCAGATAACTGAGAACTTTAACCATTATGCTGAAAAAGGTTTTGGCAAGTATGTTTTCAACACAACTTGGAGTCTGTGAAATAAGGAATCAACTTAGAGCTGTTCACCAGTTTTACAAGTTATGCTTCATCTCGAAATAAAGTAGTGACTATTGACATATAAATGTTAAGATGAAGATTCGAGGTTTTCTGGAGCAAAAAGGAATCTTTTATAGAGACTCAAAATACACTGAGAGAAAAAGAGAACATTAATTTCATGCTTTTATACTCAAACTCGGGGAATGAATGTGTTATTAATCAAATATCTTATTGAAGAAGATATCTATAGTACAATGGCCAGTTACTTTTGTCTAATTAGGCAACAAGATGAATGAAAAATCACCGCCCTTGCAGAGAAAAAGACGACGTGGAAGACATTGCAAGAAGCCGCAGATGCGTAGACTGCAGCCGAGAAGCAGTGGAAGCTCGTGCGCAAGAGATGCTAGCTCAGACGGTGGAAGCGCTTCGGAAGAAGTTTAACTTCACCGCTGGTAGGAAGCTTCTTACCCTAGTTAGGGAATGGGACGACGAGTCTAGGACGATGTTGGTAGAGTGCAAGGAGAGCATGTTCCGGTACTTGGATCGGTAGATAGAGGAGGTGAAGACACTCTATGGTCTTCCTTTGATTCTACCACCCGCAACTGCATCTTCTCAAGTTCGAGCACCATCGATCGGATCATACTTGGAGAAAGAGGAGTTCGACCTCGCTGTCCACTTGGTAGTGACATCGTTGGAAGCCGAGAAGACCCCGGAAGAATCCGCGAAAGACAAGGTGTCTTCTGGAAGACAGGAAGAAGAGCTGTCTTCCAAAGTATTCAGAGTGGAGGAAGCGACTTCCCCGGACCTTCACCATGGCTCCCAGTTTCGAACTAGTGTCTCAGAAGAGCGAGGAAGCACAAGTCGACCCAGCAGAATAGAAAACTATGTAATAGCAGAGGCATGAGTTAGCATTAAACCATTCTGTTTGACATGTAGGAGTAACACTTTTATAAATATTATAAAGGAGGTATAATCTGATACTTTTAGGTTATACTATATTTCACACACAAGCTTCAGTTATTAAAATAAATATCGAATTATTAGTACAAATCTTAAATTCTCGTTCCTGGTTGGCTCGTGTGAGACACTGATAATTTCTCAAGAAATTCTTTTCTGTCGTTTCAGAAAACGGTATCGATATGATTTAGAGTTATTTTGGATTCTTTCTGTATCTTTCAATGTGCATTGAGATTATAGCAGAAACTAAAATGAGTTTAATTTAGATTTATTAAGTTAATTTCTCGGCTCGCTTTATCAATTCTGTTTTGATCTATTTGTCTCGTCCTGCTGTATATTTTACACTTGCGCAAACAATAAATTGTATAAGCAGTACATAAAATCACCCCAATTCCACCTCAAAACTACTTGTTCAAAATGAATAACAATATCATTTCAACTTTATATAAATTTTAAAATAAAAATATCGAATGGGAAAACGTTTGGTCATAAATAAAAAATATGCATATTGCCCTCTTCAATCTAAGAAGGGGGTGAATATATATATCTTCACCTCTTTATAATTTCTGGATCATTGGGAAATGATAGAGAAATTATGCAGGTATGTATAGGCATATGGGATACCAGGAAGCAGAGAAGGTAAGATTACAGGTGTGATCAAGCAAATTTCTGACTAAGGTAGGGCTTGTCAAACTTAGGGTCAATCCTGCTCGGGTAGCTCTTGAGTACCTCGAACGACGTATACATTTCTGGAATCCCGTCACATACTTATCATCTATATATACAAAGACACGTCATGTTTTAAAAATCTCTAACGGAGCTCTCGCCAACTGAAACCCTAATTATAGCATAGGGTCATCCATTTGGTAACTACTGTACTGAAGTGACGATCATCCCACTTGGATTTCCCATGATAGAAGTTGGTAGTTACTTGTTGGGGCCGATTAGACCATCCGTAACAGTCAATGCAAAACGACACTCACCCTAAGGAAAGTATCAGCTGAAGAAAAGTCGAGTACAGAGGGCCCTGTGCAGCTCCGTGAAGGAAATGATCAAAGCCGTCCGTAGAGAAAGGGAGAAGGTCAAGAGTGTAATTTGGGTTAACGAAAGAATTCCGGAAGTTTGGTTCTGAAAGGATGATTTCCGGCAGTCAGTAGGGCCAGGGAGAAGCAGTGGGAATCGTGGGGACGGCATAGACTGGAATCCGATGGACGGAGTAGATGGAACTGGGACCATCCCAGATTCCGGAAGGAAGACGGGCCGTGACTGGTGAAGACTGTATCCGGCGGTTCTCCGGGTTGGGATGGAGAGAAGGCTGCATCTTGCGTGTGCTGGCTGGATTCGTCCCTCGGGCGGTTCGCCTGTTCACCAGACCGTATGCAAATTCATGTATCCAGGATGACGTCCTCTTGCTCCTAAGGGACGGACATGACCATGACGTCTTCGTTTCTACTGAAGAGAGAATATATGAATCATATTATGTATTATTATATTTATTATGAATTAGATATTCTACAGAGGAGAGAATATTTCCAGAAGCCGTCCGTCCACAACACACCTGGAAGGCTGGAACGCTGGAAGTTCCTTGCTGACGCTCTGGTTCGAACTATACTACAGTACTATGACGGAGACTGGTGGGGTGGGGAAGGAAGAAGGAAGAAATGGACGAGCCGGATTTGGACACCTCCTACTGACCGAAGAAAGAAGACTACGAGACTCGAGATAGAGCGACTGCGACTGCCTGACTGACCGACTGAACTGAGTCACATTCCGGGTGTGTAGTCCGCCACGAGGAAGGTTGCTCGTTCCTCGCTCCTTCCCGGCGGATTCGTTCATTTTTACATTCAGCTCTCTTTCCTATCCCTTCGTCTGTGTTTGCGGTTTGCGGCCGACAACTCGAGTTCTTGTTCAGCACCTTCTTCTCCTTCTACTTCCGTGTCTCATCTTCCCCCGCTCTATAAGTACGCGTGTCGATCTAATCTCAGCGCCGAAGTGGAGAAGGAAAACACGCCGAAGTGGAGTACTGAATGGTTTCTGGAGCGGGTATAGCCCTTAGGGGTATGACTAGGAGTTATAGTGCTCCGGCAACCTACAAGACCGCTTCCAGCGGCGATCTTTATGTCGTACAGTTTGCCTCAAACTGCTTGCTGCCTTCGCCTCTCGGGGTCAGTACAGTTATGTGAAGCTCCTTTTGAGCATTGTGTAGTGTAAGTGCAAAGAGTTCCGAAGTGTTGAAAAGTACGGTCAGTGCTCGAACTGCTTAGACGGATTTGTGTAGAGCAGCAGCCGGTGAGTGCGCGGAGAGGAGAAGTGTGATTGTTTGCAGGAGAATCGAGTGCGTTTATCGGGTCGAGTCGGGTTGGGCTCGGCTGCTTTGCCGTGGGCTTTGGAAGAATTTGGTTCTTGTGACGATCGGTCTCTGCTCTGTATGTCTCTCCCTGCTTGTGAAGGACGAGGTTTCACGTCTTCGATCCCAGGATCTGAGGGCGTTGTCTCCCGATCGTGTGCTAGCATTTCTTCCCTGAGATTGTTCAATGGGGCGATCACGAGCATCGGAGGCTGGGTTCGGCAGCAGGGGCAAAGCCGACGAAGGCCGAGCGAGAGAGAAGGCGACTAGGCACGCTGTAGATTCCACGGATTCACTTAGCTTGGACGGGTGTCTGAATGTCGAAGAAAGCATTAAACTGCACGAGGCTTTGGCTCAGTTGACGTACACGACGAATTCTAGTTTCCCAAGTTTCGGGTCTTCACGGAATGGGTCTTCTGAGAATCTGTACAAAGAATCATCGTCGCCCCCTGGCGCATCCGAGAATCTGTTGCAGGGCGCTTCTTCCCCTGTCGGAGGATCCCTTTCAAACAAGATGATAAAAACCGCCTCTCAAACTCAACTGGCCAAGTCGAACTCTCAACCGCGCTCCGACGCTGATATCGCTTCTGCAAAGAATTCTCTCTCTCAGCTACTGAGAAATTCACAGGTGAATATTTGCGCTGTTTCCTGCTCCTGGTTTCGCTTCAATGCTTGGTGGTCTTCGTGGGCTGAGGGGCGAACGATTCCTTGTTTTCTGTTCTGACTTATGTACTCATCTCATTCCAGGGGAAATCTGCGGACGCGAACAAAATGCTCGTGATGGTGACTGTTCTGGGCAGCGTTGGACCTTTGCGCGCTTTGGTGGATGCGGAGGCCAGCGTGCAGACTGTCATAGGAGCTGCGCTTCAAATGTACTCGCGGGAGGGACGTGTGCCCGCTCTTGGATTAGACAGTTCGTGGTTCGATCTCTACTCCGGTCATGTTTCTTTCAGCGATGCGCTGGAACCGTTCCAGCCCATCAAGCCCACGAATACGCGCAACTTCGTGATGGTGAGGAGGCAAACTCAATGCGAAGAGGTCCTTCGGCACAAGGAGAAGCAGAGGAAGGTCTCGAAGCCCACATCATGGCTAGAGGATGTTTGGGCATTCGGGACCTGGTGGGCGAAGGTAGTCGTGGCTGCCTCTCCTGCATTTCTCCATGACACTAATAACATGTCTGCGAAGGCCTGGTTGCACGAGTTGGACGCTCCGCCGACAGCCATATCGAGTTTCTGACTTGTGGAAGTTCCTATTATTCGGAATTTAACTTCATTTGTTCGTTCGAGACGGTCCACGTAGGAATCGGATGGTTCGCCTGGGAGTTTTCTGCGGAATCGGTGGAAGACAAAAGGCGTAGAGATTTAGATTAGTGTGTACCATGCAGCTCGACTCTTGCGTGGTGGTTGTACGCGAGCTACGCGGCAAACGCTCATGAATATCTTTTCTCGTAGCGTACTCGCCCAAACCATATGCATACCGATGTGCATTATTGGTGGTGTTAACGAGACAATGCAGAGGTCGGTTTGTCCAGCTAGACTGCGAGCTTCGGAGCCGGACTTGATGATTGTAACCACGAGGAGATTTACCGCTCTCGAACCGCCAGCACCCACGATAAATCACGGAGAAATCTGTCTGCTTCTCGACGGACCTGTTGCCTGACCTCACTCTCGACCTCTTGTGTACAGCAGGGGCGCGCGGGATCTTTATTTAGACGAAACGTCTGATCGACTCCAAGTCTTCCACTCTCATTGTCTTCCCTTCTGAGACGTGGATTGATTCGATTCCAACACAAGGGCGGAGGTGCATGTACCTGCCGCACTGGATGTCGAAAAGATGTCGAGGGAAGAAGCGAGGAAGGGCTCCAAGAATGCAAGCTTAACTTTGGGGTGAAGCCTTGACCGAGTTAACATTCCGGCGGAGTAATTAGGAAAGCATTGTTTCTACTATTCTTCTAAGTCGAGCTCATCTGAATTTGTAGTTTCATGATCATGAGAAAATTTGTGAACAGATTACGTAAATAAAACTCCCTCGGTCAGCGTTTTGCAACTCTGCCCGTACCTTCCAAAGCTTCTCGGAATTGGACGTGACGTTTTGATGATGTTCCAAGGTGTGCTGGAATTCGGCCTGGCCACGACCTCCGTCACATTGTATAGCCTGTGGTCTCATTTGGGTAGATACTTGATGGCAATGACGACAGTCGCGTATGGCTGTCTTTAGTCATCGATTGCCCTTCCCGACTACGACGAGTGCCGTGCAATATGGAGTGCAACAGTTGCGATTAGACGGCGCGAGACGTAATCAAAGTCCTTCTCCTCCGAGAAGTAGATTCCTCAAGTCCTAAGCATCCAGATTCCAGTCACGAAAGAGTGGCCGTTCCTGCAACGTCGATGACTGCTCAAAGTTACTTTGTTCGTTATGTGGGATTGGTTGGGTCCACCTTCGTCTTTGAGGAACTTCCGGTGGTTGTGATTTACGCGGGTAGTTGTATGTCGATAAGTAATCTTACCTTTGACTTCTGCTAGCAGTCAGTCAGCTTCTTGTAATCGTTCTCGAGTTGCGCTGAGGAGACCAGGTACAAGTACAGGACCAGTTGCTCACACACCTCCGTCTTGAGTCTTGACCAGTTGCAAAGATGTAACGCCTTTTAACGTCAAGTGCGCAACAACTCACTCTCTGGGGCCGAAGGAATGCCGTAAATCTGATGGGGTGGAGTTATCACGCAATGCACAATCGTCCTTCATGACTAGTGCATCTATTCCATTTCGAATTTCGCTCTGAGTAGAGACCCTCGATAACGAGACATGTCAAAGAGACTGTAAGAGTCGTGGTTCTCAACTTGATAACCAACAATTTTAGATTCATGCACATGCACGCGAGTGAGTGTTATGAAATTGGAACCCATACAAACGGTGTATGGGTTTGAAATGGCGGCTTATCACGAAAAGCCCACAGCAAATGGTGCGACTCCTCGCGAGAATGAAAGGTCCATTAAGTTACCGAGGCTTCTTAATCTGCTCTTAATCTCGTACGCAGTAGCTTGATTCAGTCAGTCGAAACTTCCAGCGAAGAACAGATGCTACAAATGATATCATCGAATCTACGTCCGTATTTGCTGCCTCCTTTGAGAAGGACGGATGCGTCGATCTCTCATCGTCGTAATAATTTCGATGCCATACGGAGAAAGCAGGTGAGGAAGTCAGACGGGAGCGACCACTTGAGGAGTCTCGATGAGTAGAGGAGAGACGTCTCGCGCTCAGCTACGACTCGGGGAGTTCTTGAAAAGATTTGAGTAAACCACAGTAGACGATTGGCGTCTCCACCGGGTTTTCTCCGGTTCCAGGATTCATCTATACCTCATCTGGATGGATGTCTGAAGCTGGTGGAACAGAAAGATACCGGTACCATTATAAGCAATAACAGACAAGCCTTACAATCGGAGGATCCCGATCTGATACACTGGAGTATGTTTTAAACCTCGCACTGGACTGCAGTCTGGAGATACCAACTCTGCTCGTTCGTAAACGACAAGTGAGTCTACCATGTGGCCCTAACCAACTGCAACTGGTGAATCCCGGAGGTTTGTTACTGCGGCTTTTCCTGCTGCGCCATTCCAACTATAGTGAGAGATTCGCCGGCGTGGATGAGTTCAAATTTTGGATTACCCAGAAAGCATATCCCATACATAGACCTAATTGGAGGACTGGCCGCCCTTGTAGACAGTGCGGGAGCTCCCGTCTCTGACAATAAAGTGCTGCGTGATTTGACGGAACCGTTTAACTGATAACTATTTCCCTTTAGAGCATCTCCACCTGAGCATCGTTAAATGCCACGTCAATGTAAACAATTTCGATATCAGTTCTCTCCTTGGCGGGTTTGTGAGAGAACACGGTAAATAAACATGCTCAATCAACAACAGCAATTTTTGTTTTATCTTTCGTTTCGCTTTTGCTACGTAGTAGATTGGCTTTTGTCCATTTAACTGAAATCTGCTTATTGCCGCTTTGTTATTAACAGCCGTTTAGACTATTGTCCGTCTGCTTGATTCAGACGACATTTTGAATGAAAATATTTTAAATCTAAACGGCTGGTTATTTCTTAAGCTCGAACGGCCAGCGTCCAAAACTGCGTAGCTTCTCCCAACCATGTCATGATTCTCTCTCGTCATGGAGCCAAATTTCTGTAGAATTTTCTCTTCTTGTTCTTCTTGTTTTCTCTCTTGATGTCATAGTCATCTCCTGCTCTTGATGTCATACTTCTCCATGATGACAATGTGTTGGATTGCATTCCTATCACTCCTCCCAAAACGGATGTGTCGTTTTTTTTTTTTGATTCTATTGAGGCCCAGTGCTTCCATGCTCATCCTCAGTTTCATTGCAGCGTCGCTCAGTCGCATCTGTCTGGCAACTTGCCACCTTATTCTCTAATCTCCTCCTTATTCTTTCTTTTAGCGAGCTTCAGCTCTACAAAGATCACACTTATGTTTACATTAATCTTCATTATTGTCACAAGCCTCCGGAATTTCTTTTACTTGCATTAGATTATGTACTTATATCTCGTACGTTTATACCAGCATGTCTTGTTGCTATGCTTTGAGTGGACCTTTTCACTATATCGATTCTGAACATGAGTGGTTGATCTTTTGTGACTCTCATTCCACTCTTTTTTCTTACCCGAAATACTTGCAAAGTTCAAAGTTCTACTTTGCTAAAGCCTGTTGTTCAATGCATTTACAGATATCGTTGCATCCATTATGTGTGATGGTATCAATCTTGCTTTATTTTGATTCGGATATAATCATATCACTTTTCCATCCGATGCTCTTGACACAACCGCCTCTATATGCAATAATGATGTTAAGACGACCAGCTCGTGTCAAACGTAGTACCACCTTTCAATGGACAATAGGTAACTCACGCAAGGCCATACGAAAGACGCATGAGATCTCACTCACAGTCGGACAAACATGAGTAAATCTGGATATTACTTGTTGGTCTATTAGTCTCTGCTTTATGCTTTTTTCCTTGCAGAGTGTGAGAGTGGCATGCTGTCTAATGTGAGAGGTGGGACACTTTTGCACTTGCATGTGCAAGGAGTTATGCGCTTGGAGGTCAGTAGTCCGATCAGTATCAACAAAGATATTGTTTCCGCCTTGCGTTGGAAAAGTGTGGACCGTCTGCTCGGAGCTGACGTCTTTGTCAAGAGATTAAACAACAAAGGACTCCACACCTTTGTTGGCATGGTAGGATATTGCAAGAATTCGAAGCCCATCACCTTTGCTGAAAAATATTTCTGACTCTATGTTGAGAGACAGAGATGAATTGTTTACGCTTCTCGGTGCAGCTGACACAAAAAACAGAGTGGAACTCAAATTCAATAATATATATTGCAACGATCATTGCAATACAATAAATATCGTACTTTGGTACTACATTGAGAACATGTATGAGAATGATGATCAGTCTCGGAAGTATGCTTCGTCATGTAAGTGACTGATGGACTCTACGTGGATGTAGTGATGCTCTTTGGAAAACTATTGTGCATCTTGAAACCATTATGATGAAAGACATTGACAAAATTTTTCTTTCTCAGACTGATTCATGGTAGGTACTTCATCACGGATCAGTCTGACGAAGACAATGATGAGGATGCTGAAGACGACGGATCACGATGATCAGAAATGTCCACAATTTGAAGATTCTCTCCCTTCCACTATGCAGTGCGTTTGCTCGTAACTTGCGGACGAACAAAAAAACTAACATTGGTAGATTCTTTTGTTGTTGGGTCAAGATTTTAGTTTCTATATGGAACCATGAAGGTTTGTAATATCTTGTATGTGATGGACTTTCTACAAGAGTAAATGAGGAAACATCTGGAGAGTAAATTCTTATACACTGGCAAGCTATGTTTGCGATGGGACAACTACGAACTCTTGTTTTCGCTGCTTCTTCATCTCCTTTTTGCAGTCTCGGTTATTTTTGCCTCCTCGAGAACTATTGTTCACGACAGTTGACAGTGTACCGGTATCGTGTCGGATATTGCGTGAAGGATGTCCAGGAAAACACGAGGTTCTCGACTGTTGAGATGCTGTGTGCTGAACAGAGACAAGACAGAGAAAGACAACCACGAAAACGAGTGCTGGAATATATTCTAACTCTAAACTTATGTACACAGCCGGATCTTTCTCCTAAGAGCACAAAACTGAGAAACAGACCAGAGCGGTCTGTAACCTACTTCAAAGCCCCTAAAACAAACCCTTGAATCACAACCCTGACCCAAAACCACCGAAGCGTAGCTCAAAGCAAGAGAAACTTCTCTTTGTTAACAAAAAGAGCTGCACCAATATCACACGATTGAAACCCAAGTCCAAACCACATCCATGTACAAGCTCTTAGCCAAAGCTAGCTACCACAAGCTGTATATAGCCAACTAGATCTCTATCGAACTCAAAAGAGCAAAACCCGTAGCGAAGAAACCGAAAAAAACCTAGCTGAGAACTTTCTCTTTTCGTCAAACAGTCTTCAGATGTCGATAGGATCTCTTTCCCTGACTCCGTTGGCCCAAGAAACCTTCAGATCCAACTCTCGACAGTCGAGATATCATCGGTTTTCGGTCGCAGGTGATCGAACCTTCAAAAATTCCTCCCTACGGCTTAAAACCGCATACACCGCTCAAACGAATCGCTTGATCCGATATCTGTCTTCTCTGGCAGGTAGATCTAGCTATCATGAACCCAACGAGACTCCAAACAAGCCGTTTGGAGTTCTCCTTGCAAAACCACATGGAATCTCTGATGAGAATTTAACTTCGGAACTCCAATCTCTCCTGATAACTTATCTGCACCTTGAATATGCTGATCTCTCACTCAATAACCAAATTATCAAAGTAATTGACTGATAAATTCTCTATCACTCAGGTATCTGGCAGTTTAATAACGTTCTATCCACGGTGTAACATAGTCTATGCCCTCAGACTCTCTGTACACAGTAAAGTGAAAAGCAGAGAAATCTCAGTTCCTCTGGTCCCGCTCGTACAGTGAAAAAGGTGAAAAGCCGGGTTCTAGGGTTCGCAAACCCATTTAACCATTCTCCTTAAGCCTTCGTCGTTTCCTTGTAGCCGCCACGTGCTTTATAATCACTGCCCAGTCAAGTCCGGTTATATTAAGTAAACGGCGTTACAATCGTCCCAACCAAGAAAAAACAATTCTTCCACTGAACTGCGGTACCTACAATACCACATTAGGAACAACACTTCCTCAAATCCAGAGGAACATTACCCCATCCAGGATAAGGTTAAGCTCTTTCTCAGAGCTATGCTCCATCATCGAGCATTCTTTGAAGCTTTCAGGTGAGACAGAACCTTAGCTTCCAGATGGTGAACTCGTCTATTTCTTTTTATCCACCTCCTTACTATGATACACCATAGTAGCATCAGCCTAAACTTGATTGACGTCTGACATCATAAGAAGTCAGCAGACCACAACTCCACCTTTAGACGAGCAGATTGGCCAGATCTACTTGGTTCTAGTGTCCTTGAAGGGCCCTTTGCATGACTCTTCTGACTCGATTCAATCCATCGCTTAGCTGGAAGAGACCACTGTGGACTGTCGTCTCACAAAATATCTACGCAGTGGTTCCTGGAACTTGTATAATGCTAGATCATCTAGGTACTCCCAAGCTTCACTTATCAATCCCGGAACTCTACCTGTCCAACGACATAAGTATTGAGTAACGGGTTCTCCAACTCCATCTGGATTCGGTGATGCTCGATGATCTACTATCTCAATCAACTCAAGATCATCAGCTCTTGGTAATGCTTCTAACACTGGATGTCATTTCTGACATCTTCCTGACAACGATTCTAGTTCTTCACGAAACATCTTTAAGTTAGAAACATGAATGATGGGGTGATAATGCTTCATACTAGCTGGAAAACGTAACTTATAGGTCACAGGATCTAACTTCTTCTCGATTAGGAACGGTCCTGCCCACTTTGGAAGAAGCTTCTTGGCCAAGTCCACCCCTGCTGGGATTCTGAAGTTTTTGGTTCTCAACCAGACTCTCTGTCCTTCTTCGAACTGTACGTCTTGTCTACCACGGTTTGCATACTTGGCATATCGTTGTTGTGCCTTCTCCATGTGTTTCTTGGCTTCTTGAAACACAGTACCCTGAACACGTATGAAATTCTCTAGATCTGGAGGATCCTGGTTCGACCTTCTTGTGTTTTCATGCCCCTTGGTAGCTAGAGCTATAGGAGTCTAAGGTGCATGAGAGCCCCGATAAACCACTTCAAATGGTTTAAATCCTGTACTCGAGTGCCTGGTGTTGTTATATGTAAACTCCACCAAGTCCAAGTGCTCGCTCCAATCACTCTGATCTCGCATGATATAGTTTTTCAACCCTTGCTCCACTATCTGTATAGTTCTCTCCGTCTGACCATCAGTTTCAGGATGATAAGAGGAACTGAACTTGAGGGTAGTTCCGAGCCTCTGAAACAAACCCTTCCAAAACTCAGCTACAAACCTCCTATCCAGATCTGAAACAATGTCTTTAGGCATCCCATGATACTTAAAAACATATCGTATAAACAATTCAGCGGCACCTCTTGACGTTACTGCTTCTCTACAAGAGATGAGATGAGCTTGGTTTGCTGAAACGATCGATGACAACTAGCAAAGTGTCAAAACCTCCTGATTCGGGTAAACTTGTGCATAAGTCCATACTTATGCTCTCCCAAGACCCATCAGGTATTGGCAATGATCTCAGCAACCCTGTAGGTCTCCTTCGCTCCGTTCGTTGCTGTTGACATGTCAAGCAAGTCTGCACGTACTTGACTACATCTTCCAACATGGACGGCCAATAGAACTGCTCTTTAACTCGTTGCAACGTTCTATTCTGTCCTCCATGTCCAGCCAGTTCACAATCATGACATTCTTGCATGACTAGTGTCCTTAGAGATCCAGCTGGAACATAGACCTTGGTTTGCTTATAAAACCAAAGGCCATTGCGAAATGAGAGATTACGTACCAATGGATCTCTCTCTTGTTGGCTGGTCCAACGTTGAGCCTAAGGATCATCCAGCAATGCTTGTCTGATTCGATCCAAAAGCTCTTCACTTGTGTCTTGGGTTGTTAACGCTTGGACACGTCTGCTTAACACATCCGCTGGAATATTTTCCTTCCCCTTTTGATACCGCCATTCGATCAAAACGTGCAAGTTCCACTTGCCATCTCTGCTGTTTGCGAGACAAACGGGGTTTACTCTGAAAGTATGTATTACCCTCGCAAACTGTCACAACAGTAATCTTGCTTGGTAACAAATAATGCTCCCAACGCTTCAGACAATGAACAACTGCAAACATTTCTTGTTCATGAGCAGGCCATTTTGCCTCTGTTTCTGAAAACTTGTGACTTTCGTAAGCCACTGGATGCTTTCCTTGCATCAACACTCCTCCAATGATCCATTGAGAAGCATTTGTGTGAACCTCGAAAGGTTCTCCCATCTTTGGAAGAGCTAGCACGGGCATCTCTGTCAGTGCTTGTTTCAACTCTTGAAACGCTCTTTCAGCTGCTGGATTCCAAACAACCTTGGAAGCCTTGCGCAATAAGTCAAACAAAGGTGCGGCTTTATGCGTAAACTGATAAACAAAGCGCCGAAAGTATGGAGTTAACCCAAGAAAAGATCTGAGCTCATGAACACTCTCAGGTCTCTTCCATTCAACAATGGCTCGAATCTTAGCCCTGTTAGGATGAATACCTTGCGCATCGATCAAACATCCTAGAAACACCACACTCTCTTGTCCAAAAGAACACTTGCTCTTCTTGAGGTAGAGTTGATGTTCTTCCAAGCGCTTAAACACTGTTTCACATCTGTTAGATGTTGATCCCAAGTGGATGAGAAGATGATAATATCATCTAAGTACACGATAACGCTCTCATCCAAGAGATCTCTGAAGATCTCATTCATCAGCTTGCAAAAAGTACCAGGTGCATTGGACAATCCAAACGGCAACATTGTATACTCAAACAAGCCATACCTCGTCCTTACAGCTGTCTTTTCTTCATCTCCTTCTTTGATCCGGATTTGGTGATATCCAGAACGAAGATCTAACTTGGTGAAGTACCTTCCTGTGACCAACCGATCGGTGGTTTCATCCATGAGAGGAAGAGGGTACTTGTTCTTGACAGTAACCTTATTAAAAGCACGGTAGTCTGCATACATGCGGATACCACCATCTTTCTTGACCACGAACAACACCGGGGCAGCGTAAGATGATATACTAGGTCGTAAGATACCCTGATCTACCAACTCTTTCAACTGAGTCTTCAGCTCTGTCAGCTCATCAAACGTCATGCGTCTTGATGGTACTGCAATAGGCATGGCCCCAGGAACTAGATCAATAGCATGATCTAAGGCTCTCCTCGGAGGAAGTCCTGTTGGTAACTGATCCGACATTATGTGAAAATACCTCTCAATCAATGCTTGCATATCAGGATGTATGGGAAGAGCAGCAGCACGTTCTTCCTCATCCGTCTCCACCTTGGGTTTAGACATCACTGCAACCCAAGCTTCGTCAACTGACTTGATCTGTTTTCCAAACTGTCTGGCTGTGCAGATCTGAAATGCCACCTTGGCTCGTTGGAATCTACGAGCAACATGGTTTTACTCCTTGGGTCTCTCTTTGACGATCAAAGGATGTGGTTGACCCAAGCTCCATCGATCCATGACTATGACGTTCCTTTCTTGAACATCTAGCTTGGCTTTGGTCTCTTGTAACCAAGACCACGACAAGATACCTTCCATCGTGTCACCTAAGCTCATAACTAAAAACTCATGTCTCCTAGTTACCCCTCCAACAGTAATAGGAACACTCATGAGCTTTTCTGTAACGGTTGTGCTGTCTTGCACAAACCTTACCAACAACGGGCTCATGATCTTGGTTCTAGTCACCCCTAAGGTCCTGACCAGTTTTTCATCCAAGACATTCACATCTGCTCCAGTGTCTATAAGCAAACAACACCGGTGGTTTCCTATTTTCACTTCAATCCACGGCAGAAAATCCCCATGTTCTACCAGATGCTCACCAGCACATACCTCTGCTTCAGTAGTCGCCTGGTTCATTGGTTCTTCAACACTGGTTGTCCTTTCAACTGTCAACGCACGAACATTGCTCGCTGTTGAACGTTGAGGACACTCACGAGCGATGTGACCGTCTCGTCCGCATCAAAAACAGATGATCGTCCTTGAAGGTATGGCACTGCTAGCTCCACTACTCCTAGCACCTGAAGTCAAAGCTTGGTTGGATCCTACATTGGATGCATAAGATCCAGTAGGTCGTGTCTGAGTAGGACCACGAGTAACTCCTTATTGTTGAGATCCACGAGGAAATCTTTCCCGCTGCACCAAATCTTCCACCACCACGTCCTCTACCACCTCTACTTTGAGAGGACGCTATCTGTCCTTGAGGATTGCGTCAAAATCCTCTACTAGACTCGTCATCACTTGTTCCATGTTGAAACTTGGAGGGCTGCACGATGTAGTTACGTTCGCTAGTGTTCTCTGCTGCTTTCAGAAATGCAAACAAGTCTTGCATGTCCTCGGACTTGTGAAACATAACCCAGCTATCAAACACACTAGCATAGAAACCTTGCAGACCTTTCTTCAAGTGAAACAGCAAGTCGGTCCATCATGTGCAAACGAGTAACCAACTCAGAAAATCGCTGGAGGTATGTCTGATACTCCATGTCTGTCTCAGATGAATGAGTTCTAGTCGAAACTGTGTAGCTTCATCCACTGGTACCAAATGTCTTCGGAGTTCATCCTTCAGCTCCGACCAAGTGGACATAAGAGTTGTACCGTTCAAACTCCTCATCCGCTGTTGACCTCCATATCATTCCTTAGTCTCTCCTTCCAGTCTACTAACAGCATAGGTGAACCAACTGCGCTCATCGAAGTTCTCCAAGTAATTCTCCATCTCAGTAACCCATAACTCAAACTTGGAAAAGCTTTTCTCACCGTTGAAAGATGATGGCGTTGCTGGTTCAGCCCACTTCACTTTCCGCTTGTGCTCTTCTTTGGCTGAGCTGTCTTTCGCAACATTCTTTTGCACCTTCTGTGATCCATCTTCATTCTTATCTGCTTGAGTAGCATCAACCGCTCCTTCACCTAGCAGCGCTAGATCCTTGACTTGCTCGGCTTGCGGTACATGGACCTCTGCTTCTTTCTCATGTGTCGCTTTTGCTTGAGCTAAATCCGCCTTAAGCACCTTGTTCTCAGCTTCCACTTGCTCAAGTCGGCCTTCCAACTTCTTCAGAAGCGCCTTCATCTCGTCCATCCCATTCGGCATAGCTTCCATTGTCAGTGGTGTTCAACAAAGATTCAACTTGAACCTGCTCTGATACCAACTGTAACGTTCGACCGCAGATCACGGAATCGAGCTGTCCGCCTCTATCCAATGAATTGCCGAACGTGAACCTCCCTGAAGACCGGTGTACTTTATTTGTGTCTCCAGATCCAGTTCGTTAAACTTTCCGCTAATAAACACCAAGGATTGGATAACCGTCGGACGGGTTTAGAATAACCAACTAATCTTTTGCATGTCTCTGGTACTAATCTCAGGTTTCATAACACCATGAAAACTATTCTGGACCTGGGTTGGATAAAATTTGGACAGCGCTTCCGCTACTAGTGATAAAGTCGGAACGCAATAATCCCTACAGAACTACAGCCAGGACTAGGAAGCCTAGTGGATGCTAAGAAGTAGGAAGGTACACAGAAATAGAGTCAACTCCACACCAGACGCTTCAATATAACAAAGCAAATCACGGGCTCATATACATTACATGGCGTTTTCTTGCTGACAAAGTCTCGGAGAAACGCTCAGGCCGGCAATCCTTCCTACTACTGGAATTCTCTGATGAGAATTTAACTTCGGAACTCCAATCTCTCCTGAAAACTTATCTACACCTTGAATATGCTGATCTCTCACTCAATAACCAAATTATCAAAGTAATTGACTGATAAACTCTCTATCCCTCAGGTATCTGGCAGTTTAATAATGTTCTATCCACGGTGTAACATAGTCTATGCCCTCAGGCTCTCTGTACACAGTAAAGTGAAAAGCAGAGAAATCTCAGTTCCTCTGGTACGCTCGTACAGTGAAAAAGGTGAAAAGTAGGGTTCTAGGGTTCGCAAACCCATTTAACCATTCTCCTTAAGTCTTCGCCGTTTCTTTGTAGCCGCCACGTGCTTTATAATCACTGCCAGTCAAGTCCGGTTATATTAAGCAAACGGCGTTACAGCACTGTTCACCGTATGTTACACCGTAGTACGCTGTTAAAACTGAATACTTGTAAGATTTTACGGTCAGCTTTGAAAGAGATGTAAAATTAATCTTAACTGTAAAGATGGACTACGATGACCTCTCAAACCTAGTTCCCCAAATTCGTAAAACCATACCAGCTTCTGCTTACTGGTCTGACGTATCTCCCGTAACAACTTTGACCGTCTTGCGTTTGAGTGGCCCTATTAACTGAAATACATTACGTATGCGCGGGAGCAGAGTGAGTGTGGTCAAGAGGCTGTGTTCCTCAGTGTCCGACGGGAGTCTGAGAAGACACACAGGCTGGGATGGAGAGGATACTTTCAGAGCAGATTGAGTGAGTGCTGGCGGAGATTTCTCGGATAGCGGAAATAGAAAGGAAGTCGAGTTTAGCAAACGGGCAAATTGAATGTACCGTGAATTTCGCGATATGTAAGGTCTCGACAGGTCAGATTTCACCGGGATCACTCTTTCTTCTGCCTCCCGAAACTGTTTCACCCACGCAGTTCCGTTCCAGCGTCGGTCGAGGTCATGATCGAGTTACAGTGTTGCATCAACTTGCATGGAATTCAAGGAGCCGATGACCGATTCTACGGTGGCCCTTTTGCAACTTACTTATGAAACTCGTTTCGTTGGCCGGTGTCATCTGCCAGTGGCTTGATTGTCATTCCGTTGGCTTTATTGCACTCTGCTGTCTTTCCGTCATCTTTGGTGAAGTACTGCCATGACATGAATGATCGTGTTACACCAACGTAATAATCGTTTTACATGGTAAGAGTAATTATATTTTAAATTTTTTGAACCTCGATTACTTTATCTGTTAGAATTTATGATATAAAAGCTCGATTCTCTATAACTAGCACCTTTCTGTATACATGTACACACGTGGTTATAACGTGCGATTACCTGGAGTTTTGGAAAATGTTCTTGTAAGAAAACGTAACCGTGATGTTTAACTCGAGTTAGATGTAACCGAACAAATACTGTAATATCGTAGTCTATACCGCCGATTAGTGTTTTCACTTACAGGGGTGACTGATCTCGTCAAGGAAGCCAGAAAGTTTAGGTATCTCCCACATACCCTTCGTGGCAATATTGCTGTTCTCCTGCGAGGCTTATGTGGAAGATAGTAAGTCCACTCAAACCTGTTTCCGTAATGAAATTTACAAGGTTCACATGAGAAGATGTAAGTGTAAACTATCAGTAATTGTCAGGGATGGTAGAACGAGTATATTAATTCGATCTGAAGTTTTTCATCAATATTCGAGAAATACCGTTTACAGGTATACATTAGGGTCATTCAAATTTTATCCGTAAAGGATCTCTGTAACTCTTGAAAAAGCTTTTATAGATTTTTGATGTAAATTTTACATACCACCTCCAGAGATGGTATGTAAAATTCAGTCATTTGATGTTTGCGGTCTATTCTCGTAGATTTTATCTCCTCGGAACTATTGGAAAAATTCCAATCGGACTTCTACAAATATTCTACCACCTCTGACACAATCTGACATTTCAGGAGTTACATCTTTTCATCTGGTTCCTGTAGTTTCTGTTACGGGTTTAGGTTTGAGTGGCCCTATTAATTATGTCAAATGGTTGTAAAAACATCTACAGGAGTCACGGTACTTCCATAAAAGTCAGGTTTGAGTAGCCCTAGTAAGTGCATAGAAGGTGCCATATGATTAGCAGAAGTAAGGGGTCAAGCAAAATTTGCTTGATCACACCCTTAATAGGTTTGTTGTGGTGATCACACGTCTCTTAAAGACGCATTGTTTCATCGTACCTATGACGGGTTATAGATTATCAAATCAGTCACTTTGTTATGTTATTTATCATTTTATTATCTTTGATTGTGAATAAATATTTTTATCATTCGAATCATTTCGACATTAAATTACACAGACAGACGATACGTGCTCAGAAAACTAATGTGCGCAATCTGAAACGTCACAGACATGACAACATAATTGATTTCACAGTACATTGTCAATCAAAAGTATAAGCAAACAATACATAGTTAAGAGAATTGTGATAAAACACAAGAAAAACCTACTGGAATGTGATAAAGCAAATTTCTGCAGACTACCGTAAGTGGGCGACTGCACTGATCGTGTCTATTTACTTGGATAAAATGTCATGGATAAGCTTGAATGAAATATTAGTATAACAGTAACAATAGTTAGTAAAGAACTATATTAAAAGTTATACTCCTTGATGATGTACTACGGTACTGTAGTTGATCTATCTCCGAAATCAAACTTTAGCATATAATTCTTCTTGATGTAGACTCTAATAAAAGAAATAACAAATCTAAAAAGAAAATTTAAATATATTTTGTTTGTTCAGAGTGTATTTCCTCTTCCTGAAATTCATTCCTCTGTACTTGTAGTTGGCTTTTCTTCATGCCACCGACTGCATGAGGACTCATTCAAGTGAGAGAGAGAGAGAGGAATATCACAAGTCAGCAAGATAGGAAGCTTCGGGAGAAGATGCCGCGTCAGACTGGACACGCAATCAGATGAGTAACTTTGTATCCATAGATCATCGATTTGTTTGCTTTTTGTCGACAGGGAACTCTCTCTCTCCTTGATCGCGATCGCACTTACAAGTAAGAGGAGCCTTGCGGCTTTTGTCGTTAGGAAGAGTGAGTCGCTTCAGGAACTTCAGGCAATCGAGAGGTAGAAGATGGGTAGGGCAGCGTGCCAACTCTGCTGCCTCCATCGCCTTCTGCTTCCTCGACTTCCCCGCCGCAAATCAGGGCAACGAAGCAGGCTTCGTTTAATGCGTTTGAATGGCGGTCTTCCTGGTCGGCGCGTCATTAGCCTTCGTTCAGGAGATGAGTCGGAGTGACTTGAGGTGAGAGTTCGCCGACACGAAAACGAGGAATATTGCAGGCCGTTTTTGGTTCGACAAAGATTCAGAACGTAGATGGTAGGGACCACCATCATCCAGAAAACATGAGTGTGTGTATATCTCCGGGATTCGTACCCGCTTGGAATCTGGACGCTGAACTGCAGAAGGAATTGGATGCCGTCAGCGTTCGCTCCCACTTGTCATCGTCATCGTCATCAGCAGGTAGATCCACCTGCCATGTTCCATTCCTTACAAACCATGAATCGATTTGCAGTTAGTCGTACGATAAATTGGCATGTTTAACATAGAAAGAGAAAACGTTGCAATTTCCATATGGAATCGCTCGTTTTCAAAACAAATTATCACAAGGAATCGAACTAATCGATCTGTAGAACACGAATTCCTAATAGTAAGTGAGACTAGTATATACTCTTCCTCCTGTACCGCCGATTAGGGCAAATGAGTTTTATGTCTTCGCGCAGAGGCGCAAGGTTGTTTACAACAATTGGAATAAGGTTTCAACCAAAGTGAACTGGTGATGTTTCCGCTAGACCAGCGAAGAAGGAAGTTTTTCTCTTTAACGTCACACAAATCCATGAGCAGGTCTTAACTACCTTGTCATAGCAGTGAATTTAGAGTTCGATTTGGTTCCGTGTTCTTACAAAGCTGAAGTTCTTGCAACAAAGAAGCCAAGTTACAGCTGCAACGAGTAAACTCCTGGCACATGTAGAAGTAGATATGTATCCAGATCCCAAGTACCCCAAGATCGATATCAGTAAGTTACTAGAGCTGATCGTTCGATGGGGAAAGTGATTTCACACGATCCTCCGCACTGAATTTGAATCCGTTGGCTGCACTCGAACTAGTACTTCCAAACTGAAAGCCTCAAGTTTAATTTCTAAGTTGTCCCTGCATAATAATAGAGCAAGAATAATCCTGCGAGCATTTCCCAACTATCACCTGCCGGGTGTGCGCAGCAACGACCATAGTCTGAACAGGTCAGAAGGAACGTCGAGCTAGTTCGCTTTACACTTGTGTGAATCCTTGAAATTGGCCATCTGCCTATCATCGTTGCGCATATGTTAGAGAACCCCGTGACACATGCAACCATTTGCAGGAGGTGACGAATATGAGACGAAAGGAGATGATAGCGAGGCATTATCCGTTGCAGCAACCAACGCGAAACTGGATATGTTACTTGCTGGTTGGCGTGCCAAAGAGAAACAACTGCAAGAATATGAACAGTCCCTGAAGAAAATACGTCTTTGGCAAGGTCCGATCACTGACGAAGAGTTCATAGGCAAGGGGATGGAGGATAAACCTGAGTCTACCCCCAGTCCTCACCCAAACTGTGTCATTCCAGAACAGGCGGGACCATCGAGTGGATTAGTAGCAGTGGGTACATCCAAGCCTAGAAATGAGTATACGCTTGACAGTCACAACGCGGAAAATCAAAGTGACATGAAGCAGTCTGTGGATTCAATCATCGAGTTGACATCACATGTCACACGAGTACCAGACTTTATAACTCATCTTGGGAAAACACCTCTAGAATCACCGCGTAAAGTTCCTGTTCATGGTGCGAATTCTTGCGATCAGGATAGGACCGAGCATGAGGTTGATTCGAAGTACATGCAGACGTTTCAAGTAACCCGAGGAGATGCCGCAACAGTATCAAGCGGATCTTGCCCCTCCGAGAATGGATTTGAGGATGATTCTCGTCGTATGCTTCGGACAAAAAGAACAAAACTGCTAGAGGAGTCCTGGGCTACAGAGTTTCAAAGAGCCAGAGAAGTGGACCAAAGAAGGAAGGCTGAAAGTGACGAGTCCCAGAGGAAAATAGCTTTGGCATCTGAGAGGCGACAGGAGCTAGAAGTAAGCTCTCCAAATTGTAAGAACCTTCATCTTTCTTAACTTTTACTCCCCTATGACGCTGTAGGTTAGACCTTCAATTGTACTGTTTACTGTTGCTCCGAAAGATGAAACAGTTGTTTGTTTGAAGAATTTATCACATTTAGTGCAGCAGAATCATCATGGTATACCATTTTGAAATGGACGCTGCCTTCTCTTACCTTTGTCATCCAGTTACTGTCATCCAGCAAGGCCAACTACCCACTATGCTAACTTCTGCATACATGTTTCCGCGCCCACATGTATGACAGTAATTACACGCCTTCCCTGAGCTCACACCAGTCCGACGTGCGCTTGTCTCTAGGAGGCGTTGCAGAAAGAACAGAAGAACAAGCTTGCCAGTTTGGAAATGGAGCAAAACTTGAAAATACGGTAGGAACTTCTTGTTTACAGTGACTAAATTAATATATCGTGGACTAACTAATTCTCAAGATTGCAGTCCCTTGTTGCTACCTCCTCAATTTAAATTAACAGCTACGTCAAGAGCCATGGTGATAGTGACACACGTCGGTACGGCTTGCACTTCAGCACGAGAGCCGTGTGTTGACCGTACTCCGGACGGTTTGATCTGGGAGAAGTTCTGGTTTGATTCCAGTCGAAGGTTCCACCTTCGACTGGCCTCCAGCCCTTAGATTCATGTGTCCGGAACCTTCGACTGGCCTCCAGCCCTTAGGTCCATGTGTCGGGTCCAAGGGCATGTAATCCATATTCCACTACCCTTCTGGTTTAGGTACTTGGTAGCAAGTTCAAGCTTCAAACTTTGCTCTCGGTTGAAAACCCTAGAGATATCCTGTACGATACAGGTTGTTTGAAGAGCTTCAAAGGGCAGAAGAAATTAATTTGGAGTCAGAGAAACAAGAGATGGAAATGAAATACAGGGTCCTTGCGGACTTGTCAGATACATACAAGCATTTGGAGGAGGAACTGGTGACACTCTCCCACAATTTCCGGTGTTCGTGCTTGCCAACCAAAATATACATGCAACGTTATACTGGAATATGCAGACAGATGAATAAGACTATCGTATAATAGTCGAGGTAGACACCCAAGTTAAATGTGTCGGTTCATCACGGACTTTAGTACATGATACATGGTAAGCTGCTCCCAATGCTTCTCGTGAATTCATCGAGTTGTCAAGTAAGTCTTTCACAGTATGCAACTGTATAGGACATGAGAAGATTGGACGAGGATGAGACGGTAACAGTGATGCTTAGTCAGGTATGTCTCAAGCTTCAAAGCTCACTGACTCTATAGGATGACAGGATAATCAACCACAATACTCTGTAATTAGTGTGTCCACAGTTCCTTGCTCATAAGAGGTGTTTGTGGTTTCCATGCTTTCTATCTTTGGTTGGCAATTAAACATATGGTGGTTAGGCGTACGTCCTGACTAAAACGATATAAATCTTGCATTTCTCGAACCTAATCTCTGTTGAGGCCTTATGCTAACCGTAAAGTAAACTGGTCTCACAGGCTTTTCAAAGCTCTGACAAAGTTGTAAACGTCACTCGAAAGTTATAAAAACTTCTGACAGAGAGGGGATCTACTTGTCATGTTACATCTCGCAAGACTCGGCTGACATACATCCACATTCGGTGTCAAGGCTATTCGGTCGCAGGAGCACGATAACACGTTTCACGGTTCAGGTTCAGCAACGGTCGGAGCTGCAGCTGAGAGTCACCTACGAGAATGCTGCGTTCGGATTCAAGCTCTAGTAAGGGGATATCTATGCCGGAAAAGGTACAAGGATCTACGGTCCCAGGAGAGCAAAGATGATAGGACTCCGCAGATGGAGTACGCTTCTTTTGAGGAGCTGGTTTCCGGGCTACAAGATTCTTGTTTATGCAAAGTAAGCGAAGATATGCGGCCCCCTGCGGAATCTCCGGAAGGAATCTGCAGTAACTGGCAGTTGATCGACGAGGTGTCGGAAAGGTTGATAAATCTTGCAGAAACTGGAAGTATGGAAGAAATCTACTCATGTTTAGAACTTGCTAAGTCAATAGGACTGGACGAACAGGCAAGCGCTGTGGAAGAACGGTTGCAACAGAGGCAGGAAAGTATGCAGAATTGGTTATCACAGGTCATAAACGGGTGGGATACTGGGAGAAGCAACCTGCAGCAGCGATTTGAGGAAGCGAATAGATTGCAGCTGACACCTATGTATGCAGTAGCCGAGGCTGTTGTATTTGCCAGAGAAAAAGAGATTAGTGAGAGTCTGGAGATGGCCATCGTCAGAGCTTCCCGATGGGACTTCTACCACTGGATATGTAAGGCGAAAGTTATGGGAATGGAGAAGGTGATGAGAAACTCTTATCAAGGATTTCACAGAAGACTTAAGTTAGTGAAAGATAGTCTGGAGAGAGAGACGAAACTTGGCACTAGAGATCAGTACAGTTTACACTTTCAAGAAGCCACGTCCTTAAGCTTGCAATCAGATACAGGAATGGCGCTGAAAGTTATACTGAAAAGGGTGCTACAGTTTGTCAGACGCGCAATTGTTCTGGTGGGTACAAAATCAAACAACCGCAATCCTAGAGCACAAGACTGGAAGACAGTGGAGACTGAAGGGGCACAAATTGGGTTGGACATGAGAACCATGGAATACCTGAAGCAGTCAATTTGTCGTAGCAGAGGCTTAGAATGTGTGAAGCGGGTGTGGATTACGAACTATAAGGTAAATAGCACGGGAATGCCTTATGAGCTGATAAATAAGAAACACGGTTCTGTTGCTGGTTGGGATAACACGCTAGTATACCCATTAACTGATACAGAATCTGAACTGCCAGTGGTTTTGGACGACACTCGGAGATCTAGTGACCCAGTCCTCGATTCTTCAAATTATACCCTGCTCTCACTCGATGCTAAGTTGCGACAAGGTAGAAAGCTGTGGGTTATGCCTCATAACTGGGTGGAAATGCTAAGATATCAAAGTCTTTGGCAGCAGCATATGATAAGCCAAAGAACATCGGGACTGTTTTCTAGGTCCGGTTCGCAGGAAGCCAAAAACTTCAGATCAGATAGTAACAAAGCACTGTTTGACGATTGTGACAAAATGCGAGAGTCTCCTACAGTTCCTTTCGTCACTTGCAATTTCCACGAGAGTTTCACGCTTGAAGAACTACCAGAACGGCACAAAGACACGCTTGATACCGAGAGGGACCATACGCCGGAAGAACCATATCAATATGATGATGAGGGCCATGAACGGGTTGCTGCCGGCCATGAAGATAAGCAAGACCTTCACGCTGGTGAGCTTATTGTCGAACGGGTAACCACTACCGCCAGCAAAACCTGTCTTACAAGGGAAATGCTGCAGCAGAAATTCAGTTTTGGTAGGAAAGAACTGAGATGGGTGACGAAACTAGACCTGATCAACGCAGGGCTGACATCTCTCGGTACGAAAGGCATCTTTCGCTGGTGCCCAAGGTTGAGATGCTTAGCGGTAGACATGAACACGCTCACTACATTCATACAAGTCTTTGAAGGTGGGGAAGAGTACCTAGAAGAACTATCAGCGAGAGATAACTCGTTGGAAGATTTTACCGGTTTGGAAGGACTTCAAAGACTAACCGTTCTGCATCTGGATGGAAATTTGCTAAGAGAGCTTACTGCTCAGAAAACGCGTACTTCAAAGGAAGACCTCATCCCGAAGCCGGGTGAGACAAGACATGACCACTCTGGATTCCATCCAGGTCGACTACCTGAAGTTAGCTGGCCAAGATTGCAGGTCTTAACTCTAAGCTGCAATCAACTCACAAATGTTTCACAACTTGGTAGCCTCTGCCCAAACCTAGAAGTACTGGAACTAGGGTCAAACCAGCTCGTCACTTTGGGCAAGGGAGAAAAGAATGCCTTGGCTGGTCTGCAGCACTTGAGGGTCTTGGATGTTGGGCAGAATAAACTGAAAAACACAAGCTTGTGGGAGGGTTTAAAACACTGTCCAGAGCTAGTGTCATTGGTGGCCTCGAGAAACCAGCTTACAGAGCTTCCGAACCACTTCGGAAGTGTCTTGTTGCGAGAAATCTGGCTGAATGGTAATGCTATCAAACAGCTTGGGTGCAAGGTATGGCTCCCCAGTCTGCAGAGACTGTATCTTCAGGACAATCTGATCACGTCACTGGAGCCTTTGTGGGGATGTCCAGCGCTTGAGGTACGCAGATAATTCCTACGCAGAGCTACTCGAGGTCTTGTATCGTAATGAACCTACGACTGTACCGAGTTGTTGTTTCATGTTTTCATTCCACACCTGTGCTTAGCACAAAGCTCTACATAATCACTGGCCCTTGGGGTTGTAAAACCTGATCTAGGTTTAGTGCTTTACTCTCTGTACTGATTACGAGTACCTCTGATGTACTGGGACATGAGGCGGATTGTGTCCTGAGAACCGAGATGAGAAACATATTAAAATATTCCTTAATACTAAAGGAACAGTGCTAATAAAGATTGTTGTAGTTCTCATAATTTGACGTTCGGAGTGCAGGTTCTTGATCTATCTTTCAACTGCATATCTGAGTACTCCCAGTTGCAGCATCTATCTGGTTTCCCCAACCTGCGATCCCTACAACTGAACGACAATCCAATATCGGAACAAGAAGATCATGCCGACTACGTACTACAAGCTGTCCCATGGCTGGCAGAACTTGACAACGAAGCAGTGTCAAAGGCTTCACGAGACAAAGTCATTGCTACACTTTTAAATAACATGATGGAAGTGGCTGGTGTCGCTTTTGTTAAAGAGAAATTGGTTAGAGGAGACGCACTTCTACGTGGGTTCACAAATCCGTGTAGTGCACATAAGATATCTTTCAACAAGCGAGAGCACAGCGAGAATCGCAACGGTCAGTTTTTTAACAGAAGTGTCTGGGAAGTTAATGATGTGATGAACGGGGAAGCAGATGAAGAGTCACTGTGGGCTGTCTTACTGGAGGCTAAACAGCTGGCACTTTCTAGCGTAGTTTTTCAGAATCTCCTGACAATGAACGGAGAACTTATCAAACTTGGAAGCGCTCGTGTTCTGTGTGAGGCTGAGTTTGAAGCAAGAACCATTATGACTGCGTACCAGCAGATGACTCATGGACTAAGGGGTAAACTCCATGCAGCCACAAAAGAGAGATGTTTTCGAGTTTCAAAAGAAACAGACATTTCTGGTCAACATACATACCAGAGACGGCCCTTGAGTGACGGTCAGACTCATCTTGGACCACAGAGTCGATCCTCTAACGTCAGCCTGAATAGTGATAGAAGTGGAGCATCTCACTTGGAATGGTGTCTAGAAGAGCATGCCACTTTTGACCCACGGGCTTATACTGAAATATATAAAGAGAACACCGAGTACAGGTTAGAGGCAGATGCTCAGATTCGGAGGGTGATAAAGCTGCAAGCACTTGCAAGAGCCCGTATGGCTCGACTTCGAGTGAAGCTGCTAATGAAGGAAAGGAAGGAGAAGCGAGAGCTAGAAATGCGAAGGAGAATTTCCAGGGTGCAGGCGTTGTGGAGAGGCTGGAAGATCAGAAAACAAAACCTCCTGGAACACCTGAAAGCGGAAGAAATGGAAAGAAAGCTGCAGAATTCTGCGGCTACAGCCATGCAAGCTCTTTGGCGGGGCTATATTACTAGGCTGAAATTTCAGCAAGCACTGAAGAGGGCAAAGTATACCGATGACGACGACTTTGACTATGTCCCTCTTGATGAGACCGATTTTCTGGCAGGTGAATTAGCACTTGCGTCCTATCAACCGGTTGACATGTACCTGTTGGCTGTTGGCTCTACTTCTCAAAGAACCTCGAACACCCCTGCTGTGGGGAACTGCGTTGTACAAGAGACCAAGTATGGACTCCGTGGACCCAAAGAGGAAGGACAACAAGCAGTGAGCATCATTCCACAGAGGTGTCCGGGCCCGAGTTCGGATAGTATAGGGAAAACAAAGATTGAGCAGATAATGAACTCTATTTCACATACTTTGCCACCTTCAAGTCCGAACGGCACGAAGCAACACGACACTGAACAGGCAAAGAAGTCTACTGTACAAATTTTCCCGACCTCAAGTACAAGCAGCATTAAGAAAGCAGTGACTGCGCAGGCCACGAACGATACCCAAGAAACAATCACTGGTGCAGTTACGCACTCCACTGAAAATTCTTGCCTAACCTCAGATAGAAGCACCACCGAGGTCACTATGACGAAAGATTTCCCTTGTTCGAAAGATTCTTTTCCACTGGACATTGTTCCCGCTCTCGGAGACCACAAGTCCTCGAAAGAATTGAAAGCCACTGACCCTCCAGCGAAGATGGATAAGCAATCCCTACACGAGTTATTAAAGAGCATGGGATTCAAATCACCTTTCTCAAATTCAAGAAAAATAGAGACACCAGACAGTGATGGTGGCACAACAACCCGGAGACGTCTTGACAGATTATTGAGTTCATCAATTGACAGCGAAATGCAGGTAGGATTTATGTCCTTCCTACAAGAGCAATGTCCATTTAACTTCTTGTACTGTAGACGCACCCTGTTGGAAAGTTGGTCTACCACTTTAGAGTTCACAAAGTACCTGACTTCAATGTATTACTGTCAAATATCTCGCAAGATACATTCGCATTCGGAAAACATTAGCAAGTCGAACTCCGCATACCCAATACTGTTCAGATTACCAACTAAGTTTGTTGTCAACTGCTCTCGGAGGAGTGATAACTTTTGTGAAGTCAAATGGAAATTTCGAGTGATCCAGATATGTAGCCATATTTTGCGATCACTTTAGGATGGTCCCACTGTCTTATTGCAGTTTTGACTGACTGAATATGAACAGTTTGGAACAAATGAGAGAACCGATTCTCAGGCAGACGAGCCAAAAAAGAAGGCAATCTCAGATGACAAAAAGGCGGCCATGGAAGAAATAGCTAAGGACTGGTCCTCTTTCCCACCTTTCCTTGTGATTTATTGATAACCCTTTCTACGAACCAACGTCTACAAGCTTCATAACAGGCAGACTATGTATTAATCGAGTATAAGTTGTCCTTGGAATCTTCGGGAGCTATCTGCAACACCATCACAGACGGGGAAGGTATACACAACTAAAGAAGGGACAAGTGTTCCAACTGGTTCGTTTATACCGTCAACAATAGCCTTTTTAGTCTTGTGGCTCAATGCCTTGTTACTCGTTCAGCATCAGTCTCCTCCAGTTTGGACCAACATCTTCAACCCTGAGCTTTCTTCAGATCTTGGTGAGACTTCCAGTCGAGAATGCTAGTCAAGTCAACGTCTCGTTCGCCCAGAATGTCATGACATTTTGTTGACTGCTTTCGTGGATGAGGTTCTTTCCTTCAGGGGCTTCAAGAATGAGAAAACTGCTCAGGCTTACTTGAAGGCGCGAGAAAGAACAATGAAGCAAGCTAAAAGTGCAGTGCAGCAGCAACATTTGCGAGGTTTGTTACCAAGCATCATCATGTGAATTCTTGAAGCAACAGCGGCATTAAGGTTCGTGACTTAAAGGTTTAATTCACCCCGATGTTGAAGGCTTGTTGTGTGGCTATGACTGGAACCTTTAGACCCAGAAACACGATTTCAGCGTTTCAAGGCGAAACTAGGAGGACAACTTCCAGCAGGAGCATCTCCGTTGCGGCTATCTGAGCCGAAAGCTCCATCTTGTAAGTCTATTTACAGCCTGCTCTAGTGTTTCCAGAATTGATCGACGCACCCTGCAATCTAGGCATTCGATGAAATCTAGCCTTGTAAAGTACTGGTGAAACTCGAGGATCGGTCGCACCTTTCTGGAAAGAGAAAACTGGCTGGTTGCACCATATGCAAGTTACTATCTCGAACAGCTTTCAGGACAGTTCTGTTCGAGCCATCAGTATAAAAACGTATACACTTAGTAAGTCTATCCTTTTGAGGTCTGACCCGTGGTTTGGCTTGAGCTCTAAACATGGACCGACGGTTTTTGTTGGTTACATAATTTGATAGCGTTAACTGCCGAGGACCAAGTGTACGACTGCAAAAACCATCTGAGAGAGCGAGTTTGTGAGAGCGGATTTCAGAGCTCAGTAGCGCTTCCTGCTTCTGACAGGAAGGCCGCTGTATTCGAGAAACCTAAGCAACAAAAAACCCTTTTCTCTGTTACGGATGTGCCCATTGAGACGAAGGTAGCTAGTCTCGGTCCCCGTAACCGATCCAGTTAATAGGAGTGTTAAAGTGTGACTTAAACCCAGTATAGGTTAGGGTGGTTGCTAGGAGTTCACAGACATCAAAGAACCAAGGAACCCACTCCAGCTCAAATAACCCCTACACGCTTGGTCCTGCATACTTGAAATTCGAACCCCTTGAATAACCGGCTGGTAGAAATTCAACATACTTGTGACCGTTGGCTTCACTAATAGCCGTGTCGTCCGACAGATTCTAAGTTCATGTGCTTGAGCTGTGGCACGTCGTAGCTTTTACCTTTTCTTGACTCAAACCTCACTTGAATCATCTGGCCGCAGAAAGAGAGACGGCAAAACGATCCACGGAGAACATCTACAATTGCCGCTCACGGAGAGTTGTCACCGTGGCACATTCCTAAGCTTAACTTGAATTCTTCACTCGAATCATTTCTCGTCCGCGATGGCCAGGACTCAAGAAGGTAGGTAAGTAAACTGAAGTGACGAACTTGTCAACTTTCATGATCCACGACTTCAAAGCTTTTTACCACAACCACAGCCTGTAAACAACATTCTAAGGAGACCGGCTAATGGCTTGAGTGCCAGTTATAACGCAAGGGCCCTTGGCGCCACGATTCAGTAGATAGATAAAATAGGTGAACAAGCCTACAAGCGTTGAAACAAAAACAATAGGTGACGACTTTTTATCTTGTCCATGAACCGGCATGAAGTTAGCATGCCTGTGTTATCATGACGGCGAAACATCTCATTTTGAGAGGAGAGAAGTCCGTACATGTAGGACTGCGAACACCCAAATTAGTTTTGGGCTAAGATCAGTGTTAAAGGCAGAGCTGCGACCGTGTCGTTACGGTTTCACAAGCAGCTGTTACAGCACAGGACCGCAATGGGGACTGGTTTAGGGTGGTCTGAACTGAAGTCATGGTTACACTGAGGTAATATCTGTGCAGTTTGTGGAACTCTTGACAACCCATAACAGCAGCAGAACTGAGAATCACAGATTTGGGTACTCACGATCGTATTCTTCGTCGCTCCGCAGATGAGGATACATATGGTCATCTGGGGCCAACGACTCATATTTGCAGTTACATCCAGTTGTTGTGCACATACTCGTAGATAGGAAGATGGGTGAGACACAAATGATACGCAGAGAATCAAAAATCATTTTGTATCCTGATCTGGAAGCAATTAATAAATACAGATGCTGTCTCCAGCATGAAACACGAACCATACCTCGCTGGGCCTAAGATGAGGCAGTCCTACTCGTTTTTCTTCTCTTCTTCTCCCTTGACAGCAGCAACCTTTCCGTCTACTGGTTCCTTATAGTACTCCTTGGGACTGAAAGCGTACATCTGAAAAATTCCAAACAGCACCATCTCTATACATACAAAAAGATTTTGGTATGCCTGTTCAACCTGAGCAAGGTCCAGAAATTTGTGTTCGGCCCTGATAAACCCAGCAGAAGCCAACACTGATAGCACAATTCCTTGCCAGAAGGAGAAGAACACCACCCCCTTGACGCAGATGAACTTAGCCAGAGGATTATGGGGAGCTAACTCTTTCGCAAAGACATGGTAGAATGTGACCAGAGAGTACAGGGCAAGGGTCACCGAGCAGTTCAATACAATGGTTATAGGCCATGAAATCCATCCCCCGTACATGTCCAGAGCCTCAAGGCTGATCACTAAAATGGACAGAGCTGGTCGGATGTAGACGAACTGCCAAGTCCACGTCTGGAGCAGCTTTAAGGTTTTCTGATCCAACTTCACCTCTTTGGGTTGGAACAGAGTTATGGGAAACGCGTGGTGAATCGGTCGTCCTTTGATTTCATCGGGTACGATGTTGCTCGTGGTTTGCACATTCAAGTACAAGTACAACAAGCTGAGAAAAGATGCAATGACCAGAGCTTCATAACACTCTTTGACGGACTCTAAGATGCTGAAGAAAACCTCCCCTGAACGAGCCTCCACGAGGCCAAAGAAGGACGTCACAGCGTACAGGGGTGCCATACAAATAATAATCAAGATCTGCTTCTGCTGATCTGGTTTTGTCCAGTGCAAGCGGTGTTGCAACAACAACGTTGTAGCAAACTGCAAGCACAAAACTGTTGAGATCCCTGATACTAACAACGTCCCCGTCCGAACGTCTAGCTTCAGCCCCATAATCTCCACCGCCATCCTTCCCCCCTCGCTCTTTTTCTATTTGCCTATGATATCAGCCCCTGACCTTCCTCCGCCTGCAGGGCCCTGCTCACGTCGGTCTGCGTTCTTCCTCTCAATCTCCTCAGCTCCCGATATCTGATAGATAATCAGATAGATCACAGCGATCTGGACGCCCTGCTCACATCAATCTTAAAGCGAGCTTCCTCTCGAGCTCCCTGGGCCCCCGAAATCTGCTCGATGACCACCTGGCTCAAAGCGATCTAGACTCCGCGCTCATATGCGTCGGTTTGCGTTCTTCTACTCGAGCTCCTTAGCACCAGAAACGTCACAAATGATGAGCTAACTCACAGCGATCTCGCTCCTACACTTCCAAGTGCTAGTCTGCTTCTCCAGTTACGAAGGGGCTCGAATTGGACTGGCGCGCACCCAAATAAAGACCAGACGATCCCGTGTTCTCCTCTTTCTGCCGAGTCCTTTGTCAGCAGCTGTCCGTCTCCAGCATCGGGACCGGAGATCTGTTCGTACGAGCGCGCAAGCTTTTCGCTTTGACTGTCTCTCGAGTTTTTAAATCATGATCGACCAAGTAGACGCTGCCGCGTCCAACTGGAGCCGCACTGCCAAGGCTAAGCCCAAAGTTGTTCCACTCGACACTTGCCTGTGCGGACGAACGTGGCAAGAATGCAACCATGTACAGTATGCTGTAAGATGAGTCGCTGACGAGGTTGAGACTTGTCGCTCGAATCGTTGCCTATAATATCTCGTGAAAAGCTCCAGCATGGCTACCACGGACCGACTATTCAGAATCTATAGTACGTACTCGGTTCGCTTGGGTACCGTCCATCAAGCCCCGGCTTACGCGGTTTCACCATTCCTTTCATAGTATGGTGAAACCGCGTAAGTAGCTTTATGTAGTTAAACTGTATTCCGGATTGAGTGTAAGTGACTTAATTCGGCAAGGGTACTTTTAGAGGTTCATATAATTATTGTTCATATATTTAATGAAGCAAAAGATAATCAATGCTGTATAAATTAGTCTTTTTGCATTTAGTGCGAGTTCAAAAGTTTTAGAAGTCTAAATCTTTCTGGTTAGTAACGTTTTAAAGAGATATGGGCTGGTAATTTCACTTTTTATTCTTGGCCTTCATTTTATCTTCTTTATTCAGGTTCGAGAGGGAATTAACTGTGCCATTCTTTTCTGATAAAACCAAAGTTTCAGTCTGTCTGCATCCAAACTGTACATATATCGGAAACCAAGAAGAAGAAAAGCGTGGATATAGTAGTAAAATTATCGCACGGGGTTGGTTAGCTTCTAGTGTCACAACTAGCTTTGAGAAGCATTTTTTATATATATACATGTCTATATACATGTATATGATTTATAACATAGGGGAGTTATAAATTAATATATAATAAAAATAAAAATATTATTCAACTCTATGAGAATTGTTTTTATAGAGGATGAGGGTCGGTCAGTACATATGACTTATAAGTTTTTTGTTCTCTTGTTATCTTTTCTACGAAATGCAAAAAAAGATAATGAGGTTCGTATGATCAAGTGCACGAAAGATAATGAGGTTAGTAAGTAAAATAATATTATTTATTATAGAAATTTCATTCAAGTTTTTTCAGTTTAAATATTTACATTTAAAAATATAGATTTAGTAGTTCAATTCTTCTCCTCTATGGTAAATCAAATTTTCCCAAAAGGGTTCTCTTCGCTTCTAAAAGATTTAATTTTCCATAAAATAATATTTAATCATAAGTTAATAGCTGTGGATATACCTCCGAGGAGGTGAACACGGTTTCAATCAGTCTGGAAATAATGGTGAGTTAAAACAAGAAGGTAAAAGAAGGTAGAAGAGTGGTATAAATGAAGGAAAGGAAGAAAGAGAGAAAAGAACCGTAAGAGAATCTTAGACAGAATAAACGAACAAGAAAATGATATATTGTAAGGAGTTTGTTGGGGAGAAGGGAGAAGTGGTTTATCTTTTTTTAATTTTTAAATTTTAATTTTTTTAATTTTAATTTTAATTTTAATTTTAATTCTTTTTTAATTTTAAATATTTTCTTTTGAGGATATACAGATGATAGATAGTTTGGTATAGTTTATGAATGGATATGCACATGTTGTGGATTATATTTTTCACTCTGTCATTGATTTTTTTATGTATGCACTTATTGTACTTTTACTAGTGTTAAGTTCACACAGATTAAAGCTACATCTAAATGAGTTTCACTCACACTAATTATGCACTTGCATTATTGAAGACTGTGTAGACAATATGGTGACTTTTTTGCACAAAGAAATAACACTCTACATTAGAACCTCGTTATAGTCACATGATTTGTTCTTCAGTTTTATGTGACTATACGTACTTGTGACTATAAATATTTGTGGCGGAACGCATTAAGCATATATATATACAACAGTTTGAATTGGTGAATATATTCATATAGCTACCTCATACTCTAGTGGTGAAAAAAATGCGATTAAAAAACTTATAGCTCTTCTTACTTCAGTTTTTTACTCGCCTTCAATTTAATCCTACACATTCTTTGCTACCCTAATTTGGATAATTTGATTATCTCCAAGGTTTTCACTCCCACAAGAAGAGAAATATTTTGAATCGAACAGATATATGCAAGACATCTAATCAAATTTACTAGTAACTTACAAACTACTCATTGTTTTTAACTCTTATCAACTATAATTAGGTATTGCGTCATATTTACTGTTTTTTCGTGTATTCAATATATAAATACAAACAGTGTGATAATGACTATAAAGAAGGATTTTATTAGAAAAACCTTGTTCCCAAAGAAAATGTGCCTATATCATGTTTATCACTATATCGGATGTGATTATAACAAGTCTCTACAGTAAACATATTAACTAAAAGATAAATAAATAAACTGTAAATATTAAAGTGACACCATGTATGTGCACTTTGTTCGTCAGTTATTTACTTGACCAGGCAAACGCATCTAAAGTCTTATTCGGTCAGGGCTCTAAGCCAAATGTATTACTTGGTCGAAACTCCGACCGAGTATAGGGAGTTTTTATTGACATGGTTGCATATAATGTTTACGTGGTATTTGATGTTTTGACGTGTACAGGTCCAGGCAAAGGTCAGTCTAAGAGGTAATAGTGAGTCTAAGAAGTCATCGTGAGTTTTAACATGAACTGAGACTACATTGTCGATCGCGAAGGAACAGTGGCGGTATTCTTTTCGTTCTCTTGGGTTATAATTTTCGTGACAGTAACTTCCTCTGTGAAGGAACCCTTTCCAGCTTGTACCGAAAATATTACCAGATCTAAACGACTTCGATACACAACACAGCAACTTACTTACGAATCCAGTGTCGAACGCCCACCTATCTAGCATCTCCCGTTTTATAATCACGTCGAGAAAGGCAACAATGGCCACTGATATTCCCCACGAAAAGACTCCAAATAACAACTCGAGCTCAGAACTTCCAGTTGTTCCGGTCCCTGATCGATCATCCAGTTGTTTCGGTGAACCATCAACTTATTTGAATGCTTCTGTGTGATCCAACTGATCAGTTCTGATGAACACAGTGAGCCCCACTTCTTTCTCTTCTTTGATCCAGCTGCGTGCCACTTCAACCAACGAAGATCTATACTGAACTCCACACAACACAGCACTTCATTACTTGTAGTCGACGAAGAAATGAAATATATCTAACCGCATCGTAAATTGATATGGCAGCCACGTAAGACCGTCCACATAAGTCACTACTGCAAGTATAAACTTTTTATACCCGGTTGGAGGTCTGACCAAGTAATACATTTGAGTTTCGGTAGAGTTAGACTTTAAGCGCATGAGCTCGGTCAAGTAAATAACTGCTCTGTTCGGGGACATAATTATTTTGCACACATTTCTTGAGAAAGTATTTTAGTGCAAATAAGCCACTGATGGACATGTTGCACAACTCGAGTGTCTTGCCAGAACAATAATGGAAAATAATAAAGGGCAAATGATACCTTTGGTACAAAGCTTCACAAAGATTCTGAACCAAAAAGAAAAAGATCAGTTGTATCATACTTATGTTCGAGAAAGAAACAACGCAATAACTCACACACTCGAGCAAACTGCAAACTCTTGAAATATGCACTCTGTACAGCTCTTTTCCTCTCAGATCCCCAGCGTGGAAAAGAGTAAGTATAGTAACTTTAAATGCGATTAGCATTCAATAGTTATAAATAAATGTAGATATTTTTAACACTGTAATATAGAATTCTATATAGCATTTATATCATATTTATAACAAAAAATGAACAAAAGTTACCCGAAGTTTATCTAGCCTGTATAACTAATCCTTAGACTAAAAATACTAAATAAAAGGATGTATGGACTATAACTACACCCTTGGATAAACTGCACACACATCCCAGATATTTTAGTAATTCAAACAATATTTAGCTGTCTTCTAGATAAGAGGTTTACTGGTCTTTATCGGATGTTCAAACAGGCACTATAGGACGTTGGACACAGTGGATGGGAGTACATCACGAACTCAGCAACTCCAAGGTTTTCTTTATCATATCTTCTTGTCGGAAGCAAGGCTTACTGTAGTAACTGTATTCCACAGTTAGCACAACATCGTTAGCTCCGTGGACCGCAGAATGATGACGTGATTTGCCTTCGTCCATCACGTGCATTTTTGTAACCATAGAGCTTATACTGTAACAAGAGAATGTATGATAGAGGAGTTTTCAGTATCAACACGATTCACTTCTTCTTGAGTGACTTGACTTGACCTACACAACCATAAATCAAATTAAATTAATAAATTAAATTCCATAAGCAGCTGGCCGTACAAACAAAAGAAGGTAGAAGAAATCTGAAGATTATGATATGTATGAAAAAACATTTGGTGGGACTTTTGCTCACTTGTTGTTATCAGAAAAAATATAAGTGTTACATGAAATATTCAATACCAAGTTGACAAAAAAACATTAATTATATCTATATGTTCAGTGTTTGGATGTTCTAGCATCGCTCGGACCTAGAGATGTGAGAAGATATAAAAAGAAAAGCGTAGACTCACCTGCGGCAAAGAATACAAATGCGATTATCCTATTAATAAATTTATATTATATAATCAATATAATAGTTTATTATCTACATTAGTTTATGGAAAAGTTAAGTAATAAATTTATCTCTTGTATATTTGAATGAGTGTGCAAGAGTGCAATAGAGAGAAAGTCTGAAGAATTTCCGAAAGGTTGCTCCCAAGTAAGTAAAGACTAAAAGAAACTAAATGTGATGAAAATCAAAAGTACTAGTAGTCAGATATAGAAGCAATTATCTATAATGGAAAATAGGAGAAAGGAAGCGACAAAGACACACGGCAAGATTTATGGTATGGTGCTGCATCCTTTTCCGGCTAATCTTCCAAATCCTACAAAACTGTTGGTAGTATAAGACAAAAGAACATTACAGTATTATGGAGCCGGAGACAACAAGGTTATGCATTTTTATCCAGATCTGAACTCTTCTCTCCCTTCCTCTAAAGTTCATATAATAAGATAAATATATTAAAAAATAAAATAGTTTTATTTATTATGAGATTCACTACCGAAAGATAGATATGCATAATCTCTCCAAGAGAATGTTAAAATAGTTTAGATGTAGATATATCACGTAAAACCTTAGGTTTAAGTATAAAAGTGAAGAAAAACATTATACTTTTCTCTATTTGTTTTTGGTTAGGAAACAAACATTGTTTTGTTTCAAGGAATCATTAACTTTTTATTTAATATTTCCACTGGATGTTGAATTATTATTTATGAAGTTAATCACATTGTAAAGCTATGGGAGAGCCTTGATTTATCCTAATCTAACAGATTTGGTTTTTGTAAAGAAATCTTATCAACAAAAGTAAATAAGTATAAGTTTAATTTTGTTGTCTGCAGATAGCCCATTCGCAAGATGAGAACATCCGGTTTGAAGGGCATATAACGAGGCACCTAGGCCTTCTGCCGTAAGTATATGTGCAAGAAACGACAAAAGATGCTCATCATGTCTTCCTCTTTTTGTCTTCTTTTCATTTAGGGCAGAATCGACGGTTAGCTATGCAAATGCATAGCAACAAGTGATCCACTTTCCTGTTACTCTGGATATCAACTATTACCGTATATAACCTCAGTATGGTACTCTAAACCCTAATGCATGCAACCTTGAGTTCGAACCGGAAGGAAAGAAGATGATAAGCGTGAAAAGAGGAAAGAAATCCTTGGGGTTTAATTTGCCCGGACAGGTCTAGCATAGGTATTAATTTTTTACTTTTTCATATTTAATTTTAAATAGATTTTATCATTAAATTTTAGTCAAATTTATATAACTATTAATCTGAATTGTATATTCATCTCATGTTATATACAATTCAGATTGCCTTGCCAAAAGAGTCGAGTGCTACTTTAAACCTTGTATATTCCCCTCTTCCATCCGAGAAATAGAAGTGGTGACTTTGAATGCTCCCCATTGTGATATAATTTTGTCGTCCCCGACTTGAACCTGTGTAATATAGTGATAACATCTCTATTGTATTTAGGGATTATGAAATGTTGGTTTCTTTTCACTCATGTATACGGTAGTGATATTCAATGAAGAAAAACATTCAATTCTAAACTTTGGATTTTTTCATGAAGCATCCAAATGAAGAAACCAAACTTGCATTTTCTCTATTAGTAAATAGAGTAACATCCTCTACAAAAGAGAGACAATAAAACTATGAACAGACATGAAGAGTGTTCTTATTTTGCGACAAACCTCACTCTTGAACAAAGTGAGGAGTCTGTCTATTCGGTTTTCTATTCCTCCATACCAGAAATAAAAAGCACAAATATAATTATTGCTTAATGATAGTTGGCATCAGATGATGATGACTAGGTCATTATGTAAGGAAGTCAGTGAGATGAATCACGATGCTTCTATTTTGTGATGGGTTTGTAATGTTATATGATTCTGCCAAATATGAGAAGGGTAAGCTTGCCAGACTTACACGATATATCGGACGTAGTCAATTATGAATTACACTTTAGTTGAAATTTCGATTTTTACTTTTGAATTTCTCACCGCATAGATTTTAAACTAGTCTTTACACTTGTTTTGTTTCTCACGCTTTCTGGTGCATAACCATTTTTGGTTGCCTTTGGTACAAAAACTCTATATATCCATGGACAATACTAGATGCGATTTTGTAAATCTGATTGTTATTCTCGAAGATAGTTTACCCCTATAGCACTCCAATGCATCCATTGGAGTGCAGAGTATTGATTCCCAAACCTGCTTGTGCTCACATAAACTAAATCATAAACCTTAGAGGGAACAAAATTTCGCTGCATAAGATCTAACATTGGAGAAACTAAGTGTCATTGCACCACATCAAACCTTAGAGAAACTAAGTATCGCTGCCTACTAGATACCCTATGCCTAGGAGACTAACTCTATGTCTAGGATGAACTAAACCCTAAACCCGAGAGAAACTAACTATGGATCTCTTCTGAAGTTAGTTTTTCTTATAAGTGAAACGTGCGATGCAATGAATAGCCAACAGATGGAAAGACCTCATCAAGCTTTACAAGAGGAAGAAGGACCGAAGGGTCAAGCAACCAACGCTTCGAAGAGAGGAAGAACATCGTGGCTAAACGCCGCTATCAGTAGTTCTAAGGTTGTCTATCGCTTCTAGAACATCACACAGTGGTAAGTCAAAACTCCTGCATGCAACAGGTACACCTGAAGTAGCATCGCATACTGCAAATGCTCTAATGTGTACCGCGCATGCTAAAGCTCTGTGTAGAGTAATGAAGAATCGCTGTCTAAAAAACATAGTGCAAAAAAAAAGAGAAAGTGGTACCTCTTGACGTCTCTCACGATAGACTCTAGCACAAACTCGAATAAAATCGATCAACTCTGAGACTTTCGATCCGTATATCTCCAAGGCTAAGAGAATGAAGCAATGTCTTTCTTACATACCCTTATGCTTGATCACCTCCGCTGCTGCTGCTGCCACGCATGCAACCCATCCTAAGGAATAGATGATCACTTGTAACACTACAAAAACTTCAGTCGTGATTCTCAAGAACACTCATGAGTAGACGGAAGAACTCTTAACTCAACTCAAGGTGGAATGCCCTTCAATGACCATTCTCCTTCTTTATATAGTTAGAGAAGTGCACAACCCAATCCACACTAACCACTCATCAATCCTCACACGGATTGATGACATGGCTTCCATGCAACCCACACAATCGATTACCAATCAAATATCAACACCACAACATTCTTATCCGGTCCCACATTTCATGGTCTCGCTATAGTCAACTCTACACATAGTTCTAACTATGACTATAGTTAACTATGCATGATTACAAACCTCTCTCCATTTAAGTCGCAACATCCTCGTTGACGATAGAATGCTCATAAGCTTGAACTAACAAGTCGACATTAGTCAGATTTCCTAGTGGCTCCCAAGTAGCCTCATATAATGAATATCTTTTTCATTTCACAAAGTATTCTGTCTTGGGATATCGAGTACCACGAAGACGTTTGTTCAGTATGCATAGTTTTGACAATGGTGGTGCTATATGAGGATTGGTGAAACAAGGAGAACGTGAAATATATTCTTCAATAAAGAAACATGAAACACCGGGTGCATGCGCATATGAACCGGAAGTTGTAATATGTATGCCACAGCTCCAACTCGTCGTAGGATGATGAATGGACCGATGTATCTGGGGTTAAATTTTCGAACACCTACTAACGACAAGTTAGTGATAGATAACCACACTTTCTCTCCAATGCTAAACTCCACATGACGACGATGAGCATCTACGTATTGCTTCTGACAATTTTGAGCAATTTGAATCTTCTCCTTGGCTTGGTGAACTCTTGCATGAATCTTCTGCACAAATTCGTTGACAGTAGCAACTTTGGTTTTTTGACTTCAGTCATGATCCAAATCTAGTAAAACTAGAAGGAGTGAGCAGATGTGCACCGTACATCAAGTAGAATGGTGTAGTTTTTGTCGATGCGTTCACAGAGTTATTGTAGGAGAACTCTACTAAAGATAGAAGTTCATCCCACCTCGCTTGCTTTTCAAACATAAAAGCTCGTAACATATATTATATCGTCCGATTAGCCCGTTCTGTTTGTCTATCACTCTGAGGATGGTAAGTTGTGGACATGGAAAGCTTAGTTTTGAATAACCCAAACAAGGTTTTCCAAAACATACTTGTAAAATGTGATCCCTTATCAGTAATTAAGACTCTAGAAAGACCATGTTGAGGAAAAATAACGTCTAAGTAGATTTGAGCCAACTCTGGTGCAGTAACAGTCTTCTTGGTAGGACGAATATGAATCATTTTGCTCAACTTATCAACAAAAAACTACAATAGAGTCAAATCTAGCACTAGTTGGAGGTAGTTCACACACTAAATCCATACTCACATGTACAGAACAGTTAGTAGGAATAGGTAATGGTTGGAGTAATCCTGCTGATGTTTGATTGGTTGCCTTGTTCTGTTTATAAGCAAGACAACTTTTGATGTACCTCATCACATCATCGTGCATTTTTGGTCAATAATAAATGCGTTGCACCGCCTCCAAAGTCTTCTCTATCTCGACATGACCGGCAATCGCTGAATCATGACATTTTGTCAAGATAGTCGTACGAAGCTCTAGATTGTTGAGAATCCAGACTTTGCCGTCCTTGAATGCTAACTTAGCATTTTGGTAAGCTTGGTGTGCTTAGTTGCTGCCACGATCTCCTCATCCGTTCTGGTAGCTTCCATCAATTGTTGCCACCAATCGGAATGTATTTTCACCTCTATCGACATGTGATTAACTCAAGACATTCGAGTTAACGCATCACCAAGTTGCTTTTTCTCTTCCACGTATGTAATTTGCATGTTGAAGCGATGTCGTCATTCCATCTATCGAATTTGACGTTTGGAGATGTCCTTTTGCGTCTACAAGTAAATCAATGGTTTGTGGTCTGTTTCTACCACAAATTCCTTATCTCTCAAATAGTGCTTCCAATGCTTGGTAGCCAACACAATAGCCAAGTCCTCTCTTTCTGTGGTATGATAGTTACGTTCTGTAGGAAACAACTTACAAGAAAAAAAGCTACAAGATGTCAGCCATCCGCCCATGCTTGTTGTAACACTGCTCCTATTGCTGTACCTGATGCATCTATGATCAACTTAATGAGTTTTGTAAGATCATACCACTTAGGGACTGGTGCTTGTAACAACGCGTTCTTCAAGACTTGGAAGGCAAGCTCATGAGATGCACCCCATCTCCATTTTTGTCCTTGGCCTAGTAGGTTTATCAGGTCATGTGCAACTTGTGCAAAGTTTTTGATAAATCTACAATAGAACCCCGTAAGTCCTAGAAAACTCTTCAATTGGGTTTGATCTTCTGGAGCACTCCACTTTTGGATTGCATCAATCTTATCGCTCATGACTTGGGTTCCGACCTCACTCACACAATACCCTAGGTAATCTACATCACTCTTGTCAAACTCACATTTAGAGATCTTGCCATATAATTGGTTTTGTCTAAGTACTTGTAAAATCTCCTGTAAGTGCATCTTATGCTCTTGCAACGTCCTACTATAGACAAGAATATCATATAGGAATACAATGACATATCTATCCAAGTAAGGTCAAAAGATGTCATTCATCATACCCCATAAATGTAGCGGGTGCATTAGTGAGATCAAAAGGCATCACTAAGTACTCAAAGTGACCGTATCTTGTACGAAAAGCAGTCTTTTGTACATCTGGCTCAACAATCCAGATCTGATTATAACCGCTTTGTAAATCCAATTTGGTGAAGTACTTTGCTCCTCGTAGTTGATCAAAGACTCCGGAACGACCCGAACGGTCCAACTCTCCTTCACAAGTCACTGAAGCTCTCCGAATCTCTTTCCTACGTCTCAATTTTCTCCAAAACACATCCCTCGATCCGTCTCTTCAAGAACCGTCTTAACCCACACGTAGCCTGTACAGTTCTGAACACAATGACACCTTGCGCGCATGCATTAAACTTCTCAATTCTCCAAAACGTCCACTGACAAGTCGCAAGAACAAGCTAACCTCTTAAGCAGCCCCCTTACGCTAGTCACAACACATACCAATTTTCTCCAATAACGAGGAAGCAGGTCCCTTGCGTCCTTAGTATAGCGCTTGGAGCTGCAAATACCCAATCAGCAGAGTAAACTAGGGCCTAGCTTGATTTTCCCTTCTTTCGAGTCGTGTAACTTCTCCACTAGACGTTGTCGTGTTGTGGTTCGGCTCCTGTGTGAAATTCCTGTGTAACCTATGTTGTGTTTCTTTTCTGTGTTTCGTGAACTGTATCGCGTAACTCGCCGAACGGTGTGATGAGTGCCATGTTTGTGATTATCTGTTTAAGTGATCGCACGGTAGAGGAACGTGCCTAGTCATCGATCTGTGTGCGTTCACTTTAGTGGTCCTTGTCGCCGCAATTGTGTATAAAATGGTGGGTCGAAGGTTCATACGACATTCTCTCTCAACGGGTGATTCGTGAGGGTTCTCGGTGGTCTGCATGAGAGAGTGAAGAACTGCAGGAGTGTGGTTATGGACGGAGGTGTGTTACCGGCTCCGGATCTTCCTTTCCCGAATCCGTTTCACATCAAGCTTCATTGCATCCACCGCGATCACTTTCGACAGTGGTTAGTTGCATACTTTGGCGATGAATTCATGGGAAGAATGATGGAGTTACAGCTTCTGGTGATCCTTCCGATCGTAACATACGGAGAGACTTGGGATATGACGGTGTACATTTTGTTGTGAGGAACAATGGATCTCAACTATCCATCAAACATTTCTTTCAACCTTTGGGTCGATGTCCGGTGCCATTGCAGACCAAAGATCAATCATGGGGCGTGGATCGTGAGAAACTTCGGGCAAGAATATTACAATCGAGTGATAGCTTCACCATTTCTTTTTGTCGTACCTTTTATTGTAGAACGTTTCCAGGTTGTAATATTGACGTTGTATTAGTCTGCGACTCACTGGTTTCATTCTGGTTGAGCGCTTCTGTGTAGTTACGGACCGCAAAGAATCCTTCGACATGTCTCAAGGATTTTTTGAAGTCTTAGAGTCTTGTTGATGTCTTGTATCTCCTTGGAAGTAAAAATTCGTTTTAGAGGAAAAAGTTGAGTGGAGAAAAGACAAAAGTAAAGATCTTTTTGCTCTTATTGGTCCACTTTTGGACCAATGGTGTTCTAGTTGATCCTCGCAACGTTTCTGTGGTTTCTAGAGGCTTCGGAGGTCCATTCGCGAAACGAAGGGTATGGTTGGAGAGCTCTTGACCGGGGCTACAATATGGGCTGAAGAATCGGTCGATTTCATGGAGGGATGAGCGCGTTATGATCGATTGAGTGAAAGGGGGTGAAATTCGTATCTATTGCTATGTTTCTGGTTATTCCGAGAGACTCGCGAGGAGTTTTGAGGAGATGTCTGTTGGGTTGGAGAGCTGAGGACGTGCTGGTCATTTTGATATCAATTTCATCAGGTTCTTGATCGATTTGGATTCTGAACCGACCGATTGAAGTTGAGAAGTGCAGACGGGATAAGGCGGAGACAGCGAACTGTGATAGCCATGGATAGTTTGCTATTGCTTAAGTTCTGTCTCGAATTTTTGAGTGAAACTTTCCAGGATTGAAGCATGTCTTATCAGTAAGATACTTGGGAAGTTTCACCTCAAATGGTCGAGTAGTTTGTTCAAAATCTTGGATCAAATGTACCTGGGTCTGTAAAGCTATGAAGTTAGCACCGATTACGATTTGATCCATATCTGAGAATCGGTTTAAGATTTCGACCTGAAAATTATTCAGGGTAGGAGTGAAGGGTCCAATCAAGCTTCCTGTGAAGTTTGATCATCATTGGTCGACTGGTTTGGGAGGACTGAGGTCTCAAAGTTCAAAGATATTTCTGTTATTAACAATTTCGAGTTTTTCGGTATCATCTATGGTCATTTTGGTCATTTTCGATCAATTTGGAGAGGAGTTTGTTGCTGAAACTGCCATGCCTGCATACAACTCGACATTGGAAGGTGTGGGGGCTGATTTCAGCTCTTGGTGATGAAGGGGACCGGAGTCACCATGAGTCTTAAGCCGCTGTTTGGGTTCTCGGAGCTGCCAGGTACTACCGCCGTTGGTGTTATACTGAGATCTGAGTAGTGTTTTGGAGTATGCATGCTTTACCTTGCTGGAATGCTTGGTAGACCAGGGTGTACAGCAAGTTTTATCGATGCTCTATCAAGTTGATTGAGTGATCTTATAGCATCTTCTGGTTGTACTATGAAGTTGTGATAGTTGGATTGATGGGCAGTTAGCGTCGTTGGGGAGCTATTCAGAAATCATGCTTCCAGTGATATATAGGAATAACTTCAGTTAGATAGTACAGAGCTGAGCATTTTTGTTAGAGTACAAAAGATCTGTTTGTAACACAAGTTTATGCAACCTATACGTAAATCTTGAATCATAGCAAGCTTTAAACTTGAGCCGAGCGGATACAAGATCACTCAGGCTAGAAGAGTAGATAGTGAAACATTTGAGTGGAAACATCCAGATCTAGATCCAACCTTGTCAATCCACATACCTCTGCACAGCCATATACCCAGTGTATTCCTAGACAGAAAAACACGTTATACGATAACGTCCAAATGAAGTAGACAAGATGCCCATGGAAAGCTGACAAGCTCTACCCATCGATGCGATGAAAGTGAAGATCCGAAGTCGTGCCAAAAGTTTGTAAGCTGAGGTCTAGCTTGTTTTACCCATCTTTCGAGTCTTGTAACTTCTCCACTAGGCGTCCAAACGAAATAGACGAAGTGCCTATGGAGTGCTAACAAAGAGCTCTATCCACTGATGCGATGAAAGTGGAGATCTGAAATTGTGCCAAAAATCCGTAAGTTGGGACCTAGCTTGTCTTCTCCATCTTACGAGTCTCGTAACTTCTCCACTAGGCGTCCAAATGAAATAGACGAAGTGCCTATGGAGTGTTGACAAAGAGCTCTATCCACTGATACGATAAAAGTCGAGATCTGAAATTGTGCCAAAAGTCCTTAAGCTGAGGCTTAGCTTGCTTTTCTCATGAGTGTCTTTGGAGCGACAAGCATCGAAGTCTGAATTTCAGGTAGGAGCCGGTCCACGACACGACAACATATAACGTGGAACTTTATCGAGGTAATCAAACAATGTGTATTCTAGAGAATTGGATTTCTCGTATGAATTGCTATATGAGACTTTTCCAAGCACAAGTCAACGATTTTTTTGCGGGAGTATTTGCAAGTGATTACTTGATGAATAAAGCGCTTACATGATACGATACATGGGAGCGTTCGATGATTGTTGAAGGAAGTCAAGTAACGTGGAACAATATGTAAAAATATTTGTTGCGGAATTTCCAATCAGTAGATTCAGTGCAGATGGCTCAAATGAAGCTCTCGGATCTCAAGCAAAGTGTTCAAACGCGGATTGAAAAAGAGAATTCGCCAAGAAGTCATGGTGAATAATCCACAAACCGTGTTCGAAGCAATCGGTTATGTCCAAAGAATTGCTGATGCATTAGATATCGCGAGGAGGTGAACCATCAATTGTACCACGAGTTCAATATGGAGGTCCAACGCCCATGGAATTGGATAACCTTTGACAACGAGACGATTATGCACGACAGTTCTATGAACAGGATCGGAGAGATCGTGCTAGAGAGCACCCAAGACGAGAAGTGCTATCGCGAGGTGACGGTGTCGGAGGTGAGGTTCACAACTATGTACCTCGAGGACTCCCGAGGGATGGTGATATTGGTGAAGACATTCAAAATCAAGAGCTTCAAGGAGAGACACGGCGTTGTTATAACTGTGGGAGAATTGGATACATAGCTGCTCATTGCCGCACTCTGTTTCCTCGAGGAAATAGAGCTCTTTATCGAAGACCTCTGAATCATCTGAATGATAGAGCAGAGGAAGGTGGAGAGGAAGAAGAGATGCAATTCAACTCCAGTTTTGGAAAACGAGAATCACTAGTAGATTTACCTCGTCGTCGTACTGATTCAAGAAAGAAAAGAAAAGGTGAGAATGGAGGACAAAAGAAGGCGTTAAATGGATTGACACGAAAGATTATGCAACTAATCGTTACTAGTGGAGTGTTAGAAGGCATTAAGATGAGAGTGTTGATTGATCCTGACGCAATTGAGAACTTTTAGTCGCGTTAAGTTGTTATGAGATTAGATTTGGTTTTGAAAAAAGACGACAAGGAAGAAGTAGAGCTGCCAAACGAACACAATGAGATGATTGAGTCTCTCCCACAGAGTGTAGGGCTCACTATAGAGCAATATTCAGAAAAGATTGAACGGCGAATTATTCGATTAGCTCGTTATGTGTCATTTTGGGTATGCATTGGATGGAGCAATACAATCCGGAGGTGGATTGGAGAAAGAAGATTGTGAAGAGTAAGGGGTGGATAGTTTTTGGACATAGAATGAGATCTCGATCTAAAAACATACCTCTGTATGTGATAAGACACACCGCTATTCATAGTGGTGATGTATGTTTCTTGGGGTTAATAAGATAAGCTTACAGTTCCAACGATGGTGGCAATATTCTGGATAGTTTCAAAATGATTGTAGAAAAATTCAAAGATGTTTTCCCAGATGATTTACCTTCCGGATTACCACCAAGTAGACGAGTGGATCACAAGATTGAGGTACTTCCAAGTAGTGCACCTCCTTGTAAACCACCATATCGATTAGCACCGCACGAGTTGGAGGAGTACAAAGCTCAAGTGGAGGAATTGTTATACAAAGGATTCATCCAACCTAGTGTATCTTCTTATGGAGCTCAGGTCTTGCTCGTGAAGAAGAAGGACGGGAGTATGCGAATGGGCAATCGATTATCGAATTCTCAATCTTCATATTATGAAGAATAAGTATTCATTATCTCGAATGGATGACAAACTTGCGGTCCTTGGATCCATCGGGATCAGAACAACGAGTTCTTCAAGAGATTGAAGACGATATGAAGTTTCATCGGGCTGTTTGGGAGTTTTGAGTGACAATGACTCGCAGGGAAGCACTTACGTCAGATTTTTATTCATCTGCGACTTGAGATTGGGTTGTTCTTCGCGATCGACGAGCCAAGCTCTTTGTTCTTAGAGCCTATGCGATCGAGGAGTCTTCATCTACGTACAAGAGAAGACCATGTGTGGATTGGATTGTTGGTTTGGGTGTGGTGAGTGATTTTGAGTCGTAGGGAATCGATTTACGTCAATTTTTTGTAACTTGCGACCAAATTTCTTGCGTGATTTTGCAAGAGGAATTCCAAACGGTTTGTTTGGAGTCCAGAGAAGACGGATATCAGATCAGACAATCCGTTTGAACGGTGTGTGCGATTTTAAGCCATAGGGAGGAGTTTTGGAAGGTTCGGTCACTTGCGACTGAAAATCGGAGATATCTCGGCTGTTGGGAGTCGGATCTAAAGGTTTTCTGGACCAACGGAGTCAAGAAAGAAAAACCTATCGACATCTGAAGACCGTCTGACAAAAGAAGAAAGTTCTCAGATAAGTCTTCTTCGATTCTTCGCTACGAGTTTTGCCCTTTTGAGTTCTGGTTGGTTATGTACAACTTGTGATAGCTAGCTTTAGCTAAGAGCTTGTACATGGATGTTGTTTGGACTTGGGTTTGAATCGTGTGATGCTGGTGTAGCTCTTTTTGTTAGCAAAGAGAAGTTTCTCTTGCTTTGAGCTACGCATCGATGATTTTGGGTCTGGGTTGTGATTCAAGGGCTCGTTTTAGGGAGTTTTGAAGCAGATTACAGACCGCTCTGGTTTGTTTCTTAGTTTTGTGTTCTTAGAGAGAAAGAACCGGCAGTGTATGTACATTGAGAGTTGGTATATATTGCGACGTTCATTTTTGTGCGTGTTTGTCTCTTTCTTGTCTCTGTTCAACACACTACATCTCCACAGCCAAGAACCTCACGTTTTCCTGGACATCCTTCACGCAAAATACGACAATATCGGTGGTGAACTCGACGTGAAGGTCTGGGGTGGAGATTTCTTCTGTGTTTGAACTTTGAAGAAGAGATTGACAATCATGAGTGGGAATAAGAAAAGTGATGGAAACGGAGCTAGTGGTTTGGGTGGATTGTCGAAGATGTAGTTGGATCCGACGACTGCATCGATGTTCTAAGCTTTCACGATGTTCTTACAACAGCAACAGTCTGATGAGCGGAAGGAAGCTTTAGCAACAAAGGCGCTTCAAGCAATGGTGAGCAAGGTTGAACTTCGATGAGAGAGATGTTTCGAGATATCTGAGGCATTATGTGAAAGAAATGGAGCTGAATCGGGTCTCAGAAGATGAGATGATTAAGACGTTTCAGTTGGCAGCAGCTCCAAAGATTAGAGATCATGTTAAAATGCTAACGAAGCATTTTAACAAAGATTGAGAGACATTTGCTCGTACCGTTATCGTGTGGGATTGTGCGTGAAGGATGTCCAAGAAAACACGAGGTTCCTGGCTGTGGAGATGTTGTGTGCTAAAACAGAGACAAGACAGAGAAAACAACCACGAAAACGAACGCTGCGATATATACACTCCAAATGTATGTACACTGCCGGTTCTTTCTCCTAAGAGCACAGAACTAAGAACCAGACCAGAGCAGTCTGTAACCTGCTTCAAAAGCCCCTGAAACAACCCTTGAATCACAACCCTGACCCAAAACCAACGAAGCGTAGCTCAAAGCAAGAGAAACTTCTCTTTGCTAACAAATAGAGCCACAGCAGTATCACGCGATCCAAACCCAAGTCCAAACCACATCCATGTATAAGCTCTTAGCTAAAGCTAGCTACCACAAGCCGTATATAGTCAACCAAAACTCTAACCAACTCAAAAGAGCAAAACCCGTAACGAAGAAATCGAAAAAGGCCTATTTGTGGACTTCCTCCTTTCGCTGAATGGACTTCAGATGTCGATAGGGTCTCCTCTGTTGACTCCATTAACCCAAGAAACCTTCAGATCCGATTTCCAACAGCCGAGATATCGTCGATTTTTGGTCGCAGGTGACCGAATCTTCAAAAACTCCTCCCTGCGGCTTAAAACCGCACACACCGCACAAATGGATCGTCTAAACTGATATCCGTCTTCCCTGGCAGATAGATCTAGCTACCTTGAACCCAACAAGACTCCAAACAAGTCGTTTCGAGTTTCCCTTGCAAAACCACACAGGAAATTTGATCGCAGGTTGCAAAAAACTGATGTAAATCAGTTCCCTGCGGCTCAAACTTGCTCACCACACCCAAACCAACAATCCAATTCACGTACAGTCTTCTCCTATGCGTACATGAAGACTCTCTGATCGCGTAGGCATCAAGAACGAACAGCTTGGCTCATAGATTGCGAAGAACAATCCAATCTCAGGTCGTAGGCGATGAAAAACTTGACGCAAGCGCTTCCTTGCGAGCCAATTTCACTCAGAACTCCCAAATCGCCCGATGAAACTTTGTATCGTCTTCAATTTCCTGAAGAACTCGTTGTTCTGATCCCGATGGATCCAAGGACAGCAAGTTTGGACTCCGGAACGGTCTGAACGGTCCAACTCTCCTTCACATATAACTGAAAATCTCAAATCTGCTTCCTGCGTCTCAATTTCTCCTAGTACGCACTCCTTGATCCGTCTCTTCCCAAACCGTTCGAACCAGTGCGTAGCCTGCACAGATCTGAACCCAACGACGCCTTGCGCGCTTGCATTGGACTCCTAAATCTCCCGAACCGTCCGTTGACAAGTCGCAGACGCAAGCTAGCCCCTAAGCTGCCCCCTTGTCACAGTCTCTGTACGTACGAAGTTCTCTCATATATGATGAAGCAGGCCCCTTGAGTCTTTGATATAGCACCTGAAGCCTCAAATACCCAGTCAGCAAGTAAACTAGGGCCTAGCTTGATTTTACCTTCTTTCGAGTTGCATAACTTCTTCACTAGATGTCCAAACGACGTAAACAAGATGCTCATGGAAAGTTGACAACGAGCTCTACCCATCTATGTGATGAAAGTGAAGATCCGAAGTTGCGCCAAAAGCCCGTAAGTTGAGGCCTAGCTTGTTTTCTCCATCTTTCGAGTCTTGTAACTTTTCCACTAGGCGTCCAAACAAAGTAGATGAAGTGCCTATGGAAAGCTGACAAGGAGCTCTATCCACTGATGCGATAAAAACAAAGATCCAAAGTTGTGCCAAAAACCCGTAAGTTGAGGCCTAGCTTGTTTTCTCCATCTTTCGAGTCTTGTAACTTCTCTACTAGGCGTCCAAACGAAGTAGATGAAGTGCCTATGGAAAGCTGACAAGGAGCTCTATCCATCTATACGATGAAAATGGAGATCCGAAATGATGCCAAAAGTCCATAAGCTAGGGTCTAGCTTGTCTTTCTCATGAGTGTCTTTGAAGCGACAAGCATCAAAGTCTGAACTTCAAGTAGGAGCCGGTCCACGACACGACATCCATCCCCTCCAAATCTATGCATCCTCCGGTATGCACCTACGATGTCAACTAAGAAGTGGACCGGCACGCACTTCGTCATTCCCATCTTGTCATCCTCTCTCCCATCTCAGTCAACCTCATCCTCACGTCTACAACTTGATCGTCATCTTGAAGTTGCTACCCTGCCATGATCCTCCCTAGATCCATGCTTATCGACCTTCACCTCGAACCTCTCATCCAATCACCCCCTCTAAATCTACGCATCTTTCAATATGCGAAGACATAGAAAAAATAACCCATCATACCATAGAAATGTCTTCAATCCGTCCTGTAGAACCTCATCATCGAGGTTTGTAACCCAAGTATCGTAGTAGACATCATCCGTTGATCCAGTCATCACCACATATCTTGACTGTAACCCTCAACCTCAAGTTTGTACATGTCATCGTACCTAATCCTCTCTTTTTCTTTCTTTTTTTTGAAAAAAAAGAACCACATCGCTGCAACCAAAATCCTCAAACACAACCATCATTATCTCGCTGTACAATGATATCCTCCTCAACCATCATCATTCCTGATTGCTTTTTCTGAAAATCCTCACAATCCCCAAGCATCATCCTCTCAACCTTAATCACTTTCAGCAATGGCTTCTCCCTTGTAAGCCATCCTTACCCATCATCCTATACCCGTAGCCTCGAGAGCATCCATCCACTCTCCTTCACCCTCAGCATGTCCGTCCTTGATGAAGTCGATGTAAGCATCATGGACTTCCCTTGTAGTCGCATCCAAGACCTCTTGTGAAATGAACACAATCTTCATATCTCGAATGCGCTCCTCCCAACTTCCATTCACATCCACCATTGTATCAATATCTGGTCGTTGTATGTCTGCAACCGGATCACGCATATCTACTATCTGCACGTCAACCATCTCTTCTGGTTGTGAAGGATCGTCCTCCATTGCCTGTTCAGGAAGAATAGTTTTCTCTTGAATCTTATCTTCCTCATCTTGCTTCTCCGAAGAAGTCTCTTCTTGTCCCTTCTTCTCGCTCTGCATCGTGGATGCAGTATCCAACTTGAGCTCGTTCGGATCCATGTGCTCACACAAATCATCCATATGGAGATCATGCTCAATCTCCTCGACCCTAGCATCATAACTTGTAGCTTTGATAGCTACAACTGCATGTGTCGCAAGATAATCATCCACAAACTTCTTCATCCCTCCTTTACCAACGTTGGCTTGAAATAGAGTATCCAAACTTCAGAATGTTACCTTTCCATCCTCCCAAGAAATAACCTCTCGTTGCAAAGACTCTGCAAAGTCTATGCAATCATATCGTTGATGATCAGTATCATCACACCACGTACACTGATGTACCCAAGCTGGTTTGGGTACAAGTTCTCTCTTGTTCAACGATCCCTTACCCTCCAACCTAGTAACCTGAGCTTGTAGATCTTGCATCTTTTGCTGTAGGTCCTCGATGGTTGGATCCTTCTCCTCTACAACCACAACTGGAAGTCCAGATACTACCTGAACTGGTGTGGTAGTCAGCAATACAGACGTCGACCTGGTAATGCTTTCCCTTGTATGTCTCCAGACAAGAAGCTCAACCGCTTCATGCACAACCTCTCAATTTCTTGTCAACCCTTCTTCTTCATCCCCATCCTCCAGAAGTAGTTCCAATTGTTCTTGCCATGGTTCATCAGCAGCTTGAAGAAACAACTCTGTTTTGTATGTCTCCAAGGTTAGCTGGTCCACCCGAGATAGTTGAGAGAATTGTCTCTCAAACTCCCTTAACAGCTCTGTAGGCTGCAAACCTTTGCTGGATCGGTTGACCCATTCCAAAAATGATTTCTTGGTCACTCGATCTGAGTTTCCCAAGAAATACTCTTCCATCAACGCATGTGAAAATGTATCCCAGGTCCTCTCAAAACGGTTCACGAGATCTTTCACATGCTTCCTTATCTCAAGCACCGCAGAGAGTTCGAATGTCTCGATCATCTCCTTCTCCGATATCTGATCCAAATCCATCTCCGTCTCGTAACATCTCAAGTAGTCTGAGATGTCTCTCTCATCAAATAGATCAAACTTGTCGATCACCCTTCCAAGCGCCTTCTTCCTCAAAGCCTTCTTTTGTTGGTTCTCTTGCTCTTGTTGTAAAAACAAAGTGAAAGCTTGAAACAACCGTGCAGTTGCTGCATCCAACTGCATCCCTGGTATACTCTCTGATCCGTCCATCCCGTCCATAGTCATGGCTCGTCCCATCCTCCCATGATCCCAACCGTCTACAAATCCATCATCCCAGGTCCACAACATCCTCCCGAACAATCGTATCCATCTTCATCCTTGTTCATGATTGTGATCTCTTCTGCCCAGTTCTAACACACAAATATCTCCACCCCGGACCTTCACGTCGAGTTCACCACCGTATCGTGTCGGATTGTGCGTGAAGGATGTCCAGAAAAACGCGAGGTTCCTGACTGTGGAGATGTTGTGTGCTAAAACAGAGACAAGACAGAGAAAAACAACCATGAAAACGAACGCTGCGATATATACACTCCAAATGTATGTACACTGCCGGTTCTTTCTCCTAAGAGCACAGAACTGAGAACCAGACCAGAGCAGTCTGTAACCTGCTTCAAAAGCCCCTGAAACAACACTTGAATCACAACCCTGACCCAAAACCACCGAAGCGTAGCTCAAAGCAAGAGAAACTTCTCTTTGCTAACAAACAGAGCCACAGCAGTATCACGCGATCCAAACCCAAGTCCAAACCACATCCATGTATAAGCTCTTAGCTAAAGCTAGCTACCACAAGCCGTATATAGTCAACCAAAACTCTAACCAACTCAAAAGAGCAAAACCCGTAACGAAGAAACTGAAAAAGACCTATTTGTGGACTTCCTCCTTTCGCTGAATGGACTTCAGATGTCGATAGGATCTCCTCTTCTGACTCCGTTAACCCAAGAAACCTTCAGATCCGACTTCCAACAGCCGAGATATCGCCGATTTTTTATCGCAGGTGACCGAACCTTCAAAAACTCCTCCTTGCGGCTTAAAACCGCACACACCGCACAAATGGATTGTCTAAACTGATATCCGTCTTCCCTGGCAGATAGATCTAGCTACCTTGAACCCAACAAGACTCCAAACAAGTCGTTTGGAGTTTCACTTGCAAAACCACACAGGAAATTTGATCGCAGGTTGCAAAAAACTGATGTAAATCAGTTCCCTGCGGCTCAAACTTGCTCACCACACCCAAACCAACAATCCAATTCACGTACAGTCTTCTCCTATGCGTACATGAAGACTCCCTGATCGCGTAGGCATCAAGAACGAACAGCTTGGCTCATAGATTGCGAAGAACAATCCAATCTCAGGTCGCAGGCGATGAAAAACCTGACGCACGCGCTTCCTTGCGAGCCAATTTCACTCAGAACTCCCAAATCGTTCGATGAAACTTCGTATCGTCTTCAATTTCCGGAAGAACTCGTTGTTCTGATCTCGATGGATCCAAGGACAGCAAGTTTGGACTCTGGAACGGTCCGAAGGGTCCAACTCTCCTTCACAGGTAACTGAAAACCTAAAATCTGCTTCTTGCGTCTCAATTTCTCCCAATACGCACTCCCTGATCCGTCTCTTCTCAAACCGTTTGAACCAATGCGTAGCTTGCGCAGATCTGAACCCAACGACGCCTTGCGCGCTTGCATTGGACTCCTAAATCTCCCGAACCGTCCGTTGATAGATCGCAGACGCAAGTTAACCCTTAAGCTGCCCCCTTGTCACAGTCTCTGTACGTACGAAGTTCTCTCATATATGATGAAGCAGGCCCCTTGAGTCTTTGATATAGCGCATGAAGCCTCAAATACCCAATCAGCAAGTAAACTAAGGCCTCGCTTGATTTTGCCTTCTTTCGAGTCGCATAACTTCTTCACTAGATGTCCAAACGACGTAAACAAGATGCTCATGGAAAGTTGACAACGAGCTCTACCCATCTATGTGATGAAAGTGAAGATCCAAAATTGCGCCAAACACCCATCTTTCGAGTCTTGTAACTTCTCCACTAGGCGTCCAAACGAAGTAGATGAAGTACCTATGGAAAGCTGACAAAGAGCCCTATCCATCTATGCGATGAAAATGGAGATCCGAAATGATGCCAAAAGCCCGTAAGCTAGGGTCTAGCTTGTCTTTCTCATGAGTGTCTTTGGAGCGACAAGCATCAAAGTCTGAACTTCAGGTAGGAGCCAGTCCACGACACGACATCCGTGATGAATGAGTACTTCTTGGAGGACTCTGATCGAGTCACCAAGAAGTCATTCTTGGAATGGGTTGAGCAACCAAGGAAGGGTTTACAAGCTATTTTACTCAGGGAGTTTGAGAAATTGTTTTCTAGGTTGACTAGGATGGAGAAGTTGACGTTGCAGTCTAACAAGATAGAGTTATTTCTTCGGGCTGCAGATGAGAAGCTGCAAGAGAAGCTGGAGGTACTTCTGGAAGATCGAGATGAAGGATGATTCAAGCCTTCAGGAGATCATGCGTGGGATGCGAGACCTGCAAATCAAGCTCATAAAATTGGAGGAGCAAGGATTTACAAGCGGAGCAAAACCTGTTGGGAAGCAAGGTTGGATCCAACGGTGTATCTGGTGCGATGGTACCGATCACCTCGTAGAGATTATTATGAGTTCACTAATATCTTACAGCAAGGGGTGATCTTCTAGAAAGATGAGAAGGTAGCGCTGAGGGATACTGATGCACTTCTTCAGATCAACTTTGGTAGAGGGGGATGAAGAAGTTGGTTGAGGACCACCTATCAGCGCAAGCAGTTGCAATCATGAAAGTTGTAACTTATGGCACAAGGGTTGAGGATCAAGCTGAGAGAGGTTTCAATGAGCAGGTTGAGCCAAGTGGATTGTGATCATCTGTCATCTTCATGAAATAGAAAGAGAAGATGGCACGTGAGACATTGCTGAGGACAGCTGCTACGATCAAAAAGGATACTGGATGGGAGGTCTGATAGAAGCTCTATCGATACATGCTTACATCACCAAGAACCAACACGAAGCGTTGTTAGAAGAGAAGAGAAGGCGAGATTCAGAGGATGCAAGGGAAAGAACTTCTTCAAAGAGACAGACTCGAGGAGAGAAAGTTCGTCAAGAGCTTTAAGATGCAAGAGCTCAAGATCTACCGATGGATGATGCTCCTTCTCCATCAAAAGAGAGAGCAAAAGAGTTTCAGAAGGAGAAGGGTAAGCCGGCTACATACAAACTACAGTCAGACATAGAGGCTTCAATAGACTTGAACGGAGTCAAAGAAGAAGACCCTATCGACATATGTAGACCGTTTGACGAAAGAAGAAAGTTCTCATATAGGTCTTTTTCGGTTTCTTCGCTACGGATTTTGTCCTTTTGAGTTTGTTAGAGTTCTGGTTAGTTATGTACAACTTGTGATAGCTAACTTTAGCTAAGAGCTTGTACACAGATGCTGTTTGGACTTGGGTTTGAATCCCTATTTATTTAATAGAGACCTATAATCGTGTGTGATGCTAGTGCAGCTCTTTTTGTAAGCAAAGGGAAGTTTCTCTTGCTTTGAGCTACGCATCGATGGTTTTGGATCTTGGTTGTGATTCAGGGGCTCGTTTTAAGAGGTCTTGAAGCAGATTACAGACCGCTCTGGTCTGTTTCTTAATTTTGTATTCTTAGGAAAAAAGAACCGGTAGTGTATGTACGTTGAGAGTTGGTATATATTGCGACGTTCGTTTTCGTGCGTGTTTGTCTCTATCTTGTCTCTGTTCAACACACTACATCTCCACAGTCAGGAACCTCACGTTTTCATGGACATCCTTCACGCGAAGCAATAGAGCATCTTCCTCCTCCACTATCCTTTGGACCCCTAAAGCAATCTCTTCTTTATGTATTGTTTCCATTGCTTGCATTGGAACTTGTGACAAACCACTCATCTTCATTGCTCACATTCTCTCTCTCTAGAGTTGCTATCTTGCTCTCTAGTGTCCTCATCACTGTCGTCATCTCTCGAAACTCATTGAGCATGTTCAGCATGATCCCACGCATCTCCATGTCTTGTTGCTCCATAGTATTTCCACTCATTCTAACCTCTCTCAGCACTCTCAGTCCTTACACCACTCTTTCTACTACCCTCAATCATTACACGAAAGCGCCTCACGAACAAAGGTACCACAAAAGGTTGAGGCGATGAGATAATTTCTTGATAGAATACCTCTGCAAGTTCTCTCACTATTTTCTCGTGGTATGTCACCTTGGGCGACATGTATAATGAACTGCGCATCAAGTGTTGAAGGTGGGTGGTGGTCGATTCAAATTCAGATCCATATTCTCCTAAAGCAAGATATAGAGCGTGAGATCCCACGTAGCAGCATACGTTACGATCGGAAGAATCACAAGGACATGTGAGTTCATCACTTGCGTCATGAAAGCATCTCTAAAGTGCGCCACCAAATAAACTTGGAAAAGATGACGTGCAATGTAGAGGAGTTTGATATGAAAAGGATTCAAAAATGGAAAATCTAGAACTCTATGAATCCCTCCTTCTATTTCATATCAAATTTTACATTTTTGGCAGTTTGACCCCCTATATTTTGAAGACCATAACTCGAGCTTCTTTGGGTCAAATCTCACGTTTGTTGAACCCTTGGATAGCTTATCTGCCAGTTAGAAACTTGCAAAGTTTCCACTTGAGATTTGACAACCTCAAAACATGGCAATGACTGTACACTCCTTCTCGAGAGCGAAATGTGAAAACTGAAAAAAATCTGAAAAAATCTCCTCACTTTTCGAGTGTCATATCTCTCAAACTATAAGTGATCTCCATGAGATTTTCAAGTGTCATAGATAGTTTAGTCTTCCCTCTATAACATACTAAAGTTGAAATGATTTCAACTTTCTCTCAAAGTTTCACAAGGACTGTAAGCAACTCGAGTTTTCACTATTTCTACCACTTTCTCTCACTACTATTGAAAATTTGAAATTTCTCTCCACTCATGTGTATCTAATCCCAAAGTTTCTTTGCAATTCTTTCTCCTAAGAGGGGTAATCCACTCTCTCAGAAAAAGAGTCTTGCTCTGATACCATTGTAACACTACAAAAACTTCAGTCGCGATTCTTAAGAACACTCATGAGTAGACGGAAGAACTCTTAACTCAACTCAAGGTGGAATGCCCTTTAAGGACCATTCTCCTTCTTTATATAGTTAGAGAAATGCAGACCCGAATCCATACTAACCACTCATCAATCCTCACACGGATTGATGACATGGCTTCTATGCAACCCATACAATCAACTACCAATCAAATATCAACACCACAACATTCTTATCCGGTCCCACATTCCATGATTCCGCTATAGTCAACTCTACACATAGTTCTAACTATGAGTATAGCTAACTATGCATGCTATAGTCAACTCTACATATAGTTCTAACTATGAGTATACTTAACTATGCATGGTTACATCACTTGTGTCGCTGTCGTGTCGGATATTACATGAAGGATGTCCAAGAAAACACGAGGTTCTTGACTATGGAGATGTTGTGTGCTGAAACAAAGACAAGACAGAGAAAAACAACCACGAAAACGAACGCTGCGATGTATACCAACTCCAAATGTATGTACACTGCCGGTTCTTTCTCCTAAGAGCACAGAACTGACCTCCTTCAAAGCCTTTAAAAACAACCCTTGATTCTCAACCCTGACCCAAAAACACCGAAGCGGAGCTCAAAGCAAGAGAAACTTCCCTTTGCTAACAAGTAGAGCCACATCAGTATCACATGATCCAAAACCAAGTCCAAACCACATCCATGTACAAGTTCTTAGCTAAAGCTAGCTATCACAAGCTGTATATAGCCAACCAGAACTCTAACGAACTCAAAAGAGCAAAACTCGTAGCGAAGAAATCGAAAAAAGCATATCTGTGAACTTCTTCCTTTCGTCGGACAGATTTCAGATGTCGATAGAGTCTCCTCCGCTGACTTTGTTAACCCAAGAAACCTTCAGATCTGACTCCCAACAGCCGAGATATCACCGATTTTCGGTCACAGGTGATCAAACCTTCAAAAACTGCTCCCTGCGGCTTAAAACCGCACACCACGCACAAACGGATCGTCTAAACTGATATTCGTCATCTCTAGTAGGTAGATCTAGCTACCCTTAACCCAACAAGACTCCAAACAAGCCGTTTGGAGTTTCTCTTGCAAAACCACTCAAGAAATTTAGTCGCAGGTTGTAAAAAACTAACGTAAATCGGTTCCCTGTGACTCAAACTCGCTCACCACACCCAAACCAACAATCCAATCCACACACGGTCTTCTCCTATGAGTAGATGAAGACTCCTTGATCGCGTAGGCACCAAGAACAAAGAGCTTGGCTCATCGATCGTGAAGAACAAACCAATCTCAGGTCGCAGACGGACGAAAATCTGATGTAAGCGCTTCCTTGCGAGTCAATTTCACTCAGAACTCTCAAACCGCCTGATGAAAACTCGTATCGTCTTCAATTTCCTGTAGAACTCGTCGTTCTGATCTCGATCGACGATCCCTTATCCTCCAACCTAGTAACCTTAGCTTGCAGATCTCGCATCTTTTGTCGTAGGTCCTCGATGGTTGGATCCTTCTCTTCTACAACCACAACTGGAGGTTGAACCTCAGATACTACCCGTACTGGTGTGGTAGTCAACGATACGTGTGTCAACCTTGTAGCCCTTTCCCTTGTCTGTCTCCGGACAAGAAGCTCAACAGCTTCATGCACAACCTCCCAATTTCTTGTTAACCCTTCTTCTTCATCCCCATCCTCCAGAAGTAGCTCCAACTGCTCTTGTCATGATTCATCCACAGCTTGAAGAAACAACTCCATCTTGTAGCTCTCCAAGGTTGACTTGTCCACCTGAGGTAGTTGAGAGAATTGTCTCTCGAACTCCTTTAACAGCTCTGTAGGCTGTAAACCCTCGCTGGATCAGTTGACTCATTCCAAAAAAGATTTCTTGGTTACTCGATCCGAGTTCCCCAAGAAATACTCCTCCATCAGCGCATGTGAAAATATATCCTAGTTCCTCCCAAAACGCTTTGCTAGACCATTCACATGCTCCCTTATCTCAAGCACCGCAGCGAGTTCAAACGTCTCGATTATCTCCTTCTCCAGTACCCGATCCAAATCCATCTCCGTCTTGTAACATCTCAAGTACTTTGAGATGTCTCCCCCATCAAATAGATCGAGCTTGTCGATCACCCTCCGAAGCACCTTCGTCCCCAAAGCCTCCTTTTGTTGGTTCCCTTGCTCTTGTCGCATAAACAAAGTGAAAGCTTGAAACAATCGTGCAATTGCTCCATCCAACTGCATTCTTGGTATACCCTCTGATCGGTTCATCCCGTCCACAGTCATGGCTCGTCCCATCCTCCCAAATCCTCCCATCCTCCCATGATCCCAAAACATCTAGATATTCATCATCCCAGGTCCGCAACATCCTCCCGAACAATCATATCCATCTTCATCCTCGTTCATGATTGTTGATCTCTTCTTCCAAGTTCAAACACAGAAATCTCCACCTCAGACTTTCACGTCGAGTTCACCACCGTTGTCGTGTCGGATATTACGTGAAGAATGTCCAGGAAAACATGAGGTTCCTGGCTGTGGAGATGTTGTGTGCTGAAACAAAGACAAGACAGAGAAAAACAACTACGAAAATGAACGATGCGATGTATATCAACTCCAAATGTATGTACACTACCGGTTCTTTCTCCTAAGAGCACAGAACTGAAAAATAGACCAGAGCGGTCTGTAACTTGCTTCAAAGCCTTTAAAAACAACCCCTGATTCTCAACCCTAACCCAAAAACACCGAAGCGTAGCTCAAAGCAAGAGAAACTTCCCTTTGCTAACAAGCAGAGCCACAGCAGTATCACACGATCCAAAACCAAGTCCAAACCACATCCATGTACAAGTTCTTAGCTAAAGCTAGCTATCACAAGCTGTATATAGCCAACCAGAACTCTAACGAACTCAAAAGAGCAAAACCCGTAGCGAAGAAACGGAAAAAAGCTTATCTGTGAACTTCCTCCTTTCGTCAGACGGATTTCAGATGTCGATAGGGTCTCCTCCACTGACTTCGTTAACCCAAGAAACCTTCAGATGTGACTCCCAACAGCCGAGATATCGCCGATTTTCGGTCGTAGGTGACCGAACCTTCAAAAACTGCTCCTTGCGGCTTAAAACCGCACACCACGCACAAACGGATCGTCTAAACTGATATCCGTCTTCTCTGGTAGGTAGATCTAGCTACCCTGAACCCAACAAGACTCCAAACAAGCCGTTTGGAGTTCCCCTTGCAAAACCACTCGAGAAATTTGGTCGTAGGTTGCAAAAAACTGACGTAAATCGACTCCCTGCGACTCAAACTCGCTCACCACACCCAAACCAACAATCCAATCCACACACGGTCTTCTCTTATGAGTAGATGAAGACTCCCTAATCGCGTTGGCAGCAAGAACAAAGAACTCTAAATCGATGGCTCACCGATCGCGAAGAACAAACCAATCTCATGTCGCAGGTGAACGAAAATCTGATGTAAGCGCTTCCCTACGAGTCAATTTCACTCAGAACTCCCAAACCGCCCGATGAAAACTCGTATCGTCTTCAATTTCTTGTAGAAATTGCCCTTCTGATCCCGATGGATCCAAGGACAGCAAGTTTGGACTCCGAAACGGTCCGAACGGTCCAACTCTCTTTCACAGATAACTGAAAACTCTAAATCTCTCCCCTGCGTCTCAATTTCTCTCAGTATACACTCCCCGATCCGTCTCTTCCCAAACCGTTTGAACCAGTGCGTAGCCTGCACCGATCTGAACCCAACGACGCCCTGCACGCTTGCATTGGACCTCCAAATCTCTCGAACCGTCCATTGACAGGTCGCAGGCGCAAGCTAGTCCCTAAGCTGCCCCCTTGTCACAGTCTCTGTACATACGAAGTTCTCTCAATAATAATGAAGCAGGCCCTTTGCGTCTTTGATATAGCGCCTGAAGCCTCAAATACCCAGTCAGCAAGTAAACTAGGGCCTAGCTTGATTTTATCTTCTTTCGAGTCACATAACTTCTTCACTAGATGTCCAAACGAAGTAAACAAGATGCCCATGGAAAGCTGACAATGAGCTCTACCCATCTATGTGATGAAAGTGAAGATTCGAAGTTGTCCCAAAAGCCCGTAAGCTAGGGCCTAGCTTGTTTTCTCCATCTTCTGAGTCTTGTAACTTCTCCACTAGGCGTCCAAACGAAGTAGACGAAGTGTCTATGGAAAACTTACAAGGAGCTCTATCCATTGATGCAATAAAATCGAAGATCCGAAATGGTGCCAAAAGTCTGTAAGCCATGGCCTAGCTTGTTTTCTCATGAGTGTCTTTGGAGCGACAAGCATCGAAGTTTGAATTTCAAGTAGGAGCCGGTCCACGATACGCATCCACCCCCTCCAAACCTGTGCATCCTCCGGTATGCACCAGAGATACCAACCAAGGAGTGGATCGACACGCACACTCGTTCTCATGTTGTCATCTTCTCTCTCATTTCAGTCAACCTCATCCTCAAGTCTGCAACCTTATCGTCATCTTGAAGTTGCAACTCGATCATGATCTCTTGTAGATCCATGCTCATCGCATCTCTTCTCCAACCTCTTATCCAATCACCCCCTCTAGATCTACACATCTTTCAATATGCAAAGACATAGAAGGAATAACCCATCATACCATAGAAATGTCTTCCATCCGTCTTGTAGAACCTCATCGTCAAGGTTTGTGATCCAAGTGTCGTAGTAGATATCATCCGTCAACGCAATCACCATCATATATCTGACTGGAATCCTCAACCTCAAGTCGGTACATGTCATTGTACCTAATCCTCTCTTCTCTTTTGTTTTTCTGAAAAAAAAAGAACCACATTGTTGCAACAAAAGTCCTCAACCGCAACCATCATTGTCTCGCTGTACAATGGTATCCTTCTCAACCATCATCCTCCTCGAACCCTTCTTCTGAAAATCTTTACAACCTCCCATGCCTCATCCTCCCAATCCTAATCACATGTAAACTTTCACAACCTCTCAAGCATAATCATCTTCAACAATGACTTCTCCCCTGTAAACCATCTTTATCCATCATCTTATACATGTAGCCCTTGAGAGCATCTGTCCACTCTCTCTCATCCTCAGCAGGTCGTTCGTCCTTGATGATGTCAATGTTGGCATCATGGACTTCTCTTGTAGTTGCATCCAAGACCTCCCGTGAAATGAACCCAACCTTTGCATCTTGAATGCACTCCTCCCAACCTTCCTTCACATCCATCATTGCATCAATATCTGGTTGTTGTATGTTTGCAACTAGATCAACCATGTCCACTGTCTGCACTCCAACCATCTCCTCCGGTTGTGAAGGATCGTCCTCCATTGCATGTATAGGAAGAATAGTTTCTTGTTGAACCTTATCCTCCCCAGCTTGCTTCCTTGAAGAAGTCTCTTCTTGTCCCTTCTTCTCGTTCTACATCGTGGATGCAATATCCAACTTGAGCTTGTTTAGATCTTCGTGCTCATCCAAACCATCTCTATGGAGATCATGCTCAATCTCCTCCACCCTAGCACCATAACTTGTAGCTTCGATAGCTACAACTGCATGTACCGCAAAGTAATCATCCACCAACCTCTTCATCCCTCCTTTACCAACGTTGGCTTGAAGGAGAATACCTGTGCTTCTGAACCTAACATTTCCATCCTCTCAAGAAATAACCTCGTTGCAAAGACTCTGCAAAGTCGATACAATCATCTCGCTGATGGTCAGTACCATCACACCACAGGCAATGATGTACCCAAGCTGGTTTGGATACAAGTTCCATCTTGATCGACGATCCCTTATCCTCCAACCTAGTAACCTTAGCTTGCAGATCTCGCATCTTTTGTCGTAGGTCCTCGATGGTTGGATCCTTCTCTTCTACAACCACAACTGGAGGTTGAACCTCAGATACTACCCGAACTAGTGTGGTAGTCAACGATACGTGTGTCAACCTTGTAGCCCTTTCCCTTGTCTGTCTCCGGACAAGAAGCTCAACAACTTCATGCTCATCCTCCCAATTTCTTGTTAACCCTTCTTCTTCATTCCCATCCTCCAGAAGTAGCTCCAATTGTTCTTGCCATGGTTCATCAGCAGCTTGAAGAAACAACTATGTTTTGTATGTCTCCAAGGTTAGCTGGTCCACCCGAGATAGTTGAGATCTCAAACTCCCTTAACAGCTCTGTAGGCTGCAAACCTTTGCTGGATCGGTTGACCCATTCCAAAAATGATTTCTTGGTCACTCGATCTGAGTTTCCCAAGAAATACTCTTCCATCAACACATGTGAAAATGTATCCCAGTTCCTCTCAAAACGGTTCACGAGATCTTTCACATGCTTCCTTATCTCAAGCACCGCAGAGAGTTCGAATGTCTCAATCATCTCCTTCTCCGATATCTGATCCAAATCCATCTCCGTCTCGTAACATCTCAAGTAGTCTGAGATGTCTCTCTCATCAAATAGATCGAACTTGTCGATCACCCTTCCAAGCGCCTTCTTCCCCAAAGCCTTCTTTTGTTGGTTCTCTTGCTCTTGTTGTAAAAACAAAGTGAAAGCTTGAAACAACCGTGCAGTTGCTGCATCCAACTGCATCCCTGGTATACCCTCTGATCCGTTCATCCCGTCCACAGTCATGGTTCGTCCCATCCTCCCATCCTCCCATGATCCCAAAACATCTAGATATTCATCATCCCAGGTCCGCAACATCCTCCCAAACAATGGTATCCATCTTCATCCTCGTTCATGATTGTTGATCTCTTCTTCCAAGTTCAAACACAGAAATCTCCACCCTAGACCTTCACGTTGAGTTCACCACCGTTGTCGTGTCGGATATTGTGTGAAGGATGTTCAGGAAAACGCGAGGTTCCTGGCTGTGGAGATGTTGTGTTCTGAAACAAAGACAAGACAGAAAAAAACAACCACGAAAACGAACGCTGCGATGTATACCAACTCCACATGTATGTACACTGCCGGTTCTTTAACTGAAAAATAGACCAGAGCGGTCTGTAACTTGCTTCAAAGCCTTTAAAAACAACCCCTGATTCTCAACCCTAACCCAAAAACACCGAAGCGTAGCTCAAAGCAAGAGAAACTTCCCTTTGCTAACAAGCAGAGCCACAACAGTATCACACGATCCAAACTCAAGTCCAAACCACATCCATGTACAAGTTCTTAGCTAAAGCTAGCTATCACAAGCTGTATATAGCCAACCAGAACTCTAACGAACTCAAAAGAGCAAAACCCGTAGCGAAGAAACGGAAACAAAACCTATCTCTGAACTTCCTCCTTGCGTCGGATGGATTTCAGATGTCGATAGGGTCTCCTTCGCTGACTTCGTTTACCCAAGAAACCTTTAGATCTGACTCCCAACAGCCGAGATATCGCCGATTTTTGGTCGCAGGTGACCGAACCTTCAAAAACTGCTCTCTGCGGTTTAAAACCGCACACCACGCACAAACGGGTCGTCTAAACTGATATCCGTCTTCTCTGGTAGGTAGATCTAGCTACCCTGAACCCAACAAGACTCCAAACAAGCCGTTTGGAGTTCCCCTTGCAAAACCACTCGAGAAATTTGGTCGTAGGTTGCAAAAAACTGACGTAAATCGGCTCCCTGCGACTCCAACTCGCTCACCACACCCAACCAACAATCCAATCCACACACGGTCTTCTCTTATGAGTAGATGAAGACTCCCTAATCACGTAGGCATCAAGAACAAAGAGCTTGGCTCACCGATCGCGAAGAACAAACCAATCTCAGGTCGCAGGCGAACGAAAATCTGATGTAAGCGCTTTCCTGCGAGTCAATTTCACTCAGAACTCCCAAACCGCTCGATGAAAACTCGTATCGTCTTCAATTTCCTATAGAACTCGTCGTTCTGATCCCGATGGATCCAAGGACAACAAGTTTGGATTCCGGAACGGTCCGAACGGTCCAACTCTCCTTCACAGATAACTGAAAATCTCAAATCTCTCCCCTGCGTCTCAATTTCTCTCAGTACACACTCTCCAATCCGTCTCTTCCTAAACCCGTTTGAACGTGTGCGTAGCCTGCACCGATCTGAACCCAACGACGCCTTGCGCGCTTGCATTGGACCTCCAAATCTCTCGAACCGTCCATTGACAGGTCGCAGACGCAAGCTAGCCCCTAAGCTGCCCCCTTGTCACAGTCCCTGTACGTGCGAAGTTCTCTCAATAATAATGAAGCAGGCCCCTTGCATCTTTGATATAGCGCCTGAAGCCTCAAATACCCAATCAGCAAGTAAACATAGTCCTAGCTTGATTTTACCTTCTTTCGAGTCGCATAACTTCTTCACTAGATGTCCAAACGAAATAAACAAGATGTCATGGAAAGCTGACAACGAGCTCTACCCATCTATGTGATGAAAGTGAAGATTCGAAGTTGCCCCAAAAGTCCATAAGCTGGGGCCTAGCTTGTTTTCTCCATCCTTCGAGTCTTGTAACTTCTCCACTAGGCGTCTAAACAAAGTAAACGAAGTGCATATGGAAAGCTGACACGGAGCTCTATCCACTGATGCGATAAAAGCAAAGATCCGAAATGGTGTCAAAAGTCCGTAAGCTGGGGCCTAGCTTGTCTTCTCATGAGTGTCTTTGGAGCGACAAGCATCGAAGTTTGAATTTCATGTAGGAGCCGGTCCACGACACGACACCGCCACCGAATCTCGTGTTGGATCCGTGACAACCACATCTTTTATCATTGAGACCAGAACCTCTTTCATCATGTACATGTCAGCTCTCACTGATCCTCCTGTCTGAAGGACATACCATTTCTCTCTTCACGTCATGTAATCGCTCTCCCATGCTAAAGAAAACATAAAGTCTCTGATGACATCATGGGTAGCTATTCATTCTTCATCGTGAGGACATCGAACAAGATGTCGACCTGAGGTGTCCAACGAGACACCGCACTCTCATGTCAAAAATGCCGAAGCAATAGACTAGACCAAGCCTAGGTGTAACCTCATCGTTGTAGAGAAGATAGTCGGTGCGAGTCAGAACGCTCTAATGCAAGGTCGAGCTATGAGCCAAGAGCTTGCGTCCTTGTAGCTAAGATATCGAGTCGAAGATCTACCTCACGTGTCTCAACAGCCCACACACTCAAAGATCTCCGGACTTAAGATGTCATCAAAAACCCCATGATCCTCTTATCAAACTCTCTAAGGCACGAGATGAAGATAAGCTCGATGAAGGTACTATGCGAAGTAAGTAATCCGGTCAACGTGCAATAGAAGAGGAAAGGATATCAAAGACAAAATGTGGTCCTCTAACCTCCTCCTCTAGGACAACATCTAAGAACCGGGAAACAAAGTCTTATGTATCTCTTAGTACTCCGAAGATACGTGTAACAAACTCCTTCGGGAGCTGGAGGTCCGACGGTATATTTATGAGAGACCAAGTCTTGCACTTTGACACCTTTACTCTCAACCCTACCAAGGTCAATTGAGAGACGAGGTGATCAAAAACATCATAGACTTGGTCCGCCGGACTTATGATATGTGTGTCATCAGCTAGAGATAGCAAAACACGACCTGAAACAATCAAAGCGATGCCCAAGAGAGCTCTATAGTGAGTTAAGACAAAGAGAGATCCACTCAAAGAGTCTCCTTGACGAGTACATGCAGCGGAGCTGATGACTTTAACTCCATCTATCGAAGGACCGTGCTGGTAATAAAGAGAAGAGAAATAATGATAGAATGATGGCACGAAAGAAACGAGACTCGCTAGAGATCGACCGCTATTCATGAGCTTCCTAATGATAGAAGCGTGAGAAATATTATTAAAAAACGTTTTTCATGTCCACTTGTAGGACAACTCAATCGGGATGGATGTCCAAGAGAACCCTAATGCCAAAAGACACATACTCACAATCTCTAGGCGTCGCAACTCCAAACTAATGTGGACAAAGGTGATCTTGAAAAGTATCTCGAAGATGAAGAACAATGATAAGGAAACACCACGAATTGATCGTCTCCTCTGTAGGACATACCATTGACAAAAGATGCAATGCTCTAGCAACTCTACTATACTCTCCAACATGACATAACATCTTACAACGTCATATGCGGACGGAACATGAGACATCAAGTGTAGAGACATACTCACTCCTATCTTATATCGCACGTATTGATTTCTCTTATAAGACTTCCAATCACCAACACGACATCTCCGAAGATGGATCGCCATCTCCTCATGTCTCATTTTGCCACCTCGAGTATAACAAAAGCACCAACGAGGTAGTAGGAGGAACAATAACCACGCCACCTCGTCCTTGATGTTTCGTGTCAACATGTTGAGAGGTAGCCAAAATGTCTACTTCTTTGATGTTCCATGTCAACATGTCGAGAAGTAGATGAAATGTCTACCTCGCCTCGTCATGAAGAGCACGGGATAGACGATGGAACCAAACGAAGATAAAGAAAACTCATCTCGAACAATCTCAGAATAGTGTCAATGTGGACTCTCAACCACTCCGATGACTCAAGAGAAACTCCAAGAAGAAAGACTAACAGTGTCATAATGACTGCACGTGCAGACCTCCGCTCTCGGTTAACCTAGACATCCCATGTGGTCCAATCATAACTCTTGTACATCTTTCTCACATGAGACTTTATTCCTTGATCACACATCAGACATGGTGTGTCTCGGATCGAGATCGATCTCCTGAGAGAGAGAATATCTATAGTTAGAAAAAGAACGATATCCAACCAAACAGTACTCGTAATAAGAACATCTCAAAAATACCTAGTCAAATAAACAACTCTGATGTGTAAGGATAAAATTTATCTGATAGATTAGCTTGGGTTGGTAATAACATCGGTCTTCCGACTAACCGAACGTTATTTTCTAAACAAAATATTCGTGCGTATATCGCATCTCCACAATGTTTAAGGAAACACGTGACACAATGAACAGCAAATGGATGGAAGACCCCATCAAGCCTAACAAGGGAAAGAAGGACCAGAAGGATCAAGCAACTAACGTCTCGAAAGAAAAAACACCGAGACTAAAGTTCGCTATCAATAGCTCTAAGATCGTCTATCGTTCTTATAATGTCACACACGTGTAAGTCAAAACTCCTGCATATAGTACAGTGTTTAGGCAAGTGTATCCAACACCTTTTCAATAGTTTGGAGCGAGCAACGAGCGACGAGTGGTGGCAGGAATGCCATGTGAATTAACGTTTATACTTCCGCGCCTTCTGAGGGTGTCCGAATTTGGGACACATGTGGATGCAGTCTGTTTTGTCTCCTTGAGAACAGTTTTGTAGTATTCACTTATTGGAACTAAAAGTCCGACTGCAGTTTGCAAAATTTCTGTTCGGAGTCTTCTTCAAAATTTCTGCCAAGTGACAAACGTGTATTCTCTAATCCATTACAGCCAAGCAAATCACGTTATCATGAGCGTATTCGTCGAGGTCCAAGCCATGGAAGCATTCGCCGGAAAATCTCATGCAATTGTTCCGATAATGCTGTGAAAAGATTCGGCCAAAACGTCATGAGGAAATCAGTCAAGCAGAACTGGCGTGGCAGCATATGAGAAGGCTCTTTTCGCACAAAAATGCGAAGATAAAACTACCCTTTAAATATGATTTAATTACATTTTGTTTAGCTTCCAGCCTCCCGGACATATACCGTTGGACACGAATTACAGTTTCCTCCTTATGGGTTATGTCCCACATCCAGGTTTACCTAACGTTAAACATTTACAAATATTTTAATATATTATTTGAATGTAGTATAAAATTTTATTCAATATTTAAGTATTTTTTTATAACAGCAAGGGGACAACCGTTACCAGAAGTTCATATAGCATGCATATTCATCTCTTCAGATGGAGGAGGTAAATATGTAAAGTTTTATTTATTATATTTTTTGTCAAGAAAAGTTAGATAATAAATTAATATGTTGATTAATATATTATTTTCATCAATAGATGTAGCACTTGTAATCTTTGAAGTATGTGAGTCTACACTTCTCTTATGGGTTATAGGATCTCTCCGTATCTCCATGTCCGGTTAATAGTTAATATTGAAAAAGCAGTTTTGTTTTTTCTTGTCAATTTTGTATATAATTCCAGTTTAACGTTTATGTCTTTTCTAGTACACCAAGTGGACTAAAGTTCCCCAGAAGTTCATAGTATATGCATATTATTTTCTCTATATTTTAAATTTTAGACTTATGTTTTAAGTTATGTGGAGTGCTTCTATCCATATGTGCTCCCTATATATGTAGGCTAAATCACTTGGGACACCTAAGATCAGTGTCTCAAGTGGTTTAGCCTACTGTCCTCTAAGAAGAAGATTGTAAGTTCAATTCTTTGCGGGTACAGTTGGAGGTGCATCCGCAACAATTGTTAATGAAGCTTCTGGTCTGAGTTCCGCTGTGGTGGACTCACATGGACAGTCCCATGGTCCACGAAGATCTCAATGGACAAGTAAAAACGTTTATCATTTATCATTTATATTGTGGTGGACTCACATGGACAGTCCCATGGTCCACGAAGATCTCAATGGACAGGTAAAAATGTTTATCATTTATCATTTATATAGTGTATGTATGTTATTAGAGTTGTAAATAAGTAAAGTTCATGTAATAGTACTATACGCCCAAGCCCATAGGAATCAGTAGGGGACACTGTAAACAAAACTCAAAATAAAGATTTCAATAGCAACAAATTGTTAATGAAGCTTCTGGTCCAAACAAAAAAACAATATACACTATTTTAGTTTTAAAATAATTTTTAAAATAAAATAAAAACTTTTGATAACAAATCATATTTTTGAGAATACTCATTTTTGTTTTTAAAATATGATATCTACAATTTCAATTTTAAAAAGTAAGAGTATTATCTATCAATTCGCAAGTGTTATCAGCAAAATAAAAATATTTGCACCCGAGACGAGGGTGTAATTTACATACTTTCACTAGAAGGACTCTGCTCCAAATATAGTTAAATTATGAAGCAGACGTTCCGCTGGAGATGCGTTCACACACAAGGGACGAAATATTCCATATGTTCTTTTTTCCTTTGCATAGCGTGATGTTGAGTCCAAACAGTAAATCGTCCAAATATATTATGTAGAAAATACCTTCAACTCCATTAATAAATGGTTTTATCTATAACGTTCGCTATGCTGGAGCATTTACTGTCCTCGATGGGCATGCTCTTCCCCAACGAGACAATGATACATATTTATATGTGAAGCTTGTTGCATTGTTAACCGTAGATCTGCTGAAATAGGAAGGAGACAAAAGGCGAAAGAGATGATCGATTTCTTTTGTCCTTTCTATTTACAGATACTTCCGTTATAAAGCTCATCTGCTCTGTTATATGCCTTGTAAATTGGATGTTTTCATTCTGCAGATGAGCTATCTGAGGACAAAAAGTTTGAACAATTATATTATATTTTATTTTTGTTGATATATTTATCTACAATAAATAAATTAAATAAATTAAATAAATTTTAGATTTAAATCGTAGCTTTTCCATAGTAGCTTTAGAATATATGATTAACTTCATAATTAAATATTCGACATTAGTTGAAAAATATTTAATAAAATTTTGATAATCTTGGAAACAAAATGATTTCTTTTCCCTAACTTAAAGCAGAAGGAAAATTAGTATATTTGTCTTCACTTTTATACCTACACCGAAGCATATCTTCACTTGAACTGTGAATTCATCTAGTATAGTTGACTGCACATCTAAACTAATTCGAATTTTCCCTTGGAAAGATTATTTATAGCTATGCCTCGATTGTAAATCCTATAAAAAATAAATATATTTTTCTTTTGAGTATATTATTCAATCAATTAAAGGAAGAGTTTAGACTGGATATATCTCAAATGCATAGCACTTCACTTCAATTGAAAACGTAGCAACTTGTTTCAGTTTTCGTTGGGCAAAGGAAGCAGTCTGTTGTTTGCAAGACATGTCATCGTCCAGGTCATCGAAATGTGCATTACATGTGTGCACTTGTGCTTTTAAACTATTTAAGAAAAATACCGTCTAAAATCGATTATCATTCGTAGATTTTTGCCTGGCTTTATTTACTGGAAAAAGAAACCTCTTATAGCCGCCCGTCTTTACCGAACCAAGGAATATCAGAAAATTTCCAGTTGTGCGCCTTAATCGTTAGTCCACTAGCAGTAAATATGACACGTACTTTCGAACTGGATTCTTTACCGTCGAGAGGGAGTTACTACTTCGGCCAGGACTTTATGTATGTGTTTTTTTTGTTTTTTTTCAATTTTCACTAGTTTCTTCTGTTTGTTTTTGCAGTAGAGAAATCTACTGCTCACAGTAATTTCAGATACAAGAAAATTAAAGACAATTAATCAAAAGATCGTAGTACTCACTAACAAAGACGACCCAAAATGAACTATGGTTCTATACAAAATTAACCATTAAGAAATTATGACATTTTCTCTTTCAACCGTTGATGAATACATTTTTTAAACTTTGACTCCATACTTTTATGAGGTGTAAAAGTTAAGAGTTAAACCTAAAAACCCTTCACTTCCAGCAAGTGGATCTCACCTTGTGCAATGGTAACAGCACACGGCTGCAAGGAAGAGAGCCTCACAAGGAACGAGCCTAAAAACAAGTTAAAAGTAAATAAATAATAAATAATAAATAAGTTAGAATTACGTTGTACTTGTTCACAGAGTACAACGTAACGTGCAACTTATCGAAAGCTAGAAAAACTGTAAAGGTAACAAGTAAGTAAAATAGTTCAATGTTTGTTAGAGAAGAAGTGGAGAATGCTATTTGATCACATCATCTTCTGTACTACTTTCACATAAAGAAATAGCAAGTCGCAATTTCTGTACTCGATAAATTCGTCATTTGAAGAATTTTCAAATGTTGCAAATGTTGCCATTGATCTCCCATCAAAAGAGCAGTTTTTTTTATAGTTTATTCAGATATGAATGAATTGATCATTTATGAAACTCAGAGAAAAATGTGACCAAGAGACAAGAAAGATGATCCCAAATCAATGAAGATAAACTGTCACTGAGAAAATCGTTGTTTATCATCTTGTTGAATATAACATCAGCGGAAGCAAAAGTCTTACACAATATGTGTTGAGATTTTAGATGAAATCATTTTCTTTTCAACGCGAGAATACAATATATTATATATTCTGCTTTTTCTTTTTAGGCATGGATAATCACCTAACCACCTTCTCGCAATGTATATATATATATCTTTTTCTTTTTCTTTCTATATTAGATTCTTCCAGATTTATCCATTCAATCAAGTGAAATCTCGAAGCTCTGCGGTATTTAATATGAAAACTCATTCCATTCTAAACTGCGTCTTGCTCTCAAGTCCCCTCTAATTTGACAACATTCAAACTTCTTTATCGTCCATATTTCTTTAAATTGTATATAATGTAGAATTTTTTTCGGACAGTATTAGGGGAAGGAGTGGAAGTTGAAGCGTGGGACAAGAGCAGTAAGTAAGCACCGTCCGATTCCGAGTGTAGAGCGAGATAATTCCGGATTCATCGGTCTTTTGAAAGATTAGTCCAGAACATATCAACGCTGTTTCTAGTATCCTCCGTATCCTGTTCCTCGCAGGGATCCTCCATTCCACTGACAGTTTATAAGCACAGGCAGGCTGAAATCGAACCGACAGCTGACAGCTGAAATTGGACACCTTGGCATCGAGGACTCGAGCGTGTCGAGGTTGCGAAGTTATTTGTTTTGTCGAGGACGCTGGTTGACCGATACTTTTGATTGATCGCTGTATGTTACGAGTGCGGATTGAGAGGAGAGCCGGTTTATGCTGGTCCGCCTCTTCTTTCTGGTCCGTGAGGTTGAGGAACCGGCGATGATTGTGGGAGTGAAGGGAGTGTTTCTTCTTTCTCGTTCTGCACGCTGCTACTCGCGGGTTTTGGAGTCGATTAGCTGCTGACTCCTCTTCTTGAAGTTTGCGGTAGACTGATCGGACCAGTTTTCATATCGACTGTTTGGTGGAGAATCGCAAGGGTATCTGGAGGCGCGTTTCTCTGGAGACGAACTACCGATTTGCAAGGTTAGGGTTTTTCTCTTCGTCCTTCAGTAATTGTACCATAGTTTCTGAATTTTGCACGCGGCTGAAGCAGTGAAGGTCAGAGCGGACGTTAACTTCGATTGGTGGAGTCTGATTGTGATAGTGCCACATTGACGTAGTCATTGGACAGTTAAGGGGTTTCGTGTAGACTTTTCTTGGTGTATTCGTATATGCATGTGCGAGAATTGCCACATGCAAATAGCAGGCTTGATTTATTGTATGACATTTCAGTTTCTGGGAGCTGGTGGCAGTTTTTGTGACAATATTTGATACGCTAGCTTTTTGTGAGAGTGGTGCCAGTTTGCTCTAGGTGCTTTCGTCATGGTGGTTATTAAGTTACTTTCACGCAACACTGCCAACTATCCGTCTGGTAGGGTCGTCGTGAACAAGGATAAGTATTTGGGAGAACTTCAATCTGTCCTTCCACGATCTCATGGAAGCTGAGAAAATGCTGAACTGTGGAACTAACAACATTCTTGGTCAGTGTTGAGGTGTCGAGGTTCTCAGCAGCAGAGGAAGTCAGTGGTCAAGTAAATTGCGAACAACTGTGCTGATTCAGACGGTGTCAGCCAATGTCCCTCTCTAGCTCTCCCGCATACAGATTATGTGCCTCATTGTTTAGTTCGTTTTGGTCGAAGTGTGTGGTAATAGTTAGCTCTGGAAGTTGGCTCTAGAAGTCTCTTTGGCCAAAGTTGAAGTAGGATCTACAGGCACGTGTATCACACGAAGTAAGAGAAAATGTCAAAATGGTGAATGTAGCTCTGAAGATTCGACAAAGACAGATTCTGTAGCTAGAAGTTACGCACCTGGCTAGAACCTCTCCAAAAGTCATCAGTCTTAGCATAGTGCTGTGGACTCAATGTCTGGGCGCTTTGGACTTCAGGAGTTAGCTGGCGGAGGAGCTGCGTCGGGAGAATGCTGAAGAGTCACTACTATAAGAACTGAAGGCTGACTTACTACCGGCATCATGTTCGGAGTACTTTTCCCCAACCGGAGCTTTCCTCTGGCAGTGTCCACGTTTGCGCAAGTGGATGACCACAGATGGCTCCTCGATATGAATTATTTTGTAGGTATGTAATGTGTTTGATTGTATGGTGCAAGTCAGGCTGAGTATACGTTGTGCTGTGGGAGTTTAGGGCTATTAGTGCGTCGTGCAACCCTAGTCAGAAGTACAATTATACTGAGTAGGAAATGAAGGACTTTTGCAGGTGAGGCTTACGACCAAGTGAAGGATATGTGCCTGTTTCTCTTGAACGATCAGATGCTGCCCGCCGATAAAGCTTTGGCGGTGTATGTACAAAGTCCGGGCTCATCCTTTGAGTACAGAGGGGCAGTGCACAATGCATGCCCTTCTGCTGTCATTCCTCTTCTGTGGCCATCTAATCCGAGTCAAATGCTATTGATGCCCCCTGGCTCTGCTCCGCTGACCGCACAGATAGGTGTTTCTGTCGAAGACTTAGGAAGTTTGCCCCTCCTAAATTTAGGTCAGCAAAAGCGTGTGGAGGAGTTAGCAATGAAGGTAGGTGAAAACCTTTTCAATTTCATGCAATCATTCTGCACCGTCGAAGGAGATAAACTTGTTGTCCCTATGGACATTTTGAATCGGTGGTTCAAGAAGTTCCAAGATAAAGCTAAGCTAGACCCTGAATATCTCAATAGATTTACTCTGTAAAGTCGCAAGATTTTTCCATATACCATCGTGCTCACAAATAGTCGTAAGTTCAAACGTCTTGTATGCTGTTAGGTTATCAGCGGGCGATGTGATGATCTTGTGTACTACGTCTTTCCTTCCATTTTCTTCTCTCTTCTACGACATGGTCTACTAACTCTTTTCACTCTGATGCACCAGCCTAACGGTTATTTTACCAGTAAGTAACGTATTGTCAGAGTTGAGAAGTGGAGGATTGTCTCTCTGTTCGAGTTCATGAAGCTTGAACAGGGTTGTCCTCATGGTACTCTGATGTGGGCTCATACTGGCAGATATCTTTCCCTATGCGGTGCAGAATCTGTCTGCCTACTGTTCAGTGTTAGTGGGTTTTCTTCTCATCTTGTTGCCTATGTACGAATTATATGTGCTGTGTTTCTCAAGGGATGAATGATGATTACTCGTGGGGTCGTTCTAACTTCAAGCTGATCACTTACTGATCTCCACTTAAGCCGCCCGTTGGCCGGAAACTGCTAGGTATTTGAAGGAAGTATAGTTAGGTTCTTGTGCAGTGTTTGGAGAAGCAGGAGATATGTTGCGGGCTGAAGGTAAGACCATTGGGAGTTTCTGATGATGCTCGAGTTCTTGTTGCACGCTATATGTATCAGGCGTGTCTACCACCCTGTATCCATGCCAATGAGCGAATTTGTGGCTCGACAATGAAGCTTGAGACTATTGATAGTCTCAGGAGGGCAACTTGGAGTACAATGAGGCTTCCTTCACTGCAGTCTGCCGGTTTCCGGACTCTAGTTTCACTTTTCTAGCACCAAGCATGACGCCAACTGTCTCTGATGTAATTCGCTTAGCGCTCCTGAACCTCGTAGTGAACGGGGTCCTCTCTCGGCCACTGATACAAGATCTCGCAGTGTCCTGTTTTCCAGACCATCTTCTGTACGCCATAGAGTTGTTTCTTGTTATAGCCATCAATAAAGTTCATCGGTTTTTGATTCTTTGAATCTGCTCTGGAGTGTTGTTAGGTCTTTTTCTCCGCTTGCGGCAAAACGTTTCTTAAGTGATTCTCGCACTTATGTCTAGTGTATGATTTGGCTTGATTTCACGTTGTTGTTGTTGGAACCCGTCTTAGTATCCACTGCAAGATACGATACATGTTACCGGTTGGTGGAAAGACCGTGTTTCTAGCACGTGGAACTCACGACTGTCTGGCAAGAATGCATTCGTCTAGATTTGTGTACAGTCTCTTATCTTGGAACTCACGAGGCCGGGTGCTTTCAGTGTCTGGGATGAATGCTCACTTGATAGAAGCTGGAGACAGAACGGAGAAAAGAGTAGTCCCATCCCGTGACTCGCGAGAGCTCGTTGTCCTCTTTTCCTTTTCAGAGTGCAGAACAAGTAGCCAATTCGGAGGGGGTAATGTGGACTCCCCCGCTTATTTCTAAACCTAGTTCATCCACCCGTCTAGCGAAATGGACCTCGTTATCTCTGTATGTTACATATGTAACATGTCATCTTAACATTTTTATATCAGTACTATGTGATTACTCAGTGGTTTGTTTCGAGATGAATCATAAGTCTTGAAGTTGGTGAATGAATATGTAGTCACGAAAAGTATTTTGTGCATAACGGTTAAAGTTCTCAGTTATCTGAAAGGAAACTTGCAAAATAAGGTCATCTGGGTCATCCCGGGCACTTGTAATGATACTACTTGTGCTTTTAAATTTTGTACCGCAGTCCTTAAATCGATCTCAATTCGCAGTTCTTAAATCGAGCATGAGTTTGATACAAAGAATTAGATTCTTGATAAACTGGTACTCGAACGGTTCGATTTTGGGTTAGAGATTGTTTTGTTGGCATCTTTAACATAGAGAAGCACGGTAGCTTTTAGGAAATCTTTTAAATTAATGACTCTTATAAATATTATATGTGGGAAAGTTCCCTAGCTGTATGGATGCGTGCGAGAGAGAAACGGAGGCGGAGTGCGGGAGAGGGAGGAGAGGGAAGGCAAAGAGTGTTTTTTGAGAAAATGAGAGGGGGAGGAGAGAGAAAGCAAAGAGTGTTTTTTTGAGGAAAAGGGAGAGGGAGGAGAGAGAAAGCAAAGAGTGTTTTTTTTGAGAAAGGGGAGTGTGTTGAGGTGGGTTACTCGAGTGTTTTTAGTCAATTTTGTTTGTTTTTATTTTTTGTTTTTTTATCTAGAATTGATATATTTTTTGAAGAAATGAGTGAGTATTAAATATTTTTAGAATTTTTGGATTACAGAGTTTTATGTTTCAAGTTTTTGAAACATAAAACTCTGTAACTGCAAGTTGCTGCTGAATCAAAACAACCAACGCTTGAAGAATTTGAGTTGTATCAACAACATGTTGTGCATTTGTCATTGGAACTGCAGTAGGTACTCTTTGAGAAGCAACGTCATCTTGACCAAGAGTCCCTTGAACAGGAATACCTTGAGCAGCAGCTACATCCTAAACGACGGCATTCACGATCCATCTTTTTCACTGAATCCAACAAATTCTCCAAATCAATCACCCTAAGGTCTCGTAGTGGAAGCACCAGATGTTATAGAGAGAGTTTTTCCTAGAGAGAGTGGACTTCTTGTGTGTGACTGATAGTGAGAATGATCTAAAGAAAAACGAACTGTTTTCAATGTTCAAAACTCAAATACAATCGCTTGTAGTCACCAAGGTCAATCAAACACTCAAATCTGTGCAAATAAGCTTTCCAAGACTCAGAAAACTGTATTCACTCCCCAATTTTACAACCAATGTCCTTAACGATCACAATATTCTCCTCTCTCTACTGGGCACATCATCTCTTCAACTCTCTTGAATGTCCCTTGAACTCCAGCCGTATGTCGATTTACCTAGAAAAAACCCCTTGCTAAGCAACCCCTTAGCTACTATGGTCTTTATGACTTTATACGTACACTTACTTATCAAGCAGGCCGTTAGCTAAGATGACCTCATCCTTAATAAAATTTCTCAACCCACAAAGCTTACAACTCACCCACAGATGAATCAAATATCTCTGAGATCATAATCTCAATTGCATGCGGAGGCTTAGGCCAAGAAATCCATGTTTAAAGAGGATATCAATCCTCAGTCCCTACACGTGCAAGAAGTAACCACACATCCAACATATACTCACTTCCGGGAGGTCAACATGATGAGATAGGAATTAGGAACCAGGAGGATTTGATTCAAGGATCTCTTCGTCCTAGGTAGGCGGCCCTTCTACTGAGGTGGTTCCTGTTTTTGTTTAATAAAGTAGATAAACATGTACATAAGCTTACAGAACTTGTTTTTATTTTCTTTGTTGACTTTTCAGGTGTCACTTTCACTATACATATCCATTTCTAGTAACAAAAGAACCATAACTATACTACTCAAGAACCTTACACGATGGTGTTATCAGATAATGAATTCGAGTCATCAGCAGAAAATAACAAAGTTTTCTCTTTTGTCACTTTCTTAAATTGGAAATGACGCAAACATCTATGTATAATCTTATCTCTCATAAATGAAAACACATGACTACTTTATTCAATAAGAGCTTCCACCTGGTACATTCATAACTTCTTAGTAATTCTTTATAATATAAGCTAGGGAGCAGCTTGTCTACCTTGGTCCTAGCTTAGGACCTACCCAGCTTAACAAACTACGTACACAATGGAAAAGAGACCCTTTTGTTATCATCTTTCACTGTATAGACTATCATGCAACACGACACCGTTGATTCTTTCCCCTCCAAGATGTTTCATCAAGCATCCACATCCGTACGGATCAGATTTTTGAGAGATTTCTTGCTACATTTAGTGTGTTTTTTATCTCTACATATCAAGATTTTTCCTTTTAGCGTTTTTTTAAAGATATTTTTATTACGAGTATTGTTTGATTGGATATTGTCTCTTTTGATTCGAGACACACCATGTCCGATGTACAATGAGTTATTTAACTCGCAAGAGATAAAATCTCATGTGAGAAAAATGCACAAGAGTTATGATAGGACCACATGAGATGTCCAAGTTAATCGAGAGTGGAGGTCTACACGTGCAATCATTATGGCTCTGTTAGTCCTTCTTTTTAGAATTTCTCCTGAGTCGTGGGAGTGGTTGAGAGTCGACTCCGACACTATTCTGAGATTGTTCGAGGCGAGTTTCTCTTGTCCACGTTTGTTTCATCGGCTACCTCGTGCTCTTCATGACGAGGTGAGACAAACATTCTGTCTACCTCTCGACGTGTTGGCACGAAACATCAAGGACGAGGTGACGTGGTCACTGTTCCTCCTACTTCTTTATTGGTGCTTCCGTTATATTCGAGGTGACAGAGGAGGACATCGAGAGGTGTCGACCCGTCTTTGGAGATTTTGTGCAGGTGACTGGACGACCTTACAAGATGAACAGTAGGTGCGATACGAGATAAGAATGAGTCTGTCTCTACACGTGATGTCTCATCTTCCGTTCGCATACGACGTTGTAAGATGTTAGATCATGTTGAAGAATATAGTAGAGCTGCTAGAGCATTGCATCCTTTGTCCGTGACATGTCATATTGAGGAGACTAATCGCTTCGTTGTGTTTTCTTCACCTCCCACCGAGTAACTCCTCATCACTTGAGGTTCAGGACTATCAGCTTGAGGAGTCATTATGTCTCGATAGATCCTTGTTTGTTTAAGCCTTGTGTACAGTCTCACGTCTATCTTCTGGAGGTATGTCTAGAATGATCTACGAGCACCTATGGGATTGTTTTCAGACATACGACCCCTCTAGTGGTTTCACGGAGCTTTTTTAAGTAGCGGCAGTAGTAGCTCAGAGACATATTCCTCAGTCTATAGTGTAAGTACTGAGGGCAGCTAGACTTTTGATCATGACGAAGGATGGTGGAGAGATTCGATCTATAGTCATCGATGAGATTCTCTTACAACTTATCAGTCACATCGTTGTCCTCGTATTATGGAGAGCTATGTGATAGAGATGAAGGATGGTTCTTATCCACTACAGATGTGTCTTCGTGAGACAAGATATAGTATGACTCTTGAGACACATGAGACACACCTTCGATTCGATATCCTAGCTATGGACTACAGTCCTCTCTGACGGGACATCACTGCCAGTAGGTTCTTCATGCGCTCTTAAGTGGATCCTTCCATCTCACAAGATACTAGAGCTCGACTTTGCTCTTGTTCAGACAAGGGCGCATACTCTTCACTCATAGCTCGAGCTTGCATTAGAGCGTTCCGACTCGCACCGACTATCTTCTCTACAACGATGAGGTTCTGTCTAGGCTTGGTCCAGCCTGTTGCTTCGACAATGTCCACTTACGAGTGCGGTGTCTCGCTCGACACCTCGGATCAACATCTTGCTCGTTGTCCTCACGGTGGAGAGCAGATAGCTACCCACGATGTCATCAAGGACGTCGTGTTTGTCTTAGCACGAGAGAGCGGTTACATGACGTGGAGAGAGTGTTGGTATGTCCTTTAGACGAGAGGATCAATGAGAGCTGACTTGTACATGAAGAGAGAAGATCAGATCTCAGTGACAGATGTGGTTGTCACGGATCCGCATGAGACTCAATGAGGGCATAAATGATCACTCATCTCTCAAGATGGGCTGCAGGTGTGACGGCAGCAGCGAAAGTGACCAAGTATAAGAGTATGCAGGTGAGACATCGCTTCATTTTCTTAGTCTTGGAGATATACGGATCGATAGCTTTGGAGTCTAACGTCTTTCTTCGAGACACGAGACTCAATGACAGTATAGGTGATCTCTCATCTCTCAAGATGAGCGGCAGGCGTGACGGCAGCAACGAAAGTGACCAAGTATAAGAGTATGCAGGTGAGACATCGCTTCATCTTCTTAGTCCTGGAGATATACGGATCGACAGCTTTGGAGTCAAACGTTTTTCTTCGAGATGATGCCAGAGCTTACGATGAGAGACGTTAGGGAGTATCATTTTCTCTTTCTGCACTATGTTTTTTAGACAAAGAGAGCATTGCAGTAGGCGATGCTACTTCATGTGCACCTGGTGTATGCAGGAGTACTGACCTATCTGTGTCTGACATTATAGAGACTATAGACGACTTTAGAGCTACTGATAGCGAGGCTTAGCTCCGGTGTTCTTCCCTTCGGGATGTTAGTTGCTTGGCCCTTCGGGTCGTTCTTTCCCTTGTAAAGCTTGATGGGGTCTTTCCATCCGTTTGCTATTCGTTGGGTCACATGTTCTTCTCCCCTAACCAGTACGAGACAATCCGAAGAGACCCGTAGTCTTGAAATATCGTATTCGATGATATGGAGTAGGTTCCATGTTCGGAAGGATTTATAGACTTCTGACCAACCGGATATTTTAACAGGTAGTACTGAAGTATTATTTTTGTCCGATAACTTTCTTCGGGTTGAGTCGAAAGATGAAGAATAGGGGTATCAAAGTTAAACGAAAAGATTTCTCTACTGAAGATGTGAAAAAAATCATAAAAAACTCGAAAGAGGAAGAATAAAAGGGTGTCAAAGTTAAACGAAAAGATTTCTCTACGGAAGATGTGAGACAAATCATAAAAAATAATCAAATAATTTTGTCTAAGTCTGTGATTCACAGTAGAAAGAATGATTTTTTAGTTAATAAATCATTTTTGTCACTGATATTGAAATTCATAATTTACGTTCACACTTTCTACTGACACGGCTTACGATCGAAATGAACCAGAAGTGAATAAATAAGCAAACACCTCCATCTGTAGCCGAAATCGTAACACCATCTCGCGTAAGAAGAATCTATAGGAAAGATTCCAAGTTTGACAATTCCCGTATAGTTACTTCCCGTAAACTATTACGGGAAGTAACCCAATATCAGGACTCAGTAGCAGGACAAAGAAGAAAACGTGATGAACACAATATGAGCACAGAACTGAAGACAAGACAGGCCTTCCTTGGAAGTTGGAATCCCACTGCAAAATGGAATCCGTTTTGAATCCGGACGTCCGTGCTTTGGACAAAAAGAGATTACGCTTCGCTTCTTTGTTCTTTACTCTTTATTCACTTCCTCCACAGACTCAACGGTCGTCTCTCCATTGACTCCATTGACTCAAGTGGAGTTTAGGGTATTGTACGTTGTGGCCACGCCACCATAACTCATCCGAGTTTCCAAAACTTGCAGGTGGCAAGGATATTGAATGGATCATTTACTTACTTAGTCGGCCCATGGGATGATACAGTAGTGTCACTGATTAGTCAACTAATGCAGTGACCCTCGTGTTAGCTTAATTGCGGCACGCTTGAATCCGGGTAAGTAAAACAGAAATTCGGGCAGAGGATGTGAAGATCGAGTGATACCTCTTTATTACTGTGCGGGAGAGCTTTAAACCATCACCTCGTGGTAGCGTGGTGGTGAGACCTCGAGTTTAGGAAATGGAGGTCTTGAGTTTGAATTCTCTGTGTCCATTTTGACGCCGCGGCCTGCGGCCGCGGTATTAGGGTCCTTGTCACCCTACTATGCGGCCTCCGGCCGCAGATTTAGGGTTAATGCCTTAGGCAAAAAACCTCCTCCCTCGAGGTTTAGGAAATAGCTGCCCGCTACCCGGCGCACGCGCTGGCAAACTGTGACACTACTGTACCATTCGGCCCATGCGTCGAAGGGTACAGTAGTGTCACAGTTTCGCAAACTAATGCACATTTACTTCAGACCGAGCGTGTGACGGGATCTGCCAGCGCGTGCGACGAGTAGCTGCCCGCTATTTCCTAAACCTCGAGGGAGGAGGTTTTTTTCTTAAGGCATTAACTCTAAGCCTGCGACCGGATAGTAGGGCGACAAGGACCCTAATACCGCGGCCGCGGGCCGCAGCGTCAAAATAGACACAGAGAATATCGAACTCAAGACCTCCTTCTCCTAAACTCGAGGTCTCATCACCACGCTACCACGAGGTGATGCTCAAATCCTCTCCCGCACAGTAATAAAGAAGTCTTACTCGATCTTCACATCTCCTGCCCGAATTTCAGTCTTACTTACCCGGATTCAGGCGTGCCGTAATTAAGTTTACACGAGGGTCACTGCATTAGTTGGCTAATCAGTGACACTACTGTACCATCCAGAAAAAAGTTCGACGCATGGTCGAACTTTTTTCTTGGTAGGGTACTTATGTTTCGAATGTTACTTGGTCAGAACCATTTTCGAGTATAGTGTGTAGAGACTGATATTTCAGCAGTTAAACCACAAGTTCGGCTATATTAGCTAATCACTTTTAATGTTTACTAAGTAAGTTCTGCACCGGCGGGGAGCCTTGAGAGATTTACGCAATGCAGTTACCACCGCAGTACGAGATCAAACATTGTAATCTTGATAGCAAAATGAGCAGAAGAGAAAGGGCTTCAAAATGAACCCATGATGGACTCGGGAGAAATAAGGATGGATTCAAAATTATCAAGTGAATCTCAAATCACTGAGAATCATAAAAATAAAATGTTCTAATATGCAACTCATTTTGTTATAACCACTTACTCCTCGCGTTACCATGACCCTGCAATTACACAGCAAATTTTTTTCGGACAAGGAGCTCGAATGAGGGCATTGGCTTCCCACACTATGATAGAGAGAAGAAAAAAGCTACAGTGAAAAAATGCACCGAGTGGGAAGTGATATCTTTTATACTTCTACTTGTGATTTAAGATGACTTGGACCAGATGTGTGGGTGACATGGATGAGTTCTTAAAGTGAGTTGGTAGTTGACAGTCTGATGTGGCCAAAACCAGACAATGTTTAGCCATTGTTTCACGTGTAGCAGACGTCGTTCGGATATAGGGTTTAGAGAGCTATGTGTGTGACGGAGACTGTGTGTGGTTCTTTGACGGACGTGGATAAGTGGAGGCTGACATGTCAGTCTCTACACACTATACTGCTCATGGGCTGACCAAGTGACGTTAGAAACATATAAGCCAGACCAAGAAAAAAGTTTGGCGCATCAGCTGACCAAGCAATTAATTACCGAATGGATAGAAACGTCTATAAGACCAAGTATAAAACTGATGTATCACTGACAAGTATATGTATTTAATATATATATTCTGTACATGTGTAACGTACAGTAAACCAGCTTGCCGGTGCATTAGCTTTCTGCTCCGGCGGCCCGAGCCGAAGGTGTACGGCCACCGCCATGTGTAAAGTATTCATTAAATGCAAGAACTGGTACCTCAGAGCTACGGACGAGGAGGGCCGGCGGCAGAAACAACCGTGTAAAACTTGCATCGGTGGCAGTATGAGTGGCTTCCTTACAGTTTGATCCCGTCTCAATACGAAAGTCGAGCTTATCATATCTCTCTTACTTAAACTTTACTTCTTTTTTTTTTTTTTTTCATTCAGTAATTGGGCTAGAGTAGGAACAAGACCCAATGAATAGCAAACGGATGAGAAGACCCCATCAAGCCTCACAAGGGAATGAAGGACCCAAAGGGTCAAGCAACAATCACCCCGAAGGGAAGAACATCGGGGCTAAGCCCCGCTATCAGTAGCTCTAGAATCGCATGTCGCACCTATAATGTCGGAGATCAGAAAATCAATAACTCTACAAACAACTGGCGCACCTGAAGAGACATCACTTACTGCGATTAAACCACAAGCAGGGTATAAAAGGTCTCATTTTGCACGTGACGGACTTTTTTCATTGTAGCTTTTTTTCTTCTGTCAGTCAGAGTGCGAGAGGCCAAGGCCCCAGTCGAACTCCCTATCTCAAAAGTGCTCTCTGTGTAATTACAGGAACATAGTAACGGGAGAGGTAAGTGATTATAACAAAATATGCTGGGAAGTAGAATATTTTCAATTTTAAATTTAGAATATTTATTTTTATTATTTTAATTGATCCAGGATTCACTTGATAATTTTGAAGCAGTACGTATTCCTCCTGAGCTAATCATGGACTTGTTTTGAAGCCCTTTCTCTTCTGCTCATTTCGCTGCCTAGATCACATAGTTTGATCACGAACTGCGATGATGACTGCGTTACGCAAATCTCTCAGGGCTCCCATCCGTGCTGAACTTACTTAGCAAAAATTAAAAGTGATTAGCGGTGGAGATCCCCTGTGCTAATATAGTGAAACTTGTGATTTAATCCTGTTCTAATCAGACCTTTGACTGACAGTAGACGATTTTGCCAGTCATCCACATGCCACATCCCAGGAAGGAAGCAAATCCGTTTGATCACATCCATATTTGACCGTCATGGTTCAAACTCCTCTCAATATCGACAATTAGAACGAGGTTGAGGAACACGTTCAAACCACTCGAGAATAAGCCTTCAGGTTCTCTGATATCAACTGCGGCTCAAATTTCTTGGACTGCGTGGTGGCTCTCACGGCGTCCCCTCCCTCCGTATAATTGGACATGGTTTTGTGAGGACAGAAAGAGAGTCTCTTAGGGTCTCTTCCGACTACACCCTTTAACGCGTCTAATGAGTCCCGCCGGACCTGAAGGGTACAGCTGCCAGTCCTGCAGCTTTTGGTAACTACTGCAGTCGTGATAGTTATCGTCTTCTCATCGCATATCGTTTACTTTCGTGATTTTCAAAGAAAAGGGTAATCTCACGTACCATGACAGTGAATTCGTGTCAGTTTCACTTGAGCATCCACGCGTCCGTCTGAGAGAGTTTGTGTAAGCGAAATACACAGAAATGCTAGCTCTGAGGTACCCACAGCCAAAAACCTTGGAGATGCTATATGCTGACGAATATACTATTGTCACACTTGCGAAATTACAATCGGAAGATAATTCTTATTACCGAACCAGTCTGACAGTGTCTGATAAGCACACTAAGGACCTAGTCGGAAGAGACCCATACTCTCTTATATTCCACCTTGTCGCCTAGCAGAGTTAACGCTGGTAATAATATAATCATCAAGTTGCAAAACTGTCGTCTCATTCTTTTGGTTGGATGCTGAGGGATCCTTTTCTTTGCTAGGACATACACGTGGACTATGTAACTTTCATTTCCCTATGTGTTTGTAACTAATGATTCTTTCTTGTTTTATATTAAAAAACAATCTTTTATAAGATGGTTATAAGATCTAACGATATGATAAATCATGAAAATAATATGATATCAACATCTCGAGAATATAATATGATTGAATAATAGATGATAGAAATAATACGATATCAACATTTTGATAATACATAAAAGCTCGAAGACATATATAAGCTTAATAATAATCTTTGTTGGATATCACGATCTCATTACCTTGAGGTCATAGAAGCACACATATCTAACGAAAGACAAGCACACAACTCTGCGCAAAGTGTACAGATGACAAATATTTTACGAAAAATCAATAATATATTACCCATCCATTCGATCGAACAGAGTAAAAAAATGTACTTAACATCCAAAGAAGAAACCAAACACGGGAACTTCTTGGGAAGAGTACCGGAATCCAACCATATTCGGGAGGTTGAGAACCACTGCTGGTACCCCTCTAGCTATTGCCCGAGGATTTTCTTTTGTGGTGCGCTTGCAGGTGTCAAAATCATACCCATGATTTTCTCCTTCTTTAGTATTGCAACTCATCATACAACTTTAAAAATCCGGATAAATTTAGAAATTTAGAAATCATTTTTCTTAAATCACAAGGACTATTATGTTAGTCAGTAATAGCACTAAGGAGTTTAGTCCTGAGCTAATCGCGATTAACGCAGATGGATGAGTCCACCTTATTAACACTCAAGACAGTCATTCCACGTTGACAATAGATGGTCTATAGTTAAGAATGTAAAGAATCTCAAGAGCTAATGAATGAGTCGTGGATGAAATTAATCAATTTAACATCGGATATGGAAATATCAAGATTTTCCAGCCACAAAAGGAAAGATATATAATATGTAAAATGTAAAATATTTGAATATTGAATCCCAACTCATTACAGTGATGAATGAAATCAACACAAGAATCGGAAACAAGGAAGGATTAATGTAATATTTCTTTGATAACTAATGGTCACATGTAATTGTTACCGAATCTACAGAATCGAAACGACTAGTTCGGTTTCAGTTCTAAAGGTTGGAAAACAATTTGGTTCAAAATGGATAAAGGGTGAGAAGAGTAACATGCTAGTGAAAAGGACTCTTTTTTTATCTCATATGGTAAATGGTTTTACTGTCCCTTGGGGTCTTCGAGGATCATGAGACTGTCCATGTGAGTCCACCACTGCCAGACTCGGACCAGAAGCTTCACTAACAGTTTGCCATGCATCTCCGACCATGCTCGCAAGAGACTGAATTTCTCTTAGAAGACTGTAGGCTAAAGGTAGGGACACTGATCTTCGGTGGTTATGTATATACACGAGCTTTGATCTGTTCCATAGACAGACTTTGAGGCCAAGAACACACAGACAGGTGCAACTTGCATACAAACAAAAGACCAGTGTTTCATTTCAAAGTTAACTTGATTTAGTTTCAAATACATATCCCGCTAAGCAGAAATGAACACACGAGTAAACTCATAGTTCTATTTGGCGATCGTCTTTTTGATAGCATTGTGCTCGGATTTCACGACATGAAATAGCTCTATCGAGCATGTATGTTCTTGCTAACAAAGAGAGTTTAAGGTAAAGGATAATCCTGTTTAGAGTGAAGTTAACTCGACCTGTTGTCTCGCACTTTCTAGTCACGATTTCGCTTATTTTCTATTATTCTAACAACCCATAATGTTACAGTTAAGAAGGCATTTACAGTCACAGTAAACTGCACCTGCACCTGCAGTAGTAGTGTTTTTCCTGCTGTAAACTGTACTTTCACTGCAAGGAAATTCCTGCAACTGTGGAGTTGCCTAACTGTGAAAACAAGTGCCATGTGAAAGCCCCATGACTGACAATCGTCCTCTTATCAACCTTTAATGTGTGTAGAGAGTTCCACTCTCAAAACGAGACAACACGGTTACTACTGCAACCAAGAGCAAAGTGTTAAGAGTTGATTGAATCCACCTTCACATTTAGCTCTAGACCTCACGCTTGATCTCCGCCATATTAGATATTCCGTGTTTTTCATTCTTTTCTGTTCTTTTTCACGATCTGAATTTGATGCACTCAAACAACTCAACAGCCTTTGTGTCAGAAGAATCATTACTTCACACTACTTCACAGGAATGAAACCTATTCTCTTGTCATTTCTATTAAACCTCCGTGCGAATTATCTTGTATTGAGGACATTGCACATAAAAGTGTCTAAATGTTTTTACCACCATCATGAACAGAATGCATGAAGAACAGAAATCCACAATCCAATATTCGATAACACAAGAGAGAAAAGTATGTTCTCGGTTATCATGATGTGGTTTCTTCCCCTCACGCAATCCTCTATTCCTATCACGCACTTGACTACTCAACTGTGGTACAGATGAATCGTGCTGTCTATGTTATATTGTGGTGACAAGGATATAATCAATTACTATATGTACAATAAGGAGAATATTTGCACATGTCATGTTCTGGTTATATATTCAAACTGATGAGATTATATCAAAATGATCGAGTCAATGAGACTTGTTTTTTGAGCTATTCCTTTTATTATTCAGCCATATCCAGAAAGTACCTAGTCATTAAAATGAATGAACACTATTAGTCCAAATGATTGTAAATTCATATTTATATTTGTTTCACTGGAGATATGTTTAATACATCATGTAAGAAGTTACTTTTGTAGATTATATTTAGTTACAGATATGGTTACGAAATTTATTCTCTTGCTGACATTAGTTTATACTTGACTTATTTAAATTTGAAGAATTTTTTAAAAAATAATTCTGTACTAGTAAATAGTAAAATAATTTTCAACTTAGACATCACTCTTAAAACTTTCATTGTTAAATTCCGGTCTATCATTCGTACGAGTTAATATGAGAAAAAATATACAATTAGAAATATGACACTTCGCTAAATAGAACTGACATTGAAACTTTGAAGGTAATGCAATTTCAAACGAAGATCCAAGATCAGATTTCTATGGAACCAAACTAAGGTCAAAAGAAAAGACCAGCGGACTCGACACTTATAATCCTGTATTGACTTGTGTGAGCATGACTAGCAATGCTTGCTAACACAACAAAGCTGCGAAAACAGAACCATGTCTATACCATATCCATGGTTCTATTTTCGCACCATGGATATGGGATATGATGTTACATAACCCTTGGGGTCTTCGAGGACCATGAGAGTTCACCGCAAAGAGACTCTGACCAGAAACTTCATCAACAATTTGCAGCAGCATGCACCTCCAACCGTGCCCACAAGAGATTGAACACACGATCTTTTTCTTTCAGAACTGTAGGCTAAACCATTGGGACACTTATCTTCGGTATCCCAAGTGGTTTAGCCCTATACGAATGAACTAATGACTTTTCAAAATCACACAATGTAGTCTATAGACAATCACGAGAAAATGAGTGGAGAACCTAATGATGGTGAGCTGATGAAGGTGATCGTGTACCGAACAGTTCCAGACTTCAAGACAAATATTGAAGTAACGACATATCAAGCATACATTTATTGCTTTCGAATGGTCTTGCAGTAAAGTTTTTCATCTTGTATGTAAAATGAAGTTCCTCACAAAGAATATTCGACACATATGCCACTGAAGCTGGTAAAGACTGTGATGAATTACGACTTAAGGAAGACACACAATTTGAGATCACAAGTAGTTTGAAGCTCTGCAGCATAACAAATAACACCGCACGATGTGCATTTACCTCACGCCAACAAGAGCAACAACTGAACTGCATTGAAGGAAACCCTAAAAGTGTTTGTTCCTCATGCTAAACAGCAAAATAAGGAAGAAGAAATAGAAGGACACCTTGAAAATTATCTACTCCTTCGCTAGACCAGACCTCCAAAATCCTTGACAAGAATCACCCCATCCAAAGATTTACTTCTCCTTACGAACTGAACTCAGAGTTCAGAGGCCTTTCGCTTCCTAAGATACTTATCATGCACAAACCAACCCAATATTACTTCTCTCGTTTTCTCTTTTACTCATTTACTTCCTGTCTCCATGGATAAATTTCAACAAACAAGAGCCACGTCATTAACATGTATTGCACCTGAACCAGCCAGTCAGACGCAATGTTCATAACAATTCAGTTTCTTTTTCATGGGCAAATTGCGCCACTTAAGAAGAGTAACTTTGTCTATCCTCCACCTTTTCTAAAAGATTTGAAAGTTAACACTTTCATGAAAACTTGCCCATTAACACCAAAAGTTGATTCGAACTATTCACTTAATACGCGCAAAGCAAAATACTCGCGAAGTGTTCACGTAAGAAGCTTCCAGTCACCTGAAATGCAAACTCCAAGCTGCAAGAATAGAATATAGTAAAAAAAGTGCTCAAATAAATGATATTGACGTGTTCTATAGTCTTTACTTTGACTTTTATCTTTTACATTCACGTTTTGCAAAATTATCTTCATCAAAATGACTTACACATATGTGATTATAAATATTTATAATCACGAAGCGTTATAATCACAAAATATGGAGTCAATTTACCAAGGTTTGATTATCTTTATTTTTAGTTTTTATTATTTTGATGTCTCTCTTGGTTCTGACACATGGATGCACGGAAGGAATAGAACTGTACTCATTGTGTCAAGTAGCGTACGGGCTCGGACATAATATCCCTAATTATACATAAGCAAAGCTCGTCAATTCCCCTTGACGTCTGGACTCACATGCAAACCTTAGTATAAAAAATGTTGACAAAGTTAGATTTAACAAATTTTGTGTAATAGTTGGCTTGATAACACTTCTCGTAACGATGTATGGTTTGATCACATCCTTGATTGACTATTGATTATAAAACCAGTTCTTTTTTCATGTCAATGACATGGCAGACTGCACATTTAAACCTTTCGAGCATATTTCGTCTGACATGTACTTTCTTGTTGAATCAATTTGAATGATAAAATATTCTATCACAATTTAAAATAATAAAAAATTAAATGATAAAAAAATTAAACATAATAAAAATAATAAAAATGATGAAAGATATGAAAAAATGACTGGTTTTACTGTTGTTAACCAACTAGAGGTGTTATCAGGCAATACTTCGTTAAGAGGAGTGCGATCAGGAACAATAAACCTCTTTAGGATGTGATCGGGCAAATTTCAGTAATTTCATGGATCCCATAGAAAAAGGAATATCTGCTAACAGTTTCCTGTTTCTGTAGCTTCGTATTTGAACGAACAGTTGTGATGGCTTCAACAGTTCCGGTAAGTACAAGTACATCATGTAACGAACCTCCTAACAGACTGTGCGGAGCGCATCGATGGGTAGAAAACTAATTACTCGTACACGTGCTCCTACTCTACCAACTGGTCTATCCTGGCTTTTTAGCTTTAGAGTGATCCCACATTCAATAAAAAGTGTGTTAACATTCTCTTATGTAATAAACTGATGATCTCAGATGTTCTCTTATTAGAGATTTAACAATTTTGCAGGTTCCTCAGCCATTGCAGGTCCACCTAAAAGTTCAGTTGGATTGGTCTTTACCGACAGCCCAATTAGCTTATACTTTAGTTCGTTCTTAGTCACAAGAATTGCGAGCCGTATAGAAAACAGATATCCAACTCAACACAAGGGCTGCGCGACCTCGCTTTAGATAGAATTTCCGTGTGATTTGGTGCGTTGGGTGCCGGTCTGACGAATCGGCGTGTACTACCCCACATGCCAAGGTCGAGGATATCCGCCGTACTGACAGTTGCGCTATCCTCCTATGACGATTTTCGCTTGAATTTAATAAGCTCGATAAGTTATTCCGCTGGAAGCAGTACTCTATCCAGTGGCACCGTTCTAGAGGAAGAGGACAACAACAGAGAAAAAATGCTGGTGGGTCGATAATATTCTTCCCTGTTCGGCAAGAATGTCAATACGGAATGAGCACAAACTAGTGCGCTCCTTTAGCTGAAAAGGCCTCGAGCACATGAATGATTGTTGTAATCTGACACTTTCTATACCTACTCTAAGCAACAGAAGATTGCCCTTCCTCAACCGTGGCAATCTATCACAAAATGGGGCGTGTTTACGTCCCAGAATTGAAGTTACAATTATGCACAACAACATTTGAAAACATCACTGGGTGTAAATCTTACAGGTAGTTTTTTTTCGGATCGCCTAAGGAGCTACAGCTACAATTCCTGCCAAGTGCACAACAAGCTATACGAGAAATATGAATCACCGATCAATCTCCCTATGGTCCATACTTGGTGTAAGACCCGTCTTTGCGGTTATTCCTGAACGCACAGCAACCCATCGTGTACACGATGATCATGATCACCAGCACAACAATCAGCACAACTGCTACTTTGCGCCAGTCTCTTTTCACGTTCTGCAGAAGTCCAGCCTTGCAAGAATCACACTGGAAGCAGAGTTCCGCGGAGTCGTTGTTCCATCTTACACAATCTTCGTTTGTCGAGTTTGTTGTTGTCTTAGCCCACGCCGTTGCATTGATGAAGGTAAAACCACACTCCACGGGAGGCTTGCAACATCCAGACTGCACAAACAACGGTGAAATTCTCAGTTCGAAGGAAAAAACATGATGTTTGCGCCACCAATCCAAAAGCGAGGCATCTTGTACTCTCAAACACTGGGGCTCAACGCGGTGCATCGATCATGTTTCCTCAGCAATTTGAAAATGACAACAGCAGTCCCACTGACAAAAGTCGGTTCCAAAGGTTCAATCTACAAACTACCGACTGAAGGGCCAAAGAGGTTACAAGTCACGGGGCAGGTCACTAGCTATAGAGACGCTACAGCCTGCACAGAACGCTGATGGCACAAGATTGATCGACACTATCAGTTCTCGAGGCAATGCGGAAGAAAACAAATCAAAGGATGGAACTTACCTCAAGCGGGCTAAGTTTGGCGGCGTTGAATTCCACCTCAGTGGTATAGTCGTCGTTCAGAGAGTCGCAAACGTTGGCGTCGGCCAGGCAGCTACGGATCTTGTCCCAGTTGCTCTGCTTCTCCACTCGCTTTTGCAACCAGTTCGAATAGTCCCCGAGTCTGTATTCTTTAAATCCTTTGTCGGAGAGCGCTTCACCAGCACCTTTGTTCGTGACAGCGAAGGCGAAGATGGTGAAGATGACGAGCAACAGAATGAGAATGAAGTACACGGCGAGATAGATCCACAGTAAGCACGTGTTCCTGTAGCAAGCGCCTACGATCCCGAAAATCGAAATCAAGAGAACGAAGATCCCAAGAATGATGACAGGCCACTGCAAGAATTTGATGCAGGTCGTGGCTTCATGCTTGGTGGCCAACCAAATGCCGGCTCCGATAATTACGATCGACGCGAAAAATGTGAAGATGTTCCATACCGTGATGAAAGTATTGCTCAGCCTCATTTTTGCCCGTCCTCGTTCAAGCCTGATGAAGTCTGCCCCTCACGCGTCACACACAAATACAAAAACAAACTCTTTTCACCTTCTAAATCACCCAACTCCACTACTATTCCTAGACCTCCTAGTTTGTACACTGCAAACTTATGAGGATCGTTGCTTTGAGTTTCTATTGTTTTCAACTACTGTTAGGGCCTATCCAACGAGAGTTGGCGGGGAGCCAAAATCCTCAACTTCTGTTCCTTCTCCTTGCTGTCTATCGTCTCAGCTGCAGCCGCCTACTATGCCCGATGAACGAAGCTCTGAACAAGGCCCCCGAAGCTTCACGCCAGAAGCAGTCTTATAAGGAGGACGAGAGGAGCCGGCCTAGAGCGTCGGATTTGGCTGATTCAAAACCGGCGGACAAGATCCACGCTCCTGGTGGGAACCATAAGAGTCGACGTAAGTCAAACAAGTTCACCGAGTAACGGGTGTTTCACACCATTGGGCTCGAACTCGACTGTCCAGTGGCAGTGTCCACCAACCTACGGCGTTGTGACCAGGTCAATTACCGTACTGTTATGGCCCTGCGGGCTGCCATTCCCTATCTTCGCGCTCAAGTTCTTAGAGTACCGGCACTAGACCGGTCATCATTCGGTCATATGCCTGGCCCGTCGGGCCCATACGCCTCTGGACGGGACAGCCGGGACAGTCCTAGAGTCCAGACTCGTAAAGGTCCAGAAGCCGATGAGCGCCAAAAGTGTCCCACCTCCACCGGACCCTCCAGGACCTCCTCCTTCTGGGCCGCTGGTCTAGTTGGTTGGGCTCAGACCTCTAAGCGAAAGGTCTGGAGTTCGAGTCCTCCAGCTCCCGGTTGGAAGTGCAAGAAGTCGCTGTGTGTGCTATATGTGCAATCTGATCCGTGTACGCTGTGGTTACCCACAAAGGACAGTCCCATGTCCCTCGAAAGGATTAAGCGGACAAGTTAACAACTTTAATTTTATAAGTATACGTCCATTGAGAAGAAAAAGAAGGAAGAGGGAAGTTATTTTATCTTGTAGTGTATTTTCGTATTTCCAGACGGGGAAAACGTTTTACCTTGACTGAGGGTGAAACGGAACCGCTGTCCGAAAAGCAACTGGTTTAGATTCACTAACGCATAACCTCATTGTTTTTCTAGTTATTTACTTGGTCAGACCATGCGCCATAGTCCTTACTCGATAGGTTTCTCATTTTCTCTTCTCTCTTGGTCGAGCCCATGACTGGTAGTAGATAAGAAGACTGTCAGGACAGGACATGACTCTTGAGTTGGATGGTTTGTGTGATTGACTTGACAATGACAAGGCGAAAGTGATAAACTGTCTTCTCCAACATGTTCGCGAGATTGCAGATGTCACACAGAAATCAAATTGCGTCAAAATATTATTATCAAATCGTGTCAATTTCACGTAGAATATTATCAACTGTGAGACACATCGACATCCATGTCATTAAATATCCACGTCATCTTCAAGTACTCCACGTGATCAACCACCGCTAACATAGCAGTTGTAAACTGTCTACTACCGGTCATGGACCCGACCAAGAAAAAAAGAAAGTGAAGGGTGTAAGGACTACTGCGTATGGGTCTGACAAAATAATTAACTGTTGTTTTGCTGGGGGGTTCGTTCGTGGTTTTCTTGACCTTTACCTGTAGGTTCTGGACTCTACTTGCCCGAACCTGTAGGTGAACGTGAAGCGCTTGTCTTGTCCATCCACGGAACTGACGTATTCATTCGTCGCGTGGTGCCGTGGATCCGACAAGACTGTGTTGCATTTACGACACGGTTTTGCTTCTCTTTCCCTTTCTCTTTTTCTGGGCTTCTTTCACTTTCCCGGACACGTTCTGGACGTAAGTAGAGATCTATCACAAAAGGAGAGTTTTTCTCATAGATTTACAAAAAATATATTTTGAAAATTTTTTACTTTTATATATATTGAACAATATTGGTCTATTTTACTCTTCTCATATCTTTTTGTATCGTTGACGCTATTTAGAGCGTGTTAGTGCAAGAATAATTCTTAATTATTCAACTACTGCCGACTCTAGATATGACCTTGGTCTAAAACTTTGCAGCCACTCCAGTAGATGGGACTACGGATCATCAGAGCTAACTCCTTCTCTTGTCAACTTTATATATCAACTTTTCGCTGTTTTTTAAAGCCCAGTTGCCATTATAAATATGGCTGCAAGTTAGACTATCTGCGCAGAAAGAAATTTAACAGTTATACACAAAATACTTGTGTTGAAGAATTTTCTTGAGAAAACAGAGTATGTTAAGTAAAGAATTAAATGAAATCTGTACTAGAGTTTTACACTATGTGATTCACTTGAGAACTAATTGTTGAGTATCGATCGAGAAATGTTGAAAGGGTCAGCTATGGACTTTTCCTTACGGGTTAGAGAGATGTAATGTGATAGCTTTGACACTCTCTAATAGATGGTTTCAGCATAGACATGGTATGGATGAGGTTATTCCAGTGAGGCTCAAAAGTGTATGGGATTGGGTATTATTCTCATCCACGTGAGAATACCGTGGAACAAAAGTATATTTCCAAAATGGTGTAATGTGAAAAATACTTTTTATTACTCAGTTTGTTGAACCTTTTAAGAGGAGCATAACCAACAAAGATTAGTGCGAAGAGACTCTAGTCACCTTCATGTGGCTAGCTACTGTCCTGTAGTCCAATCATTTTACTCGACCGTCTAGTCAGAATGTGATCAAAATAGTTAGTACGAGAAAGTTCAACGCGAGATGACTCGATCCACAAGATCACGCAACCACAGTCAGTTCAAGATACTGCAATGTCAACTCCAAGGAATTACTTGCTGGGACCCTTGAAGTTTGAACCATCTTCCTACTCACCCGAGCATTCCATGATGTCGCTTACTTACTGTGATCTCATATTTACAATGATAGATGCACCGAATATCGGTGTCCAAAGTTGCTTAGCTTACAGTCCTCTAAGAGAAAGGTAGTGGGTTCAATCTTTTGCGGATATGGTTGGAAGTGCACGGGCTCCAAATTGTTAATGAAGCTTCTAGTCCGAGTCCTGGTGTGACGGACTCATATGGACAAGTTCACAGGTCAAGGTTCCGTCTAAGTAATAAGATGCTCGTAAAGATCCGACCAAATAAATAACTGCTGGAAATGAAGTTTCTGTTTCGAGTCCCGTTGTGATGGACTCATATGGACAGGTCCACAGTGCAAGGGTCCGTCTAAGTAATAAGATGTCCGTAAAGGTCCGACCAAATAAATAACCGCTGGAACAGCATGTTCAGCAAGTTTAGCACTTGTGGTTCGTGGAAAACAGCCATCTTTGCAAAAATTTTCATTTCGGAACCCATAGTATGTAAAGACACTACACCAAGACAAATAAGCTATACTTTTAGCTAATAATCTGCTATAAAAGTATTTCAAACTGAACTTTTTGTGTAGATACATAATTGATGACTAATATGCACTTTTTGTATTTTGATGAAGTGACATTTTCACTTACTGAACCTGCTCTAGCCAGTCAAGGGTATAATCAAGTAACACAAAGTTAAGAAATGTGAGTGAAGTTCGACAAACGTATTACACGTGAAGTCAATTAAATTTTTTTCATTTTATTTGACTCTTATCCCATCTGCGCTGCTTGTGAAATTACTCTTTGAATTTCTTACAGTGCAGCTTTGAGATCCGTTCTGACGTCTGTTCACCAAAACTGAACAAAGCTTTTGTATGTTTTGTTTCTCTTTTATGATGATTTTCTTTTGCCTTTTGTGAAACGATAAGATGAATCAAGGGATAATTATTTGATCCCATCTCTTGAAAATTGTTTTCTCTTGGTCACGTCTATGATTTTTTCAAGTCCTCTTGGTCACACCGCATGGTGATCTCCGGGTCATGAGTCTGATATAGAATCCGACATGGAGATGTGAGATCATGTGTTGTCTGACTAGACGCGTGTAATCTCGAATGATAAAATCTGATTATTCACTATTTAGAGTTAATCAAACATTTTAATTAGCTTGAATGACTCTGAACTGTCATTCGGGGTGGTCGATACAAGTGAACGGTGCTTCATTTGTGAATCGGTCTTAATCAAATATTTCATTTATGATTTTTGATATTTTTAAAATTAATTTTAATTTCTTAATGACCAGGAACCTTTCATTCGAGTCCAATGAATATGAAGAGTTTTACGTCAAACTCCATGTCGGACTCGTGACTGAGAGATCGTCATGCGGTGTGACGTGTGACGAAAAAAACTTGAAAAAGTCATGAGCGTGACCAAGAGAAAATCGTTTTCAAAAGATGTCACCAAATAATTATGCGATCATAAGAATGACCTGTCAAAGATCCTCTAAAATTACAAGAGTCTAGTACGGACATTATTATATCTGCAGTGATCAGAGAAACTCCTATGCGATACATCTATTATTATTGCTTTATTCTTGTTCTTTTCATGCTAAATTCCAATTGAAAGCACGAGGGGATCCTACTGCCGGCGGTTTCGCTCCGGACACGAACTAGATTTACTTTCTCCGGGAAACGTGATCTCTTTATCCGACATGCCGGTGGAGTGCCGGAACTGGAAAGCGCTCGATGAAAGGACCATCATAAGCCGGCGATGGACCGTTTAGAAGGATACAAATTTATTGAATTATTTGTTATTATTAGTTATCCTTGTGTCAGACAAGGTCAGCGTTGTCTTTGTACCGTATATGTATGTTCACAGTTATGAGTTTTTGGCCCTCATTGCTTGCCCTGATAGGAAGCAGGATATTCACCCATGTACACTGAAGTGTACATGGGTGTCCATTAATTAATCTTTTAACCTTTTCGATCCGATTAACTCTTTTAATCTTTTAACATTCTTTTGCAAATGACGCAATTAGACAACTAAACCTCCGGTCTTATACCCCCAGGAGCGCAGCAGTCCGCTCTTCACTTATGGGTTATCTTCGGATGAGTTGGCTACTCCAGAACTAGTTAACATATAACATGTATGAATTAATTTGATATTTTATAATAGTTTAATATAATAAATTTTTATAACACTTACGCATTATCTGATAAGAAAAAACGAAATTCACTGTACAAGGCCGTGAGGAAGGATATTGGCGCTAGTAAGAAACAGAGTAAGTTAAAGAGGGTTTACTGTATTAGTATCTGATACATATTCACTGGTTGTACACTTACGTTCGGTGTTTTTTTCCCCCCGCGTGAACAAGGTTCTCTTGCGTCCACAAGCATACCATAGAAAATATATTTTGGAGATCCTGCGTTAAATACTTGGCCTTCTCCTTTCTGAATATTCTTTCCCGGTGTCGCGCTACTTGACAGCTACATGCTTGACTTCTACTCTGACGCTTAGGTTTCGTAGTTCTAGAAGTTAGCTCATACTACTTCTAGTCCTTTATGTATATGTTTGACACCTTTGCATATGGTGTTAACACTATTTTGAGTCCTAGTAGGCTGATAGTATGTTAGTTATCTTGTTCAAGCATTTGTGCGCTTGTGCAAGTGACTTCTTACTTGTCTATGACGTTCAATGTACATAACTTAGGGTTTCCATGCTGATAGGGGTTTGAGCTCATGGGTTGTACTTACTTGTCGCCCATGCATGCTTTCTAGCTGATTTAAGTTAAATTTCGGGGCTACGTGTCGTTTTAGGTAGTTTAAGTTTTACGCTGGCACTCTAGGGGGCTTGACGTGGTAGCCTATGAGTGTAGATAAGTTACCAGGTAGTTTAAGACATAAAAGGACAATCAAGTGGAGCTATGAACTCCCGTTGGTCCATTTTTGTCTTTTGTAAAACTCTAAGTTTAGAAACAGAGCTCTAGAGTGGAGTTTGAGCATTTGGTGAGGTATCTTCGAAATCTGAGAGCACAGGGAGAGAGAGCTCGTCATGCCAAGCACTTCCAGTGAAATTTTCGATCGATTTGAGGCAATAAAGACGAAGTTATGACCAATTGAAGTTCGAATTGTGCTAGAATTGAATCACTTTTGTTGGATTTAGGGTTTTCAGTGTCACTCGCAGCAGATTTGAGGAAATTGCTTCAAAACTTCGAGGTTGTGTTCTCTGCCAGCAGGGCTACGATTTCCCAAAAAGTTTCATATCGATTGAGCGACTGAGTAATTCAGGGCGGCCGCTGAAGCTGAGGGGGTCTGAAAAGCTCTTAATCTAGAGCAGCGACTTCAGAGGAGGAGATATGGAGTTCTGTGTACATTCAGGAGTCTCAACTTCAAAGGGATGTTCAGCATCCTATAGACTTCAAATACTGCGAGAATATTCAAAATTCATCGAGCCAATCTTCTGTTCTAGGTTGAAATAGCCATCTGGGTATCAAAAATTGCCATAATTTTCTTATTCAGAACTTTTCTGTCAACATCTTGGTGCTAGAATTTGATCTCAGGGTGAAACTTCGTGTGTGTGTTCAGTAGGACCTTATTTACATGTAGGGGAAGTTTAGAAGTCTAAACCTTCATAGTTTTCCTCTCCTTGAGTGTCAAAGTTCACCGCCTAAACCTATTACTACTAGTTAGACCTAAATTTCGCTTTTGAGCATATTAGAGGATCATACACACCTGTGTGAGTGTTTATAGCCCCTGTTGTGACCTGAAAGCAAACCTCTTGAGTAAACAACCACAGCCAGAAGCCCGGCGCTTTCCTAGGTAGACGGATCACACTCCGACATTGGAACGATTTTTCAACGCGCATTTTTCAGGCGAATGGTGTTCATTCCATGAGTATCCACTTCTGTGGTTCAGTGCGTACCAAGAAATCCGTAAGAGAAAAAGGCTGCGGTGAGCCCAGTGCTTTATTTCATTTCTGAAGAGAAAATTCTTCTCAATACAAAGCAAGAGAAAGCTTGCAGACTGCTATCCTTGTATGACAAGCTTCTAAACGACGGTTCTATACGCAGCTCTATGTATATGCAAAGAATCAACACAATAGCTAATAGCAAAGTCTGTGCTGCTGTATGGTCTGTCTCTCAGCACAGTCAACTCTTGTCACTATACCAAATACAAAATATCGAAGCCTGTCCGGCTGTATGGCTCTAACCACAGTCCACACATAAAACACGTTCCTTCTGTAGCAAATACAAACGGCTGCGAACTTCCTCCCAGAGTAGCAGCGTAGAGTCTTCCAAAACAAACTGTTTGTACACTAAGGGTACAGTGAAAGGACGGATCTATGTGACATTTGCTGTAGTATCGGTTGTGGTACTACCTACAGTGCCTACAGGCACAACGCCTACAGGCACTGTAGGCAAAACATGAGCCAAATGAGAAAGAGAAGAAGGGATAAAACATACAGACAAAACAGCAGACAGAAAATGTGAGGAAGGAAGTTACCTTCAAAGGCTCTGGTACACCCAAGGTTCCTTTCCAGTGCACTGCAGAGTGGCATGTATTCCGGAAGTGCGTCGACTTCATGAAAAGTCGGTACTGTTCTATTGCGAACAGCAGGAGAACTTGCAAGTATATATTCTTCCTCCTGCAGAATGTCTGAATCTGGCTGTTCCACAGTAAAGTAACGTGCTCGTGACTGTGCAAAAAATACATTGTCTATGTCCACGATGGTTACAGTTTCCGGGTGGATTATAGCCTTCCAGAGGGAATCAGAACGTGCCTTCTGTATTCCACAAGCCATCAGCCATCGGCAAGAGGGGCTATACTTATCAGATCGTATCACTGATCTCAAACAAGTTCTAAGAGTGGTACCTAACGGATGCATGCTACGGTACTTGTTGAATTGCAAGGCTCGCTGCAGGATATTCGTATGATTCAACTCCACCCTGTTCTTCATATCAGCAGCACCAAACAGCGTGAAGAGCTCTTCCCCGTCCCGCAGCATGGCATCTGTGATGTTTTTCATCGAGGATTGATGGTGTAGCTGTCCCTTATCCTTCATGCAATAACCCACCATGCCAACAAAAGTGTGCAGACCCCTGTTCGTTAACAATTTTACATAGATCTCTCCACCAACTGGTCGCTCGGTGCCCTTCCATCCCAAGACAGACAACAAACATTGCTTGACCTGAACAGTGCTAGTAGCATGTAGTGAGATAACTCCCTGTATGTGTAGATGGAGTAGGGTTCCTCCCCTCTCCACGGATAATAACCCACTGGTACACTCATGATGCAGAAACCGACACAAAGGCATCCAGTTGCTCATATCAAGATCGCCTCCTGTACAGTTCACAGTAATAGACATCTCGAGGAGTTTAGGAGATGGTACTCTGCGTGTGCCCGGAAGACCTTCGGAGACAATAGGACGTCTAGCTCTAGCAGCTCGACGCAATAACATGGTTGGACTGGTGTTTACAGAGAAAGTGGAAAACTGTAGGGTCAACGTCCTGACATATACAGTGGACACAATTCAAACGAAACACATCGCTTACAGTGGGTTTCAGGAGATGGCGATCATGCCCACACTATAGGAACTTCGGATAAGAGAAAAGACATGACTTACTGTCTCGAAGCAACAGCCAACTACCTTCAGAGTCAATGTAGTGATACAGTCCGATAAGAGCCTGAAGACAACGAGTCTTCGTAGTGAATGATATACAGATCAAAACAAAGTCCAAGGATGGGATAAGAAACTCAGGTGGAACAGTACAGAAGTGAAAATCCAAATAGATATATGCACGAAGTTTATACAGTTCGAGGTCTGCAAAAGAGAGACAGGTTGCAGAACACAGTGGGTATGATGGTATACTCTGAGGTCTCCGAAACCGATCAACTCTGCATGGTTCTTGGTGAAAACAAACCGCTTCTATATGATGGAAAGGTAAGCTCTGTATAATGACATCATCGGTACTGTCAGATGCAGGGGAAGATGGAATAATAATGTCTTCAGCATGAGTAGACTCATATGGGATGGAAGAAGCAACCGGAGTGACAAGTATTGACTCTAAGAGATCATCCTCGGATGAATCGCTAGCTTCGGCGTCTAGAACAACGAGAGGCACTCCACCAAGGTTTTGCTGCTGCGACATGATTACGAACATAGCAAACCAGAAGAAACGGGGTTTCAATACTTAGCTCGTCTCGGTGGACTGTACATGCATCGCCAGCAAAGGAAATTCCACCGTGGTCCCTTCCAATACAATAGCTACACGAGACATTCATCATCGTTGGGCAGGAGAAAGTGACAACTCCGTTTAGGGTGTCATGACAATTAGCAGAGGCTGTCCATGCTGCTTTCGCTCTGGCAGCATGGACTGGAAAAAAAAACGTCCTGCCTCGCCTTCTCCGGATGAAGCCCGTTCCGTGCCATTGAATTGCTCCAAGAATGAACATTTCCAAGAAGAATCCTGGGCAGGCACAAGGAAGGAATCGATCGAAAGAACATCGAGAAAGTACCGTGGGCAGGCGCTCCGAAAGAATCGATCGAACATCAAGAACAAATGACAAACGAGGAGTCCAGCGACGAAAGCCGCAGCGAAACCAGCCCGTGGAAATAAGTGCTTCAATACTGACCCAACCTCTAGCGCAACGAGGCCGTGCTCCATCCCGTCCCACTTGTCCGTCCGTCCTCGTGTCGATTGTCCGTTCTGTCTTCGCTCTCGCTGTATGTACACTCCATCTAGGAACGTCCTACGACGATGGCTCCCACGCTGTGAATAACGGCAGACAGCTGCCAGGCGTTTATCCTGCCCCCGTCAGTTCGTCGTTTCCCTTCTCCCTCGTCCTTCACGCCACATTATGACGCAGCCAAAAATTTCAAATGAAATTTAAGACACCCTGAATTCTCATCTTGTACGTCCTGCCAGCCGTCGTAACCCTTAATACTGGACTCCGTTTCCAGTCCGCGCCTTCCCTTTCTTGTCCTCTTCCTCCTTTCTGTACAAGGCTGTGGAGCATGATATGGGCAAGTGTGGTGACATTTTCCAAATAAAAGAAAAATAAAAATGACATTTCCAGAAAACATTTTTCATCGTAGCATACCTTCTTGTCTACAGGACATGAAAAACAAGTTGAATTTTCGTTTTCTGCTTCGTTTGATTCATCACACCTCAATAAGTTCTTTGAGCTCTATCACACCTTTCTTAATGATGTATTGTTTGATCACATCCTTGATTGACCATTGTGTGTGAAACCAGTCAACCAGTTATATGTCTGGATTGCACACATCAAATTTTCTAATATGTATAGACTGATGTGTCGTTAATGTTAAATATTTTGAATAGAAGAGATATTTAATTAAAATTAAAAATAGTAAAAAATGATGAAAACCAATACAAAGTGATAACCAGTAAGAGGTGTGATCAGGCAATAGATGGTTAAGAAGGGTGTGATCAAGTTCAAGGAACCTCCTGGGGTGTGAGCAAGCAAATTGCTGCTTTTTCTAGTATGGTATCTTTTTAGTCCCTCAGTCCCGCTAGGAACATTAGAGCTCCCTCTGTCATCGAAGTTCGAAATTATTTCCTCGGCCCCCTCCCGGTTGGAGTACCTGTATGGATTGCAGTCGCAGTCAATAAATATAATTTTCACTGCACAGTCGAGTCTATTCGAGTGGCCGCCCTGAGAAAGACTGTAACTTCGACTCCTCGAGTTCCAAAGCTGGACCACACTCTTCTGAAAGCATGACAGGGTCATATGGAATCCAAAGCAGATTGCTCTTGTCCATAGGCTGGCTCTCTCGATTGTCCTCATCTTTCTGTGCGTCAAAGTCATGGGATATCGATTGAAAAGAGAAACTGATTTGGATCTAAAGATTTACTTATGATTCAATTGTTTAAGCTCGTGATCGCTACACAATTTGGTCTGAAGTTGAAGTTGGATATTTATCTGAGAAAAGTCTGGTAATGAAGACCCGAAAACAATGAGTGACGTACAACTCCACCATGTTACCTGGTTCAATGCTGCAGTGGTGGACTCGAGAGTATCCACGACAGGAAAGGATAAGTTGAAAGTCCTCCTGACAAATGTTGACAGCTTGATGAATCTCGAGATCAAATTGGAACCCATTTTCGGGAAGTCGCGGCGGTGTTCGAGGAAACCTACATTAAATAATGTACCATGCAGAGTGGGAGGACTATAAAATGCAGATTTGAAAATGGAATATTGAGGCTCGAGGTATGGATGTAGTCTTTGTCTCTTAAACCACATGTGGGGGTATATTAGTGGTGGGATAACCCACCACTAACAGTTTTACTCAGTGATTAAAAAAAATAGACCTCGACGGACTACGCCCAGCTTCTTTGTGTTCAAGTTTTGTCCTCTGTTTCTCATCTATGTATCAAAATGAGCATCGTCCTCTGCCCTTCAAAATGAGCTGCAAATCTCTGTGATCCGACACGGACGGTTGCAGAACACTCATTCAAAGATCTGAACAATCATAGCCTCAGAAAAAAAATATTCAAAAATTCAAAAATTGAATCGTTCTTGTACCTATTTCTTGTTTTGTACAGAAAAAAAACTCCTCACAGAAGAACATGGTTCCCTTCCTTGCCGCGCATCTGGTCAAGTCAGGCCACCATAAATTCCCAGTCAACCAGCTGTAAAGCCGGATATACATTTCCGACGAGCCGGAAATGTAACTTCCGATTTGACAGCCGGTTGACTACCGGACGACCCATAACCTCCTAGGAGCGCATTGCTGATGGGAGGACCGATCCTCCCAACTGGCTGTGCGGGAGGGGAAGGAGGGAGGAGGGATAAAGCCCCCTCTTCTTTTTTTCCCTAGGTCATTTTTCGTATTCACTTGTTCACTCTTCTCAGTCTCCTCTTTGCTTCTTGGTACTCTCCGACTTAGTTTTATTTTGTGTTAGATAGTTTGGATCTGGACTAACTTATTAGATTTTGGTTATATAGACTTGTTTTTTTCTGTTTCATATTTTATTTGATCTCTCTTGTTGTTTTTCAAGAGTTTTAGAGATTTTTTTATTTGTTTTATTTGTTTCTCATTTAGTTTAGTAACATACAGAGTTTAGTTACCATTGTTGAATTTGGAAGGACCTCCGGACGGATAGACCTGTCGACGGTTTTAGGACATATTTGTTATATCCATGTCACTTAAAGTGTATTCTAGTCGTCCTGGAGACCGACATGCACCTAGAGGATGTCCGGAGGTCCTGACGGGTATGATGAGAGTCTCGAAGAGTTTGCTCCCACAGTATGTCCAATTGTTGAGGCTCTTGGGACCCGGAGCAGGTCACGCTGCAATGTTTAGATTTCTTTTTACCACTGCTGATGTCAGATTGATGGAATGGCGATGGAGGTTGAGCTGATTGTAGTGGATCCTGATGTAATTCCAGAGGAGGGTGTTCAGGATGCATCAGCGAGTATTCCTATTGTGGAAGAATTCTTTGCTGATGCGGATGTCTTACGAAGTCTTGGCGTTGCGATGTCAGACTCTCAAGTACATCTTGTATTTGTCGCAACAAGTCATGTTGTGAATTATTTATAATGATTTTGATATTATATGTAGTTTGGGCATTGAATGTGTTCTTTGATTGATGTAGTAGAATTTTGATATTTGTATGCACATGGCACAAGAGATGCTTATATTTCAGGTTCACAAGTTCCTAAGAATCTAGTTATAGATACTCATATTCCAGATTTAAGACCACCTAGAGCTGGAACGAGTGTAGCTTCTGACCCGGTCGATGATCTTCCTTTATATGGATACGTCTCACATCCTAGATTGAGAGAGTTCTTCCATACATTTAGAGTGAGATGTCTCACCACGGATTTGAACATTGTTTCTTGCCTCTCATAGTATCATCTATGCATCAGAGTTGATCTTTGAAGTTGATTTTCCCAGACCGTCATACATACGGGTGGCGATCTACTGAGATGGAGATTTATAATAATGTTCCAAATGTCACACAATGCATGTATAATGCTGCGTTATGTGCTGGTTTAAGATATACTCAGTTGGATAATATAGAGAGAGAGAGAGCGTTGACTCCTGTGTCTAGGCATCACTTTTATGCTTTCCAATGTGGTAAGTATCGCGAGGTTGGATGGATATAAACGATCTTGGACAGATGGACCAGGGTGAAGGATCAGGAGCAGTCCGCTGTTCTTGCTAGACATTTTTCTGATCTTAACGAGGCACCTGCTGGTGGTAAGAAATCCCTTTCACTCTAGTATAATTTGCTGTATTGTCAAGTTCATGATATGAGAGAGGAATGACTTGTGATGTTTATGTTATGAATAGGTAATTCTGCCGTGTACGCTGATCTTAGATACGATTCCACGAGGAATGGTTACTATGGAACTTGCGCGTTCATCGTTGCACATGATGATTGTGTGATCGAGTTGGTGAATATGATTCGCACGGAGACTGGTAACAACTCGTGGTTGATAGAGGATCGTGTCTTCGAGGTTAATATCCAACGATTGGTCGCTCGTGGTATCGTCTCAGATGAGATGGTGCACTATGATAAGTCTTCAATGGATGTCATATTAGCCCGCCATGAAATTGTTTCACAAAAAAGACTTATGGCACAAGTGCAAGAATGTGGTCAAGAAGTTTTTGGTCGAGTTGCAGATCAAGAAGCGAGCTCCACGTGGTGTCGAAGATGCTGAGGTGGCAGCAGACTTGGAGCTTCTTACAAAAGCGACACTTGGTAACTTGGCTCAGGTTGCAAGGGGCTCCTATCATTGGGAACAAACTTGTGCTTGTCATCGAGTAGTTGAGAGGTTTGGAGAGAGAGATCTCATTCGAGACGATTCATGTACATGAGCTTCATGAACATGGTATTGCAGATAAGTTGATAGGTTAAATATACATCTGTTCTCAGCTAAACGCTAAGAGAACGGTTGGTGCCGATGGTCGATATGGACAAGAGGAGGAGGATGCCTCTACGTTATGTCTAGACATCAAGAATGCGGTCGATCATTGGACAAGAGAGCATACATATTGTCTTATACTCCAGCGGATGACAGGGGTACCTAGACCTTGCTGCGGTGTTCTCGACTTGAACAGACTAGCCTCTGACAAGTATTACGAGAAAGGTAAGTGGACCGTGATGCAACACTTTAACATATTTTGTGTTTTGTGTCAACTAAGTTGTGAATAATCCTAACGGCAGAAGATATCATCTCTGTCATGCAGGTTCTCTTACGCATCTAGCCATGGTTACATTTCTCTGCAGAGCCATTATCTCAGCAAAGATGTGATTCTATACACGCGCTAGGGAGAACTACATGTCGGAGACTTTCATCTCAGTCATAAACAAGTTTGCGACAAAATGGATCCACTTCTCTCGAACGCATGAGGCTCGTTTAACGGCATGTGCGATGGATTGGAACAAAAACATAGTTCGAGAGCCGATAAAGATTTATCAACATCGTCCACAACACACATCGATGCGTCACAAGACAGCAACTTCGCGTGTGCTACCACCTCGGACGTCATCATGAAAAATAGAGTTGAAGGAGCGCTTGTTCGGCATACGTACTTAGTATACAGCGTGATGACAAGTGAGTACTTTACATTTTAACTAAATTTTTTCATTCCTTGAATTTATGTCATCAGAATATATCCATTATTATCTATTTATTTTCTAGTCGTCGTACAAATTTTATATCTCTAACAGTTTACTCTCAAATTTGCACAGGTTATGACGTGTTGTCACTGTCACAAATATGTGTCTACAAAGTTTTGAACTTCATATTTTGCTCGAGCTGTTATAAAAATTACACTTCTAATACTTTTTATAAATTTGTTTATCTACTTTTTCATTCGATGGATGATGTTATTTTCCGTAAATGCTCCTTACTACGTTGGCTAATTATTTTCATTAATATTCCTCCTTCAGAATCTGCAAAAGTCTATGTACTCCTTGTCCATCTAGATCAGCACCCCACTAAAGATAAGTTCTCATACGAAATGTGGCCAACTTGTCATGCATGAACTTTACCATGTCTCTCATAAAATCATTTTCATGCGGAAGCTGAAACCATTTCCTTCTTCTTACAATATTTGCATAAAGATATAATATCTTATAAAGATTATTTATTTCATCTTATAAAGATTATTTCTTTCATTTCGTTTTGTGACCTATTTGACTACGGCCTATATCTAGGAACTCTGCTAGATCAGGTAGAGTTTATTCATGACATTGCAGGTGAAGCACTGTATCTTTGAAAAGAACACTCCCTTTCGCTTTTCTTCTTCAAGTTTCCTAGAGCTTTTACGTTGTTCAGCTCTACTTCTCCCAGTGTTATGACCATCAGCTCTGGAACAGCAGCCTTCTCCATGAAGCAAACAGTGAGTGAACACTCCCGTAGTCGCAGAATTTCAGTCTCCTTCATGCACTGCTTGCCAAGAGACCGAGAAGAACTTAGAGAGTTGACCTTGGAGTATACGAGGCAGAAATAGAATTAGAAACTTCTAAACGGAAGGGTACAAAGCAGCCGTGTCCTCCCGCATGAAGGGGAACTCTCTAACCTCATGGACTTCAAGACGGTTTAAGAAACATGTATCAAGAAACATGTCCCATTCAGATGAACCAGTCTGTCGATGTATGAGGAAGTTGTGGATTTAGTCAGAGCAGAATTCAACATCCGCTTCTTGAAATGTATCCTCATTTACTTCATATATGCTTCACCGTGATGAGCTAAATTCTGAACCATTTTCACTATCGTATCGAGTACCCCTCTTGCCTCATGCACATTTTTTGAACTGCAATACACTTAGGGTCACAACTTCTTCGTTTCGATGTTATTGTCAAAAGTTACTCCATGTCACGCTAAAGACTACAAACTTTCCAAAGTACTATATCCATACTTGAGGTCTCCAACAACAGGAGTTTCCTGTACTTCAGCACAGTGCAACCGCAGTTGCAATAGCCGTATCAAATTACTCGGATTTACGTCGATACATGTTTGAGATGAACATAATCTGTAGCACCAGACACAAACAAAACGTAGCAGAAGAGCAGACGGAAGAAAGCACGACGAGTTCATTATTCCAAGTTCCAACTGGACGAACAACTTACAACTACTCGGATTGCTTTATGTGCTCGAACGGGCTCACCAATGACAACAGAACGATAGCACCAGATAATACAAAACAATAGAAAGATCAGCATCACTTTTCAAGAATACTTTTGGGAGGAGTTGAACCCCTTAAACTGGAACCGGTTCCAGCAGAAGTTCCTTCCTCCTTCACCACTGACACCTACTGTCAATGGATCCTAGGGAGGAGGAGGCCTATTGCCAAAAAAAGCACAAAACACACAAGGAAGTATTGCCGCCAAAAAATTGAGAGAAAAACTGTGAATTATGATACAAAACCTATGTGTGATTCTCCTGGCGACTCCCAAGTGGTCTGAACCCAAGACAGTACGCTCAACATAACCAACAGTTTTCGCGAGTTGCTTATAAGCAGAAAAACATGTTCGCTTCATTTCAGTCTCTGCAAACCAATATGCTGCACAAAGTATTAGCTCCTTCACATCGATGTCTTGCTCTACAGCAAACTTATCGCAAGCTGTACAAAAATCAAGAAATTTCACTCGCAACTTTTTCACAGAGATGAATTTTCACCTTCTGATCCTCTCGTCATCCTCTGTACTAGGCCATGAGAACTTCCACACGTCCTCGAGAAGAACTTCCAGACGTGGAGGATTCCAAGTGTCTTGTGAGGAGACTCTCTGTGATCCCGGTTGAAATCGACTATAGCTGGTCATGATGGATATGACAAAAATAAGAAGCAATACAGCCAGATGCACACGAAATACGAACAACCACTCATGTGAACTCTCAGACCGCTAGCAATACATCCAGATCCAAAAGCGACTCCAGATGCGACTCCAGATGAAAAACGTAACGGGTCCTAGTCGTGTAAGTATAGCAGAAATGACCAGACAAGAACACAATGCGGCGGCAGTATAGCTAGAACTCAAAGTGTTCCTTGAAACATTCCCGAAATCAGAAAATCGTCAAAGTCACCACCTTCAATGTAACGAGCGAGTCCCAGTCGTTGTGAAAAATCCTGATCCAGCAACCGCTCGATGTGCACACAAGCCCGCCGATGCCCGATGATCACGACAATGATAAAAATAACGACAAAGACAGCATGGAGCGAACACAAACAACGTGGCGACAGTGTAGTATGAACTCGAAGTGTTCCTTGAAACACTCCTGAAACCAAAAAACCGCTAAAGTCACCACCTCAGTGTAACGAGTGGTTCCAATCGTGTAAATGCGAAGTCACCACCTTGGGTGCAAAACGTCAATCAGCAACCCACCAACACGCATGTAAACACTACAACGAGAAAGACAACATCGAGCGACTAAGCAGAAAATAAACACGAGCGGGTCCCAGCGTTATGATGCACCAATCTGCGAACACAAAGGTGACAGTCCGTGACGCGGCGGCACAACTCCTGGAACTCTCGATGTCTTTGTCCACACTCCCAAAATGGCAAAACTTTAAACGTCAGACCGGAAAGAGTTTGTTCCCAGAGCACTGGAAACCAGTCCGGCCTAGGCATGTCCTCTCGCTACTGTGACACCGCGAGTGAATGACGTGGCATGGGGGGTTTTATACCCAGACCTGTGGTTTAAAGATCAGTTTTATGTGTCAATTACACATTGAAATGCCCGCGCAGTTGTATCTGAAATGTCAAAACCATCTCGACCGGATGTAAAACTGCCAGTTGCCGATCAAGGGACCGAGGAAGTAATCTTCAACTTCGAGGGTCCGAGGAAGCTCTGATGTTCATACGAGGGACTGTGGAAATAAATTTCTGCTACTTTCCATCGGTTCAGAGGCACATCTTCCTTCCGTATATACCTTCCACGGAGTGACTGGCAGATAAAAGGACATGTATCCGGTCATCATAAACCTTTGATATGCCGCACGCCTAACCTGCTGGTCTGGATCTCGGCCTTGCAACTCCAGGTGGTGAACCTCGAGTCCCCGACCTGCTGGTTCTCATGGGATACTCGCCAGCGGGAACTGCAGGGGTGGTGTACTCCATGTAATCAATCTCTAAATAAATAGAGGAATAAATAAATATATAAATAAAAACAAATAAAACCTTTGATATTGTTTTGAAAATCAGGGGGCCTTCAATCATCCCTCTTGCAGTTATTTGCTTGGTCGGGTCCATGCGCCATAGTATTTACTTGACAGGACCCCCGCGCCAAAACCGATCCTTGGTCAGACCCATGACTGGCTATCGTATGTACTGAATCACACGTCACAGTGAACATACACGTGGACTGTACATGTAGTGAATATAGTCTGACTTGGCGTGAGTGACATGGTCTGAGCGTGATGCACTGATATCGCGTGGATGCCACCGTGGACTGGTCCAGTCGCACTGAGTGCGTTGCGATAAAGACACCGCACTCACTGAGTGTGATCCCATCGCACTGAAATTTACAGAAATATAATTTAGGGGTACTCTCCCTTATGGATTGCGAGTATTCTGTCTACACAACAACACATTGTTATTATCAGTTTCGCACGTGCGAAAAATGAAGGTTTTCACTCGGAGAATGCAAATCCTGAAGGCGATTTAACACGTACGAAATTCACACGTGTGAATAACAATAAGTTGTTATTTATTCTATTTATTAAATAACAACATGTTGTTAATAACTCTGGGAATGGAATATTGCAACGGGAGGAGTATCATCGCACTCAGTGCGATGAGGACACCGCACTGAGTGCGATCAGGCCGTGGACGATCAACGGAGCGGCGACGGGACCGCACTCAGTGCGACCTGATCGCACTCACAGACTCAGGCCGTGCGATCAAGTCGTGGACGATACAATCATCCTCCATGTTGGATCGATAAACCGTCTAGTCAGCTATCTACATACGATAGCCAGTCATGGGCCTGACCAAGGATCGGTTTTAGCGCGGGGGCCCTGTCAAGTAAATACTATGGCGCATGGGCCCGACCAAGCAAATAATTGTCCCTCTTGAGGACGAGGAGTTGAACGCTACGGGAAGTGCAGCACGAGAGATGAGAAGGAGATGTCTTGAAGGAGTCAGGGAATCGGAGGAGCGAGAAAGGGAGGACTCGGAAGGAGAGAGGTGATCCTCATTTTCACCTCAAGCTCAAGTCGCATCGACGACTCTTGATAACGAGTGCATTTACTGCTTTGAGACCCTTTGTTCTGACGGCACCCCTCCCCAAAAAGGCGTCCGTTGTTTATTTCCTTCCCTTGTCGTGAAGAAGTTGTGGGATTGAAGGTTTCGCTTGTCCGGCCTCCAAACCAGGTCTTCTTCCAGTCAGAGTTAGTTTTGTTGAGGCGGACGGCCTGTTCGTGGGCTATCACATACTGCTCTCACTTTCTTTACGTTAGCCCTACGTAGTGCATGCAAGGATCATTTCGTGACGACCCGATCAGCAATCCATGTTGTCTATGTGTGTTTGAAGTTTGTTGTAGCGCGTGGCACTTCCCTTTCTCCCCTGCGATTCTAGTTGTTGATCTTTCTTGTCCGTTGCATGGTGCTCTTTGAGTTGAAGTCGTGGAAGACTTCTCTACGAACTGCGACTGAGACGATGAGATGGCAGCTGTAACTGCATCCTGAGAAAACTACTACTGTACTTGCTGCAGTCGACACCGTTCAGAACAGGCCGTCTCGTTGTTTCAGCGTGGAAACTAACATTAATGTGTTGCTACGAGTTTCTTTTTGATTTTATCCTTTTTCTTTTTAGGTATTTTTATTCTTAACCTTGACACTTCATTTTGTTATAGCTATTCGGTAGAATAGCCAAACATCGATTGTGGAGAACCGAAAAAAAAAAAAATAATTTGTCGTGTAACGAAATGGACAGTTGAAGTCGTGGTGAAAACCGAAAAGTGAGAAAAAGTAACTGAAACGAACAGACGGAGTAGTGGTGAAAACCGACGAGTGAAAAAGAGTAATGGGACTGACGGATGGAATCGTGATGAAAATAAAAAAGAAAAATATTTAATTAATCCGGAAAATTACTAACATAGAGCAACGCAATTCCATTACAAGCGAAGCTACTTGTTTCATTGGCAACTGAAGAGAAGAGAGGCTTATACAAAGATATTAAACTTGGATATAGTCTATCCAAAAAAAGAGAACTGTTGAACTTTTAAGAGTTGATGTGATCGCTTGAAAATTCTTACTTTCGTTTTGTTATAATCTTTCTTTGAATTTGTTTTGCCAAAATATGATTATATATGTGTTAGTGACTATAGCGAGAGACATTGAGAAAGATGTGATCGGTTCTCAGGCAAAAATGTGACGGTAATGGGTATAACTATAAGGAGGATTTGATAATAATTTTCACATAATAGACCACAAGGAAAATTATGATAAATTTCTTTTTTCACGCCAGCTAACTGTTATCCGGAGACTGAAAACTAATATATTTAATAACATAAATAGATTTTCAAGTGAGTTGAATTTAGTAGATTTTTAGGTGCAATTCAATTCTGGCCTTGTTTGGTTCTTGGATCTTGAAGGGAATTGTATCTTGCATCAGAGTTAACTCTACTCATATTAATTGATGTCGTGCGAGCATGAATGAACTAGTCCGAACTAACAACTTTTTAGCGATATATTATTATTTCCAAGTGTGATAAGAAAATCAAGATTATTAGAATTAACGTGCATAGAGCAATCATGGACCGTTCACGGCCCACATTGCATCCTTTTGTAGTGGTGATGCTTGCTGAAAAGCTAAACATAATTAATCTATAGATTAGCTAATTCGGATAGTATGATATCACCTCATGCACACCTCATACGGTGGAAGGGCTTTCGATTAGGGTATGAATTAATCGATGACCAGATTAATTTATTCCCTAATCCTTTCTAGAAGGATTAGAGAATAAAAGAATGTGTAGATAGAATGAGTTGTTTTGTTAACAAGATCCCGGACTTATGCGGCTGGCAGAGCGTGAGTAAGCACTTGACTTATGGGGTTATGATGATTGGATCTGTTGGCAACTCCAGTGCAAATTAACATCGATAAACTGGATTTAGTATAACAGCTTGGTATAACATTTCTACATAATATTTTTCTGTTTTTATTCTCCATAACAAAAAATGCAGTTCGATGTACGAGGCCAAGGGGAAGGATAGTCTAAGTAGGCATGCATATGAAGTTTGATTATTTATTTTTAATTAATAAATAATTTTTATTTTATCGATAACAATAAACAAGCAAAAGTTCTCAGAAGTTAATCGAGCATGCATATTCTGCTCGAAAATACTTGCTAAGTATAGTTCTCATTCGACAGTGAGCCAAATATAGAAACATTTACCATTGGCAAGGAAATTGAACGGATTACAGTAGACGAGGACATAGCTAACAGTTCCAGTGAACCCTCTAATATTCGGCACGGTTCAAAATGAGTCAACTTACGATTCTTGACGTACAGACTATTTAAAATAAATATAATAAAATGATAAAAGATCATTTTAAGTAGTTCTAGAATAGTTCATAAGATTTGGCCTTAGTTGGTCCTTCGTTGTCTGCAACCGTGTTAGGCTTGTGGGATGGAGTCGGAGAGATATGGCCCATATTTGTCTCTCTTGTCCGACAAGGTTGCCTATTATGTGCACTATCTTCTCTACTATAGTTCTTTCTTTTTAATTTTGTTTTTTCTATAAAGTTCCAGTTTGACTGTCAGTGCTCCCGGTGACATAGAAGAATTTATTTTATTTTGTGAGTTTGTTTTTAGAGAACTGAAAATTTTAACTATTATGTAGAAAATGATTTTGATGATTGCATCTTCATTTCAATTTCGAATCTGTGAAAAAAAATATAATTTATATTATTTATTAGTTTTATAAATTATAATTCATTTTGAAATAAACTATTTAAAATATTGATATAAATAATAATAAATATTTTAGAACAAAAAAGAATTTTTCTTTTACTCAAAATACACGAGGAGGAAAAACAAATATTAACTTTCTTGCTTGTATACTCAAACTCGAGGTTTAAAAGGCGGTCCCGAAGCAGAGCCGTCCGCAAGAAACCGTGAGCATAGTTATAAGAAGATTGTGAGAAACGGAAAGGGGATGATGATGATGGTGATAATACGCCAAAATATGATGCAGCATATTTTGGCGTATTAGCGGATGGTTAAGTGACGAAAGGCTAGACGGGAGCGGCTATGAAAATCGATTGTGAAGAACGGAAATGGTATCTTTTTGTCCTATAGCGTATTGTGTCGTATTAGCTGATGGTTAAGTGACGGAAGGGCCTGGGGCCAGCCGGAGCGGCTATGAAAACCGAAAAAGATCCGGACTAATCGCAAACGCATAGCCTCGCAATCGTAACTCATTGTTATCATTTTTCTCTCTGATCTTTCTCCCACCTTTGCACCAGTTCTTGCCATCACCCTTTCTGGTATGCCCCTCCCGTTTCTCTTCTGCAGATTGCCACTCTTCCCCAGCTGCAACAACGTCTCCACCTGCTTCTGGAAGCATCGATCGGCCCACATGGCATATTTTCAACATCAACTCCAACATGTTTGGTTCCCGGCGCTTCATTCTCTTCGTCTTTTGCTTCATACTTGACTCTCCGCCATCCAGTCCATCAACAATTGTTCACTTCATGCACAACTCCGACAGCTGCAGAATTATGTTCCACGAATATGTCACATGGATCGCCGCTTGCCTTAGTGCTTCACCTGTTGATTGCCTTTTGGCCTCTTGTCATATGCACTACTCATCTTCTAGTTCGCTGCGTTTAACTCAGTCGAATTGCAGTCTGGCCATTCTTCGATCTTAGGTAGGAGTTTTGCTGCACAGTTTTTCTTCTTGGCACCGAGTTCAACCTTGGCCATTATGTAGGGGTTGGTTGTGACTTCTGGGCTTCGGTCTTCTCGTGGCTGTCTTTCTGCTCTACTTGTGCTGCCACCCTGAGAAGAAAAAGAAGCAGATTTTAACTTGGTTAATAGTAGATGTAGACTTTTGAAGGTATTTCGTGCTTATAAATAAGAGTTACAAGCATTAATTTAGACTTTTACATAATCTATGGTCAAATAACACTGTTTAATGTTAACTCTAAACTAAATATTCAAAGATTAGAAATCACTGTGTTTAGATCACGTAAAAACATTCTTTGTTTTCTTGTACCACACTAACGTTTTGGAAGTTTCTGTATGAACTTTCAATGTCTAGAAAAACCGCTCCTGATAGGATTTATCCTTCACTTTTTCTGCGGCCGTGGAACGTGACCCAGACTCGTCACTTTTTGGCTGTCAGTGCCCATCTATGTAACATTTTCGTCTGGTTCCCATAGGTAATGCAGAAGGTAGCATTAGGAAACGACTGAATAGCATCAGAAACCAATAACTTAAGATTCAATCCTTTTTTTTCTCAGAAGAAAACTCTTTCGCCTAAAGAGGGATTTGAAATCAGAAAAAGATATAGGCCCTTTTACCAGGAAGAGGGTTTAAAGAAACAAATAGCAAATTTTCCTTCTCTCTTCATGGCGCCATGTTTCTACAGGTCCTGAACATCGACCGTAAACTGTTCCCGACCACTGGCATATCACTCTAGAACAAAACGTCTTGGGGAAGATTATTTTCAAAACTCAACTCGCTCGCGAAAGTTTAAAACTGTTCAGACTTCCTCGCATAATAATTATTCACCTCTTCCATCTTCGGATGGAGGGGAAAATATGCAAGGTGGTTTAATTGATGGAGTAGGTAAAATAGCGTCGTGCTAATGCATGCCTAAAGAAACGTGGATAGTAATCTCAAACTTTACTGATGTATCAAAATTGAGGCACTCGAAGTGCGGCCACGCTCAGTACATCATGGTACGCTGACTAAATTATCATCGCTCAGAGCAGAGAAAGGAGGTTTGGGGTACCTCTTGTGGAAAACATTTTCACAACAGGAAAGTAGGGAACTGAGTTTGTATCTAAAGCCGTACTTGCTGACATATTCATGGCGAGGTCTGATGCGGTCAGGTAAGCTGTAGCTCAAGTAATGGGGAAAAGCGATCAGCTCCATGACTTGCAGCTTCATTTCCTTTATAAGATACTGCACCTTCGGCTTGATGGATTTGTCCAAGCTATGGCAGAAGATATTTGGGTACTTGACGACCAGCCTGTTCAAACGAATATCATACGGAGAAGCCTTTCCAGCCTTAGAACGTAGTCCAAGTTAATCTACAAAACGAGGAATTCTCCAATTCCCCTATCCTCCCAGTAGTAAAGAGGTGAAAAGACACATTCAACACTTACTGGGAAACAACGAAAGACAGTGGTATGCATGGCTCTTTTAACACTGGATGGTTTGGTGGTAACCTGGCAATGTCGGCATTCTGGAGACCCATCTCTGAGAGAAAGCCAACCTTAGGACGTATGTTTGTCTCCACGCTGAAGGAGAGAATAGATATCTGAGAGCTGACGATCTTTGATATCTGATCACTCTGCAAGTTTAATTCCTCCTGCAAAAACTGCAAAATTCCTTTGTACTTGCTGTCCAAGCTGAGACTCATGATCTGTACACAGGAACAATTCCCACAAAAAACAACAGGTTAGCTTCAGGATTACATCTGTCTACTTTATCATCAGGTGACGACCATTTTTGCATCTTGAATTTCGACAGACAGCCGTCTATTCAGCAGTCCCTCTATACCACTGTTCAGTAGTAGGTGCAGTACTGTTTCCTAGTTGATGGATAACAACTTCTAGTAGAAACGTTGTTATGTATCACTCTCAGCGCTTTTATTCGAACCTAGAGGATGCAAAGATGCACTATGTTATGGATAAAGGTTGACTGGGTCGGTCGTGGGACTAATACATGGCCTCATCAGATACGGTTGATACTTTTACACCTCCAGATAGTTTGAGGATCTACATGTAGATGTCGTTTAATTCTTGCGCTACAAAAGTTGATCGGGTCGGACGTGGGACTCCACAAACGACCAGACCATATAGGGTTTGATACTTTTACACCTAAAGATAGTCAAAGTAGTGCATTTTCTTTCCACCGATTAAGATCAGATTAAGGAGGCAATGATATAGCATCCACGGCGGCTGCGGACATGCATGCTAAATGTCCAACACGGGCTGAAGTTGAGTTGGACTGGGCACACCAGACTGAATAGCTTAATATATACGAGGCAACTTCTTTCAGACAACCTTCCTGTATTACTCGGTTGGAAAGAGCTTCACTGAATATCCCAAACAGCACTGCTTCACCAAGCACAATGACAGCTTCACACATGTCTCAAGTCTCTCCTCAAAGTTCACTGAGAGTCCCAGAAAACTAAGGTCAGTCCGAGGGAATGAGCACACGTACTGAGACAATCTGCTGCTGGAAGAAATTAAAACGAAACTTGGCCCTCAACCTCCCCTACTCGACCAGGCCCGAGAAGGACAGACGTCTTTCGTGAAGAAGGGGCCAAAGAGTTATGGCTGCAGACATACAGGCGACTGAAGGTAAAGGCTAAGCTTGTGTACAAGTAGCGTGCAGCGCCGGTAGAACCACAGCAAAGTATTAGTGGTGTTCCGAACACTTTAAGTTCTCCTACCTCACTCAAGGTTAAGGGCAGAATATCAACCCACAGTGAATAATAGATCGATGTCACAAACACAGCAATGGCACAACAAACTTCCTTAAAGTAAACGGAAATTACGATTTACTGCAACACAAATCCTACTGTCAGAACGGACACAAAAGGAGAGCATGGGAGGCTGACAACCCTTTACGGAAGGACACAAAGTGACGATCACTGAGGAAAGGAGAAAACCTGGGGTATTTTGAATATTGCTCGAGCCACCTCAGATATACCTGCTTCTTTCAAGGATTTTACATTCTTGTCAAACTTTCCAATACTCGTACCAATAAGGGCCGGATACCTGACAAAAACCCTCCCAATCTCATCATCCTGACCGGAAGACAAACTGTTAGAGGCAGAAACCATGACTCACGCAAGAGCTACTGGATGTACTACGGGCCAACATCGTTTAAGTAGCAAAATTCATTAGACCAACATATTAAGAAGCCTAGAAGCAACAGACATGAAGTAAACACCATGAAAACTTCAATGAGCTCACATTTCTACAAGCATACATCTAAGGCAGATGGAAGATGCAAACCTTCAGGCCAACTTCTAGAAGCTTCTGCTCAATTGCGAGCAACTTCCCTTCCAAGCTGTATGTAAGGATTTGTGGAGACCGAAGGACCATCTTACCCATTTCCTCTTTCGTTATTCCTCGCTGCCGCAAAAATTCGACCTGGGAGAGACAGCACCATTAGAATTAGATAATCCTCGTGTTCACTCACGAACGAAGAAAACAAATGTGAATTGCAGGGCTGTACAACAGGTTAGCCATTATTACCTTAGGTCGAAGACACTCTTCCACACTGCTTCCAGCAATGTAAGGATTTGCAAAGAGCAGATTTCCAAAGTCTTTCTTCTCGACACCTACTTCTTCGTCTAGAAATGTTGCAACCTCGATCAGTTTCTTCACCGAAAGTTTAAGGAAAGTATTCTTGACAGCAGATGGCAGACGCTTTCGCATCTGCACTAGCTGATTGTCTCCCAGTCCACAGGTTTCCAAGAACTTGAGCTTCTCCTCCAGGTCTGGGATGTTGTCGAACTGTGATGAGACGCTATCCTTTGCAGCACCAGTACCACTATCTACAGCTAGCACTTCACTTGTTGGAGTTCGATTCCAACCCCTACCTTTCCAACTTTCTCCCCTAGTCAAAACCTCCGTTCCTACTTCCACAGCTGTCGATGAGTATTGTGACAAAGGGAATTCATACTTGTGACACCGAATCAAGGGAGATGAAGTCCGTCTGCCAGAACCTCTCGTGTCAAGAAAAGCCTGTGCATCACGACGATGCGTCAATCCTAAACTTCTGCTTACACTCCCTTTTATAACCAAATTAATGAGGCCTGGACTTTTGGAGGTGGTGACAACGTCGCCTAAATTTTTACAGCTGTTGCCGGAACTGCTACCGGTGTCCGGATCAGATCTAAGAGTGTTGAGGGCATTAAGTGAACAGCTGTGAGCAGCTGTCGTCTCGCTGGCTCCATTTAGAAATGAGTTCGCAACGACTACATTCGAACATTGCAAAGCCAGGGTAATTCTGATAAGAAGCGACTCCACCGATGGGAGTGCTCCACTAGCACTGCAGGTGAACATTCTGGTGCCTACAACGATCCTGGCATAACCAGCGCTTCGCATAAAAGGCATTTTGACATCTCCTGAGAGGCAATTTTCATAGTCGTAAGCTACTCAAAGCACCGGCAGCCTCATCCTCCGCATTCTCTGTCAGCGTCTCGTCCGGAATTATATCGGAGAAACTCGAGAATTTCCCATCCAAATCCCCGGCAGACGTCAGACCAAATCCCGGCAAAAGCTCCGAAGGCCATGCACCCAAAATGCGTCCATATCTACACGTCCTTCGTCTCAAGCAGCGCACAACAGCACCTGCCTGCTACCTACCTTCTCAACATTTCGAGCTACATTCTTCTGAATCCGAGTCGAGAACCCTCCTAAAGTCAGCAAAAGCGTCGTTTGAATCTTGCGTCAGTTTCGAAAGTAGTGCGCTCCTGAGACTCGACGGCAGCGCTCTCGTTCGCTCCCATTCGCCTCTAGTTCATCGTTTATGATAACTCCTAGGTTTGGATAACTTCTAGATGACTTAGGTCGAATTTCGACGAGTTCCCAAAAAACAAGGAGCTACACTCTCTGAATTCTTGCTAATTCTGAACTCTTTCCTCTTTCCTTTCAGGGTTCACAGCGACTCTCTCCGTCCGTCCCTCTTTTTATTCGGTCTATAATGCGACGAACTACACTACACGACAAAATATCCCACTCCCTCTTCGGTTCTCACAATTGACCTAAAACTATGCTAAGGCATAGCAACGAGTGTATCAGTAACTCTTTACTTACATTTTCCGTAGTCCAGAATACTCGTGCCAAACTTTACCTTCTTTGAGCGAAAATCGGCGTTCACGGTCTGCCAATTGCGACCATGCAGTTTGGCCAAGTGATATAGACCAAGCAACTTGGTCATACAGCATGGTCGTTCACTGCACATCACTTGTTCATACTACTCGTCCCACGTGGATTCTAACTAGAAACGAAACCTGACGTGGTCGTTTGCCGTCTCACTGGACGAGTGTTCCATCGCGAATCACAAGAATATGATTCTAAACAAATCGGATAAAAAGTTGAGGAGAGGAAATTTAGGTGTATGGGGAGCAAAACGCGTTAGTCTTTTAAATTAAAAATATTCTTATATCACTTTATAAATTTTGAAAATAAATATTCAGAAATAATTTTTACAAATTTTTTAGGATCCGACTCTCACGTAATTTTGACAAATAAGTCGGAATGACCTCTGAGTTTTCTTTTTCTTTAGATATTAGAATTTACCATGCCCGTCTACTTTCAGTTATTAGTTTATTAGTTTCTCTAAGCTGTAAGATGTAAGCTTACACAATGGATCTTATGTGTATGGGGAATCTATATTTACATGCCTTTTCTTCTACTTATAGAGTCTCGTCTCTATATCTTTTCTCATACAAATTCCAAAGATGAGAAAGAAAAATGGATGCTTTTTGCACAAGGATATTTTGGTCGATTTTCTTCTAGACATGCAGATTTTGGTAACATGATATGACGCACAAAGCCATATGCGTACGAATTTTTTCTTGGCTGATCTAAGATATTCTCCCAACAACGTGCAAAGGAACTTCAGCCAATAGGACAGGCAAGGACTTGCCCCTCACTCAGCATGTTGGTCTATTGTGTTATAGTATAACTTTCTGTGCTAGACTTCTTACATGTAGATCCGTCCATAATAATTAAGTCCGTGTAATATTTTCAGATATATTAGAGATATATTTTTGAGATATTTTTGAGATAGTAGTATATTTTATATTTTTTATCCACGAATGCCTAATTGATTAACCAAATGTCCATAACTAACAAATGGAGAGGATAATTTGGTCAACAGAACATTATAACAATGTTGGAGAACACAATATTGCGTAAGCATTATGTCTAGATACGACAGTTGAGAACAAACAAGCTTGATAGTACGAGAGAAAGAGAGTCTTACACAAATATAGATGTAGGTCGTTTGGAGATATATTTCGGATGTGTAAAAGTTAGAGTCTGAAACTAAGTTTCATATGTTTTGGGGTTGGTTTCCATGTGAAACTTTTCCTTCGCATTTCTTATCTTCTAGAACCGCATGTTACCTCAGCTTTCGACAAGAGGGAAGAAACAGAACAAGAAATAGGAATGCAAAGATGAATCGCCTGAAACAATATGATGGTCAGATGATCTAAAAGTTCACGTTTTTAACAATAAAGACCATCTTCAATATGGTTTGACTAACCGTGATTACTCCAACTAGTCACTCGTTTTAGAAATTGCCCAATAAATGTTTACATGATATTCACCACAAAACTTCCGACAGCAAATGACGGTTGAGTGACCATTTTTTACGACTTCTATTTACAACTGACCATGGAAACACACACTACAGCCATGGAAACCAACCCTTCATTTTTCTGCAGTAACCCTTTTGATCTCTACTCACTGAAAGGTCGACCCCTAGCATACAAATTAAAATAGTGTGATATATACGGTTTAGTGTGTCTTTAGAGGACAGACGATAGAGTGTCATGTTTGGGTCTCTACATTATATTTCTTGTTATTTTCACTTCATAATATCTAACTAAAAGTAGTAGATTTTTTTATGAATTTGTGGTGCTACTTGCATGCGTAGTGTATCAAAGTTAGAATATAACAAGAAGAGAGAAAAATCGAAGATAAACAAAGAACTACGCTTGCAATTGAATTGAGGGGCTATGCATTACCGATATATCCAGATCTAATCTCACTCTTTCCTCTTTTCCGGGTTTACAGCCCTTCCTTCCCTCTTCTTAACAGTATGTTAATACGAAAAAAATAGTCACACGACGAAAAACTCCCCTCTTCCTTTCAGGTTTTTCACAACCTACGTATAACTATACTATACGCAGAGCAAAAACAAAATTTATGGGAAACTAAATTATAAAGTATAGTTTAACTGCTCAAAGGAAATGGTATGCCACCACATACGAAATATTTGAACTGACAGAAGAAGGATAACATCTACAGAAGCATGATCAGCTCAGACCACGGTAACACTCAAGCCAACGTAAATTGTTAAAAGGCCAAGGAGAAAAGACAATAATATTTAAAAAATACCTTATTTTCAATAGAGAAGGTACATGACTAAACTATGCCAAGAGAAAAGAAGAATAAAATCCACAAAGGGGAAACTGAAGACTATGGGCAATCCGGACTCAATCAATGGCCATTCACCATACTGTATACGGTGCTGTGAAATGGCAGCCACGGCTGGGTTTAGCCGTAAACAAGTCTGCGGATGACGACAGCGACTGGGGACGGTGAGAAAACTGAAAGGCATCACGGGAAGAAGTCCGGAAGGGCTGAAGGATGGGTAGGAGAATCATGCTCTGTTTCTTTTTATCTTAGACCTCTTTCGCTGTGGGACTTTGAGCACCTTTTTGCGCTGCTGCCCTGAGACCGACGCGGGATTCGATCCCACAACGCCCCGGCTATGGGAGGAGATAGGAAGGAGATAGGTAAAGAAAATCGAAGGTAGAAGAGAGAAAAATAAGGACAGCTATAGAAGAGGACTGACGACAGTGACGTGACAGGCACAAGAGAGTACAGTACACGTCTGTCAGGCCGTCCGGATGGGGACAGCAGGGTGGTCTTTTGGCCACTCTTGCGGATATCGCGTGTTACACTACTTTTCACGTCCTTGAAGGGTTTTCCAAAGTTATCACGAAATGGCTTTTGCTTTATGAAATTGTCCTAATATGGGATTTAATTTACTATAGTGATTCTATTATTTGCTTAAAAAGTAATTATTATCTCTCTACAAGGACTCTAGTCCAATTTTTTTCGGGAAATGTGTAAACTGTTGAAAAATGCCGTGGGTAGTTCTGTGAAATGGTGAAACTGAAAAAAAAAGAAAGGAGATAATTTGGCAGAACAAGAAATTAAAATATAAAAATTATATTATTAAAGAGTTTCTTTGTATAAATATAACATTACTAAAAGGTTGGAAGTTTGATTTCAGTTCATCATGCATCTAATGTTGTTACACAGAGAAGTGACTCTCAATTTCAGTTCATCATGGTTCAAATCTTCAGTGAAAAGATATCGCGTTAAAAGTGAAATAAAGTACAATAGTAACATTTCAAACCGCTTTAAAAATATTATCTTTTTCAGTTCATCATGGTTCAGATATTCAATGAAAGGATATCGCGTTAAGAGTGAAATAAGGTATCGTGGTAGCATTTCAAACCATGTTAAAGTATATTTTTTGTAGTTTGGAGCGTGTTAAAGATGAAACAGAAAATATCTGTGTAATTTCTTCCCCGTTAGATTGCTAGATGCGTGATAAGACAAATACTGGTTTTGAATTCAACATCGATCGATTCAAAGGGCAACTTTAGACTAGTACACCAAATTGTTGACTTGTTTATGTTGATTTAGGGTTTTGAATTTAGCTCATGATATCTTCCCTGGTATTTCTTCTGCTGCGTTTTCCTACCCATACGAATTTTAATGTGAAAGAATCATAGTTAGACATGAGTGGTTTGAATTGCTACTGCAGTAGAAGAAAAAGAACACTGCGTTAAGTGATGAGTACATCCTCCTTTCTTGTGCAAAAGTTCTTGTGATCTGAAAAAGATACTAACGGTGCAAAATGGAAATTTATTTCACGAATGGCACAATCACTACGGTACAAATCTGTTATCACCAAAATTCATGTTACCATATACAAAATAAAACTTCTTCAACGTTCATTGTAGAAGTTCTAAAAACTCAACACACAGTGAAAACTTCCAACAATTTTATTCATACATTAATCTGGATTTAGGGTTACGATACTTCAGGTTTTATTTATAGTTTCTTTCTACGGCATTCAATATTACGTGAAATACTTTTCCCCTATTTTCATAGGAAAGGATAGCATTTTAGTTTAACTTCCTCTGCTAGAGCAGAGAGGAAGTGCAAAGATGACTTCAATCCGCAAGACTGTTTTTTTTTCTCTCTCCCACACTCCAGACTCGCACCTCCTTCCTTCTCTCGCTATCACCCTCTCTCCTTCTCCTTCCTTGTAGGGCATCACATTCATGATGATGACATGAACTGTTCTCTTCATCTTGACGACCACCTGATAGAGCGATCGAACGAGATCATCCCCATCCACCCTAGCCTGGCGTGCTTGCCAGCAGTCTTCTCGTTTAGCGCTGTGCTTGGACGCCAAGCTACGCTTCGTTTACAGCCTTTCATGCTGTGGAACAAGAAGGAAGGGAAGAGGAACGTGAGGGTGTTGGATGTTTTAGAAAGCATTTTGTGGTTCCAGGAAGGGAGGGAGGAAGGGAGGGAGGAAGGATCGACTTAGTGAAGGAGTGAGTGTCTTGAACGTGTCGAGAGAGGTGGTGTCGTCGTCCGCTGCATGTTGCCCGGTTTCTCGAGGCGAGAAGAGAGATCTTTTTGTTCTTGAAAACGTTTGATTAGTTATCAACCCTGGGTCGTGGTCGGGGCGAGTATGTGACTCCTTCTCCGTCGTCATCATCATCGTCATCAACATTTTCTTCTCCTCCTCCTTCGCTCCCCGTAGGTCGTTCATTGTTGTTGTTGCTTTATGTCTTGGTCCTCGTTCCGGTTTCTCGACGCCTTTGTCTGAGTACCAAGGATTTCTGTGGGTGAAGTTTGTTCATAGATTGCCGTCGTTGTTCTTTTAACTCAGCACAGCTCCTCCAACTTCTCCGCTCCTCTTACAGGAGGCGGAAACATTTATACTTAGAGTTGACGAACCGCATAGCGCGATGTCGGACGGAGGGGAAACTGATAAGAACATAGAAATATGGAAAATAAAGAAACTTATCAAGGCTTTGGAATCGGCCAGAGGAAATGGTACATCCATGATATCTCTTATTATGCCTCCACGTGATCAGATTTCTCGTGTCACGAAGATGCTTGGAGACGAATTCGGAACCGCGTCCAATATCAAGAGTCGTGTGAATCGGCAATCTGTTCTGGGAGCCATCACTTCCGCCCAACAGCGGCTGAAGCTATACAACAAGGTCCCTGCGAATGGATTGGTGTTGTACACGGGTACTATAGTGACGGACGATGGCAAGGAGAAGAAGGTGACCATAGATTTCGAACCTTTCAAACCTATCAATGCATCGCTATACTTGTGTGATAACAAGTTCCACACGGAGGCACTGAATGAGTTGCTGGAGTCTGACGACAAGTTCGGATTTATCGTCATGGATGGAAATGGAACTCTGTTCGGCACACTGAGTGGGAACACGCGAGAGGTTCTTCACAAGTTCACGGTGGATTTGCCCAAGAAGCATGGTCGTGGAGGTCAGTCAGCTCTTCGGTTTGCCCGACTGCGTATGGAAAAGAGGCACAATTATGTCAGGAAAACTGCTGAACTGGCAACTCAGTTTTTTGTGAACCCGGCAACCAGTCAGCCGAACGTTGCTGGTCTTATCTTGGCGGGTTCTGCTGATTTCAAGACTGAGTTGAGTCAATCTGACATGTTCGATCCACGACTTCAGGCGAAAGTTTTGAATGTTGTGGATGTATCTTACGGAGGAGAGAACGGTTTTAGTCAGGCGATCGAACTATCGGCGGAGATTCTCTCCAATGTGAAATTTATCCAGGAGAAGCGGCTAATAGGCAAGTATTTTGAGGAAATCAGTCAAGATACTGGGAAGTACGTTTTTGGAATTGAGGATACCCTGAAGGCGCTAGAAATGGGAGCAGTCGAGACGTTGATTGTTTGGGAGAGTTTAGAGGTGAACCGATACACTTTGAAAAATGCCTCGACAGGGGAGATTGTGATTAAGCATCTGAACAAGGACCAAGAGGCGGATCAAAGCAATTTCAGGGATCAGGAGACACAGGCCGAGCTAGAAGTCCAAGAGAAGACTTCTTTACTTGAGTGGTTTGCCAATGAGTACAAGCGATATGGTTGCACGCTGGAGTTCGTGACCAACAAGTCACAGGAAGGATCACAGTTTTGTAGGGGATTCGGCGGAATAGGAGGCATTTTGCGCTACCAACTCGATATGCGCACCTTTGATGAGCTTTCTGACGATGATGGAGCCTACGATGACTCTGACTAAGGTTGGAGCCAACAATTCGGTTGGAAGTGCCTTTATTCAGTCCTTTCTCGAGCCTCTCGAGGTCAGCTCCTCTTCCGCAATTCCTTCTTGTTTGAGAGTTCAAGTGACATGCGATTCTTTCCCACAAGGTAGCGATGAATAAGGGATGCTTCGATGAATCGACTTCTTGCGCCCAGTTTTGCCCCGATTTCTGCTCCGGTCCAGGATTCACAGTCGTGTAACGATTACCTAGAAGACTTTGGTGTGCAACCAGTGAAACAGTTTCATTCCCCTTCTCCTCTATACTTAATGTGGTAGAGCTCCTTTCTTTGTCATGTCCCAGTAGGAGCAGTAGGTAGCTTGAGCGATGTGTAGGGTTCAAAGACGTTAGCAGTGGCGGTAGCTGCGAAGGTTTAGGTAGTCTCTCAAAGTAGTGCAATCGTCCTGTATTGCATGCGAGTGTAACGTTAACATGAAGTTATTACGAGTCTTACGGTTTGTCTGGAAGGTAGTCCTTATTACTTGAGGGGATCGTTAGGTGTGCGGATAATGTGAGAAAACTCTTTCCACCGAAGAAACGGTTGGGTACAAATGGCTGCTTATTGTTTTGTAGTGACTAAGTAGCTTATCATTGGTTCAGTAGCAGCCATCGGTCATGGCTTCCAGTTTCAGGTTCATATCATGCGGAGAAACTGATCGTGTCGGGAATAATTACTTTGTGAGTCAGGCAACAGTGACCTATGCCTAGATATACTTCTATTCGTCTTGGGTGTTCCTAGGATTAAAAATGTTTCTAAGTCTTTCTCTCTATCGTGGCTATACCAGAACCCTGTGGTACTTGGAGGAAATGAGGAAAACTGTCTTCCCCACTGTAGAAAGTCTCAAGTGGTTAAGTGGGTCAGACTTCTGATTTCCGTTGGAGGTAGACTGAGGGCTCTGATGAAAAGCATGTCGAAGTAATTTTATGTGAACTCTCCTCGGGTTACGTATGGCTCCGTTGTATTTTATCTAGAGGACTTTGTGTGGCCCCCTGTCAATGTTGTGGAGCCGTCCAGTATGGATTCTGTTGTTGATGGTCAAGGTCTCGACTTCATATACCTATACATATGTGCATATATCTTTAGGTCGGGGTGGTAAGCGCTTACCACAATTTTTAGAAGAATGGCTGGCTACTCTTGTGCATGCTTTTGGGAAGTGTCTAGACCATCCCTGTGAATATGTGAGAGCGAGTGTAGGGTTCTTAGGCTGTCATTGTGATCTGCTTCGACACGGTTTGGTAGTAAACATTTGGATTGAACAAATGGGTTCCCAAGGGATCGGAGACGGACTGAATCGGGCAGGACCTAAAGTCACCCTACTCCCGTTGGTGAAATAGTAACAGGGAGGCATTTGTAAAGTTATGAGGAACTTCAGTACCAAAGGAGAAGACGTTACGATCGATTGGTGACGAGAACGGTTTACGAATGTGGTTGTTTTGCTCCCAAATAAACAATGGTTCCTCCATATGTCAGTGTATCTCTGCGACACGATCCTTATGTTCGTTTATATGAGTATTCGGAAGGGTCAGACTAGACACGTACGTTATCTTGAGTCTTTTCGAGGTAACGTGTGACGAAAGTCCGTTTCCTCTCCGCAGTTCAGTTGTAACCAGCATGTGAGCATATCATATGTACCTCGGTGACAGCATCAGTATGATATGATTTGAAGAAGTCGAGGACTAGTTTTGGAGTTGCTAGGTTGAGGACTAGTTTTGGAGTTGCTAGGTTGAGGACTAGTTTTGGAGCTAATACGTATAAGTGAACTGGTGGACGACTTGTTACTCCTGGGTGTCTCGAGTGTTTACCTCGAACATATTGGGAGGGGTACTGCAGAAGTTGGTCGTGAGGACGGTTGTCGGAGACGGGTAAAAGATGCGATTTACTTGTAGACACACGAGTACCCCCGGAAGGCCTCTCGTGCTGGGATGAACCATGGTGACCATGTAGTGACAGACGTTGTGACAGGCATGAAAATCAGTCACCTTGAAACTAACCCGTGTTTAGGTGCGGGTCGGTTGAACCAAATTTGCCTTAAAGCATAGGGAGAGCAGGTAGTGATGTAGAGTGCTGACTATTCTGTCTTTACCAAACAGCTGTATTGGCGAGACTTCAAGAAGGATGACCATCGTCTGAACGTGCCGCTGGGTTCGGTGGAATGTTCCATGACTTCGGTGCTGCGACTGGACACTTGGGGCAGTACCAAGTTTAGGAAGCAGAATTTGACCATACCGGGTGCAGTAGAGTCTTCGAACTACTTTATAATCATATGATCAGCTAAGTGTTAGTTCCTTGTTCTGGTTTTAGAGAATGAGCAGCTCTTAGGGTAGAGCTTTTCATTCTCAATAGAGTGAGAATTCTTAAAAGGGTCGAGTTAGGTTCAGGACCTTCAAGCGGGTGCTCCTTTGTAAGTGTATTGCTTTACCCATCGCAGTGTTTAGTTTTGCAAGTGTGGAACGTCTGAAGACGCATGCACATCCGTGAGTAAACGATCCCAGCACTTCTTGTACGGGTTATTGAGCGCGTTGTCTTATAGTGTGGAGTATCATACCTACATATATTATCGGCCTACCTTAGGTGTATTGGGGTAGTTCTTGCATCCCGCTGCTATCCTCATGTATATATCCAATCCCTTCACTTTCCTTTGCCTGGATTTAATAACTCTTTGGGGGTTACCTAAGTTTGTGGAAGAAGTTACAGTTTCTCAGAAACTGCCTGTCCCGCATACCAAGATATATCCTTCACTCTCCATCGGATAAATTCACGCAATTTTCACTTCCCTCCGAACTTCGGTTCTTACTTCTCGTTAATCCTGCTCGGATTGGTGATACTGTAGTTCTGTACAACATACAAGGGGAGAAGGTCCAGGTAACTGGACACACCAACTTTCTTCTGGTGTTTTACCTCGTTCCCGTCTGGTTCTTTCTTCGAGGAACGTTGTAGTACTCGTCTGACAATATTAATAGCGTCCAGAAGAATAGACGTGGAGTAGCTGTGTACACACGCTTTGACACTGTCTTACTCATCCGTCATGGGGACGGCCGAAACTCAAGTCGGGTTTCTGTATTGCCGACTGGAATGTGGTTTGCTGGAGAAACTTACTAGCTTAGTTGTGCTGTAGTCGCGAGGCCATAGAAGGCACTCAATGTCCCGGCCAGGGCCTGCGTACTTTTGGTAGAATGGTTTTTGTTCCCAGATTGTACTCCAAGGGTGTGTACGTAGTGCTGTCAAGTGTAGACTGTTGATAAAAGCTGCGTGCCGTGAAGACAAAGGGACCAGGGAAGTGAGACTGAAGAAGACGTTTAGTCTTAGCTTGCTATGAGCGTAAGGAATCCGGTAGGAGTGGGAGTAATGATTCATTCTCGAATATACCGCCGAGTATCCACAGCATACATTACAGCTAAGAGTCATCTGTAGTCACTTGGATGATGGATCTGACCACATTGGTTAGAGGTTGTGTTGTGAAACTCTAATCGGAACTACCCTAGCAATCTCTGATCTCTGATCAGTCAAGACATAGAGGCCACCACGTGGTACTGAATGTACTTATCATAGCATAGCGAATTCTTACCTTGCGGTTTAGACTACCTTACTTATCTCAAAGCTGGTTTGAGATTTCGCTCCCCTGTGCTAGAGATGTTTACAGTTCTATCATGCAGGCCCCGCCGTCTTGGACAGACACTATCGTTAATCACCAACTCCAGTGGCAAATTCTCCTGCGTCAGGTCAAGTTCTAATTACCAAGTGCCGTCAACCAGTCAGCAGCACTTCGCGACTACTTGAAGTTCGTTGGATTCATATGTTGTCCGTAAAGGTTTCCAGTGCTGTGGAACCCCGTTAATAGTCACGTAAGGTAAAATATGTAAGCAAGCATATTCACAAGTATGGAGTTGATCATAAAATATTAATTCACTTGTGTTCGGTCTGTTCTTTTTGATGGAAAAAGGTGTACTTCTGTGTAGTTATGTATATGGTATAATCCGGAGTGTTTTCATATTTTTTCTGGACTTATAATATTCTAATTCTTTTATTGTCGTGTTTTCTCAAACTTGTACTTTTATCCAGCTGGGTAATGATTTTTCATTGTTGTTTATCCGCATTATTTAAGAAAATCAAAATGCGAAAATTTTCTCTGGACAAGTCTTTAGATTTTTTCTGAATCATCTCTCCGCGAGTAATTTGGAGTGCATAGGCGCGCTGATATCTTGTGATTACTGATTGTAGATTTATAATCACATTAATGTTCAAAAGAGAATATAAAGCATGTGTAAAGACTGTTTACATTGATTTTATATTCTATATTGCATATAAAATTACGGTAAAGTCTATAGAAACCAAGATTTCATCTGTTGTTTCATCAACCAAAAGAGTAACATCTACATCTTTGATCAATGTGGTCTGCAATCGTGTTATTGAAATGATCATTTCAGTCGCGCTGAGTGGAACCTTCATGGAAGGTAGATTCTGTTGTTTTGACAAAAGACATTGAACCTTGCATTAGCAAATGTATTAACTATTTACGAATCATATCATATGTAGTAGTAGTAGGAATCATATCATATGTAGTAGCAATGGGGTTCGAAATTTATAGAAATTTCTGGTTGATCTTGCAATCTTGTACGAATGAAAGTGTCATTTCGAGAAGTGAGACTTTCATTCATGGATATGAGAAGAGATCAATGACAACAAATGTACACATACCCAGCACAAAACTTAGAGAATCATATATGGAACTTAAGGTTGATAATTTGCAAATGGTTCTTGGTTTCAACGTTTCATGGTCCTCAGAGTTTGGTGTTTGGACTCGAAAGTCCAAACATCTTGTTGGTATTGTGAACAAGATAAGTTAGATAGTTGGACTCTTCTAATTTCAGTGTAAATGTAGCTCAACTTGAAAACTGTAATTTATTTCGGAAGCTCTAGACACAATCATCTTCAAAAGCTCTAGACACAAGAAAAACCCGAAGAAGTTTTAGAGGATAAATTAAATTATCATGATCACAATCCAATACCTATCTTTTGTGCATAATTCTAAAATGATGATCCAAGACATCATCATAAGAGCAACCACCACTTTAACGAACTTCAAAACCTTTACACCCAAACAAAAAAACCTCTAGAACAAAAAGTAACCTAACAAGAATTGACTGACATAAGCTAGTAATCAATGCTACTAAAAACAAGATCAAGATAGGTTGTAGTAATGTAACATTGGAGACCAAATACGGTTTCCAAGTTCGAGATAACATACATTCTCCAGTAGAACACATGCGCGGAGGATATTGAAAATAAACAATAGTTTGCAGTACTGAAATCTTAAATTATCAAAAACCTTTAGTAATCCACAAATATGGAATGCAAACATGTGAAAGCAACACGAACAATTTGCATGAACACCATATGTGACTAAGAATAGATCTTTATCGATTGACTCGCATGAGAAAGTTGCAATACTATGAACAACCCTACAAAGAAACAATAGTGAAAAAATAATGCACTTTAAAGTAATTATACTTGCTCATATCATAGAAAGTTAATGTTTTATAATCAATTCGTGCAACCATGTTGACAAAAAAAATTTTTGTTGATCAACTAATAGTCGTGCTACTAATCGTCATCTTCTACACACATAGTTGCTTCTACTAGAGAGCAGTATCATATTATATGTTGCATGAAGGTTGTACAAGAAAACACAGAGTTCTGGCTGTAGAGATATCGTGTACAAGGACAAGGGTGAGAGAGACACACACTTCCATGAGAACGAGCTCTTCAGATACGTCAAACCTCACTTTATGTACAATTTCATGTTCTTTTAAAAAACACAAAATTGCTAAATAGACCAACATAGTATAAAGTCTACGCTCGAGTCTCTAAGCCAATCATTGAATCCAAACCTAGGACAAGAATAGCAGAAGCATAAATCAGAATAAAGAAAGCACCCCTTTGCTAACAAAAAGATTCACAATAATGTCTTGTCATCCAAGCTCCAGAATACACTATATACAACAGCTATTGCAGTATCATTGCTCCATTAACATTGTTCTTTAGTATACCATTAACTCGACGGTTAGATAATTCTAATCCAAAGGATGATAGTGAGTGCAACTTACGTAACTAACAATACAAAAAATATAACTCAACATCAGATCCAAAATTGCATCACCGTCTCTATTCAGTATACCACTAGTCCGATGGCCAGATCACTCTAATCCAAAAGAGAATCATGAGTGCAACCCACGTAATTAGCAATATAGAGAGAACTGCGTAGAAACTTGAAGTAAACACCAAACTGTAATGAAGAAAACAAGAAAAGACTCATTTAATGACTTTCTGTTTTCATCAAACGGTCTTCAGATATGGATAAAGTCTATCCTCCTGAGTCCAATGGTCACAAATTTGATCCCTAGCAGTCAATATATCTTTGAGCTTTTATCCCATATGATTGAACCTTCAAAACCTCCTCAATTTGGTATAAAATCACTCACAACAGCAAAATGGACCATTTGATCAGAGATCTTATCTTCTCTTGTGGTTACATCCTACTACCTTGAGCCTTAAGAGACTCCAAACAAGTAGTATGGAGTTTCTCTCGTGAAGAAAGAAGAGAATTTGATCACAAAAAGCAAAAAACTGATATCGATCTCTTGCGACTCAACTTCACTCACAACGTAACACAACAATCCAATCCACGTACATCTTCTCTTATATTTATATGAAGACTCCTTGCTCGTCTTGGCACCAAGAACGAAGAGCTTAACTCATCGATCTGAAAAAAAATTAACCTCAAGTGGAAGGTGAACAAAAACGATGAAAGAGTCTCTTTGTGAGTCAATCTCCCTCATATCTTACAACCCATCCGATGATACTTCATATCGTCTTCAATTTTGAAGAATTTGGTGTTCTGATTGCAATGGATCCATGGACAACAAATTTAGACTTCAGAACGCTCCAACTCTCATTCGCATGTAACTGAACTACTTTGATCTTTCCTCTCCAAGTCTCAATTTCTTTCAGTACACACACCACGATCCACCTCTTCATGACTCGTCTAATCCTATGCATTGCATGCACATATCTGAACCCAATGACACATTACACGTATGTATTGGACCTCATAATCTTCTAAAAAATCCATCGACAAGTTGTAAGTACAAACTGCTTTCTTAAGTTGCCCCTTACATCAATCTACAATACGTGAGTTTTTCCCAGATGATGACAAAGTAGCTCCCTTGCAACCTTAGTAAATTGTAGGTGACTGCAAATACATAGTTAGCGTCGACAAGTTAGAGTCTAGCTTGACTTTTCCATCTTTCGTATCTCCTAACTTTGTCATTAAACATCCAAATGAAGCAAATGAAGTGTCCATGGGAAACATATAACGAGTTCTATCACTTTGTGTAATGAGAGTGGAGATTCGAGAATAAATAAAAAATATATTTTTGTACTCCATGAACGTCTTGGAGCAATAATGTGCAACCTTAAAGTTTAACTTTCAAGTAGAAGACGATCCATGACACGACAACGGATCACAACTCAAATAAAAAAGTCGACAATATGATGCATAAATAATCATAGAACTATAAATTAGCACATTCGTCATCTACATAAACGTTTGGAACAAGAAGAACGGGTGCTCAAGATAAAATCTATCACTAAATCCAAATGGTAAAATATCGAATGCACTCATTTTCAGTAATGAAAAACTCCATCCTCGTTGAAAGCATTAACAGTGTGAAGTCACACTCTCATAAAAAACACCGCCGTCATTCAGCAAAACAAATAAATCATAAAACATCATGCCACTTGGAACAAAGATGGATGAATGAATGTCTTCGTGAACACAAACTAAGAAATGAGTGAAATATATAATCAGCCATATATATTTATAGAAGAAATAAAATTGCATCGAATCGTTTGAGAAATATATTGACTTGGTCTCCAATGTAATACCTCATTGCTGAATCTCCTCCATAATCATTTATGAAGAGTTTCACGTGTGTTCGCTATCTCTGTCTGTTAAGATCTTATGTCTTCGACAAAATCTTCAATTGATATAATATCTTAAAATTGATGAAATGAATTCTAAAATAACAACTAAAGACCCTAGGATAGCTATCACAGACAAGAGTAATATAGTACCATTCAAAAAGAGTTTAAGACAGCAACCAAAGATCCTAAGACAATTGTCATAGATACGAGTAATGTAGTATCCTAAGAAAGCAATATGCAGTCATACACGAGAGTAAATAGAGTTATAAAGTTCTAACTCCATACATGGTGTATCTAGACCCTATCTCTCACCACTACATCACCATTGATCGTTACTAAAGTTGCAAATACATGCCATTGGATGAAACATGTTCTTTCATGTGTTTGTTCATCATCACATGCTTCAATCAACTCATTAATACTCAATGTAGAAAACATAATATCGAACTTATAACGAGCCATTGACTGCTTGTTGTCGTGTGACAGCAGTGAAGTGGCAAAAGTAACTTTAACTTTTTTTAAAAGTCATAAAGTGATATACAATAGTTTCTTATCTATAAGATAAAAAAGATAAAAATCATGTTTAGATATAAATATGTTAAGACTCAATAATCGCTCTATTTTGAAGTCAAATTATGCTACATATATAAGATGACCAACAGCAACAAAACCATCCGATGATTGAGTTTATACAGTGAGTGTCTTCAATTGTTTTGGAGACAGACCTTCAACTCTTTGACTAGGTCAAGTTGGTGTTGAGTAGATTTTGAGTCTCCAAAGATGTTCAAGACCTTAGAGCCATTCGTCTTCATGACGAGATTGATCGCTCCGGAATGTATGGTCTAGGTGTTTTCGATGATGGAGATATCAGTGCTCCGCTGTAGTTTTATCGGTCGCATGTTCATACACGTACCATCTGAGAGAGGAACGGAGAGACAAACATAAGCTCAAATTTTCTCAATTTTCTGAACTGATTTATTATGTATACCAGCTAAATTTATAATTCAGATTACCTACATGTGTAATAGTATATGAAAATAGAGTCACATCGCAAGTTTAAACCTGTATGTCAGAACAAGAAGCTGATATATGTCAAGTTTTGACTTGACGTATTGCGTTTAAGAAGACGTACAGAAAGTCCTTACCTTCTCCTCTAGAGGGCTGTCCGTTGAGAAGAGAAATAGGTAGAGCACAGACCGAGTACCAAAAAATGAGTTAATACCCATATTGCGAAGAAAAGAAACCCACTTTATTTCAAGTTCTGGGAACTCGACATTACTCTCTTCTCCATTCTTATGTTTTAAACTCAAGGTGTCATTCTGTCAATTTATGAATTGAATGTATATGCTTACTAGTGGTCAATAGATGACATAGTTTATATCAAAATGATAAGCATGAAATTCTCTACAAGAATCTTGTGTTAATTCTTTATTTTTATTCATTTCATGCTGTGATTTTATAATAATCTTTGTATTCCGATGGAAACTAAGCTTTTCAAGTTGGACATGTGCTGTTATGATGTTTGCTGCTTTTTGACATGAAGTTTAGTTTTTCAAGGACCCAGCGACCATAGAAGGAGGTGTACCACATGGAATAACAGAACACTCCATCCAAGATTCACTGACTTAATCAAAACAAACACATGGAAAGAAAGGTATAGTACTCTATTTCCATTATATATTCATTTGAATGCTAAAGTATATGAAGATATTTTCTTTTGAGAGTGTTGCATATGGACTTTTGTGATGTTTTTTGTAATCAGGAGATAAAATCAGTTTCTAAGAAGCCAAAAGTTGAATGGAAATCTGAGCATGAGAAATTGCTTTAGATCTATATGAAGGAGTCTATTTTTTGCATTGATTACTTGCTTCAACCAAGAGACAACCTCGTCGTTAGAGTACATATCACGAATAAGTGAGATAATTTGGTCCGAAGGTATAAGATTAAGAAAGCCAATCAAGATAAAACTGATGCACAATCGAGTTCATGGGAGTACTATGAACAAATGCATCATTTTAGAGGTTATTTTGACCTTAGAATGATGATAGTGATACTTCTCTTCACATTTTTGTTGACCTTACTACATCGTGTATTGCATTTAGTGCGAGCATGAAATCAGTGTGATACCAGAATTAGTATTAGTAACACTATCTGAAGTGAGGACTGATTTTGCTCTATATTTACACTAATTCAAGCTGGACGGAATTTTTGAACTTATGATTGACAAGATGTTCCGCTACTTTATTTGAATGTTTTATGTCTAATTCTTATTCAAACTAAAAGTACACGATGTTCCACTACGTTATTTCACAAAATCACTCATCATGTTCTCTTGAATATTTCCATGCGTAGTCTATCTAAAACTAAAAGTATAGATATTGCATTGTCTTTGATATTCAAGAATCAATATACAAAGACACTAACTTTAATGTCTCTTAGACTTAAGATTCAGCATGACATCTTATGTTCTTTAAGAAACTTTTCATTTTTACACTCTTTTGCGTATCTTCGTGTCGTATTTGACTGTAATTTTTATGACGTTTGGAGACCGGCTGGAAGCAATGTTCAATTCTGCACGAAGAGAATGTGAACAAGAAAAAATGGAATAAATAAATATAAGAGAGACTGTAAATGTCAATGATCTTCCAGAGAACGAGTTAGGAGATAATGATATAGTGCTTTCAGAGTCGACTCTGATCTCACTAAACGGAAAAAGACGTTTATAACATGTTTGTACTTTGGAGCAGAGATCGACTGTAATTTATTGGATGATCGACAAAATGAGTACAGATAGTAAGATGACCAGCCTCGCAGTAGCTAGATTTTCAACATTTTTCTGCATGATCATCGAATGCAAATATTATGAAGGCTATGCGTTAGTGGAGAGACATACAGAAGAATTTAGCCAAAATCTCAAGAGATGAAAATTTCAACTTTGTCAGATAAGCAAACGTTGTAAGCAGCTCAGAAGGTATGGCTATGGTCGTGAAGGTCATTGGAGGAAAGTTTGCTAAGATAACTATTTCATTCATGATCTTTTGAAATGAGAAATCTTCGTATCCAATTCGTGGTGTTTCAAACCTATTCCAAGAGTCACGCATCATTCATCACCAAGGCTTTTCTGAATGATCATGTGTTGGTTCAATATTACAAAGAACCTCATGTAAAGATGGTTAGATGACAAGCAAGAAGAAAGATGCAATGACAAGATAACGTATATCTCATAATTCTACACCAGCCGTACTTGAAGCTCTGTCTCACATCAACACAAAATCCGTAAGTTTATTAAGAACTCAACGCATTTGACTCAACCATGTGACTCGTTTGTAACCTCCAAAATAAAGATGTTCGGAAACATAGTTGAGAATTGAAGAAAGCTGAGCTGATTCATGCAGGCAATTGGCAAGGAGATGGTAGAAACTGGACATCAATATGCTCATGAACCCAAGTAAGAGTTGGTTCTTACAACTAGCTACAGATAGTGTGAGAGAAGTAAATGCTCTTCAAGATAAAGATGAATGAGGGTATGTCGCAAAAGCAATGATACGTTGTGGATTAAGTTTGAATGTCACTCGAAGTTGAAAAATCTCTCAACTAACTCTAGAACTTCAAAATATCATCAAGTTTTATAGAGAAGACTTTGAGAAGGAGAACAATGTAGAGTTAGTATCATTAATCATACTAGATAGTCAAGCACACATCATAGATTAGACCATTTAATTCCAAATAGCGGAGAGTCACAGTCAATCATGAACTCTTTACTCATATATCACGATGTGATACAATGTAATGCAGATGAACTTCAAAACCTGATGAAGATGTAAAATACTACATTAAGTCATCGATTTGGATGTCTAAACATGTTGAGTACTTTACTCTTCTTGAACGAGAAATTTGACAATCAACACATCATGGTATGTCTCCGTGTCGTTCAATGCGATACTACTCTGTTCTGGATCTTTGATGAGCTCAAGTTTGATAAGCTTTCCATTTTTACATAGCTATTCATACATCTTAGAACAACACAATTTTCTTTCATTATCGTTCGATCCAGTTGTAAGTAACAACTTTAAATTTCTTCGTTCGAGATGTTTTTCCAACTCGTTGCAATACGTGTTTGAAATCTGCATCAAATATGTAAGTTGTGATGCCCAATTTGATCTTGTTGGACTCTATGCCTCTTGTTTGACGAAATGCTCTCTCTAGATGACGAGACGAGTTGATGAAACACCTTGTTCAACGAACAGTGCATTCATCCCTACAAATCAAAGCGTTCAGGACTAAGCCATGACTACAAACGTGTAAACTGATTTTTCAAATGTTTAGGCGTGCATTACTACTGTATGCATCAAAACACAATAGTTTTATAGTGTCAAATGACTATATTCAATAGATAATATTATTTATATAAATTTCTATCTATTAAATTAATATTACGCATATTATTTTTAGTGAAGAAGAAATTACGAGTGATTATTGAACTAATGTGAGTGACACTAAACACGCAGATGTGTACGTTGAGTGTGACTTCCAGCAAAATGAACATCCATCTTTTGTCGATCTCATGAATGATTATCAGTCATCTTTAAGAGAGAAAGTTAGCGATGTCTCTAATACTACTGGAGAAACTCTTAGAAGAAGAGCATGTGCTCAACTTGGTATCAATGGAAAGCCAAACTTGAGTGCTAAAGAAAAAAAGGTCACTCAAAGAAGAACACATATAGTACAATACAGTGCATGAATCTCTTTACTAAAATGCAAAGAGAAGCAAATGAGAGAAGAGCACAATAAGAAGATCGTAGACTCGATTTAATGATCGAAATGTTCGAGATTCATCGAATGGAGATTGAGCTCACAAGAGGAGGTTCTCAAGCAACATCTTCTATCATTAGAAATCAGGTTCTTATCTCTACATATCTCTTCTTCGTATCTAATGACCGTTAGAACTTAACAGAGTTTTGCAAAAAGTGTAAAAATTGCTTTTCTCACTGACTCTCCTTCTCGTGTCTTGACCTTGTCCGCAGCAGTCCTAAGAAGGGATTGTAGATTCACAACATTCAGTCGTTCATCCACCAGATCCACGTCATGAGATACATCCACATTCCTTCCAAATGACTGAATATATTTTTAATTTTCACTCCTACCTTTGATGTGTATTTCTCAAACTCATTCTCCATTGCTACTCCTGGATGCGTGTGTCGGTGAAATCGTTTGATTAACCACTCTCTGATAAGATAAGCCTATCTCCAAGTAGCAGAGGTGGTATGACAACCACACCGGTCTCCGTACTCAACGTGACTACTGGTTCAGTAATAACATGTTTTGTTTTCATCAACTGATAGAGACTTGATTGTCGTAAGTGTGTAACGTCGTGAGTAGATCTGGACATGGTGCGACATAAGTCCCAGAAATTCAGATTGGAGTCTTATACTCCTTGTAGCAAGACATAGAAGTTGGAATAATATCTTTTATAGTGTTTTGGAAGATACTTTTATATGTGAACCTTCAATAGCTCTTATTATTTGTGACATTCCACGAATCTGCTTGAACTTGCTCATAATAATTCTACTTTCACTAAGATTTGATCTACATACGTATTCGGAGAACAATTTATGCTTGCTTGTAAGAATATCAGTGATTATCATAGTGTATTTCACCACTGTTGATGCTCTAATGCAATACATGTCACTAAGAGTTCTCTAACATCGCATTTGTGCAAAATGATATATTACCACTGTCACACATTTGACAAGTTTCATTTCTTTTCTTGTCATATGTCACTTACTCATACTAGGCATGAAACGTTCTATGTCGTCACTAGTCTCATAAAGTTCTTATGTGGCATTCTATATCATTTTCTCATTTGAATGTCTAGAAATGCAAAGTTCATGTGTAATACGTCTTTGTGAATGACATTTCATTATGTGTTGTCTTGTATGATCCAAAACTCACGAGAGACCGTTCGTCCCACAGTAGACTTCACATGTTAACATGTTTGAATGAACAATAACAACATGAAAAATTCATGATCAACTTCACATTCCGATGATCTCATCATAAACATAGCTAGTTCTCCAAGTTTGAAACATAGTCCACTCTAAACTAGAAGAAAATCATGTCCTAGATATCTATTGTCTCCAACTAATGTAATTAAAGATGGATTGAAATCTCAATCATTAAAAAAACTAAACTGGTGTGTGAGCAACTAAAAAAGTACCATGTAATCAGAATTTGCAATACAAGAAAGACAAAAGATCTCACAAAGGAGAAAAAAAAGAATGTATAGTTCCACCTACGATAGACTTAGAAATAAAGTGAGAACCATGTTCTTGAAAGTGCTTGTAGTCTTTATTGTTTATTACCAGTTAGTCTTGGTTGAAGAAAAGTTCCAAAGGGAATACATTCACATCTTCACCTTGTACAAGAAAAGTCTCAATGGAAGTACATTCACATCTTCGTCTTGTACAAGAAAAGTTCCAACAGGAATACATTCACATCTTCGTCTTGTACGAGAAAAATCTCAATGGAAAATCTTTTAAGCATACATAGTCACCTTCTTCCGAGTTAGGAAGAGAGAGAAATGCATGTCCGTCTAATTTAATACCTAACCCTTCCTGCCAGGTATTAAATTAAATGCCTGATTAGAGTATATATTCATGAGTACAGTAACCCAGACTTGTACAAGCATGAGAATCCAATCTACACTTATGGGTTCTTGTCTGCTCTTTCCGTGTTTCTAAGCATAGACTAACAAATAATGTTTATAAAAATTTTTAATTATTTATATCTATTTAGTATATATATTTTATTTAATATTTATATAATTATCTGATAACAAAAAAAAACACAAGTTCTCAAAAGTTCAGTTTGCATGGTTACTTATTCACCAAAACCTGAGATGGTTACTTATTCACCAAAACCTGAGATGGTTAAAAACAAAAACAATTTTTGTGTCCGTTTCTTTAAATTTTTGAACCTCTGCAATTATGTGTCCGTTTTTTTCAATTCTTGAAGCTCTGCAATAGGTGCGTGTTGTTCTATGTCCATGTATTTAAATTATGGAAGGTCTGCAATTGTCTCTGCTTGTTGTTCTGCAATTCTAATTCTGTGCTTATAATTCTCTGAGCGCGGGAATTATAACCACGCAGGTGGCTGTGTGATGTTGTTAAATATATGTTGTTCAAAAATTGGCACGGCTATATTACAATATATAATTCCAGCAACATTCCATGACATGCTCCCACAGCTTTCTCTCTAGACATGGTTTCTTGTGTTTCTTTTCTTGTGTACAACCGTTGTATCCACTTCTTTCTTAACTTCTCTGGGCGTCTGTGTGATGTCAAATAACTGGAAAGCAGACTCCACTATCATTTCGTACTCCATGACTGTTGTACAAGAGACGAGTTTATAGAGATAATATTATGTTCCACACAGAAGGTACGCACAGCGTACTCGCAAATAATACTAGAGTCTGCAATACCAGATACAACAGTACGGACTCGAATGGTAAAAAAGGTAGTTTACAACTGCAAGCTCCAACGTACCAGCGCTGTACAGTCGGGTATGTACACTAGGTACAGTTAAGAAGTGAGGAAAAAAGATAAGTTTGGTCTCTGTGGAAGCAAAGTATAGTACAACTGTGCAAAACTCGTAACTCCAGTTGCCTATGTACACTACTGAGAGATAATATAGTCAAAACTTTGCAAAACTGCTATGTCCAGTAGTCTTTGTACAGTACGTAAGTGTGTGTACATTAGTGAGCAAAGTGCAAGGCGAGTAGGTTCTGTACAGTGCCTTCAGGTCCTCATAGCCTCTGAAAGAGAACAACTCCAATGCAAGCTGACTGTAGGTAGTGCTGAAGGTTACCCACACTGCAAAGTTCATTCTCCGGATGCCTGCCTTGCAACGAGATGGAGACAAATGAAATAATAGTGAAGGTGAAGACCGAAAGCTGTTGACAAAAACAATGTTGTTCATATTTACGTCGGTCTCTGTCTGCTCCAAGATTACGACGAAAGGCAGTGCAGACTGACACGTACGACTGTTGTGTCTGCTCGAACTCTGGACGATGCTGCATGTCAGACATGAAGCCAGACTGAGAAAGCAATAAAGAAACGTCTAGGTGCAGGACATAACTGTTGTAGGACGTAAATTGTTGATGTAGAAGAAAAGGAGCAGGAGCAAACGTTTTAGAAACTGAAAGAATGGAAGCGGAAAATAATAAGGAACTGAGGAGTAAAAAACGAGTTCAGACGAAGTTTGCTGAGAGGAAAACTGTACTCGGAACGAATACGGTGTTAGCGAACGCAATAGTTTTAGAAACTGAAAGAATGGAAGCGGAAAATAATAAGGAACTGAGGAGTACAAAACGAGTTCGGACGAAGTTTGCTGAGAGGAAAACTGTACTCAGAACGAATACGGTGTTAGCGTATGCGAGGTCAAAATGTACAGCGCTCAAGTACGGACCTACTCCATGCGGTTTTTACTGTGGCAACGGTGTTTCTTGCGTCTCTGTTCCTGCGAGGACAGAAAAACATATGGAAAATGAAAAATATAGACACGGCAATGCTGGAAGTAAAAGAGGTTTGTTATGAATACAACGTGGTCACCTTCTGTGGCTCTGTCGACTCCCACACTTCGCCGGAGTGCACTGCACAATGGCATGTAAGAAGGCTGTGTGTCTTCAAAAAATGTTCGATGCTGGTTACTGCAGGCAGCTATGTCCTCAGCGTCTTCATTCTCCTTGACTGCATCCACGGCGTCCATCGTAAAGTACCTGGCTCGCTGTTGTTGCTGGCAAAAAAAAATCTGGTCAATATCGTTCATGATAATGGTTTCAGGGTGGACGATAGCTTTCCAAAGAGCGTCGCTACGCGCTCGCTGGATTCCTGAACCCATGAGCCATTTGCACGATGGCGAGTATTTTCCGGATTTGATCATCATCCTCAAGCAGGTTCTCAACATTGTGCCCAGAGGATGTCTACTGCGGTACTTGTTATACTGCAATGCTCTCTGTAAGATATTATTTAAATTCAATTCTACACGATTCTTAGTATCGGCAGCACCTAAAAGTGTGAAGAGTTCATCTCCATCTTTCAGCATAGAGTCAGATATGTTTTTCATAGAGCAAACATGGTGCGCCTCAGATCTGTCTTTCATACAATATCCTAGCATCCCTACAAACGTATGAAGTCCCTTGTTGGTTAATTTCTTGACACATACATCACCTCCCAAGGGTCTATCAGCTCCCTTCCAACCCAAGACAAAAACAATACGTTTCTTTATTTCGAGAGGGCTAGTAGCCTGCAAGGATAACACTCCCTGTATATGCAAATGTAATAATGCGCCTCCCCTCTCCACTGAAAGTAGACCGCTATCACATTCCCTATGAAGAAAATCAGAAAGTATGGGCCAGCATATGAGATCTAAGTCCCCCCCTGTCTGTCCCACTGTTAAGGACACCTCATGTGGTTTTCTCACAAGTTTCCGAGGGTTGTTCAGTGCTGGAGAAATCGCGCGGTGAGCGCGAGCTTCTCTTCTCATGAACATGATTCGAAGGTTTACACTCTATAGCGTCAGAGGGAAAAAAAAAGTGTTTACAACCGAATCGAAACAAGGCAGGGTTCAAATCATGACAAACACAATGTACGCAACGCAGACGATATACAGCTTGAACAACAAGTTTCAAGAGTAAAGGTTCTTCTTTTGACTGTAAATATTGTGGGTAAGAAAAAAGGACAAAATGACGATCGCAGAGAAGTAACCAGCGATCGGTGGATGCAATGAAATGAAAAGGGCCAATTAAAGCGTAGTAGCAGCAATCTCTAGTAGTAAAGGTACGTGAGATGAGGACGTGATCTAATCCGGGGACTAGAAATTCGGGAGGTTCGTCTTCAGAGAACTGTAAATCTAAGTAGATGTAATCTCTATCTCGATAAAGTGCAACATCATCGAAAGAAAGCGAACGACAAGTAATGAGAGGAAATGGGGGTAAGGTTAGTGGCCGATGTAATGTATCTAAGATATAGCGATGTCCGTGAAGATGAAAACATTCGGCCTGGATACGGTCCAAATCGACTAACGGAGGTGTAGCAACGAGTCTAGGAGGAGTGTTAGGAATTGCAATCAGGTCATCATCATCGGCGCTGTTCACAGACTGAGACATGATAAACATTCAAATATACTACAGGAGGTGGTCGCTGTACTTATCTGCTGTACGACGTCGACGATGACCTTGCAAGATCGGAGAAGATAAGTTCGGTATGGTATGGTGGTCATAGCGTATGGTATGACCAAGTGCTGCGACATTCACCACTTCCGCAGATAGTTTAGCAGAGAGTAGAGATCAGACAGCAGAGAAAAAACGTCGAGGAGAAGACACTTAACTTGTACATGCGACGTCCCGGCCATAACAGTCAAAGCAGCTCTAGCAGCAAATTGTACGCTAATGCGGTATGGCGCTTCATGTTGGAAGTAGGTTTGTCCTGCATTGCATGAATGGGAAAAAGAGAAAACATCAACGGATGATACAACAGCAAAGAAGCATGGACCCCCGGCAGTAAGGACCAGCAACAATGTAGGCCGCAATTCTGTCGGGACCACCAGAATAGCCGCACAGCCACCGCAAGAGAATACGTGAGAGGTAATTGAATGCTCCCGGCAGATCCCGCTAGCGACAGACGAGAATGCAGACACCCTGCATTGCACGAAAAACGAAACAACAGCAATGATGCAGCGGCGGCCTATGGCAAAGAAAACCCGCAGTACAGCGGCAATTGAGAACCTCTCGGCACCTCTCGGCAGCAAACCTGCCGACAGTAGCAGGATACAATCAAGAAAGGTGTAAAGCTGGCGATTTGCAACTGGCCTGGATAGAGACGATGAAAGATGTAAAGCTGCTGATTCACGAATGGCCGAGGAGAAAATGCCGTCGGTCTCGTAGTACAGCGGTCCGAACACCGAAACCATAGCAGCAGCACCCTAATGTAGTCGCAACCTACTTAGCGGTCTGAAGTCCGAGTATTATAGTTACGGTTATATCTTAGGAGGCATGACAAGCGGCATGCGACTAACGATAATAGCCGCTATTTAACCAGTCCTCAGTCCGAACGATAAATTTGCGATACAACGATAGAAAGTATTCTTTCGGCGACTACTATCGAAATCGATCGAAAAGTACATAACCCGATGACCATCCAATGAGTTTTTTTACATAGACCTACTGTTCCGCTTGTCCTCTATCGCAGTCTTCATCCAGATGTTCATTGTGGATGCTTATTTATTCACATCTTCGCCTTGTATGTCACAACAGCCTTACGAAAGCCTACTATTACGATGTGTCTCTCAAGATCCAGAACTGGAATCCTGTGAAACAGACTATACACAACTTCAACCTTCAAAAGAGATATGTTTAAAATTTAGTGAGTTAACACCTAATCAATTTTTGGAAGTCCATAATCAAATCCATAATAATTAGTCAGATAAATTTTAGTTAATCATGTATTGTGCATTATTTAAATTCATAAGCCTTTATCATTCAAAAGCGTAAGAGAAGTATAAAATCAAAGTATCTAATATCTTCTTTATCCATATTATTAATTTACGGTCGAACTTTTTCTTCTGTTAATTATGAGAATCACAATTAACACTTCCGTATATGTGCTATGGACATCCAAATGTGGCAAAGTTATTTACGCATGTGTAAACAAGAAAAATCAAAATTAGGGTTTAGGGAAACATAATCAAATATGTAACCAGTCATCGTCTCATCTTTTAGGTTCATCGTTATATGAACACGTGAAGGTAATCATGTAATTTGTATCAACAATCTCCGATCCACGTCAAAAATATAAACTGACGTGGCAGGATGACTGTCAGAACTGTTACTGCCAGTAAAATATATGAACTCAGGAAACACAAGCTGACATATAAGATTAGTGTTAAAACTGCAAGTCTGATAACTGTTTGTTCAGACTATATTCAGTAAGAGAGGTCCGATCAATTGGGGGGGCTGATCAAGCGGAAATCTGCCCATACCAGGCCTTGCTATACCACACAACAGCACATTCGCGTTGCATACGTATTTAGATTGCACCCAAATGGAGAGAGAGTGATAGAATATCAATTTACCGGCTACTTTATTACAAGTAGATGCTTCTGAACTTGCATCGAACACAAGATGTAACCCCGTTCTCACAGGTATAGTACATATCTAAATGGGTGTGTACTGCACATTTGAGTACTCTTTCATCAACGGATACTCCAACCCGGGAAATCCAGGAGCGTACGTTTCAACCAAACGAACTGTACTTTGAAGAAATGCTGTCAAAAAAACCGTCCCGTCTCTGTTGACACGACGGTTGAAAACTAGGTACTAGTATTCTGTAACCATTACCTAGATATATAACCCATTTAGAAAAAAATGCCAAGAACCCGAAATCCTGGGTCCCTAAAAATTCCCATCCCTTTCCCTACACCATGATGTGCTTAAAACTTTGTGCGAACGTATCACTGAAGTACGAAGGCATCTGTACATAATCTACTGAAGAATCGGACCAGCAGCCAAAATCTCCTTAGTGAGGTTGGGGTCACCGCCGACCTTGTAATCTGCAAAATTCTGGAAATTTTTCTGGAACAAACGCGCCAACCTCCTCACAGTCTCGCTGTACGCTTGCTGATCTCTCCACTGCAAGCCAAGCCAAACACTAAAATCAGCAGACAGTTTTTCAGCATTCCCGCCAGCGGTCAGTAGACAGTAATCAATATCAGTACTAAGGCATAGATTCGCCAACGATTACTAGCTAGACGAAGCTATAACTAATGTACTTTGACATGCAACAACCAGCCATATTTTCCATAACTACGAACAACTAGGCACATGTTGTTCCCTCAACGTACGCTGTTCTCGGGCTGCAGAATTTCTGACGGAACACCCTCCACTGCCTTGGGTACATTGAGGTTGAAGATAGGAGTTACAAAATACTCCGCCTCCAAAAGTGATCCGTCATGGATAGCATCGATGATTTTCCTCGTGTAAGACAACTTCATCCGTGACCCGACACCATAACTACAACAGTAACAACCAGAAGAACTGTAAGAACAAGTTTCGATTTTGATGCGAGCAATGCAACTGCCTTTTACGGACGCATGTACGGTAGCTCAAGTACCTGCCACCCGACCAGCCCGTGTTAACCAACCAAGCGGTTGCGCCGTGCTTTTGCATTTTCTCAGCCAGCATAGCCGCATACTTGGTAGGATGCATCATAATGAACGCCGCTCCGAAGCACGCGGAGAAAGTTGAGCTAGGTTCCTTGATTCCATCTTCTGTACCCGCAACCTGCAAACAGGAACCCGAATTAATCAAGACAGCCACAATGATGGTGAAACTGTCAAGCCTCTATCACAAATTATTCCAAACCTGCTCTGGTTTGTGGCTTACCACTGCAGTGTAACCACTGATAAAGTGGTACATCGTTTGCGCTAAAGTCAACTTGCTGACTGGAGGAAGGACACCGAAGGCATCACAAGCCAAAAGAATGACATTCTTAGGATGAGGCCCGACACAAGGGAGTTTCGCATTTGGGATGAATTCAATCGGATATGCTGCCCTCGTATTCTCTGGTATGAAAAGCAAGGCCACTTGTAAGAAATGAGAAATACTCTCACTACGACAAAACAATAGTACCAATCTCGAATCCGACTCACTAGCTTGAAAACGTCAACACAAACCATGCTGGACTTCTACTCGTAAGCGATACTCACGACTACAAAGCATGCTTCTCAGCAAGCTGACTTCTACGCGTAACCAATCTCGACCCCGAACGCACTAACTCCTTGAAGGTTGCTTACCAGTAACAGACTTATCCGCGTAATCAATCTCCCTCAAGTGCTCATCGAATACCACGTTCTCCACCACTGCCATGAGCAACATCGAGTGTCAAGGTCGAGCTGAGCACATGTCACATACAAAGGTTGAATCTGCTATACATCTATCGCTTGTTAAGCGTTCAAGCTAAGCAACTAGAAACTACGCCAAAACAAACGGGACCAAACCAGTGACAAACATTTGACCAAGGCAGGGTCTACGAAGACTGCTTACCTCAACATACCTGCAACCACAACTCACATCCTCCAGACCATGTTCCATACCATCACTTACTTACGAAGTCCAAAACTCTCAGCAGCACACGATTGAGGTCGGAACGCATGCTTACCGGTACCAAACTTGATAGCATTCCAGATATCTGGCTCCTTCTCCCGCGAGAGGTCAATACACTTTGCATAGCATCCTCCTTCGATGTTGGAGACACCATTATCACCCCAGCAGTGTTCATCGTCCCCGATGAGGTAACGATTGTGATCAGTAGACAGTGTTGTCTTGCCAGTTCCTGCCAACATGATAACAGTAGCAGCCTCAGACCCCTAGTGTACCCACCATTTACCGTTTGGACTCATCTCCATCCCACCAGACTTTCAAATATAGAGCACCGTTATATCTTACAATACCTGATAATCCAAAAAACAACGCCACATCCCCTCCTTTTCCCATATTGCAGCCTGAATGTAAAGACAAGATGCCCCTCTTTGGCATCAAGTAGTGCATCAAGCTGAAAAGACCCTTCTTCATCTCTCCAGCATACTGCGTTCCGAGGATCACCATTTCTCTTCGTTTCAAGTTGATATCTATGCTAGTTGAGGAAGTCATATAATGGGTATATCGATTGCAGGGAAATTGCCCGGCATTGTAGATGGTAAAATCAGGAGTCCCAAAGTCCTCAAGTTCTTCAGGAGTAGGGCGGATGCACCTGCCACCCATCGTCTTTAATGCAAACTGAAGACCATACTGAACATCATATATCATATGCTCACTCACACCGATTGAGTAAGGAAATTCCGTCGTTACTCAAGCCGAATCGGTGATCACCATAGTCTCAAATTACTCTTATCGACGAGACATCTTTGACAAGTAGATATACATCCGCTATCGACAAGACCTTTCGTGACACTCGATATGTAAATCAGGAACAGCACACGCGGAAGAAGGCAGGTTCAAGTTCCTTACATGTTGTACATGAAGAGAGCGTGGTAGGCACGTGCAGAAATAATCCTCACTTTGATCCGGTTTTCTGGGTCCCAGTTCAAGAATTGGTCATTGACGAAAACCTGGAATAGCAATACGGTCAGTACGGAAATCGTCAAGTTCCAGTTGTATGATTTCGAACAACATAGCTGCAAGTCCCGAACGGAAGTGTTAAAAAGATGTTCGAGCAACATAGCTGCAACTCCCATACGGAAGTGGGGCAAGACCTTCGCTGCTTACCTTCTCAAGGGAGTTGAGATAATCAACGGCTCGCTCTCTGTTGACCAGGAAAGTCTCCTCGTCCATCTCGATGTTTGGAGATCCTCTGCAAACATTATTGCAAATCAGCTGTGTTCGGTGGAATAAGCTGATTCGGGCCAAACTCTTGGAGGACAAAGTCGTAAACGGTAAGGGAAAGCTCGTAGCCTGGACTGAAGCTGTAAACTGAAGGAACAGCCCGTAGCCTGGACTGAAGCTGCAATCTGACAGCGGGGAATGAAACCTGCTTACTTTCCCCACCACAAGTCATCTTTGGAGGTCTCCTCGAGGACCACACGTTTATCCTTGGGAGATCGCCCCGTCTTCGCTCCAGAGAGTGTTGCAAGAGCCCCAGTCGACGTGATGTAGGATCCTTTCTCCGACTTCAGGGCCTGTTCGTAGAGCTCTGTTGAACAACAGCAGAACCAGATGTGAATATAGCTTTCCAAAAGAGCCTAGATCCGCCTGTACTGCTTGTTTAGTACCAGACAGTTCCACTTCACTGCTGAAAGATATTGCACGACTCCAAGAAAACGAACAACTGAACAGGCGGGAGATGATCAGACAACAGATAGTGGAGCCAGAAAACCAGCTTAAAACACACGCTTAAGAGGTACTGCAACGGTTATGGACCAAAAGCACATGGATCTGCCTTAAACTCCCGTAGCGCCGATTTGCAATCCTCTGTTTACCTGCTGGAGAAAGGTTGTAGAGAACATGTGTGAACTTCAGAGCACTGTCACTGATATTAAATCTCGGGGGCTCATACACCGCCTTCACAGCCTCCCTCTTCTTTGCAGGATCACCTTTAACCACCTGGGGACCTCTCTCACGAGTCAAAGAGGCCAGTGACGTACTGCGAAGACCAACGTTCAATCAGAAACGTCGCAAACACATCGAAGGAAAGAGAAAACGGTGAAAAGGAATACCATTCTTCCATATATTCTCTCACCTGATCGACTCGAGCTGCTGGCGCTGAACCTCCTCGTCGGACCTCGGAGTCAGTCCACCCCTTGGAGTTAGCCCTCCCCGGGGTGTGTTCGGAGCAGACTTCTTCACCTGCAGGGAATGAAGCTCATCCAAATTTTGAGCTCTGACAGTGGGACCACTATCATCGGCACAGACGTCGCTCGATCTGCCCTTCGTATTGATCCGGGTCAGGCCGTTCAAGCCGCAGGAGTCACCATTGGAACTCATTTTCACGCTGTTGGAGCAGAATTGGAACCTGCACGAAATCCAACTTCAGAACTATAAGTCTTCTGATTATGGACCATAATAACATTACTGTTCTGGACGTACCACGAGTCTAAAGAGCCGGAAACACGACCTGGAGAATTAGATCAATACTCGATGCATATTGTGCATTACTTGCATGAGCACATCCATGCAGCAAAACTAGCAGCAAACAAACAGCATCATCTGAATCAAGTCTTCCAGAAATCCATGAACATTATGCACGCTGCTTAAGTGTGCAACAATAGCACCATCTATCCCGCATCAGCGCAGACAGCACCAAAATTCCACCATGTGGCCCAATCGCCAAGTCGCTCACCAGCAGAAGAGCCGCAACCACAGCAACAGCCGAAAGAAGAGCCTCCGAACAAACGAACGAACGAACGATACGTAACACGTAACAGAACGCCCTCTCTGTCGCCAGCCTCAACGATCGATCCTTGTTGATCTTGCGTTTGCTGCAAGCCACCACCGCACTCAAGGGAGGAGGACGAGCGATTTCTGGAGTCGATCAACGCAAATTTATACAAGTCTGCCTTTGCCCTCCTCCTCCTCCTCCTGCTCCCCTGCGCCTCCAATGAACCGGGCGGGTTGCTGCGCTCAAAACCAGACGGCGACCGAAGATTACTCTCATCGCGAATCATTTCCGAAACACACTCGCTTGCACGCACGCTCCTCTCCTTCCTCCCCATTGCCATCTTCTCCTTCTCCTTCTCCTTCTAATTCCGTCTGATCACAGCACAACTCAATTTCGCTCTCCCTGCCTGCTCTCGCTGCCCACAGATGGATCCGATGGCCAAGTCTGTCTTCGTTCCACGCGTCGCCCCGACGAGCTCGCGGCTCTCCTCCAGCTCCGTTCGCTTTCGCGATTTCCTTCCCGTTCGCTATCCTTCTCCTATCCTCCTCCCATTCAAAGCATTCTTTCCCCTCCTTTCCTTCGCTTTTCGGGGGATTAAAATATTCCTTTCCTGACATCTTTCGTCCTTCCTATCCAAAATCATCCCCTTGCTATACCTGGCCCTTTCTTTCCGCCTATTTTGTGCATCTTACTTCGGTCCAACTTTACCGCAGATCCTTCTTCATCGGCCTCAATGCCTACTGCCGCAAAATACCCCTCTCCATCTTTTGGGCTGGGCCCTTTCGAAACCCTTCTGTAGCCACACGGCTTGGTGATTATTCTATCTCACTGGCTTTTTTTCCCCCTCCTGGGGGCGTTTCTCTCTATCAGTATCCGTCCGTCGTGATTATGATATCACGCGTCGCGCCGTATTGGAAAAACGGGCAGCCCATTGTCCACGTGGCCTGATTACGTTGGATGCTGTTGTGGCATTCCAGCTAGGAACGATTTCTGTAGCGTTTTACCACGTGGAAGGCTGCAAACTAGTATCATGTAAAGTCCACCAGATTTAGCCGCCCGTCTGTCTGTCTTACGGCTCCATCGGATTACAGAGAGGACGTATATACCAGTAAAGACAAAAGAGTAACGTGAGGTTACAGAACAACCTTTCCTATTTTCCTTCTTCTGGATTTGCTTCGAGGAATTCTTTGCGTATTTGGCTGTCTCTTCTCTTCTCTTTTCCGTTTCGTTTTACTCCTGAATCTCAAAAACTTGGAGGTAACCGGAATAGACCGTGACCATCCATTATGCAATAAGTTATAACTCACCTATGCTTTGTTCGTTCTTTGTATTTCAGTGTCGTTGTTTCACATGTGAGTCATTTCCAGTTTTTTCTTGCTCGAGTGTCAAGCGAGTAATGTGGACATTCCGTTTTAGTTTAATTCTCAAAACTTCGGCCAGGGATAAAGTATTTAGTTTATTTTAGAAAATAATTAATTCACTTTTTTGATTTCTCCAAAATAATTATCAATTCAAAACATGATTAAAACGAGTACCAGACTGAAAGGGAAAAGCCTAAAACTAAACATGACCAGCTCGTGAAAAGTCTAAATTTACCATTAGGTTCATCACGTTTGTGCTTTTCACATGCACCATCCGGAGATAGCTTTGGATACATAATTGAGATGATTACGCAATCAACTGTTATGAAATGTGAATTTGATTATATATTATTCACCTCACTGTATATGAGGATAAATATGTAAGTTGTTAATTTACCACCAAATCATTCTAATCATAAACTTAATAATTTAATAATAATTACTAATTTAATATGCTTATCGGCAGTTTTATACGTCACATCTTTTATGGTTCAAAACAGAAACAGTTTTCTTCATAGTTGTGTAAATGGTTGGGTTTTTAAACGGTTTCGTCTTCAAAATAAATGACATTAAACGATTTGGTTTTATAATTTTATAAAAGTTATAGTTCAGTGTAATGATCAATATTCTTTCGTGAATTCTCTTACCTCACTGGTATGTGTATTGTCGCTGGGTAAGTAGGGATAGAAATAAAAGAAATGAAATTTGTCATCAACGGCTTTAAAAAGATCTCTATCCAAAGACCCTTTTACACTTCCATGTCTCCAGACTTCACACTCTCTAAAACTTTAAGAGTTGGTCAAGTTCTCCATAAGAGAGGATATTAGCAGCAAAATACATGAAATTCAGTTTTCTTTTCAAATAAACCGCGACGAAAACACGCGCCCGCATGCCATTACGAGAAAAGACCATACGCAACAAAAGCCCAAAGGAAGAAGAGTGATCCTAATCTGGCGGTTTACCCCGTAATGTACCTCTACCCCTAAATAAAATACCCATCCCAAACGAACTAGCCAAGGATAACAGGGAAAGAGACAAGCGAGATATGAGGAAAAAGATAGAGACGATGGATTGGTTTCGGAGACTGAGATTGATTCAACGAAATTTTTTTTTTAATTTCTTTTTGATAGATGTTAGTGATATTTTTATTTAAATTAGAAATTATTTGTATATTAAATAAAAATAAAAATAACTTTAAAATTTTAATTTAATTATTTAACAAATATTAAATATTATAGAACCACAAACTGCATGAGACTCTAGAAGTGATATCAAAACCATGAGAACGGGTACTTGGTCTGAAATAATCATTAATTTATACCTAACCCTTCCCATTGGAAGATGAAGAAGGTGGAGATAATCTGAAGAAGGAGAAGGTGGTAAACTAGGGTACTTACTGGACCTAGGTCTCTTTTAACTTTGTGCATGCAGCTATTGTAATTATCAGACTCGATTTGTTGTCGCTTCTTGCCCCGCTGATTGATTTGAATTCAAACTCCTAGGTCGGTATGATCATCTCTTTGTTGTGCGGAGCTGGGATGTCTTCAAGCTCTCTATGCTCAAAGTGGTCAAGCTTTAGAGCCGATTGACCATGTCTTTCATTGATGAGTGGATGCAGTGCAAGAAAATAAACTAAATCGATTGCATAAGGATTCAAGCTCTGTATTGTTCAGTCTGTTTGTCAGTCTTCTTATTTCAGGATCAGTTCTGCTCTCTCATCACCAAGGTTCAGATTAGAGAAAATGTGACAGAGATCATCAAGAATGAAGAAAGTTTATCTCAGTACTTCGCTCGCCCCTACTGTGATGTGTTTCAGAAGGACATCTGCTTGGGAGGAGAGAGTGCTCGCTCTACCATCTGTTGACAGTCATGCAAGCTCGTCTGAGTCCTTGATATTATAGTTGAACGGTCCAATCGAAAGAGAGATGAGCTATTCTCAATGCAGCTTCTTTGATGATCAACCTTGTTGGAAGCTCCTTTATTTTGTGTTGAAACTGTCGTGTATTTCTCTCACTCTGAAATTGTTAGAGAGCCACTACTAGCATCGTCAAGTGGTGTTACAAAGTGACATATTAATGCCACTCTTAAAATATGTCATTCTGTGTCACGATGCATCAAGAACGGTCGTTGCGTCGTGTTGTGTTGTTGTTGTTGTCATTTACTTGCTGTTGCCGTGAGTAGTCAACGTCACTTTGAACTGAACGGACAGACAGTCACAATGCGAGATCATTTCTGCGTTCTTGCTCGAGAGAGCTGGTGCTTGAGCGAGCGAGAGATCGTTAATTTGTTCTTGCTGTATTAAGCGAGCGAGAGCGCGGAGCTTTTCAAGGACTTTGAAGTTGGAAACTGTTCATGTGGGCATGCGTTTAGTGAGCGAGAGGGCTCGTGCTAGAACGAGAGAGAGCATGGAGCTTTTGAAGTTGGAAAACGTTTAATCCTTCATGCGTTCAGCGAGCGAGAGGACTGGTGCTTGAGCGAGCAAGAGTGAGGAAATCGTTCTTTGAAATCATTAATTCGTTCTTGCTCATGCGTCTCTGCTCGGGGTGTGTATTGAGTGAGCGAGAGAGCTAGTGGCTTCTGGTTACGCTGGTGGCTGGAGGTGATTTGCCTTCGATCGACGAATCTTCTGCGCTGAGTGGTTTGTGTCTGTATCCATGTTTCGATTCATCTCTTGCGAAGGAGTTGAGATATTTTTCATGTGAAGTATTTTCCAGCGATTTGATTTCAGGTTGAGACTAGATTTCAGATTGAAACTGATTTCAGGTTGAGACGGATATTGTCACCTCTGTAAGACAGTATCAGATAATTTCTACGTTGGTGAGATTGCTCGTCTGAACCCTGAACCTGAATCTTGCCGTCAGGTTTCAGGTTTGCTTTTTTTTTCCGTATCGAATTTAGGGTGCACACATGGAAATGGAGGATGCAAACATGTCATAGATGCGATAGAACCCTATCCATCACTAGTTTTATCCGAGAGCGAAATGTTCCAATCTGCTTGCACCGTAGACCTACAAGAGGTGTAACAAATATGCGTCTAAACTGAAAAGATCCGATGACATTGAGAACTATGTAGATGATGTATTGGTTGATACGAATGTCGTAGAAACTATGGAGTGTAGCTCGAACGACTTTTTGGATGTTGTATCCTCAATCTTTTAAGACGAACAAGTAAGTAATGGATCGGTTGTCTTGCACATTCGTATTCACTGTCTGACGAAGTTCTCTCGGAGTTTGATACAAAAACGTCAGTCTGATTTAGACACATGGTCGAGTTACTACTGATAAATTCAGTACGTCCGTCCTTCCGAGGACCCAGACACTCTGCACATTTGCAGTGCGTCATTAGCATGTATTAGTCAATATGATCATGTTGTATGGAGGAAGAAGACGAAGGATCTGGATTCTAGTGGGACTTCTATAAGTTTTAGACGGCAACCAAGTAAACGTAAAGCTATTTCTTGGTTCCCATGCAAGGGTTCAGTGAAAGTGGATGTGGACTTGAAAACAAGATCTTGTGTTGTACTTTGTTAGCATTTGATGGTAAACGAACATCTGACTTTTTGAGATACGGTTATGTCAAGAACGGTCTTAGCATTTCTGGAGTTCTGGAGTCATATGCAAAAGCCCGAACTATACAGGGCTCTATGCTTGCAAAAACTTATAGAGCTTAGTATGATAATGAGAAGTCAGGTGAATTATCATATTGCTGCAGTTTTAGCACGTACTTACATTTGAAATGTGGGTGATCAACTACACTCTACGTCTTTATTGACTGAAACAAACACGTACAAGGCTAATGGCTTCAAGCCTCTGTTGTACGAGAATGAGAAGCATTGTTCTATGTTTGCGTTCACCACATCTTTTTTCCATCATCAAGATATTGTTATAGAAATGATCATATAAAGTACGTTTAAGACGAATGCAGTAAGATTTGAACTATTTGCGATGAATGCGAACGTGAGGAATTTTGGTCTTCTTTTAACGTATATGTTTTTTTCTCGTAAGTATGGAGACAAGGAAAAAAACTCTTGCTCACATCATGAAGGTGAACGCACTCGGAGTACTGTGTTTGTCAAGTGATTTCGTGCATTGTTAGAAAAAGATCTGATGCCTCTCTTTGTACTCGCTGACAGAAACCAAGGTCAAATAGGAGCGTTGCAGTCAGTTCTTATGAAAACATATGTTCAGTTGTTGTCTCTGACATGCACAAACGGCAGTGGAAACACGGATCATGCAGGTAAATAAAGATGTAAGTCATTATGATTTTAGTTTTGTTGCTTCTGTTCTTCCATTTGTTGATCCATCATGGACAATCCCTGCAAAGGATGTTCGTGGTCATATCGTCCCTGTGAACTTAAGGAGAGAAATATGTACTTGGTTTACACAACACTTTAATGTGCATCCCTTGATATCTGTTGGGTCTAATATCTATCTGTCTGTCGAGGAACACTATGCAAAGTGTGCTGAGGAAGCTTACACCTGGTGTTATTCTAGACAAGTTGTTCATTTCTGAGCATATATCTGGAACGAGTGGTATAAGTCTGATAGGTCGATGTTGTTTGCTCGTTCTGCGAAACACGTGCTTTGCTTTTCATGGACAACAAACATCATTGAGAGTCACTGGCGTGAGTTGAAATATGATTATAAGTACTCTTGCAATCGTCCTAGACTTGATAGACTTTGTGAGATTCTGACGGGGACTTTGATATCTGACTTTCAAATTCAGTTGAGTCAGATTCAGAATAGACGTTTCAATCCTTCTTGGTGGAAAGATTTTTGACTAGTAGAAGAGGAGAAGATGCTTGTCTACGGAGGTATCTGATGATGCACATATGAGGTATACAGTTTCCTTGGAGAAATGGATTTGCAGTTGTCTCTAGTTTTTAAATTGTGGTTATCTTCTTTGCAAACATCTTGTTCATGCTTTCAATACTATGACTAATATATTTCCTGAGTATGAAATGACATAGCGAAGACATGACTGACCCTTTTATTCCTTTCAAGCTGAGGGCAGCATACTGACTCGTGAGGTTGTTGCAGCATCTAGAAACCCATGGCATGTGAAGGAGGTCGTTCCTCACTTTGAACAGGAGGTTGTAGTTTCTGACGAGGGTGTGGACACTCTGAGTTCAGTTGGAACTCTGATAGGTCAAGCTAGAATCAAGTTTGCACAATTCAAGTCTTTGTTGTTGCGTGAGTCAGATAATGAATTGTTTATAGCTAAAATGGAAAAATGTTTCTATGCCTTCTCCAAACGTAATGAGGAGTGTACTCGAGCAATTTCGAGTCAGACACAACAATCAACATGGACTATTAGTGGTCCTGCTGATGTTTTAAGATATCGACATCGAGTTTTTTGTACATATGTTGGGATTCAGAGATTACTGTAAACGGATGTAACTATGTTTTATATTCTACGTTACTTTGTATTCTATGTTTTGTATTCTTATGTTATTTTATATTCTAACAATTCAGTTTACTTTGTCCATAGTATAGTTTACATGTAAGGGTGATAGTTCTATATTCATTATGTTTTCTGACAGTTTAGTTTACTTTGTCCATAGTATACATTTTTGTACTTTCTTTTATTCTTTGGGTGTGGGGGCGAGGAGAGAGGTAAAACAGGTTCGAATCCTGGCAAGGGAAACAAGGGTGTCTACTGTAGATGAGACTCAGAACGGAGATCAGATCTTGGTGCATGCTCCAGATCCACTTAGAAGATATGTACAACCTCTTACATTTCTTCAACCATTCAAGATGTTTGTGAGCAAGACCCTTTGTCCTAACTTTGAAGGATTCAAGCTGGTAAGTGTCGTTTGAAGAGAAGAGAAGACAAATGTGTGAAAGGAAGAGAAGACAAATGTAATTCTAAGAGAAAATGCAATTGATCTTGCGATGAGAGTTGAACCAATCCGGCCACCAGCTTGGTTCACAAGTGTTCCCCACCATCACTGTCAATATTATTCGCGGTGACGATAAGGATAATGCATTATGCTCAATGCATGTCAAAAACCAACAGCAAATGGGTCTGAAATGCTTTTGCATAAATTCTCACTTACATCATGTACCGTACCAGTTTCAGCGCGACTCACATCGATAGTTTTATCCTCATCACCATCGATGAAAGCTAGTGAAGCACCCAAGCTCATAACACTGCTCAGAGACTGGAGAGAAAACATAGTGCGTTCAGTGCAAGACTTAGCTCTGTCAATTCGTGTGTAATTCGTACCTTCGGTTTTGCGCTTGACGACAGTCAAGTGACATATCCACTCTTGATCAATTATCATATCTAAGACAATCGTATCCTCACGTCTCAGTTCCAATAGAGCAAAAGTAGTAGCATCCATGCTTAGAAAGTCGTGCAATGTCTCATGCAATAGCTCAAGTTTCTATGCTTTCATCGTCAATTAACAATTGCAAGCGAAAGCGTCGGTTCAACGACATAGTAATCTTTCGATACTTCGAACAATATGCCTCCGTGGACTCTAGTTCTTTTCACATGATGCACATCCCTCGTAAGTGCGAAATCTTTCCTCACTGTACTTCACAATCCGGACCTTGAGAAGAACGTGATTACATGCTTCTTCTCTCTCTAAACGCTGCCACATAGCTTTCAAGTACTCGATGCATGTAGCCATTACAAAACATGCAACAAAACGAACCCTACCTTTGATCGCTCAAAACAAAATCTCCTCGTCTTTGGTCGTTCTCCTTCCGGTCTACAAATTCTTCCAACACAGTTTCAAAAATACGTGCTCCCATTTCTCAGATTAGTCTTGAGACTTGTCCGACCCACCTGTCCCTGCTTGAGTCCATCGTCCGTCGCAATGCAAGTCAATGACCTCCAAGCTTGACTTCTTGGACAACTGGTCTGTTGTGTGTCACTGACTGAGCATACTTATCATCGACGTCCAACTGACTGAGCATGCCTTGTCATCGGTGTCAAACTTGCTCACAGCTGCGACAATCTTCTTTGGTGGTCGCGATGCAGTACTAAAATGCATTTAAACCGCGCGTGTTAAGGAAGCATTAATCAATCACTTTGTAGCACGGCTTGACGATATCACTACTAGCACGTTTATCTTTGCATAATCTCTTACCTCTTTTATATGGATGGAGTCTAGAATGGATGTCTAGAAGCGAGGTGTCAGCTTACGGATTGGGATCCTGCATCATTTGTTGGAGGTGTTTTCTCCTCTCCGCAAACCTACTACAGTCCCAGAACGTGTGTTCGAGAGTTTTGAACGTTATGCATGCCGAACAGATGTCATTCTGGAGGTTGAATTTAGCTACTAGTGCATTGGTGAAGTAACCCGTTGGAGTAGTCTCCAGAGCCAATGGGAAATACATGAAAATTAAATAATTTCTGCTAAATTTCTAGTGCTAAATGAAGATGTATAAATTTAACACTATATAATTATGTTATTACACTTAAGGTTACGCATCTAGTCTCTGTGAATACAAGAACCCAACAGCGGAGTGTGTGAAATATACATGCGACAATATGCACAGTGATAAATGAATAATAAAAATTAAAATTATTATGGTAATTTATTATCTAACCTTTCTAAAAAGAAAATTTTAATCATAAATTAAATATACATAATAACCTCTTCCATCTGAATGTGGAGGAGGTGACGCAACATGATAAGGAATTCAGTTCATAATCAGTTCAACTGAGAGATCAATCGAAACGTTTCGATTAATATATTGTTGGGTTCAGCATTTGAAACTAATTTAGTCTCGGTTCGCTTCCGTCCCATGAAAAACAGTTCAGTTCGTAACCGAACGGAAACATGGGTATAGTCGTCTGGACGTAAACTCTTCCTGGATTTTTCCGTGTCCTTGTCCTTGAGGTCATTTGCATGCTTATTATTTTTGTTTCTTCTTTCGTAATTCCTCGCTATATGAACTGGTCAAAAGTTACCTTTTGAGGCAATGAAACTAACATTATGCCCAAGTACTTCAGACAAATGCTTATTCTATGCTATAATGAATATAAGTATATATATGCAGCATGAACTTCTGGGAAACTCTTGTCTCTTTGTTGTTATCGGAAAAGATATAAATATTAAATATAACTTTTATATTAAATTCACAGAAAAATAAAAATTATCTTTAAGTGTTAAATGATATCCAGACTTGGAAATGTAGAAGATCAAGAGATAACCTAGAGGAAGAAAAAAACGCACGTCCAAAAGTACATATCTGAGAGGCTGAGAGGCTCATTAACATCACATCTTAATGGTCGTTTAATTTCTTACCTAACCCTTCCCAATGGAAGGGTTAGTTTGCATGTTAGAAGATGGAGGAGATGAAATATGCATGGATGCCTGACTTTCAACTATCAACAAGGTGTTGTCCTGTGAGCAAGGAAATAGTCATGTGAGCTAAACCAGACTCCACTCACATCAACTATCTATCTCTCGTGCTTATTGACCATGGTTTGGAAGTAACCATGTTCCAGCATGCCCACAACTCTCCATATGCAACATGAGAACAAACTAGTACGGATTTTACTCGAGAAAGGAAGTTGGAAACACCTTCATCTCTCCAGATATGCTCTCCTTCTCTTTCTGTTAATGCATGGCTGTAAAAGTTTTATTCATATAGCATCATATGTCTTATAAGCCCATCTGGTACAAAAGCCCAGTTTTATCCATATACCAAATCTAGGTCTTATAAACCCATCTAGTACCAAATCGTACCAACAAGTCTAACGGTAAACAAGAGTAATATATCTTTAGCTTCGACAGTTTCCAAGTACATGATCACAAACGTAATGGTCTGCTCTAGAAACTAACAAACCACATTCTAATCATAAGCAGGATTTCTATAGCAATATAGAATTCTTGTAACAAGAGTATTGGTGTATACAGTAAGGTTACCAATATGTCAGAACAGAACTTCGGCTTCTCATGGTAGTTTAGTGGAGATCACTGAATAAGCATCCACAATGAACTTCTGTACTTTTGCTCTCTTTATGATATCGGAAATAATGTAAGTGTTATATAAATATTCTAAATTAAATAGATATTAAAATCAAAATAATATTTAAGTGTTAACTGTTACTTGCTCCAAGAACATTGAAAGCTTTTTTAGAAAACCCATAAGTAGAGTGTGTGGCTTTGCGCTTCACATGGTACAAATGCGGGAAGGTGTTGCACTCAATAAGTTAAGTAATAAATCAATATATCAACTTGGTTGCAGCCCTCTTCCATCTTCCGATGGAAGAGGTGAATATATATGCATGCTAGATCAACTTCGGAGAAATTTCTTTTATTTTTTATTATAATAAAATGTGATATTGTTTAGAAATTTTATATTAAAGTATCAATAAAAGTAAATTTATCTATTAAATGAGAATTGCATCAGGATTACAAGATAATCCGAACATAAACTGTCAACTGAAGATGGACAAAATCACTTCCGAAACTATAAATACGAGAGGCTGCTAACAAAAATTAACTCGATTTACTTTAATTTGTATAAAAAATAAATTATATATTTATCTCCTCCGTCAAATGAATCACTGATATGCTGCAAACTATAGTTCCCTATGGATGAGGACTAATCTTAACTGCAAGCAAGAATGGAATGAAAGACGGTTGATCCCTTCACGTCGGCAATCCATTTACAGCCACAATTCCCGTCTCTGAAGGAAAATAGACTAGAATATGCCTTTTTATCCGAGTAAGATAACGCTCCATCTATCTGTTTATCTACCTCTATCTTATCTAGCTAAGCCAAGGCGGAGCTGAGCGCCTCTGGCCACGATTTCCCTCATTGGCTGCACGTTCACCTTGTACTAAAAAGGAACCTCATCTCTCTCAGCAGCAAATTTGCCGTGCGGAATTTACCTCTTTGGTAAGAAAAACACGACGAGCTCGAGTCAACCGGGAAGAGTGAGGTTTTTTGTCTTACTTGAGTTGTCCTACTAAAGATCCTCTCGTTGACCAGTCGTACCCTACCCCCGGGATATTCTGTTTCTTTCCTTGTGCTCCCAGAGGATGATGGTGTCCAGTCATTGCCCACACCTCTCTCGCGCACTCGAGTCACAAGACTCACAACATATTAACTACGGTTGAGTGTCAGGCTGGTTTACGTTTGACGCTTGCCATGTTCTCAACCTGTGCATGTGTTGGAGGTCCTCCCTTTGAGACGTCACTCTATATTTGTCTTTTCCAGCGTTACTCGTGCACTATAATCCAGTGCTGAAGACAGTCATGTAACACTAAGTGAGAAATTTATCATATTTGTGGAATGCACTATAAAGAAATGTTTGTCCTATAGTGAACAAGAGTTCCTTTATTCTTTTTTCAAAAGAAATCTGGCGGAGCCAGGAAGTGTTTCTTCTATAAAATTATATTTATATTTATATTTTATTCAGAAACAGTTTCAATATGTCGAAGACTTTATTAATGTGAAAAGACATTAGTACTAAAAAGACGTCCAAAGACCCACAAGGTAACTGTAAAATGAAAGCTCTCCTCTAACGGTCAAGTGGTGTTACAAAGTTACTGAATAATGTCATCTTTACTGCACGGGTTAAATGCATTTCAGTACTATTATCGCGATCAGCTTCTCGTCGTGCCTGCCCGTCGTGAACAGTCGTTGTTGAGTCGACTACCATCAACGTTCACATTGTTGAGTCACAAATGGACAGAATTCTGAAATGTTCGTCCGTAAACTGGACAAGAGATCGACAGATAGAGAACGTTGGGATCGTACGAGGTTTGTTTTCGTTTCATGAATGCTTTGAATCAGCTCCGGTGTATCACTGCTACTTTCATTGTACTGAGTTCTTCTTGGCAGAAGATTGTTTCATCGTGAGCGCTTGCTCTTCTAAAGTTGAGACTAATTTGTCATCTTTGCGATCGATCTAACGACTGCGCGAAGGAGTTGAGATATTTTCCATGTGAAGTTTCCATTTTATAGTTAGTGGTGAGATCCAGCAAATTTCTACGTCGATGAGATCACTCATCTGCGGGAGTAGAAGTATTTTCATCTGAAATTATGAATCTCACCGTTCGAACATAAGGTTTGCTTGTACTCTTGGACCAATCAGTTTTTTATAAGAAACGATATAGTGTACTCCACGACGGCTGTGTTTTCTGGATCAAATTTAGCATGGAGATGTAAACATGTCATAGATGCCATAGAATCCTATCCATCGCTAGTTTTATTCGATAGCGAAATGTTCTAAATCCGCTTGCACCGCGAATATACAAGAGGTGTAAAAAATATGCGTCTAAAATTAAAAGATCTGATGACATCAAGAACTATGTGGATGATGTAGCGGTTGATACGAATGTCACAGAAACTGTGGAGTGTAGTTCGGATGATTTTTTGGATGTTGTATTCTCAATCTTTGAGGACGAACAATTAAGTAACGGATCGCTTGTCTTGCGCATTCGTATTTCACTGTCTGACGAAGCTCTCTCGGAGTTCGAGTTGCAAAAACTTATACACCCTAGTATGATAACGAGAAGTCATGTGAATTATCATATTACAGCAGTTTTAGCTCATACTTACATCCAAAATGTGGATGATCAACTACACTCTACATCTTTATGATTGAAACAAACACGTACGAGGCTAATGGCTTCAAGCCTTTGTTGTACGAGAACAAGGAACACTGTTATATGTTTGCGTTCACCACACCTTTTTTTCATCATAAATATGTTGTTACAGAAGTGATTATAAATAGTACGTTTAAGACGAATGCAGTCAGATTTGAACTATTCGCGATGAATGTAAACGTGAAGTTTTTTGTCTTTCTTTAACATATATGTTCTTTTTCTGTAAGTATAGAGAGAAGGAAAAAAGCTCTTGCTCACATCATGAAGGTGAACGGACTCGCAGTGCTGTGTTGGTCAAGCGATTTCGTGCATTGTTAGAATAAGGTCTGAGGCCGCTCTTTGTTATCAATGATAAAGACCAAGGTCAAATAGGAGCGTTGCAATCAGTTCTTGTGAAAACATATGTTCAGCTATGTCTCCAACATTCACAGGCGGCCGTGGAAACATTGATCATGCATGTTAATAAGAATGTCAATCATTATAATTCTAGGTTTGCTGCTTTTGTTCTTCTATTTTTTGATCCATCTTGGACTATCCTTGCATGAGATGTTTGTGGTCATATCTTCCTTGTGAACTTAAGGAGAGAAATATGTACTTGGTTTACACAACACTTTAATGTGCATCTTTTGATACATGTTAAGCCTAATATCTATTTGTCTACCGAAGAGCACTATGCAAAGTGTGTTGAGTAAGCTTACACCTGATGTTATTCTAGACAAGTTGTTCATTTATGGGCATAACTCTAGAACGAGTGGTTTAGATCGATAGGTGGGTGTTGTTTGCTCGTTCTGCAAAACTTGTGCTTAGCTTTTCACGGACAACAAATATCATTGAGAGTCATTGATGCAAGTTGAAATATGATTATAAGTACTCTTGCAATCATCATAGACTTGACAGACTCTGTGAGATTCTGACTGGGACTTTGATATAGATTTACAAATTCAGTTGAGTCAGATTCAGAATAGATGTTTCTATCCTTCTTGGTGGAAGGATTTTCAACTAGTATGGAGAAGATGCTTGTCTGCAGACGTATCTGAGGATGCACATATGAGGTATACAATTTCCTTCGAGAAATGTGTTTGTAGTTGTCTTCAAATTTTTAAAATGCGGCTATCTTTTATGCAAACACCTCGTTTATGCTTTCAATGCTATGATTAATAAATCTCTTGAGTATGAGAGGATGCATCGAAGACATGACTGGTCCTTTTATTCCTTTCAAGTAGAAGGTAACACACTGACTAGTGAGGTTGTTGCAGCATCCGGAAACCCATGACATGTGGAGGAGGTTGTTCTCGAGTTTGAACCGCAAGTTGTAGTTTCTGACGAGGACACTCTGTCTTCAATTGAAACTCTGATAGACCAAGCTAGAGTCAAGTTCGCACAATTCGAGTCTTTGTTGTTGTGTGAGTCAGATAATGAGTTGTTTATAGCTAAAATAGAGAAATGTTTTTGTGCCTTCTCCATACATATTGAGGAGTGTACTCAAGCTAGTTCAAGTCGGACACAACAACCAACATGGAGTACCAGTGATCCTGCTGATGTTTTAAGATAACTATATCAAGATTTTTACATATGTTGGGCTTCAGAGTTCACTATAAACGGGTGTAAATGAAATAGTTCTAGACGATGTTATGTTTTCTATCGCTTCAATTTACTTTGCCCGTAGTATACTTTTCTATACTTCTCTTTTATTGTTGGAGTGGAGGAACCCTTGTCCTCTAACGGAGAAGTAAAACATATTTGAATCATGGGAAGGGTGTTGGTCTGTACTCGTCTGCAAACAAACTTGTGACCATCTTTCTCTTCCAAAACATGGTGACTGTTGTTCCGTGATTTGTTTTGTCATAGTAGCATCTAAAAGTAGTGCTTAAATCCTTTTAGTCTGCAAGGGCCTAGTGCAGCCAATATCTTTTGTGGATTTCTTGGTGGCAACTAAACTCATACAATTACAATGACAGTGTGCCAAACATGTGTTCAGTGTTCTTCAAGTAAAGAACAACATATATGCAACATCTGGGACTGATACAAATTAGTAGTCATCAAAACTGCAACCAGACATTCCGTCCTTACATATATGATCTTGTTATGAGAGTTGAACTCACCCGACCACCAGCTTGGCTCGCAAGAGTTCTCCATCATCATTGTCAATATTGTTCAAAGTGACGGTAGGGATAATGCATTATGCTCGATGCATGTTACCTAAGCTTTGCTAATAATGTTATTCCAACGAGTAGAAGAAGAATACATACACATATTGTGTCTAAAAAGAACTGAGGAGAAAACCAACAGCAAACGGGTCTGAAATGCTTCTGAACAAACTATCATTTACCTCATGCACCTTACCAATTTAAGCAATGACTCACATCAATGTCTTATCCTCCTCATCATTAATGAAATCTAGTGAAGCATCCAAGCTCGTAACACTTCTCAAAGAGTGAAGAGGAAACAAAATGCATTTATTGCAGGATTGAGCTCTGTCAATTCGTATGTAATTCGCACCTTCAGTTTTACGCTTGACGACAATCAAGTGACATATCCACTGATGACAGATTAACAGATCCAATACATCAGTATCCTCGCATCTCAATTCCAAGAGAGTAAAAGAAGTCACAACCATGCCGATAAAATCTCGTGCATTGTCTCATGCAATAACTCAAGTTTTTACACTTTCATCCTCAATTAACAATTGCAAGCAAAAGTGACACTTCAACGACATAGTAATCTTTCGGCACTTCGTATGTCTACGTGGACTCCAGTTTCTTTCCGCATGATGCATATCCCTCATAAGTGTGAAATCTTTCCTCATTGTACTCCACAACTCGAACCTTGAGAAGAACATGATTACATGCTTTTTATATTCCATGTAGAAGACTGTCTACGACAAGAGATCATACTACATATATTATCCTTAACTTTGCATGACACACAATAGCTTCATATCTTAGGTTTCGAACACAACAAACACCTCTAGCAACTTTCTTCTTTAGATTTTTTACATCTACTATCTACATTTACTATCTACTTCACAAACAGAATAATATTTACATCATCGACAATTGTACTAATCACGTCTCTCTCGTATTCATCTTTATACTCCGATAATTCACTCCTTCTTATGCCAACTCTTAAATTCACATAGATTGGCACATCCATATCACTTTCTTCAAGATGGTTGAATTTCACCACATGTACGATGTCATGGATCGGATAGGGTGTGAAACCAATGTCTTGAGATTCAGAAATAATATTTTCTCAACAAGCTGCAAACACGTTTCTGACAGTAGCATTAGATAAGACTCACCGATGAGACAAAACTTAGAATTTTGATAGTAATAAACAAGATAATGATTCATATTTACTAACATTCTAAACTTTTAGATTTTATTGTTCTCATGACCTTGACATAAAATATACAACGAACTACTAAAGTAGTAGAATGTTGATTAGACATTGTGTTGACATGATGGGTGTTCAATAAGCAAAAGTGATGATATGACATTATGGTTGAGGTGGTAGTATGAGTTGAGGTCTTATGTTGCATGTGTACCACATAACAACTTTTTATGTGTTGTGACATGGGATTTAATTCCTTTATTCTAAAAGGTATAAAAGATGAGAGTTTTAGGTTTTAGTTTATAAATTTTAATTGTCCAATTTATCGACTTTGATTGTGAGGCTAACAAGGATATCAGATGGATTTTGGGATCATTTTGGAACAAACCAGCAAACTTACTGAAGGGAGGGTAAGCAGCAACTTTGAAACAACACTAGTTCAACATACATAACTCAATGTAAGTTGTGTTTTTTGTATTACTAGAAAGAGAGAGACGAGACATTTCTAATTTCGCCCCAACTGTGTCATCTGAAGCATTGGTGAAGAAACTAAGAGGATTTGAAGTTCACTTTATACTTTGAGGCTGTATGTGAAATCTATTTGATGCCTCGCAAAAGTTTTAGTGGGAAATGATATTTTGATATTTTGAGATTATCCTACGTGCAAAGAAAGATTTATTCACAAAAAGAGTATGAAACTTTTAACTGGCTGAAATTCTTGCAAGAGACAACACAAGAGATTACCGATTATCAATTATTTTGTTTATCATTTTGATAGAAATTATCCCTTCCAGGAGTGTCATCTGATAAGGAATGTTGTAGATATCATTTGGAGCTAAATTTGATACCACTTGATATGAGTTCTAAGGTCTTTATGTGATCAAGAAGAACACCACATTCTACTATTATTGTGAGAAAACTAGAGATATTTGAAGGTTTTTGAGCCTTTAGAGCTGAAAAGTTAAATATGTACGACGGTTTGCACAAATTTTTTTTAGGATGGACATTTGGGATCTAGAGGTCAAATCTGCAAGAGGACGCGCATAGACCTCAAATAAAAAACTCAAAAAGTTTGGCTGGTTGTAAAGAGAGCTAGAGACGTGAAATGAATGAGATACTTGTACATTTGGTTAACTCAAAATTAATACCAATGAACGTTTTGGTACGAAGTGTGTTTATTTTCACATAAAATGTATATGTTCTAGAGAATGATACATATCTTTCATAATAATAATGTTCACATCGTTCAAATGATACATTATGTAAACTTAAAGAACTCGTCATGATCGATAATATAAACATGAAGAACTCTTCATGATCTTCACTTCAACTTCCACGTAATTATTCCCTTTTTGCTTGAGAGATCTCAATGAACTACTTCAAAGTTTTTGCTTGGTTGAACAAATTCAATGTTTATGAATCTTTGCTCATATCTAGTCTCTTTCGTTACTTCACCTGATATGTGAAGCACTCCATACTAAGAAAACAATGCTTCAACTACTGGAAAAAACTCTTGTGCGATCATAATATATTGTTCATAGATCATGAGTGTTGATAACCAGTAGCATATTTGTCAAAACCATCACTATATATTTCGAGTGTTAATATGATTTTACATTACGATATATTTTATGGGTTGAATACTTTTTGATCACGTCACAAGAATATGATGTGAAAGTATGCAAAGTCTGTAACAGAAAGCAGCTCATAGTCTTAGTAACTTGGACTGCCATAACTAGATAATAGGGCTTTTCAAAGTAAAAACTGAAACTTGTAATGGAAAACTACTCATCGTCTAATTAACTTCGACTGCTCTAACTATATAATAGGAGCTAAGAAAGAAGATTCTCTAACGAGAAGAAAGAAAAACGTTGTAGTTTATCAAATAATAGCTTTGTATCAAGTTGTTGATCGCTTAGGTATGCATTCATGAATTAATAAAACTATTTCATCTTTAATATTTTATTCTTCTATAACTTGTAATCACTTCTTTGAGTACTAAACTTTCTTAGGGCCCAAGGGCACCAAACATTTTTTGAGCTTACAACTTGTTAGAAAAATCAGGTTCGATAATAAACTTTGCATGCACATTGTCCAACCTACTAAGCTGATAAACTGAAAGTATATATTCAGCCTTATTCCTCCAGCCCGAAGGGTCTTGGTGAGGGCATCATCTTTTAGCTTTTCCCTTTGTGCCATAAGTTGAATTGATGCATAAATGCTTTTAAATTCTTAGCAATTTGCGTCTAAAAACTCAATTTCTTCATGGTGAGCACTATTGGTTTGGGCTAGCAAGCTTCTTACATGCTTTTCAACTAAAACGACCAATGCGCATGAGCCTTTACTGCTGATATTCATGATTAAATAGAATAAATAAACAATACCTAAATAAAAGAAATAAATAAAAATACCCAAGGTATTCTTCTATCAGAAGTGTTCGCAGAAAACGTCCGTAACCTACTCGTCGATGTCGTAACTCTCTCGCATGAACAAAGAATATTTCACAAATATTATAACTTTGACACACCCTAATGAGAATTTTAAGGGGCTCTTATAGAAAGACCTCGGATTCAAAGGCTCGTCTCCATAGTCGTCTTCCTCAAACATGTGATTCAAATAACACCACTATTGTCCAGAAGTTTGCACCTTGGCTATCTCTTTGCCGAAGATTGATTAGAGACCTTAGGAGGTGTCAAACTTAGCGTCCTGTGCGATTATTCTTTTGCACGCGAGTGATAGTTCTGAGCATGAGCTGTCGGAGATATTCATAGCTCCGAAGATATCCGCGTAAATAACATGCAAGCATTTTAGTGATGCCCTGAGAATTCATCCGTAAGATACAATCAATTGATACCGTCCTAATGACGCTACCAATGATAATATACGTATGATAAAAATAACAATACAACATCAATGATAATGATACGTATGATAAAATTATTAACAATGATAATAATGCTGTTAATAAAGATAAGTACATTTTACAGATCGAAACAACCCATTTTGTCTTAAGAGTCAGATGTTGTTTCGAACGAGAGTAAAATAGCAATTTTAAGAGTACTTTACTTGGTGTAACTTTCTGCAGACAGCTCATTTTGTGACTTTTGGACCTTGTTAGAAACATCACGACAAGGACTTTTCAGAGCAATTGAAATCATGAGATTTGGAGCTATACTCGCAATGTTGCAGACGTTCAAGGTTTATTGATTTTCTTAGATTTTTGGAGACGAGGTTTTGTATAGACTTAGCTTTAGGTCAAAATCTTAATATGTCGACTTGAAAATCTTATAAAGACGTATTTAAGAAATGTAATTCTCATACGTACGCAAACAATAGAAATTCATCATAGCAAATAAGGAGACACATTGATTGTTCTTGTTAACATTTTTTCAAATTTGAATTCAAACGGATAACTTAAAACCTCTTCAAAATCCCACAAGCATGAATTACGACTCTGAATAAATTTATCTTTACATTCGGATTATAGATTAGATTTAAAGAGTTACTGATATTAATCTTTCGTTTGTTAGAGAATCTTTTTTTTTTAACTTTCACACCCCTTACTGTTCAGTTGTGAGATAAGTTACTCTCACGACCATTACCACGAGGGACGGAACATGGACCTGAAGCTACGATTGGAAGGTGGAGACTCTTTGGGCTCGTGTACTGTAACCAGTATACCGATCCCTAAAGTATATGTTTGCTTGACACCTTACAGGCCTAGGGCGTCTCTATCGCTCTGTTTAACATTATGTCCATGTTAGAATATGCTATGATGTGAACTTCCAACGAATATCAACTTCTAGGCAGTTCAGTAACTACTAACTAATTAACTGTCAGTTATGCAATGCGTTCAAAAGAACTATTACTCTAAACTAGTTTGCGTATGACAACCAGAAGTTGAACCTCGTGCGTGCAGAATAGTCAACAGGGAATGTGTTAGAGAGATGATAAGATATGTAAAGAGAACAGAGACGAGGCTATAAGGAAGATAACGCTGGAGACGCATGAATTGTCACGTTCCAAAGAATGACCTCTGGTGTGAAACATTCAACAGGAAATAGTTCGTGCAATTGCCATAGAGAGCACGGCCTGAGGCAAGGAATTGAAATACTGGCAAAAAGTCGGAGTCATGCGTTCATTCACGTGTTGATCGAAAGTCTTCTTCTTGGAAACTGCAAGCATATCTCTCCTTGAAATGATCAGTCGGGATTCCCGATGGGATATCCTTTATGTACCTGCCCTACAACACTTGGTAGATTCAGACGTTGCTGACTGACTGAGCTGCCGTAGTTCATCGACCATACAACGAAATGAAATCTAAACCTGGAATGTGGAAAGAACGTTGGGAAGACCTAAACACTTCAAAATGTGCCTCTCAACGGTGTAGCAATCACGCCACTGGCCTGGCTCCCGGTCGGGATCAAGCTCGAAGTTGGTATCGAACAAAACTCTAGGGAGCAACAATCGGCAAGGAGGGATTTCTGTTGGGAAGACGGGATGCCTGTCCATGCACACATTCTCCTTCCGGGTTTCCTCTGAAGACAAGAATGAATTTAAATATCCTCAAGAGGAGCATCCCCCATACAGAGCATTTTCCACAGCCTTGAAGAGAAAAAACGGGCAGTTACAAAACCTAGATTCTTGTTTACGGTTAGCAGTCGGTCCGGCTCGGTCCCAAACGTAACCATTTTAGATGAAACCGAACTGAACAAAGACCAACCCAAGAACAACTCATTTTTAAAATTCTGAACTAAATAATTTATGAACTAAATTGTTCTGAAAAATCTTTAAACCAAACTGTTTTCAAACTTTAAGAATTATTTTCTAAAATTTTAAACTAAATCAAATCGTTTATAAATAAAACTGTTAAAAGAAGTATTGAGTTGCATTGTCAATAAAATGTTATCAATAATTTTTTAGATATTTTTGGTTATACCACAATTAACTTGATACGATAATATACAGTTTAAAAAATTTATCATCTAGAATTATTACGATAAAAAAAAGTATCGTCAAAATTTAATAAATGTTTTGAGGACTGTAGAAACGAACCGGATCGTTTAAAAACCATTCATACGCGAAACATAACCGTTTTAAACCGTCCCGATTTGAACCGAACTGCGGAAAACCAGACTGAACCGAGTCCTACACTTACAGCGTCCCAGTTGTCAACCATGGGCAAAAGAGCCTCGTCCACTCCGGCTAGGTTTAACTGGATCATTCTGGTTTGGAAAAGCTGAGGTGGTCAGATTTAGGTATGTTCTAAAGAACAGTTTATACTAAGAAAATCTCGGGTTTTCATCCGGAGAGGTTCCATTCTCTAGGATAACTTTCCTTGTTTTCATATAAACGTTGATATTTATCAAGAAACGTAAGAAATCAAATCTCGTCATTTTGAGTCTAAGAGATAAATGGTTGTAAAAGATAATCTGAGTTCTATGTCATATAGTGGCCATTTTCACACTAAAATGACACTTGACTTTAGTTACAGACACTCCGGCTGTCCCCATACTTACGCCAGAACCAACCTGGTCCTTGCAAGTCTTTGAAGGCGAAGTCTCGAGTCCTCTTTACCTTGACTTGACCTGCTGATATGAGTCAAGGTAAAAAGCCTTACCACCAGGGGTTAGCGTGGTGGTTGGCCCTCCCGATGAACTTGACAAATGGTCCCGAGATCGAACATTCCTGCTGGGAAGACCCGGTCAGTGTAAGAGTCTCTGCAGGTGGCATGACTATCGCTCACAATGGGAACATGCCTTAAAATCGCTTAGAGTCAAAGCAAAAACTACAACAGCTTGGGTGAAGCCTGACGGCATTTGATGACTGGACTTATTAACTCTTGAGAATCTCATACCTCCCAATGAATAAATGGAGAAGAACATCCAAAACAGCAGCTTCTGCTGTACAACAATCCTCCAGGTAATGTGAATTTCCACAACACAAAGACAAGCTTCCAGTGTGTAGAGGACAAGCTTGAGCTTCAGTTCAAGGATCCATCTCTAGCTGAGATATTCACCTGCACTCTCTAACTCCTCATGCTCGTGTTTTCCTCGACAAACGTGCACGAGGAATCCTCACTGTATAAAATACCCTCTTGAATATATTTCTCTTGTTAATAGATATAAAATTGCTCCGGCCCCCACTCCTGTTAGATCACGTATCGACACGCAATGGAAGAATGTTTCCTACTTTAGACACCAAGAAACTGATGTGCTCATCATGCAACGACAGAACTAGAAAGAATGATACCCCCAAGCTCAATACTACAAGAAGCCAGAGACGAAAGTAAAGGGCTTGAACAGAATAAAAGCTTCAGCCTCCAGGGACCGACTTGGGATTTCAAAAGGCAAAACCTGGGTAGGTCGAAAAGTACGCGAGTTTAGGGACGTGTGACTGAGAGCGCATGAAACAAACAGTCCATGACTTCCAATGGAGTTCGGGACAAGCATAAGCAATGATTGCATTCCGAAGGAGCTTTAAGCTACATGTTCCAAAAAGGCTACTTACGTCTCAAGTCCCCTATCGGTGTAACGACATGCATAGACTGCAGGAGTGCTACGGTACCTTAGCCATCAGAACTCTCGGAGTAATGGCGGACGACTCTCAGTGAAATGTCGATCTCCTTTGGGCTTCTTATGTGAGAACTCGAACATATGACTGCGGTAAGCTCACACATTATGAAACTTTTATTCAAAATGGTTAAGTAATAATTTAATTTTTGATTGAAAAGTTAAATAATAACTTTTTACTGGTATTCTCTCGTTTTTATATTCTCGGAAGTGAGTTTATTTTCTTTTTTTTATGGTTTATGTTTCGATCTCTTCGTAACTCTAGGTGTGATTAATATTTATTTTTTATGAATAAATTTAACTTTTTTAATTAATTTAATATATATATATATTTTTGATAACAACCATCAGGCAAAAATTCTCTAGAAGTTCATGTTGCATGCATATTTATTTATTCATGTTATTCTGAGAAGATGATGTCTCAAAATAGCACGTTGTGCATGCACGAAATTATCAGCTTTTTTCTTCCTCAGTCTCCGAAATAGACTTTCGATTTTTCCTCAGTACCCGAAGTTAGAAAATGTCTTCTTCAATCACAACCGGCTGTAACAACTGTGGTAAATGTCTCAACTGTGAATATCTAATTACACAACAACTTCCATGGTTCCAAAAACACGAGTTGAAAGAGAATTTTTCTTCCTCAGTCCCCAACCAGCATGACCCGCACGCGCACGCGCAAACTGCGATTTGTAACCATTTATATAACCGAGACCAAAAATAGATGACTGTCGGTAAAAGGACTGATGAAGACATTTTCTAACTTCGGGTGCTGAGGAAGATCGACAGTCGATTTCGGGGACTAAGGAAGAAGAAAGCTGACGAAATTATTCAAAGGAAAAATTTCTCTGATCGGAAGATGACTCAAAGCAATACTTCTCGGTCATTTTCAAAGACGAGTTTTTAATATTCGTGTTAAAACCTTAACTAAACTTTGATTTAAATAGAAAAAAAAGTATTGTTAGTAATTAATTGATTCTTTTTTTCAGGAGCCCAACTTCCAGAAATAGTTGATGGTTACTTGAACTAACAGCTTCAGCACTGTACAAAACCAGTACTACTGAGTGCATTGGTAAAGGAAGTAGAGCGGGACAAACAGAGACGAGCAGCACTCGGAGCTAACCGACATTTTTGTATTCTTAACTGGCTGGATTTTTAAAAAGTAAGGTTACCAGCAATCGTACCAAGATTCAAAACCGGGACCAAAAGTGTAAAATTCGGATTACCGCAGTTCACTTAACCCAAAACCCGGTTTTCTTGCAACAACCAAACTTTTGTCTTCAGATTTTTAAGAGGTTACACATGATTAATTTCAAATTTACGTGATCGATGCATATTAACGTAGGGTAATGGAGTGTTACGGGAGGGTTTCGTGCACCTACCGCCTTGTTGTGCTAGCAGAAGCTCTTGCTCAGTAGGTCACAAACTTTACACCGCTAACCTGCAAACACAATCACAAGTTAACATCCATGCACCAATTATCTTATCTCAGTTTGGTCCGGACCGGAGTCGGACCGTCTCCTTAATCATCAAGCTCAGCAATCCTAAGTCCCGACCTAGACTCGCCTAGGTCGGTCCCAAAACATGAGCAAGTCACAACATGACTTGGGGCGGACTTCCCATAAAGTCCAGGGTCCTAAACGGTACCTCCAGCACACCTAACGGCCCAACCGCCCGTGATGTCCGTCTGGATCTAGGCTCCCGAACGGTGGTCTAACCCGCCGACTCGTTCCTTAGTCTTGCCCCAGCCCTTACAGCGTTCCTAAGTCTAGACGTCCAAGTCTGGACGAGAACGTGCCTTGGAACCAGCCCAGCCATCACCTCATGCCCCCAGAGTCCGTCCGCCGAACCCTAGGGTCGGATGACTCGTCTTGGCCCACCCAGGCATCGAGCTCCCCTCATATATACTTCTGGGGATCGGCGGCCCCGTCCTCCTCTTTGATCCTTGAAAATTATACCACAACTCGATCCTGGTTCAGTCATAACTTCCAGCTCAGAGGTTAGTTCGAGGAGTGTTATATATCACTGGAAAGCTCTCGACGAGATCTTTCCAATGATACCTCACTCGCCTCGAGATCTTACGTGGAGCTCCGTCCACGACCTAAAACGTCGTTGAAGCTCCAACACTTAGTCATTTTTTCGAGAATCTGTGGTCCAGACTCAGACTCGAACCCTGTGGTCGAACCAGCATCCGAACCACGATCCGTCTGCGTCTCAAACCCACATCTCGGACCAATGTCTCAGTCCGTTCCCTACTCGCAGCGCTCACAACCTAGCACAAGTCCGCTAGGGTTCTGTTGTCCGCGGCTACGCCTGATCTTGAGAATGAGGGTCGCGACACTCACCCCCACTTTGGAGATTGATGCCCTCATGAACAATGATCCTTTAAGTTAACACCAAGTTCAAAATGGGTAGCCAACCCCTTGGCGTCAGAATTGCATTCTGATAGCTAACCCGCAATTCTCTTCTTGGCTTGAGTCTTAAGTTGTCGCTAGAACACTTAGAAAATTCCAACTAGTCTCAAGAAAAGTCTTACCTTTTTGACCCACCCTAAACAAAACTAGTTGACAACTTCTAAACATTCTACTTAAGACTCTAACTTGCTAACTGTAAGTATTCACACCTACTTACGAGGTCCTCCGAAACTCACTTTCCGGTCGCAATCTGATTTGACTTAGACGCGCGATTAAGTTTACTTTGCAGTTAGAAAACCGCAAAGCAAGATCACTCCAAGCCCCAAGACAAGTATGAAATTTCATACTTGATTTGCCAACGCTACGGCAAACCTAAGTCTTGGCATCAAGACTTAGTCTTGATTTAGATGCTTATCCAAACCAGCTCGCTTCCTTTGAGTGTGCTTCGTTCCTCCTCTTGACAACATCCTAAGCATCTGATCAGAACTAGTCATAGCCATGCACTACCAATACACTTAGACAAAATTTCCAGAAACAAAATCTTTATTTTCAAATACAAGACAAAGCTACAAAGTCCATCAGCTCAAATCGCCTCAAGTTGCTACTCGTATGGTTCGACGTTCCTTCACTCCTCGCTGGAAAGAGATGTCCTCATCTTGCTAACGCCCTTGTTGTCCTTATCGCCGTTTGAAGAGGTCTAATACTTCACTCGCATATGCGAGATCTTCCTCTAGCACCCAAGTTGCTTCCTTCAAATGATAACCACGCCATTTGACCAAGTACTCCATCCGGTTTGATTTGCACCGAGATCGCAAAATGAACTCCACCTCATATTCTGCTTCGACTTGCATGACATCAGGTTGAGGCCTAAGAACATGTTTGCGCTCCGGCCGCAAATCATCTTTGAAGTATTTATTCAATAAAGAAACATGGAAAGTCGGATGCAACTGCCATTTGAGAGGAAGATCTAACGTATAGACATCTTCGTGCGGATTCTTGACAATGACAAAAGGTCCCGCAAACTTCGATGAAAACTTCGCCGATATTTTCTTCGGAAGTGTGAAGTTTTTCGCACTTAACCATACTTCTTCGTCCACTTGAAACTTCACTTGCCGTCGATGCTTGTTTACCTGCTTCGTGTATCGTTGCTGCGCCTTCTCGAGGTTCTTCTTTACTTGCTCCTCGTGTCGCTGCATTGCCACCACCAACTCTTCAGCTGATGTTTGCTGTGTTCTTGGTCGTGCCAATGTAGAACTCCTTGCAAGAGTCAAGTCAAGAGGCCCTTCTGGCTCACGTCCGCAAGTCAACAAGAAAGCGATTCACCGGTTGCTGAATACTTCGTGGAATTGTAGCAATACTCCGCAAGACTGAGCCACTCTGCCCAATCACTTTGGTCCGCGCTCACATAATTCCTCAAGTATTGATTCAGAACCGAGTTAACTCGTTCCGTTTGCCCATCTGTTTCTGGATGAAAGGCGGTACTAAATTTTAACTTAGTCCTCAATTTTTAGAACAAGTGTTTCCAAAAGGCACTTGTGAACTTAGAGTCTCTATCTGAGATAATACTCCGAGGTAATCCATGTGAACGCCATCAAGTATCTAGGAACAATCGAGAAGTCGTGAACGCTGTTGCAGTATCCAAGGTCGGAGTGATGAGTTCCGCATACAAAGCTAATTGACTTCCCGTGCTTGAATCGTTGGGCATCGCTGGCAAGACTCCGTCTTGCTGCACTGATATCGCAGCTAGTACAAGACTCCCTTGACGTTGGGGCGAAGGTTGTCGGTTGTCATCCCTTGACTATACCTCGGGGTTAGCTCGAGTCGATCTGCTCCCGTTAGCCGCTCCTAGTTTCTTGGTCTTCCTCTTGGAACTCTGTCCGTCGTCGGCCATCGCTCCAAGTGTTCACCTAGAAACGCTGATCCGCTTCGTGTCTCGCGTCCCTCCTCAAGCGTCCAGCCTTCAACCGTTATCTCAAGTTCTTGCTCATCGAAGCGTCGGCTCTGATATCACTTTTCACGCACCTACCGCCTTGTTGCGCCAGCGGAAGCTCTTGCTCAGTAGGTCGTAAAGTTTACACCGCTAACTTGCAAACACAATCATAAGTTAACGTCCATGCACCACTTAAATTATCTCAGTTTGATCCGGACCGGACCCGGACCGTCTCCTTAATCATCAAGCTCAGCAATCCTAAGTCCCGACCTAGACCCGCCTAGGTCGGTCTCAAAACATGAGCAAGTCACAACATGACTTGAGGCGGACTTTCCATAAAGTCCAGGGTCCTAAACGGTGGCTCCAGCACACCTAGCGGCCCAACCGCTCGTGATGTCCGTCTGGGTCTAGGCTCTCGAACGGTGGTCTAACCCGCAGACTCGTTCCCTAGTCTTGCCCCAGCCCTTACAATGTTTCTAAGTCCAGACGTCCAAATCTGGACGAGAACGTGCCTTAGAACCGACCCAGCCATCACCTTATGCCCCCTGAGTCCGCCCGCCGAACGTTGGGGTCGGATGACTCGTCCCGGTCCACCCAGGCATCGAGCTCCCCTCATATATACTTCTGGGGATCGGCGGCCACGCCCTCCTCTTTGGTCTCTGAAAATTATACCATAACCCGGTCCTAGTTCGGTCATAACTTCCAGCTCGAAGGTCGGTTCGAGGAGGGTTATATATCACTGGAAAGCTCTCGACGAGACCTTTTCAATGATACCTCACTCGCCTCGAGATCTTACGTGGAGCTCCGTCCACGATCTAAAACGTCGATGGAGCTCCAACACTTAGCTATTTTTCCGAGAATATGTGGTCCAGACTCAAACTCGAACCATGTGGTCGGACCAGCGTCCGAACCACGATCCGTCTGCGTCTCGGACCCACGTCTCGGACCTATATCTCGGTCCGTTCTCAGACTCGCTCCCTTAGGTCAGCGTTTGTCTAGGGTCCTCTTGGGGTAGGCCCTTATGTCTTAACCCAAGGTTCCAACCTTGGGTCAGAGAACCACTTAGGGTTCATCTGATCTCGACTTCCGACCAAGCCGTTTAGTCCTACTCGCAACACTCACAACCTAGCACAAGTCCGCTAAGGTTCTGTTGTCCGCGTCTACACCTGATCTTGAGAATGAAAATCGCGACAGAGGGTCAAGTCCGGTCGACTCGGTTGAGAAATCTTTTTGGAGTTCATCGCTCGCCGATGTGCTTTCCTTCGGAGTTCTATCGAGATTGCGTTTCCTTCGAGGTTCTAGCGAGAATTCTTTTCTGATCCGCTCGTCGTTGCGCTTTCCTTTGAGGTTCTATCGAGATTGTGTTTCCTTCGAGGTTCTAGCGAGATTTCCTTTCTGATCCGCTCCACTTGTTTCTTTGAGGTTCTATTGAGGTTTTTCGACATAGAGACGCGCTGATAACTTGTTTTGTGCTGTCGGGTGGATCTTGTGAAATCTTGCAGCGAGGGTTTTAGTTCGTGGTTGCTATTGCGTGATTGTGGATTGATGATTGTGAACTTACATAACTCTAATTTTCTAACGGTTACGGCATCCATTTCGACTACTACTAACATTTCTTCTTGATAGGTGGGTAACTATCCATAGTCTGTGATTTGAGTTATACTTGTGATTACAGGGTTGGTGTTTCTTTTCAATAAGATCATCAGAACTACTCAAGTTCCAGACTACTCGTAGTGTTTTTCTTATAAGAATCAACCTCATAGTTTGCTTCCTCTCTAGTTTGCAACATGAAATCCAGTGGAGATAATTCTGATAAAGATAAGTTTTCAAAGAAACAGAAGACTCTATCTGATTTTATATCCATATCTTCATCTTCCACCTCTTCTGCAGATATCGACAAAGAAAAAAATTCTTGTGTCGTCGAGCATGCCATTTCTAGAGTAGAGGTCAAGTGTAACCTATGAGATGATACTTTGGTATGATTTGTTTGACTGGATACATTTCAATCGGGACCTTGGAAGAGTATTTTGTAAGATTTCGTGATAAGAGTATGTCGCCTTTTGATCTAGCTGGTGCTGTTAATGTCGGAGTCTCAACCTCTCATGATCATGCGAGTACAACATTGCATAGGATTTTGGCTTGGACTCAACACAAAGGAAGCATACAAAATAGCGAACAGGACTTGCGATCGGACGCTGATTACTTTATTTCGTGTTGCTTATTTTGTAGGTAGAGAATGTATTGCATTTTCAAAGTTTCCGGTTCTTTGCAGAATGTTGAAAACTGTCTCATCCTATATGAGTGACAATATCTATCATAATGACAAGGCGTGCGTGGAGACGATCACATGCATTAACTTTGTTAAGCAAAAACGTACACTTCTTCGAGTTCATCGCAGTCGTTCTTTTGGTCTAATGTGTGATGAAGCGATTGATATTGCTGTGCATGGTCATTTGGTTATCTTTGCAATATTCTTGGAAGAAAGACATGTGGTAACAACCTTTCTCGGTCTTATTAGATTATCTGAAAAGCATGATGAGGCAATAACAGAAACTCTCCTCGAACTGCTGAAAGTGTGGGGCTGAAACATGAAAAAATGATAAGTTTTGATTCTGATGGAGCTTCAATGATGACTAGTATACAGAATGGAGTTGCAACTCGATTGAAACGTATTGTCAATTTTTTATGCTTATCTCTCATTGTGTAGCTCATCATTGTAATTTAGCACTTTTGAAGGTCTCTAGACACATTTCGTGTGTGATCCTTAGTGAGGATACAGATGATTTGATAAATGCAGTAGCTCTTTACTTTAAAAGATCTACTAAAAGAAAAGAAGGGTTAGAAGCTTTACAGTCTGAATTTGCAGATTCTTGTAAGTTCCTGAAGTGTTATAATCGAACGCGGTGGTTGTCTCGCTGGAGTGCGGTAACTAGTCTCTGTGACTCTTTGGAGTCTATTTTGTATTTTCTCTCTGAAGCAGATCCCATCGAGGATCATGGAGTAGGTGGTCAACTTTTCAGAAAGCTGCGTTCTTTCAAGACTATCTATTGTCTATTTTTTCTTGCAGATATTTTACAGTCTTTGAGTGTGTTGTCTCGGATTTTTCAGCAGAAATTTGTAGATGTTAGTACCATAGGTGCGTTGACTGCTAATAAAGTAGTTACCATCCGAATGCATTGTACTGTCGATCTTAGTGTTAACCTCAATGTTTTCTTCATCAATGAAGATACTGGGTATCATTTTTTACCGCATTATGGTCTGGAAGGTGGTTTCTTGAAGCGTCTGCATTCATAGATAAGAGGTAGTTTCTTTCATTCTGTTCAACTAGAGAGGGACCGGTTGGGAAGAGACTTGGAAGAGAGGGTGAGTCTCCAAAAAAGTTTTTCTGAGTCTATTTGTTCACAGCTATTGGAGAGATTTTGTAACAATGATATGGTTGGAGCATTTAAGATTTTATCTCTTTCACAGATGCCATCTCAACTAGTTCTTTTACGTGATTGGGGGTCTAAGGAACTTCAACTTCTTTGTGCTTATGTTGGGACAGAGAAACATGTGAGTGTCTCATGTGTCTTTTTTGTGCAACCTGTTTCTATAATAAAGTTAGAGTTTCAACAGTTCAAAACTCACGCACATAGTGAGTTTAGAGACTCCTCGTTTAAAGATATGTGGACGATGATAAGTTTCAGTGACACTCTAATGTGTAAGTATCCACAACTATCTATATTGACTGATATTGCTCGAGTTCAATGTGTGTCTACAGCACACTATGAGAAGACATTCAGTATTCAAAGCGTTATTAAGATGAAGTACAGAAATTCTCTGCAGATAGCAAACTTGGACAGTGTTATGCGTTTGAACCTAGAAGGACCTGAGGACTCTTTCGATGATTTGCTATCAGATGCAGTGGAGATCTGGAAAAGCACTGTCCACCATCGTCGCTTCGTAAATAACCCATAGATTTACATGATTGATATAGAGAACCAGCAAATTTAATTCTAATAATTTTGATATTCAGTTTTCATTTTCTGTATTTCACTTCTTGTACATAACATACTTTAGTACTTCTGATACTTTTGTTTTTTGTAGATAGACTAGTTAGGTCTTCTGGTCCCAATGGTAGAGAGATTCAGGTCTTAAACCTGAATACAGGTTCAAATCCGGCCAGAAGAACACTACAAAGTTCTAAAACTTAGTATTCGATACATCGACTAGTGTAAAACATGAAAATTGTAATCTTGTAAAATTGTAAATTTATATTTTTACTTAAACCGATCGTAAGATTTTGAAACCGGATTCAAAATAACCTCAATAATATAAGAAATAACCGGTTATCATAACCTCAAGAAGTAAACGGATACTCTTCGAGTATTGCTTTCTTCTCCCGGTTTCTGATGCTTCAGTAAAGGAAAACCCGGTTACTGGGGGTTGGACTTTTGTAAAACAGTTTATAACCTCGTGCAATCGGGAAAAAACCGGCGTCCCACAGTTTTTACCCCGAGCGCTGGAGACGAGAAGAAAGGCGGATGGTGGCCTGAATCCCGTAAGTGCTTCCTTACCCTTTGACTTTTCCCAAAGGCGGACTAGCTGCATGGCACTTGCTGAAATGTTAGTGGTGGGGTGGCCTTCCCCGCGTCAGGAAAAGGCAACCCGGACCGGGCTACGTACCGGGTGGAACGTCGCGGACAGGCCAAACTGGGTTGCCCTGCCCGGACGGGCAGCAGGCTCCGCTCAAGACATTCCTTTCCTGTCGGTAGTCCTACCCGCTTCCCTTACCCCGTAAGGGCCGTAACAAAGCGGACCGTCAGCCGAAGGAGTCTGCCTGACGTGTTTTGACCCTGACCTAGTCACGCAGTTTTACTCGGACTGACCTGTTTTTACAAGGGGACACTCGAGAGATAGACGAGCATCCGAAGTCGCCAATGCCAGTGGAAGAAAGGCGAAGCGGACAAGAAGAAGAAAGAGAAAGTGCGCGGCGGGAGGGAGGGAAGGAGTGGAGTAGGTGGCCGCCCGTTCCCATGAGCAAAGCACTCCACTCTAATCCAATACAGCAGCCGCAGCTGAGCGGCCCGAGCTGATTGATGAGGAGCTAGGTCTGTTTTGAAAGATGAGGGAGAACCTAGACGCGGTCCTCGACCGTTCAATCCTTCGGATCGAGGGTTCGGATCCTTCGTACGTGCGCGCGCGTAATGAAAGCGTGGCGTGCTTCTGCGAGCGAGATAGAGAGAGAGTGCGAGGGGCATGGAGTGATTGCGGGAAACAGAGGTCAATCTCGCAGAGTACAGTTGTTGGTGAGGCGAGTGGGAATACAGTGAGATCAAGTGGTGATATGAATTAGTTCAGGGAGTCTCTGTGTCCGAGAAAGAATCAGGGGCTGGCGAGAGTCAGACGACTACATCTGAGACTGGAAATGATGGAACGCCACTTTCCCCTGATCGCCTACAGGCTAGTGACTTGAAGTCCCAAGATGTGGGGATTTCCAGGGGCATACGTATTGCCTTCTGTCCTTGTTTCGCATTTGGTAACGCGATATTGAGGAAAACGTCGAACTTAGTGTATCCTTCGATCAGGCTTCAAATGAGGAAGAGGTGGCAAAAGAACCAAATCAGGGGGTTTGTTCGGCTTCGCTGGTCCGGGAGGACTAGCTGAGTACTTTCACTCTTGTTGTTTACACAGCGGGGAAGCTAACTCCGCTGGATTGTTTTAGCATTAGAAAGGGTAGATTCTAACGGAGAGAGTCTGCCGTCGCGTGTCTTTGACCCTTGTTCTCCTCAGAAGTATTGGATAGAACAGGAAGCCTTGAGGTTGAACTCATTTCAGTCTCAGACCAACTCTGGCGGCCGGTTTTATCCAGGAAGTTCTGTACTCCGCTAAAGACGAAGTCTATAAGGTCGTAACATTTCCTGGTATCTTTGATATTCCCTGTTGAACTGAATTTGGTTGGAGGAGGAAGCTTAGAAAGTGTTGCAGGTATGAGATTACATTAGAAGTCAGAAGGTTTTGTGCAGTGTAGTTGCCATCTGTACCCTCGTACTGTAGAATCGTAATCTTCACACTACTGTATTCGTGTATAATAGTAGATGGTCTGAGACTCGGGGCCATACTTCCTCTGTGGACAAGTTCCTACTCTCCGCAGGATCCGTCCCCATGCATTTTACTAACAAGTTACACGGCAGCCTTTGCTAGCACACGCCGCTCTAGACATGGCTTCCAGAAAACTGTTATAAATTCAGCTAATCGATTTCTTGGAACAAGTGTAAAGCTCATCCATCGCTTGGAGCGGTTGTCGTCCAAAAGTAAGTTATACGAAGGAGGTCGAGCATACATATTGAAGGGAACACTGAGGCGTCGTTATCTTCCGGGACATGTTCCCACGCGAGGCCGGTCTAATTCGAATCGGCAGTCCGACAAAGAATTCAAACCGGTCTCGGTGACAAATTCACAGTGCAGTTTGGTATCAGTTTCAGGTATAATGGGATGGTATACAAGAGGAAGACATAGGACACAGCGTTGACCCAAGCTACTACAGTTGAGGCGATGAAATGAACGGAGTGAAGCTTGAAGGTGTTCTCACCGCTTCTGCGACGTGCAATATTGATATGACACTACAATCAATTAAGCCGTTCCCAAAATGGATAAGAACTCAATCATTCGACGGAACCTAGCTAGCCTCACTGTCAAATAGTCAGAAGAAAAACGTTTGATCGATGTCATGGTCCATTACATTATCTGATGTTTCTTTACGCTCGCTTCATAAATGTTCGGCATGTTGCTTTCTTGATGGTAGTGTCGAAATTATGAGTGAGGGAAGTCCGGACCCGAAAACACGACTATAAAATTCCAAAGCTAAAGCACTAAAACTGTAGGGTATATCGGGAAGTGCCGGAAAGGTGGTCAACACTTGGGGTTAAGACTTCCTGAAGATCTGAAGTTCCTGCCAAAATGACCAGTAGCATTTTAGATGGTCGGACATCAGAGTTTTGCCTGAACCTCGAGTATCCAGTAGTGTAAGACCGAGGTGAACTGGCCATTGTCGTCGTCGTTTCAAGGATGATCGAGAACATCAAGTCAGTGCTGCCGCGACGACCCAAGGGAGGTGATGTTGGGGAAGGGTTAACCCGGAAAGAAACGAGGAAGACCGCACCCGATGTCTCTCACGCGCATAGAGAATAGAGAAAGTAATTTCAGCTACTATTTCGAGAGCGAAAGGGTTCAATGTGCGCGGCTGACGTGCAGTGCAGACCGGTTGAGGCGGCCTACCGTATTCAATTGTTCCGGGTCGTTGCACTCTTTCCCCCTCCAATAAAAGGAGGTGCTGCCTGTCTGCGGAAAGGGTCCCACAACAACTCTCAGTTAAACATACACAAGAGGGAGATGGCACGCAAATTCTGTTCGCGTCATCTCCTTGTTCCTTTTCTTCTCGTGTGCTTTTTCTAAACTAAGAATCGTTTCACCGTGCTCGGACTAGGTCCGTCAACAGCTGCTGTTCACCTCTTCCAGAGCGACTAGACTCTGCAGTGTGTCCAAGTCTTAGTTACATCGTACGATTCATCAGAGTACATGTATTTATGAAGATATGATTCTTATTTGCGAGGATGAAGTTATACATATCACCAACTCATTATTGTTCGTTCGCTTCGCTGGCTCCCTTCTCTCTCGATCTCGACCTCTGATTGTGGCGCCTGCTCCAACTACAGGTGAAAACGAGCCCGATCTCCTCCGCGTCCTCGTCCTCTGAATATGCGGGTGAGGACCCAGCCAGCCAGACAAAGTGCCAGCCATCCAGTCAACCAGCCAGTAACCATACCTTCCCCAGATATCGCCAGTCTAGTAGTTCTTCCAATCGACTCCGTCACTGCCGCTCGTCCTCCTCGTTCCGATCTCTTTCAACCTCGGAAAGTTAGGTGGTCTGGTTGTGTCCATGCCCTTATTGACTGTATCTATCTGTAGACTCTGTACACATCTTTCCATGAGGAAGCCAGATATTTACTTGATCGGACCCGTAGAAAGAATGTCGAACTTAATCGGACCCCTTACCGGAAATTGCCAGTCGTCCTAATCATCAATGAACGTTAGCAAAAAAGACTTACTTTAAGATCTTAAAGTAATATTGATTATCTTACTTTAAGATTAGTAAGATAATCAATCAATTTATCTTACTAATCTTAAATTGATTAGTAAGATAAGTCAATTTAAATTAGTTGATTTATCTTACTTATCAACTAATTTAAATAGTTAGTTGATTAATAAGATAAATCAACTAATTATTTAAAATTAATTTCTCCAGAGAGACCCACGTCACTGCTCTTGCCGGAAAGCGAGGCAAGTCAGCATTTCTTATGTGAGTAAATAACATTACTTGTATAACTGACATTGACTTCTATGACCGACAACTCCAGGTCAGCGATCTGATCAAACAGGAAATTCTAAGACGGGTCCGATCAAGTCCGACTTTCATTATGGGGTCTGATCAAGTAAATCTCTGATGAGGAAGCACAGCTAGTCTACCGTATCCACTAACCTGACGGATTTTGAAGTAATTCTTACGTCTTCCCTGTTTACGGTCCCACGTGGACGTTTCTCTTCTTCTCTATGGGCTAGCTTATTTTAGATTCGTCTTGACTCTCGAGTCTCAACAGTCTTCCTTACATCCCTGTCATTCCATTAGGAAATGGAATTAGTCCGCTTCGGCCTTTCCTTTAGTGATCCAGAAGATGGCACTGTAGAGAATCAGTATGATGTCACCTTCATCTTTACGTGATAAACTTGGAGGCTGCAGATTGTGTTCAATCATCTCTACAGCTTTCATCATTATAGCACAGGCAAGCTTTCAGAGTGAGTATATGTGCACGTTAATTTGTATTACGTGTAGCACAAAGTATACACTGTCCTGAGATTCACCGATATCTGCACAACCAGAAAGATGTACTATGTAAAAAACATCTCACAGACTGTATTTAAGAACCTATGTTTTTAGGCTTGCGTATGCTCTCAGATAAATCAGTTGTACCATCGCTGTAAAGGTGGCTTCTGAACGTGCTTACATGAAACTAGCGTTCGCAGCACCTGCTACAGCCTCGCTCTCATCATTAGAGGTGACTCCCAAAATATGTTTTCATCTTTACTTTCACACTTCCGCACACACTTTCATTATTTGATCTATCATGGTCTTCTACCTGTCTGTTATTATCGACCTTCATGATATGAGGACCACATACTGAGGCTTGGTGTGCTTAGTCTCTGCTTTTCCTGTGACCTACCAACACACATGTCCTGCAATGATGCAAACTTTTGGGAAACAGCCTGCGATATCTTTAGAGCGGTTCAAGAGGATATACATGACGGCTTTTCATGACTTCCCGTTGTTGACAGTAGAAACAAGAGAAACTTGGGAAGAACCTATCACCACAGAGTAAACTAAGGGCATAACCTTGAGCGATGGTCACTCCGCGACTGGGATAGGAAGTCGGAGTCTGACGGAGGCAAGAGGACAAGATCTATCCAAATTCCTTCCGCGTCGATGAGAGCACCAAATCTTGCTCTGTGTCGCCAGGTGAAGTGTGAACCTGGCGAACTATTCGTCGCCATACCCAGCAAGGAGAGGCAAGTCCTGCATTTAATAGAACTTCGACAGCTGCATGAGTTTGTAAGGTTGCTCTCTTCTCCGGCTTTGATCCCGCGCTCTTTACGGAATCGAAAGGGACCACAACTCTTTCGTTTCCTCCCAGAGAACAAAGCAGCAGAGGGAAGTGTATCCTCGCACGATACTTCAGACTTACCTCCAGCAGTAAAGTTGTATAACTATGTTTCCACCGCGAGCACACTTCTTTGTAGTAACCTGCTCTGCATGGGTATGCGACGTGGTGCTTGTCGGCGCTTTACAGGTGAGGTCATTATGAGCAAGAGCAATTCTGCGTCACGCATCCTCCACAGGAGCGTCATCAGGAATTTCTCTACTCTCTATCACACCTGTAGACAAACATACTGTGTTCGAGGTGCGCGATGTGAACGACTTTAACTTTTGAACAGATTCTGCTCGCTTAGTTAGCACCGTATTTACTGTGATGTATTGATACTCGCGGGACACTAAGGGAAGCGGCGGGCAGCTGCAGGAAGGTTCCGTGAATCACATTCCCCATAGAAGTTACGTCGACTTCTAATTACAGGCAGTTCGAGCTCAGGTCTTTCTGTATTGCCAGTGATAAGCTTGGCCACATTCCCATAAGGAGCAATCCTATCAAGAGGGCAAGCACTGATTGTGTGAGGCCTCCGTCTAACAGCTCTTCATTTCCGGTCGTCTAGGACTCGGAAAGCTCTTGCAGCAAGACTACAGAATGAATGTTTAGTGCTCCCGTATTTACACCAAAAAAGTCAAGCCTTTACAGGTACGATCAAACAGCGAGTACAGCAGCGGCAGCTTCTTTGATCTGCTCAATACTCAGAGTACCAAAGTAGGTGTCATCTTTGAACGCTTTCAAAGCAGCAAGAGCCACGTCCGTCACGCTAAGTGGTGGTGCTAACAGGAGGTCAGATGCAGGAAGTTTGGAGAAAGGTCTCGTGAAAGTCTCAGTAGCACCTAGTAGTTTTTCCAAAGGCTGACCTACGAAGTCCAATGGAATGTCTACTCCATTTACCCTCCTCTTGCCGTAGACGAATCCAGGTCGGAGAATTGTACCTACAAGCACAAAACGTACCATAAGACTGGAGTCGCCTCGAGTTCTTCCGAAGGACTCGGCTTCTTTAACACACACCACTCATATGCTATACACTTGGAGGATGCTAGAAATCTGACTGTCTGAACGGAGTGGACCTCTCGGATACAATCCCCGACTGTGTACAAGATGTCACACAAGCGCGAAGTGTCTGAAGAAGAGCCCACAGACAACTTGCGGGCTTCGAGCGGAAAGGACCTCCTCACTACCTACCTAAACCCTATAATCCGACCTAAACATAACGAAACCTCAACCCTACTCAAATACTGAGAGCTTCGGCTTGCACTTCTCTAGTACACAGTGTCCTATGACTCGTTCGGAAACGCAAGTGGTCTTGATAGAGTTCGACGTACCAGATGATGGATATTTATCGAAAATTTCTTGCTCAGCTCGTCTTTTCCCTTTGAAGTAGCCACTATTTAGAAGAAACTCGGGAAGATTGTATTCGTGAACTGAAACGTAGATAAATTTCGGCACACCTACACAAGTACAACACCTTAAGAGTTACGACCGTCGACCCGGAACAACAGAACTTCAGATAGACCGCCTTTCCAGCCACAGATACCAGAAGGAACGCATCAACAGACAAGTACAATAACCAGACGTGAAGCGAAGAAATCGAGCAGCTTATCAAGAATCAGGGTAAAACCGCTTGGGTGCAGTTAGTGGCAGGTACTACAAGACAGGATACGTGGGATCGAGAGTCTGCCTTCGATAAGAAGACCTGCTTTACGTGCCATGAAAATCCCTCTGAAAACTTGCGCGTATACGTGCAGCGACCACGACGGCAGATAACAACTCTGACCAACTGTGAGTCTGTGGGACGTTTCTTAGTAGGTATAAGTTTGTTCACCTACTGACTTCAAGGCCACGGCGCAGCTCCACTAGGGGTTCACATACTCCTCAAACGAGGTTCTAACCTCCCTGACAGGTGGAAGAAGTTGGTGACAAACCTCCCTCAAGACAAACAATAAAGAGCAACTTACGCAAGGCAAGTACTTCACTAAATTTGGTTTTGCAAGGAGAGGATTCCTTACTATCGGTGATTCTCTGGGTACCTTAAGTTTTTAAGCTCCAAAAGTTTCCAACTAGAATTTTCTTCTGACATTCCCACAGCCACTGGTAGACTGAACGATATATGACTTCCAAACTGAATACTCGCTCGAAATACTGATCTGGTGTATTTCACGGGTGTGGCGCTTTTACAGACTAGTCAGAGCAGTGAGTGCACCTGCTGTTCAGACTGCTAATTCTTGATGTTGAAAGAAACTCTGTTACGAGAAGCCCCCAGTATGTCCCCGATAAACACCTTATATACGTAGGTGTATGTAGATACATACGTGTAGAGGATGCCCTGTATTCTTGTCCAATAAACTAAATCGATAAAACATGAAGTGATTACCTGCTTTGAAGGCAGCATCGACCGCGATGACATTGGCATCGCCATTTATCTTCTCCATTTGTTCATTTGATCCAAATCCTCCCAATGTTGATATCACCGCGGTGCAGCCATTAAGTACTGAATCCCAGTCTGTCAAGAATACATCCCCTGCAATTGCCAACTTCCTTGACTTAGTACTTACCTGGATCAGTCGCTAGAAATATCGAAACGAAGACCCTGCATATATATCCTCCAGAGGGGAATTCTTAGGGTCGGGAGACTGGTGGCAATCCACTGACTGCCTCACCCGCAGAGTTACGTATGCTCGCCATTCGGACCTTTTCTTCCTGACACTTAGATATGAGTGCCTGTGCGTTCATGAATTGCTAGGCAATGCTCTTAATCCTGTTAATAAGCTTCCAGAAAATATTGAGTGGCTTGCACTGGAATCACATACTCAATCAACTTCTAAACCTAAGGGCTTACCTGAAATCCAAACAACTTTGTCCACCCAAGATTCACTGTACGATGGGCGACCGGACCTGCACCAAGTAGGGTACTCATGAAGTCAGAGAAAGCGACCTGAAGGTATCCAATCTGCATCAACGGGCTTTACTCAATTTCTCTCAATGCAGTACACCGCTTGTCTGACAAGTACACATTTTGTAGCTTCTACCAGTTATGACATATACAGGAAACGTATACGCCCAGCAAGTAAGAAAGCCGCCTCTTCGGGGCCAACATAAGTTGCTCAGCAACAGTTTTCAGAGGTACTTCGAGCTCATCTTCCATGAATGGGAGACCTCGTCTCCCTGGCAACAATATCGACTTCACTTCAATTCGGCATTAAAGACTGAATCGGACATACAGGTGATTAATCATCCAGCAAAATAAACACTATTCTTCCCTTTGAATAGCCACGAACCTTGAACACTTCTAATCGACTTTGTTCGCATTTCAGAGATTACGGTTGATATGACTTACCGACTTAAGCTTACGACTTCAATATGTCTTTTAACAGCCTGCTTGCAAATTTCCGACCCAATGAAGCCGCTCCCTCCCAGGATCAGTATCTACATTACCAGTCACTAGTGAATTCAGCGACCAGTTGCAGACTTTGATGTCCATGGGATGCTCAGTTATAAACCAATACAACTCCTTGTACGAGATCATGAATCGACGCTGAGCGATAAGTGTGATGCAAGAGATCACGATGGTATAAATAACACCTTTTCCGTTTTAACTTCGGCCACGACATCGATTGGCGCTGACGAGAAATCAGTGCCGACGCCTGAATAGGTACATCTCACCTGCCTCCTGTCCGAGCTATTCAGCGTCAGACGATTGAGCAATTATACTGTACGAAAAGGAGGAACGGATGTAGCTCTATTCGTGGCATTGCTAGCAGCTAGATGGAGATGCTTGTATCTAATGATGTTCAGTGCTTAGGATCTGCAGTTCCCAGCTGCTTTGCTATGTTTACTACTGATGCAATGTGATGTTCCAAGCTCCTGAACTGTACTGCTCACAGTGGCCAACCTTCAGCTGGAGTATTAGGGAAATCATGCGGCAAACTAAACTGTCTGACAGGCAGAGACTTCTCGGGCTAGAAAACACACCACGGACGACTCTTTCGATAGCCAGTAGAGGTGAATTGCTGCTGCTGGATGTGAGGAAGAAGAATGGAGGTGGGATGGAGTGCTGAACTTCTGCGTCTTGAGGCAGCTCCCACTGCAGAACAGCCGGAGAAAGGGTTCCCCACGCCTGTTGTCAAGGGTGCCAAGGCGGCCATAGCCATGACGCTCAACTCTGGTCCCTTCCCTGTGGTATTGCTCAGCTTTCCTCTGCTTCGTTCTCCTGTGGTATTTCTCAGCTCTGCTTCACTTTCCTCTGCTTCGTTCTTTCACTCTGCTCATCTCACGTCATCTCATTTGCTCGTTAAACCACTCAGAAATCCACTGGGTCGTTCTCTCCCTCGCTTTCACTTGCTCGGTAGTGTGATCTCGAGCTCCACCGGTTTTCCTTCTTACTTTTAATCACAGCTTCTTACTTAAACGCTCTCATCTCCGCCTCTGTCGCGTTCTTTCCAGTTTTGTACTCCCTCCAAGTTTCTGTAGCCTCTTCTACGGTGCATCATAATTTCCGATTAAAGTCTACGATCTCAATGAGCACAGATTCTAGGGATTACCCAGGTAAAGGAGCTCTCACCCTGCCCCAAACTGTGGTTGGTCAAAGACGGCATAACCTGTCCCAACTCATACCATTCATCTCCACTGTGGCAGAAACTATCCGGGAAACTGGTGGCCCTGCGTGCTGGGTGCTGATTAAGCGAGGGTGCTGATGGTCGAAAATGTACATTCCTCCTCTCCTCCCATTCTCCTGTTCTACCTCTTTGTGATATAAAGCATTATCATGAGGTTCAAATTCCTCTCCTGGTCTGAAGTTAGTATATGATAAGGAGCGAACTGATTTCGTGGTTCCTCCAAGTAGTTCAGACCCAAGCTACAAAGTTCATCTCATCATTTGTGGTTCTCTTTCGGTATCATTCCAGTTGTGTTGTTGCTCGAAACCGACAATACTCGCTTCAAGTTCAGCCACCGAAACAGCAATGAATAGTACAAGTTGTACAAAGTATTTTAGGATTACAAGGGTTTAATTCGGACTAGACTTAGAATTCTACTCGGAACTCGAAAAAAGGTAAAAGAGAGAAGCTCTTACGTGTGATGATCACATGGCATGAGATTCAAAATTAAGATTGGAAAAAATTTAGAAATATCTTCATTCAACATCTGTGGTGTGGACACGTCCCTTAGAAGGTGATATTGATTGACTAGCGCAAAAGTGTTGCACAAAATCCACGATTTGCTTCTCACGGATTAACACATTCCGTAGTAACACCTGATCCTGATTAGTCTGAGAGAGTTTGAGTATCAATATGAGCAGTAGACACTCAGATACATCGTGTGATATGTTTTCCATATCCGTAAAATGCTCAAGTGTTTCCAGGTATGCATGTCTTCCTCCTAGCTTTTTGTCTTTTCATATCTTGGATCTAGAACGCCATCAAGAGTACGGAGGTCCAGGTTTGAAGCAGAGCAGGAAGCAGAATCCATAGTATTACCTACTATGGGCTCAGTGACAGACCTTCTTAGGTACCGTATAAACAGATCCAACCGAGAACTTAGGACTCAGAGATGCTGTTTCCTAAAGTGCGACTTGTCTGTGCAGACAAGCGTGCAGTAAAGAACTTTCGTGAGCCCAGGGGCTGACGGGTGGGGTTAAGTTTCATTACGGCAAAGAGTTAGCACGTGTACACGTCGTTCTAGCATGAGCGCTGTCGTTGTGAAGTGTTGTCGTTGTTCTAGCATGCAACCTGCTCAACCAGTTTCCAGTTGTAAAGGGAAAGGGACACCGTGGTTTCATTTTGGAGCAAATTATCACTGCACGGAAAGCTGAACTTCAGTATAAAACTTGAACCTGTGTAGTTCACTTGATTCTGAAATGATTTATGCACGGGGATGAGCCTCAGCGAGTTGCTCTAACTGCCCCTGGTAAAAGGCAGTCCCAAAACATTTGATTCAGACTTTTCGGGAGTATATGCTATAGTGCTTGTTCTGGCTTCTAATTTTCTGGAGTTGTAGCTTTAACTCCTATCACATTACAAGATTTTGTGGTAGCGACTGTCTGGCTTCAAATGCTAATGAAAACTCTCATGCCACTATCCAAGTTTCTAAAAGACCCAGGGTTCTAACACTACCGTAGTTTAACTTAAGAAGTTCCAAACCCCACTTGCTTCCACTAATCCCTTTTGGAGTCAAATAGTCATGATACTCTCATACCCTATGAGAGGTCTAACCTCAGCACATTCCTGCAGGTCACATGCTAAGACAGGTCAAACTGAACCAACTTCAGCTGCTTCCAGATGCATGTGTAATGGGTGCAACTATGGAGAAGAGTGCGTAACACGGGAGAAACAAGGAACTATAAATCAGTCTGAGGCAGATTACTGTAAGTGCCTTTCTTCACGCGAAGATGCGAGTCCGGTAACATAGGAAACCTTGACAAAGTTGCATCAGGGTCTCGTAAGCGGAATATATCGGGCTATCAGTCTCCAGTACCTATCAAGCCTGCTGTAACCGATCTATACCAGACTTACTGATAAACGAATCGTACTCAGTTGACGTAACTCGTAGTTCTTTCGCAATGAACTGCAAAATAGGGAAAATACAAGCCATTCGTCCTGAATTGGCAACATCCTCTGCACATTCAAGAATAGTCCATCAGAATGATCATAGAACAACCACTGACTTTGTAAGTGTCTTTCACCAAAGGTGGTCAAGCGTGTCGTTCGCTTGATTGCTATCAACTGTGGTGGAGCTGTGATGTTCAGCTTTTGGACACACTGCAATGGATTCGAGAATAGTATGTCGCAGAATGATCTCCTTCACGCGCAGCATATGATGAGTTTGAACATCCAAAGCGGAATCCGATACGATTAACGAGAAGATTCTCTGGCTCTGTTAAATTTCAGGCTAGACAACAAGTCTAGTACTCTTGTCTAGACTTGTGCTTTTCATCATTTACTGATAGATCATATTCGCTCAGTAATCAGAAAAGATCAGGTGCTCATGCGAAACTGATCAGATCGACTGACATGGTGATCATGTTACTCATAACCCAACCTTAAACCGATACCACGTCTAATATCTGAAGTGTGGACATCCAACGTCAGTTTATACTAGGATATAGTTCACGGAATTGACTTTTTAGGTCGTCTCGTCCATCCTTATTTGTGGAAGAGAAAAATGTCAGAGCAGATGGGACAATCTGAGATGAACTTCAGTCACCAACTTTCTAACGCTTCCAGTAACTTTGGTTTTAGTTTCGTTTTACGAAGATTTCTCGGTGTTACATTGGTATAATTGGCTTGAAGAAAAGACGTGATGTACCAGGAATGCGTGCAAGTCGCTGGCACAAGAGTAACAGGAGTTCTGATTGCAGCCTTTGTCCATTTTCCAATATTCTACAGATTGCTCAATATCACACAAATGTCAGATTATGGTTTCTGACGAAAGGTGAGGTGTAATTAAACACAGGAAACAACCAGCTCTGTAAGGTTATGGCCACAACTAATGGTAGGATACAGTTACTTCCACATGCAGGTGTCCAGAAGTGGTGATTCCTAAGGAGCTACAGGAACAACGGACAGAAAACTTAGAGCTACAGGAACAACGGACAGAAAACTTACTCTCGTAGAAGATAGATGAGCACACCCATTAAAGGATCGGCCATCTTTTGATGATCGATAAAGGTACAAACACGGTCATAAAATCTCTTGACTGAAAAAGCATCTGACTCGTAGTCGGGTCGTTCTGGCTTCTTGGGGATGGGATGAAGTCGTTGTGCAGTCTTCCTGTGGATCACAAGGAATTTACCACTCCCCTCAAACTATCTAACGGTTCTCATAACGGCGATTGAGTAGTTATATTTATCTATCTCTACTTCATGTCCGTAATTTTGTTCCCTGAATCACTCTCAGTACGTAATTTACCAGTGATATCAAACTCAGGCGAAACCAAACACACACGAACCATAAATTTTTCGTGCTTGGAGCCCGACTGCCTTTGGTACGGAACAAGATAGCCTCCAGTCTGCTGCATAACTGAAGGTGAGACACAGCCCAAGGTGAAGTTATTTTCTTGTCATTGGCAGATATGAGAGGCACTTTCCTTTCAAGAAAAGTAAAGGAAAAATGAAGTAATCAAGGGCACCATCAACACGAACCTTGCTTAATTTCATCCTCCTATACGTATTTCAGGAAGTTAAAAAATGTCAGTCAAGCACATTCTAGGATGAGTAGATGACGTAGCCCCAACAGCAAACGAGATCAAGACTTGAGTCGGAACACAGAAACTTTTTCATGTAACTAAAACTGGCGTAGATATTCTTGAGCTGTGCCTCAGTAATGAATCAGTAATGAATAAGAGCATGATAATTATAACAGGTCAAGGCCGAACATCCAGAAGACACACGTCTGCGAAGCAGCACATTATTTTGCCAAATCACCTCGGCTGACATGTTGGTGATCCCTCTCCAGTGCTCTCGACGGTCAGACAGACCTGTAAGTTGCAACTTGAGGTCGTACAGCATATTCTTTCTGAGGAGCAAGTTCTTTCTTTTCAAGTTGAAAACCTGTAGAGAGACAAGCTGAATATTAATTAAACAGGAAACTCCGAGTACTTCTTTATCATGCTGAAACTCGTCGCTCGGAATGAACTAGATTGTCAGGCCACTTTAGTTAGCGTGGCGATTCTAGTTGCCTGGATCTCGTCAGACTGTCTCTGTCAATCTCCAGACAAATCATAATTTGTGAAGGTTTACCAAAGATTGATTCGCTTTCCAGTCGATTGATTCAAGCTGTCCCTCCGGCTCTGGATCAACGAGCTGATCGCAGATAACAGAACTAGATTAATCCCTGCTTTTAACAAAATGAGTCTACCGTGAAGGCTGTACGGTTAATATCGCCTCAACTGTAAAACTGCATATATAGTTGAAGATAGTCTACAGTTTTACACTGAATAAACTCAAGGTTGTGCGTTATAGGTTCGTAATATAGGGTTATCTGCTTTTGTTATGAGGGAACTTGCAAGAACAAGTATTGATTTGGTGGGTTCCAGGCACCGGCTTCAAACAAACCCTCTTGCCAGGATTTAGCTAGCTAGGGAAGTCACTACACACAACAAAGGTTGATGGTGATGTTGAAGATACGACCTGCTTGGTGTCACTTCGACAGATCATAAATGACTTCTCAGTATGCGCATGCGATGGTCGCTGTAACCATGGCAGTCTAATAACAGGTTCCGTGTGGTCTGAATGCCGATGTGGTGGTAGAACAGGTGCTGCCGCCTCCTTCTTTTCTTCTCCACTCTGCAGATTCGAAGTCATTACGTTAACCATTAGAAATTCTCTCCGTTATGTTGATTGCGGGTGAGGGGCAGGACCATCCCACAGTCAGTACGAATAAGGCGGTGACACTACACTGGAATTTTGGAACATCTCCCAAGAGTGAGTTCAGAACCTTCTCGCAACCTGCCTGAATTCAGCTTTTCTGTGGCTCAACTGTTCTCGTTCACTGAAACCTCAAGCTTGCCTCTGTCCATTACGGATTCTATCCGAACGGATAGAGGAACCGCTCTCATTGCAATATATACTCCTATGGAAGTTCTACAGCTATGGAAGTTCTACAGGACTCCCGAGGCCAAAGATGAAGTACTACTCAAGAGCTTCCTTCTTGTTTTTGGAGAACAGATTACTTAAACGGTAGGCATATCTCTTATCACACGTAAGTTGATTTCCCTTTATCGTTTGAGTTCTCACCTTCTTGGCATTGAGATATGCACTCACCATCTTGGCATTGAGGTAGGCAGATGGTTACAGATAGATAGGGAATCATATGACTCCGGGAAAGTAGAAGACGAAACCATATGTAAAGTTTACAGAGTCTACTCTCTACATGCTCATTATATAATTAGAATCTCTCACCGAGTAACTGTCACGGATTTCATTCTCTCTTACTTCTCTAGGTTGTTACATTAGAGCTGTGCATAATATCAGGTCCGAGGTTATCAAGGATGGGATCAGTGATCTTATGTTATCAACAGTTTGTTTTGCATTTTTTGCTTCAGCTTCTTTGACTCTTAGAGTCTTCAGGAAGCTACGAACAAATTCATTCATTCATAGACACTAGGCTAAGCTCTTGTATGTACATGCATAACTCCGGTATGTTGTTCTGAAATAGGCTAGCATTAAGTTACGCGCACTATGGGAAAACGACCTATTGCTTGAAACCAAGCTTGGTAAAGGAACAATTCAGAAAGCTCGTACAGCATCTTCTCCTTTAATTTCTGAGGAGCAGGTTCTTTCTTTTCAAGTTGAAAACCTGTAGAGAGACGAGCTGATAGGAAACAGGAAATCCTTTGCTAGATTAATGTCACGCCATTTTACTTAGCGGCCCGATTCTAAGTACCAACCGGAATTCAGCTTTATTTGGCGGTTTAAGTCACTAGCCCCTCGGTTCGAACCGAGAATGGAGTCTGGTTTTCCCTGGTTTCAAGACCATAATCTTTTCCGAATGACAAGATGAAAGAAATGTCAAAAAACTGGCAATTATAATTTCTGGTTGACGTCAAACCGGCCAGACTGCGGCTGGAATCGGTTCTGTTAATAAATGAATGGTTTAATTTTTTTGTCACTGCAGCATAGGTTTAGGTTCGTACACGAACGGTCCAGACTCCAGACTCCAGTCACAGGTGGGAGTTGGTCACAAACGTTCCAGACTCCAGCCACCGGGTGGGATTCACCCACCGGATGACATCGTGAGATCCTCCCTAGTTAACGTACTGTGTGTCCTCACACTGTAACAACTTGATGTTAAAGCCCGAGTTTTACCACAAGTGCTCCGGGTGACCCAGAAGACCTTATTTTGCAGGTTTGCTCTCAGGGAACTGCGAAATTTAACGGTTATCCAGTAAATGGTTTTGGTAACGGTCTCTGCATCCCAACTTAGAATCTGCGAAATAAAGAATCAACTTAAAAGCTATAATCAACTTTACAAGTTATGGTTCTTCTCGAAACAAACTATTGAGTATTGATAGAGAAATGTCAAGATGAAAATTTCCAGGTTTCTTAGAACAAAAAGGAATCTTTTTTAGACTCAAAATACACCAGGAGGAAAAGAAAAATATTCTCTTTCATATTTATATATTCAAACTCGGAGTTTAACGTTATGGTTATACAGTAGCAACCATTCAATAAGCGCAAGGTGATATTTTGTGAGTTTGGTTCTGTTGATTCCATGTTATTCTGTAATGAATTAAATATCTATGTGAACACAGAAAATGCATGGATGTATTCGCTAAGATGGTTAGTCACTAATCAAGCACTTTGAGTCTCATAATCTAATAACAAAAACACATTTTAGCTACGTCCATAATAACAAATAACAAGATTTATATAAAAGGGAGTTTCGGTTTAATTCTGGATTGGTTGGAGATAGCTGATTTACACTTGTCTACCCGTATGAGGGAATCTAAACTGGCCTTGATACCACATCATATCTGGATCTAACACCACAATGGATCATTAAACATTAAATTCAGGAAGGCAACATGATGATATTTATGTAATAAACCAGTCCGTTGACATTACTCTTTTGACAGTAATTTCTTGATGTGCTAGAACCCAACATTATTTTCACGTATATATAAACTTGTATCATTGAATGTGATGTTCCAACTATTTAACGTAGGAAATATCCCATTTTATAATATTCAGAAAATCGAGTTGCCTTTTGAATAAAAGAAACTTGTGTTCTCTACTTTTGAACTTTGTATTGGAATTTTCCTCCAAAAGAATATCTCATAAAAGTTTTGTTATCATTCAACTTGATATAATTATCAGTAAATAAAGTAAAGCAAAAGCAAAATCATTACTATAACTCTTTCGACAACAATAATTTACTTTTAATGGTCAAATCACATATATCCAAATTTTAAGAAAAACATCTGTGGTAAATATATTAAAATCTGAGGTAAAAGATGCTTTTCCCAAAATTCAACACCTTGAGTGACTGCGTGATTGATTAGACTGCGTGAGTGTCATACCTCGTGAGATTGAGATGAAGAAGAACTACGTCTGCAACCACACACGACAGGTTGAGTTTAGTTCAAAGACACCGCCTCTGGCTATATCATTATCAGAACCACTAAGTTTAATCAGCAACGTGATGTGATTCCGTTTTCTCTACTGCCACGGACAATCTTACCAGGGCATGTATAGGCCAAAAGTAGAGCAATTACCCGAAATGCTCGACGTTACCAGCTGAACCTACTATCGTCCTTCCTGTCAATCCATCACAAAGATCACTTCAACCTCACGTCCTAGGAAAGTGCAACTGACTGCAATGCGATCCGTAAAGATCTTTGGAACATGCACACATGCAGTTATTCGGAATGTGAGATGAACCTCCATGGTAAATAGCATGTCTCCAGGCGGGTCTCAAAGCATAAGCTTACTAGACTGGGTACAATGTGCTGACAAGTAGCACATTTTCTTAGCTCAACTCAGCCGTACTGTTACGAAACACACCTGTGTATGGAGCTATAGAAAGCTCCCTTGGGATCGACTTGATCATTCCTTGATCAACTTGCTCCAGCCAGGCACCACCTCCCTGTAAGTGTCAAGGCAGAGATAAGCGGTAGGTTAGGATGTTTAATGGAGGGAACGAAAGCTTTTTCTGGAGCAAGTGAGGCTTACTCTTAATTAGCGGTAGTTGATACTAGACCAGAAGAGTACAGTATGGACAAGACGACATTCTTTCAACTGGATATGATGACTGTCCGATTCGAACTCCGAGCAAAAGATGAAACCTACATGAAAGATATAATTCTTGGATTTGAGATGAAGATAGCATCAATAGAACTACTTTGAGACCACATGAAACACATTCTTGATGCATATAGTGCGATAATCTAACCCTGGATTTGTCCACCGGACACGGACAAATTCAAAGGAACAATCATAAGACATCTTAACAGCCGAGGCTGCTTACCTTTACTCTCTTCATCAGCTTTGCCGTAAAGTGCACTTGCTCCTTAGGGAATCTTGCATTATCCATATCTGACAGATCACTAAACATAGAGAAAGTGATTGTAAGCCAGTACTAAGTATATGGATAGAATCCGATAGATTCCATTAAAACCACGCAACTTTAACTTTTCAATCAAAAAATTAATTAAATCACGCCTCTGAAGACCCTTAGGGTCATGAAGCTATAGGTAAAGTACATGAATATGTTCCGGTCTGATCATAGTGGGAAATGATGACTAAGAAAGTCAACCAAAACACGAAATAACTGCCCTCATACATTCACTTGACTTCCTTTTGAGATAGAAACTACGAAACTGCAAGCTCAGTTCTTGTCACTACAAGACTCCGATCTCTTTCCCTGCGTCTCATGATCATTATAACGCTTGTTAATTTTGAGGAGCATTGGTCATGAGTTCTTTTCGCTACAGGACTCTTTCCCTGCGTCTCATGATCATTATACCCGTTAATTTTGAGGAGCATTGGTCATGCTTTCAACGGGCCAAGAACTAAACTCTGATACGTGACAACACCTGCGGTGATATCTACCTCACGTAACGAAATATGAAGGTTCGTCTAATCTCACCATGCAAATGCAGCAACCCCATTTTCATCAGAAGTCTTGACACGGTTGAAGTTTGTTTAGCAGCCCTTAGTATGGCTTCCCTTCTAGCAATGTGCCAAGGCACATGCCTTTCTTCAAGCTCTTTGCCAGCAATTTCAGCCATGAGTTCGGTGTCAGCTCCGGCCGGGAAGAAGTCGAAAGGAGGCTGCTGGTCGGAACCTTCCTCTCGTATCGATTGTAGGTTAGGCAAAGGAGCTGTAGCAGGACGATTGGTGGATGGCGTACCAAGACAGGTATATGGCATTCCAGTTTGTGACCAGACACCATTTTGCATTCTGCATGGACATAACAAGGGTGGAATATAAGAACCTGGCAAACTGTGCTACGGGGTACTCATGGTGGATGATAAAAGCTTCAGGTGACAAAAGAAGTATCATGGAGAATACTGCTATACAGCTGACAACCCATTGGTAAAAGCTCCTTTCAGCTCTGATTATACTGATTGGTGCATGAACTTCCTGAACTCTTGATCTTTCTAATACTCATACAGGAGAGTAAATAAATTCTGAAGACTATAAACGTGGTTGTACATAAGCACCTTGCTGTCATGTATGCGGTCCTGTCAATAAGCTCACGAGCCATTTTCTCAAACTTGCTGGAAATGCTTTGTCTCCAAAAATATTCCGGTGGAGGATAGACACGCTCCTCCTCGGTAATCTAAACCGTTGCACGACGAAATTACCAATGTCCAAAACCTTATTAAGTAAGACCAAAATCCAAAACTCAATAGAAATTTCAGTTCTATGCAGAAGCAATCATTTGATTCAACTGTACTCAAGGAGAAAAGGATATGTACAATTTTCCCGGCGAGTCTATGAATACTGAGATTTGCAGCAGAGTACTACTTCCGGAACTGGACTAAGCTCAAGGCAGCTCTTCGACTAGAACTTACGACACTACATAGGTGAAGAAGGCGACTAAGCTCCAGGATCGGACTGACTGGTCATCTGGGGCATGCAAGAAGGCAAAGTACAAAGACTGTTGGGTAAGCCGGAGTTGTCAGCTCCCAGTATGTTCATCACCACGCAGGGTGGACTCGAACACAACCTGCGTACTGCCATGTGCATGAGAGCAAAGAGCTTTTACCGGAACTTACCTTCAGTATCTGTTCAAACACCTTGCTGCTCGTGTAAGGTTGCATGTTTTCCTTTCTTTCTTGCAGTTTTTCCCTTAGTTCCCTCACAGCCTGGCTCTCACGAGCACACGGCCGTTTTCTCCAATCCTTGTTCGTTTCCTCTCCTCGCACCATGATTCTTGGACTGATTTTCAGGATAGCAACGATCTGGCAGCACAAACCACAGGTAGCAGAATTTTGACACTCCAACAGCTTGGAGAAACTTAAGGTGTGTCCAAGAGCCTGGAGAGGCTTAAGGTGTTGTCTTCTCCCCACAGTTCCCTCCCTCTTCTATCATCTGCATGCTGCACTATCAATGGAGAATGGATTCCACAGAAGAATGAAATACTGACACCCAGGACAAAACTGTCACACCTCTCGTTTGCAATTTAGTGAGCCATGGTAAGCAAACAGGACGGAGGAGTATTCAATCACTTCACCTTGCGAATGTTCTCTTTGGACTGCCCTCTTCGCTCCACTGTTCGAGGACTTTGTGGTACGTACAGGCCATATCTAGCTTCTCGCAGCTTTTTGAGTCTCAGTCTCGAGAACAACCGTTTCTTCCTCTTGTGTTCCTGCAGCTCTTGAGGCAAGTCTGGATCGGCTTCGTTCTCCGTCTTAGCCTGTTCCTCGTACATGATACTGCTTCTCGGACGCTGGTCCCCATAATTCATACTGCCTCTGCTCAACCTTTTGGTGGGGACTTCCTTAGCAACAGTCAGGCTCCTCCTCTTGGGAGGGAGGATTCCGGTGGTGATAGTAGGCCCGCTTTCGATTTTCGGATAACCATTGATATTGTCATTTTCTGCGCCCCCTGTGTTGCAGAGCGCGGCTCTAACTTTGGCCATGCTTGTTTTGTCTCTTAGGTGCTTCACCGAGTTGACGGAATGAGTGTCTTGCTTGTAGACAGCTTAATGTCTAGGCCTCTGTAAGATCTAAAAGGTTGACACTTGCAGGGTCGCAGGTTGACACTCTTAGGCTTTGTCGCAGACGTGCTGTTTCACCGCAGCTTGCAGCGATAAGAAGCATGTTCGAGGTAGTGAGCAAGAAGTATATACTCGCAGGTGGCAGGAGTCCGAATGTTGTTTACGTCATAGCATTTGTTCAATTCCGCAGTTTTCTGCAATTCGAACGTGCTCGTACTGATTGCTTTGTTCAACAAAACCTCGTGTAGGGTTAGGGTTTCTAACGTAGCGTTTCGCGGTATTAGGACTGAGCGAAGTAACTGACTCGAGGGAAGCCTGAAGGAAAAGATGGTTTAGCCCTGCGCTAGGAGGGTTCCAGTCCAGTCGATTTGAACTCAGGTTAATTCACAAAGATTGCATCCTGAGATTTCAAGAGCATCTAGATCTCTGCATCGTCGTGTATATCTCGATGATCCTTTTGGATCTTGACTTCCCGGCCCCGAGAATGCTCCTATACTATATATTCTTGAAATTGCGCGACACAATGAAATCTTTACAACCATAACTTTGCGCTCTTGTACACTCTTCATTGTCAAGCATCAAATTTTATGCACTGTGCGTTAGAAAGGATGGGATTCTGTTGTCTGTCAACACCTCTTGATTACCAACGAGCAATGTGTTAAAACTTCAAGAGCGGACTTCCGTGTTGCAATGGCCCGGCCCCAAACCGGAATCAGGCACGGAACGTGTTGATCTCCGCGTTTGACTTCTACAATGGATAGCGTGAAGATGTTGGTAGATCAGGTCTCCGGCACCGTCTCCCATGAAGAGCCTGGTTTCATGGAGGAAGTGCAAGGGCGCTGTTCCATGTCAAAGACACATGTAAGTTCTTGCATCCACTTGGGAACGCCTTCAATTACCGTATGTGACTAAGCCGGAGTACGAGTTCGGAGAACACAGGAAAGTAAACCTCTGTTCACGAACAGCATGCAGATTGTGCCCCTTATAGCAGTAAAGAAAATCTATCCTGTTCTCAGCACAAGGAAATTCCCTGTCCTTCACTTACCATTAGCACAAGGCATTAGTGTTTTGCTCGTCTCCATTATTAAGAACCCAATTCAAAATACTTGATTAGTGTTGTCTGATTGTAAGAGATGATGCATTTGCTTGCTTGAACTCTGCAGAGACTGTACGCCTTCGGTGGGTTCATGATTTTCGGCGTTATCTTTCTCTTGATTGTAACAACCGCCCCCAACTTGCATTGGAGGAATTACTTGCCTTTGTGATCTCAACTTGAACAGAACGAGTCGGTACCGATTAGACAGAAGTGCTAAACCCAGCCGATAGCGGATGGAGCCTTCTTAGCAAGCCTTGAATATCAATTCGCCTTCCTAATAATTCCTTCTTCAAGAACCACGCATGGCATACTATGCAGTACTTCAGTTCAAATTTCCCCTTATCCCATGCACTCTAGCGCTGAATCATCGCCGGCCCACAGCCAAGAGTTTGTATAAAACCTCGTTTCCACGAACCACAACCAAGTCTAATAACTAAAGAACGGTCTAGCTAAACTCAGCGTATAGAGTCCAAGGAGACTCTAAAGTTGCTAAATACACATATTTGGACGCAACTTGATCTACGCTGTGCTTCACATATTGATGTTCTTTTAAGAGAGACAGGAGACAGGAATGACTCTTCTTGTTTGTCTGGCTGGGTTTATCAGTCGACAACAATGATCATAATGCCTGAAAAGTTTGCATTCACATTCACGACGGCCAATATATTATTGATTGTAAGGTGAGTTTATAGCTGCTTCGAGAATCCCGCTGGAATGTGTGCCGTTTAGATTCAGGCTTGTAAATCTCTGGAATGCTATTGCCCCTTGTTTCTCTTGTTTGATGCTTTGCTTGATTATTGCAAGGGGCATCGTTCCCATCGATCAGCTTTACCTCGCATCGATCCATGCAGAAGTTGCTCGCCTTACGTACCCACTCGAAGGTCTTGAAAATCAATGAGGTTGTTTACCGAGAATTCAGCATAGATGTACAGAACGGTCGATTGTATAGTAGCAGTTACATCTTCTTGAGCGTTCCTGACTCGGTGGGATGCATGTGCAGCACGATGTTCTTGATAGGACCAATAAGGCAGCTGAGGATGATGTTTGACCCCATGAGACTGTGTGCAACCACCTGCTATATAGGCAGCTTGTTCATGGCCTTATTCTGTGCTCTGAAGGTACGTAACCGTACCGTACGTCTGCTTAGGCATGCAGCTAATACTTCAGCTGCTTACGTTGTGGATTTCTCTCACTCGTTCGAGAGCAGACCACATAACGCTGTACTAAAACAGACGTTCGCAGCTACTCACTCATCTTACCCATGTCCTTCTTACGTATCGTTTTACGTCATAAGATCAGGCCAGGGTCACTTCCGTTATCATCCATTTGACATCTCCTCCTTTGCAATGTGATGGATGTGTCTCCCAGCTTCACAGCTTCTTCCTGACAGTCATTGCCATCATTATCGAAGGTGTGGCAATAGTGTGGTAAGTTCCCTCTGAGGAATCAAGCTCCAACACTGCTATAAGGCGTTACGTTACAGAAGAAAACTCAGATTCAAAGTTTAAACACTGTCCTCGAACCAAGGCCAGAACATTTCCCCGCGCCTAAACTTGAGGAACTGGTTGCTATAGCTTCAGATGAATGAGGAGATTTCGTGAAAGAACCAACAGTGACATCTCATGCATGAAGTCCTAACTTATTTGCTTCAGTTTATAGACTGCTGGCATAATCGGCGTGCTTTGGCTACCCGGAATTGTATGCTTGCAGGTACGCCTTGAGCTACATCCCATTCGCCAGATCCATGGCAAAAACTGTGCTCCACTCCGTTTTCCCGAGAATGTTCTAGAAGCATGAAATGATTCACTCCAAGTTCAAGCGAAGACGGACGTTCGATCAGCTACTGGGGGAGTTCGGGACACGTCCATCCGTTTTTAGTAAGCTCGAACTCGTCTTCATCAGCTGGTGTAGATGATGGAGTCCTTACTGCTTATGTCTGGTGGTCGCTGGTCGGTGGTCAAGGTGATGACCAAGTCTGTAATTTACAAGAGAAACCATTTCTGATTTCAAGAGCGGTATTGTTTGAACTCTGAGTCGTTCCTCAGTAGAACGACACAGAAAACAATACATGTCGACGGGATGCTTAGCAATCCAGAGTGAGTCATACATGTACAGAGAGAAGTACGAGCAAGAACATGTGACAAGCCGCTAGAACAGACGATTACATGTGGTAATTAAGGTCAGACTTTATAAGTACAGGCATGTTCAAACTGTACTACACATGGATCTGCACAGAGAAAATCAACACCCCCTCTCATGCCTAAACGACTTGGGAGGAAAAACTAACGTCAAGAACTAAAAAAGGAAAAAGAAAAGGAAGAACACTCAAGTCTGCAAGAAGAATGTAGCTGAAAGATCCATCAGGTCCAAGCTATCCTGATGAAGTTCAAACAAGTTGGTTCTCCCTAAACGTTTTGGGAAAAATGTTCGTTCGTTTGAGAATCAACAGAGACATGACGAAACTCAATATCACCGTTGAGTAATCTCTCACGAACGTAATGATATCTGGTTCTAATATGTTCTGTCCTAGCGTGGAGAACTCCAGTCTAAGTCCAGACATGCGTAGTATCCTTTCACACGCGAGAACTGTCAACACCCAAAATATAAAAGAAACCGAGGATTAGTGCGAGTGTTTTTTCTTTCCTTTTTTCTTCTCTTTCCTCGAAGCAAGAAGCGGGTTCGGCCAGCGACACCAGTATTTAAGCCTATTTTCTCCCTGGAGCTTTCTGTCGCAGAATGCGGCTGCCCTTTCACGGACTAACCCTCCGGGTAGAGGACTCGACCTCGGGTTAATGCGAGTGTGTAGATAGCAGTTTTCCAGTCCAAGTTACCCAAACACGTGGTATCCACTAAAACACTGCAAAGACTCACTTACTTACCCTAAATAGAGGCGATGAACTATCATTAAAAATCACATTTGTGAACCCTAAACACCTCACCATAGTATTATAAGGCATATTAGTCATTACCATAGTAGATTGTAGTACTTTGACAAGTAAGAATTCCTGTTTCATCCCCAAGCTTTCTAAGCCAAATTGTTTCTCTAGTCCTCTCTGAAACAGAAATAGATTCTGTTTCTGTAAAGGATGACGTGATTGGTGATTCGTTTCTTGCATAACCATGGAACAACACTGAAAGCCCAGTCTAAACACAAACCAGATGTTGAGTGTCTGTCGTCAAATCCGCTTGTCAAGTCATAATCAGTGAAACCATAGAATTTGTTGTGTGAAAAGACGTGAAAACCATTGATTCTAGACCGCCGATAATAGTCATTGTAATTCACTATGTCTTCGCGTGCAGCACGATGTGGTTGGTTGTCTGAAGATGAGTCTTTCTGGAGGAGCTTCCATGTATTTGCTACCAAAATGACTGCAAAGCAAAGATCGAATCAGTTATTGGTTAGAAATACTAGCTTCAGAATCACTAGTATGCTTGCAACACGTTAATTCTACTCCTATTAATTACATTGCCGTGCAGTGTAATAGCGATATATCGTGATTTACCACTTCATCGGACGATGAAGATTCATGCAGAGTCGCACGACGTCAATTAATAGGAGTAGAGTTAACTCTAAGTGTATGCTTCTATAGAGAGTTGCATCAACTACCTCTGCTCCCATATCCCAGCAATTTGCTTGATCACACCCCCAGTAGGTTCCTTTAGCTTGATCACACCCCTCTTACGATGTATGGTTTGATCACACTCCTGACTGGCTGTTGCCTGTAAAACCAGTCACTTTGTGATGTTACTCACATGTGAGACTGCAAATATTAAATTTCTGAGCATGTATAGTCTAACTATTTTGAATAATGTTAAATATTTTGAATTACAGTGATATTTAGTCAAGGTTGAAAGTACTAATATAATGAATCAAAAAATAAAACGACTGGTTCTACTGTCAATAACCCGTCAGGATATGATAAAGGTTAAGGAACCTAAGAGGGGTATGATCAAGCTCAAGGAACCTACTCGGGGTGTGATCAAGCAAATTTCTGGCCATATCCTTATAGAGCATAGTACCTTCAACCATTCGTACATGACTTGAATTGCAGTTAAACATCCCAAACTACTATGGTATCTACGTCTACATTGCATGATATAAGAAAATGTTGTTCTCAAGGTGGATAAACTTTATCCCAAGGTAGTGATTAACAACATTGTGTTCTTCCACATCTAACTCAGATTTGAGTTTAGCCAGCAACGGTGGATCTTCTCTTTGTTGTCACTAGTAATGAGCAGACAATCCACATAGAGTACGAGAAGAAGAATTTTACCTTCACTGCTCAAGTAATACAAATTATAATCAGCTTCACTTCTCTTCAGCTTGGAGATATGTATCAATCTTATAGTTGTCTGGTTTTGACTTGTAACTTTTCCCTCCAAGTTCTAGTTCAAAAAGACAGTTTTGACGTGGAGGTGTAGAACTTTCTAATCCTTAAGTGCAGCAAGAGTGATTAATGAACGTAACGTCTGCCAATCATCATACGATGATAACCGCCAACATCGGAACGCTATCTCTAAGGAGAGTCGCATCTCTAACTCTCCTACTCAGCTCTCGGTCCAGTATCCCATACCAGAACTGGACTGCTTGTGCTTCCGTCACCTCTTAGATAACGTTAATCAACTGCCTCATGGAGTAAACACCTCGCGTGGCTCTCTCCAGTCTTCCACTGGAACCTCTGTAGACTCCTCAACTTGTCGGTCCGCACACCTTGATAGTTCTTCCTCAAACATTGAAAGAACTGAACTACATGGTTAAATCTTGGTGATATCTTGCTCATACTACTGCCTGCTCCGCTACTAGCGGACTCATCGCTGGTAGTAGGTACTCCGTCCATTCGTGGATGTACCACTGCTACTGGCACCCTAACTCGTAGGTGCTACGTCTCTCAAAAATACGTCAGTAGTGATAAAAACATAGTTGGGAGACCAATGTTGTCTTCACAACTCAATCTCCACGCTGTAGTCCCCCCTGAGCTCATGATAATCGTCCATAGGCAGTCCCTCCAAATGTTGGAACAAACTCTTCCACATCATGAAGGGTGTGAACAATTGTGGGTTTTGCATCTGCTGCAGATCGCACCAACTGTCAAACTCCTGAATGAAGTGATCCAGCTCAATGATACCCACCGTACCTAAGTATCATCAAGATCTCTTCGTGACTCCATAGATCTCGTCCATGTCTCACAACAATGGTATGCCGACAATATGTGTACCTCCAACCACGTCCTTGTCTGAATCTGTGTCCTCCGCTGATGAGACCAGTGCTACTAGTTGGTATCTCACACCACTTCGTGTGAACCCACTGCTTACTGCAGCTGAATCTCTGCCATCACCTCCGTGGACCTCTATGATGACAACCTCCGTGTCAATCGCGAACACTAAGCTCTAACCAGAGCGGCGAAACCTCATGACGCCAACTTGCTTAACCCGGCTCTTACTGAGCTCACCTATCTCCTACTAAGACGGTCATTTGAGGTAAAGATAATTTGTACCTATCATCACCACATACAACCTCTCACGATCTGTTGATCGTAAGTCTTACCTCATCATGAGAGAAACAGAGATAGTCTGACTGGTCCGCAATTCCAGCCTCACTATCGACAACACACTAGAGTGAACTCACTCCGAAAATCAAGCGCCAACATAAGCAAACACGGTGCACAAACAGGAGATAGAATATGGAGGGCTTCCAACCACAAGAAGTCCAAATGATTACGCTCCACACTCAAACATGCACGAAAGATAAATGCAATCTCACTCGGACTGACGTCTCTTTTTCAGTGATCACATGCACAATATATGACCACCAACTATTATAACTTGTACCTAAGGTCACTAACTAGATGTCCACACCTCTAGTAGCTCCAAAAGTTTCTATGTGGTAGCTCTACTAGCTCACCCAAGACAACTATCACCAACTACCTCCTATGTGTCTCTACGATGTAAACAAACACTACCACAACGACAGCTCCCCTCTAGTACTATGAGGTCGCTCTATCACTCCTCTAGGAATGTGCGAAAAGATCTCTCACTATCTTAAACAAGTCCATATATACTTGCATGCATCCTTAGAAGACACCAAGAGCTATTGATCTAATGATAAAGTCAAAGCTAAGAGCTAGTAATTAAGCACATTCTTCAGGAATGATGTTGGGATGGATGACCTGGTTTTACTCACTCCCACCACTGAAATTGAGCTTAGCTCACGCACGACAGCAAGCTGGCTTGCTGGCTTGGACTCGAGCTCCACCTCCACCTCCGCACTCACGCATTTTTGCTCCTCGAAGCCTCCTAACACCGCAACACTCACGCTCACTCTCCGCTCCGCTTGGAGTAGAATAAAAACTCGAGCCAAACACGCACAAGAATGAAACACACACCAAACAGCACTTCAGAAGGTCGAAAATCTGTCAAAGATACCTGCGCGGGCGGATTTCTGTTAGATTTTGGACCACCCGCAATCTTCTTTCTCTTGTAACTCTCTCAATACTTCACCAAATCAGATGATTTTTGAAGCGTTAGAATCTTCTTCTCAGCGCACACCTACTGAACTCATCACCACCAGAAATTGCTGATCCCCGCTTACCCGCTTCATCGATGCACATCTGTCGATCTCAAATTGACCTCCAAAACTTATCATGGGAAATTTTGACAGCGCTTTCGCACTACCTCACCGCAAATTCGACCAAGAACAGATCCACACACTACTAATCCACACAGCAATCAACCACACGACCAAAAAAAACCACTCCGTGTACGCAAAGCCTCGCAAATCGAAGATACCAACGATCTATCCACTCTAGAGATACCACGAGCACAAATTCACAACCTGAAAGCTCTCAATTAGACCTTACGAATTTGAGTAATAAACGGTCTGTTCTCACGCCACCATGCCATCCGACACTAAACAAACACTAAAGTCGAGCCAAATCTACTTTGTGCATCAGAGAATCCAAATTACCTCACCAAGACTATTCATCATATCTAGGAGCTTGAAGGCTCAACTTGAAGAACTAAAGCCTATAAGCCCTGCTTGCGAGTATATCCCTAGTGGAGCTAGTCCAAGAACCCGTCCTAACGGCACTAACGGCCCTACCGAGACTAACCACTATGCACTCGATCAACCTAGCCGAGGTGCTAAACTGACGTGACATCTTTGAAAATAGTTAACTCTATCATCATTTCTGAAAATATCTTTTTTTCCCAAAACCTTTTGGATTTCATGTAAAGTGTGTCTTAATCTAGATCTTTAAGTTCCAAAATTTCTTGTAATGCGCTTCATTAATGCTCTTCCTTGTGAGATCAACAAATCATTGCTGGAGATTTTATCTCACAGAGCTTACAAAGGATTTTTCTGCATGAATGAGAAAATGTCTCTATGAAAATATAAGAAATAATCTTCTCTCGTACATACATTATTACAATATGGTTAAATGATATGCATAACAAGCACAACGTACAATCGATAAAAATGAAAAATCTCTCCTTCACTATGATGTCAAAATTGTCGATCAGGTTTTAAACACAATTTAATCAATGTCTTATTCGGCACAAGTAAAACAAGCGTATTATTTACAACAGAATCTCAGCAAATGAATTATTGAATTACTTCAATATAGATGCAACCAACGAAAAAGAGAAGTTCGACAAATTCTTGCAGCATGGAGAACTTCTAAGCACGAAGATTCGATTTGAGTTTTGGTTGCACGTCGTGTTCGTCAGTAAAAAGATTCATTCATTAATATATGTTTACTTCTTCTTCTATAAGCTAAAGTTTAGTTTAGTATTTATTTAACAATGAGTATGTTATAGTTATCTCACTGGTTTGTCAGAATCTAACAGATGTTTATGTGTAGGATGCTCACACAGAACTATTTTGATAACTTGAATTGGAACCATACAGAAAAAGATATCTTGTGGACGTAATGAAACTTCTGAAGACATGATTTGAGAGATGGAACTCTGCATGTAGCATGTAGCATGTAACATGTAAAACTGTCGACTGTGAATAATTAATCAACATGCAAATAGAGAATTTGAATATTGATAATAGACTTCAACATCGAGAGTATGATGATTCATTGTAATGTATGAAAATATACTTTGTTTTAGACTCTCTAAAGTTGAGAGTCAGTATTGGTACAATAATGTTAATGAGAAAATGCATGATTGACAATTTACTTTTATCTCATGATTCATAATGTATTCTTGATGGTGTTTCTCTTATGCTATTCTTGATCAATGTCAATATTTAGTGTAACAGATCATGATAGATTGTGTCGACGCGGTAACTTATATTTGTTCCTCATTTGGGTGAAATCAAACAGATATTTCATATCATATTTTCGCAATTTTTACTCGTACTAATGAACATATTTTTCTATTTTTTTAATTATCAAAAAAGATTGTTTAATTAATTTTATTTTGATGAATATCTTCTACTTTGGTCACGTACATTTCTTATGGAAATGACAGAAACATAAGATAAAATCTTAAGAAAAAGATAAAAGAAAAATTCATTAAAAATCTTCATATTCTCTTTCGGTATTTTGCATCTCGAATCTCCCACATAGAGAAGTTTGACAAGAAGTAATAAACTCTAAGTAGTGTCAAGCTAAACAAGGTATTACTTCTTGATGTGGTTGTGTTGGGTAAGGCAAGAAGATGTCACAATCCTTAGAAGCAAGAAAGAGAAGAATGTAATATTTTGACGAATTTTGAAATTTAGACTTGTAATGCGTTGAATTCTAGATCATCGAGAGTTATGTTATAGAAGAGTGAAAAATGATCCGAAAATAAAAAGATGAAAAAAAAAATAACTTAGAATTCTTTATCATCGATACTTATGTTGTAAAGGAGTGAATGGTTGTAAGAGACTAGAACTCTCGATCATTGAGGGTTATGCAATAAAAAAATTAATTATTAAAATGTTAATTTAAAACTAAATTCTTGATCATCGATACTTATGCCAGAGAAGAATGAACGATAAAGAAAAAATGAAAAAGAAGAAAATCCTTACAAGTGTTCAAAAATAAAAAATAACACAATCTTCACTTTGAATGCAATAACAACTAGTTCTGTTTTAAATTTGTCCTTGATTGGAGAAAATAAGTTAAAGTTCATGTTGAACTTTACTAATCACTCCAACTCTCGATCATCGAGAGATTAAAGAAGAGGAGTGGAGAAATTAAATTAAAGTTTCATAATCTCTTTCACTCTTGGTCATCGAGAGTAGAGTTTAGGAAGAAAAGTGAAGAAAGTTAGTAGAAGTTTCGTACTAAATTTCTTAACAGAGAAGTGGAAATTATACATTAAAGTGTTTTCCAAAATCTTGTAATCATCTCCATTCTCGATCATCGAGAGTAGAGTTCAAGAAAAGGAGTGAGGAAAATAAGTTCAAGTTTCCTTCAAATTTCTTAATCTATCTCACTCTCAATCATATAGAGTACAGTTCAGGTTGAAAAGCGAGAAATTTACTTAAAGTTTTGAAGTTAATTTTCTCATCGAGAAGCTAAGTGAAGAATATAATTTAAAGTTTCAAAGTACATTTATAAGCACATGCGCTCTCGATAATCAAGAGTGGAGTTTAGTAAGTTCTATAGCTCTTTTGAGAAAAAAGTATCATATATATCTTTACATCGAGAGATGAGGATTAGAGAAGAGAACACGAAATGTTCAAAATTTAACACTTTACTTTAACTGTCATAAATGGATTAATTCAAGCAAGTTTTAGAGTTTATATGTTGAGAAAAAAAGCTAACATAACCAACACCAAACATTGAATTCAATCCAGATTATGCGAGACATAATAACATTATCATAACACGCTAAGCAATGCACAACAAAACATTAATATTGTTGAAGTAAACTATATTGAAAGAGTAAATCATTCAAAAAAAATGATAAAGAGAAATAGAACTTGATTGATGTAACTGCAACGTCTAGATCTCTTCCACTTTGATCTGTACATATTCTTATTATATTAATACTTCACAACTCGGTGATCATTGATATTTTTCTCTCACTTTATGCTTCACATATCAATTAATCTAAGTTTATGTTTCAACAACAAGGGTTTATAATCCAAGTAACACCATTTTCAAAGGTGATGTGATCATGCTAAGGCACCCCATCAAAACACATCATATTGAACAGATCTCTCGATGATCGATATATCAGAGGCCCTTCGGACTAAAATTTTAAAACTAATTATTATTGTTTGATTTTTGTCTCTCAATAGAATACATTGACTATAATGTTGAAGAAAATATTAAAATATGCTATATTTCTTATCAGATCTTGACATCAAGATATATGAAATTTTAACTTTCGTTATTGAGAGTTGGTCGAGAGTTCAGCATATTCTAATATTCGTATCGACACCACTACATGCTACATGCTTGCAATTTACATGATACATACTGACTGGATGACCTCGACATGATTTCAATTAATCTGTGGGGTTCATAACAGTGAGTTTTGTCATTGAAAAGCTTTATTTAGAGTTCTCCACAAGAAAATTATGACCTCTCAAGATTAAACTTGAGCAAGCTGGATGACTTTTCAATACTATAAGTTTTACTTTTAAAATTTAATTTAAAATATTTTAATATTTTACAAATATTAGAATATTTGTAAGTTGGAGAAGGCTATGCAAGATAAAAATCTTCAAGAGAAAAATTCTAAAAGGATGGAACAAGACGTTGCACTTCTGAAGACAAGAATAATCCAAGAGTTGATGTGTCTTATTAAAAAGTTCAAAATTCTTCTTTTTGATGACAAAAGATTCGTCAGATGATGATTTCTGATCAAGCTAAAAGTTATCTCGTCCGTTCAATTTAATTTTATTTAATTATCGTGTAACATTGCACATACTCCTTACTATGTTATGCAAAGTGACTCCAGTCCACTCTCGCAAGTTTTCACGTACAATCTCAATTAAAAAAAAAATGACAAGGTTTTGGAGTAACCATCAGATTCTTCTTTTGATGGATAGATCCTCCGTCGAGAAATAAGCCAGAAGTCCATAATTACCCGAGCACTCGGACGATATCGTGCAATGTTAGAGATGTGCAATCAAAGACTAAAGGCTAACCAGTTCAAAATGACTCGTAGTGATCAGATTAGTAACGAAGAGAAGATCTGTAGTTTAAATTGCAAATGAATCCCTGCTGTTCGTGGTAGAAGAGGAGACCGTGGAGGACGTGATGATGCAGATATTTGCTTGTATATTTGTCTAGCTCCTTTTGCATAGTTCAACCATGTAGCCAAATAAAATCAGTGAATCATAACTGTCAATGTCTGGGAATGAAATAGTACAGTACAAGCAAGGTCTGGTGATGAAGAACTACTATACAAGAGAGAGATACGGACTGAACTGCAAGAAACCTCTAGTATACAATTTTGAGTTCAGAAATGTCGTCAAAGACCTTGTTTTTATATCGACAGATCTTGTTACAGCATGATCTTCAAGATAACTGCCAAAACCATTTGACAAGCATATATATAAAAAACTAACATTGATTCCTAATTCTTCTTAGCTCTAAAATGACACATAAACTACTCCTTGGCTTTACAATGAAAACTAAGTCCGTGGACATAAGCCAATGGTGTTAAATATCATTAGAGGGTCACATCTAGACTATGTGGAAGATAAAAAAAATAAAAAAGAAAGAAGTGACTTGTGATATGACTTTGCCGTGAGAAGTACTGTGACAGCAGTTAGGTAAATCACTTTGAGGTGACAGCAGTTTGCGTACCAGTAGTATATAGAGTAGTATGAGTCTAGGTCCTTTTTGTCGGTACTAATGCTGAAGTTTAAATACAGTCTACATATTTCATCTCAAGATATTTCTGTTTAAGTTCTTCTTCTGATCAGTTATCTAACAGGCAAGTAGTATTCTATTGTGAGAGTTAAAATTCTGATAATATGAGAGACTTGAGTGCAGTTCTCAGTTTTGTAACAAATGATGCATCCAACATTGTCTCCGTAGGAGCTCTGGTCCATTATATGTGTCTAAATAAGAATCAAAGTGAAATTATGAAATAGTTAAATCGTTTTGAGAAATCAGTCTGACAAGTTCTCAGAAGTGTGGTTTTCGCATCAATTGATCGAAAGCAAAGTCCATGATAAATTAGAAAAAACATAAGTGTTTAAAGGAAGTCATTACTACTGTAGATTAGTATCTAGACTGGATCTAACATTACACAGACGATAGACTCGAAAGGTAGCAAAGCACTGACGTTGTTCTCGACGTGCACATATCATGGAGATATAGTGCTCCTTCAAGCAACAATTTCCACTATCTACGTACATTGATGACAAACATCAGACATTTGTGACAGAAATGCATGTCTAGATTATTTCCGTGTAAAAGTGATAGATCTTGCTTTTTGTAGACATACACTTGTCAATCAGTTTGTCCTTCTCTACTTGTATCTGAACCCCATTCATCTCTAGTGGGAAAGACAACTTTACTTTAAGATTTCTCAACCGTCAGCATTTATTTCCTCGGTGTATAAATTGACTTTTTTTGTATATATGCAACTTCCTAAACCTCCATAATCACATGTTTTACCTTTAGATCGTCCGAGCTCCTCCAAGTGGTGTGAATAAAAAGGCACGATATACATAATTTAAACACAAGACAGCCAACCTTAATAACAAGTCAAGATGGTCAAGTGGTTTAGGGCGTGCGAATCAGATCTTGTGAGAGGTATCAGTTCAAATCTTATTGCTGACAAGTGGTAATAACAAGTAAATATTGATTTTTATATTTAACTGATTTATTTTCAAAAGTAAGACATTTTTTGTTAAAATAATCAATATATATATTTTGTGTAGTGGATACAGTATGTAATACATTGATGTTCTTTAACTAGTGAACTGACTATATGTTATATATGAGAATCAAGTACTCTGATTTTGATGAAAACAATTATTTCAAGATGTATTATATATAATTGTTATTATTATACAACATAAAAATCAAATAATTTATAAACATCTATAGAATGTATGGATACACAATATATAATCTATTGATGTTTAGCATTGTTTACTTAACATATGAATTATTCTATAAAGTAGACATGAATCGCTTATATCAGATTCATGTGGATAAAATTGATTAAATCTATACATTTAGATATCTGAATCATTATAATGATTTTTTTTGTTAAAGAAAAATCTCATGTTACTGATAACCCGTCTATATTAGTTATGAGTAAATATAATATAATTGATTGATTTTCTTTAACATATATATATAGTATAAACAATATTTCTATTTTCTATTTTCATATTCACTATGTATAACTCATCGAACTTCTATGTACTGATATCTGTATCTAGAGTTCACAACAACTTTATTGCAGATTTGTATATTTTCTATTTTTTCTTCTTCACAATGTTCTTTGAGTATTATGAAAGATTCTTTTTTCTCCAAGAAATCACTAAATCTTCATTTTAACATTTATTTATCAATACAAAGTAGTTTGTTTTCAGATGAAATCATAACTTGTAAAGCTGGTGAATAGTTTTAATTTGATTCTTCATTTCACATATCCCAAGTTGGGATGAAGACGTAATGAGCAAAATATTTTCTGTCTAACGGTTAAATTTATCAGTTCTACGGAAGCAAACTCACAAAATAAGGTCTTCTGGGTCACCCAAAGCACTTGATAGTAATACAAGGGTTTAATAGTCCAATTTTGAGGTGATTTTTTTTTTTAAATCATAAGTTTTCCTGTGGACTACATCGAAACCATAATGGTGACTCGGAAAAATATACTTTACTTTACGTAGTAGTGTTATAGTTACCGATAGAAACCATTTAGTTGTGCAAGGATGTATATGATTGATCTTCCTGCTATTTATGTATTCGGAGACCAAATCACAATCAATTACATCTAACTTTTTCAAAACATTTGGTTATCCTGTTCAAACTGTTCAAGGCTATTTACACTTGAGGAGCACATCATCGTGGTCTTAATACCTCTACTTACTAAACATTTTGATAGAATTAATCTTAAACAACTCTGGGTCTTGGTGCACACAACGGTTTATAATTGTGAAAAGTGTTATCTTTTCGTCAATGCTAACGAATGTGTTAATCACTCACAGGTATGTGAAGTATGAAAATAGAAGATGCAAAAACATAAGATGACGTCCATGAAAATAAATACTCCAAGAGCTGAAAACAAGTAGTATGCTACGCCTAAAAGACCATCGCATAAATTCTTACCAACGGATTGATCTTTTTCCATCAGAAAAGATCAATCCGTCAGTTACATCTAACTTAGATGTTCTACTTTTTCTTATGAGGAATTCTCGTTATATTTAAATTTTACAATGCATTTTTTATTTTTTTGGAAAAATTAGTGTTTTCATGAATGCATAACTTGTTGTTCATTACGAGCATGAAAGGATACAGTACAAAATGGATAGATACTCCCATTTGCGTAATTATAGTAGGCGTAAGTCAAGTGAAGTTCCTTCATATCTTTGCTTACTCTCTCAGATTCTAAGTAAGTCATCTGAAAACACATAGGCAAAGTTGTACTTTGTGTGGATGGAAATTATGATAACTATTGAGTTACCTAGAACGGCTAGGAAAGACTCACACCTAACCTCGAAATTAAGAGTAAGGAATGAAATAAAGCAAGGCTCAAAGAATCTCCCTACAGTAGCTGGTATTGGTATTCACATCAAAATACGTTATTACCACTCTTACACAAAATCACCTTTATGTCTGCTTCAAATACAAGGTGTGCATTCATCTTCATGTTTGCTTATTCACCTCTTTCATCTGAAGATGGAAGAGGGATGCAAGATACATTTATTTATTACCTAATCTTTCTCATCGGAAGGATTAGGTAATAAATGAATGTATTTATTAATGTATCGTTTTGGTCTAGTAAGTTCCTGCACTTATCCTCTGAAGCTCGTAGATCTACATACCACTTATGGTTTTTCAACAACATTTTCATTGTTCCTGGAACGACTAATACATAACATTTAAACTATTAATTTTTATTTTTATTATAATAAAATATAATAATCTAAAATATTCAAATAACAGTTATGATATTTCTTGTAACATAAAGACAACAAATACGTACCAAAGTTGATCGAGCATACTTATTCATCGATGTTGGGTTTGTCTGCTTCCTCTTTCCTTGTCCATCCCGCTGAGTATCTCAAGGCTGCTGGTATTCCTGTTGGACACTCTTTTCCTCATGTCTATTTAAAGTCGGATAAACATGACTTGTGCATACTGTCTAGAAATGAGATCGTTTGATCGACCAAACGAACTAAAATTCTAAGGTAAAAACTTAATTCTTTTACATGGCTAATGTACATTGGTCAGTATACGTTGCTTTCGTTCACGCACATAAATAATATGCATGCAAGATCAATTTAGGGGAACTTTTGCTTGCTTCCTGTTATCCGAAAAGATATAAGTGTTATATGAAAATTTTATACCAACTTGATAAAACATTTTAAAATATCTTCAAATCAATGTTCGGGGAGTTCCGGCTGATAGAGTAGTGAGAACCGGTTGAGAAAGTGATTTTCCGAAAGTTTAGAAAAAAACGTCGGAAAATTATCGACTAAAAATGAAGATAATACTCTCAATACTCGAAAAGTGAAACAATTTCCGATATGTTTTAGAAAATTACCGGTTGATTTCAGGTCGTACCGGAAAATCCTTGGTTCTCTCAAAAATCTTTCCCGAACACTACTTCAAATGTTAAGTGATAGTCAGATATTGAGATGCGAGAAGAACCAAACACAACAAATATAAATAAATTTTCACTATTTTTATTTAATAAATATATTAATTTATTACTTAATAGTTCTTAATAAATTAGTTAACTAATAAATTAAATATTTACCTAATAAACTTACAAAGGTTTAACAACAAAAATATATAAAATAACAATAGGTGAATAATAATATGCAAGGAGGACTCTTTTTGCAGAGCACTAACAGAGTTGCTTCTCTCCCTCCTTCATGCTGATGATCTCTCGACTCCTTTTGGTCTTTGGACATATTCAGTCTGGTCCACTTTCAACCTATTATTAGAATATCAGACCCTGGATTAGGAAACTGTCCACATGCGATGTACTGAGATCAAGACTGCCCTGATACGTAGTAGGCTGATACTACTCTTCCAACAAATAAGAGCAGTAGCTCTAGTTACTTTTCGGTGCAGACTACAAGTTCCTGTAAAGACCTTTACAAGGCATTTACCAGATATAGGCTATTCATTGCGTCGCGTGTTTCGTTTACCAGATAACTGTGCTGTGGTCAGCCCAGGGTTAGAGTTATAGAGTGCTACTGCTCTGTCACTACTGTCGTTCCATGCCTATAGAGGCAGAACTGTGTGTTTATGGCTCACACAGTTCTGCCTCTATAGACATTCCTTGTAATACCGTAAAGCATTCCACTTGGCGGGGAAATGCTTCCCGGCAAAGTTTGAAATCGAAACCTATATAATCGAAAGCTATATAATGGAGCGCGAAAAGTAATTAATCATATAGGTCTGCAAAAAGGAGATGGGAAAATAAAAGATCTTTTACCCGACGAATCTTTTGGAGTGTCAAAGCTAAGAGGGAAGATTCCCTATCGTCCATAAGCAAAACAGATGTAGTTTTTTCAACGGCAGCTTTATACAGAGTCGTGAATCGCTGTCCCTATAATTAATATAATATAACAAATTTTTAGTATAAATATTTTAAAAATTAAGATTAATTATTTGAATCTTCCACTACTCTCTTGCAATAAATTACGACAGAATTTTAAACACATGTGGTTAGAGACTTCCACGGACTTTTCTTACGGACACCTCCGGAGGCACCCGCATGAAACGTACATGGCCAAAAGTACACAGCTGTAACACTCGCGAACGGACTTCAAATATTATAGAAAGGTTCCAGCTTTTACATGCACTATTATATAACTGTGCGTGACACCATAAATAAACAATTCTCTTCGCACAACCCAATGTGGGAAGTAACATAGAGTGCTAATAAGCATTTCCAATGCAGGACGTTGTACGTCAGTGAGAGAAAACAAAAACGTTTTTTCACTGTTGGCTGACAGATTTGTAAGTGTAATTCTTGTTGCTATGAATGTGGCTGTTTGCTGCCGTCACTTTCACGTCGTATTTGTTGTCATTTTTCTCACGATGCGGAGCCGCATCATCTCTAGCCTTCTAGGTTTTGACACTGCTAACCTCATGTTAGTTTTTTTTCTGCTTCTCGGAGCGCTATGGCTGCAGACCTCTGTGCGAGACGTGGGACGGAGAGGGGAATTGGAGAGAAGCGACAAGACGACCGAGGGATTAAGAAAAATGACGATACTTGCACTGTTGGTTTTCTCGAAGACATGGGACCGAGAGAATATTGCTATTAACGTGCTTTCGCTTTGGCTCTTTCTTTTTTTCTTCTAGGTTTAACGCATTATTCGATGCATAGCTCTGTCTGTTGTTGCTACTGCGGTTTCGCTTCAGGTGTTTGCTTGCCACAAGCCTTGGTCGTATTATTTTGTCGTTGTAGGATGTGGAAGCGAGATGAGAAGTGATGAAGCGAAGAGAGACAAAAGCGAGAAGCGTCGATGGCGGAAATAAGACGAGGTGGTGCAACTGTAGAGCTATCGTGAGACGTGGGACTGAGAGACTTATTCTGTTATTATCGCGCTTTCGCTTGGGCTCTTTCTTTGCCGCAACTCTATTTCTAAGTTTAACGTATGATTTTCTTGATGTAGAGCTCAGTCTGCGGTGGACAGAAAGCGATGAAGCGACAACAGCAGTTTCACGTGGTATTAGTTGGGAGGTCGTAGCGCCTCTAGCCTTGTAAGTTTTAAGTGGGTGTGGTCTCATTACTTTTTCTTCTGCTTGCCGGACCGTGTGCGGGACCTGGGAGTAAGACGAGAAGCGATGAAGCGGGTGGGATTGGAGAGAAGCGAGAAGACGACAGAGGGATTGTTGTTGTTGACATTGCAGTTTTGCTTCGAGTCTTTGCTTGCCGTAAGCCTTGCATGGCTCGTCGCATAGCTCTCTTGTGTGAGAAGTAAGCGAGGAAGCGAGACGAGAAGCGATGAAGCGGATGGGAATTCACGAGGCGGTGCGGAGCTGTCTTGGGACGTGGAAGTGAGAAATGCCATTGTGAGAAATTCCAGCATTCTCTGATCATTGGGGACGATGTTTTGACGTCTTTTGCTGTTCGTTGCGATATTCTTAGTACTTTCTCGCGACGGGTTGTGCTTGCCAACCTCTCTTGGGAGCGATTTGCGAGACGAAGAAGGGGTGGGTTCTGCTTGCCAACCTCTCTTGGGAGGGATGTCTTGCGTGACCGCTGTGAGAAATTATCGCACAGATTCGCTCTTCACGCGTATTCAAACCTTTGATGCCGTCCATGTGTTCGAATGCTTCTTGCAGCGGGACCAAGACTGCCGCTTCGTAGATGGAGGTAGGGATGATGACGTTTACAGCGACATCTCATACATGTCGACCGGATCGACTTGTGTGTGTAGCAGGTACTTCGATCGGTTTCCCTGCATGGTACTTGCATGTATGTTCCAAGTACTTCTCTTCACATTTCTTTCACTCTTGTCAATGCCTACTGATTCTCAATGCAACAACGAGACCGATGATGATAAATCTAACATTGTTCATCTCTCGCTTCCTACTGCTCCACCTAATCCTTTGCTTGTACCGTGCAGCCCTTTGCTTTTGCTATCCACATCTGAGCTCTCTCCCTCTGTCTCTCCGTTCACTTGTGTGCTTCTACCTCCATCTTTCATCCTCTTACAACCTATTCAACCTTTTTCTCCGCACGGAATCAAAGGTTACAGTTGCCAACTTGATCGATTTGCTCTTCCATCGATTCTTCCTCCCTATCCCTTGCTACCTTCTAGATTGCTTTCTTTCTCTAAAACAGAACTGTACCTCACTAGAAGCTACGTGTATATCGACTTCCGCTTTTGCTTCAAACCTCCAGAATTCCTCCCCCTGGCTTAGATTATGTGAAAATCTCTTATGCTTTCTCGGAGACAAGAGAGTGCTTCTAGTGTATAATGACCTTTCTTATATAGAGACTCTCAAGACTTGTGGTTTATCTTAAGAGACAATCAATACGTTTCATTCTCTTATCTTAAATTCTTCCGATACGAGGAGGACCACAAGCTCATGAAACCGGTTGTTTCATCTGTATACAGACAAAAATGTTTAACTTGCATCTGCAAAGCATCCAACACTAGACTTTACAGAATAGGTTGCAACTTATATAACTTATATCCATCAGATGCAAATGCGGCAAGCCGCTCATGTGATGTGTATGAGCAATCTATATGTTCCTCGTTCGAGGAAAACGTCCCCCAAAACTCTTGAAGTGTCTATCACTGTTGGTCAAACTGGTGGAGATCTTGACCTTGCTTGTTGAGGCCCGCTATGCACATTTCTACAGCAAGAATGTGACAGTGGTCTCATATCGGTTGAAAAAGGAGGGGCTTTACTACATATCCACGTTCAAGGAGTTCTTTGTTTACAAGCGACAAGCCTTATAGATGTGAAGAACATGTTGGTTACTGAACTCTAACAACATACTACAACGAATGTTGCAGTGCAACAAGTATAAGAGTCGACACACACTCGGCAGTACGCTGCGAACTTCTCTAAGGTCCATGGTTCGGTCTGGACGCCTTCCTGCAAGTGGTTGATGGATAACGGAATACAACGAGCGAGAAGTGAAGCACTTTGGAAGTCAATCATCCATCCGGAGATGATCACCATTAGAGATATTGATATTATCTTTTTTCCAACCATCAAGATCGTAGATGATATTTCAAAGGATGAAGAACGATTGCTCAGTTTGTCTTCTCCCAGGATGGACACCGCCGCTCTATTGTTCGAAACTGTACGGACGTTCTCCGAATTCATACCGCTATGTAGCGCTTTACTTCGAGACACAACTGCCACACGAACCAGAGAAGGTACTATACAAAAACCTAAACCTACTGCTGTCACGTTGTCTTCTGTATCTCATCTTTCGTTCTGCTTCCACGCAGACCTGACAACGGAGCAGAGGCCTTCAACGTAACCACTTCATTTTTTATGCAAGACCACATGGAGCCAGACTATCTTCATTGGTGTTTGTTTTCTCTGCCAGCAGTTCTCTCGATACAACTTCGTCCATGTGATATAAAGCCTTCCTAGCTTTACCTTTCGATGAATATACTACAAAGTGACAACAGTTGCTACAACTGCCTCCATGTTGTTTTACTTCCGAATGTTACACTACTCTGATAGTGCTGTCAAAGGTATTGTGAGAATACTCTCCCAGACAGTACTACGAAGAAGAAGCAAATGTACAATAGTACATACTTGGAGGCAGTTGCTACAACTACCTCCATGTTGTTATACTTTGTAACTGGCTCCCTCTTGTTATAGTTTGAAATGTCGATAATCTGTTTGGACTACTCTGTCATAGTGTACTACGAACAAGAAATAAATGTATAGTTTCTCTACACTTTATGTATGCATTTATACAATTGCAACGTAAAGAACGCGACCCAATATTTCTGAAATGAACTGAATCGAATTGCACAGACATCGACAGATGCCTTGTTTGTCGCTGCCTACCAGTTCAAAAACCGAATAAATGCACCAGCACAGAAAAAATACAATGGAATAGTTTAAAGGGTTGGAGCTTGGCAAAAATACAAAATAAACAAAATAAATAACGTCCAAAACCTATGCCTCACCTCCAAGCGCACAACTGAATGCTGCCCCTTTCCGTCTTCGCAGGGAAGAGGTGAATAACCAAATAACCAAGTAAGTCACGGTTAACCAACGATTGACACTTTGTGTAAAATCCCAGGCAAATAAGCATCCCAAATCAACTTTCGTACAAACTGTACGAAAGAAGACAAGCGTTGTATCCGGGGTTAATTCTCCTCAATGATTGGATCCGGAAGTTCATCTGAACTAAGATACCCAAAAATTAGATTGTAAACCCAAAAATTAGATATCCAAAAATTTGTCCTCGTGAGTTTAATACGTTCTATTGCTTTCTGTTTAAAACTTTACTTTTTTTACACATTAACACTGTACTACGAGCTCACAAGCCTTTTGCTTCTGCTTTTTGGCTTTTTCTTTTTTATACACCAGTAGTACACAGAGTAGTGGAGCTCTGTACTTTCTGTTTTTAACTTTACTTAACACTGCACTACAAGCCTACGAGCCTTTTGTTTCAGCTTTCTGTTTTTTTCTTATTTATACACCAGTACTACACAAATAGTCGAGCCTTCGTATGTAAACTTCCACTTCATGGTATCTACCTATATATTGTCTATCATCTTGGCAAAATAGTCCATCTGGAGATCTAGCCACGGAAGTTCGAATCTGACACTTCAGTCAACTGACGGATGCTTCTGTAATATAATGATAAACTAGTTAAAGGGGTACCTTCATTATCAAAATCTTGATAGAGTAACAGTTCATTGGTTCCGTAAAAAAATTGATTGTCTCTGAAAAATAATGGAACCCGATACTGAACAAAGAAGAGAAGAGTGCCCAGGAGAAAATGTTGCCGGAGCCGAGAAAAGAAAACGTGAAAAAACCGGACAGCGGTGATATCCTTTATTGTAGGGGAAGTAACGTGGCCAGAAAATGAGGCGTCCGAGCATACGATATGGAAGGGGTTAAAAAAACCAAAAAACCGAGGAGGGCGCCTAACCATAGTGGGAAGGGAAATACAAGCCGAGCCGGCCGTCGAGCGGCACACAGTTCAGCGAAGAGGTGAATAAGCAACCATCTCAGTGCATTTTCGGATGAGAGTGTAGAAGAGGACCGGTGTCGGAATAGGGTGGAAATTTATGGAGGTGGCTGGTTATATTTATCTTTTTTGTTATTTCGTATATAGTGTTTTCTTAGAGGAAAATATTATTTCTTCTAAGAGAAGTGATATGCATGGTCGAGAAATAATAGTTTCTTTTTGTTATCAAGAAATATATAAGTGTTATTTTAGGTTTATTACTAAACCACTAGAAAATCTAAATTTATTCATAAATATTAACTGATAAACAGACCGAGAGCTGCAGCCGGATCCGGACTTAACCCACTAAGCAATCGCCAAAACTACATGTGCAGGACTTTGAGACCTTGTGAACATTCATTTATTCAGGTATTATATTACTTTTTCTAATATGAAGGTTAGGTAATAAATTAATAGGCATACTGCCGTCTTCTTGAAGAGGGTGAATATATATGCATCTTTCATTCTGGAACCTTTAAAGTTTACATGTAAACTGAAACGGACTGTTCGCTGATCTCAACTTCCAGACTTCCATCGTGGGGAAATGGTGAAATCCCACCGGAAGGTGCGAAAGTAGAAACACGGTCAAAGACAGACGGTAGTCCACCTCCTTTTGGCGGAAATCTCTGATGGATGATATGCAGTCGATCCGCAAGTACGGAGTATATAGGATAATCCACTGCACGAGGGCGTTGCTTGTGCTGCCCGTGAGCCCACGCCGGATAATGCACTACTCGGCGTGAAGTTCGTACCGAAAATGTTTTGTTCTGCCCGTGATTTCACGTCTCCTGCACGTGATATAACGTTGCCCGACAAAAATTTCGCGAGTGCTTTAGGAGCTTGTAACCGAGTGGATCAAAGCCGAGTTGCTGCCAGCCTTCAACACCACGTCGACCTGGACGGGACGACGTGGGCGGCACAGGTTGCTCCAACTGTGACATGGAGGTATGCCACGCGCTTGGTTATGCAGCCCTCGTGGTATCCGGCTTCGCTACGCCAGTGACTACAGTAGAGGCATGCTGCTTGTACTAAACGCTTGGAGAGCACGCGCCCACAGGCTGTAACCGGTAGATGGAACCGGGAAACTGATCCCCGCCACACGCTACAGAAATGTTTAGCGTGTGCCTCAATGTGCGGAACACAGCCAGAAATATCTACCATCCGATTCCATATCGTCGTTAATCATTTGACCCTTCTCACGTCCGGTTGCCCGGTACATTCAGGCAAATCCCGGGGGATGACGGCGTGGTCGTGGCCTTCGTTCGACGGAAGATTTACTTTGTAGAAGAACTTTAGAAGAACCCTGGATGATTCTGGAGCGAAGATACAAGTCGAGACAAAAATGACACAATGTAATGGGCTGACGTTCAGTGGACCCGTTCCATTTTTGCTATGCATTTGCAGAACTAATCGTCAGTTTGGAAAATGTCCTGAAGATAAACATAAATAAATATATAATACATCAACATAGAGAAATAAAATATTCCTTTGTTTTAATTCACATTATTTCAAAAAATATTTTATTGTATTCTCTCGGGTACAAAATGCATAGCCTCGCAATTACATTAAGCAACAAATCTATGCCAATCTCAGGTCGATCAGGTGAGGTTATTCATTACTAGCTTGCATTATCACCCAAGCTTCATTTCGTGGGGTGCGTTTATTTTTTAACCTCGTATCAAAATGTATTTTCGATCCACGACCAACCAGGTCCTCGCATGGGCCCCTGTTGACTGCCACCTTGTATTTTCTGGACAAGGTGACGGGTTTTCATTTTCGTTTAATTTTTGTCCGGCCGAGTATAAATAGTAGGGGGTAAAAAAGATGACGGTACGCCTTGTTTCTTTATTGCTTTATGATCAAAACGTGACAATTACAGCAAAAAGTTGCCGTCTTGCAGCAAACCGTGAAAACTGTGTGTAGTAAACTGCCTCTACAAACCGCAAAAACTAGCAAAATGTCAAAATTGTGTGTAGTAAACTGCCCCTATATACAAACCGGGCAAACTCTCCTAACAAGCAAACAGCACCTAAAACTAAACTAAACTGACCCTACACAGAAGAACCGTTTCAACTGTGCAAACAAGCAAAGAGTACTACCTGTACATACAATAGCTCCCTAAACGTAATTAGAGTGGAACATCGGTGAAAAAACATCGATCAGAACCAGTACTCCTGCAAAAAGCTCCCGCCAGCGGAACGAAGTCTGGGAGTTCTGTTCCAGACAACTCCACCTCTGGATTTCGGTTACACTCTGCAGCAGCTATCTCGCAGTCAGGCACCTGTTCGTCTGGACTTCCCTCTGCATTGAAGTACCGATGCTGACAGTGGGGGCAACGCTTGTTATCTTTGAAAAAAATATATTTTTGATGTCTTCTGGTGTCACGTCCTGAGCTCTCACGAAGGAGGTCCACAAAGAGTCCGATCAGCGCTTCTGGATCCCTGCTTGCATCAACCACCGCGGAGAGGCACTGTACTTCTCAGAGACAAGCATGCTACGTAATCAGCAAGCAAGTGTATTAGAAAGCGGATGCCGAGACTTGTAGCGATTGAACTGCAAGGCTCTTGGCAAGATGTTCATGTAGCTAAGCTCTACTCTATTCTTGGTGTCGGCAGCCCCCAGTAAAGTCAATAGCGCACGGCCGTCAGCAATCATGACCTCAAAAATATTTTTCATGGTTGTAGCATGATGTCCTTCCTTCTCATCCTTCAAACAGTAACTCAACATTCCAACAAACGTATGGAGACCCTAATTTGACAGCACCTTGACACAGACTTTATCTCCAATGGGCCTCTGCTTGTTCCAACCTAATGATTCAAGCAAGCGTTTCTTCGCATCCAAAGCAGACTTCGCGTATAGACAGATAACCCCCTGGAAATGAAGGTGTAGAAGGGTGCCGCCTCTCTCCATGGAAAATAAACTAGATAGACATTTCGCATGGAGAAAATTTGACAAGCAAGAAAACAAACTTAAATCTAAGTCGTTCTCTGTCCTGCAGACTGTGACAGAGACCTCAAGTGAGGGCCTCTTCGCCCTGGCCTGTCTCCGCAACGACATCTGATCTGTCAAAATGTGGAAAATGACGACACAAGAAGCGATTTTGCTGTGGGTCCAAGGTCTTGCAGATACAAAGAACGTCCCATCCACGGTACAAGCAATGCATATTAGATTTCAGGTAACCATCACCTCGCAGAAAGTAAGCAGGATACGAGAACATACGGTATCTCCGATCCTGTAAGTATAGATAGAGTTTATCGAGGGAGTAAGAAAAAAAACGATAAGGACCGGCTAAAGCTTGGAGAGGAGTGGTATGTACAGGGCACGGATAGCATGTTCTAGCTATGTACACATAGTCAAACTTAACTAGAAAGGAGACAAGATCTTCGTCAAATTTCAATCAAGTTCCAGGTAGGAATAGCAGCGGGTGAGATGTAACAGAGATTCATCGAAACCGATCATTGGTCGCTCTGAAGAAAGAAACGAGAACCTTGGTGGATCTACAGCTACATGGAGAGAATCAAAAAGACTAAATTGTCGTTCGATAAGAGGTGACACAGAAACAAGTGAATCACAGGAACTAGGTACCAAGTCTGAACCCTCACTCTCAGACATCGGACCGGGAGCACACAGCAGACGACAACCACCTTTCTCTCATCATTGGCCACTTCTCGCTCTATACGACAAACAAAACAACGAGAGACAAAGAACATTACCGGAGCAGAGCACCGACAATGCTGTTTCTCCGTATGCAAGTGCAACACTCGACCACACCTACACGACGCGACGCCCGCACCTCCAGAGACATCTAGCCCACTTCCATCAGTCAGCAGCCAGTGGCAATCCCACGAGTTAGTAACGCAGCAAACTTACATGACAAGAAGCGCATGCAAGAAAGAAAAAACAAGGAAGAAGTCGCATGACGACAGGGTCGACTGAGAAACGCGAATAAACAATCGAGCGGCCCGCGTGGAATCAAAACAAGAACGAAATTATCATCGCTGGCTCGTCAAGCCTCCCGATACCAGCCACACCTCCAAATCTCGTGCAGCCCGATAAAACTAAATGCCGCGCGAATGGCAGAAGCAGGAAGCAGCTCGTGAGACAGCCCGCGCAGCCCCGATTAAACTAAACGCTGTGCGAATGACAAAAGCAAAAATCGGCTCGTGAGACAACTCGTGCAGCCCTAACGTGAAGAAACGACGAACGATGAAGCAAGAACAAACCCCGCCCAGCAGCAACACCACGATAAAGCCAAAACGAACCTCGCCCAGCACCAACAGCATGATATGCAAAAATGTGCCAGCAGCCGTCACATTCCTCCTGCACACCGCCTGCCTCCATCCCGTTTCCCCTTCGCGCGCCCGCCCTAACCTCTCAGCCAGCCTCTCAGGTCTCTGTATTTTTGCCGTCCGCCTCCCCCGCTTGTCGTCATGCCGCTATCGCCCATTACCACAACTGGGATGTATATTATCTTGTTATCACGATGGAGAGGCCAAGGCACAGGAATTCATCTAAAAAAGAATCAAGTAATCAGATATATTCAAACTACCAAGCTGGTGGTTATAATATACGAACCCAGTCTTGCAGCTTTTGGCTTTTACTGCTAGCACAGTACTTTTAACTTTTGCGTGGTCATTCGTATGCAGTCTCGCCAAAGTCTGGCTACGCTACAAGAACATAGACGGAGAAAGGCTCGATGGAAAGCAGAATGACCTTGGCGCAAATGGACGGACAGAGCTGTGAAGTGAGGCGTTCCGGTCCTTCCGGATATCCGAATCAAATTCCAGTTTCGTTTTTACTGACATTTTGAGGAAGGCGGAGATTAATTCGAAAACAAAGAAACGTGAAAATTGTACACACAGTGGTCCCTACAAACAGTCCCCTGTCTCCAGCTCTCTCCCGCTTCCCATTCTTGCGTCTCTCTGTGTGAGAATCTCTCTTTCTCTCTCTCTGTGGCTCCCCCTTCCTCTGATTCGTCGCTCCCTGTTATGCTGCTTCGTACGTCATTTGACAAACAGAGAGGAGAGGAGAGGAGAGAAGAGAAGAGAAGAGCAGAGCACGCACTTTCTTTTCTTTCTTTCTTTCTGAAATATCCAGATCCCGGAGGAGAGGGGAAAGGACGGTGACTGTAGTCGGTCAGTCAAACGACATCATCATCTCAAATTTGAATTGGAAATCTTGCTCGTCTGCATCGTTATTACGACCCTGTGCTCTGCTCGTGCTGGTAGTTTTTCTGTGGGTTCTGTCCCAGTTTCGCCGGAACTTGGAACAGTTCCTCTCGGGATTTAGTTGAGATCTGGATTTGGTTCTCTTAGTTCAAGAGATTGACGTGCTAGTTGGACGTAAACCAGGTCGTCAGTAGAAAAGCAGAGCAGGTCTGTTCGAATTTTGGAGAGCTGAGAAATAAAACCTTCTTTTGGTTGGGGTTTGGGAGTTTGTCCACCAAGGAGTTTAATCTGAATTTTGGTGGCGCTCGTTGTGCCATTCCCTCGAAATTCAGTTCAACTTAGCGACAGTTTGTATTCAATACAAGCTTTCCTGATACCTTCCAGCATCCTGTATCCAGACGCTTCAGGTGAGATTTACAGCAGTAATTGCCTTCATCATGTTAATCATCTTGTCATTTATATTTTCACTTCGAGAATGGCCCGACGTGTTGACGTCTGTACCTTTTTCCAGACGAATTTTTCGTATTCATAGTATTTCCTTAATCGTTTCTTGTTATCCCAGTCGAGGCATGTTCTAAGGATGTGTTTAGTGATGGGAAGTGGTCTGAAATAAGCACATAGTTGTGCGAAATTTAGCCTGCGGCCACGATCAGTGAAGAGTCAAGCTTTTCTAGCTTACATTTTATTCAGTATTTGGCTGCGAAATTTCCCCTCATTGCCTGTATCAGTTGAGACTTCAACTTATGCAGATACAGTTTTTAGTAGTTTAGTATTAGTTTTATTCCAAGTAGAATGGCAGTGGCAGTTAGCTCAGATTCTGAGCCCTGACGGCCTTCAGTATGCCTTTAAACTACGAACTGACTAGCGGCTAAACCACGTACAGGCTTGAAGACGAGGGTCGTGTAAGGTGGAGACTCTCATGGCTCAAGCATCGGCAGTGGCTTGCAGCATAGGGTGTCTCTCGAATTCCGAACTTACAACTGGAAACGACCTCGGGCAGTGTCTGCGACCTGTGAGAACCTCCTGTGCTTCTTTGAGGTCTAGTAGAAAATTTCCGTCCAAAGTCCTTGAAAATATATCAAGAATCACCTCAAAGGCAGCGAAGAAGAAAGACGATCGATTAGTAAGGTGCGCGTGGCGTGGTGCACCAGTGTCCGAATCAGACGACAACATTAGCAATCTGCAGACATGGGATCCAGATTTGGGTCACAAATTGTCTGTTGGATCTGCCGTGGAGTTTAAGTTATCTGATTTCGAGCTTTGCTCGCATGTGGGCGTCGGTTTGGCTGGAAAGGTAGATTACATATTCTTCATCTTCGTATCTGTTTTAGATTAGTCTCTTGCCTGCAATCTCCTTGCAGCTGAGTGATTGTCGCAACTTTTTTGGATCCATATTTTGTTTATGAGGTTGCACCTTAGAGAACTTTTCAACCTTCCCATCACTCCCGGTACCTGAGCAACTGAACCGTTCCGGCTGCAGTGGTTATAAAGTCGGAGGCGGATAGAGTGTGCTTTCAGATAACTTGACCGTTTTGATGCTCTTCTACTTGCATTCACATTCACATTTGTAGTCTCTGCTGTCGTGTAGGGTGACGAGGTTCTATTCGAGGGGGTGGTTAGAAACCCAGAAAGGTAAACTTTTACTCCTCACTCCTCCGGTGGCTTCCCAGTGGCTTCCCCTTGCCAAATATTTCTTTCACGAATATAGTTCCTGGAACTGCTAGCATAAGCCCGTTCGTAATTTTTTCATCGAGTGACCTCCAAATATTCTTCTAACCACAGTATACGTACTTGTGAACAGTCCGTTGAAAGGGAAGAGGGTGGTTCTGAGGCAGCTGGCTAGTCCCCGTGCTCAGCGTTGGGGTCATCGGGCACTTCAGGTATCAACTTTTAATGCTCTAGATTATTGTCTCTGCAATCCACTGCGGCACCAACGACCATCCCAGTTCTCTTATTATGGATGATCATGACCTGTGAAGAAAGTGAGGCTTCTTTTCACAGAAGGTTTTGTGTTTCTCCCGGCGTTTTGATTAACCTACTCTCCATTTGAAACTTCGAACAGGTCATTTCAAACCTTATACCACAGCAGCACATGTACACGTCCTATGCTACTCGAGTGCATGGTTATATTCTTGCAGCTGGAGGTTCTGATCACAGCTCAACTCTTACACTAGTACATGGGGTATGAACCTTGCATTCGCCATCTATGAATTGATTTATCCTTGATGCATGTGGCGTAGAAGTGGCCGACTGGCTTGAGTTGAACATCCCGTCTTCAACTGACTTGAATAAGAACAATAAAAGAAGCAAGGGTTGCACATGTGTCATGTAACGACTTCGTGTGTATATATCACGATTGTATAATCTGCACGGTCTGCCTCACCGTACGTGATATGTGGATCATTGGTTGCAGTATCACGGCAGTTACTCACTGCATCAGTGGTTACACTTCGAGGATTGGTTGTCCGAGTTAGAGACTAGGTTGTCCCTGGACGAAGACGTTGCACGAAGAATAGGTGACGATAGATTGGGTGGTCCAGCAGCTTACCGGCACCTCCGTCTTGTCCGCATCCTTATGCGTGACCTTCTTATTGGGGTTTGTTCTTCTTTCCCTTAACTTAGCTATGATCTTTCATGTTGCACGTAGAAGTTCTTTCTGGAGCTTTAGTCAGGGGCTGCACTTGAATTACTCTGCCGCTTCTTCTTGGTATCTGCTTTGGATATATGTCTTTCAGTGATCTGACTTCACATTCTTCACATTGACAGGTAAATTACTTGCACAGTCGTGGATACGCGCACACACAACTACGACTACAGAACATTCAAATTAGTGAAGCTGACAGACATGTCAAAGTGAGTTTGAAAGGAATCACGAAGTCTCACTAGCCCAGCCTTTCTGTTGCATGGCACATTACTTTTATGACTTTCTAGTAGATTCAGGTTCAGTGGATGATTTCGTTGCAACCACCGTAGCTGGGGTTTGACTTGAGGGTTCTTTTGTGACTACAGGTGGGTCTTCTAGGAAATGCCGCACCTTTCCCTCAACATACAGTTAGAGGCACAACAGAGTTGGATGCAGGCACACTTAAGAAGGAAGATACTGGAAAACTCATGATTGCATATGACATTAGGTTGGTGTTTTCGTTTAAAGTTTATCCTGTTTCGGTTCTGTGTCCACTCGTGTTCCGCGTTCAGTTTTATTAGCGAAGTAGATGACTTATCATCGATTCATGTTTTCCAGATGTGTTGGATTTATAATGGCCAAGATAGTGTTGCGAGAACTTATGGACCCCTCCACATTCACACTCTTGAAGAACTATTTCAGTCAGGTGTGGCTAATATATCTCACCTATTCTACAGCTACGCTCATGACTAGCTTCTTGCTGTTCTCTGCTACTACGTTTCTTTTTTTTTTCTCTTAGTTGAGATAAACGTTTCCTTTCTAGTGTCCTTGAAGTCTTATGCTAACTATGTGCGGGGGGATTTTTTAGGGACATGATTCTGCTGGTCTTCGCGAGTTTCTGCTTCCTATCTTAAGTAAGGGGTCTCCTGTTGACAACATTGGAATTCAGGTAAGTCGAACGTCGTAGCCGACAGATTTTGAGCGAGAGAGGGAACTAGAGTGGCCCGTAGCAGATGGAGCTGTAACAGCATGAATCTTATTTAGAGGGTGTAACACGGATTAAATTCCTGAATTCAACCACGACGTAGCAAACTTCGTCCGGGATGTACTGATGAATATTCGTGAACCTTATACATGCGTCTTGTGAGGGGCGAGATTAACTAAACGAGAGGGCACTTTCTGACGATCTTACTGAAAACAGATTTTGGACCGAGACGGAGGCGCTGGCTGGAATCTGCTGGCTCAGATGCTTGCAAACAAACCCGCTGATCGCATAGGGTAAGCACGTTACTGGAGGACATAAGTTTAGTGATTTGTTTCTTTAAGTGATTACTGTGTGGCTGTCAGGAAACATTCAGAGGTTTTCTGCATATCAGCAACCAACTCCTCAACTGTCTGTCTGTAACTACAGGTGCAGAGATGCACTTCGGCACCCGTTCCTATGTGGACCCATGTGGCCGATACAGCCTTCTGTAAATTTGACACGGTGGAGCATAGGATCCACAGCAGTCCGTATCGTCGAGGAATATATATATGGACCTCAGCAGGTAAGCTGTCGAACGCCCTGACGAAGGTCCTCCTTTTTCTCCGAAACATTCGAACTTTCTCATTAAGACATGTTGGGATTAACACGTTATGTCGTACGCGCATTTGTCTACAGTTTGTACTCCGAGATAATTTCTGGCCCGAATTTTCGATTTGGGCTGTTCATACAGGAGATGGAATTTGAAGCTGAATCGTCTCTGCATGTGTGTTTACAGAGAAACAAATTGTCAAAACTGATAGAAACTCTGGAGAGAATGAACCCTAACAACAGCGTAAAGGTGAGAAGAATTTATTTATGATTACGGTCCAGTCTGCATGATATTCCGGTCCCGAGTCCATTTTGCACAATAGTGCTTCCCCCACTCGCACGTCATCGTTGCCTAGGCATCCCCACAACAGTAAGCTCCAGCGAAGTTTCGCATCAGACACTCATTGTTGTCGCGTACAATGTACAGGAATGGGCAAACTTGGTCGGCGGTAGATGGCGCCTGCTCTATCACACTGGTCGACATCTTGGACTCACAAAGCGTGAGGTACACTTTTGGTTCTTGCACCGCGCTATTATCTCTTCTAATGGGAGCCCCAGTTCGAAGAGCTCATCAAGTTGAAGTATGTCGATTGGGAGGCTCTCTGTGTACTTACTTCTAAAAGTGTTTTCTGGCTTGACAGGCAAAACCAGCAGTTCTCATTGGCGATGTGGCGCTAAACATGGAGGTGCTCTCAAGTGACTCCTTATCAATGCGTGCAGATATTGGATTCTCCGCAATGGATCCTGGAAATTGGCCTCAAGATAAGAAGGGAATGAAGGGCTCACTGATCGCACGTGCATCAAACGTGTCTCTGTACGATGGAGAAAGACTATACCCAGAAGACGAGAAGGACACTGTAAATCGACCCCAGGTGAAGGTAGATGAAAATATGTCCAGACCCAGGAGAAGATTGCGGCGAACGTTACCGGATGAACCTGTGCCTGCGACGATGCCAGTAGTGAGACTCGGGCACAACAGAGAGGTGGATATCAGTATGAACCTGGACTTAGATGGGAAAGACAAGACTTTGCCGCAAAGAGTGATACGAGAAGTGAGAATTGCCCTACCTCCGGAAATGTTCGATATCACGAAACTAGTTTGTGGTACATATGTCGACTCCCGACTAATGATTTTGAGAACGGTAACCGGAACGGCTTGTCTTTTCGTTCGGTCTCCTCGTTGCGAACCCGTGAAGCTTCTGACTTGACATAGTGTCTCAGACTGTATGAAAGAAGGCTACGTATCCCTGTTACACAATCCTCAATTCTTTGCCCAGAACTTGAATTTAGCTTCGGTCGAAAACTTCTAAGCTTCTTAACGATGAAAGTTGAAACAGCTTTTCGAGGTGCAGTTCGAGGCTGACACTCACAGAAGCGCAGTTTCAGGTCGGGCCGTGTAAAGTGTATTTTAGTGGGGCAGCTGATGAGGCAGTGAACTTAAGTGAAGCACAGCTCATGTTCAGAACTGTTGAGGCTGCAGATGTCATTCTGTAATCTTTGTAAACTTAAACGTCAGCCAGTCCAAACAACTTGGGGCTGCGTTGAATTTACCTTCCTCACGAGCTTATCTGCCTCCGTAATGTGTGCGGTCTGCATGTCGTATGATGTTTTGTACGTAGCAAGAATTAAATCATTCCCGCAGTCTGTGGTACTTGAGGGTTTAATCGTGGGCTACACACAAGACATACAGAAAAGGTTAAGACTCTCCGATGTGCATCTCGAGGCCAGGGACCTCGTTTAGGACGGAATGCTCTCCTTTATTTGCTCCTAGGACTTACATCTTGCATTTGGCTCATATTAACATGGCAGTCATGGATCCGCGGGCAATTCCAGGAGAAAGACAAGAAATTCTTCGACGTGACTCACACTGTCTCTTGTAGTTGTCGAACTCCGTAGAGCTCATCACACTTGATCTTGAAAGTGTTACGAGAGGAGGGTGAGAATGGAGATGATGATACCTGGATGCTGCAGATGTGTACGGTTCTCTTTTGACCTACCGTAGTGAACCTGCTTAGCTTTGAACGTGTTTACCTACGTAGTACCAGTGTCCCGGTAAGTCCGGCAATGCCGTCGTCACGACCCACGACCTGTCATTCGGCGGGAAGCAGCAGAACTCCGCAGGCAGGACACTCTAAGCGAAACAGCAGCCAAACTGCACGGATGATAAATCCTTCAATGCGTAGAATTCCGTTGCCGGTGGAGTGTCCGTATCAGTGCTCCGGATATATTTTCGCGTAACCGGGAAATGAATGAAAGTCGGTTTATATCGATCGTCTACCGGTTTCAGTAAATGATAATTTCTCGTTATGTGGTATTTTGGCTTGTAAAATATCTAGCTGCACACAGTTTGAACTTTATTTTTCAGAATTCCAACCGGTTGAGAATACAAGGACTACCGGTAAACCCTCAGCACAGTACCGCACCATTGTTGGGCGTTCTGTTGCATCGGTAAATTGTCGTCGTTGCTAAGGGCGCATTCAAAGGTCACCCGTAGAGGCGCTTCCCGCCCCGCTCTGGAAAGTAGGGGCTGTTATTACCATGAAACATATTTTCGACCAGGCACTAGTTTCTGTCCCGCAAAGACCCTGCGGGTCAGTTTGGCCACGCCCGTCAACTGTGCCCGTTCCACTTTCGTCATTAAGTTTCGTTCTCATGCCCCATGAGTCTGGTCACAGGCAGTAGCGAAATCTTCAGTCCAGGAGAAAATATACTTTAATAAACTCAGTAAAATACAATAAATGTTTTAAATTTGAACTACATGGTTCAAGCGCGTTGCAGCGGCGTACAATGCTCAATTCAACGTTCCAATTCAAGTTCGTATATCGAGGTGATAAGCGAGAAGCATGATGCATGAAACCGTGACTTTTGGCTCTATTCTGTAGAGCCATTGGAATCGATCTGAAACTCAACGTTCTGAAATGGATATCTGCTAGAGTGGAGTAAGAGATATTCTGCACTTACAGTTTTAAAATTGCACAAGCATAGTTCGTGACTGTGTGTTATGATAACAAACGGGTGTTCCAGACTGCGTGCAGTTTCAGTTTGGCGAATAGAATTGGGTACAAAAGTACAGGTTCTCGCATTTTGGGATAAAGGTTGTGGTAGGGTGTTTTTTGAGTTTGAAGCTTGCAGTTTTGACCCAGACACACCCTCTGTGATACTAAAGCTAGTTTTTGTATGCTTTGATATTCTTTAACCAATAGATCACTAAATATGCATTGTGAAATGATCTCATATATGTTTCTTGTACCAGCAATCGATTTAAAATGCTACACGTAAAGCTACACCAGATCAGCTTTGACAACAATTAATGTTATTACTTTTCTACTTCAGTTTCAATTATATCTATCTTTCCATAAGAAAATGAATATCGTGGAATCTTAGCCTTCAGCAAAGATAACTTAATCTGTTGTAAATAGTGCACTTTCTGTCCGAAATGTAGTTGTATTCTTCTGCTAGTGAGTGGCTTATTGGACTCGGTATGTGACCATGATTTTGTATTGCAATTTGACCATCATTCCTCCAAAATACAATGATTCAGAAGTGCACAAAAATGTGATGTGTGATTAAACATATTATTTCTCAATGTTCTATGAACATCAATAGGTGATTTGAAACTGAAATAAAGTTGGAAAGTGTAATAAAGCTTCTTCACAATGAGTGTGTATATTTTGACAGTATTTGTCTTCCATTCTTCTGGTCTTAGGAAGCTTAAGATCTAGAGTTCCTTTCTTTTTGTGTGATGGATAACTTATATTTATTATGTTAGTCAGAGCAGGTGACTTAGGTTGAGGGGTTTAACAATTATAACATACAAAGAAAATAGAATCAGAACTCTCAACGTTGTTATCTTTTCATGACTATACATTTTGTTATTTGTAAGATCTAGACAAATATTGTCAAAATGCTGTTCTTGTATGTCTACACAAAACATGTATGAAGCTTTGCTCATAAACGGTGGAACGTTTCTTTGAGTGATGAGCACCTTGTCATAATATAAAGATAAGCATCTTGTCTCAATGAAGTCATGTACGTCTTCGATAGACACTCTGACTGAGACAAGTGACTTAAATTCTTGTGCAAAATCTAGAAAATTGCTTGAAAGAATAAAATAAGAGACGAAGAGCTAAGCTAAAACATAAGGACAAATCTTCTAGAGACACCTAGATCGGCCATGTGAATTTGCTGTTGTAATCTCTTTTTTTAATGTCCTCCGCTTTACTAAGTTTCTCATCTTATTTACAAAAGTCTTCAAATAAACATTCAACAAAGATTCAATTCAACATTCAACAATTGTAGATTTTATTTTTCGTTAAAAAATATCGAACATGATACAAATTTCATATTCTTGAATAGATAAGAGAGTATCATTTCACATGAAAATGAAAAGTTTATTTCAAAGGTTAAACATGACAATTGGTCATTTCTCTAGCATAATATTTGTTCTCTTATCTTGCTTGACTTTTTTCTCAGTTTTTTTCTCTTTGGGAATGCTTCTCTTTCTCTCTCTTTTCTTTTTTAAAGTTTTTTCCTCTCACATCTTGTATATATTTCTATTGTATCTAGCACAACAATGTTCTATTTTCTGCTCCAAATTCTCAGACTATAAAACTATTGGGTTGGATGAACTTCTGGTTGATTTATTATGTTTGTTACATTACGTTGAACATTTGCGTCAATTTGACACCATTAACCTCGAAATCGTAGAAAATGTACATTCATTTTTGTTCCTTTGTTTGTCATCTCTTCATTAGAAACTTGTCTCTCAACATTAAACCAAATATTCATCATCAACTCAAACTCTTTGACAATATACCTATATTCTTGTAGATTCAAAATGTATTGGTTTGAAGTCGCAACAAGAGACTCTAAATCACCATCTCTGTAGTATTCTAGATGTAACAAATCCAAATCAATCACTTCTTTTTCTGATATTCTCGAAAACATTATCGCAAGCAGTTCATTGTTAGCCCGAGTTCCAACAAATGCATTCTCTCCGAGTGAGGATCATGAATTCAACTTGTCTAATATGATCATCTTTGCATCACATCTGCATCGATCATCCCATTCTTATGCTATTCATAAACTCTCTTGTTTTATTGAAAGAATCCACATAAGGCTCATATCTCATATCCCTTGCAACTCTGATCTTATAATTATAAAGTTGTATAATCATGACATGAAAATTACTGTAGAAATATAGTAACTTCCAGTTTTGATATTTCTCTCACACTATGGATAGTTGCAAAATTGCTTGCATCAACGCTATATTCAACAATCCTTTCATAGTCATCCACATTGGGATTTTTTGCTCTTTATTCTAAAAATAACTTGAAGCAGTTGACTTTTATCTTTGATTTTTATCTTTGATTGTTCTGTTGTTATGACTAATCTCATTGCCAAATTTATTTTTGTTTATTTTCAACTCTAGTGCTACAACAACATCCTCGCATTAGTGTAATGATTTATTTCTCTCTCTATGTTGAAAGAGACGGTGCTCGTAAATGAAAACATTTGACAAGAGAAACATAAAACTGATACACATTTGATTCGGATGTCTTTAATATGTTATCTCTAAATCTCTTAAAGTAAATTATGAGGTCTTTATAATATTACCGAGATATTCTTGTGATTTCTACTCAATATGTATACTTAAAGAATATTATTTATTCTAAAAGAGAATATTCACTTTTAACTTTGACATCCCTAATGTCGAAGACTTTCATTGGTTTGCAAACTCGCGAATGTGATCATGAGTCAACCAACTCCCAATGGAGTTTAGAGGTTTTAGCTTGCATTTGCATAGTTAACCATTAATTATGTGGAAAGAAGAAGACAAAATGCAGAAAATACCATAGGATCTTTTGTCACTTTTGTACACAAAGACTTTTGATTAACCAACAAGTATCCAGATAAAACCTGAGTGTCTCACTATAAGCTTTGTAAACTGGCCATTATGCATATGGACTATCTGCGGATAAATTAAAGAAAGTGAACATTGGAAATGTGAACGCTATCGGTAATCAGCAACTGATAGCAGGAACATTTACTGATAACAAGATAGAGATCTCGATCTCTATAACTGTTCAAATTATAATTATCAAACTTATATAACTATCCAATATATAGTTAACGAGTTTGATATCTATCATCTGAGTTGTATTGATATCAAAAGATTTTTTCTTATATCAGTTCCTGATTGCTGATAGACTACTTGTTCTCATGAACACTTATATCTAAACTTGCTCTTGCTGATAAGATTTTTTGTAAAAAGTGAATTTTTGAAATTCAGATTTAAATCAAAGCTCTCTCATAGCTTTACAATATGTGATTAACTTCACAACTGAATATTCAATATTTATTGGAAAATATTAAATAAAATTATAAGGATTTTTTGAAACAAAAAAGTACTTTTTCTTTAATCTAAAATAAAAAAAGATTTAGATTCTTCTTCACTTTTATACCTACACCTGAGTTGTATTTTAATGTAACGTATATACACTTAAACAATGAAATCATCTTGTATAATTTGTTGCACATCTAAACTAATTTGAACTTTGAGTATGTTATCCTATTAGATGAAAGTAAGAAGAAAGAATGAAGAATTAAATTAGATTTGGATAAATTTCAAATGCATAGCCCAGCAAGCGCAACACATGTTTATTGTCAGGTTGACATGGGATCATATTTGTATTCCTGCGTAAGGGGGATATGAACAAGAAGAGAATTCATAGAGAAAGCAAGGTAGCTACATCACAGAAATAATTGTTTTTATTACATAACTGAATTACTCCATCTTATTTACATGTCGAAGTTCTCTATCGATCTCTCTTTTCTTTTCATAATTCTCGAGGAACTCTGTTCCTTTCTACACCTACAGTTTCTAAATTGCATATCTTGCAGTTTCTTCTATTTTTGCTACCGTGAGAGCACTCTCGAATCGAAGACAATTTTTCATAGTTTCACTTTTACTCTCTCTTTTTTTCCGCATTGCTTATGCAGTTTCGAGTGAAGTACTATGAATAAGTGTTAAAATGTATAACAAATTACATATGCATTGACTTTGTTGAAACCGGCTTCGGTATATAGTTACGTCATCAAATGGAAAACTTTTTGTAGTTATTTTCTTGAATCTCCATACTTATGATAGAGATCTATAAATCTATTGTGATATCTTTTCATTACAGACTTCCATAAGTAATATAAGTAATCTTTCAGCTTGTAACATACTTGACGTAATCATAAATAGCTTTCACAAGATCTACCTCTTGCACTATGCTGTAGTGAGATATGACATAGAATACAATCACTTATGTGGTCGTCACCCACGAGTACAACCACATAAGAATTGCGACATTGAATAATTCTATTGGTCTACACGAGAAGTAAAAGGATCAAAGAACAAAGATAAACTTTTTGAAAAAGACTATTCATTATCATCTTTTTTTATCAACAAATAAAAGATCTCTCTGACACACTATGTATTGTTGAAGTACAAGGACGTCCTTCAAATATAAATAATCCTTTGTGTGTCAAAGAGATCTTTTATGTTTAACTCAATCCTCCCTTACATATTTTAATACCCAATATAGAGGAATGCTTATACCAATAAAGGATGCAGAATAACATTGATTTGTGGTGAAGTCTTGAATTATTTCTTATTGACTTGAACTGATGTGTTACTTGGAGTTGATTGCTTTCTTGTTTGTCCATTATTGTTTATTTGCGACAAAAGTCACTTTTGATGCATATTGAACCCAACAAACCTACCAGGATATGAACATTAAAAGATGTTGTAAGGTTTTTTTTATTGTTTACGTAATTTCTTTTCTAAAACTTGAATCTCAAATGAAAATGTCTTACAAATCATATGTATCGCTTCTTTCTCTTTCTCGATATAACAATTTTTTGTCCACATGTTATATACAAGACATTGATGAGAAAATTATTTTGTATTATTTTCAAATAGAAAATATAGATTTTTCTTATGTTGAGAGGTATCTAGTTTTCGTCGTGAGATTATTTCCAAATGCTTTGAATAGAGGAAGAGTATATACACAAGATAATGCTCTCTTCTTAGGTCTAAGTATTGATATACTCTTCATTCGTTATTGATGGTTGCTCTCTCCTAGAAGACCTTTAAGTCAAAGATGGTAGCTCTCTCTACTACAATCCCTTACTAGGTACATATCTTTCAACCTCACTCGTTGGGTTTCGGACCATAATCCTCCACATTTTGTTGTCTAGAGGTCAGAACTAGCTCTAATTGTACTGGATGGTCTTGCTTAAGGAATATAGATAGATTTACAAATATACGAGAGGACGTCTTCTCTCAAGTACCTTCAGTCATACTGAAAGAAATCTAAGCCTGAACATTGAAACACGTCCTTCACATGCCACAAATCTTTCGTAGATATCTCTAAATCACATACATGCATGAGAGCCACCAAAACTATGACAAAGATGACACAATGTGTGGTCGAGACTACATAACATCTAAAGGAAATGAGAATGTAACATCTACTGAGACGAGATGACACATACAAAGACGGTGAGACTTCTCTAGTGTAAATAACAAGGAAACAACTCCTACTATAGAAAACAAAAATAATTGGAAACACATCAATATTATATACCTTTTGTCCTAACAAGGTAATAGAAAGAGGTACAAATACCACATGGACCTAAAACTAATAAAGTGGTGGAACAAAAAACCTAATTCTATAAACTTGAAACTCCAAGAAAGACAAGTAGGCATACATAGAATATAAAGCTAGTGTTTAAGTCTCGAGTTAGCTCTTAGTTTGTAAGATTCATTTGATTATTTAAAAACAACCCACAATTGATTCATTAAATCTTCTTGTGATTCAAGAAATCCTCTAGACAACCCTAGATGTAAAGAAGTTCATCAACTGAACCGAAATCTATCGTGGTAAAAGATGTAGTTCCTCATTTTCCAAGAATTGGATTTTAGAGAATCCTCTCAACGATATTACAATGAAAAAGGACTCCTTGCCATGTACTATAAGTTTTTCTCCCCATGGAGAATTTTCTCATATACTTAGCAAATCTATTCATTATACATAAACTCTCACAAAGAGACCATTGTCACGTCTTTCTCGTTTCACGAAGACTTCAACCTTTGTCAGCTAGCTTTAAGCAAGTCTTTTGGTTGCTCAAGAATCAGCTGTCCGAACAAGGTGTTTGGTTGGACCTCCAAAATCCTTCAATTGCATCATAAATTGCTTCACGTTACGTTGGAGATTTTCTGAAATTGTACTTGTGATTTTGTAATAATCTGTAGCTCTTAAAATAAAAATTGCTCAAATGTGCAAGGGGAACATGAGATGCACATCACACGTAACCCTCCTTTCATTGCGAAAATAAATTCTCCCATGGCACAATATTAGTCGTCACAAGAGTCCTTAGGACTATCGTCAAGTTTTTTGTCGTCGTAACAATGTTGTATTACCTGAACAACAATTCTGGTGTATATAAATAATATTCTCGCACCCATATACAACTTCTTGTATTACATAGTATTGCAACTTACATGCGAAGATCCTTATCGTTCTATTTCTCATATAGTCTACGTCCTTCAACCTGCTACTGAGATCATGAAATAGAAAACCTTGTTGTACACTCTACCTTCTTTGAATTCCTCACGAGTGTTCTAATTTTGTGATCGATATGAGCTCTGGTTGAATTATCAATAAGAAATATAAAACAAAGATCTGTTGCTTTCCTTTTCATTGTGCATGTTTGATTGCAAACCCTTGAGGTTTTCTCGTGGTTTCAAACAATAAGGGTTTTACAAAAATTGAAATAATGACGATCTTCACAGCGTGGTTGAGTACGTGGGTTACTCCACATTTATTGGTTAGGTCCTAAAGTTACTTGAACTTGCCATATGGTGTTTTTTGCCTGGTCTTTTCTCTCCATGAGCAGAGTGCGAGAGAGAGAGACTTGTCTTCCTTTTGTCATGTAAGGTTCCTTATTTCTTCTTCCACATGCATTTATTATTGGTCATTTTTCTTTTGAGACGTTGATGTCAAAATGTTGTTCACTTTGATTTATTTTGTTGGTTTCTTGTTGGTTATACATTGAGATTTTATACTTTTCAATTTTATCTGTTTTTTTGTTATGGTGCATAGAGCGAGTTCTTCTTTTACCATGGAGGTGGCTCAGCTATGTAATGAGGTGAGGACAAAGAGGATAGATGTGGACATGTCAACTTCTACAACCTCGACATTCGCTCAATCAAGAATGTAGTTCTTCATTTTTATTCATGTTTTGTCTTTTTATTTTTATTTCAGATTATTCTTTTCTTATGCATAATCATCATGATGCTTGTACGCACGATGTTGTTATGTTCTCTTGCATGTATGATTCTCCTTGTGATTTTTGTTATATTGTTGTGTTTAGTTTCTTAGATCTTTATCTCACGTTGTTTTCTATCCCTTGTTTCATTTATTGGTTTAGAGAAATCAATATAGTATAAGTCTATGTCCACTATCTTGGTTTTGGAGGTTATAAGAGATGCACGTCATATTAACACCTAGTGACATTCTGTGCAGAGATAAGTATTTCTTGTTTATTTTGTGACGTTCATTTACAATAAGTGGGCACCAATCACCAATCATACATCTTACGGATGCTCGATCAAGACATTATTCTATTATGTTGCTCTGTCTCATCATATCGCTTCTTCCTCAGTTTTCTCTTCACTGATTTCTCCATCTTCGTCAATCGTCTCTTCAGCTGATATAGTTGGAGGTTGGGTGTGAGTATGTTCATACACATCTTTTGTTTTTAGATTTCTTCTCTCTTCATCTACGTCCATCTCGTCGGTAGCAATATTTCTTTTGCATTGAGGATATAGATTAGATGTCCGTTTATATACTATCCTTAGATATTTTGATTTTTTGTTGATGAGTACATTTGGTATATATGTTTTCTATTTCTGATATGGTGTTTGAGATACAATCGAGGAGAGAAGTCATGTCAACATGAGATTCTATCTGACTCTATCGATTCATACGTGGTGATTGGGAGTATCTATATAGAAATTTCTTGGATAATTTTGTCAGATAGAAATACAGATCATGTAATTTCTTTGGACGTGGAGATCTTAGATTTGGAGGAGGTTCTGGATAAGAGATGAATATGAGTCATATCTTACTTGGTTGAGTTGAGGAGCTCAATCGTACTACTCAAGCTTTACGTCCACTATTGGCGGCTCCTCCTACACAATATGTCATTGTTGAACTTAGACGATTACATCTTCAGCGTTATTCGTCATTTTCTATTGAGATTTTATCTTTCCTACCGTCAGAGTCTTTCGTTCTAGATAGAAGCTCCTTAATTCATGATTTCATTATTGCTCATAGACTAGCAGTTGGTTATTTCTCGGGTATGCGTACTCTTGCGATAGTGCTTGAACTTGAGAGATATTGCGAATGGATTTATCAGCTTTTCATAGTGTGCTCGACTTTGGCTCGTGGTATGATTCATCCACTCATCATTTAGGTTCTGACGATAGGTAAGTTGCTCGTGATGGGTAAGGACGGTGGAGTGATAAATCCTCTAGCGGTGAGGCAGGTCTTTCTCAAGCTTGTGAGTTGTGCTATGGTGCTACAACCCAAAGTACATTTGCACGACATCTACAGTCTTATCAATACAAGGTGAGTGTTTATAACACTAAGGAAATTCTGAAACCGCGCAATAGAGAAACAACTCAAGATGAACATTCAACTCAAGATGGAATGATCAATGATCATTCTCCTTCTTTATATAATCATACAAGGAGGTCAAGGATAAGGGTGCACATTGTCTTGTCTACTCATCAATCCTCACATGGATTGATGATGTGGCTCACATGCAAACCATATATTTCAACAATTAATATAATATTAACACATAGATCTTATATGGTCCTATCAAGAATGGTCGTACAACCAAGTCAACAAATATGAGATCTGTTAGATATCTCATGCGGTTCTCTTCTAAAGTTCTGACTAACCATAGATGATTACATTGTCAGAGGTGACATCGAGATCATCATGTATGCGCTTCGTGCATTCATGAAACTTCAATCTGATTGGGTGGTTCTACAGATACATGGAGATTCAACTAGAGAATGCATTCAACTACACTTCAAGAGACATCTTCTCGGAGTTGTTGGATGCGAGTTCTCCACTTCCTAGACTCCTATCTTTTGTTGAGATATTTTATGGTGCTACTACTCTTTTATACTATTTTCATGATTTTTCAGTTCAAGATGTGGAGGTGATACGATATGAGACAAATACTAGATATGATGACCCTCTAGGAGATCCATTGTCCTCGATAGCTCATTTCTCCATGATGACAATTCTCCATCCAGGATATCTAATACCTTATTTACACAACATATACTCATATTGTGGAACTCATTTCGTTGACAGGATAAGTATTTGAAGATCTTTGATGGAGCTTCAATAATTGATTTTTTGTTTAGGGTGATCAGTTGTTGGGTTTGATTTCTTTTTGATTTTGATTATTCTTTCATCACCCTAGAGGACTTTCTCACCCCTCATGATGACATTAGAGTCTTGGACACACTCTTGGTTCACTTGAGTTTATGTTCTCCTTCTTAGAAGAGCATATAATGCAGTATGGTTGTATGACTCCTCTCTTATCTTGACTCAAAGACCTTCAGATCACATTCTTCATTTTATCTTCTTGCATTGCGAGGAGATCATCTTTTGACAGAGGGCGAGTTGACCAAAGAGCAAGTTGCTTGACCTCGTAGGTATGATGAGGTATGCCTTCCAGCTCTTATGGTCTCTGTCCTAGAGACTCTACCCTCTAGCTTTCTTGGGTAGTTGGACTTTAGTCAAGTCATCTTTGGCACTATATTTCCACGTACACAATCTTTCACTATTGCAGGAGTTTGTTTTGCATGTAAGGGATGAGTCCTCCCTTACAAATATTGTTAGACTAGTGTAGAGATGATTTACCTACTCGATTCAGTCTCTCTTACTTTCTTTTGAAATGTCCTTGCTAGAGATGAGATGCCTTCATTCCCAAGGATACTCAACCAGAATGTTGATTTGCATCATATCTTGCTCATTTATAGTCAGATGGACTCTCAGATCATACCCTAAACTCAACATATTATAGCTCGTCTTCATTCTTGAGAGGATGTGGGTGGTTGAATTTCTGCTAAGTCTTCTTCTCTTCGACTATGCATCTCACCTTTTTTTACATTATAGCGATATGTCTTTTATTGGCTCTCTCTCAACCTCTGATTTACAAGTATATTGAGGTGTAGCTGTGGTCAGACTATCTCTGTTATAGAAGTACATCTTTTCTGATATACACATGAGTGATAAACCATTACTAAGCATAACACCATTCGAGACACTGTATTTTCTCATGAGAGAAGCGAGTTCTAATGTGAGAAAAGAGGTTAAAACTCTCTTACATAAGAGACCTATAACCTCTTCTTCCATAGATCCTTCTCGACGACGAATAGATTTATAATTTAGCCATGAGGGGATGACAGATGTGAATATTGCAGATCTGATGACTAACTCTTATGTTCGTCAAGAGATACTTTACTTCTAGACATGTAACTTCTTTGACGAAGCAGAAGTTACATGTCTCGGATAGAGATGCTTATGTGGGTATTTTTCCTCTTGCGATTAAGACCTTCAGATGTCTTCGTCCGAAGTTTACTGACGTGTTGAGTTTGTTAGCACGTATGCGTATGAAAAATTTCAGAGAGACTATCTTATTTTAAGCATGGTATGTTGCTTATGTGCAGCAGCGGATCAATATAGTAGAAGAGGGTCAAGATATTTGTTCGTCTGTTAGGAGAGGTGGTATATCGGTAACTCAGCTCATGGAGGCTCTGCCCTCCTTACTTTATGAGATTACGTAATTAACTAGGGATAGCTAGTGTTCCGAGTTTTTTTATCTATACCTTGTGTTTGATGGTCCTCTCTTTATATCTCACCGTGGAAGTTTTTTCCCCTTGTCTGTTATGCTATTTTCCCCTTTTTCTAACTAGTTTGCACTCTAGAATTGGTAGTGAAGAAATCCCACCCGCATCTTTTAGATCGGTAGCCCTGCTTACTATATAAACTACAAGGATCCCCTCATTTAATTAATAATATGGATTATCAGTTCAAAGGGTATAAGGATCTTTTCACTGTAGGTGGTGCTGCCCCCTGAAGCCTAACAAAATCCGGCAAGCTCAAGCTTCTCCAAAATAGAGCTTGGAAGTAGACGTACGAATTAATTATCTATAGCAACCTCCGGTACACATCTGGTCATGGTGGAAATTCAGACTTAGTGCAGCGATGCTTCTCTTCTAAACTATATTTGATATGAGCTGCGCATTCAACGTAAAGATTTCTTTTACAGAAAAGAAATCAAATAGTATTTAAAAATCAAATATTGCTATGATAAATATAAAAATCAAATATTGCTATAATAATTATAAATATCAAATAAGTGATTTATGTGGACACCACAGGAAAGAATAAAACTTGAAGCTCAACCTCATTGGGGAAAAAATGAAAAATTCACAAAAGGTAACTCTGTCCGCACAGGTAACCTTTACCAGCAATCTTAACTTTGCCTATGTTATCCCGAGTTTGATGTGAGCGATCACCTCAAACGCAGAAACGAAATACTCGCGGAAGGTTTCAACCCGTCAGGAAGACTCCAGGAAACTCCAGCGAGGATATATATATATACAGCGATAATATATTTTGAAAATATTATAACATGGACGGGCCCTTCTAGACTGACAGGTTACTGGAATCACCGGTACTTCCCTGTACTTCACCGGTACTTCCCTATGTTTGAAACCCCCTACTGGACCTTCACTGGTTTTCTCCAGCGTTATATATTCCAGTGTGTCCGACGTTGGATTCTCCAACGCTGACACTCGGACACGTCGGAACTCGTCATTGGTACCGTAAGGCGATAAGAAGGCGCGATTCTAACTGGGTGCTCGAGTTGAGTTAAATGTACATTCGTATCCAGTCCTGCTTTTAACAAACAGAAATACGATGGAACTTGAAAGCAATCCAAAGTATCTCGCGAAGCGGGCAAGCAAAGCCTGCAAGCAAGAAATGAGGAAGTGAGTGAAGCGGGCTCAGATTACCGGTAGTGCGTGTCGAAAAGGACGTCCCGATTTTGCGCGAGAACGAAAGGGAAGTTCGAACCCGTATAGCGTCTGCGTTGAGTGTAAACGGAAAACGAAAGTGATCCTGTTCCGTCGATGACGTAATTGTATTCGTCTTTACTGCAGCATTTGTTTCTTGCATCCACCTTTTTCCCTTCGTTTTGGGGGGAAAGAGTGACGGTACATCCCGGGGACCGTTGTTTCTTGCATCCACCGCTTGCTCCGACTGTATCACATACCCGAATGGCCACTGACTGGCACTACTTTCAAACTGCCGTGAAAGCGCCTTCCTGCCAGTGTCCGGCCGCGCTGGAGGGTGCTATCGAATGAAATATTACTGGGATACCGTCAACGCCTTGGAAGTAAAATACAGAACCCCGCCCAAAAGGTAAAAGTGCGGGGCGGCATTTACTGCGTGACTTTAGTTGTTTGCTAGATTTGCGTATTCGCCAGGTACGGTCGGGTTGACGTCGTTGGATCTATCTCTGGAATACTTGAGTATGTACGCAAATCATACCGGGGAGTGACGGAAACGAGCGGAGTCTGCTGTGAGATCCGGAAAGTTCGGTCGTTCTCCGTGCTGCCGCATCCAAGCCCTGTAGATACAATCCAGTGGATTGTCACCGGAGTGATCTGGACTCTGGTGTGGTCCGCTCACTCCATCCGCATTTCGGTGGAAGCTGTTACAAGAGAGGCTGGGCGTTTGCACATGGCACATGGCCTGGCTACCGGTAGCAATGATAATTACTGTTGCCTCCTAAGTTTGGAGTCGGAGACGAGTACCGTAAGTGATATTGTTCTCGAGTTCTCAGCTGCAGGACGAAAACACGCGTCATTCTTGGGCGTAGAAGACAGTGGGAAGCTCGTGGAGAAACCCGCCTGCTTCTTGCGAACTGGGAATCAGTTTTCAAATGCTGGAATTCTAGCAGCCGATGGAGGGAGGGAAGTAGAGAGGACAACGCTCGCAGCATCGCGTTGGATGGTGCGATGCGGTTTAGGTCTGTGGTCTGTCTCTGCGTGTTGACGATGCCCATCGACGCGTGGGACGGATACTGAGTGATAACATTTCTGATTTCTTCGCAGGTGATCTCATTTTTTACCAGTTCAAGAGGAAAGATGTGAGTGTGAACGGAAGATGTGGTTTCGTTTGCTTCTCCGGGGCACCAGAGTTTGTGGGCTCGATGGTCGCTAAAGTAGGTTCTGTGTACCGCGGGATCGCTGAATCGGCTGTTCACCCACACTCACTGTAAACTCTTGTATCTGAACACCGTGTCATTGATGGTGTTAGGTTTGGTATGAGGCTTCCGTTCCACTATGGCACCCCCTACTCCACCTGCCTCCGTGTCTGTCAGTGAAGAGTACAGGGTACTGGTTGACAAGTCTTTCAGCAAGTTCGCTCGATTGAAAGAGTTTCCACCTTATGGGCGTAACAAGTGGGATACCTACTACCATAAAGCCTTTCAAGTGTACTCGAAACTATGGAAGTTTCAGCAGGAGAACAGGCAGAAGTTAGTAGAGACAGGTTTGAAGCGATGGGAGATTGGTGAAATTGCATCTAGAATTGGGCAGCTGTACTATAATTACTATCTGCGAACCAGTGATGCCAAATTCTTATCGGAATCGTACATATTCTATGAGGCGATCATGAGCCGCGAATACTTCAAAGATACGGGGAAAGATACCGCGTTGGCTAAGAAACAGCTGAGGTTCTATGCGCGGTTCATCGTCATATGTTTGCTACTGAATCGGAGAGAGATGGTCCACCATTTGGTCCGTCAGTTCCGACTCCTTGTTGATGACTATTGCCATTCCTTTCAGGTATGATCTCAGCTGTTAAAAGCCAGCTGCAACAAGTTGGTGCTCGATGTCGCCTCACGTCTATGTCTTCCTCTCCTAGCTTTGCAGTGCGGACTTTGAAGCAGAGCTAATTTAATGCCTGACAATCCTACAGGATACTGACTCGAAAGAGTGGAAGCTCGTTGTACAAGAAATTATGCGATTAATGAAGGCAGATGCTCCATGTGATACTAGCAGACCCTTGCGTTATAGTGTGCTACTCGATCAACACCCCGCATTACTTTCCGACGTGTCTACAGTGGAGACGGGGAAAGCTTTACGATTGCAGGACGCAATTCTTGCAAGCTATTATCACAATGAGGTTCTCGTCCCAACCATCTCCAGCTTCGTCGTATTCTTTCCTTAGTAATATTCAAGAACTGGTCCGTACTCGTACTCGTACTCGACAGAGCTGTGCATTGATACGAAGAATGTTTTTGCAGGTAAAGTTTAGCGAGCTGACTCTGGACACTTTCCGAATGCTCCAGTCTCTGGAGTGGGAGCCGAGTGGTACATTATACAGGACTAAGAGTGTGGATACATCGGCCAATTCCTCTGGTAACGGACCAACTTCGCTGAATAAAGGCAGTCTCCAGCTGCAAATACCCGATCCAAGCTTGCCACCTAATCCTCACAAGTATATCTTGTACCGGCCGACAGTTCCGCAATTGCTGCTTGTAAGTTGTCTTTTCTAAACCATCCTAGGGGGAGGTCGGCGTGCTCATTTCAGGAGCATCAGTTGTTTAATTTTGAACGGGTTTGCCAGGAACTGATGTGTGATGGTCCTTCAGGCGTTGGCTACTGCGTGTGAAGAGCTGTCTCCCGAGTCCATCCTGTTGCTCTACATATCTGCGTCAGGTAAGTTTCTCTTGGTCAGCGATCGAGCGCATCGAGACGGCGCTACATACCTTTTGATGGATCAGTTTGCAAGATTATGACATTAACTGTGTGAACCACACACATGTCACAGTCTGTTTCTCTTGCTCTTTCCGTTAGCTTACAGGAAACGTTTTGCAGGAAAGCCTCCACGGAGTTCCCATGCAGGTGCTGCTGGCGGTTTAGGTACAGATTCGCACCTAGAGTCACCAACTGAGGCCGCCAAAAGTTCTGGTTCTCAAGATTCATATCATGATTCAAAGCAAGAACAGAACGGCGTTCCACCTGGTGCTCACCTCAGTAGTCCTCGAAGTACTGCAGACGTTGTTGCTGGTATCAATTCTGGTGGTCTATGGTTGGGTGGTAAACGAAGTGCAGGTATGACCTGCCATTCACTGCCATTGCTGTTCGTTATGTTCGGCGCATGAACGTATGTACTGTTTAAGTTTCCCGAATTCATGGACCGATTGCCACGACATCTGTGAGTCTTGTGATCACCAACGGTAACAGGTGATTGCCTGTACCGTTGATGTCCAAGTATCTTGTTATCTTGCGAAATTTAAAGAACGTAAAAGTTTCCTTTTGAGATTGTCCTCTTCACTTTGACGGATGACAGTATCAGGACGGTGGTGTTGCCTTAGGCATCCCTCAAAATGGAGGGAGTATGGTCATGTGTTAGTTCGCAACTTGCAAGGCCATTTTGCTGCATCTATTAAATTTGCCCTTGACGACATTACAGTTCACGCCGACAACTTTGGCATCAATGTCGTGGAACACACATGTCGCTGTTCTTGCCCAACGTGTCTACCAATATCCCGTGGTCTTCTATATGATCACAGTTCGACTTTGTGTACGTTCTTGTTATGTGGTTTAGAAGTTTATACGTCTAGAAACACCCGGTAATGAGTCTAGAGCATTGGTGTCGATAACTATGCATCCTCATCGCTAGTGTTGCTTTCCTACTTTCTCAGGTGTGAACTTTCTCTACCCTAGCGATCTTCTTCCGTTCACGAGGCGCCCTCTTATTCTTGTGATTGACAGCGACAACAGTCCTGCCTTTGAGGTAGGGCCTTATGTCTGGTTTAATACCCGGGGAGTTATATCTCGAAATATTATAGTCATCTGTTCAAACGTCCCGTCTGGTGCTTATCTCCAATTTTTATATCTCTATGGACTCTCTCTTCTACTGTTTTCTCTGAAAGCTGCTTTACCCGTGTACCAATATATATCTCTATGGACCTGATAAATACAATCACTGAATGACTTCAACAAGGCGTGGCGGGTTTTTCGTTGCAGGTTATAAGCGGACAGGAAAGGGGAGAACCCACTGCCCTGCTGCTATCACCGACTCTTCAACCAGTTGAAGACAGAGGATCAACAGCCACTTCTTCTTCGGCTAGTGGTGGAAACATGTTCACCTTTTTCCTGACAGCACCATTATTGGCTTTCTGTCGAATTGTTGGTGTAAACTCAGCAACTTTACCGCCGGTTAGTTGCACCTTGACCGCTTTTGTCGTGGGTTCACCGCCAGTCACCGTCATCAAGAATCTCTCTGTGATCTGAGTGTTTCTATTGTTTAGAAGATCTTCAAAGGGAGGTTAAACAATTCTTTTCCTGGTGTGTAGGGTGTTTATGAGCAACAAGAGAAATTTGTCTCCTCGCTAGCTGCTCAATGGGGAGATGATCTTGCCTCGTCATCCACAATCCACTTTACCTGGGCACGCATTATACACGATCCATTTCTCCGGCAATTCATATTCAGGTTCGTAATATCTCTTGACCTTGTAGCGTGTTGGAGATAGATTAGCTGTGCTGGGTGAGTCGTTTCTGCATTTTGGTTGGAGTGATTCATTTGTTGTGTATGTTTGCTGAAGCTGCTACGAATTCTGTTCAAGTGTAGCATTATTTCCTGTTAGGGTCCTAGGAAAATTTCTGAGAACTCTTTGTCATGCTACACACATGCAGATTCGCCCTATGTCGAAGTATGTTCTGCCTCCATACTGTCTATCGCAGTAAACAAGAGTACATACCTCGTTGCCTTCCAGCTCTGCCAGAGGAGGCATCGCCCAATTCCAAGATTCTGGAAAATGGAATTTACAAGTTAGCCACAAAGCTTGGTGTGGTGGATCAGTTTGTTTTTCGCGACAGCTAATGCCAGTACAAACGGGGCCGTCAAGATAACACACGCTCTTGTCCTTTGAGAACAAGGTTTCAGATCTCACTACAGGAGGTGACCCTTCAGATTGGAGCTGGCCGATTCTTCTTTAGTAGTCGGGACAATGAAAACAAGTTCTGCTCACGAGGGTAGGTATGTAAGGTAGTATACAATTCCACATGCATAAAGGGAGGTTCTGTACCCCTACACTCCTTTATGGAAGGTCAGCACTAAGGTTGTTCAAATTGACAATCAAAGCCTGTAGTGTATTCTAGCTGGCTAGAGTTTTGAATCAGTGTTATGGAAGGGAGCTGCTGAAAGTCTTGCTACTTAACCGAATCTATCCGACGCCAAACAAAGGGGACAGTAAAGCAAACACCGTAGGTAGATTTAGCGTTTATTCGGCGTTTGATCCTGTTGCTGCGTCCTCACCTCCACTTTGCAAGAATGTATAACGTGCAACTTTCTATCTTGAAGTTTCAAGTGGGTCTGAAGCTGCAACTGCGAACCAATATGTCCATTCGATTTTGGCCTTTATGCATATCAAGTGTCTGAACGTATTGCAGACGCTGTACCTGCTGTTTCCGCCCTGTGCCGGCGTGAGAACTTAAAAGCACTCTCAGGATCGACGCTACCCCAGAAGGTAGTTGACTCAAGTAAATCAGTTGTGGTAGCTATTCATGGTGTTGTGGCATGTGTGGCATCGTCGGTAAACAAGGAAGCGTTGGAAGAGGTTTCATGTTTTCAGCATGGAGTAAAGTTGCCTGGATTGTAATTGTATCGTGCGGTACCCGTATAGATTGCCCTAACCAAATTGTTAGTTCTAACTGAGAAGGGAAAGGCGTACACAGTTGAATTACAAAATCATACACCGAGTGAAAGTGATGGTAGGGTATAGTTCCTCTCGTGGAGAAATATGTGAAGATAACATTGCATGATGTGAAAATAATCGCAGAGCTGCAGGTCTCACAGAAAAAGAATATTCGAGATCTGCTCACTGGAGTAGTTGTCAAAGGGCAGAGAAAATATTCTCTAAAGCATATATAAGTCTTTAACCTAACTCCATGGTGGACAATGCATGCAATTTCCCTACGGCTAACATTGGCACTGTCCTGCAACCTTTACCGGAGGGTTATCGCGAGGGTTTCAAGAATACCTCTGTTACGGAATAATTACTTGGTCACGCCTTTTGAAAACTGTTTTCTCATGGTCAGTCAATGACGTGTAACTGGCAGTTGTACGTCGAACTTCTTATTTTGATTGGATCATCAAGAATGACAGGTTAGGATCATTAAGAAATTAAAATTAATTTTAATAACATCAAAATTCATAAAGATGATATCCAATCAAACTTCTTATTTTTGTTGGATCATCAAGAATGACAGGTTAAGATCATTAAAAAATTAAAATTTAATTTAATAATGTCAAAATTCATAAAGATAATATTTTATTTTTAGTTAAGATCAATTTACAAACGAAGAATTTATTACTTGGATCGATCATCACAAATGATAGTTTGGAGTCACTTAGGCTAATTAAAACTTTTTATAATTAAAACTTTTTATTAACCCTAAACACTGAATGACCATATGTTGTCATCCGAGATTGCAGGCGTCTAGTCAAACTACACATGATATAATCTCCACGTCGGATTCTACGTTGGACTTGTGACAGAGAGATTGCCATGCGGTGTTACCAAAAGGACTTGAAAAAATAATGTGCTTGACCAAGAACAAATAGTTTTCAAGAGATATGACCAAGTAATTATCTCCTTTGTTATTTAAACGCACCTTTAGTTCAATAAGGAAGAAAGTATCAGAAATCAGATAGGAATTAAATTGCCATGTGCAAGTGGAGAGATTACCGGTTCCATAATCATGCTGAGATTGAATACATGTTACGAAATCGGTTTGAGGTCATACACCGTGTCTATGAGTGGTAGAGCATTGTGTTCTGAATCTAAATGTTCTACAAAGCGAGCATGTGATGACGAAATTGCTAGACGAAGTGGATAGGTTTCAGATGCAAGTAGCAACTACAGAGATGTATGATGTGAATTTAAAACAATAAAACAATGTCTATATTAGATCTCATGCGCTCGTTCACTGAGCAAGCACAATTTTGTGCAGCTCAAGAGAACAAATAAACAATGTCTGTATTAGACTTCACTGAAGAAGATGGTGAATAGTTATAGTTTTTTGACGAGTAATTTGAGAGAGGGCTCTTCTATGCCTGACTCTTCGAACGATTCAGCGAATTGTTTGACAGAATATGAGACAGAGGCAACAATTGTGAAAAACTAGTTTGTGTGGTGAGTTGGAATAAAATACCAGGATTAGATTATCTTCACTCGCGATAAGCGAAAAGCAATCTTGGATCTCACTATCAAGCAGATGGAGGGCAGCAAACCCTCCCAAGGAATTGATCACACGCACGTGCGGTGGCTTGGAGAAGGTCGCAATGTCCGCCTTATGTAGATATCATTTTACATGGTTTGACGGGCAGTTTGTACAAGGTCCATCTTTGGTCCAACGGGTTCGGCCCGGAGGCTCGCGCCTCGCAAGCATTAGAATTTTTGATTAATCTGGGCCACTTTGACAATCAAGGCCGTAGGCTTGATTGGCAGAGCTTGGTCGCTTAGTTCATGGCAAAAAGTGCAGGTCCAACCAACATGAAAATACATAGTATTTGTCTTCGGATCCAGCTCCTATGCAATTCCTGGCACCATATTCAGGTTGTGCTATGGTGCAAATTGTGATAACTTGTCTCCGTTGTCGGGTTGACAGTCTTCCTGAGAAGGGCGAACCTTCTGGCTGTAATATGAGCTTGAAGGCTGTGTTCAATCTACTCAGAAAAGCGTTGAGCTTCAGACTATGGCTGGTTTACTCACAGGATAGGCTTCAGGTCTCAAGGTGATACTGAAAACACTCATATAAGTCTCCAGGCTCTTAGGATTTGTTCAGGAAGCAAAGTTCAGGCTTAACTAGCAATGATAAGATCAGATGGCGAACTTTGACACTCAGGATTGAGAAATATGTGAAGGTTCAGACTTCAAAACTCCTTCTACATGTAAACGAGGTTCTACTGGATACACATACGAAATTTCAGCTTCAGATCAATTCAGAGCACTAAGATATGAGCATAAACTTTCTGAGAAATTACGGCAGTTTCTGATACCCAGACAGCTATTTCGACCTATAACAAGGAACTGGCTCAATCACTTTGGGAAATTCTTACAGGATTTGCAGTACATAGCTTGATGAACACTCCTGTGAAGTTGGGCCTCCTGATTCCACACAGAACTCCAGATCTCGCTCTCTGAAGTTGTTGCTCCAGATTAAGAGCTTTTCGGACCCCCTCTACTTCAGCGGTCGCCCTGAATTACTCACTGACTCAATTGACATGAAAATTTGGAGACAGTCGTAGCTCTGCTGACAGTGAACACAGCCACGAAGTTTTGAAGCGATTTCCTTTATTCTGCTGCAAATGACACTCAAAACCCCAAATTCAACAGAAGTGCTGCAATTCTGACACAAATCAAACTTCAATCAGCCATAACTCCTTCTTTATTGCTCCAAATCGATCAAACTTTTCACTGACAGTGCTTGGCTCGACAAGCTCTATCTCCATGTGCTCTCAGATTTCGAATTCCCTTCACAAATTGCTCGAAATCCCCTTTAGACCTCTGTTTCTAAATTTAGAGTTACACAAAAGACAAAAATGAACCAATGAGAATTCATAGCTCCATTTGGTTGTCATTTTGTGCCTTAAACCATGTGGTAACTTATCTACACTCATAGGCTATCACGTCAAGCCCCTTAGTGTGCCAGCGTAAAACTTAAACTATCTAAAATGACACGCAGCCCCGAAAAATAACTTAAATCGGCTAGAAAGCGTGCATGGGTGACACGCAAATACAACCCATGAGCTTAAGCCCTATCAACATGGTAATCAACCTACTAAGACTCAAAATATATAACATCTTCCTAAAACGGACTTCTCTGAGGTCTTAACTTCACTCAGAGAGACTAATGCCTGACAGAGAAGTGAATCATTTACTATGTGAAATGATTCACATCACGACACCGTGTGCAGTAATTTTTTTTTTCACTTTCTATTTGAATTGTCCTCGAAACTGCTGAAAGAGGCACGGCCAAAGATATTGGATGAAAGCCAGAAGCTTGGAGAGGTTTTCACGAGAGACGAGGGTTTAGGGGTTTAGAATGCTTTGGCCAGATGGGCATGGAAGGAATAAGGTTTTGCCTTGACAAACAAAAAGAGGATAAGATTACCCAAACGGAGGGAGGAGCTCAAAGTCACCTCTTTTGCCTACTTACATATGAGAGTCCCTCTCATCAGATCCTCCTCCGTCGTAATGACATCGTAACTACAGGCCAAAAGGGTGGTACGAGGACGGGCCTAAGGTGTGGACCCAGAGAGTTTCCAGCCATATGAGACAAGAATATGATAGAGAGAACACACGACGTAATGAATAGCCAACGGATGGAAAGACCTCATCAAGCCTTACAAAGGGACGAAGGACTCGCATGGCAAATAGGTTAGTGCTTGCGTAATCAATGTGGAGTTCCTTTTGGTATTTGTTTCAACTGAACGGCAGGAAGTCCATGACGGTCTTGGCTTGCGTGATTGCAGATATTTTTGATATTTTTTCATTTTTCACTTTCACTTTTTTGATTCTAGAATTAATATATTTTGTGAAGAAATGAATGAGTATTAAATATTTTTTGGATTTTGGGGAGTTTTTCGAGTTACATAGTCTTTTTTAGGATTTTTGAGAGATTTTTGAGAGCTTCCTTGTTACATATAGTGTATTTTTATCTCTACAGATCGAAGTTCTTTATTTGAGTGGATATTTTTGAGATGTTCTTATTACGATTCTCATTTGGTTGGATATCATGGATATCATCTTTTTTCTAACTATGGGTACTCTTTCTCTCATGAGATCCAGATTGATCCGAGACACACCATGTCCGTTGGACAGAAGTGAGTTATCATCATCCGTCGGGAATAAGATATGCTCAAGGACCACTCTGTAGTATAGAGGATATCAAGCAATTAGCCCAGCCAAGTATATAGTGAGAAGCAATTAGGGGCCGAATGTGCGATAGCAATGCTGATTGGAGTTAACAAATTATTTCATAAACGGAGGGTGTGCCGATGGGAATGTGTAATACAAAACACATTTCCAGAAAAAAGTTTCTCTTGGTATGAAGTCGAATGTGACAAAACAACAACAAGAAAACAAATGCAATATGTACTTATGTAGTCTGATCGCTTCTAATGTAAAAAAGAAAATTTAACCTCCATGCAGAATAGAGACAAACTAGCTTTGTATAGTACAATCTTGAAATAAGCAAAGACTATCAAGGCAAAACGTAGAGACAAACAAAACGTAAAGACAGATAGCTCAAAAATCCAGTGCAAGAGAGAGTTAGTTAACGTGAGTTGAGGAGCACAAATCTAGTGAGTGCATACAAGAAAGAGCTAGATAGAGATATTAACTTAAAAATATATTTTTTGCTCGTCCATCACTGATGCATTTAGGTACTGAATAGGTGTACACTCAACAACTTAATTATCACAATATACACTCGGAGCATGCAGCAGAATACACTCCCATGGGAGTGTACATGCACCTCAACCTGTTCCCTGACTTCATTAGCACCCAACACCCAACAGAGACATGGTAGATCCATAGTCATTACTGTGAATACTAATCCTATCACTATAGCTTGGGCAATAGCGCAAGATGACGAGGAGAGAAAGATATTTGCAACAAGATTTGATGCTTGTCTACTTACAGATTGACAAAAGAGATACCTTCAAGTCAAACGAGAGGTCTAGAGCGTTGCGACTGCAATGAAAGCTGAGAAGGAGTATCTCATTGGAGCAAATGTGTTACTTGAAACTGATTGTTATCTTTGTTGAGGATGATAGCAAATTGTACAACTCCGGATATTGCTCTGTTATGAGTGAACGAGAGCATCCATCAATCATCCAAGCTTGGTGAAAGCATGGAAAGGGCGTCATGGTGGCCTAAACTTCTTCCTTTCATGTTGTGGACTGATAGAACTACTCATAGTACTGTCACAAGTTACATGCCTATAGAATTGATGAGCAAAATTCTATCATGTCATCTGAAGGAGATATTCTTACTTGGATATGTTTGCCTCGAGAGGATGGTTTTGATAGGGAAAGATTATTGATACTACGATTCAACAACTTGAGCGGCGTGAGGAGGACATAGAAGAAGCATTGGTCAAACTCAAGGAGGTGAGGTTGAAGAACAAAGAGCGATTCGACAAAACACATCGATTATGAAAGAAGTTGATATGAGAAGGTGACTGTCCGTGTGTCTTTGGATGAGCGGTTGATGAACTTGCGCATATCGTTGTTTTGTGTTCTAATACTTCAAGACAAAGGAGAGTGACATGTGAGGGCATTCGACCTTCAAGGATTCAAATGATTACTCGTAGATATAGATCGTAGTGATCTTAGGTGTGGGAGTATGTTTTAGTATCGATATTCATGGATCTTCTTATTGTGTAGACTGAGTAAGGATATCATGGGAGATGGACGAAGGGCTTTATCTACAACCAAGATTTTTATTTCAAAATTATTTTTAGATCGAACTGATGTATCTTGAGCAAGATCATTTTCAACAATTTTTGATAGGATTCTTTAAACATAATTTTATCGCACAAGTTATGCTCTCACATGTCCTTGTGATCTTACTTGTTGTCACTTACGGTCAAGCTCATCCAAAGCCATGTACTAAGCCCTAGTAGTGAAGAACTACGGAGAGGAACACTACCTAGAGATCATGTCCTATTTTGTTTATCGTACCCATGATCATTCGACGATTTCGTGTGATTATCTTGACTCTAAAAAAGAAAGTGCTTAGATTGATGAGAAATCCGAGAGAAATTATAAAATACTAGTCGTTGTGATGTGCATCAACAGCTAGAAGGTACAACCTTTCTCAAAAGAAATGCTCTCGTTACAACAATGTGAGCTGCAACCATGATGTGACAAAAGTTTACATCTATATCGACACATGCATATATATTTCACGATCTATTATATTTTTGGATTGAGAGAGTTACTACTTCTGCTAGTCTATGTTCAAAATTAATGTTACTGTAGAGTTATTGTATCATATAAATAATTTTTTTATATGTAGAATTAATTCAAGTGACACTATCTTATACACCCAAAAATTGAATCTTTAATTATGATAACATAACAACCATCAAACATGTTACGCAGAATTAGTGTTACCAAGGCCTCAGAAAAGCAGCACAAGTTCTTTGCATGATTAGTCTCAGACGGTACTTCCATAAGAATAGATTCATCATTGAACACAAAGGGTCGACTTTGCAAGTTTCAGAGAAGGCATCAGTTCTGCAAGGTGAGGGCTAATGATCATTACAGATATCAGTTACAAATGATCGATTAAGACCTTTCTCATCCTTTGTCTTCTCTGATGAACTTGTCCAACCCTAAACCACACAGGATACCACTTTCAGAAAGCAGAAAATAATACGACTCATCGAATACAGAACTGATCATCAAACCATCATCGACCGATGCAGGTTAGTGAGTGAGATTTGACAAGAAGCTCAAAACCGCATCAGCTGTGGTTACTACAAGAAACTCAACAGATCAAAAACTTTGAACTCGATTATCAAACCATCATCGGCCGATGTAGAGCAAGAAGCTCAAAAGTGCATCAGCTTTGGTTACTACAAGAAACTCAACGGATTGAAAATCTTGAATCCGCACACCATGTAATGAACCAAACCGACCATTTGTTCCGAGAACAACAACATAAACCACAAAAAAGAGAGCTTAGATCTGGACGTCTTGAGTGAAGGACGAACAAAGAGAGATACCTGAGGGCTGCTTCCTCACGCTGATGAGGAAAGTATCTCCGGAATGGCGAGTATACGAAGCCTCCCTCGTACAAATGAATCTTTGAGAAACATGGAAGCCAAGATAAAGGTGAAGCAAGATAGAGGGAGAAAAGTTCAAAGTTGGGCACCGCGAATAAACGTCCTTGTCCTCACTCACGGCTTCATTAGTGCCGTCCCGTGATTGTTAATAATCCTACTTGCTACCAATATCATCGCTTGTACAAACAACGAGTAATGCAAGATTGTGATTGTCACACTCTCACGTACATAATAGCTGGTTCGATTCATCTATGTAGTTAACGAGAATATTGTTATAAATTTCTCAAGTTATTTTTGCTCCACTTCTCAGAAGGACTGATGAACTTGATTCATCCCCTCTTAATGAATATCTGTTTCATCAGCTTCCACCATCAATAGACAGTCTTTCCAGTTACCTCGCCATTTTAGAGTTGGAGTTAGAAGTACTTCCAGTTAACTCGCCATTTCAAAGTCGGATTTAAACGTACTTGTCAACTTTAGATCACTATGGTTACTGATGTGTTATAATTTATCATGATTTGAGAAAAATATTGTGGATCTCTGAATCAGTTCGCACATTGTCCATCATGCAAAATAGACATTTGACATAGCACGAGAATCTAAAAAGCTGGCTGATGCGGGCCAACGGGTCGATCAGGGCAATAATGCGGGCCAACGGATCGATCAGGCCAATATTCACTAAGAAAGGATGGATCAATTTCATCATTCTTGATAAACTTCTCAGACCCTTAGTTTTCAACCCACTTTATATGTGTAGAGAAACTTGAAAATAAACTGGTATCACGTACTCTAGTTCAAGTAACCGGTTTAATTAGTGAGTAAAGACAACACATGATATGTACAAGAAGCAAGATATCGCACCTTCATCCTGTTTTATGGAGATTTATCGCGATGATAAGGGAAATAGTAGTTCATTCTACCTTTTCTAAAGGCGAGGGTAGGCATGAAATTTTACTGATAAGAAAACAAGGTACAACAGGCCCAAGGCCAGGATCACAAACAGACAGAATGACAGTAATTTGACAAAACAAGTTCTATTTCATGTGGAGAATGTGGAAAATCCCTAAGCTGACAAGACTGCGAGGTCGCAGCTCGACTCAATAAAAGGCAGCACCGATGATCTTTTCAACCCCTGCGATTGCGCCCTCCAGTTCATATCTTTGAAGCGACGGCGGGCCCACTTGCGTCGACTTTAGCAGCTCAAAGGTCGATTTCTTTCAACTTCAACATCGCCAAAGAATGTTTTTCTACGCATTATGTGGACCCCGTGAATGCTACATGACAGAAACGATGCAAGAAACTAAATACCGCACTTCAGGACCTGACAACAATGGGCAGAAACTGGTGAAGAAAATCAGTGCACTGTCCTCAATCCTTAACGGGACGTCAATTACTTGTTACATCAACCTTCACTCTGAAGTTTTGACATCAGCAGTTTGGTAAACAAGTGTGTACCTCCTTATTCTCGTTCATCCTGAAAGTCGTCTGCAATAAAAAACAAAAGGAGAATCTGTAAAATACGACATGTATTAAGACAAGTTACTGGCGGAGTGATCCATACTGAAACCCAGTAGTCACGATTTTTTCCTCACTTTATATCATCTCATACTCCGTGGTGGTAGTAAAAGAATATGACTTCTAACAATCTTTTCTTGCTTCACTTTCTTTGCAAGCCTCGAGTATAATCTTCATTGTTTCTCTAAGTTGGTCAATGCGCTCCTCTTGACAGATTCCATTCTCACATGGAGAAATAGTTTTAATCGAAAAAATAGATATGCAATCCAGCTATCAGTCACTTTTTGCCCTTAACCCTAGTTAGGTATATAGTCACATATTTTGTATTTGGCGACTCAAATATCTGATTACAAACAGTGTGAGAATGATTATAACAAACGAGTTTTACAAAACAAAAATCCGTTCCTGAAGTGTGGTGAAGTGATTCAGAAGTGATTTGACTGTATACTTAACGATCTTTCTTTGCATCATACCGAGACAAGGAAGTTCATAAAAGGCCGCCTATAACTGTCATAACCCCTTGGTTCACCGAAAAGAAATTTCATAGGAGGGGTTTCAAACCTTATCCCGTTCAAGTAGGGAACAGGATAAAGGTTTCTACCTGTACCTAATCCACGGGTGAAATGTATAGAAAAGCACTCTATATTTTAACGAGTCTCATAATTAGTAGTTACGAGTTTCTAGATTATAGTTTCTTAAAATTATATTATATAAAAAATGAAATATAATCCAATTTTTAAATTGTCAATGAAGTGCATGTATCTGTATGTGACATTCTTCGTCTCCAAGGATTGAGAATTTCAAAAAGAATCGGCTAAGAAAATAAGAAAGTCTGAAATTACAATGGAGTACGAGTGCTATGAGGAAAGTTGTAACTTCGCAGCGGGGTACCTCCACATGTACCCGCTCCTCCTACGACCATTCCTGTACCATGGGGTTACAGGAATGTACGTATCCATTTGCGGGGTAAGGTTTGAAACCCCTATTAGGATTCCTCCCACAGTTTTAAAATGGTTTTCCGGTTGCCATGGAATTACCAAACAAACTTGAACTAGAGCTGAACTATTATGATAGAGAACTAGAACGGATATGAAACTACCAACGCTAGATCTGCTAGGCAGAGGGAACAAGCTGAAAATACCCTGTCCGTCAGGATAGGCTAAGCAGTCTTGTACAAATAGTCAAGTTTTCGCACTGAAATGAGGCAAGAGTTCTCTACTATACCCACTAATTCATCCTCCACAAAGGAGACAGGTGTTCGGAAGGTACTTTACCTCGGCAAGTAGACTGTTGGGCTCCCAATGTGTGTCCTCTTCAGCCACCTGCGGAAAAGCTGTTACTACTGGATCTGTACCGCTAGGTCTACTGGAACAAAAATTAGGAACACAAATTAGGAAGCCCAAAAATTAGGAAGCCATTGATCAACCAGTTACTTGACGAAGAACACATCTTTTCCAACACGTCTGAGTCACTGCGTTAGCTCAGAAATGCTTATCAGAGTAGTAAGCGCGTCCTTGCATGACGCCGTCTCAAAAAGTTCAGGATCGCAACAAATTATATTTCGGTCTATTTGATTGTAAGAACCAGTAGTATATGTATGGAAACTGATCTATGCGTATTATCCTTGTAATGCCATCAGAAAAAGGGGGCTCTAGGACGAAGCATACGTTCACTAACAGAAGGTAAATCGTCTGTTGGAGTAGCTATAATGGAAGGGACCGAATTTACCTATTCCGTGTATCGATTCCATGATGTTTGAGAGCTAATAACATATCAAGACAGAAAAAATAAGTCAAACGAGAAAGTGCTGCTACACTCAGTGAATGAAGGGAACTGAATAATGAATCAATAAAAGTCAGAACCTGAACAATGACTAAGAAAGAGGATGGGGTGCGCATCTGCGTTATAAGAGCGCAGAGCAAGCAATGAGCAAAGGTCCATGCAACAGAAACCAGTAGCTCAACCTTTAGCTCAATACTCATCGACACCTCTGTAGATTACGAGTAGGTGTGCACTCAAATCCTAATCACCACATACACGCCAAGCATGCTGGTAATCACCCGAGGTCGAAGACTATGATGACAGGAAAACTGGCTGGCTGTTAACTATCCCCACTAGGTGGTACGCACTGGGTCTTGTTTAGTCCCGTGCTGACATAAATGTTGCCATAAAAGCTGTCAATTTGAAGACATAATAAGCAAAATGGTGTCAGGATACCATGAAGAAATGATGCAGCGAACACAGGTGACCATATAGTAGTGAAGAATACGTAACAGAGCAGCATGTACTGTAGATGGTAAGCAGAATACTTAACGGAAGTTTTAGGTCCAGCAGAAGTGCGCATTACAGTGTCAAACATCAACAAGCAAGCAAGTGTAGTACAAGTAGGAAGCGGTATCTCATATTTTCTCCAACCTACAAGACTAAGTAAGTAGTTATTATGACATAAAATTAGCTACCAATTCACTCTGAGGTGCAAGTAGCAGCTACAGAAATGTATGATGTGAATGTTAAAAGAATAAACAATGTCTATATTAGGCCTCACGCGCTCGGTCACTGAGCAAGCAAAATTTCGTGCAGCTCAAGAGAACAAATAAACAATGTCTGTATTAGGCTTCACTCAAGAAGATGGTGAGCAGTTACAATTTTCTGACGAGTAATTTTGAGAGAGGACTCGTCCTATGCCTCCCGCTTAGTCAATACAACGGAGGGGAAGCGTAGTTACATTTCCCCCATCAGTCTCTGGCATTCACCTCATTTGAGACTGCATTTGGCTCCTGCGGCTTCGAGCTGCTTCTTCGCTTCTTCGGCATCCTCCTTTCCTGTGGCCTCCTTTACGGTCTTGGGCAGGCCGTCAATTAGGTCCTTGGCTTCCTTCAAACCGAGAGAAGTGAGCGACCTGATGACCTTGATTACAGCAATACGAGCAGCGGTAGGCACCTCTTCCAAGATAACATCAAACTCGGTCTTCTCCTCCACAACTGGTGCAGCCTCAGCAGGGGCAGCAGCACCGCCGGGACCGGCAACGAAAGCAGCGGGGGAGACTCCCAACTCCTCCTGCAATCTGTCCGTCAAAATCCTGGCTTCGGCCAAGGTCAACTTTGTGATTGTCTCCACGAGCTTGTCCAATTCCGTAGCTTCGGCGACTTGAGCTACAACGACTCCCGCTCCCCTTCTCACGCTTCGCACTCCCGCAGATTTCCTCAGAGGCGCTCCCAACATCCCATTTTGCCTCAAAGACATGGTGGTCTTGGGTACAGACACTGCTACAGACCTTGGGGCCACTCCCACGACGCAGGAAGATGCGACGGCCGCCATCGCCATAGCCTTCGAAAGATTCAGCGAATTGTTCGACAGAATATGAGGCTGAGGCAGCAGTTGTGAAGGCGAATGTCCTCGAAACTGCTGAAAGAGGAACGGCCAAAGATATTAGGTGAAAGCCAGAAGCGTGGAGAGGTTTTCACGAGAGGCGAGGGTTTAGGGGTTTAGAATGCCTTGGCCAGATGGGCATGGAAGGGATAAGGTTTTGCCTTGACAAACAAAAAGGGGATAAGATTACCCAAACGGAGGGAGGAGCCCAAAGTCGCCTCCTTCGCCTACTTACACATGAGAGTCTCTCTCATCAGATCGTCCTGCGGCGTAATGACATCGTAACTACAGGCAAAAAGGGTGGCACGCGGACGGGCCTAAGGTGTGGGCCCGGAGAGTTTCCAGCCATATGAGACGAGGATATGGCAGAGAGAACATGCGACGCAATGAATAGCCAACGGATGGAAAGAACTCATCAAGCATTACCAGGGGAAGAAGGACTCGTATGGCAGATAGGTTAATGCTTGCGTACTCAATGTGGAGGCCCTTTTGGTATTTGTTTCAGCCGAACCCAGTTTCAGTCATAGATCATTTCCTGATGATGTACCTGCTGCAAGCTGATCAACATGATAACTACATGCAGATAATGCTGGCTGATCGACTTATACAAAGAGAGTTCAAGTACACATGAGTCATCAGTTTCAGTCTTCAAACATCTTTCCTGATGGAGCTTTTAGTGCCTATCGCCCAGTCACTAGAGAAGCGGAGCTCTCAAGCATCTAGTGAGAAACGCGTTGGACTCAAATTAGCAGCAGTGATTTTCTAGATCCGAAACTATTTTTATAGCCCAATGTTACCCACGTTACGGTGCAAAAAATATTTTTTCATAAATCAATGTAAGCAAAAATTACAAACATGTAAGTTAATATTTTCCATTCAAATTGGAAAACATACACATCGAAAGAAAATAAATAACTTAGATCAAATGACAAAGTTCAATATTGCAATACAACATACATCAAAACTGGTCAATTCTATCATCGACTATAAGAAATAAACATTGAGTTTCACCAATGTATTAGAGCATGCTTACAAAAATGACAGATACCAAAAACACAAGTGCTCTCCACTACAAATAAATTTGACCTTGCTTGAACTCGTAATCCATTGCATTATAACCCAACTTTGTCTTTGCATAACTTTTCATTAGTGAACATCGTTTCTTTTCGATTTAATATCATTCTCATTTCTTAGAAATATGTTCTGTTCTTTTTGGTGGTGACACCTCTTCCGTTAGGTAAAAAAAAAACTTTTTTGCTTGAATGTTTATGAAATACAATTTCTTTCTTTGTGATTTGACCTAGAACTCTTGATCAAGCTTCCAATCTGGATTCTAAAGTCATCATCATTCTTTTTGTAATAAAATATCATAATCTCAAACATTATGTTTTATAGGATATTAAAAATAAAGTAAAAAGTTCGAACATTTCTAAAGCCATGACAAGTTATTGTGGGAGAAAGAAACTTTGTTAAATAAACCTCACTGAAGAAAATATGTTGATCAAATAAGTGCAACAAATGAACGTTCTTCCATCTTATAAGCTATGAGTAAAACTATATCGAGAAGATTTTCAAAATAGTTATATTTTTTATGGGAGATGGAACTCGCCATGTAATCAAGGCATGCAACATGCAGTATGCATAACTCTCGATGAAAAAATCTGTAAAATAGATGGTCTCGATAGACTGTCAAAAGACTCTCGATATCAAGAGTTAGCTCAAATAAAAAAAGTGATCTACAAAATAGATGAAAAATTTGATTGTTGTTAGATTTCTAAAATATCGAGAGTCTTATGGTTCATCGTCATATTTTCGATGACCAGTCTTCTAAGTTAATCTTGATCATCGAGAGTACTTAGGATGAAAGGTCATGATAGACTGTATTTGTGATAACTTTTGTTTGTTCCTCAGGGTCGGATCTAGCAGATATTTCAAACCATGCTTTCAATTTGTATTCGTACTACTTAGCATATTTTTATATTTTTCTTGGACACTTGCTAATTTTTTAACTCCACATTCAATTTATCAATATCTTTTATTTTAGTCGTGTATTTTTCTTATGAACAAGATAGATGCTCTAGGCTAAAATCTCTCATGGAAAAAGTAAAACTTCATTGAAAGCTATTTTGTTTCATCTTCGATCCTCTGCGTCTCTAACCTCTCATATAGAAAAGTTTTACAAGGAGTCACAAAGTTTGACTAGTGTCAAGCTGAATATTGTTTTCTTTCTTGCTGTGAGTTTGTTAGATAAAGTAAAAAAATCATAATCCTAAGAAATAAAAAAAGAAAAAAAGAATTTTTTGATAAAAGTTAGAAAAGTTCTACTTGTCATGGGCTGAACTCTCAATCATCGAGAGTTATGTTGTAGAAGTTTTAGCATGAATGGTTAAGAAAATAAAATAGATAAAAAAATAAAAGATAACAAGAAAAAAAGAGAAAAAAGAATGTTAAACTACAAGAGAACTACAACTCTCGATCATCGAGAGTTAAGTTATTTAAACAGAAAAAAATCAACAAGATGTATTCTTTAGAAGGACGATTTTAGAAAAGAATAATAAATGAAACTAAACACTCGATCCTTCAGAGTTTTGCTATAGAGGAATGAATGATAAAAACAGAAAAAAGAAATTAACTCTCGATCATCGAGAGTTGTTTTATAAAAACCCGAATAGTAACCAAAAGGGAAAAAAGAAAGAAGAAGAAGAAGAAAACGATAAAAGATAAAAGAAGAAGAAGAAAAGATAAGTAATCAAAGGTGGAGCATCGTAAATGCTATATTCTATCATCTTTACTCTAAATGCAATAATAGTCAATTTTATTTCAAATCTTTTCTTGAAATGTTGTCTAACTTTGTCCTTTCAAAATTTATCAATCATCTTAACTCTTGATCATCGAAGTACATTTTAGTTTCGTGCACCTACTGCTTTGTTGCACCAGCAGAAGCTCTTGCTCAGCATGTCATGAAACTCACAACGCTAATCTGCAAATCGCAATCACATGTTAGCGTTCATGCACCACTTTATCTCGTTTGGTCCGGATTGGAACAGGTCCGTCTCTCTAACTCTCAAGCTCAACATTCCTTAAATCATGATCTAGACCCGGCTAGGTCGATCTCAAAACATGAGCAAGTCACAATGTGATTTGGGACGGACTTCTCATAAAATCCAAGGTCTTAAACGATACCTCTAATACACCTAGCTGTCCAACCGTCCGTTGTGTCCGTCTGGGTCGAGGCTCTCGGATGGTGGTTGAACATGTCGTCTCATTCGTTAGTCTTGCTCTAGCCCTTAGGTTGTCAAGTCCAGACGTTCACGTCTAGACCGAAACGCGCTTTGGTACTGACCCAATCATCACCTCATGCCCCCAGAATCCATCTGCCGAACTCTAAGATCGGACGACTCGTCATGATCCACCCAAGCATCGAACCTCTGTCATATATATTTCTGAGGATCTCTGGCCCTGTCTTCCTCTTTGGTCTCTGAAAATTATATCACAATTCGATCACGAGATCGGCCAGAATTCTCAATGCAACGTCAGTTAGAGAAATTATGCATATCACTGGAAAGCACTCGTCGAGACATTTCTAGTGATACCTTACTTGCCTTGAGATCTTACGTGGAGGTCTGTCTAGGACCAAAACGTCACTAGAGCTTCAACACTTAGTAGTTTATCGAGGAATTGTGGTCCAGGTCCAGACTGGGACCATGTGGTTCGGACCAGCATCCAGACCCACATCTCAATCTCAGATCTTGGACCCACATTTTAGACCCATGTCTTGGACTTACGTTCTGGTCCATTTTCAGACTTGCTCTCTTACGTAAGCATTCGTCTAGGGTCTCCTTGGGATAGGCCCTTACATCTTAACCCAACATTTCAACCTTAGTTCATAGAATCACTTTCATGTGTTCTCAATTTCTCGGCCAAGTCGTTGAGTCCTACTCGTAGTGTTCATAACCTAGTGCAAGTCCACTAGAGTTCTGTTGGGTGTTTGTGTTGATCTTGAGATTGAGGATTACGACATTAGAAAGAGGATAAGAAAAGTAAATTTTCTAATTACTCCACTCTCGTTCATCGAGTGTAGAGTTCAAGAAGAGGAGTGGAGAAAGTGACTGAAAGTTTCATTCATATTTTATTAATCTTTTTTCACTCTCGATCATCGAGAGTTTAAGAAAGAATATCAAGAAAGTAGGTTAAAGTTCGAGGTAAATTTTCTAAACGAGAAATGAAGAGTATAAATTTTGTAATCATTCTTTATCATTGAGAGTAGAGTTCAAGACGAGAAGTCATGAAGTTAGTTAATGTTTCAAAATAATACTCTATTGGAGAAGTGAAAATATAATTCAAATTTTTATGCAAGTTTTGTAATCACATCTACTCTCGATCATTGAGAGTGAGTTTAGAAAGTTCTATCTTCTTAAAAAGAATCATATTTAGATCTTTACACCGATACATGAGGATTAGAGAAAATGCAACAAACCTTGAAAATTTAATACTTTACTTCAAATATCATAATTGGATTAACTCCCAACAAGATTTAGAGTTTTGAGCTTACAAGAAGAAGCTAACATAATCTACAACAAACATTAGATTCATATAGATTATGCAAGACTTAATTATAACGTTCATAACATATTTTATGAAGTAATGCATAGTAGAATGTTAAAATTATGAAAGTAAACTATATTGGAAGAGTAAATCATGCGGAAAGAAATGATAAAGAGAAATATAACTTGGGTTATACACCTTTGATATCATGATATCCCTCACTTTGATCTATCCACTTTTATTACGTTACTATTTCACAACTTGATGGTCTTCTATATTTTCTTATCGACTTATGCTTTCGTGTATAAATTTATCCAAGTTTAAGTTTCAAGCATATGTTTATAACTCCAAGTACCACGGTTTTCAAATGCGTGGTCATACTATGACACCATTAGAATACATCACGCTTAACAGATCTCTCGATGATCGAGATCAAGGATCATTTAGACTAGAATCTTAAGACTAATTATTATTGTTTCAGTTTGTAACTTTCAATAGAATATATTACTTAGAATATCGAAATGAATATTAAGATATGCTATATGTTTATCAAGTCTCGAAATCGAAAGTGCTCTATGAAAATTTAACTGTTGATATTGAGAATTGATCGAGAGTTTGGCATATTCTAATATATGTGTAGACACTTCTACATGCTGCATGCCGCCAAGTTACATGTTGCACGTCGAGTGGAAGAACTCTATTTCTTATTACTTATAAATATAGTGATCAAACATGTTCACAAAATCATGAAATATAAAAATTTTCATATATATATTTAGTTCTACAACTGTGAATCTGAGCTTGAACTTTGAATCTAAAATATCTTCAATCTCCGTCGTTTAGATTCGAACAGCCATTGTCATACACATTTATCTTGTTAGATTTGTGAGAACTTGACGGTGATGACTCAGAACTATAGGATGTTAATATCATTATCATTTCTATCTTGAGATTTCTATAATCATTTAGTAGACATTTTCTGTATGATACTTGAAACTTAACGTTTGAAGAAAAAAGAATTTCGGTGCAATGTTCAAATTGGTTGCTTAAACGTTTCATCAACTAACATTTTTTAATGTTCATGTCACTTGTTCGAACAATTTGTCCGTTGGCATCCAATAATTCTTAACTCCAAATGATGAATGGACAAATTGACAGTTAGGACATGGTTCTCTAAACACAATAACTATGAGAAACAACTAGAATCATTTTCAAGTTTAAAGTTAAGAAGCAAGTATTTTAATTATTTCTATTGATATGCATGATTATTTGTCACATTGATGTTATCATTACTAGAGACATAGGCAGATCACATAATCTGGAGACCTAGTGAGTTCTTTTTCAATCAAAATTGCCATTGTAGAGGAATAATCTTCACAAGTCTTACATATGACATCCCATAATCTGTTTTCTAAGGAGATTTGGATGATATTATCAAAACAATTGATGGATTTTTTATTTTTATCGATGTATTTCTTTTTATGTAATCGTTGCATATACGTATTTTCTTCAAAAAATTGTATTATGCTGTGTATTTTCACTACAATAGTCATAATTAAATCTATGGTTTTTAGAAAGTTAAGGTAACAATATTTGACATCTTTACAAGAGGATAGTAAAATAAGAGTTTTTGCAAAATCAAAATTTTAAACTTCAACCTGAGTATATTCTGGAATACTTCATCGGGGTTTATCCCAACACACATTTCACATTCTTTAAATGATCTGGTAATCTTTTCACTGTGGTGAGAAGACACAAACCAAACATTCTATTTAAATTCAATTGGTTTTATTGATATGTATAAAACTCCATTTTATTCTTTGGGTAGTTAGTAATAGAAAAGATACAAGAAAGAAGGTCCAATTTTGAAAGTGAAGCTTGTTAGATACACTAGGACAAACCTTTATTCTTTTGAGATCATAGTTCTGTGAGTATGACTATAATAAATTTTGATTGTAACAATTAATATTTCAAGTCAAATCATGAGTTCACAAAAATTCCAAGTGACTGACAAATGTGAAGACACTGTAATTGATAGAAAAAATTGTGACATTTTCAGCTTATAGTTGTCCAGGAGATGTCACCAATGATTTACTGAAATAATGTGTGAACTAAAAGATTTGAACTCTTAACCCCATAGGTTTGGTGGGAATTTTGTTCAGCAAATAAACAATACTCTTAACACCCTCTATGACAGATTTGATGTAGATTTTTTCTTGTAATAACCACTTTTTCACTATTTTGTTGTAGAGTTAGGAGAAAATTTATTCGCTACAATGCTATAACTACTTGTAACTTTTGAGATAAATTTCTCACCTCTATTAGATATCATAATCCAAACTTTATCATATGTTTGTAACTCCATTTGTGTGATGAAATGCTTGAGAAAACCAAAACGAGAATCTGAAGAAAAATGTGAAACTTCTGAGTAACAAATTTGATCATTTTTCCCATTTCTAAGTCCAAGTCCAACTACTAGATCATCTTGTATGTGTCGAAAGTTCTCAGACTAGTCTATTTTGGAGAAGATATGGTTAGAGACATCAAAATCTATCCCCCATGAACCTTTAACTTCACTGGTCTAAAACAATGAACTAAAGAGATTCTTGTGTCCTACTTTACACTATGTTGTTTTTGTTGTTGAGTTCTATTTTAACATGTTACAGCAATATGACGAGAGAAGTTTGCAACAATAGCACTTCTTGACATTACACGTACCGGTATACTTATGATAGTTGTCTAAAGAGATAAGCCACTCAACATGCAGCATGCGACATATAAAACTCTTGATGAATATATTACAAATATTCTTAACATCTCAATATCAACAGTACTTTATCCTCGACATCGGAAGTGCATCTTTGAAAAAATTGATATTTTTTCATATTTGGTTGAGTTTCTTCATTTTGACAATCAAAACGTTGGGTCATTATCACATCATATAAGCATTTGTGGATCACCGCGATATTCATTCTATACCGTTGGGACTTGTTATGAACTCTGGATGTCTATAAGTGCCTCCATACTCAAATGTAATAATAGTTTTAAGAAGCTTTCTAAAATGTATTTGGATGACTTATTCTTAGATGCTTTGAATTTTTGAATACTTTTTGTTTGAATCTGAATATGAAGATCCCTCTCAATGGTCGAGATGAATATCACCTGAACAAGCATAAACTACATAAGAAAGTTACTTGGAAAAGTCAAAAGTATAATCTATAAAAACACTAATCTTTAGCTTTTCAATAAGTGCGAGTTCGGAGATAAAGAGTTACAAAACTAAAATCCATAAAGTTTTATGTACATCTGAAAGACCAGACTAAGTGTTGGGAACCTTGTATTATCATTCCAGTGTTGGGAGTGCGATGTCATATGTGAGAGACGATGTGAAAAAAGGACTTTCTTCTATATGAACTTATCATAAGTAAGAAAAGGTGTTTTGGAAGTTTACAGTCATCTGCACATGCACTAATGACATTATCTGAAATCTGAGTCTAGATTGCTTTCGATGATCGAGAGTTTTTTTTTTCTTGTTAAAGATTTTTACTAAAATAGAATGTTGAGATTGTATCAATGAAAAAAATATTATTGGAGTTTAAAATGGAAAGTAGAGATCTTCCTGATGAATTCTATTTTCTTTTGGCTTCACTAGAAATTTGAGATCGCTCTCGATGATTGAGGACTTTTTTCTTTTTATTATTTATTATTTATTTATTTATATCTCGGTGATCGAGAGTTCATTCAATCTAAATCCTAGATAATAAAAAATTTATTTTGTTCTAAGTCTTGATCATCTAAAATGACATTGTTTTAAAAAATTTGAGTTCGCTTACAAAAAAGATAAGTCTCGATGATCGAGAGCTATTTATTGATTCAACCTGAAATTCTTGTTAAATAACAAGTTAATGCATAAATTAGAATTTTTGGTGTAAAATGTTACATATTGAGGACTGAGAAGTAACAAATGTCACAAAAAGAAATATCTAGGAGACATTAGTAAAATCTCAATCATCGAGAGTACTTGACATGATCGAATTATTTTTGATTATACACATTATCAGTCTGTACTCTTGATGATCGAGAATCCCTCATCTACAAGTGTATGTGTCAATGAATATATTTTTATATATAGTTTTTCCCTCAGTGATCGAAAGCTCATACCTTCACGATAGGTTTGCATGTCTTATCATCAAAATCAGTCACTTAAATACATTGTTTATATAATATAGTTGATATTATTTACTATAAATTTACATCTTTGTACCGACAAATATATCCAAGATGTGGTCAACATCTCTTGTATGTCGAGAGTTTATGACATCCATTTGTAATCTACTACATTCAAATCACAATTTGCTAATAGTTAGTGCTTTTTTCTTTTCCAACTCTCCAAGGTGAAAACTTGATGTTCAAATTTTCTCTTTATACAAAACACACATAAATACAACTTAAAGATGTATTTTTCATCTTTCAATGATCAAGACTACATTATCTTTGAAATATACTACATTTCAAATTGTACTATACTCACTATAATATGCTAATAGAATGTAATTTTTGTAGTGCAAACTCGTGATAATAAGACTTGGAGTTCAATCCTTCTCCTTTCTACAGAAGATTTGTAACTAAAAAATATATTTCACATATTTCAATGGTTGAGATATTCGTATATTAAAAATATGTTTTTCAAAAATTTCTTATAGTCTAAAAAATTATACAACATATGATACATTTAATACTCTCTATTTTTCACCGTTGAAGCTTCGTGTTCAAACTTGCTTCTTAGAATACAAATAAATCTAAGATGTATTTTCTTGATCTTTCTATGATCAAGACCTAAGTCGTTTATCGATGTTAGACTTATGATGTACTTTCATATCTTTCGTTGATCAAGATTTCAAAGAATAATTTAGAAATCATTATTTGAAATTAAAACTGAAATTTAGTATCAATCGCCGATGCTCTACAAGGGATTGATTATTCACACAATTAATAACTTGTTTTATGAAAATTTTACTTCTTATAGACATCCGTGCTGAATCTTACGATACGGAGATGTCACGGTGATATTGCTCTTGACAATGACAGACAACTCTCGACAATGACACTTACAACTCTCGATATCAAAACTATCAAATATTCAGATAATGTCATTGAGAATTCTGCATGCCTTGCATGCTGAGTGCGCTTCGCCGTTGTCTAAAGAGTTTGCTCCAAGTTTTAATTTTGAACAAGATTGAAATTTGTTGAGAAACAACTATCTTCTCTTTTTCTTCTTTAGTTAATCTTTTTTCTTGTAGAACACTGAAGATTCTTCCTGGTTGGTGTTGTCTTTTACATCACTCTTATCATCCAATGCATGTCTTGTTATTACATAATAATAATAATACCTAACATAACAAGACCTTCAATAACAAGTTGTGAAAGTATTTGCGATTTTGCTTTAATGATCTTCTTAAACTTGAGCATTGGTCTTGGTAATTTCTTCAAAAATAAATCAACAATGTCTTTATCTTCCATCTTGGTTCCATGAAGTCTCTTCTATGTAAGATTTCGTAAGAATCGTATGAGTTTTTGTTTTGTTTTGCGTTTTGCATAGTGGTGCTTTATTGCATTGAAAGATTTAACAACAAAGATATGAAAGTTATCTTTTGCTACTCGTATCAAGTCGGTGTTTCTTCTAGACAGTATTCCCACATATCTTTGATACTATTTTGTTCTTTATATCAAATATCTTAAACTCTTCAGTTATCGTGTTGATAACACACTGAGCTTGTGTTGGTTCTGTTACAGAGGTTGAGCTTAGACATTTGCATGAAAGCACATGAAAGCAGATCACTAGACACGTTCTTGCGTCTAGCGAATGATGTTCTAGAGTCCGCTTGATCTGATGGAGGAAAATGTTAGTTTAACAAGACCGGTACGATGTCTTCGTGACGATCCAGGTGAAAGACCAATGCTTTTCTAACAGAGACTTGCTCTTTTCATGCTCGACATTGAAAAGGTTCAACCCAAATGCAGTAGAGATCCTTGGGGAGCTTCCAGATCAAGGGTCTTGACGAACGGGTCGTCGTGCAATGGGTCCAAAGAGCGCTTCACCTTGCTAAATCTTGGAATCAAAGATGCATGTTAGTGTCGAGCGTGAGAAGAACAAGTCTCTGTTAGAAAATTGTTGGTCTTCCACCTAGACTGCTGCAAAGCTGCCGTCGTGGTTCCTTAAAACTAACAATTTTCCTCCACCGAATCAAGCAGATTCCGGGATACCGTATGCATGCACGTGTTTCGGATTCGTTTTGATGGGTGCTTTTTGTGTGGATATCTAGGCTTAAACCTTATAAACAAAGTTGCTCCTAAAAAAGACCATGATCTGAAACTGATTCTCGCGTCACGTAGCCTTAACGTTGACACCTCCTGTTACACATATTACACCACCCTTGCAGTACTCCGACACCCATAAGGACTTGCTGTTCGATGAATCTTCACCTCTGAGTCCCCCAAGACAAACCCCAGAAACTGGACGGAGTTGAACCCGTGAACTAAACTTGCCAGCCAAAGTGCAGACCAGCAGTCAGGAAAACTATTATAAAATCTCACTTGTAATAAGTGAAAGAAATAAGTTCTGTCCTTTAAGACATGACCAATCTATCCCTTTGTATCTCCCTTTCGTGTCCTCATTTCTACTACAACTGACAATGTCCATCGTCATAAACGCTCGAGAGGTAAAGTCATGCATTAGATTGTTACACCTTTCGAATCTAAGAAAAGAAATCATAAATCTGGATATATTTTACATCCGGGTTTCCTTTTATATTACAAATCAAAGTAACCATGAGAAGAAAATACCTGACTATCAAAGCTTCAGTTTATGGATGATAGCTCGTCATGTAATTCGCTGTACACGACCCAAAGGTACATCATCAAAACCTTTGTTTTGGAGGAACTTTCTGGTTCGTCTCCCTGGAGGTATCCTTATCAGCCAATACTCTCTCTTCCTAACCTGAAGTATTTTCCGAGCTCCACGTTGTGACGCTCTGAAGAAGGATAACGTGACAGACAGGAGACAGAATATATATATGGTCGAGGGTCGAGGATATTACTTTATAAGGTAATTAATCGCGACCGTTTTGCAACCTGTCATGTTCGTATTACTTGCCACTCCGTTGCAAGTGCTCTGCTTAATGACCTTGTAACTTGCATAACTTCCATTTTAGAAGAATTAAGAAGAGAAACGTAAATTCCATATATTTTGCAATGTTGAAATTTCTCTTTTTAATAGTTTTCATGATTAGATAAACAAGATATTACCCTTGCAATGGAATTGCGAGATTATACATTAGTTATTTATCTGGATTATTTATTTATTTATTTATTTTTACAACAAACTCTATCCTTCCGTCTCGTTGAAAGACAAAAATTCCCCTTTTCCTTTCCGTTTTCACAATCGACGTATAGCTATGCTAACACATAGTAGCAAGAAGCTACACTTGCGATGGAATTGCGGGCTATGAGATAGCGATTCTCCGAATCTGAATTATTCATTCTCTCTTTTTCTAAGTTTTACAACGACTCTTTCCCTCAGTCTCTCTTCCTAACCCTCATCAATACTACAGAACACAAATTTTCAGATCAGAAAGAAAAACTTACGAAATTACTTTGTATGGCAGTTTGGAACACAACATTCCCCTCTTCCTTTCCGGTTTTCACACTCGAAATATCACTATGCTAACGCATAGCAACAATATTGTAATCTAATTGTGCAATGTTGAACTTCGCTTTTCTTAAATATTTCGAACGTAATAAGGGAAGAAACGAAGGTGGTTTTGAACTGCTCCAGAGTCTTGTTTCACCTGTAGAGTACACGCATCGCACAATTCTACACGCCCCTCTCTGTATTTTGTTTCTGATTTTTCTCTACGGGCTTCGGACTACAGACTGCACTGGAAAACAGCCAGCTGACAGTATCTCCTGGCAGGAATCATATAGATGCCGGTCCCCTCACAGACGAGTACCGGAAGGGTCCTTGCTGTCTATGTCAAACGCGAACCAATGAATAGCAAACAGATGGGAAGACCCCATCAAGCCTTACAAGGGAAAGAAGGACCCTAAGGACCAAGCAACAACTACCCCGAAGGGAAGAACAGCGGGACTAAGCCCCGCTATCAGTAGCTCTAAAATCGCCTGTCGCACCTATAATGTCGGAGACCAGAAAGTCAGTATGTCTGCAAACAACTGGTGCACCAGAAGAAGCATCACCTACTGCGACTGCTCTTCTGTGAATGACGCCTGCTAAAGCTCTCTGTAGAGCAATGAAAACTCGCTGTCTAAAAAATGTGATACAGAAAGAAAGAGAAAGTGGTACCCCCTGGCGCCTCTCATGATAGACTCTAGCACAATCTATCAGAAAGACGTCGAACTCCAAGCCTGTCGATCCGTATATCTCCAAAGCTAAGGGGATGAAGCGATGTCTCACTTGCATACCCCTATACTTGGTCATCTTCGCTGCTGCCGTCACGCCTGTCGCTCATCCTGAGGGATGAGTAATCACCTGTGCTGCTACTGAGTCCCGTGTCGGATCCGTGACAACCACATCAGCCACTGAGACCTGATCCTCCCTCATCATGTATAAGTCAGCTCTCACTGATCCTCCTGTCTGAAGGGCATACCAACGCTCTCTCCACGTCATGTGACCGCTCTCCCGTGCTAAGGCAAACACGACGTCTCTGATGGCATCGTGGGTAGCTATCCGCTCTCCACCATGAGGACATCGAGCAAGATGACGACCCGATGTGTCGAGCGAGACACCGCACTCGCAGGTGGATAGTGCCGAAGCAACAGGCTGGACCAAGCCTAGGCGGAACCTCATCGCTGTAGAGAAGATAGTCGGTGCGAGTCGGAACGCTCTAATGCAAGGTCGAGCTATGAGTCAAGAGCCTGCACCCTTGTCCGAACAAGAGCGGAGTCGAGGTCTAGTATCCTGTGAGATGGAAGGATCCACTAAGAGCGCATGGAGAACCTGCTGGAAGTGGTGTCCCGTCAGAGAAGACTGTAGTCCACGAGATCCATCGGTAGCTAAGGTATCAAATCGAGGGTGTGCCTGACGTGCCTCAAGAGTCAAGCTATCTCTTGTCTCACGGAGACATATCTGTAGTAGGTAAGAACCACCCTCCACCTTTGTCACATAGCTCTCCAAAATAGGTCTATCTCGCACGAGAAAACGGCAACAGAGCCAAGGTGCTGAGAGGGCCCAACTACCCAAAAAGGCTGCCGCCGTAGTCTCCTCCATGGATAATAGACCCACCCCACCACATGATATCGACAAAGAAGTCTGCCTACGTGCGAGAGGTCCTGCCACACAGTCTAAAGTCCCCGGTCTTATGATGTCGCCAAAGACCCCCATGATCTTCCTATCAAACTCTCTAAGACGTGAGATGAGGATAGGAGATGGAGGTATTGTGCGGAGTAGGTAACTAGGACGTCGTGCAATGAAAGAGGAAAGAATACCAAAGGCAACCTGAGGATCCTCCAAGATAGGGAGATCCTCGATATGCAAGACGTCCTCCGCCAGAGCAACATCTAAGAATCGAGAGACAAAGTCCTCTGTACCCACAGGTACTCCAAGGATGCATAAACCATCTGTAGGGGTTAACAAATCCCTCCGGGAGCTATAGGTCCGACGGTATACCTGTGGGAAACCAAGCCTTGCACTTTGACATCTTCACCCTCAGCCCTACCAAGGCCAATTGAGAGACAAGGTGGTCAAAGGCAACACCGACTTGGTCCGCCGGACCTACGATGTGCGTATCATCAGCTAGAGATGGAAAAACACAACCTGGAGCAGCCAAGGCGGTGGCCAAGAGAGCTCTATAGTGAGCTAAGACAAAGAGGGGTCCACCCAAAGGATCTCCCTGACGAGTACCTGTAGCGGAGCTGATGATTGTAACCCCCTGTATCGTAGGACCGTGCTGGTAGTAAAGAGAAGAAGAAGAACCATAGAACGATCGCACGAAAGGGACGAGACCCGTCAGAGATCTCCCGCCATCCATGAGCTCCCTAAAGATAGAAGTGCGAGAAACGCTATTAAAAGTGTTTTCCACGTCTACCTGTAGGACAACCCAATCGGGATGGATGTCCAATAGAGCTCTAATGCCAAAAGACACAGACTCATAATCTCCCGGCGTCGCAACTCCAAACTGGTGTGGGCAAAGGTGGTCCTGAAAAGTATCTCGAAGCTAAAGGGCAATGGTACGACTGATAAGTCGTAAGAGAATCTCACCGATGGCTATTGGTCGAATCCCTCCTCCATCCTTCGTCATGGTCAAAAGTCTAGCTGCCCCTAGTACCTGAGCTATAGATTGAGGAATATGTCTCTGAGCTACTACTGCTGCTACTTGAAAAAGCTCCGTGAAACCACTAGAGGGGTCGTCTGTCTGAAAACAATCCCGTAGGTGCTCGTAGACCATCCCAGACAGACCTCCAGAGGATAGACGTGGAGTTGTACACAAGACCTGGGCAAACAAGGATCTATCGAGACATAATGGCTCCTCAGGCTGATAGTCCTGAACCTCAGGTGGTGAGGGATCACCTGGTGAGGGGTGAAGGAAACGCAACGCAGCGATCGTCTCCTCAATAGGACATGCCAATGACAAAGGATGCAGTGCTCTAGCAGCTCTACTGTACTCTCCGACCTGACCTAACATCCTACAACGTCGTACGCGAGCAGAAGATGAGACATCACGTGTAGAGGCAGACTCACTCCTACCTCGTACCGCACGGACTGATTCCTCCTGTAAGGTCGTCCAATCACCAGCACGAAATCTCCGAAGACGAGCTGCCACCTCCTGATGTCCTCCTCTGCCACCTCGAGTATAACGGAGACACCAACGAGGAAGTAGGAGGAACAGTAACCACGCCGCCTCGTCCTTGGTGTTTCGTGCCAACATGTCAAGAGGTAGACGGAATGCTTGTCTCACCTCGTCATGAAGAGCACGAGATAACCGATGGAACAAACGCGGACAAGGGAAACTCGTCTCGAACAAACTCAGAATAGTGCCAGAGTGGCCTCTCAACCATTCCCACGACTCTGGAGGAACTCCAGAAAGAAGGGCTAATGGTGCCATAATGACTGCACGTGTAGACCTCCGATCTCGGCTAACCTGGACATCCCATGTGGTCGTATCATAGCTCTTGTGCATCTTTCTCACACGAGATTTTACCCCTTGCGAGGTAAATAACTGATTGCACACCGGACATGGTGTGTCTCGAATCAGTCTCGATCTCATGAGAGAGAGAGTATCCATAGCTAAAAAAACGACGATATCCGGTCAAACGATACTCGTGATAGAATCATCTCCAAACAGAAAAGAGAAAATAGAGATAAAAACAAAAAAACAAAAAACAAAAAAAACAGAAAAGAACAGAAAAAGAAAAAAGAAAGAGAGAAGAGAAGAAAAGAACCCTGATATGTGTAGATAGAGAAATGAATACACAAAATGTGACAAAAAAATCCTAAAAAGGACCCTCTCTAACCCTAAAATTGAAACTATTTAATACTCACTCATCTCTCCATCAAATGTGTCAATTCTTAGATAAAAAAAATAGAAATACAAACTGAAAAAAAATATGTAAAAAAAACCTCACTATCACACTCTATCATCGTCCCCTCACACTCTCTCTCTCCCGACCCCATAACTGCGCGACTCTCGACTCTCGACTCGCTACTCTCTTGTTTTAGTACGAGTAAGCTGAACACCTTGCTGTCTATGCAAGGAAAGTGGTGTAGCATGCCCCAAATTTCAGTGACGTTGAGAGGACTGTCGAAATCATTTTCCAAACCTAGTAGAACTAACTAAGTGTGTGTACTGACCTGTAATCAGTACCACGGTTAAGTTAGAAACGTCACACTATGGTACAGGCCTTCGCTCGCAGGTTTGAGTGGCTCACAGGTGTAGATCCACATGGCATTGTGTACGGGAACGATCTGCACCGGGACGATCGGTATCAGCAAAACGCTCTTACCGGGAAGATATTCGGGGAAAAGGAGTCCCACGGACTCCCGCCGTTGCACGGTAACGGGAAAGGTTGGTTCCGGCTGCGCAAAAATTCTCAATTTGAACGGTGTTTCCACGGAGCGTACCGAGCGCGGCATCACCTTCGAACCTTGTGAGCTGCAGGGTCAGCAGCTTTTGGATTTACCAGTTGGTGGTTTAGCGCGCCATCCTCCATGCTGCAAGGCTTTTCTGTGGGTTCCCGATGGGGATCGAAGTGCTGCAACCGGTACAGCATTCCACATGCAACGGCAACAGCCCCTCCAACTTCAGTTCGCCGTGCCCTGTATGCCGGGCGCGGTGAAGATGCGGCCACGGCATCATGAACTCAAAACGTACCACTGTTCCAAGAAACTGTCTACTCTCCTTTTCCTTCCAAGTCAGAGTTCCAAACCTTAGCTTGAGATCGAAGTCTCTAACCTGATCGGAACTGCAGTAAGTTTGTTTGCTGATCAATCATCGAATCAACTCAAGGTTGAAAGGAAACAGCATAAATGAATTATCCGTTTGAATCCGTTGAAGTGACTTTCATCGAAAACAATGCTACCCAACAGGACTTGTCTGAATTCGACACTCCAATATTGGAGCGTTCGGACCTTTCCTCATCGTCAGTGAAACTTGATTAACCCTGGTAAGTGGGAGGGTATAATTATTAGTGTCGGATGGGGTTGAAGCTGGTTAGCAACTCCTAGGTTGAACCCGGACTACGACCAACCGTTGAGGTGAGTTTCAGCAGATCTAACTGTGATCCAACGGCAGATTAGAAGGAGAAAGATAGTTTCATGTGCATGAGACGCCACGCGCCTGCCACTCAACTTGCGTTTGAGCGGCCGGTCGTTGGAACCACGAGAAAATCATTTGAATTTTCCGAGTCCAGGCGATTGGATTTCCACAGTTCCTCAAGTGGATTCCTTCTTGGATTCGTCTAATGCTGAGTAACCATCGATTTATCCAACGAGCGACCAAGAATGGGCTATACTCCTAGCCTTCACTGTTATAAGGTGTAGGCTGGAGATCTCTTCATTTGTGCTGCTGACCGAGTATAGAATCAAAAGCCTGAAATTTCGACTAGTTTGTCGTTCAGTTCCATCATTCCTTCTTGTCGTTTCCGATTTTTTGCTTCATTGCCGTATGAAATGAGAGAGGTAGCTCCTTTTCTTGATGTTGCAGCAGCATGATTAGTGTGTTGGGTACAATATATATAACCAGGCAAGCATCTGAGGCTCGGCATATTGGGATATAGTGAACGACCGCGGAATTGGGAATGGTGCGAGGGCAAGCGCAAATGCTGTATTCTAAGTGAGATGGTCAGATTGACTACTCAGCGGAGATTGTTGATATGCTGGGTTCGGCAGAACAGATTAGCTAGGAGAGAACGGAAAAATAGATATAGATATTCAACTACACAGAAGTGAGAAGGCACCTGCAGGACCTGGTGCAGGTACCATTTCTTTCAGAACTTTGGCCTGGCTTTCTGTATGCGAGAGTAGTTTCTGTAAACTGAATGTGGTTGAACATAGAGCGAAAACGACGTAACGTATGCTCTAGATTTTGCTTGCTCATCAGACTAATGGAAGTTGACAGTCTGCCATAGGGCCTCATTCCGTATTAGAAGAGTTCTCACTGAATCCGAGGTTTAAGATTGGAATCCGATGGTCTACACGTCGACTTTTGAGGAGCTTCAATCAGTATGGCAACCGGAGCCGATGACGTCGAAGAAGGTGATATCTGGCGATGGAGAGAGCTCGAGGAAGCTGGGTCGCGGTGGTGTTTTAGTCCTCAAGAGGGCATTGCTGGTTGGAATTGTCATGTGTCTGATAATCGCGTGCGTCACCGTATCATTCTTCCACAACAGCGAATTTATTCCATTTCTGTTTGAATGTAAGAATCCAACTGCACTCATTTGCTCCCTAGAGAAACTCGTGTCGAGCAGGTACATATGGGAACATACCAGATTGAGTCTTACGTCTAAAGGAAGAAAACCTACGCTGGCTGAAGAGTTATGAATACCCTGAGAAAGTTGTGCAGAAGTTAATTAATAGAGTAAAACTTAAAATGAGATTTGATGCATATGCTGGCATATGCATTCAGGAGACGAAGGGAGTTTCTCTCTCTGTGACGCAATTGCCACCATCTCGAATCAACATCTATCGCACTTCATGAAACCGTGAGAGATTACACTAGGAAAGTGTGTTACGCGCGCGCGTTTTTTGAAAGGCTAACTACTGAGGTGTTGAGAAAATCTTTAAAGCTTGTGCCTAATAAAACCAAATAATTGGTACGGTTCAACTGTGGACTCATGGGAGCACATCAACCACGTCTCCCTGAAGGTTGGAGGAAAACTAAGGATTAAAAGAGTGTCTCTTGTTAGGATTAGACCTCCCATTTCCAACGTACGGATACCCTAGCTGCCGTGTACAAAGAACCCAGATCTTTCCAGGGACTGGCACCACCTTAACATCGAGTCCGTTGTAGTTCATCCAGTTACAATGGAACCATCAACGAGAATATTTCAGTTGATGATACTGTGCTAGCTAGGAGACAAACAGCCCTTTCGAGAGTCAGATGTTTTAAGACGTTTTCCTACGACTTGGAGTTGAAGCACTCGAGTACACACCTCGAAGCTACCACACTTGAAAACCAGGCCACTTGTTGCTGGTAGTTGCACTTAATTACTAAACGCATAGTCCATTCGTTTCTACTCGGCGTGCTACCTATACTCCTTTCTTGTCTCGTAGAAGGCAAGAAAGCCACTTGTTGAGTCCAATCCCGAGGTTCTAATCTTGAGTTTTCGAGATTATGTTTCACTGTTTGAGATTATGCTTCACTGTAACTGTTACATGTTCTAGCGGGTCCACTCCAGCCATTTTGTGTTGACCTGATGTGCAACTGATCGCTCTGTAAGTTTGGGATGTACTAGGTTCGTGGGGCCTTGCATTCATTGGAGAGCTTTCAAATGATGAGGCGTTTTGGTGCGATCGTCATGATAAGCGCTCGGATGTTTGCTTCCTACGTGGCGATGTTCAACTGCGTACGGGCAATTTCAGTGGTGTAGTCCTGCGTGCGTCGAGTCCAGAAACAGCAGACTGTCAGCATGTTGAGGTTATTCGACCATACACACGCAAGTGGGAGCCAACGACCATGGCGTCAGTAGAACCGGTGACACTGAGAATCGGTGGATTTTCAAACGAGAGTCGTATAGTTCATTGCAGTGTGCATCATTCTGTGCCAGCCGTGTTGTTTTCCACTGGGGGTTTCACGGGTAACCCCTATCACGACTTTCAGGATGTCCTTATTCCCTTATTCATCACTTCACAGCACCGGAAAGGGGAAGTTGTATTTGTTGTCAGTGATGTAAGGAAGTGGTGGATTCGGAGATGGAACGATGTTTTGCAACAGATGAGTAAATATCCGATAATTTACCCCGAGGAAGACACAAGAAGTCATTGCTTCCCTGAGATGACGGTGGGTCTCTACGTACACAAGGAGCTTGGTATTGATTCCGCGCAGATGCCAAACGGTGAGAATATGAAAGATTTTCAGAGTATTCTTCAAAGAGCACTAGGTCACCCGTGCTTGGAAGCAGGAAATCATTCCTTTCAACCACCGTTGAAGTCAGCCGATCTAAGTACTACGCAGAACCATCTGTATAACGGCAAAAGAAAGTTGAAAATACTAATCGTCGCAAGGACCGGGAATCGCGTTTTACTCAATCAGAAATATATCATCAGGTTGGCGAAGTCGCTGAACTTCGAAACGAACGTTTTGAGGCCAACCGATCGTGTTGCACTGCCAGTTATATACAGGTTTCTCTACACTTTCTCCTGAGTTTCGCAATTTGTAACTGCTGAATGGAAACCACTGATTCTAACCGAGGACGCTTAACCAAGTAAACACACCGGTCGCTTAATCTGAATGCTCTTCACGTCACGGAGACACCTGTCAAGCTTGTTCACATCTTTCGAGTTTCCATCTTCTTGCTTATTGGGCAGGCCGTGTATAACCATGTCAATCCTTCTTTCCGGTTTGTGTGTGTGCAGCATGTTCCATGAAAGTGACGTCGTCATGGGAGTGCACGGAGCCGGATTGGCCCACATTGTATTCATGAAGAGGAAAGCAGTTTTTATCCAGATAGTGCCATTGGGAACAGACTGGCCCTCTGACCACTACTACAAACAGCCAGCGAAGGAGCTGGAATTGCAGTATATTGAGTATAAGATCCAACCTAGCGAGAGTTCTTTGAGCAAGAAGTATGGATCCGACCACCCAATAGTCCGCAATCCAGATCATTTTACCTCCGAGGGATGGGCAACTATGAAGCAGATATACTTGTCCAATCAGAATGTGCGCCCGTCCCTGAAAAGATTTCGCGCAACTCTTCGGGAGGCCAGAAGAAAAGCTTCTGCTGTTACACCGAGCATCAACTCTCTGTCATGTAAGTAGGTAGGTTAATGAGGAGGATGCATAGTACGTTCTTTGTCAGTTTATTATCAGTAGGACTCAGATGAATTCCGGGTGGCAAGTACTTGGTCATCTTGGCAGCGTGTAAACGGCTCCAGATTGCCTTGTGAAAGTCTCGGTACGTAAGTGTACCTGACTGTTACTTCCAAGCTGCTGATATTGGACAGATCAAGCTGATATTTGGACGGATCCTGGATTGGTAGAAGATCATATTCCACAACGAATATATTTCAATATTCCAAGTTGACTGGAGTGCGAATTGGATCTTATGCTGCATGAGAGTCGAGATGAGAGTACTATCGATCTAGACGGGAATCGTTTTCATCAGCTTCTAAACATTAGCGAATTCTACGTCTATGTGGACTGCTGCCCTTGAGTGCTAATACCAATAGTCCGAGGGCCTTCATAAAGTCATTTGTATAAATACAGATAGTCGAGGCAGGCCAAAGGAAGGTATGTTCTCTAGATTCAGGCGAACTTTTGGGTTCGATTTCAAATTGCTCGGTGTCTGTCGCTTGTTATTTATCGAGGAATGGTTCACTTCTGTTCTGCTGGGATGATACTTTTGTTCCTGCGAAGTGTCTGGGAGTTTTCCGGTCTCCAATTAATCGGCCCCAAAGGGGACAGGTCCTTTCCTGAAAGCGTCGCCCTGATTAGGGAACTAACACTTTATTCGGTTCCTAGAGCCTCACATAACTTATAACTTTTCCGATTTCGGTTGTGGCCCCCAAGAATGGCGTCTAGACCGGTTGCCTTGTAGAGCTGTGGGATATGCCCTAGTACATTAGAAGTAGAGAATATATATTCACGTTCAGCCCTTGTACGGTTTTGGACGATGCTTCTTCTATTTCTAGTGTAATAAACGTCGAGTTTGGTTGAGAATGTTTAAAAAGTTGAGTGACCTGCATCCGACAATTTGAGTCACTATGTTCAGAAATATATTTGTTAACCTTCATTTTCTAGATTTCTAGATCTCTAATTTACATGCTTACTATCGTTAGACATATTTAACACTTGTGTATAATCATATTTTCTATGTTTTCCCAGTAAATGGCTTAACACAGAGGTTTCATTCAAAGGGCCGCTTTCAGTTGTTAGCTCCGGAGTTAGGTTACTAGAATGCTCTAAACTGTTTAGAGCATTCTAGTATTGGGTCTTACCACTTATGGTTATATAAGAAACAAGTGTTCCATAGCGAAACGACTTTGCATTCTGATAATATAACAATCTTAAATTCGATAACTATTGGGAAGTAGTCATTGAAGTTATCGATCGGTGTGTTACTAATGGTTATACAAGAAACAAGTGTTCAGTAGCAAAGACTTGACTATTCTAACAATAATCGTAAATTTATAATTGTAAAATCTGATGATGGCCGGAAATCGTCCACAAAAGCATATTACCGTACAAAAACTATCCATTACTCTTCCCAATCTTCCGTTTCGAAACTAACAAAATTCATGTTTATTTAGGAGAGTCTGACAAGTTCATCGCTGCTTTAAAGTTTGTCTAGTATCTTTGTGCAATCTGGACTATCAAAATCAGATCTTTTTACAGTTCTGATCATGATATGTGTAATTCGAGTGCTTTCAGCTTAGTGAAATCGATTTTTGCAATATGGATTGTCGAGAGCAGATCGTTGTTGTGTAATTTAAGTATTATTGACCGGATGAGTTTCAAAGAAATCGGTTGATGTGAATCTACATTTCTGCAGTATCGGACATTGTTGATTCTGCCTAGAGACTTGAGTCAAATCACCTTGCTCAATACGGACTCAACAGTGTACCCAAAATTATCCAGGCTTTCATAGAAGATAAGAGAGTTTCAGTAACCACTTCCACCATTGTCGTAAAACTTTTAATTAACTATTTTAGCTGTCTCTAACAACATATTCGTACTGTTCTTCGATCCACATCTTAGTAATTACGCTATGATCTCATCTTAACTTTTTCCATAAGCAATTTGTAATTAAGACTTAAACAGGATATCATGGCATAATTATTCATAAACATCTGCTTTGTAAACCGAAAATCGGTAGTTGAGATGGTTGAGTCACAGGCCTCTAAGCGAAAGGTCTGGGGTTCAAACCCTCCTGCTCTCGGTTGGAGGTGCAAAAAGTCACTGTCGTGTGAATCTGGTTCGGGTACGCTATGATTACCCTCAAAAGACAGTCCGAATCTGGTTCGGGTACGCTGTGGTTACCTACAAAGGACAGTCCGATGCCTCTTGAAGAAATGAACATGATAAAAACTTTATCTTTTATCTATTCAACTAATTATTTCGAAATTAGTTGAATAGGTAAAAGCTTTGTGGATTTAAACTATCCCTTTATTATAAAGCTAACACAGAATTTCACTTCCACAAACTGAATCACGATCCTATTTAGGATCTCAAACAGATAAGGCGTTTATGTTCAATCTTGCCTTCCTTTAATATAAACAATAATTTTACGAAAAGGTTCCCTAATCTGGTTTTCATCGCAATCTTTCTCTATATCAGTACACTTGTTATCCAAAAGACAAGGGATCTACCCAGTAGCTATAGCGTGTGCATCATCCACCACATCCTTGCTTTCGAACTGTGTAAAGCAAAAGAAGTCTTTTTGAATCGAAACTCTAGCAAGCAAGAAAGCCACTTCTTGAGCGTACTGCTCCTCCAACTTTTCTGGTCTTTCTTTCATGAAGCCGTCCGTCCTCTGCAAATGTGAACCTTTGGAAGCGCAGGCGCCAAAGCTCCCTTTCTGTTAGAAATGGTTAGGTAATAAAGTAATATGTTAATTAAATATATTCTTTTCATTGCCAAGATATCGCACTTTGTAGATTTTTTAATAACGTGAGTATGCGCTTTTCTTATGGTTTATGTTTGGATTTTCTCGGTTCTCTAGGTTCATATATCACTTAATATCATTTAATAGGTTCAGTTTGAGATATTTGAACTTTCCTATTAGTTTGTTACCGAATTTTCACATAACGTTTTTCTCGTTTTGATAACAACAAGAGAGCAAAAGTTCTTCACGCTTATCTTGTATGAATATTTATTACGAGAAAAATGTGTTCGGATATGGTGTTCTTGTTCGTATGTCCATGCCTTCAATTATCTTCGACCCGCCTGGACAAGATAATCTCTTCTGATGGGAAAAATTAAATAATAAATTAATGTCACCATAACTTAATGATTATTTTAGAGCAGGCTTGATGTATAGTTCAACAACGCGGCAGATCATGTTATACTTATGGTTTCTCTCCAGACTCATACGCAGCTTGTGGTTTCGATAACATGTAATATTTCTCTAATAATTTAGATTTATTCTAAATTTTTTATTTAATGTATATAGTTTACTCTATAATATAAACAAGAACATCACAACGCATTTAAAAGAAAATAAATTAAATGACATCTCAAAATAATCCTTAAGTACATCTCACTCTGGAAACGAATCCAGTCTCTTTATTTTTCTCTCATACTCAACTTGTAACTTTCTCGGCTATCCTTGACTAGACCGCTTGGGATGCATATTTTGAGTCTAAAATATAGCTTTAGCTTTTCCCCTTCTATGTACATGGTTCACACCTGAATGATAGCATAGCAGCAAAACGTGCAATTAGTTTACATACTATAACTCTCTTACGGCCTCTCTCCACTGCGCATGTTATTTCTTTACCGACGTATCTCGAACAACCGTGGTCCATTTACACGAATCTATAGTTTTTGCCCAAGTCAAACAAGCGCTCCGTTTTCAATGGAATGGTGAGGCTATACATTAGCGATTTATCCAGATTTATCCACTTTCTTTACTTTTTTTGTTTTCATAAGGACTTTATCCGTACATTTCCATTGTCGTTAACAACAGAATTTTTCCCAATCCTTACCAGTTTTCACGATCGAGGTATAGCATATGGTAATTTGGGACATCGAAGATCGGTGTCTCAAGTGATTTAATTTACAGTATCTAAGAGAAAGGTCGTGGGTTCAATCCCTTTTGGGCACGGTTGGAAGTGCATGCTGCTGCAAACTGTTAATGAAGTCCATGTGAGTCCTGCTGTGATGGACTCACATGGACAGTCTCATGGTGCTGGAAGACCCCAAGGGACCGATAACGTCATTTACCATTTATAACAAAAACCAACTAGCATGTATTGACTCCAAAAGGTTTTACTTCCAATATTTTGTACACGGCGTCAAAGTTCTTACACGCTCTTGAGCCAACCACTTGACCTGTTCCACGACACTGCAACTCCCTCGATAGTTTGTTTCCGGGTCTAGAATCAAACTTTGACCGGATGATGAGACAGTTCAAGCTAACGAGTTCGGATGAGCGAGTAGCTGCAAATTTGGCCGAATTCATAACTACTTGCTTTTAGTGTTCCATGTTCACAGTTTGCCTTTGCATACATACATGTCATGAAGCTACTTTTTGTATTATCACCACAGTCCATAAAAGTAACATTGAGAACAGAAATTTTACAAAATGAATTGCTTTTGCAGTATTATTAGCATTGAGTGTTGATAACAATGATAACTGAACCTCAATGTGTATGACACAAAGTTAACTATCTCGTTTCATTGTTTCGAACTTCACCGTTTGGTGCTGCAGTCTCAGATGTCGACATCACCCAAGTACAGAATTACGTGTACACTGATTTTTCAGTTCACTCGTCGAGAATCGACAAGAGTGAATCCATGCATTTCAAAATCTATCCATCAGATCCCAAAAGACTCGTATTGACAAGAGATGAGATACCCTTGTCCCAAAAGCCTTGGAGCACGGACAGTTTAGAAGCTATTCGAAAAGTAATGATAAAACATCACAGTGCAAGTAAACTGCTTATTACGGGTCCTATTACGCTTTCATACTTTAGCATCAGTTAAAGAACCAGAAAGCTGCCTTCGCTTTTGGCGTTCCTTTGTATATTTTTGCATTTCTTCGTTACACATGAAATTCCGCTTTCCTCTATGCCTTACTCTATTAAATTGGTTTCGAAAGCATTCTATCAGTTGAGCTGATGACTTTCGTTTTCAACTAGATTCACTGCCTATGTGCCCTTTACGCCTAACGTCGATAAATGAAGTAACATTGCAGAGTTGAGAGACGTCATTAGGACCACTCAAACATGAGGTTTACGCATTTACAATCATCGACATAAAATATTTATGTCTTCAGACGTAACTTTCAGAATGTTTCTATGCATGTAATCTGACACATTAGGCAGCAGTAAATGCACGTGAGGGATTCGTAGTCCGTTCAAAATTTGAATGAAAGCAAGTGCACTGTTGAGACTCACGGAACGTCAACAATGTGTTCCGTGCTTCGTAATTAAATGTAAAAATATTTAATTCGTGCGAATAGCATTCCGCCTCATAAAAATGTAAAATATTCTTGAAAGCGTTCCGCTGTGATTTTGTAGTACAACACGGAACGTTGTGTGGAACATTATGCAGAAGTTTGTAACGAATGTTCCGCGCTGTGGTTTTCTTTTACAACAGTGCGGAATGCTGTGATTAAAGTTACGTGATGTGTTTATTTTAAGTACGGATTTGAACTTAGCGGATGTGATAAAGTTTTTATGCAATCCCATAAACCTTTTGTGTGATTGTGAGAACAAGCAACCTGAATTTCGAACAATATTAGTTCTTGGTGTCTAGACATTATTTATGATCTTTGTTCAAAACTCAGTTGAAATTACAGTTTATCGCTAATACAGCCGTGCTTTACGAGCTTACAACTAGGCCTAAAAAGAAATGTAACGGTGTTCGTAACTGTAAAAACAGACTACAGATACCTCTCAAACCAAGTTAACATTTTCCGTAAAACTACATCAAATCTGGATTACGAGGTTGGACGTAACTCCGGCAATGAAGTTTATTGTGATTTGAGTGGCTCTATTAATACCTTATCATTCAGGTTCTTTCTCTCCACGTGACTTGCAAAGAAACGTGCTGTAAGGTGGACTTTGCTGCTATCGTCAGTCTCGTCGAGGCGAGGTTAAGCCGAAAGTCCTCCAAAGCTCATCCAAATACATGTACTTTACGACTCTAGAGAACGTTAATGTTACAACCCACTAAAGAAGAGCGTAACTGAATTCTATAATTTGATCAGAATTATCGTCGAACAGCAACGTTGATGTTGTTACGTTGCTCCACCAAATTCTTTCATCACACGTACTGAAGAGAAAATGCATGTCAAACTTGCTGCTTCTGAACTTTAGTCCGACGTATACGCAGACCCAAGCTCGATATAGAAAGTTCTCGGCAGAAATTGACTTGATCATACCTCAGTACGATTGTTGCGCTTGATACTCCTCTTAACGTTTGGTTGCTTGATCATACCCCCAACCTGCCATCGTCTGTCCTGCCGGTATCCCGTGCCATGTAGATCAAGCCATCAAGTCATGTTACTCTACACAGTCTGACGTGAGACGTGGAAATGTTAGTCTGACGTGAGGCATGGAAACGCACAGTCTGACGTGGGGTGTGTTCCACTGCCAACGAGCGAGAAAGAACCGAACAATGTCAGAATGGTGCAAGGATGCATAGACAATTTAGATTAGCAGAGAGTATGACGTGGGGTCTGTGTCACGCGCAATCCTCTAAAAAACAAGATGCATCTATTTGAAACAGATCATGACACGTTCATTCGAACATTTGAAATAGATTATAACAGATTCTAGCACATTAACGATGACAATATCGGATCAAAAAGACACTGTGAACTAAATCCAAGAGTGTAGTGATCCGAGCGGAGAGTGATAAGAAGCACGAATTCTAGCATATAACGATATGAACACGGAACGAAGCAATGTTACAAATCTTGATGTAGAGAGCGAGGATGATTGCTTAGACGGATTGCATTTTGGAGATGAAGAACAGAGTTTTGTTATGGATGTACGCTCCGAGGATCTTGCAGAGGAGAGAGTGCTAGAACAGTGGCGACGAGAAATGATCGATGCGAGAATCGTGAGTCGATTACTCCAAGACAAGACTTTGGAGTCGCTCATGATCGCTGCAAGCAAAGTGTGTCTCGGATCTGAAATCGAATTTTTTAAGGAGTTTGATTTTGCCGTTGATTGTTGATCTTTCTTGAATAGCCGAGCGATTCATAAATTGAAGAACTTTCCGAACGATAGAGTTAGAGTGTGCAGATATGAAGCGAAGGCTCGTTGTAGAAAGTTATTCGAGCAACGATCGAGAACATTGAATAGTGCGGAAGCGAGTCACCAAAACAATCAGCCTCGCAGCTTCCACGAATATACAGAAAGACGTCAAGCGTCACTAAGACAAACTGAAACTAGTCGATCCAAACCGGCTCAAGCTCAATCGAGAAAAGAGTCAACTAATGACCATTGCGGTGAAAGATTTCGATACCAAACAGCAGGAAGACCAACCTTTTATGAGACTAGTGCACGTGATAGTGAGCTCGAGCGTCCATGCAAGTGACGAGTTAGAGCACAGAAAGACAAGTTCAGTGGACAAATTGCTCTTACTATTTGTGATTTAGAGCACAATTGTCTTAGTCATATTGGATACTGGCATGGTACGACATCCAACTCAAAATTCTTAGCTATAGTTATGTAATAGGGTCACCATTGATTCTAACACCCCATTCAAAATCTGATGGAAGATCTTTGAACTACATTCAATAAGCGGGCTCCTTACTACCAGGTCTGGAGGATTTGAGAGCACTCTCGAGACTAGTTGGAGGATAATCAAGCAGCATCCTTCTACTATATCCCTTCTGTATGTAGACGTATACTTGAAGTGGATCCGATGGCAGTTGTGGATTGGGGTACCTGAGAATGCAATACAAGAATATTTAGTAGATATTATGTATGTCTCAGTGCCACGCGTGATGCATTTTCTTTGTGTCAAAAGATGATATGTTTGTACGTTTGTCATAGCAAGTCGAGAAAGTTCCCATGTCAAATATTCTTAGCTTCCGTGCTAGATGGTGCAAATGAGGTAATCATTTTGGACTTCGCGGTTGCACCACAAGAAAACACTCCAAACTGGACATGGTTATGTCAACATCTCCGCAATTCGATACACGGTATTGTTTCTCCCTAGACTGTAATTATCAGTGATAGACAGAAAGGCCTCGAGCGAGCTATTTCTGATGTATTCTCTGAAGTTGTCCACGAGCATTATAGACAACACATCCGGATGAATGTGCGAACGAGGTTCGGCAAAGAGGCTGAGAGACCATTTCTCTCTTGCTTGTACGCCAAGACCCGAGAAATGTAAGGCACTTCACACTCCTTTGTGCATTCTCTTTCAGTAAATTATTTAAGGAACTGGTTGGCTGAGTTGCAACTATTCTCTCACTTGTAGGTACAATGAAGTGCTTGAGAAGCTGGATGCATCAAGGAAAAGATGTAGGCAATTGGCAGATTACTTACGAAGTATACAACCAGAGAGGTAAGTCGATTTGCATTTCCTCTACCTCGTTATGAGAAAGTCACTTCAACGTGACTGAGAGCATGAATAATGCTCTCAGACAAATCCGAAGGAATGCTCCATTGAAGATCCACTTGGATTTATGGTATTATATTATGCACTAGTTCACTAAGCACAAGATACAGCTTCAGCAAGAAATAGATGTATTGACACGTTTTGCTCGATTACGTTATGGAGAACAAACATGCTGTAGAAGGTTTTTTGTGTCAAATTTCTTGTCTATTTGATGCTACAGTCTACGACCATGCGAATGGAGTTACACATGTGATGAAACTAGCACAAGGTGGTGCATGGATGTGTACATGTATAGAACTCCAAGAGATGAGATGACCATGTGGCCACCTTATTGCTTTCGACAAAGAGACTGGTGGGAACCCAATAACGAGACTGGATAACATTTGACATAGCTCCTCATTATTTTCAATCTACGGACGTAGTACGTTGCCAGTCATATTCACTGATGATCTTCAACCGGTGTATTGTTGTGGACCTCCTTCTGTGGCAAGACGACTGAGAAGACACCGAGTGGTGAGGATTGACAGTAACACACAATTCACTCAATGCAGTAGATGGTAATGACAATCGATCTACAACGAGTAGTACACATGTCCCTTCCACGAGTAGTACACATATCTCTTCACCAATTGGAGAAAGTCAAAGACTGAACTCACAACGATTGAGACAGAATACGCTTTCAACCATGAGCAGATATCACATTTTGCTTCAGCTACAATATGTCATCAAAGACGAAGACGAGTCGTGCAAAGAGGTCCACAGCATGACTTGGGACATTTTCCTTTGTCTGCTCCTGGGAGGTGCAGTCACTATGAACAAACAGGCCATAATAGACGAACATGCCTTAGGTTGTATGCACCCACTGATGACGCATGGATGTTCACTGAGGTGACAAATGGAGTCAAAGAAAGTGAAATTCATGCCGTGATTACAGCTTCGTCTCAATCATCCTCCGAAGGAGAAGCTCATTGAGTTGGTCACATTCGCTTTGGTTGTCTCATTTTAGTTGGGTTGTAGGTTTTTTTGGTTGTCTCATTTTAGTTGGGTTGTAGTTACGTTAGCTGCATGAGGCTTCATCTCAGTCGGCTATTAGAGTAGTAGTTACATTAGATACATCATCTTTTCATAGTTGTAGGTACCTTGATTAACATTCACCTCAGCTTTCGGCTTGTTGCAAGAGCTTGTGAAGATGAACTCAGGATCTAATCTCAGATCGGTACATCATTTCTAGTAAAGAATGTGCTACTTCATGACTTTTCATCTTTTCACAGTCATAGGTACCTTGATTAACATTCACCTCAGCTTTCGGCTTGTTGCAAGAGCTTGTGAAGATGAATCAAGATCTAATCTCATATCGGTACATCATTTCTAGTACAGAAGGTGCTACTTCATGGTTGTTTATATACGGCCGTGTATGAGTGATGAGATAGTGTGTTGTAAGAAACATTACACATTCTGTCTACCTGAATTCTATGTTGAATACACTGTTTGCAATCTGTAAGGTTGTATGTATGTTACACGTGGTTGATCTATCTCTAGACCTTATGTTTTCAGGAGTGCAAAATCTCTTCTTATGCTCAATCTCTTGACTCAGCACAACAACTTCTCAACCACAGAGAAGTATAACAATAAACTAAGGATAACAGACAACTGTTGGAGATTTGTAGCGAGAGCTCTGTTGGAGTTCTGAGGTGGTTAATCTGTAAGGTTTGGTACATCGAGTAATGTTGTTTAACTTCAAGTTTATGACTCGAGCAAAGAGTTTATTAACGAGTGGAGAAGAATGAGGAGAGGGTAGAGCGAGGAGGAAGAGAAAAGAATTGGGTGGAGAAAGTGAGGAGGAGAAGAGAAGAGTGGTGAGAGAGCGAGGAGGAGACGAGAAGAGTGGTGAGAGAGCACGGGTAGTGTAGGAGAAGAGGACGTTGAGGACAAGAGCGAGGAGAGAGTGACAAGTAGAGGACTAGGCAAACTCTGAATACTAGGTAGGACTTGAGGACAAGAGCGAGGAGAGAGTGTCGAGGAGAGTGGTCAGAGGAGTTCACGAGGAGGAGAGTGATGAGAGGAGTTCTTGAGGAGGAGAGAGGTGAGAGGAGTTCGCGAGGAGGAGAGTGGTGAGAGGAGTTCTTGAGGAAGAGAGTTGGGAGAGGAGTTCGCGTGAGGTGTAGGAGAAGAGGAGGTTGAAGAGAGAAGATTTTTTAGAAGTTAGAAGTACCGTATGATCTAAGCGATTTTCAATCGATGTGATAAAGACGAGAGGAAGTGCGAGTAATAATAGAGGACAAGGACGAGGTTATGAGAGAGGACGAGGTCGAGACGGAGACTCAGAGAGAGGAGAAGCCGAGACACAAAGGTAGAGGCTTGTAAGTTCACACAAATTGAATGAATGTGAAATTTATTGTTATGATGTTGTTGTTAACACGGTGATTCATCGTGAATCGCTGAAGTATAAGAAGATTCAGCCTGTGTCGCTATGAAATTGACAGATTCAGCGCGAATCACTAGTTGGGACAGGCGGTTCAACCTCACAGTGCAGCAAAACATGTAGTTCACCTCGCATGTGTATGCCCCTTATAGATATATGTGTTTGCTGTGTGGACGAAACAAGTTGTTTCGTCTCGCACCAAAGCAAAACAGGTAATATTTCGCCCCGCATGTGTATGCCCCTTTGTGTATGTGTTTGCTGTGTGGGGTGAAACAGACTGTTTTGCTCCGCATCAAGGCGAAACAGTCTGTTCCACCCCGCACAGTGTATGCCTCTTATGATGTGCAGGGCGAACAGGTTCACTCTTGTGAGGTGAAACAATCTGTCTCGCCCTGCACAGTGTATGCCTCAAAGCGAAACATGTAATGTTTCATCCCTTACGACATGTTTCGCCCCGCACAAAACCTTATCTGTTTCGCTTGTAAGGGGCAAAATATGTTGTTTCACGTCTTACGACCTATACACAGGCTTGTCTCCGAAAGCCCTTTAACCGTGAAAGTCCTCGTCATCATTTATTGTTTCTTATTAGGCTTATCATTTATTGTTTATTTTTGTTTAGCTGCTTAGGAGAAAATACGAGAAGGACCCTCTATGTTCAAATATCATTATCATCGATATCATTTAAAATGATGTTGGGTTCGGAAAGAAGAGGTTGAGAATGCTTTATATAGAGTAGAAGAAGATGTGACATTATGTTTCGACTTCTCTCGTCCAGATGTACGTCATTCTAAATATGCCCCTTATTCTTTATTTCTCTTCTTTTACTTTGCCCTCAACTCATGCATGTTAACTTCTTAAACTTGCTCTTTAGTTTCTCTTCATTTACTTTTAACTCATGCATGTAGTTCTTTTAAAGTATTTTATTAGTTCACAAATTGTGCAGATTTCATATTGTCTACAATTCATCGAGTCTTATGATCTAGATATTCATCGTGCTATAGTAGAAGGACATGAGATTTTATTAGATGAGTCTTTTGTTCGTGATTCACTTGTTCTACCCATGGGAACTACTGTACCTCGTCCTCATAGTGTTAAGAGAAGCTTGATAGATGATTGGTTTCCTGAAAAAGATGAGAAAGAGATGTGTGAATATCTTAAGTGGGGACCAATCTTTCAGCTCATCAATTGCATACTTTTGGCTCGTCGACGGCCAAAAGAAGTACATGGACAATTAGCTCTATACATGAAGAGTAAAGTATAAGAGAGCGGAGAAGATTATGATTGAGCTGAGTTCATCTTAGACTCTTTGGATGCTAAGATATCTTCTGTGAAGAAGCATATGAGTAAGGAGAAATTGGTGAGACATCCAGAGACTTGGGTAGGTATGATATTGACACATTTCATGATACATGCGGTATACTTCCCGAGTCTCGTATCTTTCAGAGTTCTGATCATGTGGATGAGCCTATCGAAGATCCTTCGTCTTCATAGTGAGGTCCTCCATCATACGGTAAGATGTTTTCTTCCTCTTTGAATTTTGTACTATGTTCATTTTTTAGGTTCTTCCAAAGTGTAGTAGTTTTTCCCTGTGAAGTTGTCTTTCTGATCAAGTTTACCTGTCTATTCAAGATCCTTCGTCTTTCCAACAATATCAAGATCTTCAATCTTCACATCGAGCTCCTCCATCATACAGTGATATGTTTTTTTTCCTTTGAGTGTGATGTCCTACGTTCATCTTTTAGGTCTTCGAAACTGTAGTAGTTTTTTCATGTGAAGTTTGGCTTTAAATGATATTTGTATGTTCAACATTGATATACTCAGTTAAACTTTCGCAGGTGAAGAGATTATTCTTTTAGATAGCATCAATCAGAAAAAGAAGAAGTTGATGTTTTAACCAATACCATCAAGGAGAAAGAAGAAGAGCTGCGAAAAAGGTTCTGGAACTAGGGGGAAAGAAGAAATATCTCGTATACAAGAGTGCCTCGAGTTTTTACCTCGTCTTATTCATCTTACTAACATAAGACGTAAGACTCTTATCTTTGATTTGAATGATCTTTTGGTTCAAGTGGAGAGGGACAAGGAGGAGTTGATGTCGGCTCGTGAAAAGCGTTACGTAATGGAGACTATCCCGAAGCCGTCTATATGGTATGTGTCTCTATCTGCAATAAACGCTTTTCTAGAGATTTGTGTAGATAAGTTCAAGGTTATCATATGGATATCTCTGACTTGGCTGAACTTCCGAATTCTACTACAGGTATGTGTCTCGACCTGGAGTAAAAGCTTTTCTAGAGATTTGTCTAGATAAGTTCCAGGTTATCATATGGACATCCCGAACTTTACTGAACACTGGAATTCTACTATAAGCAATGAGCGAAAAGAATTATTTACCTCCGGGAGTTGCAAATGGGAAGGTATTTGTCCTTCCGGAATCTTAATTTCTTTTATTCATTTCAAAATTTCCTTTGAAGTTTATAATTTATTTCTCATAATTTTTAACTTTCTATTCATTTCTTGTCTTTTAACTTATTTCTTACTCTTTCTTCTCTTTTTTCTTCTTTTTCTTATCAGGTATGCAGAGTGTTCGCTCAAGACATGTGTTTGAAGTACAAGACCCTGCGAGAAGCAGCATTCGGGAATCATTTATACTTGGAAGATTTCATGATTCTCCATCACCACAACTTGAGCACGAGAGATGTTTTGATGGTGGATGATAGTCCTATGAAGAATTCTACCAGCCATCCATTTAATGCTATCCATTCTCCTCCTTTTTCTCTTTTCACTATAGATAGTGATAAAGAAAGATATTTGGAAGCAACTTTGTTACCTTGGCTTCTTCATTGGGGATGTAGTCTAGGCGAGATAGTATCTTATGTGGAGAGTAAATTCTCTCAGATTTTAGATCAGGATCCTTTTCGGTATTTGAGCCATTGCAGTTCCACATGCAATATCTATGCATTTCCTCCATCTTCTCAAGTGAAAATAGAGAAGACTTAAACATTGTGCTCTTTGAAAGTGAAGTTTTGATACACTATTACACTTGTTCTAATTTTGAGTGAAGTTTTGTGACACATATGTTGTTCTTCTAGAAGCCAAAAATAATATTTATTAACAAGAAGACGCAATCCATAAGATGAGACCTTACTGCATGTAACGGAACATGTAATATTTCGGTGTGCAAGCAAAACATTTGCGTATGTAAAGACATTTGTCCCATTGAGCGAAACATTACCGGTTTCGCTTCATTGTGGGACGAAACAGACTGTTTTGCCCCTGCAGCATAAGGAGCATGTAAGGGACGAAACATTAGGTGTTTCACTTCGATGCGAGGCGAAACAGACTGTTTCATCCCGTGCGACAAATATGAAGCATAAGGAGCATATACACGTAAGGGACGAAATAGATAATGTTTCACGCCTTACGAGTGAAACATTACATGTTTCGCCTCGCGTGACAGACACGAAGCATAAGAGGCATACACGTAAGAGGCGAAACATGTAATGTTTCACCTCGGTGTGAGACGAAAGTGCACGTTTCGCCTCACATGACAGACACGAAACATAAGAGACATATACACGTAAGGGGCGAAACAGATAATGTTTCACTCCTTATGAGCAAAAAATATTTGTTTTGTCCCGCAGGACAAGCACGAAGCATAAGGGGTATATACACGTAAGAGGTGAAATAGGCTGTTTCACCCCACGTGACAGCATCGTGTCGGGAATACACATAGATAAGATAAGAGGTGAAATAGATAATGTTTCGCTTCATCGCGAGGCATACACATAGGCATAGATAAGAGGTGGAACATTACAAGTTTAGCTGTCGTGCGGGACAAAACAATTTGTTTCGTCTCGCACGACGAGGACATACACATAAGAAGGGCTAAACATTATCTGTTTTGTCTCTCATGACAATCTCGTAAGAGACAGATAAGAGGTGAAACATTACATGTTTTGCTTCAACCTCATGTCGGACATACACATAGGTAAGGTTGTTTTGTCCTGCAATGCATAGCAAGTCCTATTTTGCTACTCGTCATTGCATACATAAAACGACCAACAACAATGTACAACAATGTTAACCGAACAAAGTTGAATATTCAGATTTCTATCGAATACACATGGAAATGAAAATCTAAGTAGATGAAAATGTTTCTCTACCATATCAAAATATGAATTTCCAAGAGAAGACTCCTCCGCTATACATCCTACTGGTTACAACTCTCTAAGACTGGTTACAACTCTATAAGTCTACGCAATGCTTCTGTAAATTCTGAAAGGTCCTCCTTTTGTTGTTTCTGTAGTTCTATTACAGTGTTCATTTCTCGAATAATACTTTCTGCAACTACATCTATCTCATCTGCTCTCCTCATCAATGACAAGGCCATGTCATGTAGCCGCTCAATCTCTATAAGCTCCACGTTACTCTCTAGTTTGGACTTGGAATCTTCTATTGATGGATATAATGTACAACTATCCATTGCAATGACAAGGTCTTCCAAACCGTCTTGAAATTCATCCGGGTGCTCCATCTCAAGCTCCACATCAAACACTGTGAAGCGATTTTGCTGTGCATTCAAGCTAATTTTAAAGCGTCACTTCGTCGAGCACATGGTGTTTAGTATTCCATCTTGCTTTTCTGCGCTTAGTCCCTCGAACTCCTCAGCTGTCATTCTCAAAAGCTTCTCGTCAACAGTCCACACAATTACTATCGGTAATACGATTTCTGCACGATCTTTCACACTGTGATCAGTCAATCCTAGATGAAATCGATATTGTCTCCTGCTTCCCCTTTGATCACATGGGTGTCACGTCTTTCGACCGAGTTGTGACTGACTGAAATACAACACCTTCCTAGTAGAGCTCGCAGTCGTGTTTGATTCGCTTACATTTATAACACCCTAGGAAGTTGCATGCAACATAAGAGACAGAACTCGACAACTTGTTCTTGATTATGCGTTGAATGGAAGCTGAAACCCACTGAGAAGACACATTGCCGATACATTCTTCGAATTCAGCGAGTGAGCACATCGTTTCTAAAACTCATCAACCTTCTCCGACGCACCAGAAGCTTGATACGTAGCTCTATTTGACTAATTCACTGTACACTCTCTAGTCTAGACTTCTAATGATAACGAGGACTGCCTTCGTGCGTAACTTCCCACGCTAGTGTCCTCGATTGGAATTCATCTGCGTTTGTTATCTAATGCTTTCTCTTTTGCATCACGTCGCATTTGAAAGACGACGAAGCTGTAAATGCATCCTCGTGCCATTGTGACACTGTCCAGACGAACCTGTCTATGCATTCTCGCATCATTGTGACATTATCCGGTCTTTTCTTGCTAGCTTCGAGTGGAACACGCTTCACGTCAAACTGTGCATTTTCACATGCTGGTAGTGTAGAGTGACATAGCTTGATCTACATGGCACGGGATATCCGCAGGACAGACGATGGCAGGTTGGGGGTATGATCAAGCAACCAAACGTTAAGAGAGGTATGAGCAAGCGCAACGATCGTACTGAGGATATGATCAAGTCTATTTCTGAGTTCTCGGTTCTCTCTATACATCTGGTTCTGAAAACCGAAAAGGAAGCGAGGAATATTTTGTGTGTAACGGACCAGATGAATAGAATGAAAAGAGAAAACAAATAACAAAAATGAACGGATGTATAGTTGGAAAATCGCAAAGAGAAAGGAAGAGGATAGATCCATATAAATTGTTCACGCATAGCCCGTTGTCATGGTAACCACCAACTTTGTGTAAATTGGCTGATGCAATATATGCTCTAACAGGAATCTCCACCCCAATAGTGATAAAGGCCTCTTCATCTCTACTTTAGAGATTAAGAATAAAGAGTCTTCATTGTTAAAAGTTACTTTAGTCCATTTGTCTTTATCCTTTTAAAGGTAAGAATGTTTTTCCCATGCGCAATCCTTAAATAGATCTTTAAAGAGCACAAACTTCATGCGCATTGTAACCTTTACAGAATATTACAACTGTTCTCCAAACGGTTTCATTGTGTATTAAAAAGTCTTTATTGAAATCTTTAAGTTAGGAAAAGGGAAGTAGTTTTGAAAAAGTACTTTAAATTACAAAATGCTATGAAGATTAGCGGTGGAGAGATTCTCCTTCAACTCGCTCCCTAACATGTTAAAGAGCCCTATAAAGACTTGCGGTAGAGATGCTCTAAGCAGAGGAAATATACATATCGTCGTAAACTAGGGGAATTTACAGTCGAGTACTGGCGGATGCCCCAGATTCCAGAAAGGGCTAGGTCGCCAGCCGTCACCAAAAGCAGCACTTAACTCGCTCCAAGACTAGTCCTCAAGCTGGGCCGTGTTCCCCGTAGACAAATGCCGTTGTTCATCGTAAACATCGAGCTAAACTCCTGGTAGTTAATGCGTCCATCCTGCAAAATGCACCGTTAATTCAATCAGCATGAATCTCATGCACGTAATGGTCACTACATTTAGCAGTTCTACGGAACTTCTACCTGGACAGTTATTACCTGTAGCGTACCGGTCGGTACGGTTAGATCCAAAGAGAAAGAGAAAACCGAAGTAGCGATGCTTCGGGGAATCCAGCATTTAAGTAAAATCTTCCGGCTAAAATTCATGACTTTCGATCTGGGCCGAATTTCATCGGAATTATCACACCGACCCAACACTGTAAACTACAAATAGCAGTAGGCATGTCTCCATGGTCCGAAAACAAACACAAAATCAGAAAAACAGAAAACAATACGTAAACTTCATTCCAGCGGTTCTATCGATCTCTCTCTTACTAAAACGGCATCTTCCAGACTGAAATTAGAGGGAAAGGACTGGCCCTGAACGCAAACGAGGTCTGACTAACGGAGGCCTAGGATGACGCTCCCATCGTCTACAGCGGTGGACGGAGAGATCCTAGGACGCTGGTTAGACTGTCCAACTTTGCGGCTGACGAGGACCAGCGACGATCGACTGGTCGAATATCTTTAAAGGGCCTGCTTCGATTGATCGACGGCATCCTTCAGGGGCTCGGCGGGATGAGCTTTCCAAGTTCGCCGGTGAACAGAGAAAGAAAATGGAGTGGCTATGCCGCGCCGACCAGTTGCTAGACAGACCAATCGCGTGACGATAGTCAGAAAAGGCGACCATTGACTGACCAGGACCCACTCCTCTGTGTCTGAGAGTAGCTGCCACTCCAACCCAAGGTCAGCACAGAAAGGACCATAACGAACTAACGTAACGTCCTCTCTCGCTCGCAATGTGAGGCAACGTGGTGGAAAGGGTCAGCACGCTTTACTGAGTTCCTTCTGGGCTGCGCCTGTTGCTTGGACCGAATTACGGTCCGAGGTGGTACCAGTAAGCACGCTTCACTGGGTTCCTTCGTGGACTGTGACGGTTGCGTGGGACTGCAGTAATTCCTTGACTTCCCAGTACGTCGGTGGAAAGCTGTCACAGCAGTATCAGTACACTACACTATCGATTTTCTCACCGGAACTGGGGAGAAGCGCTGCATTTGGAGAATCCATCTCCATCGCAAGCATTACCTGGAGGTCAAAGGTATTGTATGACCATAAGCTCGACCAAGCCTTCCAGAATTCCGGTGCTAGGTATATACTCATATGAACGAAGTGTTCACAGAGTCTTTCTTGGTTACTGTGAGAGGGCAGAAGGCTACAGACTAGTGTCGTCGAAAAACAGACATTAGTCAATGAGATGACAGAAGGTCATCGAAAGCAGAGTCTGACAATACTGTAAATGCCTTGGTAAAGAAGTCTTCGCCTGTATAATCAATATCTATATGTACATGTGAGTAAGCTGAGTACTCTTACCAGCTAATTTAGAAGTCAACCAGATGGACACAGCGTACTTGATGCAGAAGTTTCTATGGAACTTGGTGGATGGCAATGTCAGCAACTGACACTCCTCTCGAGCCTGTGCCGCCCTTACCATGACCGAACGTTACAGAAACGAAGGGAGAATCGATGAAGTTACCATGTCAAACTGCCGTGACAAGCCTAAGTGGTCAATGGATCTACTCATTTGGGAGCTATGAGTTCTCGGATATCTGAAAGTGATCTTAAGTTTTGGTCTTGAGCTCACGAAGATTGATAATCCAAGTGAACCACGAAGATGATCTGATGCTGCTCGTGAAGGCTGCCCTGAAAGTCAAAGATCGATCTCTGGCTATTATCATCAACCACAGAAGGAATAATGAGTTGGATGCGAAAGAAACAAGATATATAGCTTTGTCTAGCACTAGCGTACTATAACGTACGTCTAGTGTCTCTCTTCACTGTACACGCTCTCATCTCTCCTATCTCTCCTGCTTCAGAATATGAGGTATTGCATTGCATTTTCACCATCACACGTTATCTGTATTCCCTTCGTCTGCACTGACTTTAAACCTAAACCGCTTCCTTAGCAGCTTTGCGAGGAGCCACATGCTCTGCTTCAGTAGTGGATATAACATTAGTGAGCAGGTACAGTAGCAACACGGTCTGGATCAAGAGCCTCTGAAAGGATTTAAAGCAGCGGAGACCAAGAGAAACATCTTCGTCCACGAAAATGGCAGTTCGAACTGAAAACCAAAACATAAACAGAGGTACCCGCAAGTACCCCCTCAACCCCGTTACGTACATAGTAAGTAGCAAATAGGGTGGAATGGGTGCTAACTCTGATCTTCAAGTTATCTTCATACGTCGAGAATGGCAGATATACTCAAGGACCACTCTCTAGTATCGGGGTATCACGCAATTAGTCCAGCCAAGTACACAGTGAGAATCAATTAGGGGCCGAATGTGCGCTAACAATGCCGAGCGGAGTTAGCGAATTGTTATATAACCTGAGGGTGTGCCGATGGAAATGTGTAGTGCGAACCACATTTCCAGAATAGGTTCCCCTCGGTATGTCGTCGGATTCGAATACACAATGACAAGAGAACGAATGCAGTATGCTTCAAAGGCTAAATGCAAACCCCCATGCAGAAATGAAGACAAACTAGATTTGTCTACTGCAATTTGAAAGAAAGCAGGTTATCAAATCAAAACGTAGACCGAACCATAGAATCCATTGCAAGAAACGAAGGCTATCCAAGCAGAACGTAGATACCGATAACCATAGAATCTAATGCAGGAGTTGAGAAGCACGGATTTGGTGAGTGAGAAATGTAAAAGAAGAGACTATATTTGCTCGCCCGTTTGATCTAAGTTGGCGGACATTTATAACCGAAGGGACGGACCCAAGGGAATGTGTAGTATAGCGCACAATCAGATGTTCAAAATGCAGTGCAGGCAGATCTATGTTAAGGTTTGCAGGCAGATCTATGTTAAGGTTTTTCTAATGCATACTAAAAACCAAGGTCTAAAGTGTACCATAAGCAAACAATCTAGAAAGTCTTAAGAACAGAAAACTAAGAAAGTGTGCATCTGTGCACAAAACAAGTAAGTAAACAGGGTAATCAACCAGCCAATGTGCGCAGACGTTTAGGGTTTAGTCAGCGAAGACGAAGAGATACAGTGATATTCAAAAGTGTAACAGAAAGATCCTGAACCAAGTGAATGACTTAAACCCGGAGATACCAAAACCTATAGCAATACGACGGAGGGGAGCTAGTTACGGAGGATGCAAAGCAGATTACATTTCCTCCCAGGAAATGATTGCTGATATATGACTGAACCCTTGACCAGACAGAGGCATCAGCATGGTTGTCAAGAACCGGGGATGATGGTAAGAGATATGAACACTAGTCACTAAGTGAAAGTGTTAGTAAATCTGTGAAAGCCATGCATGTAGAGTGAGCACGTTACCTGTGCTACCTCTAGACTAGAAGCTTAAGGTATAGTGATGTTGAAGTGCCAGGACCCCCGCATGACAATCGAACTAGATTCTCGTGTCCATGCTGGGTTAAATGTTGGAACTTTGACGCTGAATATTCTAAGCCATTCAGTAGCCGCTCTGTTTTGGGGTGATTACGTCCGTTACAAGCATTACTCCGTCTCTGAGGTCAAAGATCTCAAAGACGCTGACGTCTTTTACCCTTCTCGTTGCTGAACCATCTCACTTACTGTCTAGACTGGTATCAAAAAGTGTACTAACAGGCAGTCACCCGCTCACTGTCGACGGAAGTTTTATCATCAAGGACAACCATTAACTAGACTAACAGCAGCCTATGTCAGAGTGCACATTTGATTGGAAGGTTGTGAACGTGAATGGAGGTGATACTTACATTATCTTGATCCAATTCTTTTATCAAATCATCAACCTGCACATCCTTCAGGTGGTGATATATACAAGCTTGCTGCAGCTCATCCTTTGTGATATACCCACTCCCATCCTGGTCAAAATACTGAAATGCTTTGTGCAAGTTTTCCTGCTGTGAAACCTTTTTCAAGCTGATAGTTGCCGCGATGAACTCTCCATAGTCAATGACTCCGTTTTGATCGACATCAGCCTATTCAATGCAATACCCAGCAGATCCATGTCAGTACCTTTTCTCGCCCAGTGAAATCACAACCGCGTAGAACTCATAGATAACGAAGAATTTGACGGGAGTACCGGACACCACAATATCACAAGCTACTGAACTCACTGACTAAACATATTTGATGATGGTGACCCTGCCCTCGTTGGTATAAGATGAAAAGATCCGGGAAGCATGAGTACAACATCCGACAAACTTGAATACTGCATCCTTTTAGAATCCTTGATAATATTTATGTGTGCCAGCCCAACTGTCTGGGGACAAGATCTGGCGGTGGCAGCTGAGGAGGATGATCTTATGAGAAGAAGCACACTTTTCATAATTGACTGGTATGTTAAGCTAATCGAAACAGCAGATTTATCAGCTGAAGAGAACAGTCAACATACAGCATCTAGCAGTTCGTGGATCTCGGCGTTACTAAGAACAGAACCGAACCGTCTGAGAGCACTTTTCAATTCTTCGAAGGTTATGGTGTTGCTATTATCCGTGTCGACCATTTTGAACATCTCTTTCAGACCAGCAATCTCCTCTTCAGACAGACTCTCTGCAATGACCTGCGAAGAAACAGAAGAACGAGCCCATCGAGGATGACTGAGAAATTCACCTCAAATCAACTCGCAGAGGCAGTGACATACTGGGGTTGGGAGGTGAGGCTGAAAAGGAATCGTCGTCAATCCATATGACATGCTATCAAAAAATGTGGGCAGATTGGTGACTTCGAATGACCGTATGAAGGACTGGTTCAGCGCAGTTACGTACTCGGACTGCCAACTTCTTGAACTTATTCATCGCTGAAAACTTCTTAAGTCGGCATTGAACGATTGGATCCATCGGTACATCTGGGGCTACACCATCTTCCTGTATCCATGGATGGACTGACAACACCACAGAGAACACACATACAGGACCTACATAAGACGCCACTGAACCGCGGAAGCACAAAAAACTAGAACTAAGATTTTGAGTTCACCAACTGAACTTACTCCTCTGTTTAGCATCGAACAGAAATCACCAGATTCAGTGACTTACTCAGAGCCTCGCGAGCTGTCGGTCTTCTAAGAGGATTTCGAATAAGCATTTTCTGAATCAAATCCTTGGCCTGTGGTGAGATTGTCTTCCATGTATCTGACCTGAAGGCGACATCCTGGTTTAAAATTAACTTAAAGATAGCATCCTCATTTTCTGCAGCACAGAGACAAACACAACCACGATTGGAACCTGTACAAACAACGCGGTGATTACCATCACGGCTGACCAGAATGCTCGAATTTAGGCACGCACAGACATTTTGTAAGAAAAGCTTAAGTCTTTTAATGCCCTATTCCAATAGGTCAACCTGGAAATCGAAATTACCTGCCCAGAAGGGAGGGATTCCACTCAGTAGAATGTATAGTATAACACCAGCACTCCAGACATCGGCTTCAGGACCGTAACTTCTCAGGAGGACCTCGGGAGCAATGTAGTATGGGCTTCCAACGATATCCGTGAAGACCTGATCTGCAGTCACAGTTCCGCAGCCCTGAGAAGGCATGAATATACGACCAATCGCTGCGAGAATATCATTTGTGAAGTTCAAGAAGTTCATCGTCCCTTGGTTGTGAGGGAAATGTGCGGGAAAGAGTCACATCGTTACAAAATCATCATCGAAACTCAAATATGTTCATAACTGGCTTTTCACTATTCCTCTGGATTTTCAATCTGTGAAATCGCCCTGATTGACTTAGTTCAAGCTTTTGTGGGCACAAACGAAGGTGAAGAGCTGCAAGATACGGATCAATATCCTTCGCTCCGACGTGTTGTATAGCCATATTTCAGTTTCGGCCACCTCATCAAACACCTTCGACGCGAATCGGAACGAAAATCTGACGTACACGAGACTTAAACTCAACAGACGAACAGGAATATTTCGAAGTAATGCGCCTCACTTTCCCGGAATTATGAACCGTCTGTCGTCTAGGATGGGGAACTGGACCGAAGGGCCTGTTATTCAGACTTTTTAGAGCTAAATTTCCCTTTAAGGGCTCCTACTGGGTTTCAAAATCGGAATAGCAAAACACTTCCGACCCGAAGTCAAGCAGATCAGACTCCACGCACCAGACTGTAACTCTGATACGCAGAGGAAAGTTACAAAGGAACATCCCTCGCCTTCGAACCTGGGAAAAATCTGTTTCCTTTGGTGGGAAACTCGGTGGGCATAGAAGAGTACTCACATTCCGATATCCGGCTCGTTGCATCCCAAATTCGAGCATAGAAACCAAAAGGAAACAGAGAAGGTGACTCACCCACTTTAAAATACGTCGAGAGACCAAAATCTATCACTTTCAGCGTGGCATCTTCGCTGTGATCAGCGAGTAAAAAGTTCTCGGGCTTCAAGTCGCGGTGAAAAACACCCAGTTCATGGCAAACTTCGATGGCTTCGAGAATCGATCTAATCACCACTGACGCTTGGGCTTCACTGTAATGTCCTCGAGCTGTGATCCGGTCAAAAAGTTCTCCCCCTGAGCAGAGCTCCATGACCATATAAACATATCCAGCATCTTCATATGCTCCCCTGATGTCTACTATATTCGGATTTCCTGCCAGAAGATGCAGAATCTGAATCTCACGCCGAACATCCTCCTGGTCTTCCTTCAGAATCAACTTCTTCTTCGGTATCATTTTACAAGCATACTCTCTCCCAGTAGCTTTCTCTATACATAAGTACGTCGTCCCAAACTGACCCGCTCCCAGTTTCCTGCCTAGGATAAACAGATCTTTCGGGTTCTCCGTTTCCCTTTGCAGAATAGAGTTCGGAACAATCTGCCGTATCGATCCTTTTCTCTCAATTGGGCTGTCTGGATCCTGAAAGTGGACATGATGCGGCTGCTTTTCAAAGAGAGCCATAGAGAAGTGAGATGTGCTGGGGGCTCCTCGGCAGCGATAGGGTCTCGGGGTTTCCCTCTGCAGCTCACTTTTGGGTGACCACTTCTTTCAGTCTAAACATTGCACGAAGATGAGAGTTAGAAATGAGGTAAAGAGCACTGTAACAGACAAATGAGGCGATGAAAAACTCGATGGACTGCATATGAGTTGGAGATGTCTTTCTCAGAGCATTTGGAAGTTCGATCGAGTGCATTAGTCCACACAGTGCGAGCCGCATTCAGAAAGGGCATACGAGAGTGAAAGAAAGCGTCCACAGATCGACGGTACCTCAGATAAATCAAATACTGGACCTTTGTTGAATGTCAATCACCACGTTTTCACGTCCGACCTATACCTATACATGTAGAATATACCTGAAGGATGGAGCGTCAGCTCTCAAGTGGCAAAGAGAACGCAAGACAAACAAAGAGCCACAAGAAAGAGAACGAGATTTCGGGAACTTGTGGCGAGGACTGAACCTTTAAGAGATGATGTCAACAAAACTGATTCTCTTCGACAGCGCTTCTTTTATTTTCTTTCTCCCCCAGAGTTGACGGATAACATATAGCTTGCGAGGAGAAAAGATTTGAGCGCAATGCTCCCAGCAGCATTATCCCTTCGTGCTTAGAACGAAATCACACCCTCACGGACACTCACTTCTAGACACTGTTATCTCCCCTCGGAGACTAGATTTAGCACGAAACGGAGGGCACATGAAGGACAGGGAGGCAAGTGAAAGGCTCCAGTCGTGGAGGGTAAGATGGAGCGCGAGTGCTGGAGAGCTGAGAAATCCGCACAACACGGAGAGAGGCAAAATGCCTGGAGAACGGAGTAAGAAACTCGAAACAGTGCCTCTAACGAGCTGTGCCCGATGTTGATGAAAAGTCAAATGCGTGCAGTCAATTTTGCGGTCCTGTGTTCTGTTGGTCGGCTCACTGCTTGCCCCGGCTGCTGCTGTTGCACACTTCCCTGGGCCCTACAATTCTTCCGAATCTCGCAGAACGTCGTGAAACCTGTTGCCAGGCTATCTGGAGTATTCGAGATTTATACTCGGAATAATCCACCACATCGACGGACCGTGTTAGTCCGGAAGAATCTGCCTTATATAGCGATCACGTTCCTCACTTCCAGGGAAATCATAATTTGGGCGCATGGCTTTCAGTGCCGATCAGTTGATTTATTGACTTCGAATCTGTCATCCTCTGCCGAAACAGTTATCACGACTCACGTGGATTCTGGATTCTTTGACCTGCAAGTAGGCGTCATCGTATCATCCTGACTGTCATGCTGCAGACAGCATGTAGACACACCCCGACTGCGATGCTATACATAAGCCGTATACTGTAACATCCCCGAAGCTGCTGAGGTTCACAAAGGGAGCTGCTGCACCTTTTCATCATCCTCGAAAGCTGATAAGGCGAGAGTCCGCCACTATCTTGTTCTCAGAAGGTTGTTGACATTTTTTGGTCCAAGATGAACATCTCCCACGAACACTCATGAACCAAAGCTTACGTACTCTCCATAACAAACTGCCCGGAACTTTCGATTTCTCAGGAGGCTGTTAACGTTAATTGGAAATAGATCGAGCGCCGTATTCGGAAGAAGGTCACTTTACGCAAGCTTACAGAAGCCCAGTACGGTGCGTTGCGCACAGTATGCGCGTGCCCGAAGAACGGGTTCCCAGTTGAACTAGTTACAATTTCTTCTCGGTTGTAGCTACAGAGAGATATCTGTCTTCCCCACTAGTTTGTTTCTTCCTGATTCCCTTGAAGGCGAAGACGAAGGTGACGTGCGGACCCAAAAGGTAAGGAGGAAAACCGGAACCCGCTGAGCGAAATCAAGTCAGAGCAGCCACGGGACTCGCGCAGCTGGCGCCTTAAACGCCCCCATTCCTTTGCAACTATCCGGGTGGACGTTATTCTCAGGAATAAGGCTTGATTCTTAGCCCATCGACGATCCTGCAGAGAGGAGCTTGAGCTTCCCCATGCTTTGAGTAGTAACTGAGTGATTTATGTGTCCATAGCGAAAATTACTGACTCATAACTTGCGCTTGCACTCTTTTACAGGACTCCGGATCCAAGAAAGAATGAGGGTCTTGCATGTGAAACGATAAAATGATAGAAGTGCAGTTTGCAACTTTGCATAGCTCGATAGGAGCAAAGTCCAGTATAAGGAGGGCACAGGTTATTGTCTGCACACCATTCAGTCCGATGTCTAACATTTGAACCTGATAGAACGCATGCTCACTCTCATGACACAGACTGCGAGGGGAGTATACCTGGATGGTCGGGGAAGGCTGTGATCGGTTCAACGGCTGTGCACTGAAGAGGAGCAATCCTGTGCCAAACAAGAGGCTACATAACGGTGAATCACTTCGCCTATTTCGGTTTAGATTCCGAGCAGTACCTACATTTCAGACGTAGCCCCTCCCTCTGGAGATCGTTACTACGTTTACAACTTTACACAAACGGCCAAGAAACCAGATCAACGATCTGAGTGACTAGAAGCGCCATGGGAACAAATGGTAAATGTTATTACCTTTCCCTTGGGTACCATGGACTGTCCATGCGAGTATACCACAGCGGGACTCTGACTAGAAGCTCTTCGTTTGCAGTGCATTCACCTCCAATCGTACTAGTAACGGATTGAATCCACTATATTTTTCTTGAAGGATTGTAAGCTAAACCACTTGGGACACCGATCTTCGGTGAAGCTTCCTTGATGCTGCAATTATCCTGCAAGATTCCGGGGTTTAGATTTCTAACAGAGGTTCGCGTTCAAAGTGCGAAAATTGGCGCGAAGGGTGTTCTGAAATTTGAGTAGACGGCCACGTTTCGAACGGTAACGGGAGCACTCCTCACGGGAGCCTTCATGACACTCTCGTGAGTTCTCCCGCGGCAAAAGTGCTGCTGTCCCCAGATTCTGGTTTATAACTGCACTGTGAGCATTTTTTTCATTAATTATTTCGGTAACAAGCAAGATGATCTTGAAAATTGATTCAACGCCCCGCAATTTTTGTCAAAATTCCATCACGATAAACCAAAAGCTCCGGTTGCAATGTAACTGTGAGGCTATACTTTATTATTTGTCTGGATCTAATTTAATTCCTTCTATTTTCACAGCCATTCTTTCTTCCTCTTTCACTTGACCGTCTGCTATGTGACAAAAAACTTCCCCTCCTCGTTTCTGTTTTCATAATCTACTTATAACTATGCTAACGCATAGTAAACAACGAACTCCGCTTGCAGTGGAATTGCAGGGTTATGCGTTAGAGACTTTTTGGATTTTATTTTATTCTATTCTATTTTTATTTTATAACGAATTGATCTTTTCATTCTTGCTATTTTTTTCACTTTTTAGTTATCACCACGACTCCATCTTTCTGTTCCTGTTACTTTTATTCATTTTTTTATTTTCATCACTACTCGGTCCATATGTTCTCCTTACTTCTTTTCTTTTTTTGGTTTTCATCACGAATCCATCCCTCCATTCTCGTTACATCTTTTCATTTTCTGATTTTCATCACGATTATCTATTTATTTTGCTACACGACAAAAAATATATTATTTTCTTTTCTGGTTTTACAATCGACGTATATGTCATAAAAAAGTGAGTCATGTTCAGGTATTCATATTCACCCTCTTCCAAGTTAGGAAGAGGAGGAATATGCATGTGTTTTAATATATATCATAACCTTTCTTGTTGAAAAAGTTAGGTTATAAATTAAATTTTTTTAAGTGATTTATTACTCATCTACTGAATATTTTTATGATAACATGAGAGTTCATAACAGTAATTCACTTATGGGTCTTCCTTCTTCTATAACAAGTGTGACTTGCTGCATACAAAGGACATTTTTCTTTTGGTAATCTAATTTTTAGTTTTTAGTTTTTATACTTTTATCAATTTAGATATTTTATTTAAAACTCTACGTTTTGTTTTCAGTTGACATGTTTGTTCAAGAAATCTGCATCATATTCCATGTTATTTAATGTATTTTTCACAAAACATGTATGAATCCATTTGCTAGTCAATATAGTATATGATAATCTTCCACCGTTTTCCTTCTTCTTCTCCTCTATATGGACACAAATGGCCTTGTGCCTCGGGAAGCCGGAGCGTCTGAGATGGAGTGTAGGTTAGGATGAACATTACGAATATACTACCAAAGCGTACATCCGGCCCGGAGCTGGGAGACGCCAAGCGTGAAGGAAAGAGATAAATACAGGAACAGGATGAATCCTTGCATTATAAAACTAAAAAGTGAATTGTAAATTTAATAACATATGTTTTTCTGGATCTGGTTAAATTATCGCGGCAGTTAAAGTATTGTTTTGAAAACAAACAAGATGAGATGCGCAACCAGTGATAATAGTAGCTATTAAATAGAAGATATAAATAGAAAATATGTAAAGATAAAACTGGAGACATGCGTCAACTATCAGATGTACTTTATTACATGAGCTATTTACGTTCTGTCAAGAGCCAAGCAGCCTTAGAACCTTCCGCATGTACACCATAAAACACATAAACCATAAGTCAAGTACATGAAAAAAACCACATCTTGCTATAGATTAAACCGCATGAGACATAAAATATTGTTAAATTTAAGTATACTTGTATGACCAAGCCCTTCTTTTTGGAAGGGTTTGGTCATAAATTAAAAGATATCTAAATTACCTCTCTTCCGAACTTGGAAGAGGGTGAACATACCTACACGCAGCGAGCTCCCCGTACCTGTCCGGAAAATACCATAAGAACGAATTGCAGCTCTTGGCACACACGCGTACTGAACCGGAACTCTGTGCTCGTGTTGGTCCACGTTTCGCTTCGCAAATCCTTTTTGCCCGAAGGCGAAGCATTTAATCCAGTCAATTACAAGAGGACATTGCTAGTGTACAACTTGAACCAGAGCTCCACCCATGTTCAAGCATATCAACCTCCCCATCTTTCGGAGAGGGTCGCATGCTCCATTAAGTTTTATTAGTTACTTTTTTGGAAAATAATTAAGTAATAACTTAATGTTTTTTTTTGCCCTGGGGCGAAGTTTGTACTCTTGGAAGCACACTTTCTTCACTTATGGGTTCTGTTTGGATGTTGCTATGACTCTCCGTTCGTTTTTTGGGGATGTCATAGCGCATCTTGTACGAAACTATATATAATATAATATAAATCTTAAAATGTATTTTTTAAAATAATTAGTTAAGGTTATATAAGAAATAAAGGAGTATGAAATTTAAAACCTAAAGATATAATGAATCAAGGTATAAAAAAATAATCCAACATTAACAAAAACAAAGGGACTAAAATATACAATCATAACTACCAAAAAAAGAACCAATCAAAAGACTCTATCCTTCACTAACCCTGAGGATGTCTTTTAGTCTTTACATTTAACCAAACAGGGAAGTCTAAACCGTTATGTATGAATTACATATTTTCATATAGAACTTTATTTATAATTATATATTTAAAATATTTTTTCATAATGGTCTATTTGCTTTTCTCATTAGAATTTTTTGGCAATAAGTAATAAAAAAATTCAATGAAGGGTATAATAAACTTTTGCTAATAAAATTAATTAATAAATATAGAGAATAAAGGTACCTATCATATAATTTTCAAATTTTCAAAATTATAATATTCATTCTAAAGTAATAAAAGTATATTTCACCGTAGATTATAATATAATTCTGTAATAAATATATTAAACAAAATTTACTTGTGACACATGACGTTGAAAGTTCATAGTGAGTGACATCTCGGAGGTTCGTCTAACACTAATATTTAGAAATAATATGAATGTATATATGAACTTAATATTAAATTTTTATATATACTTATACCAGATAACAAATATAAACAGAGGTATAAAATCAGAAAACACTCCCCGAACTCACTCTACGCCTCTGAACATATTTACCGACTCAACTAGCGGTAGCCAATCTACCTTCTATTACCTCATGTTAATCCGTCTATCCTTTTTTTCTTCTTGACCGATGTACACTTTTAATGCATATTCACCTCATGTACACGTCAGAAGTGTACATGAGGTGTTATTTATGAGTTAATCCTTCTTTTAGGAAGGATTAGCTCGTAAATAATGTCTCAAAAGTTAATCTCATCCCTAAAATACATTTGACTTATAGCGGTTTAGTTCTAGATAGAGTGATTGTGCTTATGAGTTCTTTTGGTTTCTGGAGTCCACGTGTTCTGTTAGCCTAAGACATGTTTAAATTTAAAAATTTTAAATATAGTAATTTAATTTTAGCTATTTAAATTTAGATGTTCTAATTTAGACTTGTCCTTTGACTTCTATTCATAAAACCAAGCAGTTGTATTCCTTTCCCTCACTTTCTTCACTGTATTTCCGTTGTTAGGAATTTCCACTGTACCCCAGTTAAGAATTATATGTATTTTACACTGCACCCCTTCCTTCAGTATACAAGGCAGTGGGTCTTTCCGCGTCTGGTCTTTTAACATTCTTGTCTTTTTCTTCTTGTTTGTACAAGGTCGTGAGGCAAGATATTCAAGTATAAACTTTTGTGTACTCTCTCACTTGTAAAAGATCTACTTTGCAGTGTAACTGGAGTCTTGTTTACAACTGAGTAACTTGAGTTACATTCACTCAACAACTACCTTAGTACTATTTCGGTTCGTTTAAACCCGAACTAAATAGTTAATTTCAAGTGAAACTAAGATTTCCCCTTGTAAGCTTGAGATATAATGATGTTTCACTTCTCTCTGATATTTATTGTTACATTTCTTCGAGTCGAAGAGAACAAATAATATTTTTTGTCATATTCTCGCACGTGAACTAACTAAATATTTCAACAACTTAACCTAATAAAAGTTAATATTTTATCCTTTCATTTCACACCCTGCATAATTTTCTAACTATTCGCCTCGCATCGGCAACATTATGCAAACTGATCTCTTATCAACTGAATATTTCTTGTTAGACAACCAAAATAACACTACGGTATAAGTTTGGTTGGGACAGGACGAACTGTGCTTGGGTCTAGTATAAGTCTAAAGCCCATGTTAATCACTCACTTTCAGTGTTTGATTACGTGCAAACTATCAGTAGCCACATTCAACTGACTAATATTTCAGACATTTGTAGGTGATGTAGGTCGTGATGAGCAAGTTAATCACAATGAAGAACCCGTGGAAGAATTATCATTTGATGATCTAATGGTGTTAGACACGGACTTCACGAGCACCAAATGAATAGCATGATGCATTGAGTTGACAAGAATATCTAATAGTCGTTTGAAAGAGATTCTATCAATTATCGACAAAGACTTCTGTTCATTTTTTAAGAACGATAATATTTTCAAGAATTTCGGATTACTGGCGTTTGTTTTGACGACAAGATTAGGAGCTTTATGTTACGTTGAAAATTGGGACAAGAAGGAAATCAACAAGTACAACCTGATACCATAAGCATACGACGTGGAGGAGATGAATACGTCGGAGTTGAACTATGCACTTTTTGTTAAGAAATTTAAACTGGGAATGAAGCCATCAGAGTCCTAGGATCAACATACCTAAGAGGAGAAGTTATAAGAGTGTCGAACAGATTTGTTTAAGGAGAAGGCATTGATCTCCAATCATTGAAATTTGTTTTGAAGAATCGTAACCAAATGTGCATCAATTTTTCAAACATCTTTGCCGAGGTCAAGATGTGGAAAGCGGAGAATCTTGTTCAAGAGAAGAAGAGAAGACGAAGGTACAATAGAGAAGGTGAGAAGATCAACATCAAAAAGCACCAAGAAAGCAAAGATTAACGAAGTAGGTCCTTCAAGCTCTAATAAGAGCATTACTATTATAGACAATGTCCAAAAGATATCAGAAGAAATGAGAACCACATAGTTCATGTCGAAGTATCTCTCTTAGAAAAAAAAAGAGATGTTGCAAAAACTTGATTGGGATAAGTATGCATGCATGTATCCATTCGATACGAACGTTACGTTTCAAATATCTGTTGATAAACTTCAACCTTCTCTGCATATTTTTATTTATAGGCTTACATCAGAGAAGCACATAAAACAACTCATCATCTCAATGACAGAGAACTCTTCAATTACGTCAAGTATTTTTCGTGCGCATACACATCGCTACACAACATACATCGTTGTCAGAGGTACACCACACATACACATAACACATGGACGATGTCATACACATACACAAGTGAACTACAATTAATCTGCATTGAGAAATTACCATCTCCAACACTACAACAAAGATTACTCACAAACGATCAAGCCAAACCCACTCTAAACACGAAGAGAATCCGGGTTACACTCAACTAGACTATCCACCATAGCCTGGAGCTTGAAGGCTCAACTCGAAGAACTAAGGCCTCCAAGCCCTACATGCGAAGTATTCCCTAGTGGGCTCTCCCACCAACTCGTCCTAACGGCACTAACAACCTTACCGGGATGCGCCACTTCGCACTCGGTCAACCTAGCCGAGGTACCAAACTGACGTGACAGCTGTCGTGCGCATACACATCGCTACACAACATACATCGCTGTCAGAGATACACCACACATACACATAACACATGGACGATGTCATACACATACACAAGTGTACCACAATCGCCCCCCTAACTGGCAGTTAGGTCCCCAACTACGTGATATACACCTTCATGAGTGCAAGGATCAAGAGACCGGGTGCTATATCACTCCATCGTTAGTCGCCTGTCTGCAATCCATATCACGCAAAGATCTAATCGGCTATCCCTGCTATATACATCGAGGACAAGCCCACCGTCTAGTAGGAACGACACTGAGAGGTGGAGTCAAACATGACATGTGCCAACCTCTCGAACAACCATCACACACCAACATACGAGCTGCTCCATCAGCAGACCCACACAACATACACCTCAAGCCCACGCGTACAACTGCTAAGCTTGGGTCAACGATACCATCAATGTTGGGAAGATGACATGACGCGCAATTACGCATATGGTCCTTCCACACAACACCATCACGGCCCTCTAACATGAGTACTCTAGAAGGTAACACCTCACGCACTCGTAAAGTAGTGCGCCCTGCGGTCACATCCAACGTCGTCGGTGCGATCTACTGTAGATAGATATAATCGCCAGGATGAAACCTACGAATTGACGACCGATAACCTCCTCCTCGGATAGTTCCGCGCCTTTTCGTGATGACACATTATCATCTACTTCGTATATCGCAACGTGTCTCTATGCTGAGCAATTGCTAGGTTCTCAAAAGCCATAGACATAACTCTCTGAAATGTCTCTGCTCGTTGAGAACATGCTCTCACCCACATATCCGGGTCATCAAGGTCCAGCACCTCAGCAGAATCACGACGAATGGCCGAAGGTAGATCTGGATCTCGACCGTATAATAGAAAATACGATGAGAAGGAAGTCAAAGACGCTTGTCGGCTAAAACGGTAGCCCATAGCCAACCATGGTAACTGCACATCCCAGTCTCCCAAGTGGCCCTTCTGGAAGCCATACTTGCGTAATCCTCTCTTCACCGTCTGAACTACCCTCTCCGCCAAACCATCCGCCTCAGGATGATCAGATGTAGTCAGATGATCAATCAGCGGCTGATCACACAAGGCCTGAAACTCACCAAGGAACTCTGTACCTTGGTCTGTCAACACTTCAGTTGGTGCTCCAAAACGACTCAATACTCGATATAAGAACGCGTACGCCGTCCCTTCACTCGCCTTGTCTGGTAATGCCACCAACTCAATCCACTTGGAGAAGTGCTCCACCATCAACACAACATACCGGTGGTGACGTATGGTCAACGGTAAGGGTCCCGCAAAATCCAAACTCCAACGGTAACCCAATCCCATAATCGGTAAGGAGTGTAACTGTGGAGTAAGAGCATTAAACGATGCTCGTACTCGATTACAAACCACACATCGTGCGACAAATTGTTGTACATCGATGTGCATACCACGCCACCAATATTGTCCTTGGAGTAAGCTATGTGTATGCTTCATTCCAAAATGTCCCAACTCCTCATGGGCATGTCGTACTAACTGTGCTTTCTGGGATGGGTGTGGCACTATCCGTACCCTCCATCACCCCACACTCGAAGTATATGTCGTCCTTCTCGTCGAAATCTCTTCGCTCGTTGAAGAACACGATCTCGCTCCTTGGTACTTACTGTGTCTACTACCACACCAGTACGTAGATACTCCATCACGATCACATCATCATGGATATCTCGCTGATCTAGAACACCATCTCCACCCTCAAGATCTGGAGACTCATCATCTACTCTCTGACCAGAGAAAGATACGACTTGGCCCTCCATACTAGAGTTCATGACCAACACACAAAGAAAGGCAGATGCATGCCATCTTGGCACTATCTCCTCATCAACCTCGTCATGCCATCGAGCCCCAGTCTGATCCTGCTGACTCGTGCATGGGTTGCGACTCAACCCATCGGCATCTAGGTTTGCAACTCCAGGTCTATGTACTACCTGGAATTCATACTCCTGTAAGATCAGAGCCCATCGTGCAAGCTTCCTTGTAAGCTTATCGGACTCCATCAACCACTTGAGCGGCTGGTGATCAGTGATGAGAGTAAAGAGGTTCCCAAACAGATAACATCGAAAGTGTGCAACAACCCACACTGCCGTCAAACACTCTCCCTCATACAAACTATACCTCGCCTCCGCTGAATTGTTGGAGCGACTGACATACGCCACCACGAACTCTTTTTTCTCGTCATCATGCTGAGTCAACACTGCTCCAAGTCTCAACATACTCCAATCGGTGTGCAGTTGGAAAGGACGCCCCCTAACGGGTCTCCTCAAGATGAGAGCAGATGTCAACCTATCCTTGAGCTCTATGAAAGCTCGCTCCTGCTCATCTTCCCACTGCCACTCCTGGTCCACCTTCATCAGCTTGGTCAACGGCTTCGCAATTGCACTAAATCTCTTCACGTATCGACGATAAAAGTTCACCAAACCAACAAATGCTCGAACTCGACTCACATCTGTGGGACGTGAGATACGTGCAATAGCCTCAACCTTCATCTGTTGAACACCCAATCCACCTGGATAGATGATGTGGCCCAGATACTCTACCAACTCCTGGAAGAACTTACAGTTCCCAGGGTGTAACTTCAACCCATGAGCTCTCAACCGTTCAAACACATCTCGTAAGTGTCTCTCGTGTTCCTCCACTGTAGCACTATAGACTAAGATGTCGTCAATATAACATCTGACAAAATCCAATCCTGCTAGGATTCTGTCCATCACCCTTTGGAACTCAGCACGGGCATTCTTCAACCCAAATGATAAGAATCGTCACTGATACAAACAATCCTTGCCGTGAGAGTCAATTCCCCAGAATGCTGTCTTGGACTTATCTTCTTCTCTCATTGGCAACTGATGATACCCTGCTCGAAGATCCAAAGTACTGAAGACCTTCACATGCCCCATTGCATCAAAGATCTCCTTAGGTGTCAGCATGGCATACTTATCGGACTTCGTCTACCGATTGATAAGACGGTAGTCCCCACACATCCGTCTATTCGTGTAGTTGCCATACATATCTTTCTTGGCTGACATAACTGTGGCAGATGCATACTCTCCATGCGACATCTCCACCAACCCAGCCTCCATCAAGTCTTGAGTCCGACTCTGGATCAAGGCTCTCTCCATGTCATTGTATCTGTAAGGACGTCGAAAGATTGGCGTGTCATTAGCCAAGTCGATCCGTATACCATGTCCCTTCAAGGTACCAAATCCTTCATACTGAAGGCAAAACAATTCCTGTAGCTCTTCAGGAATCTTTGGACTCTTCGTCTCTCCTCTCCTATAAGCTTGGGTCCAATCTCCGGCTCCCAAGTATTCTCTGGCACCATGCTAGAGGTAGAAGACGAAGTCGTTGACTGCTATCTTGCAACCTTTGGAGCAGTTTCCTTCTGCTCACCACCAACAACCTCCACCGCTACTGTGCGTAAAATTTCTGCAGTTCTAGCTACAAGCTCCACACTCTCTCCTATGACATCCCATGATGTCCAAGGATGACGAACTCCACGTGCCTCGCCCCCAGCCTTTGTCTCCACCGACCCGATAGGCAAAGAGCTCAAGAGTGCTCGAGTAGTAACACCCGTCGATCGCATCCGACGCTGCTCAGCCAATCCAAGGCTAACAATCCATGTCAAGCAATTCAAGTCCATTGCTTGACTCAATACTTGACAACGTGAAGCCTCCGACACCAAAGCTACTGCCGTCGTACCCGTAGCAAAACCCATCGCTCGCTCTCTCTCATCGGCATTGGGCTCTACCAACTGCCGTAATTGAGCATCCCACACAAGCCCAGGTCCTCCATCTCTGTAAGCATGTGACGCTGGAAAGCTTACCAAAGTAGGTAACGCTACCATGGGCCGTCCCACTAGGTTCACCACTGCCATGTGTGACCTATCGACGACTCTCACTACTTGAGATAGTCGTCCTGCATCCAAGATGCTATCAACCGTGAGATGTGCTGGTCGTCTCACTCCATCGTGTGCTCGCTTAAGCACCTCTCTCGGTAACAAGTTCGTCCACCACAACCGTGGACGATGTGCACGAGATTCTACTCTCGCTGCATCCAACAACACTGCTGGTTCAATCCAAGACCGCACTTGGTGCACACTCGTCATCATCTGTGTACGAGCATCACCCAACAAAGGAACGTTCTCCAAGATGTACGCTGGAGAATCCACCTGATGCATCTGGAGATGTCGTAAGATTCGTAATATCTCCCAGAACATCCTAGATCGCGGGTCATGTAAACCCTGACCTCTCCCAGCACGCGTGTGACCTTGACATGGCCATCCGGCTATCACCAAGTGAATGATGCCAACAAACGTAAGATCCTGCGCCCCCAGCAGCGAAATATCCGACGGTAATGCTTGCTGGTATCCTCTAACAGCTGATATGGGCAACAACTCATGATATCTCTGCACCAAACGTGCCACATGTCGCAATGAGATGCGTCTCGCAAACTCATCTCTCTCCACATACAAGTATCGCTGTACTTGTATACCTGCCTGCAATACCGCAGCCAAACCTGTGCTGATCTCTCCAAACAGCTCCAGCACACATACACCCTCCTCTGGATACTGCCACACAATGAGAGTCGTATCCAACGATGATAAGGTCACAGGGATAGTAGCAGGAACAACCCTTTGTTCCTCTACTGGTGGTACAAAGGCTTCACTCCAAGCCTGCTGCACCAACTGATCAGCATACTGCTGTAACTCTCCACTCGAACTCCAGAGTGAAACATCCAAGGCAGATGGTACTAACGTAGACATGCTAGGCATGTCCTCCACCTCCTCAAAGACCGGAGCATCCTCCGCATGGGCATTGCCCTCCAACAACTCGCACGACCAAGTGATGACCGAACTGAACCTTGGAACAGATGCCATCGTCCCTAGTGTATGCTCCGTCGTCCCAACTCTAGCACTGAACCCCACTGGTAAGTGGCTCACTCGTCCCTCACCGGACTACCAACCTGGTCTATAAGATGCTATCTTCGCCCAATAGTCGATCACAAACTCCATAGGGTATAACATAGCACCTCCAACCAATACATCATAAGACTCTGCGGCTGTAACAATGGCCTTGACCCTCACCATAGAGCCATCCGTGGGGTGATCTGGCCGAACTCTCACCGTCAACATCTCACGTGTCATGTGTAGAGCCGTACCTCCTGATCCCCCTAGAGATGTCTGCAACTGGAATGGACATCTCTCCACCTCGGACTTCTTTAGACCCAAACCAATACACGCCGCCTTTCCCAACATCAACGGTTGGGCTCCAGAGTCTAACCAGACCTTCTAGGATCGATACACTTTCCCTGAAGGTGCCACCTGCCGCAACTCAGGATGGAGATCAAAACAACGGTCACTACTGTGACTAGGTCGTCCGCAATGCTCACATTGCCTAGGTACTGCTTGAGACGTCTCCGACGTCCCTGACGTCTCATAACCTCTCCTCTGTGGACAGTCCTTCTGTTGATGAGGACCATCACACGTCTAGCAAGGACCCGCTTGCTGCTGACTAGAGAAGGACGGCATGGGCTTCTGTCCACCAGATCCTCCAACACCTCCCTGCTATCGTGACTGCTCCGCACGATCTTTACCACCACCACCACCACGCTGTTGCGTAGCTTGTGATCCTCGAGAAGAGGTGGCCGCTCCATGTGGTGTCTCCTTGCTGAACCCAGCAACCACCACCCTCTCCTCCACCATGTTGAGCTCAATCCGCTCAGCCAGACCAAAGACAACCGCCAACGTCGAAGCGATATTTCTAAGGAGAGTAGCATCTCTAACTCTCCTACGCAGCTCTCGGTCTAGTATCCTATACCAGAACTGAACTGTCTGTGCTTCCGTCACCTCTTCGGTAACCCTGATCAACCGCCTTATGCGAGTAAATGCCTCGCGTAGGCTCTTTCCAGTCTTCCGCCAGAACTCAGACTCCTCAACTTGTCGGTCCGCACACCCTGATAGTTCTTTCTCAAACATTGGAAGAACTGAACCACCGGGTTAAACCCTGGTGGTATCCCGCTCACACTACCATCTGCTCCACTACTTGTGGACGCACCGCTGGTAGTAGGTACTCCGCCATCTGTGGCTGTACCACTGCTACTGGCACCTGAACTCGCAGGTGCTACGCCTCCCGAAACTGCGTCAGTAGTGATAGAAACGTAGTTGGGAGATCAATGTTGTCTCCACCAACTCGATCTCAACACTGTCATCTCGCCTGAACTCATGATAATCGTCCATCGGCGGTCCCTCCAAGTGTTGGAACAAACCCTTCCACGCCATGAAGCGTGTAAACAGCTTGGGTTCCGCATCTGCTGCAGATCACACCAACTGTCGAACTCCTGGATGAAGTCATCCAGCTCAATGATACCAACTGTACCCGAGTAACGTCGAGGCCTCTTCGTGGCCCCATAGAACTCGTCCATGTCCCACAACAACGGTGTGGCGACACTAGATTCACCATCAGAAAACGCGCTGTCTGCGTCTGACTCGTCCTCTGAAACAACCGACGGCAATGGTGTAGGTAGTCGGTACGTCACTCCAATCCGTGTATACCCACTGTCCGAGAAGTCCCCACCAGAACCTCCCGAGAACTCCGTGATGAGAGAATCCCGCTAACAAACTCCCCAACCGGAATGTCGCAATCTCCGTCACCACCGTAACCACCACTTGCCTAACCCCGCTCCTACTGAACTCACATATCCCCTACTAAGACGGTCAAGGTAAGGACAACCTGTACCTGCCATCACCACAGGCAGTCTCTCACTGTCTGTTGGTCGTCACTCCAACCGCACCGTGAGAGAGACAAAGGTAGTCTGACTGGTCCGCAACTCCAGCCTCACTACCGACAGCACACTGGAGTGAACTCACTCCAGAAATCAAGCGCCAACACAAGCAAACGCGGCGCACAAACAGGAAGCAGAATATGGAGAGGTTCCAACCACAAAGAGTCCAAACGATAACCCTCCACACTCAAACATTCACATAAAGAGAAACCCAGCCCCACCCGGACTGACGTCTCCTCGTCGGTAACCACATGCACAATATGATCATCAATTGTCGTAACTGACACTGGAGGTCACTAACTAGATGTCCACACCTCTAGTAGCTCCAAAAACATCCACGTGGTAGCTCTACTAGCTCACCCAAGACAACTGCCACCAATTGCCTCTATACACGTCTCTACGGTATAGACAAGCACTACCACAACTATAGCTTACCCCTAATACTATGGGGTCGCCCTACCACTCCTCTAGGGACGTGAGAGAAGGTCTTCTACTACTTTATACAAGTCAATAGTACTTGCACGCATCCCTGTAGGACACCAAGAGCTATTGGTCTAGTGGTAAAGCCAAAGCTAAGACTACAAAGTTAGGAGTCCAGGTCCATGAATAGTGTTGGGATGAGTGACCAACTGGTTTTACCCTTCTCACACAACTGAAGCTTGGATACCTCTCTCACGCACGCCAGCAAGCTGGCTTGCAGCGAGCGCGAGCTCGGGCTCATACTCAGGCTCAGCTCCGCTCCGCCTCCGCACTCTCGCACTCTCGCACTCCGCTCTTACGCTGTCGTGTTGTGGTTCGGCTCCTATGTGAAATTCCTGTGTAACCTATGTTGTGTTTCTTTTCCGTGTTTCGTGAACCGTATCGCGTAACTCGCCGAACGGTGTGATGAGTGCCACGTTTGTGATTATCTGTTTAAGTGATCGCACGGTAGAAGAACGTGCCAAGTCATCGATCTGTGCGCGTTCACTTTAGTGGTCCTTGTCGCCGCATTTGTGTATAAAATGGTGGGTCGAAGGTTCATATGGCATTCTCTCTCAGCGGGTGATTCGTAAAGGTTCTCGGTGGTCTGCATGGAGGAGTGAGAAACTACAGGAGTGGTGGTTATGGACGGAGGTGTGTTACCGGCTCCGGATCTTCCTTTCCCGAATCCGTTTCACATCAAGCTTCATTGCATCCATCGCGATCACTTTCGACAGTGGTTAGTTGCGTACTTTGGTGATGAGTTCATGGGGAGGGTGATGGAGTTACAGCTTCCGGTGATCTTTCCAATCGTAACATACGGAGAGACTTGGGATATGACGGTGTACATTTTGTTGTGAGGAACAATGGATCTCAACTATCCATCGAACGTTCCTTTCAATCTTTGGGTCGATGTCCGGTGCCATTGCAGACCGAAGATCAATCATGGGGTTTGGATCGTGAGAAACTTCGGGCAAGAATATTACAATCGAGTGATAGCTTCACCGTTTCCTTTTGTCATACCTTTTATTGTAGAACGTTTCCAAGTTGTAATATTGACGTTGTATTAGTCTGCTGCTCACTGGTTTCGTTCTGGTTGAGCGCTTCTGTGTAGTTACGGACCGCGAAGAATCCATCGACATATCTGAAGGATTTTCTGAGGTCTTAGAGTGTTGTTGATGTCTTGTGTCTCCTTGGAGAGTAAAAATTCGTTCTAAGGGAAAAGTTAAGAGGAGAAAAGACAAAAAGTAAAGCTCTTTTTGCTCTTATTGGTCCACTTTTGGACCAATGGTGTTCTAGCTGATCCTCGCGACGTTTCTGTGGTTTCTGGAGGCTTCAGAGGGCCATTCGCGAAACGAAGGGTATGGTTGGAGAGCTCTCGACCGGGGCTACAATCTGGGCTGAAGAATCGATCGATTTGATGAAAGTATGAGCGCGTTATGATCGATTGAGTGGAGGGGGTGAAATTTGTATCTACTGCTACGTTTCTGGTTGTTCCGAGAGACTCGCGAGGAGTTTTGAGGAGCTGTCTGTTGGGTTGGAGAGCTGACGACGTGCTGGTCGTTTTGATATCAATTTCATCAGTTTCTTGATCGAATTGGATTCTGAACCGACCGATTGAAGTTGAGAAGTGCAGACGAGATAAGACGGGGACAGCGAACTGTGATAGCCATGGATAGGTTGCTATTGCTTAAATTCTATCTCGAATTTCTGAGTGAAACTTTCCAGGATTGAAGCATGCCTTATCAGTAAGATACTTGGGAAGTTTCACCTCAAATGGTCGAGTAGTTTGTTCAGAATCTTAGATCAAATGTACCTGGGTCTATAAAGCTCTGAAGTTAGCACAGATTACGGTTTGATCCATATCTGAGAATCGGTTTGAGATTTCGACCTGAAAATTATTCAGGGTAGGAGTGAAGGGTCCAATCAAGCTTCCTGTGAAGTTTGATCATCATTGGTCGAGTGGTTTGGAAGGACTGAGGTCTCAAAGTTCAAAAATACTTCTGTTATTAGCAGTTTCGGGTTTTTCGGTATCATCTATTGTCAATTTGATCATTTTCGAGCAACTTGGAGAGGAGTTTGTTGCTGAAACTGCCATACCTGCATACAACTCGACATTGGAAGGTTTGGGGCTGATTTCAGCTCTTGGTGATGAAGGAGAACGGAGCCACCATGAGTCTTAAGCCGCTGTTTGGGTTCTCGGAGCTGCCAGGTACTACCGCCGTTGATGCTATATTGAGATCTGAATAGTGTTTTGGAGTATGCATGTTTTACCTTGCTGGAATACTTGATAGACCAGGGTGTACAGCAAGTTGTATCGATACTCTATCAAGTTGATTGAGTGATCTTAGTATCTTCTGATTGTACTATGAAGTTGTGATAGTTGGATTGATGGCTAGTTAGCGTCGCTGGGGAGCTATTCAGAAGTCAGGCTTCCAGTGATATAGATGAATAACTTCAGTTAGATAATACAGATCTGAGTATTTTAGTTAGAATACAAAAGATCTGTTTGTAACACAAGTTTATGCAACCTATACGTAACCTTGGATCGTAGCAAGCTTTAAACTTGAGACGAGCGGATACAAGGTCACTCAGGCTAGAAGAGTAGATAGTGAAACATTTGAGTGGAAACATCCAGATCTAGATCCAACCTTGTCAATCCACATACCTCTGCACAGCCATATACCCCGTGTATTCCTAGACAGAAAAACACGTTATACGATAGCTGGTGAACTCGACGTGAAAAGTCTAGGGTGAGAGGTACGTGCGTGGTTTTGCCACAATGGACATTGAAGGGTTGGGTCATTACGTAGATGAGGCTTCTACATCTGGAGAGGCACCAAAGGTGACCAAGCTTTCACGGTCTGATATGCGATTGCTTGAGGCATTCGCGTTGGTAATGCAACAACAGCAAGCCACTGAACGGAAAGAAGCAATGGCTACTAAAGCCTTGCAATCTGTTGTGGGGTTGCTAGATCAGTTTGACGGGAAGAACATATCCAAGTACCTAAAGTACTATTCCCGAGAGATGGAGTTGAGCAAGGTGCCTGAAAGAGAGATGGTGAGTACATTTGCGCTTGCTGTCGTACCTGAACTACGAGAGCACATGAAGGACATCATCCGATCTCATGGTGCTACGTTGTCGCGCTACTTGGCGGCTACATGCTTGACTTCTACTCCGACGCTTAGGTTTAGTAGTTCTAGAAGTTAGCTCATACTACTTCTAGTCCTTTATGTATATGTTTGACACCTTTGCATACGGTGTTAACACTATTTTGAGTCCTAGTAGGCTGATAGTATGTTAGTTATCTTGTTCAAGCATTTGTGCGCTTGTGCAAGTGATTTCTTACTTGTCTATGACGTTCAGTGTACATAACTTAGGGTTTCCATGCTGATAGGGGTTTGAGCTCATGGGTTGTACTTACTTGTCGCCCATGCATGCTTTCTAGCTAATTTAAGTTATTTTTCGGGGCTATGTGTCATTTTAGATAGTTTAAGTTTTACGCTGGCACTCTAGGGGGCTTGACGTGGTAGCTTATGAGTGTAGAAAAGTTACCAGGTAGTTTAAGGCACAAAAGGACAGTCAAGTGGAGCTATGAACTCCCATTGGTCCATTTTTGTCTTTTGTAAAACTCTAAGTTTAGAAACAGAGCTCTAGAGGAGAGTTCGAGATTTTGGTGAGGTATCTTCGAAATCTGAGAACACAGGAAGAGAGAGCTCGTCGTGCCAAGCACTGTCAGTGAAATTTTTGCTCGATTTGGATCAATAAACAAGGAGTTATGCCCAATTGAAGTTCGGATTGTGCCAAAACTGCGTCACTTTTGTTGATTTTGGGGTTTTCGGTGCCAATTGCAGCAGAACTGAGGAAATCACTTCAAAACTTCGTGGTTGCGTTCACTGTCAGGAGGGCTACGACTGTCCAAAAAGTTTCGAATCGTTTGAGTAATTGAGTAATTCAGGGCGGCCGCTGAAGCAGAGGGGGTCTGAAAAGCTCTTAATCTAGAGCAGCAACTTTAGAGAAGGAGATCTGGAGTTCTACAAACATTCAGGAGTCCCAACTTCACAGGGATGTTCAGCATCCTGTAGACTTCAAATACTGTGAGAAGATTTGAAATTCATCGAGCCAATTCTCTGTTCTATGTCTGAATAGCTGTCTAGGTAGCAGAAATTGCCATAATTCTCTTATTCAGAACTTTTCTGTTCATATCTCCGTGTCAGAATTTGATCTCAGGTTGAAACTTCGTCTGTGAGTTCAGTAGTACCTCATTTGCATGTAGGGGAAGTTTAGAGGTCTAAACCTTCATAGTTTTCCTCTCTTTGAGTGTCAAAGTTCACCGCTTAAGCCTATTACTACCAGTGAGACCTAAATTTCGCTTTTTGAGCATATCAGAGGATCCTACACTCCTGTGTGAGTGTTTATAGCTCCTGTTGTGACCTGAAAGCCAACCTCTTGAGTAAACAACCACAGCCAGAAGCCCGGCGCTTTCCTAGGTAGACGGATCACACTCCGACATACTCTCTTTTTGGTGAACTCGACGTGAAACACCTAGGGTGGGAGTTTTCTTGAGAGTGTTACAAGATCAGATATCATGGCCAACCAAGGATCATCAAGTGGAGGTGCTGCTGCTGCTCAGCAACCTGTTCAGTTTGATGCTGCTACGATGAAGATGTTCCAGGCTTTTTCCATGTTTATGCAGCAGCAGCAGAGCTCAGAGAGGAAGGAGGTGTTAGCAACCAAGGCGTTGCAATCTGTGGTGCATCAGATGGATCAGTTCAAGGGGACATATATTTCCAAGTATGTGCGATACTATGCTAGGGAGATGGAGGTGAACAAGGTACCTGAGAAGGAGATGGTGGAGAACTTTGAACTTGCTGTTGTCCCTGAGATTCGTGGGCGTGTGAAGGAGCTCAAGCAGCAGCAAGGACAGAGTTGGGAGAGCTTTATGCGCGCTTTGAAGGAGGAGTACTACACTGAAGATTCAGAGAGGGTGACCAAGAGAACATTCTTGGAGTGGGTGGTGAAACCTAACAAAGGTTTGTCTGTAAATGAGTTGTTAAGGGAGTTTGATCGTCAATATGCTCAGCTTTCTAGGACAGAGAAGCTTACACTAGAGGTTGAGAAGACCGAGCTTTTCCTACAAGCAGCGGACGTGACTATTCAGGAGAAGCTTGAGCTGTTGCTGGAAGACAAGAGTGAGGAGAGAGGATTGAAGACTGACTGGAAGGAGGTTGAAGAGGCTGTCTCTTTGCTGGCCAAGAGACAGAGGAGAAGGGACAAGGTGGTGGTAAGTGAAGCAGCACCTCTGATAATTCCTGTCAAGCAGTTGCCTACTAAGCCTGCTTTGGTAATTGCTAGAGAGGAAGACTCACCGCTTGATGAGTTGATTAAGGGTATGAAGGAGCTTAAGCTTAAGCTCACTAGGTTAGAAGAGAAGGAGCATAATGTACAGCCTGCTATGCAGAGACCTCAGATGAGAGAAGGCTTTGTTCATCGTTGTATATGGTGTGATAGCCTAGACCATGTAAGGAGAGATTGTGGGGAGTTTTCAGATGCATTGAGGAAGGATCTGATCTTCTTCAAAGACGGTAAGATCCATTTGAGAGAGACTGGGATGATGTTGGGAACCAACTTTGGCAAGGGTGGTATGAAGAGACTTGTGAATGAGATATCAGCATCACATGCTGTTTCTCTTGTGAATGCTGCTACCTGTGGAGTGAAAGTGGAGATGGAGAGAGAGAAAGGGACTATTGGGTTGTGGTCAGATGTAGTGCGGTCCGTAGCTAGAACAGAGCTAGACAAGGATGTGCTACGAAGGGTTGGCAACTCAATTAGAGAAACTACAGGATGGAATGACCCTGTAGACACTATGTCAGTGCATGCTTATGTTGCAAGAAGTCAGCATGAAGCTGTACTAGAAGAAAAACGCAGGAGGGAGGATGCAGGTGAGGCTTCTACAGCCAAACGACCTGCTACAAGGAGTGAAAGGGCTAGACCAGAGGCAAGGCAGGAGACAACACCTACTCGGGAGGAGAATATGGAAGATCTACCACCTACAACACCAAAGGAGAAGGAGAGAAGCAAGGAGAAGGGTAAGATGCCTGCATACAAACTTCAGTCTGATATTGAGATTGCTACAGACCTGAAGCAGGTGTTAGAGAATCGTATCTTGAATGGGAAGGTTGAGTTTACCTTGGGTGAGATTCTTGGGATAGCAAAGCGTGAGTTCCATGAGGTTATCATAGATATCATCAAGAGGAAACGTCAGATTTTGGGTGAAGCAGCTACGCTTAACGCTCTAGGGACCAAACTGTCGGAGGATGAGGAGGATGAGATTGCTGGTTACTGCTCTCAAGTATCAGAGGGAAGATCAGATCAGCACGTGAGGTTTGAAGATGAGGTGGAAGCATCGCAGAAGAGCCATTATTCTCACAACCATTGGGCGAGAGCAACCACAGAGACCTTGGTGAAGCTGGGAGATCTAGAGGAACCTGTGGTGGCGTTGATTGATCATGGCTCAGAGATTAATCTGATGTCTAAGGAGCTGTACAAGCGTGGGAGGTGGCCCATAGACACCGATCATGGATGGCTTATCCGTGCTGCCAACAACCAGAGGGGAGAACTCTATGGTGCTTGTCCCAACATCAAGGTAACTGTGGGTGACATCAGTGATGTTCAGAATTTCTTTGTGCAGGACATGTCAACCTATCCTATCATTCTAGGGCAGCCTTACATTACTGCTGTTAGAATGGAGACACGAGTTATGGATGATGGTTCAGCTTATGCTAGGATACGTAGTAGAGATGGCAAAAGAGCTGTTCAGTTTTTGACCGTTGCTGCAGAACATGAGAGGAATCGTGATAGCTTGAGAGACCGTCCATTACCTAAGATTACTCAGGAATTTAGAGAGTCTAGGGGTTTTGGCAGAGTACCATTGAAGAGCGAGACTTCAACGGTACAGTAGAGCTAGGATTCTCGCCTGATCCAGTAGAGCATGAGGCTTTATCCACTAGCTTCTTAGGATTGACGTCATGTGGATCAGTGTGTTATAGGAAGGTTGAGAATCTGAAGAGGTTTGAGAGGCAACATGTGAAGTATGTACAGCAGTCTTTGAGAGATAGTGGAGAGTTAGCAGGAGATGAATACATATCTGGAGTGTTTGAAGAGCAGTATTTGGTAGATACTATAGGGGAGTTGAAATCTATATTAGAAAGCTCTACAGATGATGTAGATAGAGTGGTGAGAGTGAGCTCCAAGGAGCTCTATGATGTAATTGATAAGTTTATAGATCGACAAGAAGTGTATGTGGAGACCAAGTACAAGTCAGTGGCAAAGAAAGTCAAACCAGTGGCTTTGCCTTTGCCACTCGATTACAATCAGAAGATGGAGCAAGCTGCACGAGAACCCACGCTCAGAGGACCGAGAAGAATTGGGCACCAGTTCACAGAAACAACACTGAAGGAGCTGAAGATTGGAGGTGATGGATTTCTTACCGAGCAAGAGAAGAAGAGCTTCAGGGAGATGCTATCTAGGCATGGTAAGGCGTTTGCGTTTGAGTCACATGAAGTAGGATGTGTAGATCCAAGTGTAGTTGCACCTATGGTAATCTTTACTATACCGCATGTGCCTTGGAATCTACGTCCTATCCCTGTGCCTAGAGCTCATCTACCAAAGCTGATAGACTTGCTCAATGAGAGGATTAGGATGGGTATCTTGGAACCATCTATAGCTCCCTACTCTAGCAGATGGTTTACTGTTCCGAAGAAGAGTGGAGCTTTGAGATTTATCCAAGATATGCAGCCAGTTAACAAGGTGACTATCAGGAATATGGGTATAGGACCTATTGTAGACGAGTTTGCAGAGGCTTTTGCTGGTCGTGCTATCTATTCCATGGGAGACTTATATTCAGGTTATGATCAGTTTCAGTTATCCTTTGAAAGTAGAGACTTGACTACAATGAGGACGCCTTTGGGGTTACTAAGGATGTGCACCTTGCCACAAGGTGCTACCAATTCTGTAGCACATATGATGAATGGCATGAACAAAGTTTTGAGGGACTTCATTCCTGAAAAAACTATGCCATTCCTTGATGATGTGCCGATCAAAGGGTGTGCTGAGGAGGAGAAGAATGAGGTAAAAGATCAGAGGGGGTGCCGTAAGTTTGTAGCAGATCACATAGCTGATTGTGATAAGATACTGAGTCGACTGGAGGAGGTTCATTTGACTTTATCAGGAGCCAAGTCTGTATTTGGAGTACAAGAGGTGTTAATAGTGGGACATCTGTGTGGATCTTATGGTCGGAAACCTTGTCCAAACAAGGTTGATGCCATCCGAAGGATGAAGGAGACATGTGGATCGGTTACTGAGGTGAGAAGGTTTCTAGGAGCATGTGTGTTTTATCATATATGGATTCCACACTTTGCACATGTAGCAGATCCGTTGTACAAGTTGCTGAGGAAGGGGCAAAGATTTCAGTGGCAAGAGGAGCAAAGCGAGTCTATGAGGAAGTTGAAAGATCTTTTGGCTTCACCACCAACTCTACGGAAGGTAACATATGAGTTGGGCAGATCTGTTATCCTTACTGTTGATACTAGTCCTATTGGCATTGGATGGGCTGTAGGACAAGACGATGAGGATGGAAATAGATATGTGGTGCGTTTTGGTGCTAAGGTATTAAGTTCACGGCAGAGAGACTACCCTCAAGTCAAGAGAGAGCTATGGGGAGTAGTTACTGCGATGAAGAGTGACAAGGAATACTTGATAGGAGCACCTGTGGTTGTGGAGACAGATTGTTTACCTCTCTTGGGAATGATCACTAGCTGTACAACTCCAGATATTGCTATGTTGAGGTGGATAGCATATATCAAGTCCTTGAACCCAGAGTTTAGACATATTGCAGGGAAGGATAATCTTGTGGCAGATATGTTATCAAGGGCTAGGTATTACGATGAGAAAGAAATGATAGATGATCAAGAGGATGTGGGAACAGAGTTCTATTCTAGTGCTCTTGCTAGAAGAGATAGAAGCTGTTTTGCAGCCTCGTTGGAGTTTTTTGAAGAAACTATGTATGATGGCGAGTGGTTGGATCTTGGGCGCTATTTGAGTTCACTGGAAAGGCAAGAAGGCTGGTCTGATGCAGATTTCAAGAAGATCCGTAGAATAGCTTATGGTTACTTTTTACATGGAGGACATCTATGGAAACGCCCTAAGCTACAAGGAGGTATACCGCAGCGGGTGGTATGTGACTTGGAATTGCAGCAGAAGCTGATCAAGGAGTTCCATGAGAGTTTATGGGCCGGTCATAGAGGAGTTTGGGCTACATTTGCCAAGATGAAGGAAAAGTATTGGTGGAAGGGTATGTATAAGGATGTAGTACAGTTTGTTTCATCCTGTATATCCTGCCAGATGTATTCCAACGTACGTCATCGTGATGGATTGCATCCTACTTATCCTTTAGCTATCCATTACAAATGGGTAGTTGATCTGGTAACTATGCCATTTGGACTTGGACAAATGAGGTATCTAGTCCTGGCTAGAGAAGATCTATCTAACCAAGTCGAAGGTCGTGCTCTGAGGACGAAGACCACTGCTAGTGTCTGCCGCTTTCTACTTGAAGATGTTATTTGTAGGTATGGGTGTGTGGGAAAGATCACTGCAGATAGGGGTGAGCTGGATGCACAAGAAGCAGTTGAGTTCTTCAAGCGATTGAGAATCAAGTTGGCGTTAACCACTGCTTACAATCATGAAGGGAATGGCAAGAGCGAACGAGGTCATCCGCCAATCATCAAAGCTTTGGTAAAAGCTTGCAAGGGTAAGATCCGTGAATGGCCTAGACTGCTACCATTTGCTTTGTGGGCAGATCGTACAACTCATAGTACCGTTACAGGTTACATGCCAGCAGAGTTGATACTAGGGCAAAAACCTGTGATGCCGATTGAGGAGGTTGTGCCTACTTGGAATGTTTTGCCATGGGAAGATGGTAGAAGTACGGAGGATCTTCTTGCATTAAGGATCCAGCAGTTAGAACGAAGACCTGAGGATATTGCCAAAGCTGTGGAAAGGTTGAGGACTGCTAGAGAGAGAAACAAAGGCAGATTTGATAGAACGCATAGATTACGACCCAAACCAGTTAAGGAAGGTGATTGGGTGTTAGTCTATGATAGTAGTCTTGATAATCAGCATAGTGCTATCAGAAAGTTTTCCAAGAGATGGTTTGGACCATATGTGGTGTTAGAAGTTTATGATAATGCCACATATTCTTTGAGAGAGTTAGATGGTGCAGTGCTCAAGATACCAGTCGCAGGGAAGAGAATCAAGCTCTTTAGGAGGAGAGGGGAGGACCAGAACGTTGCAGAGCTTACTGAGGATGAAGCTGAAGACTCAATGGAGGTTGAAGATGAATTTGAAGCTGAAGCTGAAGAGTCTTGATCTGGGTTTGGCACATACCGGAGGATGTGCAGGTTCAGAGGGGGTGGATGTCGCGCTACTTGGCGGCTACATGCTTGACTTCTACTCCGACGCTTAGGTTTAGTAGTTCTAGAAGTTAGCTCATACTACTTCTAGTCCTTTATGTATATGTTTGACACCTTTGCATACGGTGTTAACACTATTTTGAGTCCTAGTAGGCTGATAGTATGTTAGTTATCTTGTTCAAGCATTTGTGCGCTTGTGCAAGTGATTTCTTACTTGTCTATGACGTTCAGTGTACATAACTTAGGGTTTCCATGCTGATAGGGGTTTGAGCTCATGGGTTGTACTTACTTGTCGCCCATGCATGCTTTCTAGCTAATTTAAGTTATTTTTCGGGGCTATGTGTCATTTTAGATAGTTTAAGTTTTACGCTGGCACTCTAGGGGGCTTGACGTGGTAGCTTATGAGTGTAGAAAAGTTACCAGGTAGTTTAAGGCACAAAAGGACAGTCAAGTGGAGCTATGAACTCCCATTGGTCCATTTTTGTCTTTTGTAAAACTCTAAGTTTAGAAACAGAGCTCTAGAGGAGAGTTCGAGATTTTGGTGAGGTATCTTCGAAATCTGAGAACACAGGAAGAGAGAGCTCGTCGTGCCAAGCACTGTCAGTGAAATTTTTGCTCGATTTGGATCAATAAACAAGGAGTTATGCCCAATTGAAGTTCGGATTGTGCCAAAACTGCGTCACTTTTGTTGATTTTGGGGTTTTCGGTGCCAATTGCAGCAGAACTGAGGAAATCACTTCAAAACTTCGTGGTTGCGTTCACTGTCAGGAGGGCTACGACTGTCCAAAAAGTTTCGAATCGTTTGAGTAATTGAGTAATTCAGGGCGGCCGCTGAAGCAGAGGGGGTCTGAAAAGCTCTTAATCTAGAGCAGCAACTTTAGAGAAGGAGATCTGGAGTTCTACAAACATTCAGGAGTCCCAACTTCACAGGGATGTTCAGCATCCTGTAGACTTCAAATACTGTGAGAAGATTTGAAATTCATCGAGCCAATTCTCTGTTCTATGTCTGAATAGCTGTCTAGGTAGCAGAAATTGCCATAATTCTCTTATTCAGAACTTTTCTGTTCATATCTCCGTGTCAGAATTTGATCTCAGGTTGAAACTTCGTCTGTGAGTTCAGTAGTACCTCATTTGCATGTAGGGGAAGTTTAGAGGTCTAAACCTTCATAGTTTTCCTCTCTTTGAGTGTCAAAGTTCACCGCTTAAGCCTATTACTACCAGTGAGACCTAAATTTCGCTTTTTGAGCATATCAGAGGATCCTACACTCCTGTGTGAGTGTTTATAGCTCCTGTTGTGACCTGAAAGCCAACCTCTTGAGTAAACAACCACAGCCAGAAGCCCGGCGCTTTCCTAGGTAGACGGATCACACTCCGACAACGTGGGAAGGATTTACTCTTCAGCTGAAAGAAGAGTATTCTTTAGAAGATGCAGACCGAGTGACTAAGAAGTCATTCATGGAGTGGGTAAACAAACCCAACAAAGGGCTTGTTGCCACAGAGCTATTTCGGGAGTATGAGAGACAATTTCTTCAGTTGTCTCGGATGGAGAAGCTCACATTGGAGAATGACAAGGTGGAGTTGTTTCTACAAGCAGCCAACAATGAATTACAAAGGGAGTTGGAGCTGCTTCTAGAAGATAAGATGGAAGACAACGGACTCACGACTGACTGGAGAAAGTCTCTGAAGCAGTGAGTGTACTTGCCAAACGAGAGTACCGGAGAGGGAAGGTGGTGGTAAGACAAGAAGAGAGACCACCGCCGATCATAGTACCTCGTAGGCAACCAATGGTACCCAATGTGCAAGCACCTATTGTGCATGTACCTCAAGTTCCACTTCCTACTATTCTTGTCCCGAAAGTTGCACCGCAAAGAGATGCTATGGAAGAGTTGGTAAAAGGGATGAGGGACTTGCAGATCAAGTTAGCAAGGTTGGAAGAGAAGGGAGGAGCACATGATACCAAACTTGCTCCTAAGCAAGATTATGTACAGAGATGCATTTGGTGTGATAGTTCTGATCATGCTCGAAGAGAATGTGGTGATTTTGCCAAAACTCTACGAGATGGAGTAGTCTATTGGAAAGAAGGAAAGATTGCTCTGAAGGATAACGGAGAGATTCTTAGAACCAACTTCGGGAAAGGAGGAATGAAGCAAGTACTGGAGGAGTATTTATCTCAACATGCTACTGCGTCGGTAGAAGCTGCTACTTATGGAGTTGAGGTAGTACGAGAAAGAAGTGCTTCTAAGAAGCATGGAGATACTCTTGATATGTAGAGTCACGCGGTAAGCACGAATAAGAGGGGGAAAATGGCAAGGGAGGAGCTGCTCAGAACAGCCACGGCAATCAGAGGTGCTACTGGATGGGATGATCCTGTGGATACAATGTCTGTACATGCTTATTTGGCGAAGAGTCAACATGAGGCTCTCATGGAGGAGAAGCGCAAACGAGATGAAGCAGGCCCTAGCGAAGAGAGAACAGCTCTCAAGAGGCAAACAAGAGGAGAAAGGTTCAGACCGGAGATTATGTCTCTACCAGAGGAGACTATGGAAGAGGTCATATCCTCTACTCCTGAGAAGTCAGAGAAGAGCAGAGGTAAGGAGAAAGGTAAATTTCCTTCATACAAGCTTCAGTCTGATATTGAAGCTGCTACGGATCTGAAAGGAGTACTAGAAGAGAGAGTACTCAATGTCAAGATTGAGTTTACCTTGCGAGAGATCCTTGGGATTGCCAAGAGGGAGTTTCATGATGTCATTATTGACACCATCAAACGAAAAAGGCAATTGGCAGGAGAAACCGCTGTGTCTAATGCATTAGACACAAGGATATCAAGAGAGGAAGAGTTAGAACTAGCTCAATGCTGCATCAACCGCAAGGTTCGGTTTGAAGATGATAGTGATGACAAGGTCTCTAGTCATTACACTAGAGGACATTGGGCTAGAGCTACTACCGAAGCCTTAGTGAAGGTAGGAGAGATGACATATCCGGTGGTTGCTCTCATTGATCATGGATCAGAGATCAATATTGTCTCTAAAGACATCTACAAGCAAGGTGGATGGCCTGTTGATATAGATCATGGTTGGATGATCAGAACAGCGAACAACACACGAGGAGAACTCTATGGAGCTTGTCCTGATGTGAAAGTGAAGGTTGGAGATGTAACTATTGAACAAAACTTCTTTGTTCAAGATAGTACATCATACCCGATGATACTCGGTCAACCTTACATTACAGCTGTGAGGATGGAGACCAAGGTTTTGGATGATGGATCTGCTTATGCGCGGATCAGAAGTCAGGATGGCAAGAGAGCAGTACAGTTTCTAACTGTATCAGCAAACCACGAGCGAAACAGAGATTATCTGAGGGGTGGCTCTTTGCCTAAAGTCACGGAGGAGTTCAAGGATTTTTGACAAGTACTACTATAGAGCGAGGACATAGTGGTACACTGGAGAAGGTACTCTCGCTAGAGAAAGAAAGTGCTTTTTGTACAGGAGTTGTGAGATTTTCTGGGAGTGGATTTGCTACGCATACACGACTTGCTGACTTGCAGAAATGGGAGCAGAAGGTTGTGCGAAAAACTGAAAAAGACCTAAAGAGAGTTGGTGTGCTTGAAGAGGATGATAAGATAGAAGGTGTTTATTTGGAGTTAGGATTGGGAGATTTCATCGATGAGCTTGCTATGGATGAGCAAGAAGATGAGGCTCATGTGGTGGAAGTACACTCTAGGGAGCTCTATACAGCTATAGAGTCATTCGTAGATCCTGAAGTTAGAGTTGATACTAGGTACAAAACGGTAGACAAGAAGATAAAACCTGTTGCTCAGCCATTACCTAGTGATTCTAACCAGCGAGTCCAACAATCTTCGAAGGAGAAAAGCTTGAGAGATCTTAGCCGGGTCGGTCACAAGTTCACTGAAGCTACGCTCAAGGAGTTGAAGGTTGGTTCTGCAGATTTTCTTTTGCCTATGGAGGAGAATAGGTTTAAGGAGATGTTAGCTAGACATGGAAAAGCTTTTGCTTTTGAAGCCTCGGAAATCGGATGTGTAGATCCCAGCATTGTGGCACCAATGATTATATTCACAGTTCCACATGTTCCTTGGGACTTGAGGCCAATTCTTGTACCTAGAGCGCATCTACCGAAACTCATAGAGCTCTTGAAGGAGAAGATGCAGATGAAGATCTTGAAACCATCGTTTGCACCATACTCTAGTCGTTGGTTTACAGTACCAAAGAAGAGTGGTGCATTACGGTTCATCCAAGATATGCAACCTGTGAACCAAGTGACCATCAGAAATACAGGCATAGGACCTATCGTCGGAGAGTTTGCTGAAGCGTTTGCTGGGAGGGCTATTTACTCTATAGGAGATCTTTACTCTGGATACGATCAGTTTCAACTTGCTGAACAGAGTAGAGATATCACCACCATGAGGACACCGTTGGGGTTGGTCAGAATGTGCACACTACCACAAGGAGCAACAAACTCGGTAGCGCACATGATGAACGGGATGAACAAGGTTCTCCGTGAGTTCATTCCTGAGAAGACCATGCCTTTCTTGGATGACATTCCAATTAAGGGATGCGTTGAGGAGGAGAAAGATGAGACAATGGATCAGAAGGGGTGTAGAAACTTTATTGCTGATCACATTTCAGATTGTGATAAAATCTTATCACGACTTGAAGAGGCGCACTTGACACTGTCAGGTGCTAAGTCTTCATTTGGAGTGCGAGAAGTTGTGATTGTGGGGCATCTATGTGGATGGTTTGGACGCAAGCCTGATCCTGGTAAAGTGGATGCTATACGACGAATGAAGGATACTTGTGGTTCAACAACAGAGGTGAGAAGGTTTCTTGGAGCTTGTGTCTTCTATCATGTGTGGATTCCACATTTTGCACATGTGGCTGATCCTCTTTACGATCTGTTGAGAAAGCACAAGAGGTTTGCATGGGAGGAGCGGCATATTGAGGCGATTCAGAGATTGAAGCAGTTGTTGTCTTCTCCACCTGTACTTCGTCGTGTGAGCTACGAGGATAGCAAACCAGTGATACTTATTGTTGATACTAGTTCGATAGCCATTGGATGGGCAGTAGGACAAGATGATGAAGAAGAGAATCGGTTTGCAGTCAGATTTGGAGCAAAGGTGTTGAGTGAGCGACATAGAAACTATCCTCAAGTGAAGAGAGAGTTATGGGGAGTAGTTACAGCTATGAAAGCTGAAAAGGACTATTTGATTGGAGCGCCAGTAATAGTAAAAACAGATTGTTTACCACTATTAGGGATGATTACAAACTGTAACACTCCTGATATTGTTATGCTACGTTGGATTGCTTACATCAAGTCCTTAAATCCTGAGTTCCGACACATAGCGGGGAAGAACAATCCAGTAGCTGATATGTTATCTCGTGCGAGGTATGAGGATGAGGAGGAGATGATAAAAGATACAGAAGATGTTGGTACTACTGTTTTCTGTAGAGCTCAAGGAGGTGAGAGTGAGCATTCGAAACCATTCATGGAGGAGCTATATGAAGGAGAATGGATAGACATAGGACGCTATCTAAGCCTGTTGACTAGACAGCCAGGATGGAGTGATGCCCACTTTAAACAAATCAGGAGGAAGGCTTATAACTATTTGCTACAAGGTGGTTATTTGTGGAAACATGCTAAGCAAGGTGGTAAGATGCCACAAAGGGTTGTGTGCAAGGTTGACATGCAGAAGTTACTCATGCAGGAGTTTCATGAGAGCTTGTGGGCAGGACATAGAGGTATTTATGCCACCTTTACAAAGCTGAAGGAGAGATATTAGTGGCGTAACATGTACAGAGATGTAGTTTAATTTTTGGAGACATGCCAAACTTGTCAAGAGTATTCAGGAATTCGGCATCGAGATGGATTACATCCTACTTATCCACTTGCAATGCATTATAAGTGGGTAGTAGATCTTGTTATTATGCCAGTTGGTATATGGCAGATGCGATACTTAGTTTTGGCACGTGAGGATTTGTCCAACCAAGTGGAAGGGCGAGCCTTACGGACAAAATCCACAGAGGGAGTCTGCAAATTCTTGTTGGAAGATGTGATTTGTAGATATGGTTGTGTTGGGAAGATCACGGCTGATCGAGGGGAGCTGAACAATGATGAGGCTAAAGCGTTCTTCAAGAGGTGTGGTGTGAAGTTAGCTCTCACCACAGCCTACAATCCGGAGGGTAATGCGAAGAGTGAACGTGGTCATCCTCCTATTGTGAAAGCTATTGTGAAAGCTTGCAAGGGGAGGGCAAGAGAATGGCCAAGATTTCTTCCGTTTGCATTATGGGCTGATCGTTCGACTCATAGTTCAGTTACGGGATATATGCCGGCGGAGTTGATGCAGGGGCAGAAACCTATCATGCCCATTGAGGAGCACATACCTACTTGGAGTGTTCTACCTTGGGAGGATGGTATGTCTACAGAAGATCTTCTTGCTGTCCGAATCCGTCAACTAGAGAGAAGACCTGAAGATGTAGAGATTGCATTGGAGAAGCTGAAAAAGGCGCGCTTGAGAAACAAAGACAGATTCGATAAGCGTCATCGATTAAGGCCGAAGGAGATTAAAGAAAGAGATTGGGTGTTGGTCTACGATAGTAGCTTGGACAACCAACACAGTGCGCTTAGAAAATTCTCTAAGCGATGGTTTGGTCCGTATGTGGTTCTTGTCGTGCTTGACAATGCCACATATTCACTAAGAGAGCTTGATGGGGCAGAGCTCAAGGTTCCCATTGCAGGCAAGCGTGTGAAACTCTTCAAGAAGCGAGATGAAGGGATAAGCATGGAGGAAGTCAGAGCTGAGTTTGATATCTTGGATGATGACGGAGAAGATTTGGATGACGAAGATATTGCTAACGACAACATAAGTGAAGAAGATGAAGATATAGTGTGATGCCGACCACAACTTGTGAGTGTTGGCGCATACCAGAGGATGCGCAGGTTTAGAAGAGGTGGATGTCGTGTTGTGGTTCGGCTCCTATGTGAAATTCCTGTGTAACCTATGTTGTGTTTCTTTTCCGTGTTTCGTGAACCGTATCGCGTAACTCGCCGAACGGTGTGATGAGTGCCACGTTTGTGATTATCTGTTTAAGTGATCGCACGGTAGAAGAACGTGCCAAGTCATCGATCTGTGCGCGTTCACTTTAGTGGTCCTTGTCGCCGCATTTGTGTATAAAATGGTGGGTCGAAGGTTCATATGGCATTCTCTCTCAGCGGGTGATTCGTAAAGGTTCTCGGTGGTCTGCATGGAGGAGTGAGAAACTACAGGAGTGGTGGTTATGGACGGAGGTGTGTTACCGGCTCCGGATCTTCCTTTCCCGAATCCGTTTCACATCAAGCTTCATTGCATCCATCGCGATCACTTTCGACAGTGGTTAGTTGCGTACTTTGGTGATGAGTTCATGGGGAGGGTGATGGAGTTACAGCTTCCGGTGATCTTTCCAATCGTAACATACGGAGAGACTTGGGATATGACGGTGTACATTTTGTTGTGAGGAACAATGGATCTCAACTATCCATCGAACGTTCCTTTCAATCTTTGGGTCGATGTCCGGTGCCATTGCAGACCGAAGATCAATCATGGGGTTTGGATCGTGAGAAACTTCGGGCAAGAATATTACAATCGAGTGATAGCTTCACCGTTTCCTTTTGTCATACCTTTTATTGTAGAACGTTTCCAAGTTGTAATATTGACGTTGTATTAGTCTGCTGCTCACTGGTTTCGTTCTGGTTGAGCGCTTCTGTGTAGTTACGGACCGCGAAGAATCCATCGACATATCTGAAGGATTTTCTGAGGTCTTAGAGTGTTGTTGATGTCTTGTGTCTCCTTGGAGAGTAAAAATTCGTTCTAAGGGAAAAGTTAAGAGGAGAAAAGACAAAAAGTAAAGCTCTTTTTGCTCTTATTGGTCCACTTTTGGACCAATGGTGTTCTAGCTGATCCTCGTGACGTTTCTGTGGTTTCTGGAGGCTTCAGAGGGCCATTCGCGAAACGAAGGGTATGGTTGGAGAGCTCTCGACCGGGGCTACAATCTGGGCTGAAGAATCGATCGATTTGATGAAAGTATGAGCGCGTTATGATCGATTGAGTGGAGGGGGTGAAATTTGTATCTACTGCTACGTTTCTGGTTGTTCCGAGAGACTCGCGAGGAGTTTTGAGGAGCTGTCTGTTGGGTTGGAGAGCTGACGACGTGCTGGTCGTTTTGATATCAATTTCATCAGTTTCTTGATCGAATTGGATTCTGAACCGACCGATTGAAGTTGAGAAGTGCAGACGAGATAAGACGGGGACAGCGAACTGTGATAGCCATGGATAGGTTGCTATTGCTTAAATTCTATCTCGAATTTCTGAGTGAAACTTTCCAGGATTGAAGCATGCCTTATCAGTAAGATACTTGGGAAGTTTCACCTCAAATGGTCGAGTAGTTTGTTCAGAATCTTAGATCAAATGTACCTGGGTCTGTAAAGCTCTGAAGTTAGCACAGATTACGGTTTGATCCATATCTGAGAATCGGTTTGAGATTTCGACCTGAAAATTATTCAGGGTAGGAGTGAAGGGTCCAATCAAGCTTCCTGTGAAGTTTGATCATCATTGGTCGAGTGGTTTGGAAGGACTGAGGTCTCAAAGTTCAAAAATACTTCTGTTATTAGCAGTTTCGGGTTTTTCGGTATCATCTATTGTCAATTTGATCATTTTCGAGCAACTTGGAGAGGAGTTTGTTGCTGAAACTGCCATACCTGCATACAACTCGACACTGGAAGGTGTGGGGTTGATTTCAGCTCTTGGTGATGAAGGAGAACGGAGCCACCATGAGTCTTAAGCCGCTGTTTGGGTTCTCGGAGCTGCCAGGTACTACCGCCGTTGATGCTATATTGAGATCTGAATAGTGTTTTGGAGTATGCATGTTTTACCTTGCTGGAATACTTGATAGACCAGGGTGTACAGCAAGTTGTATCGATACTCTATCAAGTTGATTGAGTGATCTTAGTATCTTCTGATTGTACTATGAAGTTGTGATAGTTGGATTGATAGCTAGTTAGCGTCGCTGGGGAGCTATTCAGAAGTCAGGCTTCCAGTGATATAGATGAATAACTTCAGTTAGATAATACAGATCTGAGTATTTTAGTTAGAATACAAAAGATCTGTTTGTAACACAAGTTTATGCAACCTATACGTAACCTTGGATCGTAGCAAGCTTTAAACTTGGGACGAGCGGATACAAGGTCACTCAGGCTAGAAGAGTAGATAGTGAAACATTTGAGTGGAAACATCCAGATCTAGATCCAACCTTGTCAATCCACATACCTCTGCACAGCCATATACCCCGTGTATTTCTAGACAGAAAAACACGTTATACGATAACGCCTCCGCACTCACGCACCTCAGCTCCTCGAAGCCTCGAAGCCTCTAAGCCTCGAAGCCTCTAAGCCTCTAAGCCTCTAAACGCACTCCACACCTCGACACTCCCGCTCACTCTCCGCTCCGCTCCGCTCCGCTTGAAGTAGAGTACAACGGACACAACACACCAAAAGAGACTCGGCTCCACCTCGAATTGCAGAAGATTGCACCAGAAGAGGCTCCAAAACAGCAAAAACAGCTTGCGGGTGCACACGGGTGACCAAAATCTGACGTAAAACAGCAAGAACACCCAAATCCAATCCGAACACCACCACAACAGATTCGCGAATGCACAAGACACACTTCACGAATGCACACACACACAACAAAACTCCTAAACTCGAGTTTCCACACGAAATTGCACCAAAATCTGACGTAACTAACCTTTTTGCACTTGCGGGTGTCACGGCAGCGAACTTCGACATGCCATAACTTCTTCAATCCTTGGCCAAACTCCACGAAACTTAGTGCACTAGAATCGTCTCTCCAATGCGCTTCCAAAGAGCCCACTCCGGCCCGACATTGACAAGTATTTCAGCTGCCACGTCCAAACGCACAATCTGACTCCAACAAATCACTTCAAGAACATTCTGCAAAATTTTTGCAGCGCTTCCGCATGACATAAATCTCCACTCGACCCCAACAACAGCAATTGATCTGCGACCAGCAATGTAGCATGTGCCCACACACCTCGATCACAGCTCCAAACAATCAACCACTAACGACAACGCCCGAAGATACCAGCGGACGATTTCAGATTTCAGATCAGCGAGCTCTTACTGAACTCCGTCTCGACCTGCACTCAGTTCTTCGAGTAATCTGCATTGAGAAATTACCATCTCCAACACTACAACAAAGATTACTCACAAACGATCAAGCCAAACCCACATAAACACGAAGAGAATCCGGGTTACATTCAACTAGACTATCCACCATAGCCTGGAGCTTGAAGGCTCAACTCGAAGAACTAAGGCCTCCAAGCCCTACCTGCGAAGTATCCCCTAGTGGGCTCTCCCACCAACTCGCCCTAACGGCACTAACGGCCTTACCGGGATGCGCCACTTCGCACTCGGTCAACCTAGCCGAGGTACCAAACTGACGTGACATATTGAAGAGTTCTTTGCAAGCATACTTCTTTCTTCTGATAAGCTCGAAAATCAATTGATACGGTGAAGTATGGAGCAGAGAAATGACTTGAAGAAACAAAAGATAGCAATGGTCAAGGATCTTGATATTATTTTCTTGGGCAACACTTGACTTAAGTGCAAAAGTTGATTCGAGAAGTGCAGACTATGTCCAAATGAGTCAAAGACCAAAACTTCACGAGGAAGTCTCAGATTATTGGTGTTGGTCATTCGTCTCTTATGTACCAAGAGCTTTCAAAGAAGTCAAATAAGGTGAACGAGGACAGTATCTTGGACATCTTTTTTTGTTGAGTGTCTCAAACAAGCTCGAGCACAGTGGATTGCGATGAAGAAATAAACCAACTCGCAAGAAATCAGCATGTCGATATAAGATACAACCAATCATCATAACCATTGTCTGGTGTGGACTGGTTCTACCTCTGACCTGATGGATCTCTGAACTCCATCCAAATCTATGAGTTTTCATGTTTCTCCTTTACTCCTTAATATATTTGTTACATTTATTAGCAAGGTTGAGTTTTCTATCAACAAGTCTTCTTATAGTCTTCTTTCTTCTGGTCTTCAACTCTTCCATCACCTAATGAAATTCAGGATGCGTCATGAAGTTCACCTTGTAAACTTGTTTTGAATGTTTAGCCTCCCAAGTCACTTCGGGACACGTCTCAAAGTTAATGTAGACCATTCATAAACTTATCTTGCGTTTGTGCATTTGATAAAAGTAAGAAATAGACTGTTGAGGTGGATGCTCAACCACTAGGTCATAAGCTATACATTCAGTTTAGTTCGCTCGTTTAATAGTAGAAAAGTTAATTTATTAGTTACAAGTTTTGTCCTTCACAAAGATTTCATGTCAGAACTTCGAGATGCATCTCGAAGTTCTTGAGCTGAAGGAGAAGATAATGTTTACTTTGACTTCGGGAACTTCGAGACGTATCCAGAAGTTCTTCAGGTGATGGAGGAGATATCATTTGCGAAGACATAGTGTGAACCTTTGAGACGCGTCTTTAAGTTACGAGGTGAGGGAGGAGAATGTGTGCAAAGATGTTGGGGTGGAACTTTGAGACGCGTCCCAAATTCTTTAAGTTTCTAAGGTGATTGAGGAGGTGACAAGTGTGAATATCTCGATGTTGAACTTCAAGACGCATCTTGAAGTTCCTCGAGGATGTAATGTTTGTGAAGACTCTTGTATATAACTTCGAGATGTGTCATGAAGTTCATGAGATGAGAGAGGAGGTACCGTGTGCGAAGACATAGTGTGTAACTTTGAGATGCGTCTCAAAGTTACAAAGGTGATGAAGTAGATAACGTATACACAACATGTGTAGAGACATTGGGGTGAAACTCGAGACGTGTCTCGAAGTTCTCGAAGTTCTTGAAGTTCTTGAGGTGATTGAGGAGATGACAAGTGCGAATACCTCGGTGTTGAAGATAGACTTTCTTTGCTAATTTCTTTTTTGCTTGGAGTGTATAAATAGGGTAGTTTGCATCATGTTTTGGAGTCTCTTCTCTTCTCACTAACTCTTCGATTGTTTCCTCTGTTAAGGACAAGGAGGTATACGAGTCTTGGTTCGATCTTGCGAAGAAGTACAACACGGATGACACACTCCTCAATGAGATGCGTCTACATGTGCTCGACAAGAAAGAGAATGTTGACAAGGGCTTAAAACCTCCTCATGGAAAAGGAAAAGATAAAAACTAAATACTTGAAGAGGTCCTGACGATCATTGTTAGCGCTCTTCACATGTTTAATCTCATCAAGATGAGACGTGGGCCAAGCCGAAAGAGATAACTAGTTGTTATCAACCATGTTGATGAGAATATTGTTGTCTGAAAACTATCATTTGTATAGCAGTATGATTGCCCATTGATTGTTTTGGATCTCATCCATCCAAACACTGGATGATGGTGTTTCACGAAATTCCCAAAATTTCTGATCATTGTAAGTAGTGTTATGATAGCAAAGGGCTACATGGTTGTTGTCATAATGGACTATGGTCAACAAACGACAGATTTTGCAAACTTGATGAAGAGCTTGAGTCTACTTGTGTTACTGTTTACATGAGAGCATATGAAGTACTGCCAAGAAGGCATGAGAAGGAACAATACATGGCATAGCCTTCTTGGCAGCTAATGTACTTCTTTGTCAGATTTGATCTCACGGATTTCCAACCAATGTTAGCGAATAAAGTTTCAAACCAGCCAAACCTTGCAGAATTAGCACAAGAGGACAAAGCAATATCTTTCAAGATGTACACTATGATCGATAAGGAGAATGAGCAGTTATCAGAATTTGAGAAAAGTGAATCGAGTCATTTGAACATGCTACAAATATCAACAAGAGGATTCCATGTTGGAGCTTCGTCAACATGGTGGAGCTAGAGATCCATGTACATATGTAAATCAAAAATTCATCATTTTGCAAAAAGGTTATCAAGGACTTCTCAAAAAAGGGTCAAGTGGTCATGGACTTCTTCAGCGGTGGTGTTTTTTCCCAAGAGGTACTCATCAATGAAAGGAAGGTCTTGCATTTTGGGAACAATTTGACAAAGGTGACTTTCATTGCAATGTTCTAGGATGAACTGCATCCAAATAATGACGAAGTGAAGAGATGTTCAAGCGCATTGTGGTAGAGAAAAATATAATGAAGCTGGACCTCTGGATAAAGCTGGTCCTTCATCAACGACGTCAGACCAAGAAGACTATGTGATTTTGACACAAGTATCGTAGATGATCTTGTGCATGGAGATGATGAGACTGAAGCTAAAAAGAAATCATTTAGACGGTTCCAAGTTGATATAGACGAGACATGAAATATTCTATAGTAAAGTTAGCTTATCAAACATGTGAATATCTTATTGGACCTAATGTATAATGTCTATAGTACTTCTAACTCTTGTTAACATCATTTGGTATAACATGTGTGGAGAAAACATATTAATTTCGTTAAATTTCACATATTATTCCAAATAATACTTCAAGTGAAGTACATATACACTAACTTTGTGACAACACACATGTGGGTACATGTGTATTGCATGCATCATTTGTCTCTCTATTAATTATGTTGTTATGTTTTTAGAACTACGTAGACTTTGACATCTCAATGATATACAGTCGTAGTACAAACTTCAGGATGCATTCTAAAGTTTTTCAAAAGTAATTCTCAAGAAAATATATTCTTTTTTGTATAATTTCTCTGTCCTCCAATTATATAACTATTTTCACTATAGGACTTCTCTATAAATTTCGAATGTTATATTCTTTCGCTGGTTGTATCGCTTTATCAATAAGTCTCATTGATATGCTCACTCATGGACGAGAGCCAAGAACATATTGTAATCTAAACCTAACAGGACTTTGGCCTAGTGATCCTAACTTTAGCATTCATCATCGGTCAGATGTCTTTGAGACTTGGAATTATCATGAGATGACGATGATCATAATGAAAATATATCGAGAACAAGTTCGAGGATCAATCTTTTTGATGCTTTGTTGGATCAAACCGCATTGCTATAAACTATATGGATGACAAGGTGTTTGATGTGTTGAAGTATAAGAGAAATGTAGCAAAAGTGGGAGAGGAGGTTCCAACATCACAACAGGAAGACCCCTCTTCTTGTTGTGATGTTGGAACCTCCTCTCTCACTTCAAATAGTTACAGTTCACCATCAACTTTCAAGTCCAACCATGCTTTTTTAAATGGAAAACTCGGCAAATATAACAAGAACTAACATGTTATAACCTACTACTCTGGGTTTGTTTCAAGAGGAGTATTCAAATCCGTCAAAGTGAACTTTCTAATGAGAGACATACGCATGAAGATATTGATGCAGCACTTTCAAAGTGAGCACTCTCATCAAACACAATGATGTTTTGATGTTGCTTGCACTCATGGCAGAGATGTGGGAGTGTGAAGCAAAACGCACAATATTGTTACTTCTTCATGAAGTTGTTGACTACAAGTCGCATATCGTGGACTTCATAAAGAAGATTGAGGGACATTCTCTTCCGATTGTTTTCAAGTTCTCGATGAGAGATAACGTTATAATCTTCCAATACATGAATGACTTAGAGGGTAGATGGATATCAGAGGAAAGTCGTACCTTGTGGAGCGTATGTTCTACCGAAAGGAGATCCAAAGACGATAAAGATGATAACAGCTCATCCTGAACTGAGAGAAGTTAAACCCTTTTTGGATAATCTCATCAAATATTTGGGTAAAACATACCCGGACGAGACATCCAAAGGATGCAAGATGTATCAACCACTCACTTCTTATTGGAAAGAGTGTTAACTTGCTTGGAGCAAGTAGAAGGTACAGATGGAGATTTGCTTCATGACTCTTTTAGGCCATAAACAAATCATGGAAATGACTACAAAGAGCAGATATCATCTAGAGAAGAGCCAACAGAGCATGAAATGCATCAATTGAGATAGCACTAGAAAATGATTTTGAGATAGACTACAAACAGAGAATCAAAGCTGTGCATTTGGTGGGAGCTCTGAAGGAGAGAGAATAACATGCATTTGTCTTTCTAGATGATATTGCAGAAGGTCAGTTTTTGATTATTCGACCTACTGATGAGTTTAAACTAAAATACACAATGTTGTTTGGATAGGACATGCCACAAGTAGGGTTTAAAGAAATCGAGGTGGAGAACACTACAGAGAGTTTCAACCGCAATGATGAAGATCAAAACATAGAAAACAGACGTAGACAAGTGCACCAGATGTAGACTATTACAATGATATGTTTAATAGCACAAAATAACGAGAAGTAATCCTAACTATAGTGAGTGTCAACGATTAACGCAGGTGTTACAATTTGTTATTGGAAGTCTCGCTCCAACGACAAATTGTCAAAGAAGATTGTAATGCCTCTTAAGACTAGAGAGACAATTAGTCACATTTGAGATGATGCAAGAATAGTTATAAAAATATTAATTTGAGTTTTACTTCAAACTAAAACTAAAAAATATAGTTAGATCCTCTTGACTTCATGCTAGACTTACTTGTGTCCAGTATGAAGTTATTGTTTGTACTACTAGTGAGTCTAATATATTCTGAGTAAATTCTCAATATGACATGATTTTTATTCAACTAGTGAGTAAAACATGTGCATTATAATTCGTGTTTGAAATTGAAGTTTAATGATATAATTGCTTGATAATCTTGAAAATATCATCATGATCATCTATGATTTTAATAGAATGGAGCTCATTTGATCATTTTATTTTCAAATAATTTATGATTTTATTTCAAGAAATCAGATCAAATTGAATAAATTAGAATCTCAAAATTATTTTTGAAAAGTTCCTCTCTTGTGTTCTAAATGGCTGCTTTCTAAACACATTGTTGTATAATATATCTCTGAAATGTAAACTAGTCTCATTTTAGTGAATAGACTGATATTTGTTATTATCATTAACCATAACAGTAGACTTCCCAAGAAGACTGCCGAAGTAGTATACTCCATGGATAATAAGTCAACCCCGCCACATGATAATGATAAAGATTTCTGCGTATGTAGGAGAGATTTTGTCACACAGTCAAAGGTCTCCGGTCCTATGATGTCATCAAAAACTCCCATGATCCTCCTATCAAACTCTCTAAGGCGCGAGATGAAGTTAGGAGATGGAGGTACTGTGCGGAGTAAGTAACCATGACGACGTGCAATGAAAAAAGAAATGATAGCAAAGATAACATGTGGGTCCTCTAACATAAGAAGATCCTCAATATACAAAACGTCCTCCACTAGGACAACATCTAAGAACGGGGAGACTAAGTCCTCTGTACCCACCGGTACTTCGAGGATATGTAAATCATCTCTAAGTGTAACAAATCTCTCCGGGAGCTGGAGGTCCGATGATATATCTATGAGAGACCGAGTCTTTCACTTTAACACCTTCACCCTCAGCCCTATCAAGCTTAATTGAGAGACGAGGTGATCAAAGACATCACATAGTTGGTCCGCCGGACCTACGATATGCGTGTCATCAGCTAGAGATGGAAAAACACAACATGAGCAGCCAAGGTAGTGACCAAGAGAGCTCTATAGTGAGCTAAGGCAAAGAGAGGTCCACCCAAAAAGATCTATCTAACGAGTACCTATAGTAGAGCTGATGACTGTAACCTCCTTTATCGAAAGACCGTGCTGATAATAAAGAGAGGAAGAAGAATCATATCATGATAGCACGAAGAGAACGAGACTCATCAGAGATCCACCGCCATCCATGAGCTCCCTAATATGAAAGCGCGAGAAATATTATTAAAAGCGTTTTCCACGTCCACTTGTAGGACAACCCAATCGAGATGAATGTCCAAGAGAGTCTAAATGTCGAATAACACAGACTCACATTCTCAAGACATCGCAACTCCAAACTAATGTGGACGAAGATGATCTTGAAGAGTATCTCGAAGTTGAAAAACAATGGTATGACTAATAGGTCTTAAGAGAATCTCGTCAATGACTATCGGTTGAATCTCTCCATCATCTTTCTTCATGGCCAAAAGTCTAGCTGCTCCCAATACCTGAGCTATAGAATGAGGAATATGTCTCTGAGCTACTGCTATTGCTACTTGAAAAAGCTTCGTGAAATGATCGTCTGTCTGGAAACAATCTCGTAGGTGCTCGTAGATCATTCCAGGCAGACCTCTAAAAGATAGACGTGGATCTATCGAGACATAATGACTCTTCGAGCTGATAGTCTTGAACCTCATATGGTGGTGGATCACCCGATGGGGATGAAGAAAATGCAACGAATGGATCGTCTCCTCAATAGGACATGTCATTGACAAAGGATGCAATGCTCTAGCAGCTCTTCTATACTCTCCAACCTGATCTAACATCCTACAACGTCGTATGTGGACAGAAGATGAGACATCACATGTAGAGACAGACTCACTCATATGTTGTACCACACTACTGATTCATAGTGGAGGATCACTCAATCACCCGCACGGAATCTTCGTAGATGGGCCGTCATCTCCCGATGTCTTTTTTTGCCACCTCGAGTATAACGGAGGCACCAACGAGAAAATAAGAGGAGTAATCACGCCACCTTGTCTTTGATGTTTTGTGCCAACATGTCGAGAGATAGACAAAATGTCTCTAACTTTGTCACGGAGAACACGAGGTAACAGATGGAATAAACGTGGACAAGAAAAACTCGTCTCAAACAATCTCAGAATAGTGCCAGTGTGAACTTTCAACCATTTCCACGACTCAGGAGGAACTCCATGAATAAAGTCTGACGGTGTCATAATGATTGCACATGTAGACCTCCGCTCTCGACTAACCTGAGCATCCCATGTGGTCATGTCATAGCTCTTGTGCATCTTTCTCACATGAGACTTTACCCCTTACGAGCTAAATAACTGATTGCACATTGGACATGTTGTGTCTCGAATCAGTCTCGATCTCACGAGAGAGAGTATCCATTGCTAGAAAAGAGACGATATCCAACCAACGGTACTCGTAATAAGAACATCTCAAAAAAACTCACTCAAAAAAAAAACCATGATCTGTAGAGATAAAAACACACTATATGTAGCAAGAAGTCCCTCAAAATCTCTCAAAAATTCTAAACAAAAGACTATGTAAACATGAAATCCTAGACAACCCAAAATATTTAATATTTACTCATTTTTTCACAAAATGTATCAATTCAACCGAAAGAAGCAGAAACAGAAACAAATATATATATATATATATATATATATATATTAAAAACTGCAATAATCCACCCCAACATACTCCACCCTCTCAAACTACACTCCTTCTCTTCTCTCCCTTCTCCTCCCCTCTCCCTCACTCGATCCAACATCCCAACGACAACATATACAAAGTGGTTCAACAAGGTTTTCTTGAAAAGGCATGAAAGAGAATGCTGAGTCAAATCAATCAGCTGCGGATCAAACTTTAATTGCTATCTTTCGTACCATAAAAACAATTTTCAACCGTTTGGTAATTATAGCTTTCGAAGTCTCATCAACATCACATCAGGAATGACGTGAGGTTTTAGTTTCCACGAACCCGTTGACTAATATTTGTATAAGTTGAACAGATGCTACAATTAATGCAAGAAAAATTACGTATTTTCATGGCATATTTCTCATTCTAATAAATATTTCTAGCTCACAAAAGTTGCTTGCAGTTATAAGTTGTAGTCATAAATTCTATCATAATTAATCTCTATTGCATATCATGTATATCAGTTTGAGAAATACTAAGAGTAGAAAAAAATTCAAAATTCATCTTCCTCAAGATAGAAGTCAGTCTTCCTCACTTGCTGCTCACATTTCAACATTTGACTTGGAGCAAATCGGGAAACACACTTGTCTCCACTATGAGATTGGGTGGTTGTTAGCTTTTGCATAAGAGTTCAAGGACAATAAGCCTCCCTAACGGCTGTTGTGCAGGAAGGAACTAAATTCTGCATTTAGCCGTCTCCAGCTTAACATAAAGAGAGGTAATTCTCGTTTTGCATTAAATTCGGGATCCCTGGCCGTATTTAGCGCTTGCTCTATGAAGTCTTTTTTTCAGGAGCGGGAGCTATTCTTTTTATATTATAAGAAATAATATAATTGTTATATTAATATTTTAAATTAAATTTACTAAAAGTAGTAAATAACATTAGATGTTAACTATTAGTTGTTCCATAAACAATGAAAACGTTGTTGGAAAACTCATAAGTGATGTGCAGATCTACGCGCTTCAGAGGGTACAAGTGCTGGAACCTACTACATAAAAATGATACATTAAAAAATACATTTATTTATTACTTAATCCTTCCCGTAGGAAAAGTTAGGTATAATAAATAGCTTGCAGCCCTCTTCCATCTTCAGATGGAGGAGGTGAATAAGCAAGCTAATGTGCATCGATGAACTTTTGAGAAATAAAAATATATATTATAAAATAAAGTAAAAGTTTATAAATATTAGTTGTTGATCTTTGCCTGGAAACACAAAGAGATCCGAGTATAAATCATAAAAGCATGAGTAGACTGCTGAGTTACTAAAGATACTATTTATACTATTTATGAGAACCTGAAATAATTTATATATTAATATATTGTGAGTTTAATTTATTATTTAACCTTTCTTGCAAGTAATAAATTAAACCTCTGGAGGAGGTGAATATATGCACTAGTGCCTCGCAAGCCAGAGTATCCACCGGGGGCTCTGAAAATCATTTGTATTGTATCAAAGGAGTTGTATACAACATTCTCTACCGTATTGCTTTATATTATCGCCCATAATGTGAGTTCAAAAGGTAAAACGTTATCATATTACAACATCTTCTCTACGGTTGTAAAGCAAAGACTGACATGGCATTTATATTTCAGTAACATTTGTAATTTACCAACACGTAACTCTACTCATATTAATTACTCTACCATGCATAGAATAATAATACATCGTTATTTGTCACATAACTAAAGTAAACTATTTTTTTTGAAATGAGTTCTAAAGTAAAAATATATTTTATATAATAAAATAGATTTTTTTCAAATATATATTTGTGTTTATAAGTATGATATATTTAAATTATCTTTTGAAAAATATCTGAGTATTAAATAACTTTTGACTTGCAAGTGTTAAGCAAAATCCAGAAAGTAATTTCCTAGGTTAAAGCTTATCTTAATTATTGCTTAATGGCCATTGCACAAACACTGCTAAATATAAATTCAGTACATTAAACTTACCGGTATATATTATAAAGCAACCCAGATTTCCAGTCTTCTAAAATAGTCGTGACATACTATAGATTTCTTTCATACCTCCTCGAGTACCTCTCACTGGAGAGACACTACTGTAACATCTTGCGAACGTGCATGAGGGTTTCTTCCCAGTCCGTCACAATTCTTTACTGAGCTGTTGCTGAAATAGATTTCCAACAATTAGCGGTAACATGGCTAATCGATAGAGATTGAATCGAGTTGATGCAATAGATTGATGTCTCTTACATGTTCCACTGTTTTATTATCCAAATGTTACCTTTCTTCTTAACTATGGAACCCACTTATATGTTAAATCCTGTCTAAGTCTTGTAATGGGAATGCTCGTTGCAAAACGTCAACTTTCCATCAACCAGTACAAGACAGAAAGTTGAGAGGTGTAACAAAATAGAGAAGAAGAAAGAAGTTGCTATGTATGCAGCGGCTTTGCGAGAACTATGCATATATAAAAATGAGAAAATTGTTTTTTTCACGATATTTTAGCTTAGAATAATAAGTTAATTATTAAAATTGCATATAGAAAGGGAAAACTCACAGTCACTTGGGTGTTTACCTTTCAGATTTCAGCACTACCACTACGTCAAATACCGTGAGATTTTGAGGACCGATATCCCTATATTTCAGTGCGGGGATTGAAAATATACAACTCCGTACTATGTACTGTAAGAGCAAAATAGCCTGATTTTGTTTTGGAAGTGGAATGCCTTCTGTTCTCAAGGTTTTTCGTCCTTCATTTTCTCTATAAAGTTATGCGAACTCATGATCATAGCAACAACGTGGAAACCCCAGGTCCCAGTACCTTGTATGTGGTAGACTAAAGCTTAGCATAACTATGAGCTTCATGTGATATACTGTAAACTTGTGAATATCAGTACGAAAAAAGTAAAAATGGAATCATAATAGATTACACCGTGGCTCTTAAATTGAAAAGTTTTCTCTTTAATTTAGGCTTGACTTTACATTTCTTTTCTATACGGATGTAAAATCTATATAACTCAACTTTGTACCGTACTTGATTAATGATAAATCAGTAAACTTCCTTTCAGTCATAAGTCTTGATAACTGGTAATTTACAATCTATATCTTTAGCGGGAAACAATGCTTATTCCAACCTTTCATAGTAACTTAATAGAGGATTTTAATGAATGCTTTAAACGCCCGGTAGGAATACAAGAGCTCCTGGTAACGCAATAGATGGCATTTTGCTCTCAGAAATGTTCGCTTTCATAAACATGAGAAATGTAACCGTTATTAATAAAATGATTCTCGTGATTACGTAATCATCCCAATATGGAATCTGCTAAAGTAAAAGTCAAAATGAATCTCTTCGTTCGCTTTAGAAGTTATAATTGATCTCAAAAACAGACAACTTAGTACTGACTGAGAAACATCAATAGAAAGGTTTCAAGGTTTCTTGGAGCTGAACAAAAATCTTTTCATTCATTCTCAAACACTGTGAGCAAGGAAAAACATTTTTATTTTTCGTGCTTTTATACGCATACCGGGGGTTTAACATAACAACCGAGCAAGCGTTCCCGAAATTGATCTATTCAATTACTTGATATCCATCCAAACATCTCTATGCAGTAAAATCTTGTCTATATAGTTCGAAAGTTGTCCAACAATGATTATAAGAGGCGAAGTCCCTCTATCCCATAAATACTAAATTACAAACATCATATTCGGATCAAATTTTGGATTGGTAACCGCGAATACAGAATCAGTACTCCTAATCTGAAAATCCAAACTGGATATGAACAAGTTTTGTAGAGGTGTGCATATATTATTCAACTCTTCCATCTTTAACGGAGGAGGAAAATTACTTATTTTTCTTTTCCATCAAATAAATTATTTAATTATTTTGTTGAGAAAAGTTAGATAATAAATTAATATCTAGATAAAATTAACGTATGTTTATTAGTGGTCTCCTTTTCTTGTAATTTCAGAAGCGTGTTTCTCCACACTCGCTTTATAGGTTATGTTTGAAACATCTCAAAATTCAAAGTGAAGTTATCGTTTAATAATTATATATAATTTTATTTTAAAAATAATTTTATATAGGTTACACATAAAAGTTATATTTTTTCTGATAACAAAAAGCGAATCGAGACAAAAGGTACCCGAAGTTGATCTAGCATCCATATTTGAACGAAGTTTGAGATAGGAGATAGAGTTATAGAAATTGCAAAAAGAGTTAGTCGTCCAACCAGAGTACAGTATAAGGAGTATGTGCAACATAACTGTTTCTTAAATTTAAACCAAATTGTTTCTTTATCTTACAGTATAGAGATCGAACCGTTTTCGTTTGTTTTGAGCTGTTTGTAAAGGGTTTTGAACTGAACAATTTGCAGAAGGCTTTCAAGCGAACCAAATCATTTTCGATAAATTTAATACAAAAAACATGTATAAACCTTTGTTATGAACGTTGAAAAGCTTGGAAAACGTGTAAACATTATGACGTTAGTACAGTAGTTAGTTTATTTGGTGCAAGAATGAAATGATTTGGTTCTCTCCACAACGAAACATGACGACCGGAGTAAACTTGGTTTTGTTAGGGGGTTCAATAATTAATTTCGTTAAATATAAGTGCAAGTAAAATAAATTATTTGTTGGGCAAAATTCAAAATTTATTTTCGATAATTATAGTATTAATATATCTTTTTGATGTTTAAAGTAAAAGAATGAAACTGACAATTAAAAAAGTGATATTTTTATTTTTACACTTAGAAGAAAAGTAAAATAAAATAATTGATTTACGACTTGATCACAGGTGGTATGGGAAGTGAACACCGGAGCCCATCCGCAAATAATAATTACTAATAAACTACTATGTGCGACTTGGCCCTTAGTGGATAATGAGATTTTATTCTCTTTGAACCTCTGAGTTTCATGATTAAGGTTTTGGTTCATGTTGAAATATTGATCACGACAGGTTCCGGTTGATGTTGAAGTAGGTAGTAGCTCTCGAATCCAATCAAAAATTCAAGTTTCTACTCTTCTTTTTGAACTGAACCATTTCAGAATCATCATATTTCAGTAAAACTGAAAATATGCATCAAAGGTGCACTTTCGGCCGGGTGAAGGAAAAGGACAAAAATAGAAAAAAGGAAAATGTCATTGGACCAGACGCTGTAACGTGGGTGTCTTCAAGATGTTATGAAAATTATATAAAGGTTATATAGAAAAAATTCAATAGTTTTGAAATAAATTTATTATTTTTATATATGTTATATGTTAAGTACAAACTACATGCCGCATGTTGCGGACAGAACCCATAAGAGAAGTAGGTTAGAGCGCGCTGTGGAAGGAACAAATGCAGACAACAGTGTAGCTGTAAAACAGTTTTTACATGCAGTTTAATTTATCACCTAACTCTTCCTGCCGGAAGGGTTAGGTGATAAATTAAACTCTCTTTGCATTATCAGCTGCTTCCGAACTCGGAAGCAGTGATAATGCAAGGAAGTCAGTTTTACCGATCGATCGTTTCTGACGTTTAAGTCGAGTCTGTATGAACTGAAGGCTTAACCGGACTGTTTAAACTAAGGTGTGAGTACGATAGTTAGCACAGGTACAGACCAAAAGATTCCCGAAGGTGGTTGAGCATGCATATTATTTAGCTTCTCTGGTGCAACTAATTTTTGGATGGCCTGACTTTCTTTCGGTTCTGCTTGAATCGTTGGGTATATTTTATTCACCACGTTTAAAGCGTGCATTATCACCTCAATTTTGTTCGTTGGTTGTATTAGAACGTAACTAATATTCTTGATAATCATTTTCACATGGAAATGAATCCGATATTATCGTCAACTGCTCTAGAGAGAGTTGAATTGTCAGTTCACCCCTTTTAATTCTTTTCAGAATACTATATATTTTTATCTCTCAAAAATAATAAATAATAATGCAATAAATAATAGATAATGCAATTGCAAGTTCAGTATATAAAAACCATTAGACTTCATTTAAATATATCCTACCTCCCATGTACTACTACCAATGCATCTTACTTCCGACATCTAGACCACCCGGGTTGAGATGAAGAGAGTTAGTGCAATCAGTATACTGGTAGAAATTATATACGCGTGCGAATTAATATCACTCTCACACTAAATTTAATTTATTATAAAAGCAACTCACAGTCAAACACCTTGAACTACGAATCTAAACTTTGAATTTCTCATCTGCAGTTTCTTCTTGTCGTTTATATATTTTATTTAATATTTATATATTTTCTCAATAACAGCTAGCGAACAAAAGTTCTCAGAAGTTAACCCATCATACATTGAAGTTTTTGGATTAACTATATATATTAGTCCATTTCTATACATATAGTTACATTATTGAGTTAACACGTGGTTTGTTAAACGTACCTGATTGTCCAGTTCATTACATCTAAGTAAAAGATGTTTTCTCTAAAATAGACCACTAGAAGCTAAAATGAAACCGAACTTGAAAATATAGTACTGAACCGGTCAAGAATATGAAAGAGAGACCAAACCGTTTAGAGACCAGATGAGATCACTTAAGGACTGAACCCTTTCGAGACCAGACCACTTATGCAAAATGTGAAAGACCTAGTTTTGGGACCCAACCGAAAATAACGATTAAAACTAGAGTATAATCGTTATCAAAGCGGGAAACCGGACCGTTCCGAAACCAAACCGGTTAGGAGCCGTTTCGAAGCTACACCACATACGAAAACTGTGACTCAGACTGCTTTTGAACCAAACAGGTTACAAACTAAAGTTCCTAAACTGTTTAGAGACGGAACCGGGAGAACCGGTCAGGACTTATGCAGTCCGGTTACAGAGCGAACTGGGGGGCCTGACTCCTGCTGTAATCATCAAGTTACACGTGTCAGACGATGCATTACTGTAAAGTCGAACGTAGGAAATCAGTGGCGTCTACGTGGCCGCCCCAGTGGATGACAGAGATGTCGATGACTTCATGACGTGTTCATCGACATCAAGGCAGAAGTGAGAAAGGGTTGGAGGACCTCCAAGCTCGAAGTTCAGTGATGGTACTTTCCAGCTGAAGCTGGTGGAAGCTGATCGATCGTGGTAGTTTCCATGTGTGGATTTTTGTTTAGTAAGGGCCCGTCCCCTCCCGTCGAGCCTGAAGAGTGTGGATGGGATAGGAATCCATACTCGAGCTAACTTCGACGGCTCAAGCCACCTGCCACAGGATTTTCCGCATGTATCTGTAACTAATAAGATTCTGCAATCAACGTGTCGTCCGTTGCTGTACTTTTTGATGTTGTACGTGTTCCCGGACTCGCTCTCCGAAAGTCTTACCAGTCCGTACAGTTGTGAAGCTCATTCGATTTCTTCAGTGAAGCTTCATTGGACTGTAATTTCTAGTGGTGCATTCGAAGTGTCTTTGTTTTATTTGAGTGTATTTGTCAGCATGAGCTAGAACTTATGGGAGTTCAGCAAGTAGGTGGTTTCTAATCTGCAAGTTAAATTTTAAGTTCGAAGAAGTTTGTTATGCTGGAAATCTGGAAACAGATGTGTCACGGCTATGGAACTCTTAAATAAATCTCACTTTAGTCTTTGAGCTCAGTTTGTAGTTTAATTTGCTGAGGAATGTAGTACTTCCAGGTGGTAGAGCTCTTTGTTGTTAAGTTGTGGAGCAAACCATTAGGTCTGCCTCGAGTCGCTGAAGTTTCTATCATTTCTCAGGGCTGCTATGGTTCCAGGAGGCAAAATTTGCATGCAGAGCAGAAACTTCGAATTATGATGTTTGCCTTCAACAGCTGGGGTCTCAGAGATCGTAGCTCTCGTGAGGCTAAATCACTGAGGTTCCTTCTGAATTGTGCTTGTGAGGCCGGAACACATAATCTAGCTGAAGTAGGTTTCGCGACGAATTTTTGCAGTCTCTGAGTCCGGTTGAAATTGGTCTGTACAGGATGAGGATCTGAAGTGTGGCTGCCCAGTTTGTGTGATTACTTTTAAGGATAAAACCTTTGTATGGTTTGATTTGGTAAGCACTGACACTCAACTCGTAGAGGTTTTGCGCACCTTTCCTGCTTTTGTGCTGCCTTGTCCTGCCGAGGTAGCTTTTTTACTTTTCCGCTGGAAGATTATGCTAATGTATTATCAGGACATTCGTACATCAGATGTGAATGTGTACGAATATGCGGTAGAAAAAGCTTGTGTACTTTCTGACCTGATGGGGAATTGTTTGGCTGTTGAAACCAGTTTACATCTTAGTGTGAAGAGAATTTTATCGGGTGTAAAATTGCCGAATGGAGAAAATTGCTGAGCAACTGATGAAGTCCACGTAAGGCTCGAAATTTCTGTTTACACTACATGTGTCCGTAGCAGATTTGAATTCCAGTCTTCCAGACCTATTGATAACTCAGAAACACAGTAATTCGGTAATCAGTTTAAACTTCGTGTCCTGCTATGAAGCATGCCGTTTGTCCTGTGAGCTGTGGGTTTATAATTTGAAGTAGTACTAGGATTACACCACGTTTAAGAGTGGTATACCGGAAGTTGGGACGAATAGGTTACACCTGTTCTTCATGCTAGTCGTTAATGATAAACTTTCTTCTGAAATCTACGAAGCTGACCAGTCAGCACGAGACATCACTGACCTGATTGCACCAGAACATCCCTCCTAGTCTGAATGTTCGTCTTGGCTGACCTCTTCCAGGCCGAGGACGCCAGAGGCTAAGAGTTTTACGGAAGATGGGGCTTCTGAGGAGATCGCGCCGTTTGAGATCGCGATTGTTTGTATTTTGCCGAAACCTCTGGATATCAAGAGCACCGAGTATGATCCACAGGAAACTAGTGCGATCGAGTATTTAAGAAAGGAATTACAGTCGGAGGGCCTTGTCGTCGAACTTGCAGATGGAGTACTCACTGAAGTATTTCTCAAGGTATGATTGAAGTTTCTGGTAGATACCTTTTTAGTCATTCTATGCCACACCGTCAGTCTCCCTCGGTGTACTGGCTGGTAGATTTTCTTAAACGTCTCCAATCATTGGAGAACAGTTACTAAGACATTTCTTAAATGTCTGCAGTCATTTTTGTACCAATTGTTTTTGTCATATGTTGATAGGTTCTCCCTCTTAAGGATACCAGTGGTGATTTTAGGTTGGAGCACCTCTGGAAGTTATCGGCCGTGCGGCTGAAAGGCTGCAGTTGAGGAAGCCAACAGAAATTGGTAAATTTATCGTTACCCGGTGATCGCACTTGATAGTAACCGATGCGGCGAAGGTGTCAGCTAGATACATGTGATGAAATTAGTATTATCCATTTTTCATCTGCTTCTCTCGTGTTCAAGGTAGTTAAGAGATAGGGGAACAGTTCTGTGTCTTCTGGCTGTGGCATATGGTGGCCGTGCACAGTGTTTGGCTTATGGTTCTGATTGTAAAGTAGGTTCAGGGTTTAGGACCTGTCATGAATGCACCATGGAATTTATTCTCATCTTTTGACCTTATTTGTCTTCTGTTACAGGATTGGAAGTGGTCTTTGATTGGGAACGGAGGCACTCGTTTCTTCGGCAACCAGACAACAGTCTCTTCAGCTGGACTGAGCGCTACCACTGCCTCAACCGTATAGTTCAAGGAGTGGTAAGCGAGAAAGCGTCGTTATCTCTTTGAGCCGCATCTTTGGTATCATAAATTTTTTTTTCTGCGATTCGATATGGACGAACCCCTTAATATGTTCATCTGACATGTGCTACGAAATGTTGGAGTGCTTGAGCCGGCAGTTATGTTCTGCGCTTGGTCCTGGATACTTCGTAGAAAGAATCTGTTCATGTCACGCCATGCAGAAAAGTCCTTCGTTGTGAATGGTCAACAGGAGTGTCTCATACAGGTCGTCCGTTGTGACAGACGTGTTCTGCAGAAAAACCCCTCACGTTCCATCGACCTGATCAGACTGGTGTCTTTGAGGTGTTACCTGGAGAGCCGTTGTTACCCAAATTAAAGGCGGCAGGAGTTGTGAAAGAGCTATTTCCCTTGCATGGTAATTCAGATAATTGTCTTGAAAGCATCTTTTAAGTGGATAGGGGTACGTATGATGAAGCTATTCAGTGAACTGGGTTGGATATTACAATGTACGTTGATTATTGTGTAGATGAGTCGAAGCGGGAGGCCCTTTTGAAGGATTGGCCTTACAAGTGGTACCACTTATGGTCTCAACCAATAGACGAAGTGTACGCGTATTTCGGAGCCAAGGTAAGGCTGGTGATTGTTGAAAATATGCTGATCTTGAAAGCTGAAGCGAAGATATGTGTATCTACCGTCAACTAGACGTTCAGTGCTAAGACTTAGAACCGGCCTATTTGAAACTCACTTTCTGTTTCAGAGGTGTCTCCTTTGAGAGTCTGAGCGCAGTGCTCAAGCTTGATGTGAACCACTTTCTTGTCACTTTCTTGTTATATGCAGGTGGCCATCTACTTCGCTTTCCTTGGGATGTACACAAAGTGGTTGGTGTTTCCTGCTGTTGTGGGAGCATTTCTGTGGTTCAGGAGGTTGGGGTAAGCATCCTGGATGAAGCCTTGTATTTGAACTATGGGCTCGTTCTCACCGCAGGTGTTTAAGTGTTTCCTGACCGCAGCCTCACGGTTCCCCAAGTGAAAATGCTGATGATGCATTTCTTGCGCAATACTTGTTTCAGGCGATTTGCCGCGGTGGTACCAATTTTGTTTTCAACGACTGTGATTGTCTGGGCAGTTCTTTTTCTACAATTTTGGAAGCGCGAGAATGCAGCACTGTTGTCAAGGTTTTTTCTCTCTAACCTTGTCACTGGTAGTAGTCCGAAACGTGCTCGTCTGCCTTTTGAGATTGTAGGTGTTCTAATATTATGTTCAAAGCTTGGCGTGTTGTAGTGCAATTGGGGAGGTCACTGTTAGAGACCCCGAAGGTGATAGGAGGTGGTGGTCAAGAGAGTTAGTCAGCTTTGCTGTTCCACGCCTTACTCAGTCCACATCTTCTTTGCAGGTGGGGAATGATAATTGAGGATGCCGACGAACGAGCCATGAGGTCAAGAAGCGACTCTGAGGAACAACCTAATACCTCAGGTTCTGGTAAAGCAGAACGTGTCTTTACAACCGAGGCTGAGGCCGAAAAGTTGGAAAAGGAGGAATGGATGGGACGACTTAGAAGCGTTAGAAACAATGGTCTAGTGTTTGTCGCTGTAGTCTGTGTACAACTACCGTTTGAGTTGACCTACGCCCACCTGAACAAAATTGCTCCTTACGATATCTTGAGGTGATTTTTGTCACCCATGGATATGGACTTTCTTCTTCTGTACTGGCTTGCTTATGAGAGTTTCCGTATGTTGCTTTACACTCATTTAAAATCTGTGACGGACACTACTAAAGTCGCTGTGCAGTCTCACAATAAGCTTCTAGTTATCTCGATTGGTACATGTACGTAAAACGTATTTGATTTGTGCATTCATTATTGCAGATACGGTCTTACGGGATTATATCTGTTTATAATGCAATATGCCACAAAGTTTGGAGGTCAGATCGCTCATCATCTTGTAGTTACACAGAAGTATCGCAGCAAAGAGGCCGAAGCGGACGGTCTTATCTATAAGGTAATTCTGCAACGATCCATTCTCCCAACACTCAAGATTGCTTGTATTTGAAGGAAGATTCAAAGCGCCCGGGACTTGGGACGCCTCTGTCGCTATATCTATCCTTGGCAGACGCAGAAGAGTCGTCACCGTTTACATGAATTTGCGTAGAGTCAGTCATCAACTTTTTAGGAGTACCTATACGTTGCTTTCCGTTGATACCAGTCAGGAGCTAAGTTTACAAGGCACCAGAAGCTCGGTTGTATTCATCTTCTCTAATTGGTTATCTTTGCAGGTCTTCGGGATCTACTTTATGCAGTCATACATTGGTTTGTTTTATCATGCTCTGTTTCATCGTGATTTCTTCACTCTGCGGCAGTTGCTTATACAACGACTTATTGTATCTCAGGTATACATACACCACCCTTGTTATCTGCGCTATTTACTAAGAAAGAAGTCAGAAATAGGGATGCTGTTAGCCCCTTGGTGACGTTAGTCTTTGAGTGTCTGCGGTGTGGCCGTTTCAAAGTTCGAAAGTATCTTTCTTCGCATGTCTGTCGTTGAGATTGTCTCCTAGACCTAACGTCGAATTTCATTCCGGTCAGCGTTCTATTCACTATTACTCGCAGTCGTACATCGCTATTCTCCATAGAACTGGACTTGCTGTGTCTTATATTCTTTTGTATGCTGGTCCCAGGAATTCTTTTGAATTTAATCGACTAATAAACTAAGTTTAGCTGCAGAAGCACTTGAATTTGAGCGATCTGGAAGTTATAGAAGTGTTTTGAGACGGTCATCAGTTTGTCATGGAATTTAAACTACAAAACTGTGAGACAACGTGATGCCGAGTGAGGATATTCAAGTTTATTTGATAGAGATTGTTCGAGGAGAATAGCATGACAGAGGAATGAAAGTCAGGCTTTTCATAGCTACCAACCTAGGAGAGTCGAAGGTAGCTGACTGTCACTATAGCCACGTGGATTGTGATCATGTTGATCCGTGACTACGCATATACCGGAGTTCTCATCTTAGAGTAGTTTCATACTATCTAACATAGAATACCAGGGAGGTAAGACTGATGTGATCATTGACTCTTAACGTTGATGGTTTTGGTGGTCATTGTGTTTAGCTGATGAACAATTTCACTGAGAATCTTCTGCCTTATATCACTTACCGCTATGCCAAGTTTAAATCCGTACGGTAAGTTCTGTGTTCACTAGGATTGTATTTGTAAGGATTTCGGTATATTCGTTTCCAGTAGTGCAAGACTGTGCGATGATTTGTTTTCCAAGTTTGGGTTGGCCTTCCTGAGAAGAACTCACTGTCAGTCAGAAGCATAGCGACGTCTTCGTCTGGTATGTCTGCCATCTCAGTGCTTGCTTACCAAAAGCTGGGTGTCACTTTTCCTATATGCTACCAGAGATGATAATGAGATCAAGAGAGCTGCTGGAGAGAAAATTGTCAAACATCATGCGTCACGGATAGAGAAACAAAAGTTGAAGCCCACCTATGAGTCGAGCATACCAAGTGACCTGGAGGACGGATTATTTGATGGTAAGCATTAGCAACATATGCTCTGATGTTAGAAGTAGTAGCTCAGGGTTCTGAGGGAAAGAATATCAAATGCGAATGTATTTTCTTTTTCCCAGACCAAGCGCAACTCTTTTAAATAGAGAAAGTTACTGCTCAGTTAGCAGATAATATTGAGGACCTGAACGTAAGGTTCCAGGCAGACGTTTTAACGTTGCTAATCCCTTGTTAGCTTATAAGTGACGTTAACCTACAGGGGCTTTTATTCATAAGTATAACGAATGTTGAATGATCAATTCCGGTGCAGATTACTTGGAGCTGGCCCTACAGTTTGGTATGGTCTCGATGTTCGCTTGCGCCCTTCCTCTTGTGTCAACCTTCGCGTTCATAGTATGTGTGAAAACCTACACACTCCTGAGTCCTTGAATGTTATATTGCTGAAAACGGTGTGGAGCTTGAGATTCAGAAGTTGTGAACTCCACATAGATTGTTCCTGACAAATATTGGATTGTCCTACAGAATAACTTGATGGAAATCCGTTCAGATTCTTTCAAGCTGTTGGCTTTGATGAGGCGACCAGTACCTCGTGCAGCTGCCTCTGTCGGTGCTTGGCTCATGATTCTCCAGGTAAAGAGCTGGTTCAAACGTGCGATTATTTAGAGATTCGTGAGCTGACCTTCTATCCAGTGTTGTTGCATAGATATACAGCTGATTTTGTGACTTGTCGCATTTTAAGCGTACATCTGAACATAGTTATATACTTCACACTGAGTGTAAACGAAGTGATTTTTATAATGTTGTCTTGCAGCATCTAGGCGTAGCCGCTATTGTTACGAATTGTGCTCTCCTGGTTTGTCTCTACGATGAAGTTGGCGACTGGTCAGTGGAGCCTGGGCTTGCTGCAGTTCTCATCTTGGAGCATGTGCTGCTCTTGATCAAAGTTGGATTTTCCTGGTTTGTACCGGAGGTAAGAATCTCTTCTTGGAAAGGAAAATATCTGGGCAAACTCTGCCTCCGTGCATCTGGTGATACGTGTGTAGGAGAGCGTCATTTCCACAATCCCACACAAAGGAGTAGCATATGTGTTCATGTGTCAGAAAGCTAGGACCAGTTGACAGCAGAGAAATATCATCTCTTACGTCTAGTCTCCATGATATTCTGTTTCTGTCGGAATGCATAAAGGCTATGTTTGTCTTTGACGCTGGTTTGTGTGTAATTAGCACATTATATGTGTGCAGTTTTTAGCTCTGTTGTGTATGGTTATTTAAGATAGGCAGTGTATATGAGCTTATTGACCTTTTAGGTAGGGTAGTGAAGATTTGGACTTGTTACGGATGTTTATTTTCCATATTGGTGTGTAATCTACTAGGAGGCTTTAGATGTCTCCCTTCGTCTGTTAAATCATATGGCATGTTGATGTCCACGGCGAGATTCGTTTCTCAGGTTTCTGACCGCCGGTCTGTATGCCAGGAACCGGCTTGGGTAAAAGCAAGAAGATTACGGCGCATCCAAGTGCAGAGTATGGTTTCACGGCAGCTACTTACTCTGCTAGAGAAATCTAGAAATGATTGAGAGCTTGACAATCGGGTGTTGATGTACATATTGATGTGAATATGTCAAATAAGTGAGTGGTCATTTAGTCTCTGAGCGAGGGCTATTTAAGGCTAGCAAATGTCCTCTGTGAGTATGTGCGTGTGTGGGTGACAAACAGTTGATGACGTCCTTACGGGAAGTGCAGATGAAAGGACCTTTCTCGCCACGTTTATGTTCCTTGGAGCTGTAGCTTGGTGATGAAAGCCCTGTGTGGTAGTCTAGAACGGCTCGAGTAACGGGGCCAGTTGGTCGTTTAGTCTAATGATATGCTGAGGGCTACACGTTATGAAATGGATCAGTTTTCCTGAATGTACAATCTCCGCCTTCTCTTCTCTGTGCAAACTACGGTTACTTTCCTAGTAATGAGCTTATGAGGATTTCTGGGCGACGAGTCAAAGCATTGTTGGAACCGCCTGTCTTTGCCAATGTGTGAATCTTGAGCGTTCTTGAGAAGAAATCTCATGGTTGTCTGGCATTGCTAAGCATCCCCAAAAAGTTTTCCGTAGAGGTTTTACTGCAGGACTGCCTGAGGCTGGACGAAAGAGTGTAGGAAGTTTAAGGTTGTCACTGGATTGTTATCGTGGCGCCTTAACCAACGGGACGCCGCATGAAGAAGAAAGTAAAAAAGCGTCCACATCCTATGGACGAACGAGCGTGAAGAAAGGTGTGAGGCAGCACGGGACGTTCTTTTGTAAGTAAGATTTGATTCTTCCTTTCTGAGAGTAACGATATACCCAACTTTGCTCGTGCGTCATCAAGGTCTTCAAGCAAATTATGATAACTTGTCTCCGTGTAGGCACACGATTTCATCTAAGCTCTAATGGTAAGCTCCATGTTAGCCAAATTCTTTTGATATTCCTTCAGCGTCATTTTCTGCATTTTGAGTTCTTTGTTTGAATGTGAATGAAATCTGGACGCAAGTGAAGCCGCTGAGAATTTTCGTCGCGGTAAGGAGATGATTTGTGTCTGGTCCAGGCTACAAGGGAAGGCTAGAAGCGGTTCACATACAGTGCAGCGTACTAGTGGGTTCTCCGATGAGCGGTCGGTTGTTGTGGTGGTTGGGTTTTCCTGATTCCGTCCAGGCACGATCACATTCAAAGTGTACTTATAGACCCAGTGTTGAAGTCTATATTTTGTGCAGAAGCAGCTTATGCCATGTAAGCAAGAAATCCAAGGGGCAAGCACCATCCTTCTAACTTCAAGCAGGAATAATGCAAGAACAAGTATAATATTATTGTTGATGGTGCAATTTGACATGTTTATGATGCTTTTGC